>JANXHW010000002.1:240984508-242234508 GCA_026170595.1 Plestiodon gilberti rubricaudatus
TCCCACTTCCCTCTCTTCTTTTATCTCTGCCATGGGTTTTTCTGGTCAGGTGAGTGCAAACGGCGAGTGCCTTGCTGGTGAGGGCAAGTCCCTTTGCTAGACTCAAACTCATCTTGTTTGGCTCCCAGATTATGCCATTGTGCAGCGAAACACCGGCAGCCTGCTCTGCCTGAGTTCAGCTGAACCCTCACGACTCATCCCAGTCCCTCTCATGTAGTTCCTTCCAGCTGGCAGATGCCCTACGGGGGCTTGAGCCCTTGCCCTGGAAGGACTTGTGCATTTCACATGGCTGCTCTCTTCCAAGGGAGCCATCTTTCAACCTGTGCTCTGCTTTGCTCAACAGATATTGCTTGGATGTGTTTATATGGATGGGATGAGGGGACTTGAACCCTGGATACAGGGGTCCCAAGCAGTTCTTTTTGCCACTTTGCTGCTGATGCCACTGTGACACATATAGGAGGTGGGAGTGCTGTGGCATCCTTTTGTTGTGTCAGTGTGTGGTGTCTTTGGGGCATCTCCCTATGGTTGTGACTATTATGGTGTCTGTGACTATTATTCATTCATTCCTAGTGGCTGGACACTGCTCCATAGATAACTGGCTGTGTCAGCGTTTCCATGGATGCTGGAGGTGTTACTGGGAAGGGCTGTGCCAGAGGACAAAATTCACATTTGGCACTTCTTATGTTGGCATCTGTGCACCATTGCCAGGACAAGCTTAGAATAGGATGGATATCATATCGTGCTGGAATCTGCGTGATGCTGGAGAGGCATATGAATAAGCCAATAGAAGTATGCTACATGGATGTTAAAATGTATAGTCCAGCAGTCAAAACCAAAGAGTTCAGTACTGAAATTCACAGCTCATCTCTACCACCGTCAATTTCCATTTCTGTTGACTCATTTTTATAGCGAGGTGCAGGATGGCTTCACACTACTCAGTGCAAATAGGAAAAAATCAAAACTAATCACTACTGCAAGTAACTTTAGCATACAAGAGCAGTGAAGAATGTTTTAGGTTAGCAAGACCTCTAGTAAACAACTAGATGCAGCATTAAACATGCCTTTAAAAATGTACCTGAAAAGACAGAAACGGGCCCGGTTCAGATGTAACACTAAGACATCATTTAGCACTATATCTAAACATGCATGAGAGAGCCAGGGGCTGCCTGCTCCTCCTCTCTTGCCTGAAAGAGAAAGGAGTAAAACCTTTCGCTTTCACTTGTGAACTATCTACAGCAGGAAGAAACAAGCTTTGGCCCCACTGTAATTAACAAACTATAGTTTCCAATGTCATATGCAGCAGAACTGCAGTTTGTTTTAAAGTAAAAGCAAAAGGTTTTGTTGTCCACTTGGAGGCAAGAGTGTAGACAGATTCCCAGCCAGCAAACCTATAGCTCCCTTAGCCTCATTCACATAGCAATCAATGTCCAACTGAACCAGCAATAAAGAGTCTTGCATTAAAAAAGATCCTAAAAAGCTGCTTCCTAATTATTTTTCCTCTCTTAAGGTTAGTACCTTTCAAGATATTTTACAGTTATGGGTTGTATGACTAAGGGCCCAATCCTATCCAACTTTTCAGCGCTGATGCAGCCATGCCAACGAGGCATGCACCACATCCTGCAATGGGGGGGGGGGGGTGTCAGTCACAGAGGATTCCTCAACAGAGGTTCCCTTACCTCGGGGCTGCATCAGCACTGGAAAGTTGGATAGGATTGGGCCCCAAGTATTGATACTGTGTACACATGAGTCGGAGCACACGCAAGTATAGCACACACAAGTATAACACCGTCATGAGAACCAGTTGGAGCAGATCTATTTAAGCTAGTATTAAAAACAAGAGTACTGAATAGAAAAACCTGGCTCCCCAGTAATATGTGAGCACAGCTTCAATTCTGCAAAGACTGAATATTTTCACTACAATTCTCCAGAATTTGTTAGTGTTCTTCAACAGTTAATGAAAATTTCTCCTCTTCAAAAATAAGGGGTATATCATAAGTACTGCATGCACAATGGCATGAGCGCAATCTATCTCCCCCACCCCCTCTCCTTTAGGGAAGCTCCCTAATCCTCCACAAAAAGAAATTAGCAAAAACCATGTGGATGGCACTTTCCATGAACAGAGTTCTACTCACAGATATTGCTCTCCCTATGTTTCACTGGCAATTTCCTTGTCCCATAGCAGCTCCCTGTACTGCATTTCACCCCCTTCCCGATGGTCCCTGATCCTGGAATATGCTTTTTTGGACAAAACTGGAGAGCTGATCTGGGTGGGAGTGGAAGGGGAAGACAGCACTTGCACAACAGCATGAGTGCCAGCTATTTATGACCAACTGTCCTTATCAATTCATTGCTTGCCATTTATCTACCTCCTCCACTATATTTACAGCCTTTGCTACCCCAAAGAATCATGCTACTAGTATCTTAGTGCGTAGTCCTAAGCACGCATTACTTTTGTGTTAGTTATTACCAGCAAAATACCATACAATGTTCCAGTGACCACAACCATTTATTCTGGGTAGCTCTTCAGCAGCAATAAGGGGCTGAGTTCCTTCCAAGGCCTCACCTGCCCCACAGTCATCTACTAGAAAGCACATGCATGCAGAAATGCAAGAGAGATGTGCAGATTGTATACAGCCATTGTCATGCATAGTTTTCTAGATATCATCTCTCAGATTACATTCTGAAGAGCTTTAAACATTCTCTGGAGCCACAAAGAAGAAATTGAAAGTAGAGCACCATTTACAATGAGATCTATATTATACAATACATACAAGACTTACGGTGACTGTCAAAGTTCTACTTAAAGACAACGTACTGGTCTAAGAATATTCCTCATGACTTGCCAACTGCAATAAATAGCCAAAAGGAAGTTTCCTTTAGGTGGCCAGGCAGGGAAGCTTTTGTAAAATGGAAGCAAGTTGGTGCTGTGTCTCTTTCAAGAAGCAGATATTCACAAAAGGATTAGTATAGGTAAGCTGCGGGCTGGTGAACCAAAACACAATTATGTACACTAATTATTTTTTTTGCAAGGCTGCATTAGGACCCTTCTGGAAGTACTCCTGATCATCCTTCCACACTCCCTTTAAACATACAAGATTCCAACCTGGATTTTTTATTTTTAGATTATGAGAAAATGTATATTACTGAGTCCACTGAGGACTTTTTGGATGAGTAAAATTTGGCTAGGTTCATCAAACGTAGCTTCTCAGTTCAGAAAAAAAAGTTAAATGCACTTATGAAAAGATACTCTCTTCAACAACACTTACAAATTTCTGAAAATAATGGCCCTCTTGTAATTCAGTCTGTTTGTAGACAAGAAATCAAACAACTGCTCCCCAAAAGCCATCCGCTAATACGTTCTCTTAGGATTCCTCTTAACAGCAGTTACGTCATCAACTGAACACACAGAACCTTTTAAAAACTATGCTGGGCCAGATTTGGTTCAATGCAGAATTTTAGATTAGCATGCCGGACATGGCATGACAGCAGCCACCATTATTTCATTTTATTTGAGCTTAACTCTGTTAAACAACTGCATATAAAAGTTGGGCCCCCGTATCCGCAGGGGGATATGTTCCAGGTCCTCCACGGATACGTGAAAACCACAGATGCCCTGCAGCACTTACCTTAATTTCTTTCTTGCTTAAACAAGCAACTCTTGCTTAAACAGAACGCTATAAGCAGCAGCGTGCTGCATGTAGCACAGAGCCGAAATGATTCTAGCAAGCAGCCTTCGTGCTGGAGAGGCTCCGAACGTTAACAGGAAGCAGTTTCCACTTCCTCCTAATGTTCGGAGCCTCTCTAGCACCGAGACTGCTTGCTAGAATCATTCCGGCTCTGAGCTACAAGCAGCACGCTGCTGCTTATAGAGTTCTGTTTAAGCAAGAACTGTTTGTTTAAGCAAGAAATTAAGGTAAGGTTTGCGGGGGGGCCGCGGATCCCAGATCCGCAGATAAGTGATCATGAAATTAAGGTAAGGGGGGGGGGGGCTCTGTACTGCTAAACAATAAATATACCTAACTTCTTAGAATCATTTGGAATGCTACTGGGATTCAGAAAAACAGTAACAAACATTTATAAGAATGGTTTCAGATAGAAACCACATGGCAAGTTAAGGTAATCTCTTAAAAGTTCATTTCAGGCTTGGAATGGGCTGTGGTTTCATATTCAGGTCCATGCAAGACTCTGGTGGTGTATTTGTACATTAAATCAACTTTCCTTTCCATGTCAGACTCACCCTCTCTACAGAGTCGCATCGCTTCTCGGTTTTTCCCATATTCCTTGAAACTTTCTTCCAAGGCTGCTCCTATGTGAGCACGACAAAAGAAAAAGTTCAGTTTATGGAGTCCTCAGGGAATGGTGACACAATACGCAATTCCTTGTCTTCCTTAATGTTTGTTGCTATGATAGATATAAAATACACTTGCCACATAAATCTGTAATACAACTTTTTTTTCCATCAGTTCATGTAAACAGGAGAAGCAAGGCAGTGTGAAATCAGGCTGTTGGACAAAACAGACCAACAGTGCTAACAGTAGTCCCTGCTATAGGCATCTAATTAAATGGTCAACCATTTATCCTCACACAGAAATCACTGCTAGAGCAAGTTCATATGATTAGAGCAGAGTGCACCACGTACAGGTCAGTCTTTACATAGATGTGATACAAACCTCTATATATGCTTTTATTTCAGAGCACTTCCCTTATTATAATTGACATTCACAGGAATATCATGAAAGTCAGTCCTCAAGATATCATTTTTGTAACAGGAATGACTTGTAGAAGCACACATATTATACGAAAAAGTGGCAATTGAGTCCATTTGCAAGACAGATACGATTATATTAAGAATTTCTGGATTTTTCAGCATTATTTTTTTTTGAAGGGGTGGGATGTAGGGTCTTGGTCAGGGCTGGCCCATCCATGAGGCCAACTGCAGTGGTTGCCTCAGGCAGCAGATTGGCAGGGGCACCCACTTCTGTCTGCCCTCATGCCTCCACTAATCCTCCTCTTCCTCCTCCCACTCCCAGGATTGGACAAGGAAGAGGGGGACAGAGCAGAAGTGTGAAGGAGAGAACAGTGGGCGCAGCCATTCACAATGTTTTTGGCTATGACCCCTAAGGATCTCAGACATCAAACAAGGATACAACACAAACAGATAAACATAAAATTTATTACACTGGACAACAAATTTTACCAAAGGTCATGCCCCCAAGATTAAATTAGTCATTTCTTATAGATTTTGAGGTGTAGAACACAGAGATGACAATGAAAATGCAAAATTGGCTATGCAATAGATAGTTCCATAGACATGCACTGGTAAAAATGCATGTCCCCGCTCAGCCATGAAGCTTCCTGGGTGACCTTGGGCCAGTTACTATCTCTCAGCCCCACCTACCTCACAGGGTTGTTGTGAGGACAAAAGGAGGGGAGGAACTATGTACACCACCCTGAGCTCCTTGAAGGAAGGGCGGTATAAAAATGTGAATAAATAAAATGAATAAATAAAATAAATGTCCAACGGCACTTACAACATCTATGTATGCAATGTGAACTACTGCTTCTCCTAAACTAGAGCCAATCGACATTTTATTGTCATTTTTGTTTTCAGCACATCGAAATTAGTAAAGATTAGGTATTTTCATTTCAGATGCTAATTGTGTGTTGTCCAGCGTTATTGGACACCAAGCCTGTGGCCCCCTTCAAATGTGCCAGGGCTTCCCAGGGGGCCCATATAGCTCCAGCTGAGAATGGCTGGCTAGAGTATAAGAGGAGCAGGAGCTGGCATATCACCAGGTAAGGGGGCAGTATTAGGCATGTTGTTTCAGAGATGCCAGGAGGTATTGGGCCGACCCTGGTCTTAGAGACTTCAAGAAGCACACCTGTTAATAAAATATTGTTACATAGGAGATGGCTCTAATGCAAATGACACAACCACTTGCACAGTTCACTTAAATTATTATAAATCAGGTGCATGATGCACTGAGATATGTGTTCAAAAAAATTTTTTTAAGGGAGAATATCTGTGATCATGACTTGGAGAATATCTTGATATTTCTGTGACAGGAATTACCCACATGCAGAGAAATCTCAGATATTCTTTGGGGAGGGAAGCAAAAATGAGTTGACCAGGGTGACACTGGACTCTTCATAGGTCAGCCACCACCACTTCCCCTCTGAATCTGGGGCAGATCCTTGTTTGAATCCAGGAGACTGAGAAAGGCTCCAGTGCCTTCCCCCACAGACAACCAGCTGGGTTAAAACCCATTTGCTACCGGGCGCGACCCCTCCCCCCGCTTCCCCTCCCCCATGGAGGAGGGGACTCTTGCTCACCGTCGTTCCCGTGAAGTTTAGCGGCATCGACCCAGTGGCTCCAGGGCTGCCCCAGCATTGCCTCCGGGCTAGGCAAGGACCTGCGCTCCCCGACGATCGCCATTGCCGCGCTGGTGGCTGGGGTCGTGGTGGCGGGGCCGCTCTCGCCTGCGCCGCTTCCTCCTCCTCCTCCGTGCCGGGGCCGCCGCTGCTGCCTGCTGGCCGCCGCCGCCGCCGCTCTGCGTTGCTCCCCTCTGACGTCAGTCACGGCCCGCGCCGACATTCTTTCCGCTGCTACAATGTAACGAGAAAAGTCATCAGGCTCTTTAAGGTGGCGCCGCCGCTTAAGGAAGCTCCGAAAGAATTCCCCGCTCGCAAGACAGAACTAGGGCTGCCGCTACGGGCACAAGGCAGGCGGCAGCAGCAACAGGAGGCCTCTCGCATCGCCTTTGTTGCCCGTTTCCCATTCACGTCTCAGACACGCAGCTGCGGGTTCACCATCGGCACAATCCCCTATTAGCCCGGAAAGTGAACCAGCCTCTCGCTGCTGCTGCTGCTGCTGCTAGGAAAAGGAAACACCAAGCGCGACACCCACACGACCAGAGTCATCTGGGATCCCGACACGACAGCCGGGACATAAAAGTGCTTCTCTCTCGTCGGCTTCCGGACTCTAGGAGAGCTTTTTTCGAGGGGGCCATCAAAGCAACCAGCCTCTACCCGCCGCACCAGACTTCGCACAGTCCCGGACTCCAGAAACTTCACTGGAAGGAAGTTGGTTATTTTCGGAGACTCGGAAAGGTCCGGGCACATCACAACCGCCCCCGCCCCCTTCCTCGCACAGAGGCAGGCTCTTAAAGGAACACGAACAGTTTTCCCCGCAGCCAGGAAACCCGCGCAACCACCCCCTCCCCGCCCATCCAATTGCTTCGTTTTCCAAACGTGTAACTCAAATCTCCTCTGACACACATTTGTTCCTGCGACTCCCACGCCCCTTCCCCGCTAGTGGGCTACCCCTCTCTAGGCTACCTTAAAACTAGACGCCACCCTCCCACCTTAAAAGTTTTCACGTCAAACATAAGGACGGAGGCTGAATAGGAAACAAGCAGGAAACGAACCCCGTCTATGTAACTCATCACCCGCCCCCATCGCCCTCCCGGGCACCTTCCTTTCACAAATGTCATCCACCGATCTTGCCTTAAAAGGTCTCATTTAATATTTAAATCGCTTCGTACCAATCCACCAATAGGCTACGGTCAACGCCGGTTTGCTTGCAAAAATCCCCCCATTCTCCCAAAGCTAGGCTTTACATCTGTCAAAATCATGAATGAAAACAGAAATTGCCAAATTTCTTGTCTCCTCCCGCCAAGAGTTTTTTGGGGTTAGAGAAAGCAGCAGCAAGAAAAAAAAATCTCTATTCCTCGAGAAAGAAAACGTTTAAAACTAAAAAAGGAAAAAAAGATGACAAGGAAGAGAAATTATTCGGACTCTACTTAACTCTTTCATCGCCCTAGTTACAACTGCAGTATTGCAAAGTTTCAAGCGAACATGTATTAAAGGGTTATTGACATGAAAGTGAAATCCATTCACAGCAACTCTTATATAAAATATATAAAAGATTCCTTGTAAGTCAACATGTTTTGCTTTTTCCAGTTTATTGAAAAATGGTCGAAAGCTTATGGTTAGGCATTTGCTGGCATGTTTAATAATTTACAGGTTTTGCAACAGCTGTTCAAATTTCTTTAGTACATTTTATTCAAAGAACTCAAGGCATGTGAATTCTCTTTTTAAAAATTCACATATCATGAATCCTAAGAAAAAGAAAGAAAAAACAAAGAAAACTGGTATTACTCCTCTAACCTGATCTTTTTTGCTGTCATTTCTGGATGAATCCATGCAGGCCTGACTTCAGACATTTTGGCACCACAAACAGCAGCATTAAATGATTGAGGAGGTGCATCATAAGAACATAAGAAGAGCCCTGCTGGATCAGGCCAAAGGCCCATCTAGTCCAGCTTCCTGTATCACACAGTGCCCCCCCCCCCAGATGCCTCAGGGAGCAGACGGCCAACAAGATAACCTGTTTCCTTTCTCCCACTCCCCTGCACCTGGCACAGAGAAAATCTACTTCTAAAACCAGGAGGTTGCTTATGGCTTGTAACCTGTGATGGTCTTTTCCTCCATGCATCCTAGCATCTCCATGCATCCTAGCATCTCCTGTGGGACTGCAAGAGGTGCTCAGTGCATCTCCCAGATCACATAGTGTTCGATTGGCATCCTTAAATATGTCACTGCTAGGATTAGGATGCAAGTCAACTGACTTGACTACAAGTATTATCAACTATTCCAACCTGTTGAATATCATTCACATACATTTATATTTTCATAACATTATTAAAAATAATTGCAATTGTTTAGAATTTAATTGCATTGTTCATTCAAAATATTTAAAAACATAAAAACATAAGAAGAGCCCTGCTGGATCAGGCCAAAGGCCCATCTAGTCCAGCTTCCTGTATCACACAGTGGCCCCACCAGATGCCTCAGGGAGCACACAGCCAACAAGATAACCTGTTTCCTGGCACAGAGAAAACCTACTTCTAAAACCAGGAGGTTGCTTATGGCTTGTAACCTGTGATGGTCTTTTCCTCCATGAATCTGTCCAAACCCCTTTTAATGGCATCTAAGCCAGGTGCCATCACCACATCCTGTGGCAAGGAGTTCCACAGATGATTTACATGCTGGGTAAAGAAATATTTTCTTTTATCCGTTCTAACTTTCCCTCCACCTAATTTTAGTGCATGTCCCCTGGTTCTGGTGTTGTGCAAGAGGGAGAAGAATGTCCCTCTATCCATTCTCTCCATCCCATGCATAATTTTATACGTCTCAATCATGTCCCACCTCAAGCGCCTTTTTTCTACACTGAAAAGCCCCAGACGCTGTAGCCTTTCCTCATAAGGGAGATGCTCCAGCCCACGAATCATTCTGGTCGCTCTTTTCTGCACCTTTTCCAATTCAACTATATCCTTTTTGGGGTGTGGTGACCAGAACTGGACACAATACTCCGGATGTGGCCTTACCATCGATTTGTACAAAGGCAGAATGATATTGGCCGTTTTATTCTCAATCCCTTTTTTAATGATCCCGAGCATGGAATTGGCCTTCTTCACAGCCGCCGCACACTGGGTCGACACTTTCATCGACCTGTCCACCAGCACCCCAAGATCTCTCTCTTGATCCGTCACAGACAACTCAGAACCCATGAGCGTATATGTGAAATTTTGGTTTCTTGCCCCAATGTGCATCACTTTGCACTTACTTACATTGAAGCGCATCTGCCATTTTGCTGCCCATTCTCCCAGTTTGGAGAGATCCCTCTGGAGCTCTTCACAATCCCTTCACCACCCGGAAGAGTTTAGTGTCATCCGCAAACTTGGCCACCTCGCTGCTTATCCCCAACTCTAGGTCATTTATGAATAAGTTGAAAAGCACCGGTCCCAAGACCGATCCTTGGGGCACACCGCTTTTCACCTCTCGCCATTGTGAAAATTGCCCATTGACTCCCACTCGCTGTTTCCTGGTCTTCAACCAGTTCCTAATCCACAAGAGGACCTGCCCTCTTATTCCCTGACTGTGGAGTTTTCTCAGGAGCCTTTCATGAGGGACCGTGTCAAATGCCTTCTGAAAATCCAGATATATAATATCCACGGGTTCGCTCACATCCAGATGCCTGTTGACCTTTTCAAAAAATTCTAACAGGTTTGTGAGGCAAGACTTCCCCTTGCAGAAGCCATGCTGACTCTCCTCAGCAGAGCTTGTTCTTCTATGTGTTTTAAGATTTTATCTTTAATGAGACTTTCCACCATCTTCCCTGGAACAGATGTTAGGCTGACCGTCCTGTAGTTTCCTGGGTCCCCCCTCCTTCCTTTTTTAAAGATTGGCGTGACATTAGCTATCCTCCAATCCTCTGGCACAGTGGCTGTTTTAAGGGACAAGTTGCATATTTGGGTCAAGAGGTCAGCAACTTCATTCTTGAGTTCCTTCAGAACTCTTGGGTGGATACCATCCGGGCCTGATGATTTATTGATCTTTATTTTGTCAATTAAGTCTGAGACGTCTTCTCTTTTAACCTCTATTTGACTTAATTCTTTAGTCAGGGGAGGCCGTTAAGGCAGCGCTATTTGCCCGAGGTCTTCTGCCGTGAAGACAGATGCAAAGAACTCATTTAATTTCTCTGCAGTCTCCAAGTCCTCTTTTATCACCGCTTTCTCTCCCTCACCATCCAGCGGACCAACCGTTTCCCTGGCAGGTTTCCTGCTTCTAACATATTTGAAGAAGCTTTTGTTATTCCCTTTTATGTTGCCTGCCATACATTCCTCAAAGTCTTGCTTGGCCTCCTGTATCATCTTTTTACATTTCTTTTGCCACAGTTTGTGCTCCTGTTTGTTATCCTCATTAGGGCAAGACTTCCATTTACGGAAGGAAGCTTCCTTTTTTTTTTTTAAATAATTGGCATCTCTCTCTCTCTCTCTCTCTCTCTCTCTCTCTCTCTCTCTCTGTCCAATAAGTTCATGTTTTAGTGTTATATTAATGCTATTATACTATACTATACAATATTAATAATATTAATAATATTAATAATGTCATCCATGTAGGATGAGAAGAGAATTCCAGTCCCACCTGGCTTAGAACCTAAACATTGACATAAGGGAGAGAGCAGGGGAAGTGGAGGGAGGGAATTGACCTGTCAACTGACCAAATATTCCCCATTTTAGTATTTCTCGCTATTGCAATAATTATGTGTTTATGATGTTTATTCTTATCAATTTTATAAGCCACTTTGATCATTTGGAAAAGCAGTTTAACAGCCCGATTCTGCGTAGACATCCGCCTGCGGAGTGCACGCTCTGCAGGCGCCGGGTGTCATAAATGTGCTGTAAAGTGTGTTTTTGACACCCAGGGAGTAAGGGCCGCCAGCCCTTACTTCGCCTCCTCCCAGATCCTACAGCTGCTGGTGCAGGTAAGAAATGCACTGGTCAGTCCAGGGGAGGGTGGCGAGGGTGGCCATTGGCGAGCCATGCCAGGGATATTGGCGGCGAGCTCTTACCCTTACTCCGCCGCCCCGGATGTACATCGGCTCCAGAGCCAATGTACATTTGAGGAGGCCCACTGGGGCCAGGCAGCCCTACATCCGGGGAAGGGGATGAACATCCCCTTCTCCCGAGGTGTTCCCGGGCCACATCGACACAGCCCAGGAAGGGTGCAGGATACTGTGGCTGGCCCTATGGGCTGGCCACGTAACTTAACGCAGGATCAGGCTGCCCATAAGTACAATTGTTCACGCATTCTAGCTTTCTCATTTTGAATTGCCATAGGTTCAAAAGGAAAATGAGCAGGATGTTTCAAATACCCACATTTAGGTAATTTTTTTTTCCTGGATAAAAATACTGTGTAGCTATGGTTAGGCATAGAGTTAAGATAAATTAAATGTAAATAAAGGCAGCAATGCAAACAGAGCAATTTCTACTTTCAAGAATTAACACAAGATCTACAACTACAGTTTCAAGCTGTTTTCAGATCCTGAAATATGCAGAAACTTCAGTTAACTCTAGTTTTGGTCAGTTTCAGTGCTGTTAGAATAGTAAAATGTGGTTAGATTCAGTGGGTGCAATTCCTGCTTTTAGAATATTGGGGTGGGATAGGGAGCCTGCAATTCTGCTTACCCATGATCACAGATCAGTTACCTAAACTTCAGAAGAACTACAAAATATGTTACCTGTGTACAGGTCCAGATTCTTTTAACAGCAGCACAAAGAAGTCAACAATACAATATTTCCCAACATGCCTTCAAATATTATTCAAGAAAAAAAATCTGTCCAAGAGATCTCTTAAATCAACTACTCACCTAGAATAAAAACAGCAACATTCTGGCAGAAAGGCAATCAAGATTTCACAAAGAACACTCTAAAAACATCTTTCTTACTATTCATGTACTGGTAATGAAAGAGAAAACTATGTATTGCTCCACTGTATGAACCAAAAAGCAGTTCTCAACCCAAACTCTAAATATTTTTACACGGAACAAAGACTCAATGATTTCAGTGGACATTGTTTTCATGTAAGTATGTTTGATTGAGGTCATACAGGACAACCATATGCAGCCTTGCAAGTTCCACAGAATTCAATGGGACAATCTGGTCAATGCTATGATTGTTTACTCAGAAACAAGTCTGCCTATGTTTAGGCTTACCATATCGCCGACCGGGACGCTCCGTTTTGCCCTTAAGGGGCGGGGCGGGGGGAAGGGAGCCAGAGCAACACTCTGGCTCCCTTCCCCCCGCTCCGCCCCTTAAGGGCAAAATGGAGAGTCCCGGTCGGCGATATGGTAAGCCTACCTATGTTCAATGGGACTTACCGGTACTCTCAAATAAGCGTGTACAGGACTTCAGCTTTAAAAGGCACAAAAATCAAAATGGAGTCTTTTTATATTAGCACATCAACAATGTCATACCTAGACAGTATTTTTTTTATCCCTGGTTAGATTGGAAAGAAATTCATTGCCAATTATTCTATTGGCAGCTGATATGCTTTCAGTATCATAAACCAAAGCAATCTTCAAAGACTGTTGGCAGATTGTCATGCTTATTGAGGAATAATTGGCAATTAATTATACAAAAACCAATTATTATGGAGTAAATAATGCTAACTACTACTTATTATTCCAGATAATAAATAGGGGTGTAGATTTATCTTTTCAGGAGCAATAAAACAACACAACTGATTGGATAAAACAGCTGCCGGTAGTCAGGAAAGCACAGCAAACTTATTACAGAGTCACATCAAGTCACTTTTACTGTGACTTTTATTTAGCCACAGGCCACTACAATACGATAGCGTATATACACAGATATGTTAGTTGTTACAAGGATAATTTAGCTGAACCAACAGTCAGGCTTTGTAAAGTATGAACACAAACCCACTGCAGGGCAATAATTCAATCTCAAAGGTGAATTAGATATTATTCAATATGTTTTTACCCTGCCCTTCCCCTCAACGTGGGTGCCCAAGATGGCAAGGGGTGGGGCTAAAAGTCAAATCTGCCAAGCAAAATTATCGTAGTAAAAGGGACTTAGAGCTTTTTGATACACTAAAATCAATGAACAGTGGTTTCTTGAAACAGCCTCCACACGGCTAGTATTCTATATGGCAGCCACATAGGGCAGTGGTTCTCAAACTTTTTATTTTATTTTTATTTATTTTTCTGTATTTATATACCGCCTTTCTTATCCTCAGATTGCTCTTCAGATGTTATTCAAGGCGGTTTACATAGGCAGGCTTATCTAGATCTGATAAGGATCTTTACAATATTGTTCTGTATAGAACCCTACAATTCCAGCTGGTTTCCTCCATGATGTAGTCATCTTCACTAGCTGCTGAACACAAGCCTCAGGCTCTCTGCAGGACGCCACAGATCATGCTGAACAGGGAAACATGTTTCTAGTTGTCTTCTCTCTGTCGCTGACATTCTCAGCATTCCAGTCTGTTCTCTCACCGCACCACGCAACAGCGACTCCTCTCTGCCACCGAGGGTCATGACAGCTTATCAGTGACTTCCTGGTCTCCCTTCCAGAACAAAAACTGACTGTTCCTTTAGCACCGCTAAAAGTGAATCAAACTTTTAGGACCCACTTTTTAAAATGACACTATCGGGACCCACCTAGCTTTACGAGACTTAAAAAAAAGTGATCTAGAAATAAATAACTAAATTTATTTACAAGTAAAGAGCTCAGCTACTTGCAGGGTAAATAGCAGCTATCTTGCAAACTGCAGGAGCTCAGCTCTTTGAAGGGCAATTAGTAGCTGTCTGATTTTTGAATAGCCTCAGGGCTTGTGGCAATTACTTATCTGATCTTTCCATCACCTGGGACCCACCAGAAATCAGGTTGCGACCCACCAAGTGGGTCCCGACCCACAGTTTGAGAAACACTGACATAGGGTATTGTTCTATATGGATTGCCTGTATAGTGTGGTGAGTCTCCATGCCAATGCCACATGTTCCTGGAGCTCTCAGTTCATTGGAGCAATCTATATGGCAAGCACCTCTACATCTTAGCACTACCATGCAGAGCTGCCACTATGCAGACTAGCACAAGATTACATGATTATAATCACATGAAGATTATAATATGTACAGTGTATAATGTTGGAGTTTTTTTCTGCATAATGTAGCATTACTGTAATGTATAAATAGGAAATGTATAATGTAAAAGCTAGAGGCATCTACAGACTATAGAGAGAATCTTTCTTTAAAAAATATACAATGGCAATGTGATTCTTTTTAAGGATACATTTTCACTGTTTTGACATGAGTTTAACTGGTTTTAGAAGTCTGGATTTAAATATTTATTTGTACCTAGTTCATGTCTCGCAAGAGGAGCAAGGCAAGGAAACAGAAGGCAAAGAGAAAAGGGCCACTAACTTTTAATTTAAGTTTTATTTTTTTTATTTATTAATTACCCAAATAATAATAATAATAATAATAATAATAATAATAATAATAATAATAATAATAATAAAATTATTATTATTATTATCATCATCACCAGATGACAGAAAAATTGTATGTAGGGTCACGGTCAAAAAGGTTTTGGAACCACTGTGCTAAGTACTGCATCAGCATGCTTTCTTTGGCTGACGCTGCTGCTTTCAAGCCGCACGTCTGTTAAACCGCAAGCACAGCCGCTTCTCTTATTCTTGGGTATAAGTGAATCCACAGGAATGGAGTGCGTGTATAACAAAGATTGACTGTACATTACTTGGGAAGAGAAAATGGCACCCGGCTTCAAGGCCTCTAAGGATTGCTACACTTTACTGTTTGGGGCAATGCCGAAGGAGACCACAGACTGAAACCGGCACTTGTCTCTCACTCTGTAAACCCCATGCTCTCAAAGAGTATGTTCAGAATCTTACCAGTTCATTACTTTGCAAACAGCAAAGAGTGGGTTAATTACCAGTTATATTTTCTACAACTATCTTGTGTCTAAGCTCAAAGATGAGTTGCACCATTATTGCAAAGGGGAGAATCTGTCCTTAAGAACTTACTCCTAGTAGACAATGCCCCCGGTCATCCCAGCTCCATTCAAGACCTTTGCGGAAACATCCAAGCTGCCTATCTTCCCCCCAACACTACCTCCCTCATCCAGCCAATGGATTAGGCTGTGATTAGCACGTTTAAGGCTTATTACCTCAAGAAAAAAAATTGATGCTGTAGTGAAGGATACTGATGATGGAGAAATGACTGTTAAAGAGTTCTGGAAGTTGTTTAACATCAGAGACTCTATCACACTTGTCGGTGAGGCATGGGAGGCTGTTAGTAGTTCGTAAATGAATGGGATTTGGAGAAAACTGTGCCTGTATCTAGTGTGCGACTCTTGAGACTTCAACGTTGAAAACTGACCTGCCTATGACCAGAGAAAACATTGTGAGCTTGGCTAAGGAAGTGGGTCTTGATGAGGTGGAATTAGAAGATGTGCAGGAGTTATTAGGGTTTCACAAAAAAGAGCTTTCACCCCAAAATTTGCTTGAGAAGCAGAAGGAACACGAGGAGGCGGAAAGCAAAGAGAGGTTGATGTCATGCAAACTCTGACAGATAAGCAGTTGACAGAAGCATTCAGTTTAATCAAGAGTGCTTTGGCTATCTTAGATGAGGACAATCCAAACGCCAAATGCAGCTCCAAAATAAGCAGAAATGTGCACTCGGCTATGCAGTGTTACCAAGAGATCTTCCAGGAAAAAAAATGAAAGCCACGCAAAAGACACCATTATTCTTCTTCTCAAAAATACCCCAAGACAAATAACTATCTGTGCCATCAACATCGACAGCCTTGCTGTCCCATTCCCACTTGCCTCCCACCGTAATCACCAGTTTCAACAACATGAGTGCTCGCTGACCTTTCCCCTAATAAGCCATACCAATCCCATTGTTTCCGACGGGAAAGCCAGTCTTCAATTCTGTGTTTTCAAGATATGTGCCATTTTCCAGGAACGTAAACCCCGCGTAAATTGAGAGCTGCCTGTACTACAATGTTCCGTGAATTTCAGAAAAGGATATGCTCATCAAAGTAAAAGAAAGAATAGTCACGGTCCTGTAAACCATGCATACGGTCCATGCATATGGATGGACATATACCGTATTGTCCCGAGTATAAGACGCACCTGATTATAAGACGCACACTCAAAGTTTGGTGCTATTAAAAAAAATTAATTAAATCACTGGCATTAAATTGCAACAGCCTGATTATAAGACGCACCCCTAGTTTAAAAACTTAAATTAGGAGAAAAAAGTGAGTCTTATACTCAGACCAATACGGTATATGCAATAGGGCTTTTATATTTCTTTATTAAACAGCAGTTCCCCAAGACTTCATTAGAAGCTGAAGTTACTTCTGATAGCCACATATATTTGTACTGCTACTCCGCACCAGGGCCTATTAGAGGGGGGGGGGGTTAAAGGGGTAAATTGTACCCCTTTGCCCAGGGTCAAAAAGGGGGCCCAGGATCCAAAGGAGGGGGCCTAGACATTTGCTGAGATCTCAGCTGGTCTCATGGAGAGTGAAAGATGGAGGCCAGGCCGATCAGGAGGCCAGGTCAACTGGGCAGGTAGACCTGGGTGCCACATTGGGAAGCCTGGTAGACCTGGACTCCGGTGACATTTCCGCCTATTGCTACCCTCCCCCGACCTGTTTTGTCCCCTCTTCTTTGAGAAGGGGCCTAAAATAAACTTTGTACCCCCTGATAAAATTCCTCTCAGAGGCCCTGCTCCGCACACAGCTAATTTGCATAGATTCTAAAATGTACCACTGCAGTATAGAACAGGGGTCCCCAACCCCCGGGCCGTGGCCCGTTTGGGACTGGGCCGCCCCGCAAGAAGCATCGTCGGGGTTGGGGCGGTGGGCCCTAGGTTGGGGGCCGGACGTGGCGGCGAAGGAGCGTACTTGCCTACTTGCCTCTGTGATGTTTCGCTTCCGCTTCGGCCGTCTTGCTGTTCAGCCCTCCCGCCCGCCCTGGAGCTCGAACAGCTCCAAAATAGCAACTAAACCGGCGGGGTGGGGTGGGGTGATTGGAGCCGCACTGGGCGCGCGCAGCTGACATCATGCCCGGGTCACGTGGGGGTGTGGCATCAGCCCCCCCCCCCGTCCGTGGAAAACAATTCCTCAACGATGCCGGTCACAGACACCGCAAAGGTTGGGGACCGCTGGTATAGAAGAAATTGCCACACAGCAAGGGAAATCTACCAAGCATTAATATTTTCAATAGTCCCTTTACTCTAGCTAGATACTCATATGAATTCAGCATCCTATTTGCCCGTATTGTGGAAATATTTTTTATGTGTAAGTAAAGAGTATAGTTTCCAGGACTGACGTCCATCCTGTAGTTTAAAAGAATACTGGTTGTTCTGTACTTTCATTGAAATTGCAGTGCCTTCTGTTATAAAGAAAAAAAAGTACCATTTCTTTTCTAAAAAAGTTTTTTCCCCCAAAAAACCTGCATTCTTCTCCCGAAAATTATTATTTCCTTATTCTCTCCCCCCCCACCACCTCAAAGCTTTATTCTTGATCTTACCTCGCCTTACGGGCAGTAATTTTTTCAACCAATTACTATACTGACAGCTGTTATGGACACCCTCTTTTTCCTAACATGTGTGCAATCCAAACTACCTCCATCTTGGAGAGATGCTTTGGCTGTGATGCTGAGGAAATCTGTACGCCTCCTTCCTCTAAGTCTTGCAGATTTGGGGTGCTCCAGTCTGCCAAGATTGCTGCTAATATAAGTCCCGCTGCATAATAAATTCAGTTTTAAATGGCCCAGTGGCTAGGCCACTTGGACAAGCTTTTCAGATTTCCATGCCAAGAAGTATTTCCCAACAACTACCTGAGCCTTAGGGCAACACACACCCTGCCATGCCTTTTGTCCCTCAGGAACCTCTGATTAGGGAGCAATAAAGCCTTTGTGTCTACCTGGAAGGGCACAGTTAAATTCAATCAAGTTCAGGAGCTCCTTTGTCTACCCCCCCCCCAAATACTTTGTTTCCTTTATGCAAAAAGGAAGTGTTCTGAAGTGCTCTGGATGGCAGAATTGAGGGGTCATCGTCTTTCCCCCAGAAAATATATCCTGCTGCTATTTTGTGGAGCTTCTTTCTCCATAGAAGCCTGTTCCATTTTGCTTGTGTCATCTTTCCCCCACCAAAGATGTTGATGATTAGGCTTACCAGATTTCCAGGACCTGGGGGGGGCAGTGATGTCACTATGCCAGAAAAATTAACATAAATACATAAAATATATAATAAATATAAAAAGTGGATTTTTGGCATGCCATGGCTTTGGGGGTGCGCAGGGAGGTCTGTGTGACCGACCGCAGGCCTCCCCAATGTTTAGATCACCGAAAAACAGCAATTTTAGGCCACTTCCAGTTATCCCCAAAACAGGAATCGCCGTTTTTTGGTGATCTAAACATCGGAGAGTCCTGCAGTCGGTCACGCAGGCCCCCCCCCCTGCACATTCCCTAAGCTCCGGTAAGTTAAAACACGCCATTTTCGGGTGCTTTTTTCCGGTGACGATCCCCAGGATCGGGATCGCCGCCACCGCTGGCCCCGCCCCCGCAAGCACTCTGGCTGACTGCCCAGCCAGGATGGACCCGGAAACTGGGACTGACCCGGTGAATTCCGGGACTATGGTCAGCCTATCCATGATGATGTGCTTTTGAAGTTTCTAGTCGGTTTTGGTGTCACTTCTACCCTCTGGAAGTGCCCATGCTGCTTTTTGTTGCATTTTTCTCCTCTGGAACCTTGCAGCTCTGTACTTGCAGCTCAGGAAGAACTTCATATTCAAACCCTGCCCAGCAGAACAGAACAGGGCTGGCTTTTGAGCAGGGGATACCTTTACCTACTTGGTGTTAGGTGCCGGCCTACAGAGCAAAAGGCTAGACCAGTAACGTGACTGTTTTCAGGACAGAAGGCAAGAGGCCACAGATCCACATGTAAGGAGGGCCTCACTTTTCATGGAACAACATAATCATTCCCCATTCCTTAACTGTTCCATGGAATTCAACACTCCATGTCTGAACATAGATTTGTTTACTTCTTAAATTCAAATGGAATTTTTGTGCCTCCCAAATGCAAATGAAGCTGGAAGAGCATATTTGGTGTCTTGAGGCAATAGCCACCTTCCTGGACTCCTGAGTTTGGGGGAAAACAACTTTTTGAAAACAAAGGAAAGGCTTCACACCTCCAACAATCTTCACCAACTTCACAATTAAGGTCCATCAAGGAGGCTAGCTAACAAGCCAACTGCCCATCCAAACTAGCTATCACATCCACAACTGGGTAGGAAGACAAAGGGAGAAACCAGCAGGGGTCCTCAACTAGCAATAGAGGACTCCCTGACTGAGTCATCCCACCTAAAAATTCCATAGGGATTCTATGGGGGGGGGAAGGGTATAAAAATCCTTGGCTATAGAGACTCATGTTGTTCATTCCACAACTTGTGGTTCGTTCTTCACTCCACCATCCGTACTCTGCGTTGCTGATTATGGATAGTTAACCAGCACAGCTGAACCAGTACAGGTTGGTCAGCTAACCCTCTAGGCTGTATCTAAGCACTCCTTCCCTCTAAGAAAGGCAGCTCTTGCCCTGCTCCTTTCATGGCTACTGCCTCATTGCATGCTAACGGCTTGCTTCATAGCCCTTTTTCTGTTTGTGAGATCTCTCTTTGGATCAGGAAGGTTTGTGTGCCCAGCAGCCTTGCTGCCATGGTCCTTGCAAAGCAAAGCTCTCAAGCCTCAAAAAAATACAAAAGAAAATATTTCTTTACTCAGCTTGTAATTGGTTTGTGGAACTCCTTGCCATAGGATGTGGTGATGGCACCTGGCCTGGATGGCTTTAAAAGGGGTTTGGACAGATTCATGGAGGAAGACCATCACAGGTTACAAGCCATAAGCAACCTCCTGGTTTTAGAAGTAGGTTTTCTCTGTGCCAGGTGCAGGGGAGTGGCAGCAGGAAACAGGTTATCTTGTTGGCTGTGTGCTCCCTGAGGCATCTGGTGGGGCCACTGTGTGGTACAGGAAGCTGGACTAGATGGGCCTTTGGCCTGATCCAGCAAGGCTCTTCTTATGTTCTTAATAAGGAGAGGTAACCTTGGTCTGCAGTGCAGCCTTGCCAAACACCCACCAAGTTCCAACTAGTTCCCTTATCTTTGTCTCATGTGAAGTCACGCTGACTGCAAGTGTGTCTGTTGCTTTCCTCTCTGTCTGTCTGTCTAAGCCATCTTCTGCTTTTGTACCCTTTTTTTAAGAGAATCAAGATCAGCCTCAAGCCTCCTTCCCAAGCAAGTCCCCATAATAACCAATCCACCATGGACTCTGAACAGGGACTAAGAACTGCATGAGAGGTGGGAAATACAGGTGTACATCGCTTAATGAGGGGGATATGTTCTCCAATCTCCATTGTTAAGCGAATCCGTTGTTGTGCGAACCCAGCCCTCCAGAGGCCTCTTCTGGGTCCCACCAGGCCTGTACTCCACTCCAATGGGGCTCAGAATTAGGCTTACCAGAGTTCCGGTACTCGCTGGGACATTCCCAGTTTGGCAGCCACCATCCTGGCCGTGCCCAACTGTCCCGGCCCGCTGGCTGCATCACGGCAGACGAGGACTCTTCTGAGCCTGGCCAGTGTGTTCTGCCCGGCTAAGGCTCCTCACGCACTTGCACAAGCGTCGCACAGCGCACAACGCCTCTCTCCCAGGTGTTGTGCACTGTGCGACGCTTGCATAGGCGCACAAGGGAGCCCTGGCCGGGCAGAGCCCACCCAGCCAGGCTCTAGAGTCCTGGCCTGCCGCAATACAGCCGGTGGGCTGGGATGAAGACAGGGCGGCGGGAAGATGTGGCGGTGGCATGGCGGGAAGGAGGCAGCATAGGAAAGCAAGTGATGGAAAAGGCAATCAAGGCAAGTGAGGGAAAACAGGGGGAATGAATAAATAATTAAAAAATTCGGCCACCCTAATGGTTTTCTGTCTGGAAAACAGAAGTGGCTTTCCAAGGCTTCTGTGGGCCAGTCTGAGGTCTGTGCTGTGGTTTGCTGGCCTGGCAGAACCCGGAAGAGGCCTCCCCTCTCTCCCGGTAAGACATTCTGGTGCCACAACCCACCATGGGGGACGAGGTGGGTCGTGGTGCTGAAGAGTTTGAGAAGCCCTGTTGTAGAGAACTTAGATGGGGATGGGGAGTTCTCACTTCATGCTGGGTGAGATGGGGGGGCAGTTCTCACTTCATGCTGGGTGGAAAAGACAAGAATCCACCTTCCATCTGAGGTCTCTTGCACACTCATAGAATGTGTGTGAAAGGCCAGCGTACTGGGCTTTGGAGACAATCAAAGCAGGAAAAATCTCAAAGTCTGCTGTACGGTGAAAGATTGATCCCCCCCCATCCCCCCAATTCCATGTAAGAACATAAGAAGAGCCCTGCTGGATCAGGCCAAAAGCCCATCTAGTCCAGCTTCCTGTATCACACAGTGGCCCCACCAGATGCCTCAGGGAGCACAAGACAACAAGATAACCTGTTTCCCGTTGTCACTCCCTTGCACCTGGCACAGAGAAAACCCATTTCTAAAAACCAGGAGGTTGCTTATGGCTTGTAACCTGTGATGGTCGTTTCCTCCATGAATCTGTCCAAACCCCTTTTAAAGGCATCTAGGCCAGGTGCCATCACCACATCCTGTGGCAAGGAGTTCCACAGATGAATTACACGCTGGGTATAAGAAACCTGGGGAGAATTAAGCGAAAACACAATGAAAGGCTAGCTAATAAGAAAAGCCAAAATTTGCGGACCCTAGCTCATTTGTTGTTGTTGTTCAGTCGTTAAGTCGTGTCCGACCCTTCGTGATCCCATGAACCATATCCCGCCAGGCCTTCCTGTCCTCCACTATCTTCCTGAGTTCGCTCATTTTCATGTTTGTTGCATCGGTGATGCTGTCTAACCATCTCATCCTTGGCCTTCCCCTTCTCCTTTTGCCTTCAATCTTTCCCAGCATCAGAGCCTTCTCCAGAGAGTCCTCTCTTCGCATTAGGTGGCCAAAATATTTGAGTTTCAGCCTTAGTACCTGTCCTTCCAGGGAACAGTCAGGCTTGATTTCATTTAGAATTGACTGATTTGATCTCCTAGCAGTCCAAGGGACTCTCAGGAGTCTTCTCCAGCACCACAGTTCAAAAGCATCTATTCTTCGGCGCTCAGCCTTCCTTATGGTCCAACTCTCGCAACCATACATTGCTACTGGGAACCCTAGCTCATACAGACACAAAACTAGAACGTTGGCCCTTCTTACTGTGAAACTGCAAATAATATAAACCTGCAATGCTTTCCACACTTTCCTGGGAGTAAGCTGCATTGAACACAATGGAAAGTCTGAGCAGCTATGCATAGGATGGTGCTGTAAGAAGACTGCTCTGAGTCCTAAGAATGGAGTGGGTTATATACATCTGAAACAAAGTGCAATCAATCAAGAGGGTGGGAGGGATCAAGACAGCTCCTACTCCTCCCACTTTCAGAACTATGACTGCAATAAACGCATATCGCCTATGAAAAATGAGTACGTGCATTTTTTAACGTCTTTCAGATGAGGGTACCTGCCATATCAAGATACAGCAGGGCAGGCTTTCAGACTCTGCCAATCAGTCACAGGCTCATTCATGAGGAAATGCCACCTTAACTCTTTATTATTAGAGCATAACTATCTGTCCTTTGTTACCACCACTATCCAAAGTCATTAAGAAGGACTTGTCCTTATGAAAGTGCCTGTAGAAATGCAGTTGAGAAGTGATTACTGCTCATATAAGTGTCTTGTAAAAAGCAGATGTGAGGTAATTAATGGAGATGTACATAGAGCCTCCATAGAGCTTAGAGCTTGTAGCAACATAACTAGTCATTTTCTATTTTGCTGGAATTTGAGGTACATGACAGGACATCCAAAATGGACTGATTAACAAAGGCTTGTGACAATGAATATTTCTTAAATAGGAACTTCTGGTCCTGCTGTACCACAAGGCTTCATTGAACACTAGATTATTTGTACAAACACTTAACAAGATCTTAATCTCTCTTGTGAAACTAAGAAATACACACAAGACAAGAGAAATAAACATCCAACATACATGAGCAGGGGCGTCGCTGGAGCGTGGCGGGGTGGGCGTGGCGCCCCCGGGTGACGCGTGCCACGGGGTGACGCACGCACCCCGCGCGCGCCACCTCCGTGATGCGCGCCACCCTTCGGACGCTCCGAGGCCGGCCCGGGAGCCAGCCTCGGAGCATCCGACCCTGTCGGCGCTCCAGGGCCTTCTGAAAGAAGGCCCAGGCAGCGCGCCCATCCGGGTATTTCCCGGATTTTCGCGCATGCGCAGACCCGTTTTGAGGGCTTTCAGAAGGCCCTGGAGCGCCGATGGGGTCGGACGCTCCGAGGCTGGCTCCTGGGCCGGCCTCGGAGCATCCGGAGGGCGACGCGGGGGGGGGGGAGCCGGGTCATCCCCCCCGCGCCGCGATATCGTAGCGTCACTAGGGTGACACGTGCCCCCTGCCCCAGGGTGACGCGCGTCCTAGTGACGCTACTGGACATGAGTAGTTGTATTAGAAAGTAGTTGCATTAGTTACTACAACATGTAGCTTCTTCTCCATACGATCACATCAACAGTTGAAATCACTTAAAATCTGTAAACTGGCATGATGATAATTGTACCATCCAATGAATTTCAAGTTTCTAGCCCTCAATATTTAAACTAGAAAATATGCACACTTTTTTGTTAAAGACTTCCAGTGCAATCCTGTGCAACTATAGGACGGCGGAGCGCCCTAAGCCGTCGCAAGCGTGCTGTAAGGCACATTTGTGATGACTCTAGAGTAAGGGCCGCCAGCGTTAGGCCGTCAGCCCATACTCTGCCGTTGGATCTCCATGCGGCCGCCGGAGGAAGGTAAGGGATCCCCCAGTGGCCGCATGGGTGGTCCAGGCAGCAACGGAGGGGGGCCATTGGCTGTGCCGGCTTCGGAGGGGGCGGGGATGGCATCCGCCATATCCCCGGCCGGCGCGGCCGTTACACCGGGGGAAGGGCACGAAGAACTCCAGACCGGACCGAAAGCAGAGCGGCCCGGAACAAGGATAGGATCCAGCTGGCGGCCCTGGGCCAACCGCTGGATAGTTAGGTAGGATTGCGCTGTTAGAAACAAAAGGAACATAATAGTGGTAACAAAACAGTGTATCTCCATAAAGCACAATTCCTAAACTACTCTGAGTACTCATTTTCCTCTTTTCTATACACGTGTCGTATATATCATCATTATTATAATCTATATAACAACATCTATATACTAATAAACTCAGGAGAATCCTTCAGTTTACTGTATATTTGAAACAGGGCCACCTACAGACAGGTTTCTACATACTTAGGGGGTTCCTTAGGAACACAAAAAAGATAGGTTTGTAAATTTAAAGAAAAAGAAAACAGGCTGATGTGGACAAAGCATGCTCAGTTGCTCTTAAGAGCTATGGAATTTTGAGGTATCCATTGGAAAAAAAAACCCAACAGAACTTGGGGCAGGGGTTGGAGGTTGTACATGGAGAGGAAATTGATCTACTTGAGCCTACTTGGCATTAGGGTTGGGGATCCACAACATTTTGTTTAAGGTGCCACTTGTTACTTCTAGCATCCAAATCTCCATCAAAAGTTCAAAATTCTGGAAAGATACTGCCTCTACAATCTGAATATATCAGGAAAAGTTTTTAAAATGTGCTAATGCTAACTGGATTTCTCAGTAGTCTTACAGTTACAGCACAATACCCTGCATGTCTACTCAGAAGTATTTCCAATGAATTCAATAGAGCTTACTCCCAGACAAGTGTGTACAGGATTGCTGTCTTAGTACTCTCTTTTATTTATGTACTGAATTTATAACCTGTCTTTCTCTTGGTAAGAGCACCCAAGGCGGCTTACAACATTCAAAAACAATGTTAATAATAAAAGCAATAAAACCAGAGAAGTCCAATGGATCATAATTAACAATCATTAACAAATTAGAAATTAATTAAAAAATGCCAGTGAATCAAGTCAGTCATCGAATGCTATCCTAAATAAAAATGTTTTAAGGCCCTGCCAAAAAGTATCCAAAGAGGGAGCAGTTCTTAGTTCCAAAGGGAGGGAGTTCCACAGTCAAGGCACCACCACCGAGAAGGTCCTATTCCTCGCCACCATCTCCCTCACCTTCTCCACCTAAGGCAGCATGGTTAAAAGGGCCCCCTCTGATGACCTCAGTGGACAGGTCAGATTATATGGCTGTTTTCACATAACTATTTTTTGCTTCATCATTTTTATTTTCTGTTGCCTGCTCCTGTCTGCTATTCTGCATATTGAGATATCCCCTTAAACTGGCCTGTGCTAAATGGTTCTTCTGCTACTGAAACAGTCTTCTAGCATGCTGTGAATCTATCAGTATTCCAGTACAGAGAGAAGAGTGGCAGCAGAAAGATCAATTCATCACTTCAATGGACAGATTACTGACTGTCAAGTCAAACTAGGAATAATGTCAGTTCAGAAACTTGAATTTTATGGGGGTTGAGACTGGAGAGCTAATTTTACATGTGCATAGTACAAGAAAGTTAACTATTGTATTTTCTCTTGTACTGCTTATATCTTTAATCACTCAAATATTATTACAGATTTTTAATTTCTTGATAAAAATGATAAAAACAGTACTGGTGAATATTAAATGGATGTTTTTTAACGGAATTAAGACTACGAATTCATTGACAGCCCTAGAGAAATCTACTTGTCATATATGGAATTTGAAACAGTTGAGTGGGCAGGCTGAACACGGGAAACACTCTTAATGACTTGAATAAAAGGGAGTTTATGGAAATAGAATTGCGGAAAGAGAACCAAAATATATATTTTTAAAAAAGTAGCAGAGACCTTGCTAATTTCTTTCCAAGTTATCAAACTAAATGCAGATAATCTCAATCAGTCTTTTTGACCATGTTTTGTTGCAACACCTTCCCCTAAATTAAGCAGAACAAAACCACAATTTCAAAGAAAAAAGCATACTCCATGTCCAAAATGTCTGTCAAGAGTCCAATAATTTGGTTCAAAGAAAAACTGAAAGAACCAAAAAGGGGGATGATGGCAATACCCTCCATGTTCAGGGGCAGAATGCCTCTGAATATCAGTTGCAGAGAAGCAATGGGGCAAGAAAGGTATGCCTTCCTTTCTTGTGGCTTCCCAGAGGCAGCTGGGGAAACAGGATGCTGGACTAAATGAGCCTTTGGCGTGATCTAGCATGGCTTTTTTATGTTCCTATGAGGGAGGAAATCTCAACAGGTGCCAGGAAACAGTTTATTGAAGTGTGTCTTATGTAAAATTTGCTATTCTTGTGCACGATATATAATCCTGTCTGCCTAATAAACTATTTTAAACTAGCTTTTATGATTTAAAATGACAGCAAAAAAATATGAAAACACCATCATACTAAATGACTTCCATTATGTTAGTGACATGTGAACGATACTGTAATTTCAATTATCCTACTGTGGAGGTAAGCAGCAGAAGTCAATATGAAGGTGTAAACTTTTGTGAGTGTTTAGTCCACAAGCTCAAGATAACGTATAAAGGGACATACAATAGACACAAATAATGAAACATAAGAACATACTACCAGTGGAAAAATTCAAACAAAAATAGCTTATGTTGATTATGTAAATACCTTCATGTATTTAAAAAAAAAGATAAAAATTACAAACCACTGCTTGGCAGTCTAGACATATATTGCGGCTGTAGTCGCAACAGCATAAACAGAGGCCTGTGTTACAACAGATAAAAGAGCATCCCATCCCTGACGTGGAATAGAGATATCCAGCTTTGCTCTCCTATAAAATCTAGAACTCCTTTCAACCCTAATCTGCATGTGCAAATTTCTGTGGTCACTAAAGACCATTATCAAGGCCTGTCAATATCTCAGATCAACCAAGAGCACCCTTTCACATTACTATCTATGTACAGTATCTACCTACGCACTCTCAATGTCAAAATTTATTGTATCAATCCAAGTATTGAGGTCAAATGTACCCAAAGAAAGCAATAAAAATAAAATACCTGGAGGACTGTATTAAACATGAGGCCATTCACGAGTAAGAAATGTAACCCTTTATTGAGAACTTTCTTTTTTCAGTAAAACCATATACAGTTGGACCTTTTTATCCGCTGGGGTTCTGTTCCTGGAACCACAGTGGATAAGAACATTCAGTGTTATTATAACACTGTTATATGAAATCCGGGGTGGGGTGGGGGGTCGGGAGCGGTGCCACATTATCGTTTTTCTAGCATCTTCGCTGCTTCCCTCCTCCTGATTTTGTTTAAACTGACTGAAAAAGCAAAAGCCACTACTGGAAGCAACCTGTAAATGGCGCCAGAGACTCCTAGCTGCATTTTTCAGCGGTTTGGACACGCGCAGGAGGTTGGAAGTGGCTGGCAGGCCCCGGACAATGCTGAAAAAAGAGGTAATGTAGTGTGTTTGGACTCCCTCTTGCACAGTTGAGCCAAATCCGTGGATAAAAAAAACCGTGGATAAAAAGGTCCAACTGTAGTTGCAGATTAGTCATCAGGGTCAATGCTCCACAATGTAAAGTACTGTACATAATACCCACAAGATCAGGCTGTGGGCTATATGTGACCCCTATGGCTTTTAATTAGAAAACCAATGCACAATTAATCGGAGAAGTTCCGATTCAGATTACTCTTCCAATAAAACTATGACAGTTTCCTTCATGGAACACTGTTTGACTATTTTTCTTCCTTCGTCAGTGAAAAGCTACAAGAAACAACCTGGCTTTCTTCCCTGCTTTACTAGTCAGAAGCAAAGGAAATAGCCCATCACTGCCAGCAAACTAAGTAGTCTTTACAATGTGACTTACAAGGACATAGTGTTGATTATACTTTATTTAATAATCAGTTTTGTTTTACGGTTTTTAAAGTTTGTTGTAAGTCGCCTTGAATGCCTTCTACGGAGGGGAAAGCCAGGATTCTCTCTCTCTCTCTCGTGTGTGTGTGTGTGTGTGTGTGTGTGTGTGTGTGTGTGTGTGTGTGTGTGTGTGTGTGTGTGTGTGTGTGTGTGTGTGTGTGTGTGTGAGAGAGAGAGAGAGAGAGAGAGAGAGAGAGAGAGAGAGAGAGAGAGAGAGAGAGAGAGATACTGTATAATTTTTTTTCAATAAAACAAATAAATTAATCTCTTGGTTCTACAAGAAATGTATGGGAACGAATTCTCTAGAATGAGGTGTATTACAAAGGTTAAAAAAAAACCTGGCAATAATAGGTTCAGTGGGTAGCCTTGATGACTCACTAATTCTTCAGAATAAGTTCCGATCTACAAAACTGAAATAATACAAGACTACAAAACTTTTTCCTTCTTTTTCAAAGTACTACAAGCCCAACAGCGCAATCCTATGTAATTTTGCATCGGTGTAACAGTAGATGCACCGGTGTAAGTGCACTTACATCTACTGTTAAGTGCATCTACTGTTACACCAGTGCAAAGTTACACAGGATTGCGCTGCTAATGAGCTATTCAAAAGTGCTATAGGAACTACAAAGTGTCAACTATTTTGTTCATGGTACTGTATTCTACTAACAGAAGCTAGCTGGAATGAATCCTTGACTGATCAATCTCATCCAGAAGGTACAGAGTGGAGGCAGCAGAAACAGTACTCCAGAAATTAGATGATTGAACGGAATCAACCCTTTCTGCTGTGATGCTTACAGCGGCCATTCCAGCATCTGACAGCTGCATCTGGACTACAGGTAGGTCACTAAAAATTCTGGTATTGCATATATGAGTGTTCATACATGGTGAAAGACAACGGTTCTCAAACTGGCGAGTCGCTTTGCGCGCGCGCCGGGGGACCCATTTGCGATGGAGGGGCACACAGCCCGCGGGACATTTTCCCCGTGGGAAAATGGCCCTCCATCGCAAATAGGTTCCCCACCCCTGTTCTATACTACACCTAGAACCCCTCTCATATAAAAAATGCACTTTACATCTAGTAGCTGTTAGTATTATTGTGTCTTTCTGAACAACCTTTACAGCTCCCTTGTAGTGTCTTGCTATTCTTTCTGTCTTAGTCCAGCGGTTCTCAAACTGTAGGCCGCAACCCACCATTGAGAACCTTAGCTGTCCCCTTAAGGAGCGGGGACAGCATGGCGGCAGTGACAATCTGGGGGATTGCCACCACCGCAAAATTGCCAGAAACTTACCGGGGCTTGGGGGGGCTTCAGGGAGTCCTGTGTGATCTTCAGGTACTTCCGGTTTTCAGGTACTTTGTGAAAACCGGAAGCACCCGAGGATCGCCGTTTTACGGCGATCCGAAGATCGGGGAGGCCTGCAGAGGGTTGCGCAGGCATCCCTGAAGCTCCCCCAACCCCCGGTAAGTGCAGCAACGCAGTGGCGATTCCCTGGATCACCGCCACTGCTGGCCCCGCCCCCGCAAACAGTCAAAGTTCTCCCCGCCTCACAGGGAGAACTTTGAGAAACGCTGTCTTAGTCTATCTTGCATCTGAAGTACACAGACAATAGCTGAGGAAAAAATATATATATATATATATAGGTTAGTAGGTCACAGTACCTTAAAAGTCTGGTAAAACTCAGGGTTGGTATATCAATTGATCATCATCTGTCTGGACTGTGGAAGTTTCCTGTTTCTTATATTTGTTTAATCTGCAATGGAACACATAGTAACAATCACTATTAAATTAATAAAATTTTCTGCCTCATCTTGTAAAAACGAAGAAAAAAGTATTGAAATCACCCTAACCATAGGTAGGCCATTTTCTCATTTTATTAATAATGTCTCGAGTTATTGGAATATAGATGTTTGAAGTTCAACTCCCATCACTATTTTTTCTGTATTTGAAGACTAGGGTTAAGATTTAAATGTAAAGTATTTTGATTAAAAAAAATAGAAACTATAGTAAGAATAGGTTCTTTCAACAAGCAAAACAAACAATGTTATAGTCCCAAGATTACAGCAGTGTTGGAAAGAAAGACTCAGGATGCCACAGCTATTTTACATTGTTTTCTTTAGGGAAACTGTACAGTTGTGGTATAAAATAATAATTCCTAGGAATGCTGTAATGCAGTGGTTCCCAAACTGGGAGGTGTGGCTCCCAGGGGAGCCACAGAAACCAGCCAGGGGAGCCACAGAGCGCCATGGAATCCTCTCGGAAAACAGTGCAATGCCAATTGGCAGGCATCAACATCATGTCATGGGGGGCCGCGGCCAGTGGTCGCCAATGGTCGAGGGAGCCGCAGATCAAAAAAGTTTGGGAAACACTGCTGTAATGTATGATGACAGAATGTCAGCAAACTCCCAGAAGTAGCCCAACATACAAACAATACAGAAATCTTTAATTTATAGTCATAGCATTTGACTGTCAACACCTGACTTTCAGTATCGTTAAAGCAACTATCTCCATGTCCTAGCAATGTACAACCTGTAGAACAAACTCCGCAATAAAGTGCACTCAAAAGCATTCAAGCTAGTGTTTGACTTCTTCATTTGATGTTTCTTTCTCTGTGTAATTACAGCAGGAAGGCACCCAGGCTTCTCATTTCTGCCCTAACAGTCAATCAAAGGCTATTGCCAGGAGCAGATTCATCTCCATCTGCAGTCATTTTCCTTTTAACTTCCAGATAATCTTCAGAACAGCATAGTTAATGAGATAATAAGATGTATTCACATATAGTAATTCTGTTCTTTAAATAAATACGGCTACCTGAAGTACATAAACACCCAGCCACAAAAGGTGTACAGGTTGATGATACTACATTACCTCACTAAAAATCTTCCTTCATTTGCTAATTTTTAATCAATCTGAAGGCCTAGTTAGAATAATATAATAAATTATATTACTATCCAAGGAGAGAACATTCAGGCTATACTCCTATACACACTTACTTGGGAGTAAGTGCCATTGAACTCAATAGGACTTACTTCTGAGTAGACATGCCTAGGACTATGCTAGAAGATATTTAAATGTCTGTTCATGTTTATTTCATACCAAACTTTGTATACAAAGAACAAGGTAAAAAAGTTTGGCTTGCTATGCTTGATCTTTTAACTACTGTTGTTTTTGTGATTTACAAAAAATCTATTACAATTCCAAAATGTTTCATAGAAGGGATGGTTGAAACAGCTACTAAAAATGCATGCTACATTCAATAGTTTTTCACATAACTGAATGCATAAGATTATAATATATAAATACAACAATGTCAAAAAGTATAAATTTAACAAAACGTAAAGCATAATACTAGATTCCACATCTGAGAGAGAAAGAAGTTCATAATTATAAACTACCGGTACATGGATTTTAAAATCTGTACATTCTTTTGTTAAACCTAGATGTGGAAGACAGAGGATTTTTCAAAGTAAACAGTTATGGCTACCATGAATAGGATGTTTCAGATGAGTTCTCTGATGTTTCATTACTGTAAATTACTGCGTGTTTATCTGCAGTTTCAATTTACTACCAAAGGAAAACAAAAGAAAAATATAACTCTTATATGACTTGTAATTTATGTTCCACATCACTAACCTTAAAGAAGAGGTTTGTTCATTTACAGGTACATCGCCACATTGCTATTCTCAATGTAAACAAAAGACAGCGGCATGCACCCCGGGCTAAGGATGTCAGCATTTTTCAAACACCTTTCTGACTGTTCCATTTTATGGTGATGCAATTTGACCTACATTTTCAGTGGCCAAAGAGAGACTGAGATACAAAGGGAGGTGGAGATGGCAAAGGGAGGGGGGTGAATGAGAGAGAGAGAGAGAGAGAGAGATTCTTCACCCACTATTTCACTAACTGGGGTTTTAATTGATGCTTCGAGAGGTCTAAAAAAGCAGGAGCAGAGACAAAACTATTTTGAAGGTACGGTATGCTTAGAATATAAAACTAAAAAGGTGGAAGGCACAACATAGGCACAGGATTTCCAATCTCTTGACAAAATGTAATGCCCTCATTAAGCAAAGTAGCATGTAATCCTAGAATGGATGTTGAAATGTAGATGTCAGAGATAGGTAGCATTATTTTCAACCAGAGCTCTCATCAAAAGGCTATCATCTAGTCTCTTCTGACACATATTAACATTAATAAATGACATAATTTCAACATTAATAATATCTATTGTGTGGAAACTGTTGTTGGAGTTTTAGAGATACCACATATACATATGAAGATGGTTTTATGCATCCCACACACACAGTGTACCGGTCTTCCAGATCACTGGTTTCCATAAATATTTATTATATTTTACCTGTTATATATCAGACACGCACATGCCAAAAAGAAAATTCCTATGCACGCAAACATAATTTTAACATAACACTAGAGAAAACTGGCACACACACAGGACAATCTGTGTTCTACTTGAACATATTTTTGAGACTGGTATACCATTTGGGTTTGCAGTAGTTCAGGAGTAATCACAATTATGCTGATATAGTAGTTCCCTGTACAAACTGGAATTTTGATACTTTCTCATGGCTCCCACAAAAGCCAGGAGTTACTCGGTTCAGTCCAATGGAGGGTGCAAATCCATATGCACAAAGTGATACAGAGGGCCCATTTTAGTCCCTGGCAAACACCTTCTCAACCAACTCACACCAGAAAGGAAACTACTGCTCCTGAGATTAGTCAGGGCAGCAAAAAGCAGGAAGTGAAAGAGGAGGCTTCTTCTCTCTTCCCATGTTGCTTTGGCATGCTGAGGAACAGAGGAGAAAGGCTTCTCATATGCAGTCTTTCACAACTGCAAGTTGAAAAGAAAATTGTACCTGTATTGCATGTAATAGGGCTATGTGTATGCTTTCAATTTAAAAAAAGAAAAGAAAAGAAAGATTTTACAGCAAGCAAATGCAGCCACATTCAATTTTTTCCCACCAAGGAATACTGATTGTACAAATTACAAAAAAGTACACATTTTTGCTTGCATTTGCTTATTTTTGATGATTTACAGCCCAATCCGACTTAAAGATCCAGTGCTCCGCCGCGGGCTGCCTGCAGCAGGCAGCCCACAGTGGAATGTCTATTCGAGGAAGGGGACGCTCGTCCCCTTTCCTGAGTGTAACGGCGGCTGAGGCCGATAGGCCTCCTCGGATTTCCGCTAGCTATTTTGCTGGCAGAAGTCGGAGGCAGCCATGTAACGGCCCAGCCGCCTTCTGGAGCCCGAAGGAGACTGGGATCGGGCGGACGCCATATCCCCGCTCCTGTCTGGGAAGGCTGGGCCTATGGCCGCCCTCCCGGCTCCGCCGTCTCTCCTGAGCTATCTATCTAATCCGGACTTATCTGGGTCTGGCGGCGGCCTGAGTCCTCGGCCGGCGGAGCAGGGCAGACTGGCCTTGTGCTGGCCTGCCCTGCTCTAAGGTAGTCCACAAATGTGCTTTATGGCACGTTTGCGACTACTTTGGGCTGTTCCGGACAGCGGATCGCTAGGTCCACCACCCGGAAGAAGAATTGGAATGCATTGTCATTCACCTTTGCTGGTAATGGAATGAAGAAAGAATTATGCAAAAACTGAAAAAAAAATCCTTCTACAAGGATTTCATCCCCCTCCTCCCCCTCCCTCTTTCGATTTGCTGAGGAGGCAGATGGGAACTGCGGCTCGGCTCTCCTGTTCTAGAATGACCGCATTGCTAGTGGTACGGGCCAGGCAAGCTCGGCAGGACGAGGCTGCAGGTGCTGGTGTTGGGGTCGCAACAGGTGCAGGGATTAGGGAAGCAGGTGCGGATTAGGTCACAGGAGGGGGGCAGGATCAATGGTGGGTCCCCAGCCTCATACTTTATTCATTTATTTATTTATTGGGGTTGTGATATGAAAAAGGTTGAAGACCATTGACCTAGAGAAAAACAACATGCACCCAGTGTCACCTATAAGCAAGGTAGACCCTCAGCAGCTTAACCAGCTGAGTTTTAATGTTGCTGTTTCAATGCAATGGAATATGGAAAACACTGCATACAATACTTTGCTTTTGCCCAGATGCTAGATCTGTCAACCAGGAGACTGCAACCCTTCCTTGTGCATAACTATATAGTGGGAGATGCCCCCCACCACAAAACTGCAGGAAATTGCAAATGAATATAATTTCATCACGTCACAATATCTGCAAATGATATCCTCTTCAAGCAACATTTCCTGCTGTTCATCATTAAACATGATGACTAGCTAATCATTACAGTGCCACCACAAACTTGTTCTCCGTTTTGCTGATGGGGCAGCAGAGGTGGACCAGCTCCTTTCTCACAGCGCAATCCTGTGTAACCTTGCACCAGTGTAACAGTAGATGCACCGGTGTAACAGCAGATGCACCGGTGTAAGTGCAATTACAATGGCATAAGTGCACTTACACCGGTGCATCTACTGTTACACCGGTGCAAGGTTACACAGGATTGCGCCTTCAGTGTGGTTATTCAAACTAAGAAAGGAACTTGTTTCCAAGGGCGACACATTCAATAATAATTAATATTAAAAAGGATGAAAAGCACCCCATTGCTATTGATTTTAGCTTTTTATGACCCAAGTAATCAAAATAGTCCATCAAAATCAACCGCTTCTGCTCCCTGTACAGTATATGTGCAACTGCTTACATGGTTGTTCCTTAAAATACATTTATATTCTAATACGGTAATTCTTCCCCTACAAAGCATGGGAGAAGGCACCCCTTGGGTTTCTCAAAAATACAGTAAATGAACATTTTATAAGTTGCTCCAATTTAAGAGTACAAGGGAGAATCAATTATATGAAAGCAGGAACTCATAACAGGATACAAATCTTTGAAAATTAAATATCAAAAATCAATTGATACGCGCCTTATAGCTCTCTGAACTTTTTTTTTTTGGGGGGGGGGTTGTTCGTTACTATCCCTGCCAACCACAATAGCAGCAAGTAAAAAACTCCTACTACCACGCATCTGCCATACCATATGTAAATATATAACTGAATATTTATGTAAAATAATGAACAGAAATGAAATTTATTTCTTTGGAACTTAACTTTCAGTTTCTTGGCATTCAAATCCTTCCAAAGAAAGAGAGAAACTGAAAGTTTGAGAGTTCACATTAAGAAGCTGCTTGATTTCAAAAGTAAATTAGTAATTTGTTTACTGTTCCTCTTTCAAACAATGATTAACTTCGGTAGTTTCCCTTTCCAGACTTTTAAACTCTGACTACTCTTATAACAGGTTATAAATCTGCTGTGGAACAGTTTCCTGTAGTAACTGTGCAAGAAAATGATATTCTGCTAGCTAGAGAGTGCATGCTCATATGCTCTCTCTCTCTCTCTCTCTCTCTCTCTCTCTCTCTCTCTCTCTCTCTCTCGCTCACACACACACCCCATGACAGGGGATACAGTTGGCCAAGAAGGTTGAGAACCCCTGAACTACTGTGTTGTCATGAGTGCAAACTTAAACAGAATATACCCTACAGCTCTGTATGGCTCAGCTAAGCAGTACATATTCCTGCTGACATCACTGATGATGGTGGATGATTCAGAGGGAGGTACTAATTAATCAGGAAGATAAAATTCTTGTCAAGGTTCAGGAGGAAAAAATACTGAATATGGAAAAATACTGAATATGGAAAAAATATACTGAATATGGAATATATCACACTTCACAGTGTGTTGCCTTCAAAAGTTCTGATTTAAAAGGAAAGTTGTTTAAATAAAACTGACAGAATATGCAACCGATATAAAATCAGGTTTTATGAGAAAATACCATTATGGGTTGCACCATATGAAGTGCACTTTGGTGGAAGTAGCATGCCAAAAGAGAAAGGACTACTATACAGAAGTTTATTAAATTTTTCGCAAGGAGACTGTACAATGAAGTCAAGAGAAAAATTAATGGAAGAAGACTTTAATTGCCAATGGTTTGTATATGCTCAAATTTTGGAGAGATTTAAAGTGGATAAGAAGGCATATGGATTTGTAGAAGAAGAATCAATACTGGAGGTACAATTAAAATCTGAAGACCAGGTAATCTCAAAATGTATAAATTACTTTTGAAGTTTGAGACAGAAGAAGAACAGGTTAAAGAATATATCACTCATTGGGAAAAAATGTAAGTCATGTTATTTTAATGGAGCAATGGGAACAACTATGGTTAAAACAGTTGAAAGTTACGTTAAATGTTAATATTAAGGAAAATATGTATAAAATGATGTATAGATGGTATATAACCCCAAGCAAATTAGCAAGAATGTATGAAAAGGTGACGAATAGCTGTTGGAAATGTAAAAAGCAAGAGGGAACTTTTTATCATATGTAGTGGACATGCCCCCAAGCAAAGAAGTATTGGACTCGGATTCATAAACAGATAGAGTTGATTTTAAAGATTAAGGTTCAAATGAAACCAGAAATCTTTTTTGTTGGGTATGAGGGATGATCATGTATGATCATGTATGAAAAATTTCAAACTTATATATGATAACTGCGGCAAGAATTTTATATGCACAATATTGGAAGAATTCGGAGATACCTTTGCTGGAAGATTGGTGGTTGAAAGTTTTGGACTATGTTGAAATGGATAAACTTACAATTTTAATTAAGGAAAAAAGTCAGTTAACTTTTCGTGAATAACTGGAAACATTTATTGATTTTTTTAAGAGAGAGAGAGAGAAGAAGAAGAACGATGTGATGATATGCAGATTTAATGAATAGAATGTGGATGATATTTTGGCTTAGTTGGATATTATATGTAGAAAATAGTGAATAGTATGCTAGTAGGATGTATTGCTTCGCGCTTGATATAATCTTATGAAATATGTATTGTTTTTATGTTTCAATATATTAATAAAATATAAATATATGGAAAAAACTGACAGTCCTTATGTAAATGTTAATTGCAAAAACTGTAAAAACAAATTTCTAGTGATTTCTATTAAATTATTCTTCCGTGAACACCTATGGGATGCTCCCCCCCCTCACAATGTTCAAATCTCATCTGAAACCCCACCTTTCCCAGGATGCCTGGCACTAAGCCATAGTGTACATAGCCCAATCCTCCCCCACCCCCACGCTGGTGCAGCCATGCCAAAAATGGGCATGCTGTATCCAGAAGGTGGTGCAGATTGGGAGGCTTCAGAGGCTAAATCCCCTTACATTTCTGTAGGACTCCTTACCCACAATGGGTCTCCTCAGTCCAACGAGAGAAAGGGGGCCAGGAAGCTGCAAGAAATGGTTTAAGGCTACTCGATTCCTTGCATCTCCAGGTACAACTGGGAAAGATGAACCTTATCTGAAATCCAGGAGAATCACTGCCAATCAGCGTAGACAATACTGAGCTACAGGCCAATGGTCTGACTCAGTATAAGGAGGCTAACTATGTAATCGCTTCCCCTTTGCTGGGAAGACCAATATTTGAGTCCCACTTGACAGCAGGGAACAGAAAAGTGGAAACAAATTAGTCCAATCTCAACAGGTTGGGTCCATTCTTGTGAAGGCCTGACTTGCTAAGATAAAAATCAGGATCCCAAGCAAGTCATATCATTTTCAAATAAATTATCAGAAACTGGACAGAAGGGGCGATACATTCCATGTCAAGCATCATTCTGTTACATCACAATCCAGAGCTTTCTATCAATGAGATCTGATTTTGGTTAGACCCTGCTAACTGGGCAAAGAGGCAGCTTTTACATTGGTGGTGCTCTTATACTGTATTTAGCAGGGAAAGAGCAACTGTCCACAGTTTTCCCTACAAAGTGTCCCTCCAAGTGGCTGTTGCTGGTGTCTCCCCTATGTTTCAGATTGTGAGTCCTGCTGTTGCAAAGTGCTTTATGGTGTTTTTGCGACAGTGCGCACTGGCGAAACTCATGTTCTGCCGGCGCAGCCCATGCATAGGATTGGGCTGTATGTATTTGTATTAATGTCAGATTTCATTTTAAACCACATTATTTTTAAAAAATATTTTTAATTCACTCAGCTGTATGCATTCTAGTCAGTTGGTTTTTTGTTTTGTTCTCTGGGAATATTTATTTAACTCACTATCTCCAGTTGAAAGGATTGCAGGGAACAGAGCTAGGAAAAGGATCCACCGGTGGCACTAAAGAGCTATTGTTAATTGGAACAGGCAGTGCTAGGCTACACGGGCAAATGATAGTTCAGTACAAGGCAACTTCGTATGTTCATAGTGTGCAATTTCTATTTTCTAAAGTGAGAAATGCTAGAGCTCAAGCGTGCTTGGAAGTCACACACTCTAATGGGAATGATCTATCCTATTTAACACGTGGGAGCAATCACAGGACCTAGAGGGGGAAGAATATAGACTGAACTACTTTTCTTCCAGTACATATTCGACATGCAAGTCCTAGAACTGAAAACAGTTTCCATATTTTAAGCCACAGTGATCTTTGGATCAAACTGAACACTACATAACAATATTATTGTGAAGGCAATAGGATAAAAGGACAGATAATTATGGCCTTGCAATCCACTATCCCACAGAAAATCTTTCTACCCTGCCTTTCAATCTGTATCAAAGTTAATCATTTGTCACATGAAATAAAAGAGGAGGATCAACAATTCTAATCTTCCTTGCTCGGTTGCCCAGAAGGTGCGATTACTCACCAGTCACCTGTCTATTTAAAAGCATGAATTACAGTATTAAGTACTAGTAGGGAATTCTCCAGAAATCTGACAATTCATGTTCAGCACAACCTTATATATGTTTACTCAGAAGTTAGTAAGTTTATTCAGAAGTCCCACTATGTTCAATGAGGCTTACTCCTAGGTAGCAGCGCAATCCTAACCAACTTTCCAGCGCCAGTGCAGCCACAATGCAGCCCCGAGGTAAGGGAACAACTGTTCTCTCACCTTGAAGATGCCTCCATGACTGCCCCTGCACTGCAAAATGCAGTGTGTGTCCTGTTGGCACAGTTACACCGGCGCTGGAAAGTTGGTTAGGATTGTGCTGTAAGTGTTTAAGGGTGCGATTATGGCTCTCTCCACCTTTCCAAATGTGTTTACAATCAAACTGCAAAAGGCCTCATTCCCACTACAGCACTTTTTAAAATACCTGCTGTATTAAGAATGGCACCAAAAGTGTGTATGTATACCAATTTTTGCCTACTGAATTTCACTTGCTACGTTTTTCCTATCATGCAAAAGCCTTGCCAGAAAAAAAGTTGGCAATTCTAGCCGCTACTGTCTTGAAAGAACTAGGGGCAATATCTTATATCCAAATATCTTAAGTAGGCCATATAATGAAGACAACAGTGCACCACAACAGTTGGCATAAGCAAAGCACAGCACACCAGAGGTACCTGCAAAGCAAAGAATAACAGCCTAATCCTATGCCGGAGGAACTAACACACAAACTATTCCAAACGTGCCGTAAGGCATGTTGTGGCAGCACAGAGGCTCATGGCACTGGTGGAAAGGCCTGTGCCAGCCTGCTGGCACCAGATCCCAGTGGAGTCCCCATCGGAGCAGGTAGGCTCCCACCGGGCTACAGGAGGGGGCAGGGTGGAAGGAGGGGGTGTTTCAGGGCAGGGGAGGGCAGGGAGGAGGACAAATCAGGTCCGGATTAGGCCTGGGCAGGCTTCGCGGAGGAGCCCTCTGCTGAATCCTATCCCCCTTCCCGGGCTTGAAAGCCCAACACGGAGCTGCCCGGATTTGCACCGGCCTCATACCTCAAGGAGACCTCCAGCAGCCTCCAGCCCCACACTAGATACAGCAGATCCTGCCCCTGCGCCGCTGCATCCCAGCACAGGGGGGCTGCTTAGGATTGTGCCATAGGTTTAGTAAAACAAATATAGATGGGTTAAGCAAATGAGAAAGGACAGATACTACAAAGGAAAATGGAAATACTGTAGGATGATTACAGTTCTACACACTACAGTTATTTTTTCCTGTATCAAAGAAAACTCTTGAAAACTGCCCATTCTCCAGTTTAATGAACATCATAAAAAGTAATAAAAAATACTAAATCCCAAAAATATTCCTCAAAATTATCCTCTGAATTTTGAAACTGAATATTTACTGGGTCTGTCTGTGTTTCTACAAATAGAACATGTAAATATTCACAAAATACTTGATATTTGAGATCAAATGATATTTGGATATTGATAAAATATTTCAGCTTTCACCTGTAATGGTATAATTAATCTATACCAGGGGTTCTCAACCTGTGGTATGGGTACCCCTAGGGGTACGCGGACCTCTTGTTGGGGGGTACGCCAAGCCCTGCCCCTTATCTGCCCCATCAGCAGCTAATTAAGTGTTAATTAACATGGATTTTAAATTGTAATTATTTTCGGAGCCCTTCTGTCTCTCTGATGTTGGATTTTGGCTTATTTTTGTACTTTGTAAAATGTACTTTGGTGGGGTGGGGAGGGGGACTTGGAGAAAAAAAAAGATCCTTGCATCTCTCTCTCTCTCTCTCTCTCGCTCTCTCTCTCTCTCTCTCTCTCTCTCTCTCTCTCTCACACACACACACACACACACACACACACACACAGTTAAGACATTTTTTCACATTTAAATTTGTTTTAGTACTTTTTATTTAACGATTATTTACCTAATTAATTAATTGATTAATCCAATTAATTAGCAGTTAATTAGCAGGGGGTACTTCAGAAAATTGAACCGTGATAGGGGGTACTCAAAGGTTAGGGCCTCCAAAGGTTGAGAGCCCCTAATCTATACAATAGTTGATTTGTAATATTTCTAACTGATTGTATTTAGCAGCATATATGCAGCAGAATTTATTGATTTTTGACAATTTATGCCAAAAGATTTCATATTTTGACAGAATAGGATAGCTGACATGCAGAGGCATTTGGTATCTGATAATATTTGACAACTTGTCACAGCTGATATTTGACAACTTGTGAGATTTCATATTTGACAGCTGACAAATCAAATCCGCAGACACCAACATCCTAGCATTCAAATTTCAAATGTGAAGTAACAATTTCATTTTCAAAATTTGAAATGTCATCAGATATAATTTTTTTTACACAATTTCATTTGAATTTGGATAGGAATACCTCTATGCCAGAGGTTCACAACCCGTTCCCAGCTGAGAACCACCTCTGGTGCCACTCTCCTGCTGCGTACCGCCAGAAGTGACTGGTGATGAAGTCATCGACTCTTACTTCTGGGTTTTCAGGTTTTTGGAGGTTGGAGAAGCGTCCTGAGGGCAGCAGAGGCCTATGGAAGGGGTTGCGGGTCTGGCACAATGCGGGCCTCCAGAGGCCACCGGGCCCAGCATCTGCAGATGGTGAAATCCACGGATGCTGAGCCCGCAGATAGGAAGGGACGACTGTACCTTACATCAAACAACTCTCACATCCAATCAGGCTATACAAATCTTCACTGAACTATCTAGGCCCGAAAGGTAGGGGGGAGGGGCACTACAGATTTTCAAACATTAAATCCTTATCCTGTACTACTGGGATCTTATTTAACTTATATGCAGAGTACATTATGAGAAATGCAGGGCTGAATGAATCACAAGCCAGAATCAAGATTGCCGGGAGAAATATCAACAACCTCAGATATGCAGACGATACCACCCTAATGGCAGAAAGTGAAGAAGAACTAAAGAGCCTCTTGATGAGAGTGAAAGAGGAGAGTGCAAACGTTGGCTTGAAACTCAACATTAATAAAACTAAGATCATGGCATCGGGTCCCATCAATTCCTGGCAAATAGAAGGGGCAGAAATGGAAGCAGTAACAGATTTTACTTTTCTGGGTTCCAAGATCACTGCAGACGGAGACAGCAGCCATGAAATTAAAAGACGCTTACTCCTTGGAAGGAAAGCTATGGCAAACTTAGACAGCATAATAAAAAGCAGAGATATCACCATGCCAACAAAAGTTCGTATAGTCAGGGCGATGGTGTTCCCAGTAGCAATGTATGGTTGCGAGAGTTGGACCATAAGGAAGGCTGAGCGCTGAAGAATAGATGCTTTTGAACTGTGGTGCTGGAGAAGACTCCTGAGAGTCCCTTGGACTGCTAGGAGATCAAATCAGTCAATCCTAAATGAAATCAACCCTGACTGTTCCCTGGAAGGACAGGTACTGAGGCTGAAACTCAAATATTTTGGCCACCTAATGCGAAGAGAGGACTCTCTGGAGAAGACTCTGATGCTGGGAAAGATTGAAGGCAAAAGGAGAAGGGGAAGGCCAAGGATGAGATGGTTAGACAGCATCACCGATGCAACGAACATGAAAATGAGCGAACTCAGGAAGATTGTGGAGGATAGGAAGGCCTGGCGGGATATGGTTCATGGGATCACGAAGGGTCGGACACGACTTAACGACTGAACAACAACAACTACTGGGATCAACTTGTAAGTGAGGAAAAATGCAGCTTGCAGCACAATCTTAGGCATGTGTACTCGGAAGTAAGTCCCACAGTGTCCAATGGGATGTACTCTCAGGAAAATGTGTATAGGATTGCAGTCGTAATCAGTTTGCTAGTGACCCAGCTTAAAGGTGTATCATGCTAACCGTAGGTCTACAAATATCTTTATCCAACCTTGCCCATGCTATGCTGTGGTGTTATGGCTGCACCTGCAGGTGCTGTTGGTAAAGGTTATATCAAAATCACAAATGTAAATATAGGCTTGCCCAGACTGTAACAGTCAATGACATCCCAGCAGTGGCGTAGGTGTTGCGCATAGCTTAGTCTGGCCTCAAGCTAAATTCCCCAGACTAACACCAACAAATAAGTGAACAGCAGTTGAAGTTTATTAGGACTGGAAAAAGAAAACGGTTGTATGCTATTATATAATGCTGATGCCTTCAAAACAGGTTGACTGTTCATTTTCTTTATAAACTCACTGCTAATATTAAAAAGCTGGTTTGGACTAAAAACAAAACAGAATTAAAATTAATGAATTTAATTAACAGAATTAAAATAATTCTGAGAATGTTTAAGGCCTGGACTAAAATGGTTAAAAGAAAAATCAATATTTATTTATTATTTTTACCTCGCCTTTTTCCCGAAATGGACCCAAGGCAGCTTACAACAAAAAAGGAAATACAATACAACAAATACAGTACAAAAGTCACATTTTAAAACAGTAAAAAACAGTTAATGAAATTAATACAACAACATCTAAAAATTAATTTAAAAAGATCATCATTACAATTAAAACAAGAGCATAAAAACAGCATAAAAAGCAGCAGCGTCCCAGCTGTACCAGCAGGATGTTAAAAAAAGGAAGGGCTCAGAAGGCTTCCTTGAACAGGAAGGTTCTTAGGCCACGCCGGAAAGTGGCCAAGGAGGGAGCAGTTAGTAAATCAAAAGGGAGGGAGTTCCATAAGGTTGGTGCCACTACTGAGAAGGCCCTATTTCTGGCCGCCGCCCCTCGCACCTCCCTGGGCGATGGTACCCGCAAAAGGCCCTTCTCTGATGACCTAAGGAGACGAACCAGACTATATAGAAGTAGGCGGTCTCTCAAATATCCTGGCCCCAAGCCGTATAGGGCTTTAAAGGTCAAAACCAGCACTTTGAATTGGGCCCGGAAACGAATCGGCAGCCAGTGCAGCTGTCGGAGGAGCGGCCCAACAGAATTGAACCGCCTACCTCCAGTGACCACATGGGCCGCCGCATTCTGCACTAATTGCAGTTTCCGAACGGTCTTCAAGGGCAGCCCCACGTAGAGCGTGTTACAATAATCTAATCGCAACGTCACCGTGGCATGGATCACCGTGGTCAGGTCTGCATGATCCAAGTACGGTCGCAGCTGGCACACCAGCCGAAGCTGGGCAAAGGCCCCCCTGGCCACAGCCACCACCTGGGAATCCAGGAGCAGCTGCGGATCCGGGTGGACCCCCAGGCTGCAGACCTGCTCCTTCAGAGGGAGTGCAACCCCCTTCAGGGCAGGACGATACTCTAGTACCTGCATCGTGGATTTCCAGACCAGGAGAACCTCTGTCTTGTCCGGGTTTAATTTCAGCTTATTAGCCCACATCCAGGTCCCAACCGCCTCCAGGCAGCGCTCCAGAACCTCAACAGCAACCCTGGAATCAGGTGGAAAGGAGAGATAGAGCTGGGTGTCATCAGCATATTGATAGCACCCAACTCCAAATCCCCGGATGACCTCTCCCAGCGGTTTCATGTAGATGTTAAATAGCATGGGGGACAAGATGGAACCCTGTGGCACCCCACACCTCAAGGGCCAGGATGCAATAAAACATATTGCATAGTGCAATATGATGCAATAAAACAGAGACATATATAATAATAGGAATCGGTTTAGCCAGTTTAGTTAGATGTTCCTAACTTATCCCATTTCAAATGCAAATACATTATGATGATACCAGGCAGTTCTAAAAACAAAGTAGCCTAAGCTGCTCATTCCTATGAAATGCCATTGAAGATAAGTGGTAACCAAACAGAAAGAACTACACTTATTAGGGTTAGAGTATTACAGATCAAGAGTACAAGAGACAAATTATATAAAGCAGTAGTCCTTCCACTGGAACAGCCTACACTGATTTACAGTGCAATCCTGTGTAACCTTGCACCGGTGTAACAGCAGATGCACCGGTGTAAGTGCATCTACTGTTACACTGGTGCAAGGTTACACAGGATTGTGCTGATAAACGTATAAGCTTTCAAAACTCACAGAACAACTGAGGCAGAATGAGAAGCCACAATTAAGTCTGAATTTAGAAAACACAGTTGCTCAACAACACAAATACTTACTCATTTTGTTAGCTGTTGGCACACAAGTTGCTAACAGTAGTTTAAGTAGAAAGGGGGTTAATAGTTTCTATAAGAAACTGTGCATTCCCTTTTAAAAGAGGGTGAAAAAGAAAAAGAAATAAAAAGAAAAGCTTTACCTAGTTTATGAAAGAAACAGTTCAACAGCACAATCCTTCACATATTTACTCAGAAGTAAGTCCTACTGTGTTCAACAGAGCTGACTCCCAGGAAAGTGTGTCCAGCAATACCTCAAATAACGCCATGTCTTTCAGCACTGTTTCATTACAGCAGTCTTCATCCTGGGTTGACTGACAGCTATCAGAGCCAATAGGAGAAGAACATTCTGACCAGTCAGCAACAGTTTTCTGCAATGATATCTCCTGTAGTGCTGTTTCACACAGTGACAGGCTTTCCAGGAATTGATCCATAGAGTTATCAGAGGTATTTTTGTATAGGACTCCAGCTTAATGTGCATGCAAGAACACTTAATGCAGGTGTTTTTAACCTGCAGGGTCTGCACTCCTAGGGAGTGCATGAACTGGGTCCATGGATGAATAAGGTGCTTCAGAATTAAGAAAAAAAATTGCCTCAATTCACTTTTTTTTACTAGATAAGGAAAATTTTAAAATATAAATAAATTTGGCTCTCAGTACTAGTGGGCCAACAAAAGCAAATAATATATTTTCTTATTGGCCACAATATATTTTAAAAGGTTTTTAAAGTGGACTTCATCATCCGTAGATCTGCAAATGGTCAAATCCACGGATGGCAAGACCACAGATGGCAGGGGACCACTGTATTGCCACATCTCAGAATAATAGCATTATTCAATAGCAGCAGCAGATAATTTCTGATAGGAGAACACTGTGAAGATTCATGCACTTTGGCCTAATCTTATTTGTGCAAGCTGCCACCAGAACTAGTGTTGTGATGGCAGAACACGATTTAAAAAGGTAAGGGTTCCCCTTGAATGAAAGCTAGTCGTTACCGGCTCTAGGGGCGGTGCTCATCTCCGTTTCAAAGCCAAAAAGTCAGCACTGTCTGAAAACAATTCCATGGTCATGTGGCCGGCATGACACACCGCCTAGGCGCACGGAACGCTGTTTTACCTTCCCGCCGAGGTGGTACCTATTAATCTTGCTTTCAAACTGCTAAGTTGGCTGGAGCTAGAGCCGAAGTCGGTAGGTCACACCATCACGCGACACTCGGGTCTCGAACTGCTGTCCTGCCTACCTTTTGGTCTTCAGTTCAGCGTCTTAACCACTAAGCCACCGCGGCTCCCAGAACACGCTTTACAGCCATGCAAATGGCCAACTAGAAGCATGTGGATTCACGTACCGACCCACCGGCGGTGAAGCTTGACTAGTCCCATGTACATTGTCGGGAGACAAAGCATCCACTGAACCAGATTGGTAGAGGAGGAGAACAGGATGGGGGGGGGAGGGCAAAACTGGGGAGGGCAGAGGGCATGACAGAGGCGGGAGGGGGTGGCAACCGGCATGGACAGCTTGTTCAGGATGCTATACACTCTGATAGTAGCCAGCATGCCTCCTTTCTCTCCTTGGACTTGCACCAGCTAAGGAGCTGCCGCAGGTCCGAGGAGACCCATTGACAGTCAAGGGGCTTACAGGGAGGTAAGGGAAAATATTTTTCTAGACTTCCTCTTTGGCACGGCTGCATTGGCAGGGTGAGGATAGGATTGGGCTGTTAGATGAACAATTTGCTAATGACTGAATCCCTAATACTATTAAGCTCTTATTCCTTAACAGGATCTGCAAATTCAGAAGCAGTTTCACACTTAGGTCTAGAACATACTTGTGATGGTTAGTTGAACTTATAGGGGCACAAGGATATATCTACAATAATGACCCGAGGCTAAATGTAAACAAAATAGTAACTGAACAACTGAATTGATCTTGCATATATGGTAATATCCTATGTTTCTATTGAAAATCAACCTCAGGATTAAAATGAACTCCTAAGCAAATTCGCATTTAAAGATTGACAAATTGCAAACCATTGCACTTTCACATTTCTCATATCAGTTTACAAAGCGTTATAAAACATTTCTCAAAACTGTCCAAAAACACACACCATTTTTTAAAAAATAGCCCTGCAAAGGGAAACAAGTATTCTGAATTTGTGAAAATCTGATTAGCTTGTTTAAAGTATACCAGCAACACAATGCTGAAATTTTGTTTTTTGCTGAAAGATCTGTGCATGAAAATACACCAGGCAGACCTTCAAACATTTGGGACATGTTTGCTCCAAAGAAAATAAATAGATCCCACATGGTATAGCTTATGATTACAACAGTATCAAAGCCTGTGGTTCCACAGGCCTACAGCGTTCAATAACATCACTGCAGTTTTCAAGGCATCTCCTCCTACATGTTGCAGCACCCTGTGCTGCCTCTATACCTTCAACGTTTCTCTAACTTTTTTTCTTTCAGCTATTTCCATAATTCTAGACTCTCTCCCACGGCCTCTTCCCCAAACTGCTGCTGAAGTTTTGCTAGAGTTCAGAGGCAGCTGTTCGGAAGAACAATAGGAACAATAAGAACATGGGTAAAACAAGGCACACTTTTGCCGCACTGCCTGACATCTCTCAGCATGAATACTATTCTTCATTTCTCCATCAGCAGAGAATGCTTAAACTGTCAAGAAAACAGTAAGTGAGGTCCTGAAGTCTATCACAAACAAGAGTATACAGTTGTGTTCCACAAACGCACTATTCTACCACACTTGAATGTACTGCTGTAGATCCTAATTGAGTTAGTCATACAATGTGTGGAATACTCAATATTCATCACGTGACACCCAAGATCCTATATAACAGTTCAGATTTTATTTCCAATATTGGCCCAAAATCTGAGATCATAACAGTGAATTTTAGAAGCCAAACATACTTCACATTATTTTCAGTTTTAGAATACAGACACTACAAGAATATGTTCAGTGGAATGAGTTATAGCTATCCTCTCAAGCTGAGATGCCCTAATCTCCCTCTTAGAACAAACAAGGAAGAGAATAATTTTGTGGCCAAATACTCTCCTATTGATTGAATTCACCAGTATTATGCATTGCTGCTTATCCCCTATTCTAAGGTAACATTAGGGGCTAGAAGATGATCAACATATGTTCATGTTATGATTGCCATACATGCAGCCACACTGTAACAAATGTTGCAACTACACAAGTGCAAGTAGAAATGAGAAAAAAGTAGCAATGAGTCAAACACAATGCCTACGGCAAATAAAAAATCACACAGGCATTCTAACCGTGAAACCACTGGTAAGATCTCACAAATGGATCAGGGCAAGAGATAACTTTGTAAGTGGAAATCATAACAATGACATCGCTAGCATATTACGAACAACATCAAAGCGAGTAACCATGTGAGTAAAAGTGCAAATGGTAGACAGGCATAGGAATTAACGGCAAATAATGTGGCAGCAGTTTTAGAGAAAGTGGAGAGACATAGGAATTGTGAACTCAATTATTATTATTATTATTATTAACAGTATTTATATACTGCTTTTCAACAACAACAACAACAACAACAAAAAAGCTCAACAAAGGTGGAATGGGTGCAGAGGACGCAAACAAAGATGGCAAGGGATCTGGAAACCAAGTCCAACGAGGAATGGTTAAAAGAGCTTGGTATGTATAGCTTGGAAAAGAGAAGACAAAGGGGAGATATGAAAGCCATCTTAAAATATCAGAAAGGCTGTCAAATGGAAGATGAAGCAAACTTACTCCCTGTTGGTCTGAGAACAGGACTAGCACCAGTAAATCAAAACTACAGCTAAATAGATTTAGGTTAGACATTAGGAAGAATGTTTTAAGTCAGGGTTTCTCAACCCGTGGTACTAGTACCACCAGTGGTACGTTGGCTGACTGCTGGTGGTACTTGGATGGCCGGACCACCAGAACCCCTCTCCGACACGGCACTTTTGGCAGCGCATTCTTGCTCCTGAGAGGCTCCTGCCTTTGGCCAAGCCTCTTGGGAATGCTGAGAAGGGCCCTCCCACCTGCCCAGAGCTTCCTACCTGTGTTTTACAGCCTCTGAAAACTCTGAAGTAATTGGCAATGATGTCATCGCCAGTCACGTCCAGTGGTACACAGCAAGAGAGTGGTTCCAGAGGTGGTACTCGGCTGGGAAGGGGTTGAGAACCCCTGTTCTAAGTGTAAGAGCTGTTCATCACTGGAACAGGATGCTTTGCGCAGTAGTAGGTTCTCCTTTGTTGGAGGCTTTCAAGCAGAGGCTGGACAGCCACCTGACAGAAATGTTGTAGCAATTGCCTACATTGGACAGGCGGTTGAACTAGATGACCTGCAAGGTGCCTTCCAACTCGAACATTCTACAAGTTTAAAAAAATCCAAAAAGGTAACTGCATGAAGGCCATTGCACTAATGATATGAAAAAATATCACAGGCCATAAGAAGTGACACAACTGCAAAGTGGAAAGGCAAACACAGTAAACACTGGCTAATGCAATGCTGGAAACTGAGGGGTCTTTTCTAATGGCAATGAAGAAAATGGCAAACATTACAAAGAAACTGTGGCAACATCAACCATAATGGAAGTGTACCATATTGACAGCAGTGCTGCAGCAATGGTATCAAGGGGAAAGAAGTACAGTTTTAACAGCACTGAATGAAACATGGTAACAACAATCAAGAGTGATAGTGATGTGGAAAACATATATAAGCCAAAGCTACAAGGAACGCAATTGCAATGATGGTGCCACAAAAACGTTGTAAGGTCGCAGACAGGCTGGGGACACAATGAGGTGGTATGACAAGGGAAACTATGTTTCGGTAGATGTAATAGCAGCAAGGGAGATGGTGGTACTATGGCAAAACTCAATGGAATAATGTCACCAAAAGAAAAGTGGCAGCAATGTTAACACAAGCAATGGCTGCAGTGTCAATGAAGGGCTGTAATGGTGGCATGATGGCAATGTGGCATCAATGGAGGAGGACAAGGAGGTGGAGGTGACAAGGGAGACAACAGCAATGACATGGCAACAAATATGTTGATGAAGGAAGCTGCAATATAATGGCAATAGTGCAGGCTATGAAGGTGGCTGTGGCATGACACACATGGCAATGGCGGCAGCAGTGACCGTGGTCACGATGGTAACAGTGGCAACAAAGCGCGCTGGAGATGACAGCTAGAGAGATAATGATACCGGCTATGAAGCAAGACAGGAGTAGCAGGGAGGCACAAAAGAGGTGGCACCAATGGGGCACGACGTACGTGGCAGTGGCAAAGGGGGCTAGCGCATAACTATGGCACTGCCTGTGGCAACTGCACAGAGGTCAGCAAAGGTTATGTGGTTAGTGGCCAATCCAGGTCACAACCTATGGCAGATGGGGGTGAGGGGTGGAGCCCTATCCCCTCACATCCCCCTCCCCTGTTTTGCCCTCACCTGGCCAGGAAGGAGCCTTGGTGGAGGTCGGGCCCACGGAGCGGGGCAAGCTTGGCGGGCTTCGCCTGCACTGCTGCTGCTGCTCGTGCTCGGCTGCCGTGTTGCGCCGCCCGCCCCCCTTTTGCACCCCCAGCCGTTGCCCCCAACTTGTCCCTGCTCGACGCCGTTCACGGCCCAGCCGCCGCCACCGATACCGACGACGACGACGACAGCACCACCTCTTCCCCCTCCATGGCCGCCGCTTACCCGGCTGCCGCCGCCGCTGTTGCTGCTGCTGCATTGTGGGAAGCGGCCGCTTGAGCCGGACCCACCTCACTCGTCGCTGCCGCCGCCGCGCAGACCGACTTCTGCATCAGCCGCCCTTGCCCTCGCCATGGGGGCCGTCACGGACGGTGAGAGACCGAGACCGAGCCCGGTGCTGGCTCAAGGCGGGGGGCGGCCGCGGGCTGGGTCCTGCCGTCCCTTCCTCGCCCGCACTGCCTCCTCGGACGGGCCCAGCTCGCGTGTCCCCGCCACGTTCTCCTCGCTTCGCGCAGCGCAGGCAGGGCCTTCCCCGTCCCCGGCTCCTCCGGCAGCCGCTCTCGGTCTGTGCCCGTCCTCTCTTTCACCTCAGACCATGTGGAGCGCCCACCGCTGCTGGGGTTGGATCGCCCTTTCCTGCCTTGGGACCTCCGCAGTACCCCCCACCCCACCCGCTTTTCGTGCCCCGGAATGGAGTCTCCCTCCGGGCAAGAAGAAATCCGCTTTCGGACACCCTCGCGTTAGCTTCCAGGGAACCTCGTAGCCCTTGCCCCAGGCGGAAAAGTCTATTTTCTCTCACCTCGCCACATTACCCCCCCCTTTGTAACTTTCGTTTCCTCTAGCTGTTTCCTCTAGCTATTCCCGCAGCTAACGTTGTTGTTGTTGTTGTTGTTGTTATGCCATTGGTTGTCTTACAGAACCGCACAGGTAGGTCCCTGGTCCCAAGGAGTATACAGTCAACCAGACAGTCGGGAACAAGAGAGAAGAATGCAGATATAAGTCATTAGGATGTACTTAAGGCTGATTGCAGCTGATTTGGGGGCTCAGCAGTGTTCCCAAAAACTACAGTCTTTCTCACTTGGTATGCAGCCAACACACTAGGGGGAGTAAGTTCCACTGAACTCCATGAGATTTACTTCAGAGCAAACATGTTTAGGATTACACTGCAAGTCCCTCTCTAAGAAACCAATAACAGCGCAATCGGACTTAACTTTTGTGCCGGTTTAACTAGCGGCACAGCGAGATCTGGAGGCCCCAGAACGGAAAAGGGATTCAAATCCCCTCCAAAAGAGGAATTCAAAGGGGATTTGAATCCCTTTTCCGTTCTGGGGCCTCCTGTTCTCGCTGTGCCGCTAATTAAACCGGCACATCCCTTCACGGTACCATAAATACAAGACCTCTATACATCTGATAAATCTATGTGTTCTGAAAGCATGAACAGGGTGAAGTAACTTAGCCCCTGATTTTCTTATATTCAGCCAAACCTCACAACAGAGCCTGTGTGTAGGCTTTCTGTGTGTGACTGAGGACTCTGCTTTTTTGTAGGTTTCCTTATTGTGCTTATGGAGCCTATGCATGCAGACTCTGTTCAGATGTTGAATGCATGGAGATCAGTGGTGGGGCCAACGGGCATGATCCTGCTCTCCCATTAAAGCCATCCATAAAAATGACTGAGGTAGTTGCATCAGGCAACAGGTGATGGGAGGTACCTACTTCTGTCTACCCACTTGCTTCCACTGCATCTCTCCCCCCCCCTCTTTTGGATTGGAAGGGGAAATGTGAAGGAGAGTGGGTTAGAGCATCTCTAACCCAGTATTTTCCTCTCCTCCACATTTCTTCTTCTGCTCCTTCCTTTTCCAATCCAGGAAGCAGGAAGAGCAGAGGCTGGTACTTCACCAAGTAAGGGCAGACAGTATTTGGCATGCAGCTTTATTTATTTTATTTATTTATTTTATTTACAATATTTATATCCCGCCTTTCTCCCCAAAGGGACCCAGACATGAGAAGGTTTTGGGCCACCCCTGTCTTTCCTTCATGTCTTCAGTGTATCTGAATCTGCCTCGTGAATTAGGATATTACTAGGGCTAGGTTTGCGTTTCATACCCATGGTGACTTCTTATTTATGGTCACAAATTTGTCTCTTCCTGTCCAGAGCCCCCTGCTCCACATTTTCTATTTGCAGCCTATGAAAATGTTCCGGAGGACTGTTCAACATGTTCTGAGGAACTGGATGGAGCTTTATTTTCTTCAAAGGCAGGACCCCTGTTGCCAGCCTTCATCTCATTTGGTCAACTGCTTTTGAAATTAAGGGTTGTTTCAAAAGCAAATTTTAATATGGTATAGGAGTCGGCAGTTCAAAGTCACACATTCAAAAATGTCACCAGGTTATCACAAGCCACTTACCATAAGCCTATGCAAGTCTGCTCAGAAGTAAGCCCCATTGACTTCAATGGGGACTTCCTCTCCTCGGACTTGCACTTGTGAAATTGTTACTGCAGATCCAAGGAGACCCATTCTGGAATGGGAGGCTTATGCAGGGGTAAGGACATTTAAATCTCCTTTCCCTTCCAAAGCCTCCCAATACACTCACACATTGCTGGATACAGCACAACCGGTTTTGGCATGGCTGCATCAAAGGGAAAGGATAAGATTGGGCTGTAAATGAAATCAGAGCTGCTGGTCATGTAAACAGGGGTAAACAGACTTTAATCTTGAGGAATATACCAGTACTTTGCTTTTTTCTAGAACCCAGAGGTTCAGCAGATGGGGACAGATGTACAAGAAGCCTCTGAGCACAGCTCAGGAGCTTGGCTTCACTATCAGAAATGAACTCACAGCCACCCTAGCTCCCTACTTAGCCTCTTTGTTGTTGCTGTTGTTAAATAATTGGGAGTCAGAGTCTCTTGGGTATCTACTGCAAATCACCCTCCACATCCACAGAAATCTATCAGCAGATCCGAATCCACCTTCTGCCAGCCTTTGATGTAAACAGTCTAGCACAGGGGTTGGGTTCTCAATCAGTGGTGCAAGTACAACCAGTACCGTAGTACCTCTGGTGGTACGCTGTTGGTTGGAACCCCAAACCCTCCTCCAAAACATCCCTCCATCGGAGCTCAGGTGCAGAGGTTTTTGACACCGCGGAGCTCGGAAAGCACCAGCAAGAGGCTTGGCCAGCGAGTGGAGGTGAAGCATGCGAGTTTCGCACGCTGAAAAAGGCCCTCCCGCCCATCCCAAGCCTCTTACCTGTGCTTTTCAAGCTCCGTGGCGTCGAAACCCTCCGCTCCTGAGCTCCAATACCTGGAACTGACTGGTGGTGATGTAGTCACCAGTCACTTCTGGTGGTACTCCAGAAGATTCAGGCAGTAGTGATGGTACACCGCTGCCAAGGGGTTGAGAACCCCTGGTCTAGCATAATAGTTCTGATGGTGTGCCAGTTTAACTTACAGGAAATACTGCATAGACTGCAATCTTACACATGCTTTGAAATAAGGAAGCCCCACTGAAGTGAGCCGGTTTAGAATTTGGGCGATTGCCTTATCTAATGACAGTTTTCTCCTTCAGTAAATAAATTGGCATTCCTCATTTAAAATATTTTTCTCTACTATAGATGAAGTTATTCGAAAGCGACTTTTGATTGATGGAGATGGTGCAGGTGATGACAGACGAATTAATTTGTTGGTGAAGAGTTTCATCAAGTGGTGCAACTCAGGATCCCAAGAAGAAGGGTACTTTTTTGTTACCTATAAATGGAAAGTGGAAACATTTTTCAAAATGTTTAATGCCCTTGTAGAGTGTATGTGCTATATCTTACTTATTCACCATGTTTCTCATACTGTAATGCAACTCCCCCCCCCCCTTACATCTTGGTTCTGCACAGTGAGGAATCTTCTCCTGGTGCAGGCATTTCATCTTTCATTTTCTCTTTCTGCTCACAGTTCTTTGGATCCAAGCTGCTGTATTTTGTACCTGGATTCTGTCTCCTCATCCAATTGCTCTGTAATTGCCATGTGGAATGTTGTTGAGCAAGTGTTACAGGCACCTTGGATACTGACTGTGACGTGAATGGCAATGACACACCATAAGTTCCCATGCTTAGATCATTGAGTCACACTTGTGGAGGGGTATTTTATTTCTTAATATTTTAGAGGCTGAGTGTTCCTCCCCACCATACCATTCAAACCTAGGAATGTTCATTTAGACTTTTTTTAAGTGCCAAACACCATCAAGGACTTCCCCCTTTCATCAAAAACATTTGTTGTTTTTATTCAGTTTAGTTCATTGAAGAAGCTGTATGCTTCTCCTCCAAGATTGGAGAACACATCTTTCTTTCAAGGAAAAGTGACAAGTGGACAGTGTGATTCTTGCCAACATGACCCCAGTCCCATCCATTACATATGGATATTGTACTGTTGCCTTTGAATGGGGACTTCCAAGGCTGTCTCTCAAGAGCTAAAGTGTGGTTGGGGCAGCCATTCACTGATGGCTTAGATAAGCCTGAAACAAACGTGACTAGAGATGAGAAGGTCTTATCAGACAAAGTAATCACCTCAGTTGAGAACCCAATTAGAAATGTGGATTTTTTAAATTTTTCTTTTTAAGATAACTAAAAAAGAGGTTGGAAATGCTACCTCGCTTCATCTTAGTAGCTGCTTTCTCTGGAGCACCTGCCCTGGATGCATGTTTCAGTACCTGAGTTTCCTGCGGTTACAGACTTACCTGATAGTAAGCCTCACTGAACGTAGTGGGACTTACTTCTGAATAAATATGTATAGGGATGCATTGTGAGACTATAATCTAGTTCACATTTATCTGGGATTCAGAAGATATGGTTAGGCTTCTGAATTAATATAGTCAAGAGTAGACTGCAAGTGGTCAGAGTAGATTCGAAACACACATCCACATGATTATAGAATAGCACCAATGGCGGCAACTAATACCGTATTGTCCCGAGCATAAGACGCACCTGATTATAAGACGCACCCTTAAAGTTTGGTGCTATTAAAATTTTTTAATTAAATCACTGGCATTATTGCAACAGCCTGATTATAAGACGCACCCCTAGTTTAAAAACTTAAATTAGGAGAAAAAAGTGAGTCTTATACTCAGACCAATACGGTATTTTAGATTAGAATTAGTTACACAAGGGAATAAAGTGCAGTGCCCTTTTTACATTTACTAATTGTTGATGTGGAGATTGAAGCAGCTGCTCTATGTCTTCTTGGTAGCAGCAGCAGCAGCAGCAGCACCTTGCTTCTGCCCAGGCATTAGCAGGCATTATCTTCCTGCAATTAATTTATATCGTTAACTTGGACATTTACAAAATAATCATTTGATAGCTGTGATAATAGACTTATATTAGTAGGGTGAAGGAATTGACTTTACAACAAATGTTTTGCATGATGGTTCCAGTTTTGTAAAACTGGTAATTACATTCCAGAAATCACCAGAAAGAACAAGAATAGGTAACTTTGAAAGTAGGCATGGGAGAAAAAGCATCTCCTTTATGTTCATTCATGCCAAGTTTCAGTCCAGACTAGTACTGCACAGTACTTTGAGAATCATTGTATCACGTATGTAAGATATTAACTTATTGATATGCATTAATATAAATTCCTTGTCTGTTTTTTAGCTACACTCAGTACCAACGCATGCTGAGTACCCTGTCACAATGTGAATTTTCAATGGGAAAAACCCTACTTGTATATGATATGAATCTCAGAGAAATGGAGAATTATGAGAAAATCTACAAAGACATAGGTAAACAACTAATTGTTTTTTGTAATTTTTAAATCATGTATTATTTATGTGTATTTATTTTATGTTTTGTTTTTTAACCATTTACTATATTTTGTAAGCTGCTTTGGGTGCCCATTTGAGAAAAAAGCAGGGTATAAATTGAATAAACAAAACTAAATTACTATTAAATATTAGTGTCCTATGTTAAGTTCAGTTTTAGGAAGGAATAGTTCTAAGGGTTCATATATTGAACAGTTCATATACTGTATTTATTTTGGTGAATCTGTGTTTTGAGCTTTCTGACAGTAATTACAGCATTAGAATGCATAATGTATCATGATTTATGACCTACTCATAGTCTTTGCAGATGAAACTTGAAAACTGGATGTTTTACTTAATGTTGCCATTTACTCCATTTAATAAATAGGCACTGTGACATTTATAGATTTGTGTCAAATCATTTTTTATTTTATTTCTCTGGAAGAAAATAGCATTGTCGCAGCACATGAGAAAATTGCAGAGTGCAAAAAGCAGATTCTTCAGGCAAAAAGAATACGAAAAAACCGCCAAGGTAATTTTGTCAATAGTAATTGTTACTTTTGTGCAAAGGGGCAAACCACCATGTGTCATCAGATGCTTGTGACAAGGCTGCTAAATTTGCCAGTTATTTTTAACTCTGAAGAAAAGTCTGGTTTGATAATTGAATTCACAAATTACCGTATTGTCCCGAGTATAAGACGCACCTGATTATAAGACGCACCCTTAAAGTTTGGTGCTATTAAAAAAAATTAATTAAATCACTGGTATTAAATTGCAACAGCCTGATTATAAGACGCACCCCTAGTTTAAAAACTTAAATTAGGAGAAAAAAGTAAGTCTTATACTCAGACCAATACGGTATTATAGATTATTAAATACATTACTAGTCACTCCTCAAACTTGAACAAAACATGCCTGCTCTTTTGATGGTTTTCTTGGTGAAATATTTTCCTAAACTGGCTTGGACTACTCATAATGAGCTCAGATTTCAGTATAACTTCCTTTTTGACTTCTGAACCTGCAGGTGGTTCCAGCTCAACCTAATGGCAATCTCAAGAACACTCAGATTCTTGCAGCGCAATCCTAACCAACTTTCGAGCGCTGGTGCAGCCGCAGTGCAATCCCGAGGTAAGGGAACAAATGTTCCCTCACCTTGAAGAGCCCTCCATGGCTGCCCCTGCACTGCAAAATGCAGTGTGTGCCCTGTTGGCACGGCTACACCGGCACTGGAAAGTTGGTTAGGATTGTGCTGCTAGTCAGTTCCAGTTTTGCCCAGGCAGATTGTCTAAAGGTGCTCAGGCAACATGTGTTTTGATGTCCATTCTGGTGGTTAATATATTTTAATTTAGACTGAGGACTCTGCATTTGTTATTTTTAAAGAACATCAGGATTTGGATGATTATGTCAGCCCAGTCATAACCAACTTTCCAGCACTGATGCAGCTGCAATGCAGCCCTGAGGTAAGGGAACAAACATCCCCTTACCTTGAGGAAGCTTCCATGATGCAGAACACAGCTCATGTCCTGATGGCCTGGCTGCATCGGCGCTGGGAAGTTGGTTAGGATTGAGCTGTCTGTGAGTTAAAGGAGGAGTAAGAGATTTGATAACAAATGTATACGAATCTGTGTCAAGTCAGTGATCAAAGAATGAATGGTTAAGAATGATCACTTTACATTTTTGTGCAGTGATTACTTACTCACAGACTTCCTAATTGTTCTAATGGTGCATGTTCACCTCACCGGTCATGAATATACATGTCATAACACTCCTAAGTTGAAACACGATCTGAAACTGTCATGGCTAGCTAAGATATACAAAGATTGTGGTTGGCATACAGGATAAGAAGCCATGTAAAATTCCAAAGATATGTTTATGTTGTAAAAAAACAAGCTAAAAATCCATACGATTAAAAACCCATGCTCTTTAAAAAGACAAAGCAAACAAGTTAAAAATCCAAAAGATGAAAAACCAGTTCTCTTTAAAAAGACAATTAAAAAATATCCAGACATTAAAAACAAGTTTTAAAAACATAAACAGTCAAACCACTACGTTTCGTTCACTGTCTGTGAACTTCATCAGGTGGACTCCTAAGTTGGGCTGGTTTGGCTGTGTGAAAATGCCTTTTGTGATCATCTGAGGGAAAGATAGGAATCTGCCATCCTCCAATTATATTTTTAAAGACACAGGATTCCCATATTTTCCAAACAGCTCATATTTCTTTAACCTAGAGATGGATGGATGAATACGGTAAATAGTTTAGTCACCTGGATAGCAAGTTATAATAGGTTGTATCAAAACTAGTATTAATGGAAACCAGATGGGAAGGGACTTTTCCTGGAATGTATATTTGATACAGTGAAGTAGCTCAAACTTGTTGCTTCATGTTTATTTCTATTCTACTACATCTTAATTAATTTACAAGAAAAAGGTCAATAATAGTTTTCTTATACAAATAGTGTTCCTAGGACAGCAGCTGTTTGGAATCCAAGTTGATATATTATTAATTGGTTTTAAAAAAGTGTATATTGCTCAAGTTAGAACAGGCTGTACTTAGAGCACAATCCTATTCTTCCCCGCCCCCGCTGATGCAGCAGCACTGAAATGGCTACCGCTGCATTCTGCACGGGGGGGGGGGCAGTTGCAGAGGTCTCCTCTGGGTAAGGAAACATAGGGTAAGCCTACGTAGCACCGGGGGGAGGTGTCTACTCGAACGTGCGTCAGAAAATTGCTCACGCAATTCCATGTGGACCCATGCCATGGGATCAGGCCCAGGAAGTGGAATAGGATTTGGCTGCCGTCAAACCCACTCCCAGACCAGATCTGCCTATACCCTGCCCCTGTTGCCTCCCCATTCTGCCTCCCCTGTTGCTACCTTGTCTCGCCCACCCCGTCCTGCCCTCCCCCCACCTCATCCCACATCCCCGATGTCCTACCTGCCTTGGCAGGGCTCAGCAGATCCGTTGATGTACGTAGGAAGGCTCCGGCGGGGACGTTTTAGCCTCCGGAGGACTCCTCGGGATAAGGGAACATTTGTTCCCTTGCTGTGGGGTAAATCCCTGCCAGGCTGCTGGGTCTACTTGGACCTGCACCAGCTCTGGTCGAAATCCGTATGGATCCGTGAAGGCGGATCGAGGCTGAGAAGGGGGTTTGGATATGGCAGACACTGCCGCTGCCAAAACCACCCCATCTCCGGTCCCGATCCTCCCTCCTTCCTGCCCCGTCGCTGCCCGGTTCTGCCCACTACCTGTGTGTACTTACCGGGGATGGCTGGTGTCCAGAGTCCGCTGACGTGCGAAACAGCCACTCGCCACTTGTGGCAGCGGCCAGCCCACGTGCTCTGGATAGTCTGATGGAACTTGAAGACATTTGTTTTTGGGGTGGCCTTCAGATGGATTTTTTTATTGCTGTTATGGCTGGTTTTTATGTGGGGTATTTCCTAACCTGTTACTGATAGGATTTATTATATTTTGAACCAGCTTGCTCTTTTATATCTTTTAAAATTTATGAATTTTGTATCTATTTAATGCACTGCTGATTTTTATTAGATTATCCTATATGATAGTTTTAATGTGATTATCTATACTTATTTATTATTGTATTTTGTAAGCTGCCTTGAGTGCCCCTTCTTGGGGAGAAAGGTGGAGTATAAATTGGTTAACTAAATCTGTCTTCAGGATGGAACAGCCTATATAAATAAGAAATAAATGTATGAATGTATATTCTTCCTAGTTTATGATATTGGAACAAAGCTAGATATGGTCCTAATAATCCTTTTATTCCTTCCAGAATATGATGCTTTGGCTAAAGTAATACAACATCATCCAGACAGGCACGAAACACTGAAGTAAGTATGGTTTTAAGATCTTATACAAAACTAAATAAACATTTACTGGAGAAACTGTCAGATTAAAGTCTAGTACACTATACGTTGGCAATCACTGATATTCTGGCAATAGGACAGAATAACTTGGAGGTAGAATATAGATATGCCTTGACTTGGAAAGTAACTTTAGTTAAGGTTATTATGGTCATAGTCTCTGTGATCATGCCCAGAGGGATAACCCAATTGATATTGCCACTTGTCATGCAATCTCTTCCCCCCGGTTAATGTGCTTTTGGGGCTGTGTTAATGCTTCTGCGATTCTTTATACTTGACAGCAGGATTGTATCAGAAAATCCTGGTGTATCCTTACTCCTTGTCTCCCTTCAGATAATGTGTCACTGCCCATATATTGGTGGAGAGAAAGGAGGGGGGCATCATGACCTTTCTATTTCAAAAGATTGTGTGTCCATTCAATTCATTTGATTAAAGATTTTCAAGACTCAATTTGAAATAGGCTCACCTAAAAAAAAGCTAATTTGGGCTTGATTTGATCGTTCCAAATCAACTTGTTTTAAGCTTGGGCTGGTTCAAAGCCCCAAGCCTCATTGCAATACCAGTGATGTCATTCCAAACAAGAAGTGGACTCCCTAATCCTTTTGCAAGTCGTCCCCCCCCCCCCCCATATACCACTGGCTATTTTTATTTTTCCCCAAACCTATTTGACAGTAATGACACTGAGAACAGCTGCTGTTGCAATGTTGTTATTAGGAGGCCTAGAACAATGCTGAGACATCATCTCAGGTGTCAGCATAATGGGAATTGTAGTAACCCATGGCTTCTGGATTCTTAGTAATGTATTCCAGAGTCAAATGAAGGCTGCAGTAGCAGTCCTTGTCACCATGACTACCAGGTAGGTTTCAGCAGGAAGTGAGGCAGCTGCAGGGAAGACTTGGTGGCTTCAGTTTGTATTAGTTCCAAATTGGGGAAGTGTGCTTTGAACCCTGGAATTCTGAAGGATGGCTGCATCATTACATCAATCAGGGTGGCTTAATTTTTCAAGTCACACATTAACACACTTTGCCTTGCAAAGCCTGAAGATTGGCAAATGGCAAGTTCGAGACACGCCGCCGACAAAAAGCTGTGAAAAGCCTCTGTGAGGAGAGATAAGAGCTCCCAGCTGCGTCGGTCTAGTGTGGGAGGCGCCAGCCAGCAGAATTGTCAGACTGTAAAAAGGATACCACCTGGAAAGTAGCCGTTCATGAAAGATTGGACATTTATATATTGTAAAAACTCTCATTAGGGGGGTTAGGAAAGCCTGCCCATGTATACCGCCTTGAATTAAAGTCGGAGGAGAAATCCAATGACCAGGAAAGGCGGTATATAAATACTGTATGTATGTTATGTTAATGTACTCCAGCGCAACACTTGGGAATCACTGCTCTATGCCATAATATTAGTAAATAATGTTGTATTTTGTTTCCCAGTTGTTTGCGAAACTGATGCGTGATCAAGTTACGATACTGCATATTTAGCAACAATAAATTTAATCTGTTCTCAGGCAGTTAGAAGCTCTGGGTAAAGAACTTCAGCATCTATCTCACATCAAAGAAAATGTTGAGGACAAAGTAAGTTTTCCTCCCCCCCCTCCCCCAACTCTGTCATGGAGCCCTGTATACATTTAGATTGATGATTATTCATGAGTACACAGTGGAAAGAGAATCTTTTTTTTATTTTGTTTTAGCTGGAGCTGAGACGAAAGCAATTTCATGTTCTTTTGAGCACCATCCACGAACTTCAGCAAACACTGGAAAGTAAGTTTATTCTTGTTGTGCACAAACATGTTTTTAAAAAGTCAAGTTTTATACCTTACCCAGATTTTACTGATGTGACTTGCTTTCCTTACCTATAGATACAGGACTGGTTCAGGCAATACATTCCTGATCCTTCAAATCATATTTTGAAGGATCAGGATCAAACAGCAGTTTAGTCCCTGACTATAACTCCAGTAGGAATTTTGAGATAGACGAGTTCTCTCTTCAGATCCTGTTAGGGCATGCCTAGAGGAAGGGTAAAATCTTGGGTAGACATCTGGCAACAAGTTTTATAGGATACCATTTAGTTTTTCTACTTGCAAAAGCTGTCATACAAGGCGATGCCACAAAAACTTTGTTTCATGTACAAAAACATTTTTTTTGCAGCATCGTCTTGTATGACAGCTCTTATGGTGACGGTCTGTATCATGCACACTCCCTCTTCGTTCTCCCCTGATACACTCTGGTTCCCTCCCTTACCCCCTTGTTCAAACTGTAGTTTGTGCAGTTTGGATATACTGTAACAACAAACTGTGGTTTTTCACTTCAAACAACGAAGGAAGGGAATCTGAGTGTGGCAGGGAGTAGGAGCAATGTGATGGCACATTCCCAATCCTCCAAACCATGGTTCAGAGGATTGGGAACATTATTTCTGAATTAACCATAGATGGGCAGCCCAATCCTGTGTAAGATACGGCTGCCGGCCTAAAGGGGCAGCTGCTGTATCCTATCCAGGTCCCGGGCTTTCCTCAAGGGAAGGTGCAAGTGGCCTGAGGCCCTATGGGCTTACTTGAATTTACGCCAGCTCTTGAGCTGGTGTACATTCAAGCCCTCCATGTCGGGGCAAACCAGGCCGGGAGAGGGCTTTGGATATCCCACCCGTGCCCGGTGTGGCCAATGGCTGCCCTCCCTCGCCACCCCTGCACCGGATTTACCTTGCCCAGTAGACGCGGAGATGGTCTTCCAGGGGAGAGAGGGCCACCGGCCTCTGTGCCGGTGGCCCGTACTCTCCGGCTGCCACGAAAGTGCTTTATGGCACTTTCGTGACACCTAGCACCAGGGAAGCACCAGGGAATTTTACACAGGATTGCACTGTTTATGAAATCTAATGGTGCTGCATTTGTAAATAAATGAAAAGAATTTGGGGTATGCCTTTATATTACTTGACATACACAGTTTTCACTTTTACATTATTACAAAACTAACAATGGTAGCAATATCTGTGTTGTTTTTTTACATTTATATAACACCATCTGTGTGGGTGGATGGATGCTTTATGAACAGTGAGATGACAGATCCCTGTCCTAAAGGGCAAATAAGGCAATATCTGTCTAACACTACCAGGCCCACTGGATGCGAGACATGTGCAGCACAATCCCTGTGCTCTGTTGCCCATAATAATGATGGGAAAACCTTAGTGAATCCGTCGTATGTTAATGCTAATTAAGGTATATGTTATTTTTTAAAATTCTAATTAAATATTGTAGCTCCTAGAGTAATTGAAACAGAATATATTTTAAAGCACATATCAGTGGTAGCTCTGAATACTTTTTTCATCTTTATATTAGCTCACTGCATATTATCGCTTAAGTAGTCTCAGATAATTGGGTAATCAAGAACAGGAAGCAGTTTTTTAAAATTTGTTAACCTGCTGATTAGTGTTAGTAAGTGTAGTACAGTAATAATTTGTCTAGAGTAACAAATGGAGCTTTAGCTTCCCAAAGTAATGCTTTGCTCAGTTTCATCTTACCAAAATCATGACAAGTTTTTCAACAGAAGGCAGTCCAATAAAATATTTCATCATAACTTTAATATGGCAACTATTCTTTCAGATTCTCATCATCTATGCCAATCAGGGCATGGCTTTTTCTGACAAAAACTTTCATTATAACCTGAATATTTTTAAATAATGGAAACAATATTTATTGCAGATGATGAAAAGCTTTCAGATGCAGAAGAATCCTCAGACACTCCCATGGAAGCAGAAGACAAACAATAGATGAGCTCTGAATGTAACTTAGAAGTTTGCTTTTTCTGAAACAGATTAATATTTAGAACGTTTGGATTTTTTTTTTACATATGTCACAAACTAATGCTTTCTATTGGTGTGAATTTGTCCTTGAAACATTTGTTTACCTTTTTGTACACTATGTTGCTAGACTTGCATAATAAAGTAATCATATTGAAGTCGCACAATGTGGAAATGTAGTATTTCAAAACTAGGCTATCACTTTAAGTGTTCTGTTCAAATGTGTGAAGTATCTGTCTATAAAGAATTATCTTGTTCCTGTAGTTTACTTCTCATGCTTAGGCATTCCTGTGCACCTGCATAGCTCCTCCACCCACCAAGTGGGTTTTCCATTCACTTCAGTTCACAGTGTATGTCATGGTATGTGCTGTAAAAGACAACAGCATCTTTTAAACATTCCAATACTATCTAAAGTGCTACCGATAAGAAAGGGAACAGGTTTGTCTTCCTGAGTATCGCATCGCTGAAATCTGAAATACGCTATTGTGAAATGGCTAAGCCATACTAGCTGTAGTTTCAATATACAGATCTTTCTGACTTTTATAATAACATGAAATCTTAATCTGCTTTTACCATCTCAGAAGAGTATTAGCAACAACATCCGCACGGGAAACACATATTTTTCAGTTTATGCTTCTTTGTAGTCCTTAAAGAAACCCTTTGAAACTGCTTAGAAGACTGAAGTATCTTGTCTCCCAAAGACTCGCACTGTTGTAGCTCTGCACTTCTGAGAGCCAATAATTGTATGGACTTTTCGCTGATACTATCCAAGAGATTATCCACCTAGTGAGAAACAAGAATTAAAAAGTGTATAACGGAAGAAAAATTTCTTAGACTGAAAAATAAGTGGTTTTAGTCACTTAAGAGATTTTCAGCCCAATCCTATTGGGCTGCCCCGCTGGCGGAACCAGTGTTCCGCCAGCAGAACCAGTGTTCCGCCAGCAGAACCAGTGTTCCGCCAGCAGAACCAGTGTTCCGCCAGCAGAACCAGTGTTCCGCCAGCAGAACTAGTGTTCCGCCAGCACTGGCTGCTGTAAAGCAGCCGTCAGAGGCATATCAGCAGTGAGTGCTGCCGGGGGCGGGGGGGCGACCCGATTTATGCGGGCACTCCGAGGCCTTCTCCCCCGGCCTCGGAGCCGGAGAAAGCCCCGGAGCGTCCACCTCGACCGGTGGCCAGGGCTTTCTGAAGTCCGACTGTTTCTGAAGTCCGACTGTTCAGGGCTTTCTGAAGTCCGAATGCGCAAAACGTTAAAACGTTTTGCGCATGTGCAAAACAAAGATAAACAGTGTGACGCGGCAGTTGGACTTCAGAAAGCCCCGGTCACCGGTTGAGGTGGACGCTTCGGGGCTATCTCCGACTCCGAGGCTGGGGAGAAGGCCTCGGAGCGCCCACCGGGCGGCGCGCGCTCTGTGGAAACACTGGAGCGAGCAGAGCAGCGCCGCCCGGGGCTGAGGTGCCGCCTGGAGCCGCTGCTCCGCTCGCTCCAGTCTTTCCATGCCTCTGGCAGCCGTAAAGCGCACTCCACAAAAAGTCCACAAAAAGCCACCTTTCCAGAACAAAGTGAGGGCTGCAGCCTGAGTTGGTTCTGAGAAGATGTCATTTTTCCTACTTAATACCTTGTTGATGCTGAAGTGATTTTGAAATACTAGCATGTGAGAAACACTTTCCAAGGGGATAAACTTTACTGTGCCTACCAATGAGTATGACTTCCCTTGCCTAAAAGCTCGACCCCCAAATTGTGGATTATGGTTGTGGTGACAACCAATGGTTGCCAATGACAATGGATTGGTGCTCTTTTCAGCAGCACACTGTGTTCCCAGAAAAACAAACCACAGTTCAAGCATAATATAAGAAATCAGGATCCCATCATGCTTCGCTTTCGGATAGATTCCATGATCTACATGAGATTTCCAGTCCAAAGTCAACTGGAGTTTCAAGGAGTATCCATCAGTAAACAGTAAAATGAAGGAAACGGATATTTTGTTTGGAATTGTGGCCGAAGGCTTCATTTTGTGAGTACTTTACTGCAAACCACGTGTTTATTTTGGAAATGTTTTCATGCTCATTCGCTTTTAAATAAATAAACTAAAAAGACTAATTTCTCTTACTATTGCTGCATCCCTGTTTTTAGTAGAAGTAATCCACTGTTTTTAGAGAAATCTCACAGCCCAATCCTACCTAATTCCCCACGTGGTGATGCACAGGGACAATGGGGTGTTTGCTATATTCCACTTGGGAATTTTGGCCTCCAGAGGCCTCCTTGGGTCTCCGGAGAAGGCCCCTGCTAGCCTGGTGAGTCTACTCAGACCTGCACCATCTAAATGGTGCAAGTCCGAGTACATCTGTGAAGGCAGATCGGACACCACTGCCGCCAAACCTGTCCCCTTCCCAGGCCACCCTCCTGCTCCCTACACAGTCTTACCTGCGGCAGTGGGTGGATCTGGCTGCTCGCCGCTTCTGGGGGTGGCTAAGCTGCACTCTCCTGCATGTCGCACTTGCAACAGACAGAAAGTGCATTACACCGCTGGAACACGCATTCCGGCGGCATAACAGAAGAATAGGATTAGGCCGTCAGTCTCTGTAGTGCTCTCATACTATGCATATACAGTAGTGGTAAATATTTGTGGTTAAAACAAGTCCAGAATACCCCAATGGGGTTGTTTGTGGTAGTAATTAGTTAATGGATTGGCACATCTGCATTTGTATCTATGATTACTACAGCTTTCATGGTGCTTTGTGGCTTTTAACAATCCAAATCCTCATTGTACTAAAAATACACAGTTTATTACAACACCATAAGGTTGCATCAAGAAATCTCAAATGTGGATTATAAAAGAGTATGTATTTATTGTATTATCTCTATTCCATGCTTCAGGTTAAAACCTCTCAGAGTAGTTTACCAAAATTAAGTCATGGACCCACAAAACTCAAATCACAATACATTTCTTTATCCCTAAGGGTGTCACAGTGTTTGTTGTAATTGCTACACAATATTCTGGAGCTATTATAGTTCAGTAAATTCACATCTGCAAGACAAAACGCATTTCATGATGCATTTACTTGCATTTGAAGCTTTCCTACTGTCATGTCTGAATGGTACCACACTGAGGGCATATTTTTCTTCTTTTTGAGCACTGGGGAGTTTTTCTTTTTTGCTGGATATGAAGTCTGTGGACACACAACAAGGAAACATTTCAGTCAAATCCAGCTCCCCTTTTGGTTTCCATTCTTTTCTATGAGAAGGACAGGTGCTTTGCACATGTAAACTAGACACATGTAAACCCATCATACACACTGAGGTTTTCCTTCCTCGCAGATCACGAAATGAGAACACCACTACATTTATGGAGCTCCAGTCAATAAAGTGCTGTTAGACGTCTGTCCCATATCACCCCCTAAACATCATCATTCCATTGTACATTGCACAAGAGCCAGGATGGTGTAGTGGTTTGGGAGTCGGACTTAGAAGATCCTGGAAGATCCAGGTTCAAATCCCCGTTCAGCCACGAAGCTTCCTGGGTGACCTTGGGCCAGTCACTATCTCTCAGCCCCACCTACCTCACAGGGTTGTTGTGAGGACAAAAAGGAGGGGAGGAAATATGTACACCACTCTGAGCTCCTTGGAGGAAGGGCGGTATAAAAATGTGAAAAATAAATAAAATATCATTCGATATTAGGACTGCTATATCTTTAGTTATCCTCATTTAACAAAATTATATACAATTCTGATCTCCCCATCTCAAAAAGGTTATTGTAAAATGGGAGTTAGTGCAAAAAGAGGAACTACCGGTAGTTGTGTTAGGAGAAATGAAGATTGGCTTCAGAAAATGGGGATTAGTCTCAGTGGTGTTATGCATGGCCTGTTGAAAATGGAAACTACACACAGTATACCTCTGACAGCTAGGTGCTGGAAATGAAGGCCAGCGGGTGGCGCAGCGGGTTAAACCGCTGAACCATAAGCTGTCGATCGAAAGGTTGGCAGTTCGATTCCCGCGACGGGGTGAGCGCTCGTTGCTTGGCCAGCTCCTGCCAACCTAGCAGTTCCAAAGCATGTCAATGCGAGTAGATAAATAGGTACCGTTTGCGGGAAGGTAAACAGCGCTCCGTGTTCCAGCTGCATGCTATGCGCTGCGGCAAGGAGAGTCATGCCGGCCCCATGACCACGGAGGCATCTTCGGACAACGCTGGCTCTTCGGCTTTGAAATGGAGATGAGCACCACACCCTAGAGTTGGACACGACTGGACTTAATTGTCAGGGGATACCTTTACCTTTTTACCACTGCCATGCCCCACAAGCAAGTACCTCATGATGTCTGGTGGGCTGCTGTTTGTGGTGGTGTGCTAGACTGATCAAGCAAGACGATTTGGTGTCAGGCGCTGTACAGAAACGCACACATGGATATGAGAGCCTGTCAAGGTTACTTAGGTACTGGCCGGAACTTTAATTAGGTGCTCCTGCCATCTGTTCAGTATATCTTTTACCACATTCAGGCACAGAATTAGTTTTGAATCTGACCAGCAGAGGGCTGCAACAACACAACGTGGTCTGAACTGGCAGGTAGCATTTACATGCCATCAGCTGCTGGGGATGAGGAAACAAACAGGACTCCTCCAGCATGGCTCACAAATGTCTAATTTCAAGGATGCTAACAAAAATTGTAGGTGTTCGCGTTGATGATCCATTAGAAACAAACAAACAAAAATGTTTGGTTTAGGTGAGAATTGAGGTTCCCTTTAAATTTTATTTTTATATAGCCTCAGTAGAGGATGAAGTCGTGCCTTACTGCAACCTTTCTTGCTAATCCACAGTCTGCCTGGTTTATTAACCTTTTCTCCCACAGGTCAAGTAGCTGTATAATTGGTGAGAGAATGTATCCTAATCCACAAGACATCTGCATTGCATTAACCTTTATGCCTCTGTCTTTAGCAAAACAGTGGCAGAACACAGATTAGATTAAGCACTCTAGGAACAAGGACCATGCAGCCAGATGACGAAAGGAGCAGTATATGCAGATATTATCGCTGAAACTCCAGTTCAAAACCAGCTAAACGGCTCCTAGAAATAGCTCACTTCTATGCACAATAAATGAATTTTGGACATATTTTTGAATTTTGGACCAGCAGGTGGCGCAGTGGGTTAAACCCCTGAACCATGAGCTGTCGATCAAAAGGTCAGCAGTACGAATCCGCGACGGGGTGAGCTCTCGTTGCTTGGCCAGCTCCTGCCAACCTAGCAGTTCCAAAACATGTTAATGCAAGTAGATAAATAGGTACCGCTTGCGGGAAGGTAAACAGCGCTCCGTGTTCCAGCTGCATGCTACGCGCTGCGGCAAGGAGAGTCATGCCAGCCACATGACAACGGAGGTGTCTTCGGACAACGCTGGCTCTTCGGCTTTGAAACGGGGATGAGCACCACACCCTAGAGTCGGACACGACTGGACTTAATTGTCAGGGGTCACCTTTACCTTAAAACATTATATGAGCAATTAAGAAAAAGGTACTATAAAATGTTTGATTTTTCAAAGTAAAAGTTCCCGGGTTTTCTGCCATGTCATAAAATAAATTAAAAGAAAGATGTTAATAATCCCAACGTTTCGTTTGCAAATCTTTGGCAAACCTTTTCAAGGGAAAAACTTTCAGAGAAGAGAAAACCTCTCTAAGGGAGTCTAGAGCTTGGGGAAAGTTTTCCCCTTGAAAAGGTTTGCCAAAGATTTGCAAACGAAACGTTGGCATTATTAACATCTTTCTTTTAATTTATTTTATGACATGACAGAAAGCCCGGGAATTTTTACTTTGGAATACATGGGTCATGAAAGTTTGAGACTATTTGTGTTTGATTTTTCTTTCTTTCTAACATGTTCCTAATGCAAACTGCATTTTTTGCACATATTTGTACTGTAGTTTTTGGGACAAATGGCCTTAAACCAATGAATGTGCAGAGACATGATTGTCAGTATGTGGGAGTGGAGGAAGGGATGTTCTCTTACCAGCAGGTACCTACACACCATGTTGGAAAGTGCCATGGAGCTTGGCAAAGAGACAAATGCCCATATAAGCCCATGATCTTCCACTGCCACTATTAGGGACAGACCGTATTTTCTGGTACCTGTCCTTGTTAAAACATTGAAGAAGTCTAGTGTATGTGGGTGCACACATGAACCATCTGTTTGAAAGGCATCATCCAACTTTTGCCAAAAGGCAGAAATAGAGACCAAATAAAGGCAGAGTTCAACCTCCTATCCTGGGTCTCTAAAAGGTATATTTTAAGAGGTGGTACACAGATGTACACTGCAGAAGCTACCCTTCTATCCCCTCACCATAATTGCTTATTCAGAGTAAATGCTGCTGAATTTGTTTGAGTAGTAACTGTTCCATAATATGTGCAAGCAGATCTATTCTGAGCTTAACAGAGCATCCCCCAAGCATGTCTATTCAGAAGTAAATGAATCCCATTGAGCTCAATAAGAGATTTATTTTCTAGTTGGTGTGTTTTGGGATTGCAGCCTAAACGTTTTATTAAATAGCCTTACATTTCGGCGGAACTGTTATGATTCAGCAGATGGAGAAGAGCAATGTGGGATGGTGGGACTCAGCCAGGGAAGGGCAACTGGGGATGCCACCTAAAGCAACACTGCCCTAGGTCTGCTGCTGCCACCTCTGCTGCAATGCACTAAATAAAAAAAAAGCCCCTTACTTTGTGCAAACCAGGAAGTGCAAGACTCCTGGTTTTATTTAAAGGGACCATGTGAATGAAGGAGCTCTTTTGTTCATGCGGTTTTCATTTGTGCAGTCCTTTTTCATAAATCATTTTCATAAAACGTTCGTGCAGTCCTTTCACACATAAAACATAAAAGTATGGGAAGTCCCACACTTCCTGGTTTAGGAAAACTGTGCAACACAGCAGGTTAAAGAAGTGGATGATGATCCACTTTCCACTCACTTTAAGGAAGCAGGAAGTGGATAAATGCAGCTTGCATCGGTGAAGGGGTGGAGAAAGGCAACAGCAGACTTGGGGTAAAGGCCACCCCCAATCCACCACCCCCTCACCCCCACTATCTGCCACTGATGCAAATTGAATCATCCTACTTCATGGCTGGGCTGGCCCTGGTCTCAGCTTGGTGAGGACACAAGAGTGGCTATGTTTTCCATTGTGAAATGCTGGAGAGAATATAAAACCAAGCTTCTTATGATAAGGTCCTACTTTGATGCTTATCATCTCCAGTAAAAGTGTACTTTCAGATGGCAACTGCTTAAGCAATGGAACACAGTAGGGCAAGGCAGGAGTGGGAGTGGGACTTGCTCCCTTCCCTTTCCCTCACCCCCCTCTCTCTCTCACGCACAGGCGCACACACACCACCTTATATGCCCTGTAACATCAAGTTTGGCCTTCCATAGAACTCTTCCTCTCTGGGATGCCTATCTAAGCCACCTGAGAGGCAAGACGTCTTAAAAGCATCTCTCATTGTCAAGTTTGGCATATTCTTATGCAAAGCATGGGGTGGGCTCTGCATTTACCCTTCTGCATTCCAAACCCTTCCAGTCACACATGGGCTGGATTCCCCCTCTCCCATACCACAGCCCCAATCCAAATTGCCTTTCCCTCCTCTTAGCTCCTCTTGAAAGAAGGAAATGATGTCGGGGGGAGTTCTAGTCATGCAACTTCAGTTCAGCCCCTTACTCTGTATTGATTTGTATGTATTTATAATGCTTATCTGAAGCTTTTCAACTCCAAAAGAGTTAATAAAGCAGTTAACAAGAGATGGTTAATTCAGGGTGCATAAACAGGCAGCGCTTTGCAAAAGTCATTGTGCAAAATGACAGCAACTGCAGCATGAACTAAATAGCTCTTTAAGGTCTCTTTGATTTTGAGATCAATTTCACAGTGGCTATGTTTATGGATGTCATGTTCTGTGGAACACAGCTGGAGTTAGGATTTGGGAAGGTGCAGTATTTATTGAATATGGATGCTTAGGGTAATTGTTCTGCAAATCTGTGAACTTTGAGCTCTCAGATAACACAATCAGTCTACCTTTGTTGAAAGACTATTCTGCCTTGATTGTTTGTTCTTGTTTCACGTCTGTGCTTTGGTTTTTAGTTAGTTCTGTTTAACTCACTGGTTGTAAGCAATCTATATGAGGTCATTTAATTGCATGATAAAAATGATTTTTGTTAAATAAATACGTTAGTGTTTTATAAGTGTCGTAACAAGCATTTACGGCGGGGTTTGTGAGTAGAATGGATCACAACAAAAGGATCTGTCCTGTCGTCAGCTACACACAGGTGAAACACAGAATTGAATTGACTCCAACGTTGCAATATAACAGTGCAGGAAATTCAGCATGTTTGCCCATGAGTTGCCTGTTACCTTTCGGATCCCAGGTGGCAAAGACACCACTGAGATGCGTCTTGTCATCCGTCTTGCCTGCACAACTGTGTTCATCCCACTTACGCTTTCTGCATGTTCTTCAACAATGTCCACATCCAGCTGAATTGCTGCTTCAAAGGAAGAATGGGGAAGGGACAGAATGAATGAAGTCCAAATAGCTTTGTTCATTAGCCACTAGGTCAAAGTGCTATCTCTTTCTATTTATATTGGAACTGATGGGCTGCTTTTAGGCCTGCAACTTGATGTGTATCAATAAGTAAAGAATTCCAATAAGATCATAAAACAATTACACAATACAGTGGGCCCTCCTTATCAGCAGATTAGCCATCTGTGGACTTGATTGTCTGCGGATGGTCATCCACGGAGGAGGGATCCCACTGGGGGTGGGGGAGCGCCACAGTACCTTAATTAACAGTCATGTGGACCCCCCCCCCCCGCTGGCTTCTTGTCTCTTGCGTCGCTTTTTTTTTATCTTGCAAAATGCCTATAAAAAAGGAAAAAATGTGACCAGAAGCGACTTCCAGTTGCGTGCGCAACCAGAAGTTGCTTTCGATCGCGTTTCCCCCTCTTTTTACAGGTGTTTTACAAGATAAAAATCTTTTAAAAAAAGCAAGAGACAAGAAGCCAGCAGCAGGCCCGTGCGGCTATTAATTAAGATACTGTGGCGCCACCCCCACCTCCCCATCGCAGACTTGAGCATCCATGGATTTAGAACCCAGCCGGATACGATGGGCCCCCTGTATAATAATTAAGAAGCAGCACAAAAAGATGAGTAACAGGATCTTCAAATGAAACCAAGAGTCTTGTGAAAAACTAAACAAAACAGGGGGAGCTAACCAATACTGAAAGCATGTTTAAATAAGAAGTCACCAAGTGACAGAAGTCTGATAAGCAATTAGCCAGACAAACTTCCCAAAGGAAGGATCTTAATGGGCAGTCAGGACCGTGTGGGAAGAGGCAGACCCAGATACCAAACCAATTTATGCCTTTAATTAAGGCATTTTTACCCAGGGGTGTGTATAGTATACGCATCTGGAGTTACAGCCCAATCCTGTGTAATGATACTCGGCCAGCCGATAGGGCTGGCTGCAGTATCCTGTGCTCTTCCTGGGCCACTCTGGCACAGCCCGGGGACTCCTCGGGAGATGGGGACATTTGTCCCCTTCCCCCAGTTTAGGGCTGCCCGGCCCCAATGGGCCTCCTTGAATGTACGTCGGCTCTCAAGTCAACATACATCCGGAGTGGCAGGGTAAGGGCCACTGAAGTCGGGAATGGGCACAGGATATCGGCAGAGCTTGCCGCTGATATCCCTGCCCCCCTCCCTGCCCGGCTCGCCTAATGACCACCCTCCCTCACTGCTCAGCCCGCCCCCCCGCCCCCCCGACCGTTGCGTCTCTTACCTGCACTGGCGGCTTCAGGGTCGTCTGGGAAGCAAAGGGTTGCTGGCCTGTGCGCCGGTGGCCCTTATTCCCTGGGTGTCAAAAATGCACTTTATGGTACATTTATGACACCCAGCATGCTCTGCAGGCGCACGTTTAGGGTGGATTGTGCCATTAAATGTGTACACCTGTGGGCTGGGTGGAAATGTCTGAAATCCTATACGGACTTACCTGGGAGTAATTCCCATTGAAATCAATGGGTCTTACTTCTGAGTAGTCGAATGCATGTATTTAAACAATGTACCTGAAAATAGCTTGTATAAAGTGAGCCTATCAGTGTAGCAGTTAAATTACCATTCTGAGAAAGCTTCCTTTTCAGTTTTGGAAATACTTTTGGATGAGAAAATTCCCTAATAGTCCTTGGAAGGAGATGGTGCTTGCTAGGAGCAGCCTTTTCTTTAGATCTCACTGGGTTTGGAGGGCTGCTGTCACCTTGCAGTTTGAGTTTCTTGCTCATTTTTTGATAGAATGGGAACATTTTCCTCACTGTTGCCCTAAACTGTTTCAGAAAGCTCTTTTTCTTGCCCGTGTCATATTCAAAGCTTTTGGAGCCATTGGGTAACTGAGGTATCAGGATATTCTGCTTCACTGAATTAGTAGACATGACTCTCTGCCACCTGAAAACAAAGGAAATGGATCAATGCTGAAGGGTCTGTGAATAAGATTCTAATTTTTTTTTAAAAAAACCTCCAAACTTTCTAATTTGCCTTTAAATTTACTCTTCTAATATAGGATCACATTTCTATGAGTTCTCAGCACCTCCTAAGTAACAAAGGGGCCACAATGCTCGAAGGCAAGCAGCCAGAAGAGAGAATCACACTGTGAAGGGAAACACCAGATGAAACTGAGGGGTTTGACTTCCACAGAGCAATATTGTAAAAAAACCCAGTAAAAAAATGGTGGTTTGGGTTAGCCTGCCTGTTTAAACTGCCTTGAATGCTGTGTAAAAATGGAGAAAGGCGGTATATAAATACTTAAATAAATAAAATAAAAAAATAAATAATTCAGGGGCAAAACCAGAAGTGGTATCATGCACTGGCGTTGCTCGAGGTGGGGCGGAAAGCTAAGTTCTGCAGCTTTCCACCCCACCGTTACTCTCCTGCACGAGGCACCCCGCCCCCTCGTCGTAGGAGCCCGTCAGCGGAGAGAAAGCAATGCGCAGGAGAGTCCCTGCATGTTGCTTTCTCTCTGCTGACAGGCTCCTATGATGAGGGGGCGGGGTGCCTCATGCAGGAGAGTAACGGTGGGGTGGAAAGCTGCAGAACTTAGCTTTCCGCCCCACCTCGAGCGACGCCAGTGGTATCAGGACTGGCACAAGTCGCCCAGACACCAGAGGCAGCATGTCAAATGTGGCCCCCTTACACAATGATGTGCCAGCTTTGGTTCCTCCCACTCTCTGACGCTCTAGCTCAACACTCTCCTTTCACTTCCTGGATTGGAAAAGGAAGAGGGGGACAGAGAGGAAGAAGCCATGCAGGAAAGTAGGCAGACAGAGATGGGCATCCCCCCCATCAATCTACTGCCTGAGGCAACTGCTTCAGTTGGCCTCATGGATGAGCCAGCCAGGTGGTATCAGAGATCGGTGAGGTTGGCCAATGTCCCATGCACATCAGAAGGCTAACCTGGCCCGGTCAACCCTGAACCCTTAGTGGCAGAGGTAACACACAATTCAGGAGATAAGTAGAGGTTTTTGTGGAGAGTCAGGTGCAGGGAGGCCCCAGTAACCTGGCACCAGCACTGGGCAGAGTACATAGTTCAATCCCTGGCATCTCCAATGAAAGAGTCTCTGACTGAAAGACACACACACACACACACACACACACACACACACACACACACACACACACACAGAGGCGTCACTGTAGCGTGGCCCGCGGGGCTGAGGGCCCCAGGGTGACGCGCGCAGAAGGGTGACGCGCGCACGCGTCACCTCCTGTGCGCACGTCACCTGGGAGGCTCCGCGCGTCACCCGGGAGGCTCTGAGGCCGGGAGAAGGCCTTGGACCATCCTCCCGGGCCTGCGCTCCTGGGCCTTCTGAGGAAGGCCCGCTGCGCGAACGTTATTTATAACATGTTTAGCGCATGCGCAGACCGTTCCTGAGGTAAAAGGGCTGCCCTTTTCCCTCAGGAACGGTCTGCGCATGCGCTAAACACGTTATAAATAACGTTCGTGCAGCGGGCCTTCCTCAGAAGGCCCAGGACAGCCAGCTGGGGAAGACGTCCCCGAGCCGGCTGCAACGATTGAGTGGGCGCCCAGAGTGGCAGCCCGGCCGCGCCGAAGATTAGTAAAGGGGGTGTGTCGGGGGAGGGGTCACTAGGGTGACGCGCGCGCCCGGCCCTGGTGCAGTGCGCACTCTAGTGACGTCTCACACACACACACACACACACACACACACACACACACACACAACACCTCAGACTTGTTCTACAGATGCAGCAGAATGAGGTGGTACAATCCTGAGGGGCAGAGGCGTCGCTGGAGCGTGGCGGGAAGGGCGGACCGCCTGGGGGCGACGCGCGGTACGTGCATGCACCCGCGCGTGCACCTGCGCGGCACGTGCACCTGCGCGTCACGCGCAGGCGGTCCTCCCTTCCCGCCGTGCTCCAGCGACGCCTCGGAGGAGGCCTCGGAGCGTCCGCCCTCGGCGGAGCTCCAAGGCCTTCTGAGGGAACCCCAATGCGCGACGTCAGATTTACAAGGTTTAGCGCATGCGCAGAACGTTTGAGGGCAAATTTGCCCTCAGGAACGTACTGCACATGCGTGAAAACTTATAAATATGACGTCACGCATCGGGTCTCCCTCAGAAGGCCTTGGAGCTCCGCCGAGGGCGGACGCTCCGAGGCCTCCTCCTGCCCAAGACAGCCAGCCAGCGAGGATGTCTCCGGAGCCGGCAGCAGCGGAGGCTCCGCTGCTGTCGGCTCCGGAGACATCCTCGCCGGCCGGCTGTTGGGCGGCACGGGGGTAATTAGGGCGTCGCGCGCGCCCTCTCACAGGGCTAGTGAAGTGACTAGTAGGGAACATCGGTTTTGAATGCTCCCCCATTCAAACAAAACACAAACCTACTCTGCACATAAAACCAGCTCGTCTGGGCTCAAGCCCAGTTCAAGCCCAGTTCACTCCCTGATGAGCCAGTTTTGTACTTGCATCGTTTCATGAAGCATTAAATGTAATTTTCTCACTAGCCACCTTTCATCTCAGTCTCCAGCATGGGTAGACCAGGTCTCCTACTTGGAGCCACCCCCAATCACATCAGCAAGAAGCGGATCTGACGGAGCAATGCTTTGACATAAAATAAAAAGGCAGGGTTTTTTTGTTTTATTCCTTAGGTTATGGTTCCATAAGGCCAAACGTTTGCCTTACAATATGTCAAACACATCAAATATATCCGGACAAATCCACAGTATAGAGTAGACCACTAATGAATCAAAAACATGTTAAAATGGTTAGTTATGATTGCTACTTTACAGTCTCAAAACCGTTCCTGCACAATTTGTGATTGAGTCTTACTCATACGTCGTACCCATGGCAAATCACACTATTTTACAATAGTGTCATGCTCTTATTAGTGTCATTCAGGAACACACAGGAACATGACACATTCAGGAACATGACAATACACACACACACACACACACACACACACACACACACATTTAGTGGTAAATGTTTTTGAAATGCTACTTTTAAGAATACATTTTAAAAACAAAGTTATTTTAACTCTTGCTTATGGATTGAAAGGACATAATATTACACAATCCTTGCCACGTTTCGTAGTATAATTTAAAAATTTCTGTCACTCACCTTTTGGTCCCCTTTCTTTTGACTTGAACTGCTTTCTTTTGAGTTTGCTGTGTATTGTCATTAGGCATTTTTCCGCTGTAGCTCCTAAGAGAACTGGCAAAACATCTTTGTTTATGGAGCATAGTTCCTTCTCATCAAGATACCTCTCCAGATATATTCCTAACACTGGAACTTTACAGCTTGAATTCTTCCTTGTCTTGTAAGGGTTCAGCTCAATTGCAATGCGAACTAGATCTATTTACGATTGTTACACCAAAGTGTTCGTAAATTTGTCAAAGCCGTGACAAATTCCACAATATGCATCTAATCACAGAGGAATAAATTCCTTAAAGATATGATACATTTTTGGAATTAGAACAAAAATACCATTCTTAGAGTCAGAAATAAAATCTATTCAATTCCCACATGTCCACCAATACAACTCTGGAATCCCATCAAGGACTTTCGTCTTCTCTTATACTTTAGAGGTTTTCCAGGTGTCCCTTGTTCCAAGGGATAGCTCTTATTTTAAAGACTGTAAGGGTGCATCATGAATAACACCCTGGTCACGTTTCGTTTCCTCTCAGTTCTTTTCCACCTCGATATCCAATGTTGCATGTTGTCCGTATAAATGTATAAGGGGAATGCTTGTGAAGAGTTGGTTAGCCCTAGAACACAACTCAAGTCATCTGTGAAGTCTCCCAATCACGGGGAGGAACGACATGCTTTGCTCAGTCTAGAGCAGTGGTGGCCAACCCGTGGCACGCCATGTGCCACATTTTATGTAGATAATCTTGAGCGTGCCACTTAAATAAATGAATAAATAAATAAATAAATCTAAGGTAATGAAAATATTTAAAGCACAGTGACAGCGCAAGAAGAATAAGGCGTAGTGGGTGCAGAGACCTCCTCTAGTGCCACAGGTTTGGAAAGTCGCGCTGGGGCAGAGAAAGAGAGAGGAACTTCAGCGCTTGGCTTGAACAGGAATGGCAGTATGTGCCACTTCAAAAGGCTTGGCGTGCCACTAAGTGGCACCTGTGCCGTGGGTTGGCCACCTATGGTCTAGAAGAATTTTGCACTTAGGCCAGGTGTAGCTGTTCAAACAGCTTGTTCACTCCTCCCTTAAACTTCTGCCATCACTGGCATCACTGGAGCGTGGCGGGGGGGGCCGCCTGGGGGTGACGCGTGTCATGGGGTGACGCGCGCACCCCCGCGTGCGTCACCTCTGTGACGCGCGACACCCTCCGGACGCTCCGAGGCCGGCCCGGGAGCCAGCCTCGGAGCGTCCAACCCCGCCGGCGCTCCAGGGCCTTCTAAAAGAAGGCCCATGCAACGCGTTAATACAGTTTTTTTTTTACAATTTTTGCGCATGCGCAGACCGTTTTGAGGGCAAAATTGTAAAAAAATACCCGTATTAACACGCTGCTTGGGCCTTCTTTCAGAAGGCGACGCGGGGGGGGGGGAGCCGGGTTGCTCCCCCCGCTCCGCAATGTCAGAGCGTCACTAGGGTGACGCGCGCCCCCTGCCCCAGGGTGACGCGTGTCCTAGTGACGCTACTGTCTGCCATTATGTGCTCCAATTTTCTGTTCCCCCTTTGCTTTGCCAGTACTAAAACTAGTGTAAATTGGTGGCTCTTCCTATATTTCCATGGTTTGAACAAAGGACATTTGTTTGAAAAGGGCATTTGACATATTTCCACCCAGGCTTATACTGTAGAAGTCATTACATACTTTTTCCAAAACATGTCTTTTCAGAATTTTAGGGCAAAATAGCAGTAAAATTATTTAATGCCAAGCAGCTTTTGTCAAATGAGAATTTTACTGTGGTAGGGAAGGGGCACATCCAGCAGTATCTTCAGGGAAAAAAAATCAGCCAGAAACTGCCACTGCGAATAATATATCCAGTTTCAAGCAAAGACACTAGTATGGGGTTCGCTGCTTCACTGTCAGTGTATTCTGTGTGCACATGAAGCGTACATCAACCATATAGTTGGCTTGCATGATGTGAATGAAATCTGTCATGATCCCAAACGCACGGTCAAATCTTAAATGAGTTGGTATAACAGCAGCCTCTGTGCACACTGAAAACAAACACACACTTTAATTGCTAGAGTTTCTGCCAAATTCTGTAGTTTGGTGAGGCACTGAGAATTGTCTGTTAGAGGCCTCTGGCCTACCCCCAGCTGAACTATTCCCCATTTCTTTGGGAAATGGAATGAGCCCTAAACCTGTTCAAACCTGTAGACATGGCCAGTGTGCGTACAGTACTTCAGCAGCAATCATACAGTAGTGCTTGTTCAACAGCAGAGGGCAGCAGAGGATAAGTGTCATTTCTTAGTTCCTATGATGGCTGGCATCTACTGAAATTGCTAGCAGTCTGTTTCTGGCTCCATATTGCCAAACAGGAATGTGGATCAGGTCTCTGACTCCAAGTCTCAAGTCCCAAGTCTCTGGGTCCAAGTCTCAAGTCAAGTCCAAAGTCTTTGCCCTCAAGTCCTGAGTCTTTGGTTGCGAGTCCCTATCTATTTAATGGGGGAAATGGGTTTAAACTTGAATTAAATTCGACTTGTCAAAAGACTCCAAGTCTCGAGTCGAGTCTTTCGAGTCTTTCACAATCACCGAGTCATGTCCGAGTCAAGTTATTGACATGACTTGAGTCTGACTCTAGTCCGAGTCAATAGACTCAAGTCTACATCACTGTTGCTAAACATGACTAGATTACAACCAACCACTTATTTGGAATCGTAATCTCCATTAAGTGTATTTAAGTATTTGAAATGTTAGAATTTACATCTGGGACATTGTGGAGAAAAATGGCAGCTGCCAGAGGCAAACATCTAAAGGAGATATGCCACTCCTTTTCACTTCAAAATGGTTAAATAAGGATAAAAAGCCTGACACCCGTCTATGCTTACAAAGGAAGCCCCCCATTCTAAAAACACATTTGTGAAAAAACTGAATGGTACATATGCTATTCAGGAACATGTCCCATTTGTTTCATAACAAGTGAAAAAGGATTCAAATATGCTTGATTCAGATCCATTTTTTCATTTGTTCCCAAAACAAATGTGCTCCCCAAATCTCTCTCTCTCTCTCTCTCTCTCTCTCTCTCTCTCTCTCTCTCTCTCTCTCTCTCAGAGTGGATGTGTGTAAGAATGTATGTGTCACTAATCCTCAACTGAAGCAAAAGAATTTCAGCTGTTTGAAGTTTGTTTAGTATCAAGATCAAGATTTGGCAGTCATTGGCTCTTCCTGAAATGCTGCTGTTGGCGATGAAAAAACATTGCCACATTTGAAGCAGGAACTAAACACTCTTGCTTACTTACAAAGTGAAGCTGACAAGTTTGTACAGATCACTTGGAAACAAACACTGTCACTCAGAATGCTTCCTTTCAATGTTGGCGAAGTGTTTGGCTTCCCCTCCCAGCACAGAGAGTCAATCAAAGCAGAAGGCATTGCTGTATGTATGCATACAAATGAGCCAGTAAGGAAACTTTTCAGAAGAAAAATGTTTATCATTTTGATTGTTTCTCTTTGGCTAGATGCCGCACTGGGTGAGTGTCCGTATCTTCTGCTTTCCAATTATTCTTAGCACGAATATGTTAGATTAACTTTTTATTTCACTGTGTTTATATATCACTGCTGCTTATCGGAGAAAACGGAAGGAGAATGTCTGATTTGGAAAGACTGACTGCATGGTAGAAGGACTGATTGAGTCTTCTAACCAACTGACTCACCTGCTTACTGACATTCTTGCAGCTGCCAGATCAATCCCTGATAATGTTGGGGAAGTGGCCTAACCAGGCTACTATGAATGAACGAGTGCTACTGCATTTTTGGGCTCTTTAGATTTTGAGCAACTACGTCAATGAGCAAAAAGGGTTGAGTCGGTGAATTTTGACAAGCGTGAGGCATGGTGAACACATCATGCCTCTGCTTCACCAACTGCCCTGGTTGCCGGCCCATTTCTGGGTGCAGTTCAAGGTGCTAGTTATAACCTGTATAGTCCTAAATGACTTAGGACTGAAAAGATCACCTCCCCTGTATGAATCTTTCCATCCCCTGAGGTCAACTGAGAGGACGTCCTTGCATGTGCCATCATTGGCAGAGACATAAGAGAAGGTTTTTTTCCATAGCAGCACCCAGTGAGCGGAGCGAATGCCTTTCCCTGGGACTGTTCTGTAGCTGGCAAAAGATGCACTTGTTTTGTTTAGCTTTGGGGGCCTAATTTTTAGTTGGTTACTGGTGAGCTGCACTGTTGCTTTTGAATGAGAATATACCATTGTTGGCATTTGGGTAGTTTGGTTGGTGCTGCTTATTTTTTTAATGGATAATTGTGTTTTTGTTGATGTTACACTGAGCTTTTCTAATTTTATCGTTTTATTGCATTGTTAGTCATCTTACCTATAAGGAGGGAAAGTGGGGAGATATATACTGTACAATACATAAAAAATCTACGAAACTAACTAAATTGATACTTAATGGACTTACAGCCCGATTCTGTCGAGAAAAAGACCGGAGCAGCATGCGCTCCGCCAGTCTCGGGTGTTGCAAATGTGCTGTAAAGCATTTTGCGGCACCTGACGAGTAGGCAGCACCAGTGCCGAGGCTGGTGCCGCTCTACTCACTGCAGATCTGAAGCTGCACTCACCAGGGAAGGTGAGTTCCCCGCCAGGAAGTGGAAGGGCATGGGGAGTGCGGAACGTGGTGTTCTGGAGGGTGGTAGGATTGGTCGGCCGGGCCCGGGAAGGGGGAATTGGAGGCCCCCTCCGCCATATCCTATCCTCCTTCCTGGGCCTGGCCGCCATTACATGGCCAGCTCGAATGGGCACCAGCAAAATAGCTGGCGCACATTCGAGTAGACCCATTGGGGTGGCTGGGACTCTACTTGGGGTAAGGGGACGAGCATCCCTTTTACCCTGAGGAGGCCTACAGCTGCACCTGGGCAGGCCCCATCCTGCTCAGGATGCAGCGGGCACCTTATTTGCACCACCGTGTCCTGCTAGACAAGATTTGGCTGCCCAACGTCTTTGATTTGCTCTCTGTTCTGAACCAACTAGGAGCAGTCACTCCTGGGTCTACTCATTACCTTGCTCTACCCTGTTTCAACATGTGACACCTCCCTTCCGCCAAATTGCAGCATGGTGCAAGTGTACAGCACAAATACACAGGGGTGGACGATTGGCATGGACTGGATTGCTTCATGTAATATTTATAACTATAATTCACATTGTGTTTTCAGTATTGAAACCATTTCACTTATGTTGTTGCTGTAATCCTTACAACACCCTTGTAAGTCAGGCCAGTTTTATGATACCTATATTACAGATGGGATGGAGAACTGAGACTCAGAGCCCAATCCTTTTGAAACTCTCTCCCCCCCCCCCACTGATACAGTCATGCCACTGGAGCACACACTGCATCCTGTGGGGAGGGGGAAGTCCTGGAGATCTCTTCCGGGTAAGGGAACATTTGTTCTCCTGCCCAGGGGTAAACCTCCGATGCTGCAATAGGTCTACTCAGACCTGTGCCAGAGACTTAGCTGGTGCAATTCCGAGTGGACCCCGGAAGGCAGTACGAGGCCAGGAAGGGGGATAGGATTTTGGTGCCGCTGTTGCTGCCAATACCGCCCCTTCCCAGCCTTAATCCGCCCTCCTTCCTGCCCCAGCTATGCAAAATGGTGTGTCGTTGTTTGCGACAGCCATAATGTATGCTGCACTGCCAGAACACTAGTTCTGCATAAGATTGGGCTGCGAGGGTTACTTAGGTCACCTGGGGAGTTTGTGATTGAGATGAGATTTGAGCCAGTGACTTCTGAGATGATCCAGGTCATCCTTTGTTAACTGCTATGCTGCACCAGCTCCCTATGTGGCATGCTAAGGACCTTCAGTCAAAGGACCAAGTGTGAGTTAGATGCAAAATTCCCTGTTACCCTTTGCAATAAGGGCTTATGTGAGGGTTTATCTGGCAGAGAGTGGAGCACCATTTTCCAGGTAGCAGTTGTTATAGTACCTGTTTGTGACACCAACAATATTGAAGTTCATAGGGTTCGATCTGTCTTCATAGTACTTGGGTCCGCTTGTTTATGGATCACGTTGCCCCAGTCTTAGAGACGTATTGGCTGCTTGACTCTGAGTGACTGTATGAACTCCATGGTCATTCAGTTTAATATTCTAAAGCAACTGAACGTCTGGAGTAACTCAGTACAAAGCTGACATTTATATAAATTTACAGGTCTGTTGAGATAGCTGTTGGAGATGGGCAGCGTTCGGCTGCTGGACACTGGGGGGCAGTGTGTCGTCTGGTCACCTGAGAGACCTTTTTACCTTGACCTCTCTGTGTTCCAAGGAAGGGGGCGTGGCTCCCTGACTCTATTTCCTCCTTCTTCCTACCCTTCTTAGCTCTCTTTCTTCTTCTGACTGCCAACGAGGGAAGATGTGCCATGCTGGGCTGGAGCCCAGCGGCCATCTTCCAGCATACCGCATGCAGGGAGCGCCAGCTGAAGGGGCGCTCCATCCTAAGTTAGAGTAACCTCTGGTCTTAACCAGATGCTGTATATATGAACTGAACCGTTAGTAAACTATTTTCTTTTGCAACTTCACTCAGCCTATGCCTCATGTGTTTATTTAGCTAAGTATAGCAGTCTGCCTGGGTGTAAGGGAGAACAAAACTCAAATAACCCCAATAGTAGCCAAGCAACTGCAGAGTTAAATACATATCTAAAATAATTCCACTGACTGTAGAATTATGTCTTGCAACATCCATGGAGTAATTTAATACACATCTTTGCCGTCTAACTTACAAAGTAAATGTGCTGGCAAAGCAGGGGCAGCTATGGGCCCGCATTAGTCTGTGAGCCTTATTGGCCAGCAGAGAGTGAAGCAGTGCAGGCTGTATCCCCCTGCCCTGCATATGCGTTCCGTGGAAACTGAGAACTCTGTGTCTGAATCAACAAGCCTGGTTTACTGGCAGGGGATTGCAAAGGACCCATAAATGCCTAGTCAGGATCTTGGTTCTTTTTCTGGGCACATGTGTTTGCAGCCGTTTTGTTGTTGTTCAGTCGTTAAGTCGTGTCCGACCCTTCGTGATCCCATGAACCATATCCCGCCAGGCCTTCCTGTCCTCCACTATCTTCCTGAGTTCGCTCATTTTCATGTTTGTTACATCAGTGATGCTGTCTAACCATCTCATCCTTTGCCTTCCCCTTCTCCTTTACAAATACCTTCAGTTGTTGCTGTGAGGAGAATTGGATAAGGAAGCAGTCTCTGGACTGCAAGAACATCTTGTTTTCGCTCATTTGCAGGAACGAACGAACGTCCCATCTAAATGGTGCCTGCTGCAATAAGTGTATGCAAACCTAGGCTGTAATCCCCTCGTATTCAACAAAAACAAACACCTCTACCAATAGGTTTTGTATTAGCAAACTGTCAGCACATTCCTGAGCAATTTAAGACTGGCGGACCGAGCGCTCTGCCGGCCTAAGGTGTCACGAAAGTGCTGTAAAGCACTTTTGCGGCACCCCCGGAGTAAGTGGCGCCAGCGCCGAAGCAGGCACTGCTCACTCCACCGCCGGGCCCAGTCCGTGCCACCAGACACAGGTAAGACCTGTGCTGGGTGGTGGGAGGGCGGGGCAGGGGAGGGGGCGATTTGCTGGCCAGGCCGGAGAGGGGGACGGGGATATCGATGGCATGCTCTGCCAATATCCTAACCCCCTTACACTGGGGGAAAGGGATGAACGTCCCTTTCCCCCAAGGTGAGCCCAGGCTCCGTCAGTGCGGGCTGCATCCTGCTTAGGATGCAGCAGCGGCTATTTAGGCTGGCCGGTGCATCCTACACAGGATTGGGCTGTGAATATATAGTTCCAAACAATGAAATGGATTGAATAACTAACAGCACAATCCTGTGCATGTCGACTCAGAAGTAAGTCCCATTGAGTTTTCAGATAAGTGTGTATAGGCCTGTAGCCTACAGGTATCAGACTGCTAAACAGTGTATTTCCTCTTTTCTTACAGGTCTCACAGTACTCAGTGTGACATTTGAAAGACCTGAACCTGTGGCAGAAAATGCCCCTGCACATACAGTTGTAACTAACATCACAGTGGTAGTCCCTCATCATCATTCTTTAGTTGGAGACCCAGCCATAGTGAATGCTAACCCCATAGCCCACCCATTTGTTATATCTCCAGCAGACACAAATCGATGGCAGGTGAGCATCTGATCCCTGGAGTGATTGTTCCTGATCCCTGGAGTGATTGTGTCTGATCAAAACCCCACACTGGTCACTTGAAATGTACTGTATATTCCTTTGTTTTTAGTGTAGTCATAAAAGTCTGGGATATCTCATTAAGAAACTTCCTAAGGGTTTCCATATTGCATCTAGAGAGCTGCCTTATTTAAGACATGGGGAGACTGATGGGGAAGGTTTAATAAAAGCCAAAGCTTATCAGATGGCTCAGCTTCATGTCATCATTCCACCATGAATGCCCAATGGCTAGTGTCAGCGATGTGGAACTCTACCTGCACTCTCTGTTCGCTGTTCCTTGCTAATGCAGTTTATAGCAATTATTTAACTCATCCTTACAACAGCCCTGGTGGTGGTCAATTGATGGTCAAAGTGATCAATTCCTATTTACATAAGAGGACCATTACAGCTTACATGTCTGAACAGAGATTCAAACCCAAATCCTGCACTGTATCTGTCACACCAGATTTACTCTATGGACTGAGTATTCCTGGTGTTCAGATCAGTGAAACCCAGAAGGGTGTCACATGTCAGTTAACCGGGAGCTTAGGGATTCCTGATGTTCCTTCTAACCTCTTCCTTGGCAGGGCTGGGTAGTGATAATAATCTTTGGCATTTTTATAGCACTTTTGAGCATTCAAAGCACTTCATATGTTTTATTTTGTTATCCTACAACATTCCTATAAAGGTATTATTATTTTTTGTGTTTCAGCTGAGGCAAAATGATTTACCAAAGGCCACTTAGGCTGAAATCCTATGCACACTTACCAGGGAGTAAGCCCCATTGAACACAGTGGTACTTACTTCTGAGTAAACATGCCTGGGATTGTGCTGTTAATTTATTGCAGGTTTACACTACAGAAGTCCTGATTCACAGCTCAATCGCACCGGATGGTAGGCTCATCCAGGACTTTGTTTCAGATAATGTGGTATCATTCCTGACACAGCAGCAAGATATCTTCAACTATCTCAGTTTGACAAAAAACAGGAGTCTGATAACCAGTCCATTTGAACAGAATTCTCATGTCGCAGTCTTTATGTGTTTTGCCAAATCTGTGTGGAGCTTGTTATGTGAAGACTATTGTCCATTTGCTTTGCTCCCCATGCAACAAATATTACCCAAGTTTATAAGCTAAATGGTTTTATTAATCACGTTTATAACCCACCTTTTCTCCTAGTTACTCAGGACAGTGTACCTAGTTCCTCATCTCCCTCAATAAAACGGGTGTATGAAGCACTGGCGTCGCTTCGGTAGGGGCGGGGCTGTAAGTATCGCTCCGTCGTAGTCTCTTTACCGAGCGAGCAGGAGGCAGCCCTGCCCCCTCACTGTCGGAGCCTTTTCCGTGCGGAGAAAGCAGCAGGCAAGAGACCCTGACTGCTGCTTTCTTCGCAGGGGAATGGCTCCGACAGTGAGGGGGCGGGGCTGCCTCCTGTTTGCTCGGTAAAGAGACTACGACGGAGCGATACTTACAGCCCCGCCCCTACCGAAGCGACGCCACTGGTATGAAGCAGATTAGACTGAAAGAGAGTGACTGGCCCAAGGTCAGCATAAGCTTCATCTCAATGTAGGGATTTGAACCCAGGTTTCCCTGGTCCAATTCTCTTAACACAGCGATTTTCAACCGGTCTGCTGCGGCACATTAGTGGGCCACAAAGGGTCCGCAGGTGTGCCATGGGAGTTTGGGAGTGGGTCATTAGAAACCCCCTCCCACCAGCAACACGGTGTGCCTTGACAATTGTCAAAAAATGGATGGTGTGCCTCAGTGGCGTTGCTGGAGGGGGTGCCAGTGGCGTCGATCGATGGGGGGCCCTGGTGCCCTGGGCCCCAGGCGCCGAGTGGGCGTGGCTTCAGGAGGGCACAATTTTGCAGGTCACATACTTTTTTTCGTCAGTTCTTCGCAGCCGAAATGGCTGCGTTTTGGCCCTCCTGCCCGTTTGGTTCCAAAAAGGAAGCCAAACGGCGGGGGGGGGGCCGTGATTGGAGCCGCGTGCTGACGTCATGCCCCTGCGTCACGTGGGTGTCATCGCGTCGGCTGCCCCCACGTGGGGGTGGAGTTCTGCCACTGGTGCAACATCGTAAGTGGTGCAAGGCGCAGGTCCGTGCCTTGCAAACCGGTGTAATGCGGCCCCTCCCACTCACCCCAGAGTCATTCTGGCGGCAAAGGCAAGTGCAGTGCCTTGCACCACTTACGGTGTTGCACCCCCTCCAGCAATGCCACTGGTGTGCCCTGACAATTTTACCATGGCCTTGTCAGTGTGCCACATGATGAAAAAGGTTGGAAGTCACTGCTCTAACAACTGCCACACATTGAGAACACACAGGCAACCCCTTCCAAGTGATCATATTCTGTATGGCTCTATCATGTATTTTCATTTATTTGTAAAACATTTATATCCTGCTTTTCTGTTTTAACAATATTCAAAGTGGATAACAAAAATAGGTAGCAAATACAGTACTGTAAAATAACTAACACTCAACATGTGGTGACTGTAAAGAGTCAATGCACAGTGGGAAGAATCTGGGTTGTGAAACAACCCTTACAGAAATCTCTGACTACCAATCAAGAGCCACCAGTTCTGGTCAATTTTTAGTCAGGGATACATGTTATGCTTCCAAAAGTAGTGGAAGAGACCTTCCTTCAGTGGCTGAGCAATTGGAATTATGGTTGCCGGACACAGATGTCTGGATCTACAGCCATTTTCAAAATCCCATAAAGTCAATTTTCCACTTCCATTCTATTCAATCTGCCAAATTAGTTTACTAACAGTCGAATCCTAAGGTTTTCCGTGCCACAGCATACAGCTGCACCAAAACAGGCTGCACTGTATGCTATGGTGGGGGGAGGGGTAGATCACGAGGCTTGGGAGAGGCAAGGGAATATATTTTCCCTTACCTCCCCATAAGCCTCCCAATTGCTAATGGGTCTCCTCAGACCTTTGCCAGCTCTTTAGCTGGTGAAAGTCTGAGGAGAGAAAGGGGGCATGTCAGGAGGCGAGGAAAGGGATAGCATCTGGTGCAAGACATCTGTGCGGGGTGGGTGCCACCCTCTGCTTCCTCCGACATGCCTCCCATCCTGCCTTTTCTCCATCCCATTCCACCCTTCCTGCTGACTCAACCATTGTCAGCGGGCGCTCCTCTTCCCACCGTCACGCGCTGGGCCTCCATGGCTTCTCTGGCGGCAGTCTGGAAGCGTGTGGCTACGAGCGCTTTCAGATCGCTACTTATGACGGTTGAAAAGCACGTTCCATTGCCATGATAAGTTTGGGCCGTAAAGAAGATGATGTGTGGAGCTTTTTCTTAGTTCTTTTTCAAGGATGAATGTTTCATCCATTTGTATTTTCCATCGAATTTATTCCCAAATATCACCCATCCATCATCCTCTATACGTACTGAAGCCAGAGTTCACAGCTTGGCAGATTTCTTTTAAAAACAAAACAAAACTTGTCTTTCTTGAATGAATTCGTGTTGCTTATGAATGAATTTGTAAAGTGACAGTGAAGGAAACAATTACAGCCAAGGAGAAAGGGATCCAAGTACCCTTGTTGGTATTTATCTTGACATCTACAAGCATCAGAAAGCAAACGTGCCTTTCTGTATTTGCGTTATCCTATCATTAGCCACTGTTGTGCTATTCTCTCCTTGCTTGTTTGTGCTACAATTATTCATACCACCTAAGAAGGATCTGGGCAGCCAGTCAAACAAAAGAACAGTGATTTCATCAGGGAACAATGGCAAGACAACTAAACATACTGATTGCATAGAGACATCAGTGTAAAAGAGGCAAGGAACATTGTATAATCTGCAAATTGCTACTGGTCCATTGCTCTAAGTTCAGTTATCTACATAAAATGCTCTGGGGCCATGGGATGGTAAACTGAATTATGGATAACTTTTGAAGCCCTGTCTGCTTCCATTAATGTCAACAGCAAAACTACTATTGAACCCAAGGAGAACTTTATACCTGTGTCAATATTAATTATTTAATTTATAAAAGCATTTCTATGTCACCTCTCTGGTCCAGCCAAATGGATTATCCAATGCAGCTTGCAACACAAGAAAATACTGATGTAACATAGTAGCCAAACGACTGAGCTGTTTGTTGGGACTTCCCTGGTTCAAATCTTGCCTCTTCCATGAACTCACTAGGTGGCCATAGGCAAATTTTAACCTCAATGCCCCAGGTGCAATAGAGACAGGGCCAGCCCATCCATGAGGCCAACTGAAGTGGTTGGCACCAATCTCTGCCTACTTGCCTCCACTGCTCGTCCTTCTCTTTCCACTCATTAAATTGGAAAACAAAGTGGGGGACACAGAGGAAGAGGAGATGTAGAGGGGAAGAGAGTGCTGAGCTAGAACACTGGAGAGTGGGAGGAGCAGAGGCTGGCACATCATCGGGTAAGGGGGGACAGCATTGGGTGTCCCCCCTCAGACATCAGAAGGATTTGGGCCAGTCCTGAATAGGCTGAAGTCATGAAGACACACATGAAGACAATTCATGTGAATTATAAAAAAAGTGCTACACAAATTATTATTATTATTATTATTATTATTATTATTATTATTATTAATAATAATAATAATAATAATAATACATTGCTTAAAACACTTATGAAGTGTTTTAACAGAGTAATAGCAGCTAAAACACTTAACATAAAATGTTTTAACATAACAAGTTGTGATTTTATGTTTTTAACATAAAACACTTATGAAGTGTTTTAAAGAGTAACAGCAGCTAAAATCACAACTTACAAAATCAGAGGAGGAACAGATATAACCAATCTGTTCTGGTCAAAATCCTGCTGAAATAGAAGCCTTCAGTAAGTGGCAAAATGCCATGGAGAGGGCCAAATAGACCTCTCAAGGCAAGATGTTCAGAGAATGGATGCCACATCTGAGTATTTTTACCCCCAGTTAAATATACTCCAGTTTATTACTTTGTCACATTTCTTCAACTGTCTAGTTAATGATGAGAGCATCACCTAAGTTGGATTTTGAAACCGTCAGTCTTTACACCCTTCCCATTCTTGTGAGAGACAACAAAGGGAGTTCGGCTTCTCAAACCATCGTTGTCCAGATTGCTGATGTCAATGAACCACCTGTCTTCATTGGAGCCCTTGCCCAGCCTGGCCGAGGTATAAAGTACCCTTGCTTCTATGGTGGGATCAGTGGTTGTTTTCTAAAGGTGTCCTTTTAGTCTTGTAAGGCATTCCTGTGTAGGCTCATTCCTATGTAGGCTCTTGCAGGAGGTCTAGCTCAGTCAGTAGAGCTGCCGCCTCATATGCCTGAAGATCAAAAGTTGGCAGTTCGAGACTCCCAGAAGAATCCATGAGCAGTCGAAGAGCTGTCGCCGCTGACAAAGCTGTAGCCGGCACTCTGTGAGGGGGAGTTGCCTGTCAGTCAATGCATGTGAGGTGAATGCCAGAAGAGAAGCCAGACCATGAAAGAAAAAACACCTAGAAAAAGTTGCATTCCATGAAAAACTGGAACATTTATTGTAAAAATCATTTGGTTTAGAATAAAAACCACCTGGTTTAGAATTGCCTGCCTGTGTAAACCGCCTTGGAATAAAGTCAGAGAAGAAATCCAATGACTTAGAAAGATGGTATATAAATACTGTTAATAAATAATAATAATAATAATAATAATAATAATAATAATAATCAGGGGATAAACGGGACTGGGGCAATTCTGTGTTTACTGGGACTTGTTTACAACTGACATGCTCCTCCCCTTCAAGCATAAGGGATGGAGTAGGATTGCAACTACAATAAAGAAACCAATAAGTAGGAATTCAGTATTTATACTACAAGAATAATCCTAGACCTGGTATTTTCTATTGACTTGTAGCTGTTGAAATTTATATGGCAGAGGATATCCTACGAAACACTGGGATTTTTACAGTCACAGCCAAGGACCCTGAAGAAGCCCCGTTGAAGGTAATTTTCAGTGACTTGTGTGTCTTGGGCTGAAATCATACATGTGGCTTCCTGCACTAATTTTTCCTACCCATTTTCTCCTAGTAGCTGCCATGAAATAAGTGTCTATTCATCCTGTGCAAAGAGTGACTCTGTGGGCGTATTGGTGTGATAGACTTAAAGTTGATTGCTTATTCATTCCAGTTTTAATCTGTTCTTTAATTTATTAAATTAATTAAAACTAAGTTTTGAATTTTAGTTATAATTTTATATGTATTAATTAAATAACTTATAAAACAGTGCCCCTCAAAGGTCAGTACTGCATCCCTCTGATGTCCGCACCCTAGGCAGCTGCCTAGTTGGCCTAATGATTGCACCGGCGCTGAGTCTGCGTACCTCTTGGAAAGGAAGTCTGAGTGTAACGTCTGGTGGCATTTAGTGTTTTTGTTTTAAAGAGATCTTCAGTGAAGGACTATTTCTCTCTTTCCCATGTGTTTCCAAAATATGTTCATTTGCCCTATCCGTCCCTTAATTCCTCTAACTCACAAAAAGGGATACTGAGACTTGGAATACTTACAAGGTGTCCCCCACTTAATGACGGGGATGCGTTCCCTGAATCACGTTGTTAAGTGGGTCCATTGTTAAGCAACGCTTTCCCTACCTTTTGAAGTTTGAGGCCTCTCTGGAGGCCTGTTCCTGGTATGGGCCTCTGCAGAGGCCTGTTCCTGGCCCCTGCAGGCCACTGAGGGCCTCAGAATGGCCCATGGAGGACTGGAAGTGCCTTACAGAGGCCTCTGTGAACCATTCTGAGGCCTTCAGAGGCCTGCAGAGACCAGGAACACGCCTCTGGAGAGGCCTCAAAGTTTAAAAGGTAGGGAAAGCGACCCCCGTTGTATATCTAGGGAGTTGTAAGGCAGAACGTCATTAAGCGGGGGACACCTGTACATGCTGGAGAAATTTGGTGGTTTCTGTCCAATGGATGAGAAGGCTGGTGGAACTGGCCACATGGAAAATAGTTTCTGCTGCATGACTTGCAATAGGGTCTGGCAGTCAGATGAAAGAGTCAAAGGTAAGTATATGGAACCCAATCAGGCCAAAGTCAAGAGACCAGGGTAGGAAATGCAGATCAGACTTCCAGAGGTAGGTGCAAAGCCAGTCCTCAGCCAAGAGGTTGTCAGAAGCAGCTGCTTTGAGCAGAGGGCTGGGAGGAGTGGCCAACTGACAAGGGCAACCTACATCTTCCTCTGGCACTGCTGCTGTGAGCAATTGCATTTGCAGAGCTGCAGGAAGAAGCAGTAGGGCGAGCCATGGAATCACCAACTTCCAGGAATTATCAGGATTGCTCCGCTCCGCTCCACTCCACCTTCTTCTCCAGCAAGAAGGCCAGATGGGCAAGGAGGAGGAGGAGGGGGAGCTCCCCCACTCCTCCTTTTTCTTACCTTTCAGGCTGTCTGCTGCCACCCTGCTTGCTCTTCACCCAGCCACCTGAAGCAAAGAGGATGGGCAAAGCTGCATGCTGGGAGGTAAGAGGAGGGGGGGGGCCTTTGGATTGGTTTGGTGCACTTCATTCCGCTCCCCTCCCCTTTGATTGCCCATAGTTTCTTTCCTATGCAGCTAGGTAAGAAAGGTGTAGAAGGAGACAGCAGCTGTGGCAACAACAGTGGTGTCAGGGCTAGGGTGCCCAGATTCAATAAGGGACAGGTGCAGCTCATCCTGGAAGGGTGCAGCAAGCGACACCTGCCTAAATTCCCTTTTCTTACAATGGTTAAAGGCATAGGCACCCTGTCTCTTATTGAATCTGGGCAATGTGAGATTTCTTTAACGGGGGGGGGTGATTATGGCTTATGGGGTGTGTGAGGGAGCAGGCAGGGGCAGCAGATCTGTGCAAATTTAGGCAGCAGGTGTGTATTCAAGGTCACGTAGCTGGTTGAGTTTCAAAAGGAAGCCGTGGAAGTGCGAAGCGTGGTATATAGCACAGGAGTCTGTATGGCTACTCTACCAACAAGTTGTTCAGGCTGAGAAACTAAGCCTGAAGCAAGTTATTGAGGTCCAGCCAGCTCCTCTCTGACCATTAGCTGAGTTGCAGGAGAGAGCAGCAAAACTGTCTGCCCAAGAGCTGCAGGAAGTCATGTGCCTGATTCCTGCTACTAGGTCACCTGATTCAATCCCCTTCATGCCTCACATGTAACGCTTCTGCCAGAGACCCTCAAAAGAGGCTAAAACCTGACCTTAAAGCCCGAGCTACATTGTCCACGTCCGCGTTCCGTGTGTGTTTGGTGTCCCGCCCCCAGATCAAACAACAGGCTCTGATTGGCTGGACGTACCGCGGACGCAGCAAAAGTCGACTTTTGCTCGACTTTTGCTGCGTCCACGCTACATCCAGCCAATCAGAGCCTGTTGTTTGACCTGGGGGCGGAACACCAGACACGCACGGAACGCGGACGCGACGCGGCCATGGGCAATGTAGCTCGGGCTTAAGACTTGGCGACGCTTCTCACTAAGGATGCTTTATTATTGGGAGATTCTAAAAAATAATAATAATTAGTCATCTCCATGAGAAGTAATTACGGTATATAGCAAGGAATGATACTTTAGCAATGCCTATAATTAAGGAACTATTTGGATTTAATTATAAAGTGCTGTCTTCAGTGGTTGATAATTCAGCTATGAAGCAAATATTAAACAGAAGCATGACAGTTTCCATGATATGGAACAGAATATCAGCGTGATTTATTATTATAGCTTGTTCCTTTATTCTAAGCTTTGGGGAAAATCATGGTAAAGTCTTCAAATGCTAGGCTAGAATATATTTTTGTATAAATTATTCAGAGCAGGGGACATGCTTTTAATGAGTATGACTCCCTTGGGCCCACTTCTGCGCTTGTTTCACAATCTTTCAGCACCAATATAGGAGTTTCAGAACTTAAAGTAAAAGGGAATATTTGTCACCTTATTCAGTGCAAATGCAAGGTCAATAGAAGTGCCATTTTAAAGGAAAATCCAGCCTAGGGTTATCGACCAGCGTCCTTTGAAGCAGTGGATTCCACTTCATAGAACAATTCTTGTGAAGCGCAGGTGAGCATTGGCTTTTGCCATGTGTATTCTCTTTTGTAGAGAAAATCTCTCATTGTAACCTTGGGCACGATATCTCTTCATGTGAACCTGACATAAATTCTGGTCAGGGCCCTGGCGTGAGAAGGATTGGTGATCAGTGGTGGTGTAATGGTAAATAATGAAGCACAGGAGCTTGTCATGACACCCCTCCCCCCATGGTCACGCCCCACTAAGACTATACAACATAAAAAACCCCACCCGTTAAATTTTGTCATCGTCATTTTCTTTTCCTGCCACTTTTTCCTACTTTGGAACTTATTATGCTTCATTTAAAGGTATAGATCCCATTTCATCCCGAACTCTTGCAATAGTTTTAAAACAAATACACAAAAATTGAAAATGGGAGGAAAAATCCCCATCCTGAATAACTATAAAATGTATATTAACGTAGCCTATATGTTTACTCAGAAGTAAGTGCCGCTGTGTAGTTCAATAGAACTTACACTCAAGTAAACTTGCATAAGGTTATAACCATAGTGTAACATGAGCTACATGCTGTCTCTCAGGTAGCCCTTGAGAAAGGGGATGGCCTAGGTAAATTTGCCCCTAGGTACATTTCTCAGCCTGTTTCCTATGGAGCCTGATGCTTCTTCTTGACTTTTTGAAAAAAGCATTCAAAGGTAGGCTTACCAGATCTCCAACCAGGACAGAGTGCTAGACCTTTAGGAGAAGGAATGTGGACAGGTGTAGCTTGTTAAACCTCAGAGCACAATCCTAGGCATGTCTACTCAGAAGCAAGCCCCATTGTGTCCAGTGGGGCTTGCTTCTGAGTAGACATGCCTAGGATTGTGCTCTGAGGGTTTAACAAGCTACACCGGTCCACATTCCTTCTCCTAAAGGTCTAGCACTCTGTCCTGGTTGGAGATCTGGTAAGCCTATTCAAAGGCAACACCAGAGGACTTCCGCTGATATCACCGCTCCAGCTGTAGGAGAAGTCCTGGCACATTGCCCACCTCTCCCGCTATACCCATGGCAGTGAATGTGAAGACAGGAAGTTCACAGACCCACAGACAGGAAGGAAGTTCACAGACAGGAAGTTCACAGACTTATCATTCTGGGTAACACACCTGTACTTGTACTGGAGAGAGTCATAGTACCTGATCAGAGGTAACATCTAGGGTTGGCCAGGTCGTGTACTGGCTCAGGGCTCATATCCAACTCCTGAACCCTTAATGCTGGTGCTCGTGGTAACATCTAGTTCACCATCAGGGACTGAGTAGGGGTCTTAGTGCAGGATTTTGTCTCAGGACCCCAACAACCTGGCACCAACGCTATAAAATGTAGGATGAAGGTGATCGGTTATTACCGTATTGTCCCGAGTATAAGATGCACCTGATTATAAGACGCACCCTTAAAGTTTGGTGCTATTAAAAAAAATTAATTAAATCACTGGCATTAAATTGCAACAGCCTGATTATAAGACGCACCCCTAGTTTAAAAACTTAAATTAGGAGAAAAAAGTGAGTCTTATATACTCAGACCAATACGGTATTTATTTTATACATTGATTAATTGCTTTTCATATGACTAAGCTTACAAAGCAACTTACAATAAATATGAACAATAAACATATTACTCAATGCATGGTGGCTCAGGGGTTGGCCAGGTCAGGCACCGGCCAAGGGCCCACACCTGTCAGAGGGCCACCTGGCCAGGCGGAGTACGGAACCTTCAATACCAATGGCAGTGCCTAATGCTCCATCAGGGGGCAGGTACAGGCACCAGGGGGGACCCAAAGTAAGGTTTTGCCCCCAGGTCCCCACTGCTGGCAACCTGAGGACCACAGCAGCAGAAGAAAGGTAGGTATCCATGAAGTGCAAATTGTGTCCCTGGTCTAACACCATATTAGCCACCAGGTGGCACACAAGCTCATAACTTTAGTTGACCATAACTAAATGCAGTATTTAGTTTTTGTATGGAGTTATCAACTTGCAAAGATGTAGGGTAGCTTTAGAGTTTTGGGCTACTTCACTTTTAAAAAGCATCTGTAGCTTTAACGGTAAAAGAGATGAACAGGTGGATGGACAGGAAAGGAAACAAAAATGGTTCCTAGAGAGGCAGCCCACCCAAGAGGTGGACTGAAGTGCCTGCTTTGAGCAACAAGCTGGGGGAGGTGGTGAACTGACAGAGGGTGCTCTGTCTTTTGTGCCTTTCCCAGTCCACTGCCTAGCCAGGGGGCTAACCTCCTCCTCCAGCACCACTGCCAGGGAACATAGTGATGGAGCTGAAGAGGGAGGCAGGATTGGCCACTGCAATCTTGTTCTTGATTGTTCTCCAGCAACTGGAAAGAGGATCGCCACCCTCTTTTTTTTGTCTTCACCTTCTCTGCTCCCTCCCTGTGCTCCTTGTCCACATCTTCACAGGCTGGGCAGTGAAGATTTTGGGAGCAGAACTCCCAAGATCCTTCCCACCCAGCCAGTTTTGAGGATGGGATAGGCAGAGGGGGAGGTGGTGAGGAAGCAGAGGCAGCAGTGCATGTGTGCACCATTTTTTTTAAAAAAGGATGGCATTTGGTTGTCGTTTTGGATGTCACTTTGGCCTTGGGCTGAGCCTAGGATCCTAATATCTCTCTATCTCAGAGGTTCGCTAAGTCTGGTGGGTCGTGGCCTACAACTTGGAGAAGGGGCAGGTCGCTACCCCCTTAAAGGGAGTGGCAACCTGCAATGGCGGTAGCAGCAATCCAGGGATCGCACCGCTACCGGAGACAAAAGGGGTATTTTTAGACTTACCGGAAGTCGGGCCATCCTCTGGAGAGTGCGGGGGAGTCGCGGCCTCCCCAAGTCTACGAATGGTTCCTGGAAGCGATTAAAGCCCACTTCCAGTTCCTGGTTTTCCCTGAAACTGGAAGTGGGCTTTATTCACCTCCAGGAGCCATTTGGAGGCTTGGGGAGGCCCACTGGGGGGACCATGGGCCACACGCACCCTCCGGAGGACGACCTGACCCCTGGTAAGTCTAAAAATATCCTTTTCGTCCCTGACAGCGGCGCGATCCCTGCTCCTGCAAGCACTCTAAGTTCTCTACTCACAGGGAGAACTTTGAGAAACGCTGAGCTAACATCTTTGAGCTTGTCAATTAACATCATACAGAGGGTGCAAGCCAGCCAAATTCGAGCACTTACAAATCTCGCTGATCTGAATGGCACATCATTAAGCATGTGCCAACTCTCCTGTTAACATTAATGGATTTGAAAGTGCTTAGCTTTGGCTGGAGTGTGCCCTTAGCAACTTAATAATCCCCCGGAAGCATTGGTGTGTCCATTTGCCAATAACAAGCCAAGGCAGTTACTCCAATACTGAGATTATTGTGATTGCCTCTCACTAGCTTCAGTAGTTGTGAATATTCATGCAGAAACTTTCCTGATTCCTTTAGCTGTCTGTTGCCTAGTAACTATTCAAGCCCCTCTGTAAATGTAAGCATATCAGACTGTAACAAGCGATCAGCCACAGTTTGTTTGTATAATGAGGGAACAAAGCTCTCATGACAGTTATCTTCTCTATCCTATACAAATATTAAATCATTGGAATTTATACATTTGTAACAATGGCTGATAGGCATCAGAAGAGTTCCCTGTCTGAATTCATACTGGCATTTTCTTCTGTCATTTGAGAATTGAGACCTGAAGCTGCAATTTCTCTAGTTATTGTAAACGTTTAGAGTAGATCTTATTTATGGCTTTTGATACAGCTGACTATCTTTCATATATGTATGTGCGTGTTTTATGTGTGGATCAAATTTCGGAGAGGTAACAGGGTGATATTACTGCAGCAAAAATAACAAAGAGCCTTTTGGCACCTTAATGACTAACTGCCCAATTCAGCTTAGATTTCTGCCTGCGGAGCGCACGCCATAAAGTGTGTTGCACCCTCTGCCTGCAGAGCCCTTGGAGTAAGGCCTACCTGTGCGGAGGCTGGCAGCCCTCTCTCTGCCACGGAATTGACCTGCAGCCACCAGAGCAAGGTAACGGTTGCATCGGTGGGTGCAGGGGCGGGCTGGGCGGCGAGGGAGGGAGGGCGGCCGTTGGCCGAGCCAGCTTGGGAGGGGGCAGGAATGTCGGCGGCGATATCCCCATTCCCAGGCTTGGCGGCCCTTTTCCCGCTGCCCCAGATGTATGTCGGTTGGACAGCTGGCGTCCATCCAAGGAGGCCCATTGGGGCCAGGCAGCCCTACACTGGGGGAAGGGGACGAATGTCGCCCTCCCTCGAGGAGACCCCGGGCCGCTGGAGTGGCCTGAAAGAGCTGAGGACCAGGGCCCCTATCATCAGATACAGCTTATGCCTAGGCTTACCATATTTCCCCCCCCTTAAACCGGGACACCCCTCCACAATTAATTAATTAATGGGAAAATAAAAATTAATTAATTAATTTTGAAAATTAATAAAAATTAAAAATCAATTTAATATTAAAAAGTGAATAGGGGGCGCAAAGAGCCCCCTATTGCCGCCTGAAGCATGGCCGCTTTTTAAAAATTATTTTTTTATTTAACCCACAAGCTAAATAAGTAAATACAGCACTGTAATTTTAAGAAAGCGCGTCTGCAATTTTATTTATTTAAACGTTAAAATAAATAATGAATTAAAATTGACTTCTTACCTTCTCCCATTGCCGCCGTCATCGCCGCCGCGCTGCTGCTGCTGCTCCTCCGCTGGCCGGGCCAGGATCACCCAGCTCGTCTGCTCTCGCTCCCAGAGCGGTGAGAGCGGGCGATCCAAGGGCGATCCGCCGCTCTTACCAGCTCTCGTCGCTCTGAGCAATGAAACCTGGTGAGAGCGGCGGCTCGCCCTCCAAGGCGAATCGCCCGCTCTTGCCTCTTCGAGAGCAATAGCAGCGAGAGGCAAGCCCCTGCTCTCACCGGCTCTCCGGCTCTCGTTGCTCTGAGCTCGCAGCCGCAGCCTCACCGTCGCCGGTCGCCGCCTCCTTCTTGTGCACCGCAAAAGCCGCACGCATGCGCACAAGTGGCCCGGGAGCCCTTCGGAACGAAGGGCTTCCGGGAAGAAATGGCGATGGCCATGTTTTTTACATGGCGGCTGCCATTTTTTTAAGGTTTTTTTTTTTAGGCCTACCAGGACCGGGGAAGCCTTTTGGCCTGATTTGACCGGGATGGACCCGGTAATACTGGGGATGTCCCGGTCAAACCAGGATGAATGGTAAGCCTACTTATGCCACAATAAAGCTATAATTATTATTTATATATCATTTTCAGCAGAAAATATTTGATAAAGGAGTTTACACAGCTAGATAAATAAATATTACAATTACTGTACTGCCGTCACAAGGCTTACTGCTGTATGTATGCATACATATGCATATACCCTCTCAGTGTATGTGCCACTTCAAGAGAAAAATAAGGAAAGAATAGGTCCCTGCTAGATGGGGATAGGAAAGAGGAAGGCAGCAGATGGAAGAAAAAAGAAAGGAAGGAAGAGAGAAAGAAAGAGGAAATGTGAATAAAAGCGGTTACTTTCATTGGTTCATCAATGTGCCATTGGAATTCTCTCTCTCTCTCTCTCTCTCTCTCTCTCTCCTCTGTGTGTGTGTGTGTGTGTGTGTGTGTGTGTGTGTGTGTGTGTGTGTGTGTGTGTGTGTGTGTGTAGTGGGATTAATTGAAACCGAAGGTCTTCATTTTATAACATTGTTAGGATTTGATCCAATGTGGTGAGAATCCCAATGAAACCACAGCAGAATGGGAGGGACTTAATACTTTGCCTTTGCTCTAATAGAATTATAATGCAAAAGCCAGGTGAATATGGAGTTTCAGGAAAGTCAACCATTAGACTAGAGAAGCCCATAGCTCCTGCACTAGGAATTTATAGCTTCTTTATATACACTTTATATACACTGGGCTACTCTAAGGAAATCCCGGTATGAGTACCCCACCATGCCGAAAAACAGCCAGCTGCACGGTGAATTGGCCCGCCCGCCCGGGCTCCTTCACTGTCAAAACCCAGCAAGAATCTGCCAGGGGGCATTTTCACCTGGAGAGGGCGGGGACGCAACTGGCGGGGTGGGGCTTCTGCTGTTCCGCGTGGGGGACGACGACGGAGAAGCTAACTATGCCTCTGCCACTCCAGTTATGGAATTTCCTGTCCATGAAAGACACCCATTGATCTCCTTACTTGCAGGTAAACCCAGTTCTCTTTCAAGGAGCATGTGCTTAATTAAGATTGGCCCTTGTACTTTTATACTAAAGAACTGTTGATTTTAATTTTTGCTTTGTTTTACTCAGATTATTATTGAAGTTGTTTTTAGATAATGTTTTTTTTTCTGATATTTCATTATATTGAAGGGCTGAGAATAACTTTCTATGCATAAATAAGTGAATAATCCAGTAACATTCATGAATCATCTCACTATGCAGTGGGCAAACCAATTGCCTAAATTCACCTTATAAAGGAACCTTCCTCAACTTCACCCAACATAATCCAATGTCAAAGCTTTATATACATGTGAGTTATAGTTGCAGCAGGATACCGTCCTGTGACTTGAGTTGCAAAGACAGAGATGGGAGAACATGCCTCAGATTGAAACACAGCAACCCATTAATGCATCAGACAATTCATTTCTATCCACCTATTTTTCTGATCTGTAATACAGTGCATTAAACATGCACTTACATTTTACGTTAAAACAAATCAACATGGAATTTTTCCTAACAGTTCTCCATTGACGTCACACCAAACCACACAGTGTTTGAGATTGATGATACAGGGACCCTTTCTACAACAGAATCCTTCGGTTTCGAACACAGTGAGAAAAGGTAAGCAGAGGTTTGCTCTGTGAGTTTGTTTTTTAACATTAGGAATAATGGTGTTTCGAATAGTGACAATCTCAACAGTTTTTAATTTAAAATATTTTCTATTCAGCTGCGAAAATAATAATAAAAAATAGGGGCAAGATCTCCTTAATAATGATTAAGGAGTCGTTCTCTATGTTCTTTTGTATCAAGAAAGACAGGAGCCTAGGGCCAGCCGAAGATCTCCTAATGCTTGTGGTGGTGTGCCAAATGCTGCCCTCCCTTCCCTGGTGATCAGTTGCATTGCTAGCAGGGTCACATGGGGGGACCCATGACGCATTTTGTCCCACCCTCTGTGCTCCTGGAAGGCTTCCTTTGAAGCCTTCCAAGAGCCAGGGCGGTGAGGGGGGCAGAATGCACCAATTTTGTTGCATTTCACCTCCATGGCTGCAAACGCAGCCCTCCGACTGCGGAGTCAAAATAACCCGCCGTGGCTCCTCCTTGTGAGAAGACTGCGGTTGTCACCAAGGGGCATTGGCTCCCCCCAGCCCCGCTAGAGCAACGCCACTGCGGGTGATGCACCATCCTCCTCCCTGGATTGGAAAAAGAAGAGGGGATGGAGTGGAAGAGGAAATGTAGAAGAGAGGAGGGGTGGACAGGAGCATCTCTGATGTTCTAGCCCACCACTCTTCTGCACACCTCCTCTTCTTTTTCCAATCCAGGGAGTGGAAGGAGAAGGAGCAGTAGAGGTGAATAGTGGAAAGAGGTGGATGTCCCCCGCCAGTCTGCTGCCTGAAGGAGCCACACCATTCAATCTCAGGGGTGGTCTGGCTCTGAGAAAGCTCCTTCCCTTCCTGAATAAAAGGGAATTGTGATCTTGAATGCTTGTAACTGTTAAAATGCTAACACTACTAGACCACTTGTATGAACAGCTTTTTCTCCCAAATCACCACTGGGCAATATCTTTGGAACCAGCTCTCAGAAATGATTCAGAATAAGGAATATCGGCAAGATGTGGTGTTGATGCACCATATAAACTACTCCCTGGCTCTCATAGTGGAAAAGTTCCACATTGTGTGACAGGGACATGTATTATTATCACACAACAGTAATCAGGGTAAGTCAGGATGGGCGATCAAGCAGACATTTTAAAGTGAGGATTGTGGAATAAAACCTTAAACCTTTGCCAAAACCTTTAAAAGCTTGATGAGTAGGCAGTCCATATGTATTCAAAAAGTGATTCAAACTGGACCTTTTACATGATAACCTCAAGAAATTAGTGTTACTGTTAAAAGTTTTCATAGAAACTCTTCATGAATGAACAGAGGCGTTGTTGCGGTGGGGGCGGTGACCCAAGCGACGGGTCATGGGGGTGTACCTGCTGCCGGATCCGTTGCCCTCTCCGCCGCTGGCTCCTCTTCGTGCAGCCGTTCTCGGCTGCAAGTTGGTCCCTCCTGCCCTCCCGGGCACCGTTCAACTCCCAAAAGGGGCCGAAAAGTGCCGGGTGGTGGTGGTAGTGTTTCCACGTCGTAGCGGTGCGCGATGATGACGTCACGCCCCCAGGGGCGTGGCATGTGGCATCCTGTTGGGGGCGTATGGCGTCCCGGCGGAGGTGTCGCTGCGGCGGTCCCCCCCACAGGGGGTGTAGCGCCGCTACTGTGAATGAATGAATAAATTCATAGGAATTCATTACAGTGGGCTTTTTTAGAGAATAAGAAAACTTCAGCCCCTTCCCTCCTGTAATGTCAGAAACCCACTTCATGAAAAGTCAGTCTTACAGTGGCTTGCAGTGGGCAATGGTGTTTGTATTCCCATATTTTACACTGCTGTATCTCTCTCCTTAGGGGCTACAGAGCCAGATGTGTCTAATTTCTGGGGGGTGGAGAGTTGGGGATGGCTAATTAATTCAGACAGTCGCAACACTAACTTCAACAACATTTTCAGGATGCAGCAGGGCTAGAGCTGTAAGCGAATAAGAATACACTGCATTCATTAGTCATTTCCCTCCACCCGCATATTAATAACGCCTGGTGTTATTTAAAAACAGTAAGTGTGCCTTTTTTTAATCACAGCATTTCTTACTCTGGTAAGCTTGGGAAGAAAATGAACTTGACTGAAAAAATATGTGTGAATCCCCTTACTCTAATTTACCATGTTAAAGAGGTTGCTACAGAAATGATAGCCAGAGAGCATTCCACAGTATTCCCAGGGAAGGTACAGAACTTTCTGCTCAGCCAGGAAAAAAAAAATATTGAATTAATTATATGCTTTTCAATTAGAGACACTCCTTGTTTATTGCTGCTGTTGTGCTTTTCTGGGTGCAGAGAGATGATTTAACTGAATCAGGCAGGAAATGGAATTGTAGGGGAGGGAAAGACAGCTACCCAGAGACATGTTGCCCTCTCTTCTGGAGCTTTTGGTTCCTATTTCAGTGGCAGAGCACATGCTGAAGGTTCCAGGTTCAATCCCTGGCATCTCCAGATAGGGCAGAGAAAAATTCCTGACTGAAAGCCTGGAGAGAGCCAGTGCTGACCTCGATGGGCAATTGTCTGATTCAGCACCAAGCAGTGTCAGTGTCATTTACTGGATATATTTTTATGCCACAGAAAGAAGCATTCCGTGCAGAGGAAAGTGCTTCTTCACACAATGCATAATTCATGTACGGAATTTGCGGCCACAGGATGTGGCGATGGCCACTTAGACGGTTTTAAATGGGTATAGACAAATTTGTAGAGGTTACGTCTATTCCTGGCTATTTGTCATGATGCCTCTCTGGGGCACTCCTTTGTTCAAAGGTCGTACAGTATATGTCTGAATATCAGTTTCTGGGGAGGGGCTGTTGCCCCTTTCAAGGACTTCCCAGAGGGATCCGGTTGGCTACTGAGGAGAACAGGATATTGGTCTTGATGAACATTTGTTTTGAGCCAGCAGGGCTCTTTTCACTTTCAAAGCCCCCCCCCTTCCCCTGCGCCTCTTAAGACCCAAACACACTTAAACTGAGTTGATTCAGATTTCAGTTAGGTAAAGATAAAGGTGACCCCTGACAATTAAGTCCAGTCGTGTCCGACTCTAGGGTGTGGTGCTCATCCCCATTTCAAAGCCGAAGAGCCAGCGTTGTCCGAAGACGCCTCCATGGTCATGTGGCCTGCATGACTCTCCTTGCCACAGCGCGTAGCATGTGGCTGGAACACGGAGCGCTGTTTACCTTCCCGCAAGCGGTACCTATTTATCTACTCGCATTAACATGCTTTGGAACTGCTAGGTTGGCAGGAGCTGGCCAAGCAATGAGAGCTCACCCCGTCGCGGATTCGAACTGCCGACCTAAATAGGTTTGAAAAGCTGGATCAGCCTCATGCACATGCCAGTGTTTTGCTTATCTAATCAAGGCTCCCATGGTTACTGGCCACCATTTTGAATTAATGTGCATCCAAACCCAAGATTCCTGTAGACTCTTAGTGGACATTAGAATACAGCCAGGATCACTAGATTTTCAGCAGAGTATTTAATATAAAATATTACAGGACATACCGTAGATACTCGCTTGCAAGAAGAGAAATTTAGGCAAAAACAAAGACCTGGAAAAGCTGCCTCGTCTTGACATCGAGTCACTCACATTCACTTCAAAAGGCTGCAGGTTTGCAGTCAGCTGACTGAGCTCAGGCATGTCCCTGCTTCCCCTCCCCCTTCTCTCTTTCTCTCTCTCCCCATCACTCCCCTCTCCAGCCCTGCCCCGTGCTACTGAGGAGCAGGAGAAAATCAGTGTCTTAAGGCTATAAACCATTATACGGTACTGCTAAAACTTCATGAACTTCCACATTTTCTCTTTAACCGAGCTCAGCAACGGTGGCGTTCTTACTATGGGGGAGCTGGTGTGCTGCGCCCCAGGCGCCGAGTGGGCACGGTGCTTCCGGGGGGCGCGGCAGCTTGGTCTTGGGGCTGCGCGGCGGGGCGCGGCACCGGAGCCCGGCTGCCGAGCCCCCAGGAAGCAGCGCGCCCACTCGGCGCATCACCGGCTTCCGGAGGCTCCGCTCCCCTGGGCGCCGGAACGCGTTAAAACGCCACTGCTCAGCAACAGAGCCTGGTTTATCTTAGTCAAAGAAGGGAATGTCAGGCAATTAGCAAATGAATGGTTAAGATAGGCACTTTGCAGAAGAAGAAAAAACTCCAGCTGCAGAGCTGAAGCAGTGAGGGTTATTTCTCTGCCTTTAAAAGATCGCAATAGCCCAGTACACAACCTTTTGCATTACAAATATTGTTGGTAGGAAGTGCTGCCCTGAGGGAAAGAGAAAAACTGTGCACTTTGCAAGACCAGCAATTGAAAATGGTGAAAGCTGAGCAGGTCCTGCTCATAGCAGTTAATAAGGTATTTGGTCCGAGACTGCAGAGCTTGCATCTGTCTTCTGTCCTTAGCAGCCTGATTTCTTCTGAATCCATTTGTCAGCAGGTACAGTGTGTACATTGTTCCCGCCCCCCTATGGTTCTCTGCCTGTTTTTTTAAGTGGTGACTTTTTCCAATGGTTCTCAGTCATTTTTTTAATGGTGCTGTCATATGCTCTGGCATATTAACATGCTCTCTTCATATGGTCTGCAGTTGCAATGTTCAATGCTCTCTGTTAATATGGTCTGTTGGGGCTTGTTTGCTTTTATGGCTACTGTGCCTCTTCCCAGATACAAGTTGCAATGTTAGCATCACCTCCCCCTATTTATTTACGATTCCTGATTTAATAAAACCTGTGATTTCCTAAAAAGAGTAATTTATTTACAGTAGTAAAATGACATCACTCAACTTCTACCAAACATTTTCCACTCTTATACTACTATTCAATACATTTCAATGTAGAGTTCTTAGGTAACGATTACTGGTAAAGTCATTTGAGCTTTTCCAGGATGTGACCCCACAAGTCTTTAAGTTTTACCCTCGTCTTATCAAAGGGTCATAGCAAATTCCAGGATTTTTAGCTCCAAACTTGCCCTCATCTTATCAGTGAGGTTGTCTTATATGTGAGTATATATGGTAGATATAACTATAATCAACACTTCACACCAAGCATTGGAAAACTGTTATTTATGTGTGTTTTGCTCACAGCTATTCGGTGAAGGTGACAGTGACTGACCCGGAGGGTCTTTCTGCGATCAGACATTTAAAAGTGTTTCTTGTACAAGTAAGGGACATTGTCCACATTCTTACTTGCACGTAAGTATCTGGAATGGTGCTCATGTTTACAGATTGTGCACGTATGTGCTATGTATGGATGATAGTTTTTCAGAGACTTACAGCCCAATCCTGTATGGACCTTATGCCTCTGGAACTGGCATTCTGGTGGCATAAGGCACTTTACAGTGGTTGCAAACATGACCCACTGTTGGGAGCAGCCTGGCCACTGCCACAAACGGTGACCAGCGGGGGCGGCCCAGCAATGAATCCATCGTATCCCTCGGCACCAGTAAGTCAGCGTGGGAGTGGGGTTGGAAGGTGGCACAACAGGGCAGAGGGGGAGAGGAATAGGAAGGCAATGAGGCAGAATGGGGGGAGGAACGAGGGCTGGAAGAGGGCGATATCAGCGGTAGCGGTGCCACCAATATCCTATTCCCCTTCCAGGCCTAAATCCCTAATATGGCACAGTGGGGATGCCATAAGTCTTGGCTCAAGAGGATGATTTAGCACGCTAGTTCTGAAACAAAGACACAGTTCTATGATGCAAAAAATTAAAAATAATGGGGCATCTACTACTGAGTTGCGCATTGTACATACTGTTGATATGTTTTGTTACGTTTTCTAGTTTATTCAGCATTGCAAAAGGCAAGCTGACTTCTAGGACAGAAAATTCATCATCGTTGGCTACAGTAAACATTATCTTGGATGAAGAAATTTCCATTGGAAAGACTGTCGGCAGTTGCCATGTTGAGAAAAAAGACCCAATCAATGACGTCACCTTCAGTCTAGATCCAAGCAACCCTTACTTCATGATTGACAAAAGTAAGTCATAGAAGACATTGCCACCAATCTTCAAAAGGGTTTAATTTTATTAGTCAAAGGGAATAGAATTACTTGATGTCACTTTAAACCAAATTCTATCCTTTACTCCCCCTGCTAGTTTAGCCATGCCGAAAAGGAGCGCGCTGTATCAGGGGGGGGGGGGGGGCGGATTGGGAGGCTTTGGAGGGGAAAGTATATTTAAATCACCTTACCCCTCTGTAAACCTCCCGCTCTGTAATGGGTCTTGTTGGACCTGCGCCACATGCCATTGCTGCCGAATCCACCCCCTCCCACAGGCTCCGCACCCCCTTCCTCCCCTCCCCTCTTCTGTCTTAAATCCCTCCCCCGTTTAACTCTTTGTTTCAAGTTGTTGCCATATATGTGAGGGGCAACACTTCTCAATTAACTTACAAAGGATTTCATTGGAAATATCGACCTGATGTGGTTCCATATTTTCAGCTTTAAACTGCAGTGTAGCCAAAGCTGTGTAGAAGGAATGCTGACAGGTACCTAGGAAGGGCCTTCCTGGAAGTGGCACCATAGTTGTGGAATTCCCTTCCTAGGGATATTTGCTATGCCTTTACCCTCCTGTAACCCTTCCCTGGCAGTAAACCCCACTAAACGCAGTAGGAACATACTTCTAGCTTGCATGAGAATGTGCTGTGAGTCTCTCTCTCTCTCTCTCTCTGGCTTTAAACAGAGAAAAATTTCTCTTTAAACAGAGAAAAACTCATCTTGTCAATTGATGAGTGTGGTAGAAATTCTTAAAAAGAATACACAAATTGTTACAGTCCAGGGCAGAGACTGCTTCCCATGGGGAGTTTATTTTAGGGGTATCCCAGGACCAAACTAGATGTGACATGAAAGTTCCTTAACTGTCTCGGCACTGATTCCTTGACTAATCCTATCCACGTGGTACTCTGGCGGAACCTATGGTCCACCAGCGCTCTGTCATCGTGGCAGCCTCTCCTCCAGTCTGTAGAGTGACGTCATTGGTGCACAGCCCAGGCTGCAAGCATGCCACTGACAGTGCCCCACAAACTTGCTGCTGCGGATTTGCTGGCAGTGGGGGTGGTTTGGGTGGGGATCAGGCTGATACAGGGGCAGATGGGGGCAGGATGTGGCGGATCTTGGCAGCACTGGTGACCACCAATTCCTATGCCCCCATCACAGGCCAGACATGCCCCCTTTTGCGTAAGAGATCTACCCCAGAGAAAGAGCTGGCGTAGATCTGAGTAGGCCCATAGCAGACTGTAGAGCAGCTGGAGAGGTAAGTACAATATTCCTGGCTGGCGTACAGGATGCAGCAGGTGCTGTATCAGTGGCCTTGCACCCTGAGCTCTGGTGCAGGATAGGATTGGGCCATTAAATTGCCCCTGGAGCTGCTATTAGTTGCAAAGGAGAAAACTTATGGGCAGTTTTTGAGTCAGTAAGTTTTCCCCTTTATGGATAGTGTGTGTGTGTGTGTGTGTGTGTGTGTGTGTGTGTGAGAGAGAGAGAGAGAGAGAGAGAGAGAGAGAGAGAGAGAGAGAGAGAGAGAGAGAGAGATTTGGAGGGAAAGGAATAGATATTCCCCATGTGCAAATTCAAATTATGGCCCTTGTGGCTGCTTTTGGAATAAGAACAAAAACCTTTCATGTCATATATACTTTGGCCCTTGCTGTTGAGAGTAATGTAGTTGGTTTTGCCAGCCATCCTCACTCTCATATACTGAAGCAGGGGGTTAGGCTGAGTAGCTTAGACTGACACTTTCATTGATTGTAAGGATAGCGGTACAGCTCTGTGTTTACCTCGGACACCTGCATGTTGCTGCTGCTCCATAACCTAGTATCCATTTTGCAGCTTATGGTACTCTAGCAGTTGCATCTCGACTCGACATGGAAGAGGACGGCTTTATCAGTGCTCAGTCCTTCACAATTAAGGCTTGCAACAAAGACCGGAGCTGTTCAGGCATTCCTGTTGTTGCAAACATTCATGGTATCAATGATAATCGGCCATTCTGTGATCAGTATGTGTACAGGTGAGTTAGCAAACCCTGACTTCAAAAGGGGAGTCAATAGCTTCTATGGCATGATAAGAGGGCCAGCTGCATTAACTCTAACAGAACTCACATTGACTTGACTGCTGAGCCACATCAAGACAGCTGCTCTAGTATAGTGTCTTAAAAGGGCAGCTCTTTAGCACTGAGTGCTTTTAAACCCTGTCCAATTCATTTTTACATTGCAACTGTTTCTAGACATATTTTTTTAAATAAGCTAAGAAGTTTCCTCCTGAGATAAGTGCAGGCATTTGAAAAGGAGGGGCACTTTTTAATTCCAGTTGCTGGGGTTCTATCGCAGGAGAGCCTTGTTGCCTTCCAGTCCAGCTGGTGGTATTCTTGAAGGCATCTTGTTGGCTACTGTGGGAAACTGGATGTTGGACTAACTGTCCAACAATTGCTGACAATTGGGCCTGATCCAGCAGAGCCCTTCTAATGTTCTTATGCCATTCTGACACCTCCTAGAATGTCCTTGATTGGGTTAGGCAGCCAAATGCTAACCCAATACCCATCATTTCAGTATCGGGAGTCTGGAAGTCTGGCTCTATATCCTCTAGGCCAGTGTTTCTCAAACTGTGGGTCGGGATCCACTTGGTGGGTCACGACCTGATTTCTGGGAGGTCCCAGGTGCCGGAAAGATCAGATAAGTAATTGCCATAAGTCCTGAGGCTATTCAAAAATCAGATAGCTGCTAATTGCCCTTCAAAAGAGCTGAGCTCCTGCAGTTTGCAAGATAGCTGCTAATTACCCTGCAAACAGCTGAGCTCCTGCAGTTTGCAAGATAGCTGCTAATTACCCTGCAAACAGCTGAGTTCCTGCAGTTTGCAAGATAGCTGCTAATTACCCTGCAAACAGCTGAGCTCCTGCAGTTTGCAAGCTTGTGTAAATATAGGGAGATAAATGTTTGAGCGTATTGTAAAGCTAGGTGGGTCCTGATAGTGTCATTTTAAAAAGTGGGTCTTGGTGCTAAAAGGTTTGAAAACCACTGCTCTAGGCTACTGCATCTTGTATCTTCTCTCCAACCTTCGTTGTATTCTCCTCCTCCCACCTCATACAGACAAGAGGAAGAGGAGGTGTATAGAACTTGGGCACAGCCTGCACACACAATTTTAAAGAACCTTCACCCTGTTTTTGCCCCAACACTGCAACTATGCAAGTAGCGCCATAATGCTTGAAGCATGCTGAAGTCTCCTTAAAGCATAGCTGTGGAAAAGCAAGCAAGTTAAACCTTTTCCTCCTATCTCATAGACATCCAATCATTGCTGTCAGTACTGTGTTCTTACAAGACTATAAAATGGGATTCATTTGAACTCCTGTCAGGGTTGCACTTGAACTACTGGGTATAAACATTTGCAGACACATTATGGCTCGTATAAATCACAGAGTGCCTTATGAAGCAATGTAGTGGAACTCTCCCAATGTGTGCTCCCCGAGCATGCTGAATTATCTCCTATAATGGCAGGTGATATAGTAACACTTTCATGTCTGACGGATGCTTATAAGAGATAATTGGGGTTATTGGTACAAATTGAATCTTTTTTGGACATTTTGATGGTTTCTTTTTCATCAGATACACCGGCAAAGAAGTTATTGCAAATAACACTGTGGTTGCTAATGTAAACTGTCATGATAGAGACAAGCCCCCTGATGTACTTCATTATGAACCAAACGGTGGCCCAGTTGGGGCTGGAATGCTATTTGAACAAGTTGCAGATGCCAAAAATGCCATTCGGGTGAGTAAATGAAGATGTGAAACAAGATAAGACAAACAGCTATGGAAGCACATGGAAACCTAAGAATTGAATCTCATTGAACATCTGCCAGGAAGGTTGGAGAAGGAGTTCCTTGGGAGAACAAACATTGGGCCACCAGGATTTTTCATAGCAGAATTGACCTCTGCTAACTGGGCAAAGAGGCATCTTTTAAAATCGTATCCTCTTATACCGTATTGTCCCGAGTATAAGACGCACCTGATTATAAGACGCACCCTTAAAGTTTGGTGCTATTAAAAATAATTAATTAAATCACTGGCATTAAATTTATACCAGTGATTTAACGAACAGTGCAACCATGTGCATGTCTACTCAGAAGCATGTCCCACTGTTCTCAATGGAGCTTACTCTCAGGAAAGTGTGCACAGGATTGCAGCCTAAACCATTAATTGCCTGGGGAGGGGGGATGAGTGTATGTGATCTTGCTTTACAAAAGGATACAAAACCCAGCAGACCAGAGAACGAAAAATAACAACTGATTACAGCCTGGAAAGGGGAGAGGTATGTGTGTTCTTGTTTTAACAAAGAAAAAGGACATACCATAAGCCCTGCAGGGCAGAGAAGGAGCCCACTGTATCTCTGCCATTATCTCCACTAAAAACCAACACGTGCTCCGAAATCTCCTCTTAACCTCGCTGCTTCTTCCAGCAATGTCCCATGCCATTCAAAGGCCCTCACTGCACAGCTGAGCAGCAGCAGTGAGTATTTTGCTGCCCTTTCTCTGCTGAGCCTGGGGGAGGGGTGGCTGCAAACCCAAATTGCAACAGCCTGATTATAAGATGCACACCTAGTTAAAAAACTTAAATTAGGAGAAAAAAGTGAGTCTTATACTCAGACCAATATTTAGCAGGAGGAGAGCAACTGTCCCTCCTCACCCCAGCATTGAGTCTTTTCCGTAGTTCTTGCTGGTTTCTCTTCTTTATATATATTTTTTTATTGTGAGCCTTCAGGCACAGGAAACCATTTATGGATTGATTTGATTTATGGCTCCTTGTTTAGTGTCTTTGTATGATTCATGTGCTTTCAAACATGTTTGTTGCAATTCACACTTGATATTTTTGGGTGTACAATTGAAAGCATTATGTGTACAACTAACTGCCTAATCCTAACCCCCCCCCCCACACACACACATTATGGCATGCAGGAGCGGCAACAGAGTGTGTGCTGCATGCTGGGGGGGGCAACCTGAAGGCAAACCGGAGGTGAGTAAAAATCTTTTTTGCTTACCTCCACAGAAGCCTACAGGCTGCCTATGGATCTCCTCAGACACACACCAGCCTTCTTGGTGGTGTATGTCCAAGGAGAGAAGGGGGGGAGTTTTTGAAAAGAGTGGATAAGAACCAGCATGAGCGACTGCCACCTCTCCATCCCCCCCTGCCCTGGTTCCTCTCCAGAATGTTCCGTTACTCGCCCCTCCCTGCCCACACCGCCCATGCCACTGACTTACCAGCACCTGCGGAGCCTCCCGAGGCTGCTGCCGCATGCGCTACGCCTCTTGCCATTTACAGCAGTGGCCTGGCAGTGCGTGACAGTAGCCCAGCTTCCACACTGCCATAAACAACCTTGTGCTGCTGGAACACTAGTTCTGGTAGTGCAGGGCCTCAATAGGATAGGGGCCTGAAAATGTAATGCATTAAACTTAATGGGGCTTACTTCTGAGTAGACATGCAGCCACGTCACTGGAGCAAGGCGGGGAGGGTGGACTGCCTGGGGGTGACGCGCACAAAGGGTGACGCGCAGTCCCGCGCACCCGCGCGCGTCACCTCCGCTCCAGGAGAAGGCCTCAGAGCAGGCAGCCCTTTGCCCTCAGAAACATACTGCGCATGCGCGAAAAACCTAATAAATATGACGTTGCCGCATTGGGCCTTGTCAGAAGGCCCGGACAGCCGACCGGAGAGGATATCTCCTGAGCCAGCAGCAGCGGAGGCTCCTCTACTGCCGGCTCCGGATACATCATCTCCGGCCGGCTGTCGCGTCGGCCAGGGGGTCATTAGGGCGGCGCGCGCGCCCTCGCTTTAGGGTGGCGCATGCCCTAGTGACGCTCCTGTAGACATATATAGACTTGCAGTGTTAAGCTGCTGATTTGAAATATGCATGAACTTTGGTTTGTCTTTGACATGATAATGTCATTTAATGACTCACTGTTGCTATGTTGCAAGATAACCCGAGACTTAGACTATGAGGACCCACGTAATCTTGCAGTCGGCGGCATCTATGAAATGGCTCTCTCTGTTTCTGACAGTGCAAATCCTTCACATACAGGTGAGCTGTAAAAACACCCACGTATTTCTCAGCATGTCAAACCTTCTGGCGCTCTGACAATTGAGATGTTTGCCTGAGGACCTTTCTTGTTCCTATTTCTACTTTGACCCACAGTTTTCATTCATGTGAGATAAATAAGGCTGCTCTTTGCTACCTTCCACTGCTTGCTTCCCAGGCAATTTGGAACCAGATATAATTTTTTATGTCTATCTTTGTGAAGATAATGAATTATATACTCTTGTACCTGGTTTGCTATCTGTTCCTGCAGAGAAAATTTATCCCTGATATTTCAGTGGGAATATCATCCGAAGAAAGTAGATTCAGAGCGCAATCTTGCGTACGTTTAGAGCGGCAGAGCATGCGCTCCGCTATTCTAAACTGTCGCAAACGTGCCATAAAGCACGTTTACAACTATTTTTGAGTAAGGGTCACCGGTGCAGAGGCCGGCAGCCCTCACTCCACCACCTAAGCGACCCAGCCGCTGGCGGGGAAGGTAGGTCTCCCGCCAGCAGGTGCAAGGGAGGGCCAGGCGGCAAGGGAGGGCGGCAGTTGGACGAGCCGGCCAGGGAGGGGGCAGGAATGTCGGCTGCCACATCCCTGTCCTGTTCCCGGGCTTGGCGGCCATTACATGGCCGCCTCGGAATTATGCCAGCTCTTGAGCTGGCGTAAATCCAAGGAGGCCCATTGGGGCCTCCCAGTTCTACACTGGGGGAAGGGGATGAACGTCTCGTTCCCCCGAGGAGACCCCCAGGCCGCTCCGGAGTGGCCCAGAACGAGCATAGGATCCTGTGCGCGGCCCTAGGGCAGGATTGAGCTACCCTAGTTGGTAAACTCAAATAAAATTTTTATTGGACCAACTTAGGCTCAAGAAGTACATGGCATGTCTGATGGCCACACTACCCTGTATGCCTCTTCTTCTGGGTATGAAATGATGGCAGTTTAGTCCTACGCAAGTATGGCAGAGCCAGGCCCTAGACGTCTGTTTTCCTGTTATCAGTTGGCTCGCTGAATTATCAGGTTAAGATTTGAGAAAAGCTGATATCTCTATTCTTTTACTAGTAACTGCTACGATAATTGTGGAAATCACACCTCTCAATGAATTTAGACCAGAATTTAATAAAACACATTACGTGTTTGCGGTTTCAGAAACAGCTGGAGGTAGGTTGATCTGTTTTAACTTTGTTTTATTTATAAAACATATGCACTATTTTTCCTTTAAACGCTCAGAGTACTATTAACAGATTATTAATTATTTTTATATTATTTAATATATATATAATAGTAATTATTAAAAATATTTAAAAACTAATAAAGACACTCTGGCCAGTATTGAGATGGGAGACCAGCAAAGAACCTTATGTACCTTCTGTGTTAGATTAGATGAAATGATTTATAAACTTAAAAGAAAAACCTGAGTACAGCATCAGACCCTGACTAACCTACCTGAATTAAAACTTAAAAATCAAACACCTGAGGAAATTAAGTCTAACCTGGTGGTAAAAACTGTACAAGGATTACACCTGATTGGTGTGGCTGTCCTGCAATTATTCATTTTCACTGTCCTCAGAATCCTAGTGTGAACAGTCAAAAGAGTGGGGTTCAAATTTGAATTTGAATTGACGATAAAACTTGAATCAATGGGGGGGGGGAAAATCAAGTGGGTGACAGTAAAGGATAGAGAAGCAGGATGGTACTACAGCGTCATTTATTCTAGTGCCCTGAGAGCCATCCAAAATATCAGACGTACAGTTAAGTGGATGTGCTATTAATAGCAAATTGTGTGGGAATAAGAAAAGCACATGAACTGAGAGAATAACAGCCCAATCCTAACATAAAGATCCGCCGGGTGACCAAGGCCGCCCACCGGATCCTGATCTCCACCGCAGGCAGCCTGCAGCAGGCAGCCTGCAGCGGAAAGTCTACTTGGGGAACGGGACGCTTGTCCCCTTCCCCAAGTGTAACAACGGCTGGGGCCGATAGGCCTCCTCAGATTTCCGCCAGCTATTTTGCTGGCGGAAGTCGGAGGAGGCCGTGTAATGGCTCAGCCGATTGGCGGGGGTCAGGATTCGGCTGAGGCCGATCCCCGCCCCCTCCCCGATCGGCTGGGCCTATTTGCCCCCGCTGTTCCTGGCTGCACCGCCCCCTCATCCAGTGGCGTCACTAGGGCGCGCGTCGCCCCATAGCGGGGCGCACACATCACCCTAGTTACGCCTCCCCCTATACCCCCCTCTTACAAATCTTCCCATTGACAGCGCCGTGATTTGGGGGGGCGCCCGTCGAGGCGCCGCTCCGGGTGCCCGACGGGCCACTGGCCCGGGCGCCCCCTTAATTTTTGCAGCCAGCTCGGGGACGTCTTCCCTGACTGGCTGTCCGGGGCCTTCTGAGGAAGGCCCACTGCGCGAACGTTATTTATAACGTTTTTTAGCGCATGCGCAGACCGTTCCTGAGGGAAAAGGGCAGTCCTTTTCCCTCAGGGACGGTCTGCGCATGTGCAAAAAACGTTATAAATAACGTTCGCACAGCGGGCCTTCCTCAGAAGGCCCCGGACAGCCGGTCAGGGAAGACGTCGCCGGGGGAAGCCGGCTCCGGGGACGTCTTCGGGGGTGACGCGTGCGGAGAGGTGACGTGTCACGCGTGTGTGCGCGTCACCCCTTGCGCGCGTCACCCCGTAGCAGCCCGCTCCCGTCACTTGATGGGAGCGACGCCATTGCCCTCATCCACTGGATCCTTACCTGGGTCCGGCGGCGGGCTGGCGAGTCCTCGTCCGGCAGAGCGGGGAAGGCCGGCCTTGCGTCATTGCAAATGTGCCTTACAGATTAGGAGTAGGATTCTGTTCTATGAAACTTTGGCTAAATGAGATTCAAATAATGGGGTTGGGTGGCACAATTCTCTTCAAAATAAATATGCTCACTTTTTTTTAAATTTTACTTAGTCTCTCTTAAAAGGCCAATAGAATAAACTAAATTATTCTTTGTATTAGTATAAAATTGCCTTGTACGGAGTCTTGATAACTATATAATTTGACAAAATTATACCAATCTGAAATATTTAAAGTAATTTTCTCTGATGAAGTTTGACATGTACCTGGGTCCTGTACTGACAGCAAAAGGGGAAGAAAAAAAAAAGCACATATAAAATTAATTTTCTTTTTAACTTGAAAATCATTTAAAAAATCTGGAACAGCTTTATCACATCCTAAAAGCTCAATCACGTTGTGCCAGAAATCACAAATCACATGGGAAACGCAATTCATTTTCAGTCGTCTTCAAGGAGCAAAGTTGGCAGCTTTTCAGGAGGTTTCATAATGGCTCTATTTAAAATGTGCGCTTGAAAAGTGCTCAAGTTAGCTTCTTATGATTTTATTGAAAGGTTACTTTCATAGCTGCAGAAAAAAATATAAGCTTTCCATTGTATTTAATGGAATACTAATGTGAAAATTAGACACCATTCTCACGAATAGCAAAGATGGCGGATGGTTAAGCTTTCAGTCCATATTTGGTAGACATAACAGATAGTACTGTCAAAATGGGACAGGCCAGGAAGGTGGGGGGACGGGACTGTTTCATGAAACATTTCACCCTCTGCAGAAAGAGCTTCTCTCCATTTTAGTGGTCTGAAATATCCACTTCAAAGGCGGCAATGCACAACCGGACTCCATCTCTTTCCTTTTTTGGCAAGAACTTTGCCAAGAGGAGAGAGAAAGGGATACAGATTGTGCTATCTGGATACAGATTGAGAGAAAGGGATACAGATTGTGTTCATCACCTCCTCCTTTTATATATGTATATGAATCATACAGAAAACTTCACATATAACAAAAAAGTAAATTTAAACCAATCACAAATTTAAAATATTCAGTTTGTATAGATGTGATATAACTAGAGGTGTTTGTTTTTGTTGAATACCATAGGATTACAGCCTACGGTAAGTCTTAATGAACACAGTGGGCTTACTTCTGAGTAAAATAAGTAACACTATTTTCAAACACCCGTAGAGATAACCATTGGTTCTAGAGTGTATCAATGAATAACAGAATAATAGGATTAGATTTTGCACAAGACAAAAAAAGTCAAGTCTGTTTTGCCATTTTTTATCCTGTCCTTTCTCCAAGGAGCTGTGAGTGGTCTCCCTGATTCTCTTCCTTCCTTAATTCTCACAACACTCCTGTGAGCAGTGGTGTAGCTAGACTGGAGCGGAGGCAAGTAGTTCTGCAAGACTCCGTTACACCTGAGTCAGCGGCCCCTCCCCTTTGCTGTTGGAGCCATTCCAGCAGCGAGAGGTGAGTATCCTGCATGTTGCTGTTGTCGCCAGAATGGCTCCAACAGCAAGGGGGAGGGGCCGCTGACTCCGGTGTAACGGAGTCTTGCAGAACTACTTGCCTCCGCTCCAGTCTAGCTACACCACTGCCTGTGAGATAGATTAAGTTGAAAGAGAGTGACTGACCCAATGTTACCAAGCAAGTTCTGTGGCTGAGGAAGGAACCCATGCCTTCCCAGTCTAAGTAGAACACTCTATCCCCTGTACCACTGGTCCTCTACATAACCATTGAACACTGCAGCACAATGTACAGTGTAATCCCTCCCTCAGTGAAAAGCAAGGGGGAGGGAATATGCTATGTGCTGTGCAGCGTGAAACCCATTTTTTTTGGTAAGGTGTGACCCTTGCTTGCTGCTTAAAATCAACCCCCATGAAAACGTAGTACACACGAAGGACACAACCATGATTGAAGTAAACCAATCTTTTTTCATAGGAGGTGGGATGGAGGCTGGGCTAGGGAACACATGGAGGAACAACCTCTTCTCCTACCCAAATCCAGAGAAGTTGAATCTGAACCTCATCATAGTGTCTGTGTACAGCTCTATATTGCAGATCACAAACACAGTCCTGGTAATCATCACATTGGGGCATTGAAAGGGTAGATTTTAAGATTTGCATCCCACATTCTGATTTAGGGACATGTGAATGCCCTCACCTCCCAGGAGTTCATGTAATGGTCTAAAAATATAATGTCAGACAAATAAAAGCACATAACTAGGGGAAGATGTACCTCTAGGGTCTCTTATAGATAGAGAGGTCAAATTGGAGACAAATTTAATGGTCAATTAAAGCTACATTCTCATCCCAACAGTGATAAATGTATCTTAAGCCTTGCACTCATTGTGAAGTAATTAGTGAGTAATGTTTGTATGATTCTGCCCCATTATATGGCTAAATAGAAGGGACTGGTAAGTCATTTTCTGAGCACTCAGCTTTCACTACAGAAGCAGGGAGAGACACTACTACATTAATTGCGAATAAATGAAAAAAAGTCTCTGCAAAGTAGCATGCATAAAATACTACTCTCTTTTTACAGCCAAGCATCAAGTTGGAAAAGTAACAGCCACAGACAAAGACTACCCATCAAACTGTGTGACTTACAGAATAGTCAAAGAAGGTGTCCATCCTGTTAAGATATTCTGGTTGGATCCAAAGTCTGGCATACTAGAACTGGCAACACAACCAGACTATGAATCTGTCCAACAATACAACCTGTCCATTGAAGCTGTTGACTGTGATATGGTCAGCCCTAGAACTGCTACTACTCTGGTAAGTCAGATATAACTTCAGTAAGAAACTGAAAACCAGTTATCTGTCCAGTTGCTTTTACTCTTATTTTCAAAGCTACACAATCCAGTAAACTGGAACCGTTAAAGGCAGCTCGATGTCCTGTAGACCAGCGGTCCCCAACTTTTTTTACGCCACGGACCGGTTTCACTATATAAAATTTTTCCACGGACCGGGGGGGGGGAGCACAAAATGACACCCCCCATGATGTCACAGGATCGCCCCCGGGAATGGCACCAGTAGTGTGAAAAAGTACCTGGGGTTGGGAGGGCTGGCAGGGCGGACAAAACATTTCGCGTGCCCCCGCAAGACCGCTTCAGTGCCACTTCTCTAAGAGTTCTCTAAGAGCCTCCAAAGCAGCACAAAAAACTTGCTTTGACCACCGCATGAGAAACTTTGTCACCTCCGCCCCCTTTGCCCATTTGACCGCCCCCTTGCCGCGAAAACACCTTTGCTGCCATTGCCTTTGCTCCCAAACGGGCAGTGCCCACACTGCCACCCGGTGAGCCCACCTCTTTCTTCACCGCTGTTGTGGCTGGACGGGCTGAGTCCTGAAGCCTGCTGCCGCCAGCCGCAACTCTGCGGTAGCTCCACCCACAGGCCCAGGATTGTGCGATGGCTGTGAAGAAAGGGGCAGGCTCACAGGGGACAGGCGGTCCCGCCATCCAGTTGGGAGCGAAAGCCTCAGCCTCTCTGTCTGCCGAAGCCAAGTGCGGCAGAGCTAGGCGATCCGAGCGGCGGGACAGGCTCAATGCTTGGCGGCCCGGTACCTAACAGGCCACGGACCGCTACCGGGCCGTGGACTGGGGGTTGGGGACCCCTGCTGTAGGCCACATTGTTTCCGAGAGTGCTAATATATAGGAACTCCTGCCTGTGCCTTTGCCACACCATCTTGATGACCTGCAATGTTCACAATAGACCTTGACATGGCTTTCATTGGAAGTTGTTTCTTTATAATCAAACCATCAAATAAAGCAGGGATCAAAATGCTCTGGTCAAAGATTCCAAAGGTTTATTGATTAAACAAAGTAGGTTTAAGTAAGGAAAATAGGGTTTGTTTTGGAGAAAAAGAGAAGATAGATGCCTAGAAGTTAAGAAGAATATTATCAGACCAAAAATGAGGGGTGATGTGCGTTCAGTTAAGACAGGATACTTCTTCTTGCAATACTCCAACCCCACTTTGCCTCGAAAATGGACTGTCTATTCCATGTTACTTAGCAGAGAAGATGAGATTCAAACCTTCAAGGAAAGCCTAAAGCTGTGCTAACCATAAAGCCAGACGGGCAGCCCAATCCTGTGTAAGATACTGTGCCTGGCCTAAAAGGCTGGATGCTGTATCCTATTGAGTTCCCAGGCTGCCCCGGGGCAGCCCAAGAACAACTCAGGAGAAGGGGACAATTGTCCCCTTCCCTCGGTGTAAGTGGCGGCAGGCCCAGTGGGCCTCCTCGAATGTACGTGAGCTCCGGAGCTCGCGTACATTCGTGCCGGGCCGGGTCTGGAGAGGACTTGGAATATGGCAGATCTCTTTGCCGATATCCCCGCCCTCTCCAGGCCCCATGGCGACCAATGGCTACCCTCCCTCACCACCTGATCCACCCTCCCCCGCTCCTGCCCCAGCCGGGGTAGGACTTACCTGCTCTGGTGGATGCAGGATTGGGCAGGAGCCTGGGTAAGGGCTGCCGGCCTCTGCGCCGGCGGCCCTTACTCGCCAGGTGCCGCAAACGTGCTTTACGGCACGTTTACAACACCCTGCGCTGGGGGAGCACGCATAGTTACCCAGGGTTACACCATAAATGACCTCTGAAGACCATGTGAATTCAGACTATATACTTGTACATTGTTTCCCATTTCAAGCCTGGGGTCTGTATGAGCCTTGTGAAAAGGGACTTCTTGGGTTTTGATTGTTTCTTTCAAATGACTACATATTTTGCATCCTAGGCAAGAGGGATGTAAAATTAGAAGCAAGAATAGCAGAACAATCCCAAGACCCCCCCCCCCCTTCATCCACAAAAGGAAGACATGGCTCAATAAGTGAAGCTCTTCATTTCCCTGGTAGATCAAAGTCAGGATGACAGTTAACGCTGGAAGTCCAAGTCACAGCTGGGACCTACTAGCACTGTGGGCTGCTGGCTGTTGCACCCAATGCATCACAAGCTGATGTACAACTCAGTCATTTGGTATTTTCAGTGGTGTGTGCAGTGTGTATCGTCTTCTGTCCCCAGCTGCTGGGAACATTTTAATTAACACTTGCAGGCATCAGATTACTAAGACATGCACACACAAAAAAACCCATTTATTGATTACAAGTTACAAAGTTAGAGTGCTTTCTCCTCGAACCCCAGGGTATAATAATGACAGGTACTATCTTTTTTTAAAGGGGAGGAGCATGAGGAAAACATAGAAACAGTTCCTGCAGGGGTTGGCAGTATTTTAACCAGCAAAGAACTTCTCCTTTTGGTTTTTAATTTCTTACAACCTTCTGACCCAAGAATCATAAAGTCCTTGGATTTGTTCTTCAATTTGGGCTGGTGATTCACAGCCCAATCCTATCCAAAGCCCTGCCCTGGATAGGGCACCAGGGCAGGCTCTGCTCAATGCAGGGCTGGAGGCTGCTGGAAGCCTCCTTGAGGTAGGGGGAATCCCCTTCCACTGTGTCGAGCCCCAGTAGCCTCTATGGGGCTACTCAGATGTGCGCCAAATAAATGGCTGGTGCAAATTCAGGCAGCTCCGGGTCGGGCTCGCAAGCCCGGGAAAGGGGATAGGATTCAGTGGAGGCCTCCTTTGCTGAGCCCACCCCCTCCTGGGCCTGTTCCGGCCTCTTCACCGCCCTCCCCCTGCCCTGGAATTCCCCCTTCCTCCCCGTCGCCCAGTGCAGAGCTTACCTGCCTCTGGCGGACGCAGCTCTGAGGCTCCGATCACGGAGGAACTTAGAGCTCCACCCCCTTCCTGCAGTGACGCCAGTGATTGCAGCCAAGTTCAACTCTCCAGGATAGGTAAATATCACTCATGTATAAACCAAGGAAACCTACTAAACCTCTGTACGTTCTACCTAAGTTTCCTAGATCTGAATGCTTTGGAATATGATTGAATTGTTGCATATTGAATTGTTGCATATGTATGAATCTGACTAACTATCTAGTAAATATTGGAAAACAACCCACGTGTGTCCTCAATATTATTTAAAATGGAATTCTGTGGCTGGACTCTGGTATAGCTGGTCTAAAGATCCCTGTATATTACCAAATTGCCATATTTAAAGCTATTCCCCTAATAAAAAAGGCAATTTTGGTAACAGTTCCAAATGTCTAAAGAGCAGAGAGAAAAGTACTAATTTTTGACCCATTTGGAGTTCTGACAAGCACTCATGATTATAGATTTTGAATTTTTTTTAAAAAAATTACCATGGAAATATCTGCGTGTGTGAGGTTAAGAGATGGGTAACAAAACTCCTGCTTGACTTTGAGGTTCCCACACTGTGGTGATAGGGGAGTCCTGCCTTTTTTGTTACATCTATGATGGACCATTCATATGTGCACACCGTCGTTCAGTGTAATTATTGAGGGATAAATGTATGAACCAGGCTTCTTCCAGGATTACGTGGATCTTCCACATATCTTCCAGGTTATGTGGAACCTGGAGATCACCATAACTATAGCAATGGGAGGGCCAGGTAAACGTGTACAGGTAGATAGACCAAGAAGCTGGTTCAGAAGCCATTACCAAACCTTGGAATTGCAGATCTCTCCCCCCCCCCCCCGCTTCCTGGCTGGGCACTGAGTTGTGTGGGAAATGTGCCTGTAACACCTCTATTGCTGGGACCCAGCTCTGATGGCTCAGAGTGGATGCGTGGCAGGGACTCATCCCTGCCTCTGTTCAATGAGTTCCATGCTGCTGTGTCCTCGGGCTCCCGTATGTGATCTTTGAGACTGCTCTTTTCTATGCCTGCAAGCTTGCTGGGAAGTGCCTATGAGGCTGTGCAAAGAACCTTCCTTCATAATTCTGCCCATAGAGACTCATTATACAACTGCATCTAGCCATCTAAGTTGTGGAGGGTTTCCAAGTCAGAATATATGATACAGGCAGGCAGGCTTGTTTTGAGTACCTTTCATGAAACATATTAAGCTCTGGGATAACCATAACAACTGAAAATGGGAATTGTAAACATCTGTAGGTTGCCCACCTAGAATACCACTGTCCTCTCACATTTGTAGGCTGATAAAGAGTATTGATATCTTTTGGTATGTATTTTTGAAAACAACGGGGAAATACAATTACTTGTCCTCTGTCCCACACAGTGTGGGCCAAACCTGTAGAAAAAGCTTCCTGAAATCATTTCCCCATAGAATTTATTCAGAATGCTTTTGGAGGTGGAAGCAAACTGGTGACAATGGTGGAGCACAACAGAGGCTCTATTTGTTTGGTTTACAGCCCAATCCTGTCTAATCCTGTCTAACTCTGTGCCCTGCCATGCAACGAGGCCGGCACAGCCTCCACCACATGAAATAAACAGAACTGGGCTGTTCTTGTAACTTGTTCACACAGGCGGGAGGTCACCTTGGGGGAAGAGAATGTTTGTTCCTTTCCCCCGGGTAAAACCCCTGCTACCCTGATGGGGCAGCAACTCAAATGTGCACCAGCTATTTTGCTGGCGCAAGTCCTAGAGCCCTGTGTAGTGGCAGCCAGGCCCAGGGTGGGGGGATAGGATTTCAGCATAGCCTTCGTCACCGATCCCTCCTTCTTCCCAGGCTCAGCTGACTAACCCCCCCCCCCGGAATACCCTGCTCCATCCTCCCCTCGCCCAGTGGGTGCAGCATCAAATATGGGGCAAGTAGAGAGGCACCGGTCTCAGCGCTGGCGCTGCCTACTTGCCAGGTGATGCAGCCTTATGGCACATTTGCGACAACCTAGACTGCACAGAGCACTTGCTCCACCAGTCCAAGACTAGACAGAATTGCGCCATTAGTTAATAAGAAGTTGCAGAAAGTTACACTTGCTCTCTCTAGGGGTCTCTTGAGCAAGGGAAGCAGCACATTAAGATTACTTATGAATGTTTCAGGTGAGAAACCATTAGTCATCTCTGTGGCAAGTAACCTTTATGTTTAGCCTGGCATTTTCAACTTGTTGCCATTTTGATCTGTTCCATGTAAATTAAGATAGCAGATTTTTCCCTGGATTTAAAAAATGCAGTTTGAGGTATCTGTAATAATTCCTCCCAGGGATACAGAAGGGAGTAATGCTATTTATGGGGGAGAAGTTAGTGAAGGGCACAGGCCTGTCACATTATATATTGTCACATTGCGTGGGGGGGGGGGGGTTGCATGATGACAGCGGCTTCCTTTTCTGTAAGGTCGAAACTCAGTATATACTAGGAAAGTTATCAGTTTTGGTATGGCAGTATAAAAGGTTGATGATCTACTACCCAAATGTTAGACGTGAAGATTTTATTTTATTGCTAGATTTATATCCTAGTTTTTGACAAAGACTCCAAAGTGGCTTACGACCACAATAAAATGTTTAGAATATCAGCATTCAAAGCAGTTAAACAAATAATCAGGCAACAAGAGGCAACAGCCAAAGAAAGTTTTGCTCCCTGTGCTCTCCAACTCAAAAGACCTAGTGAAAAGAAATAAAAATGTTTTCATGGGCTAAATCAGGGGTGGCCAACCTTCCACCATTAGGGCTACCGTGTTCTTAAGAGTTGTGTAGAAGACAGAATCTTGGCAGCTGCAAGTGCTGATGGTGCTGCTAAAGCAGCTGCACCTGCTGAAATGTCCTCACCTATGCAACCATTTAAAGGGCCAGCATTCATGTTGAAAGGTTGGCCACCACTGGGCTAAATGGATGAGTAGAGCAGATCTGGCACCTCTCCTTTGGGAGTGAATTCAAGAAGTGTGTGTGCAGGGAGGTATTCCTCCCTGAGTACCAATAATAGATGCAGAATAAGCCTGCAACAGATATACAGTTGGGTGCAGATAGTTTGTCATTGACTTCATGTTTTTGCTGTATTTGTAACCTACTCTTCTTCCATGTAGCTCAGAACTTCTTATGTAGGTTCCCAGGTAATCTCATCAAAATGCAAGACCAGCCCTGCTAGTTGACTTCAGAACAAAGGTCAATTTACGACCCAATACTATCTAGATCTTGTGCTGATGGAACTTACGTTCCATCAGTGTAAGGCCTGGGCTGCTGGACTCATTGGGGACCGCCCCACATCTGAGAAAGTAACAAATTTCTTTTCTTACCTCTCTGTGGTGTCATGGTCCCCAGTTGGCTCATACCATGCAATGTGGCACATGCCAGCACCACTGTACACTATGGACCAGTTGAGGTTAGGATTGGGCCACTAATCTAGCGTCCTAATCCTACATTGGACAACTATAAGCTCCTAAGAAGCCCACAAGCAAGACATGAAGGCAACAGTTCCCACCTCTGCCCCCCCCCCAACAACTGGTATTCAGTGACCCACTGTTGAGCATAGAGATCCCATTTAATTATGATAATCAAAACTGATAGATCTATTCTTCATGAATTTTTCTCGTTCCCTTTTTAAAAAAAAATCATCAAAGGGCCAAGCAAGATGTGATGTGTCCTGCAGTTTGAACTTCTGATGTCTTTTTCGTTTTCAAGAAGCAGATGTGGTACGGGTCTACTTTAGTGATTGGTATGTGGATTGGGACCGTGGCATGGAAAGGGAGTGATGGTGAACCTTTTGGGCTTGGTGTGTCAAAAATTCAGAACTTGACTCTGCTGGTGTGTCGTTTCCCCCCCCCCCGAACAAAAGAGAAACAATTCTTCTTGTTCACGTGAACGAAGCCCACAAATACGGGGAATCCTTTAAAAATCGCTTTAAACAGTAAAAATAAGTCAGAAAAAGCCTTCCCTACCACTGTGCGGCAAAACCACACTGTTTGCAGGCCTGCAGGGCAATCTTCTGTGCACCGGGAAGCCACTTGTGGGTCGCTCAACAGTCCCCCTTTGCCCTGGCTCACCCATCGCGATGCATTCTGGGGCAAGCTAGGGCGCGGGAGTGCAGAAGACTGCCCTGCAGGCCTGCAAACAGCACGATATTGCCACATGGTGGTAGGGAATGTTTTTTCTGACTTTTTAAAATGTTTTTTAAAGGGCACATACCTGCTGCCTCCATGGATACTGAGATCCTGTAGTTGTTGTCAGGTGTTGGTGAATGCTGGTGTGTCACCCAAAACATCGTGGTGTGTCACCTTTGACACGCGTGTCATAGGTTCGCCATCACTGATCTCAGCCTTTCCCACCCACACCACAGCTCTGCTCCAAATTGCTTCCCTGAAGCTCCCCATGACGACAGAAGGGAAAGGTTGTTCCCATAAGATTTGTTCTCTTGCCACACTGAGGCCTCGATCCAAAGATCCATCAGAGCAGCTTTTTGAAGCAGAAAAACGTATTGAGAGTTATCATGAGTTAAGACATATCAGAAGATCCAGTCAAAGAGCATCGCATCAAGATTGATGCTGAGCCAATGGGTTCCACCACCACCACCACCACCACCACCTCTTCTGGATGTCTTCCATCCATCCAGGCACTTCTCAGGACCAGATAGATTCCTTTCATGTCAGCAGCAGCTGAACCACCTCATGTGGCTTCAGACCCTTCCATGGGCCATTTTTAGCTATGATCCTCTTGTGACAATGTGACTGTGATCTCTTTTTTTTTTTTTTACAGGTTACAATAGATATTAAAGAAGAGAATGATGAGGCCCCTGAATGCAAGCCAGCAACCTACAGAGCAACTATCTTTGACAACGTGGTGCCTGGAACCAACTTAAACAGCTTTGCACTCCACTGCCATGACAGGGACTCTGCTCCTTCTGCCATGCGGTTTGAGATGGTATCTGGTAAAAGCTCTTGTCTTTGGATGACAATGTGACTTGACTTCATGTTTTTGCTGTGTTTGCAACCTACTCTTCTTCCATGTAGCTCAGAACTTCTGAGTAGCCCCCACTTTCCAAACGTCTTCAGTCTCAGTTTTCAAATGGCCCAGTCAACTAGAGGGGTCATCTTTTCTCATCGCAGAGGCTCTGTGCCTTTCAGAAATTCAGTAGCTGAAGCCTTTCCTGGCCTGATGTGGCTGCTGATTCTGCTTTTCAACCACATACCGTAGTTCTCAAAGCTGCGCACATAAAAAAGAGAGAGAAAAATGGGTCCCTGGCCCAAAAGGTTTTACAATCTAAAACCCACACACAAGTGAGGCACCAGCCAAAGCCACGGGAAGGATGCTGTGCTGAATGGGGACACTGGCTCACTACCTGCTCAATGTAAGGGAGCTGTCTTTTAAAAGGTGCCTCTTGCCCAGTTGGTAGGGGATTTGCGGTGATGGACAGTTTTCCCTGCTGATTTCTTCCTTTACATCAGAGCCATTGCCCATCCCTAATGTTAAGACCACTCCTTAATTGTTTTTTATCATATGAAGCTTCCTTGAATCAGTCCAATAGACCAGGTGTTCTTAACCCTTTCCCTGCCAAGATCACCTCTGGCGCCACTCTCCTGCTGCGTACCACTGGAAGTGACTGGTGATTACATCATCGCCGGTTACTTCCAGGTTTTCAGAGGCCAGAAAATGCAGGTAGGAGGCTCTGGGCAGGCCTTCTCAGCAATCCCCAGAGGCTCGACCAAAGGCAGGAGCCTCTCAGGAGTGAAAATGCACCACCGAAAGTGCGCATCAGAGCGGGGTTCCAGTGGTCGGGCGGTCCGAGTACCACCAGTAGTTGGCCGAAGTACCACTGATGGTACTAGTACCACTGGTTGAGAACCCCGGCAATAGACAATCTCGCCTAGAATTCAGACGGACAGTAGCTCTTCTAGATCTTGGGCTTAGGTCATTTCTAACCCAGTAATATGTTCCTATCAATCCTTCTAAACACTTCCTCTCCCAGCCATTCTCCGTGCCCTAAGGAACTGGGTAGATACCGAGCTTATGTTATTTCTGGATTTCTGATTGTCCCTGTTCTCTAATTGCTATTCTTCATTGTTAGCCATTGCCACTTACCTATGCTGTTGCCAATCTAGTATTTCGTTGGCCCTGATTTATATTGGTTGCTCATTTGGATAAAGATCCACCACTGGAAGAGCTCTAAAAGCCAACCTAGATGGATGACAGAAGTTCTGCGATTGGATCTTGCAATCTTTTCTTTTCCAAAAAGCAACTGCACGCAGAGGCGTCACTGTAGCGTGGCGAGCGGGGCGGAGCGCCCCAGGGTGACACGCGCACATCACCTCCCCTGCGCACGTCACCCGGGAGGCTCCGCGCGACCCGCGCGTTACCCGGGAGGCCTCCGAGACCGGGAGAAGGCCTCAGAGCGTCCTCCCAGCCCGCGCTCCTGGGCCTTCTAAGGAAGGCCCGCTGCGTGAACGTTATTTATAACGTTCTTTTGCACATGCGCGGACTGTTGCTGAGGGAAAAGGGCTGCCCTTTTCCCTCAGCAACAGTCTGCGCATGTGCAAAAGAACGTTATAAATAACATTCGCACAGTGGGCCTTCCTCAGAAGGCCCCGGGCAGCCGGCCAGGGAAGACGTCCCCGAGCCGGCTGCAACCATTGAAGGGGCGCCCGGAGTGGTTGCCCGTCGGGCGCCCCGAGCGACAGCCCCGTCGGGCGCCCCCCTAAATTGCGGCACGGCCTATGGCCGCGCCAAAAATTTTAAAAGGTGGTGTGTCGTGGGGAGGCGTCACTAGGGTGACGCGCGCGCCCTGCTCTGGGGTGACGCGCATCTAGTGATGCCTCTGACTGCACGGGGAGCTGATTTAATACAGGAGCCCCTATGTAGGGAAGAAGGGGTAATAACCCTTTCCCCTTGTACTGTGGCACAATCCAAATCCATCTGAAGCTGCAAAGCTGCATCAAAGTAGCCCATGTGTTTTCAACTCTGCAGTTAACAGCAACTGTGGGGGGGGGGGGAGCAAATTATCAGCCCGATCCTTTCCTGTGATGGCCCAGAGCATGCAGCGCTGTTGATGACATGCATGCTCTATACTATGGGCCGTCCAGGGACCACACAGCCCAGGAGAGGTAAGGAAAAAACTTTTACTTACCTTTCTGTAGGCTGCCTGGTCCCCAATGGGCATCCTTGGACCTACGCCAGCTCTTTAGCTGGCATAAGTCTGAGAAGACTCCTGGGGGTGGTTCTGGGCTGGGAAGGGGGTGGTGGAATTGGGCCATAAATCAGGGAATTGGTGCAGTATCAAAGGGTTAAACTTCACCCCAGACCCACTCCAATCCCCCCCCCCCACAGCTACTTTTGGATAAAAGAAAAAGGCAGTCACATAATTCCAGTCATAGAATGCCCACATCGCATCCATAAGAACATAAGAACATAAGAAGAGCCCTGCTGGATCAGGCCAAAAGCCCATCTAGTCCAGCTTCCTGTGTCACACAGTGGCCCCACCAGATGCCTCAGGGAGCACACGAGACAACAAGATACCTGTGTCCAGTCGCCACTCCCTTGCACCTGGCACAGAGAAAACCCACTTCTAAAACCAGTTTCCTTTAAGATTCTGAATTGCCTTGAGAATGAAGCATCAGCATTCCGGAAGGAAGAATGGTGTAGTAATGCCTTGCTATGAACACGTGATCACTGATGTTTCATTGTTGGTATAATCCATATATAGAAGATCTATCGTTCTCCTAGTTATATGCTTTGTTATTGAATTGTAATGCAACTGAATCCTAATGTCAGCATTTTCATCTCTGTTCTGGAAATGAAAGCAAAAAAAACAACAACAAAAACCCAAGCCCATTGTTTGTAACCTCATCTGGCCATTTGTCTTTTGCAAATGTGCGTCTTTTATGGATGTTTCCCATGTAGCAAACAGTGGTACCTTTCAAAGGTAGTTGTATGTGCTGTATGTCTTTTGCTCTGGATATTATTAAAATATGCCCAAGAACACATACATTTGGAGGCATTCTAATCTCTTTCTTTTGCTGTCCCACACAAAGGAAATGTAAATACCCATTTTGGCTTTGATCCGTCTCGAGGGTCTAGCTCACCTAAGCTGATCATGAAGACCCCTTTTGACTTTGAAGGTGGGATGGACTTCCAGCACCAATATCACCTCGTGGTTCACGTTATAGATGATAATTTGTACAATGCCACTGTTTCCAAACCTAGGACAGGAACGGTCTTAATAGACATTTCAGTGGTTAGAACAAATACACCTTCTCCAGCAACAGCTCCTTTTGAGGTAAGTAGATATATGTGTTCAGTGCAGACAAACCAAAATAAACAGCAAAACAACAACAACAAACTGAAGATGCATCCGATGAAGTAGACTCCAGTCCACAACAGCTTATGCAGAAATTAATGTGTTTGTCTTTAAATTGAAGTAGACTCCAGTCCACAACACTGTCTATTATCCATCTGGAAGTTGTTCTCAAAATATAGGTTTCCAATGGGAAAACAATGTTTAGAGTACAGGTGAGCTGGACACTATGCCTTCCCATAGCTCTTTTCTTTGGTCTTATTTGTATTCTGAGAATCTCAGCTTTCATTAAAAAGAAAAGTAAAGTAGATCTTGTGGCAGTTGGGGGGAGGATTGGGGCAGGGATAGGGTGAGGCAGGCAGCAGGAGGGGTGGATGTTGGTGGCAGCAATATAAGCCGAAAACCTATGCTCCCAGCCCAGACCCACCCCAATTCTTCTTGGACTTATGCCAGCAAAAGGGCTGACATAGGTCCGAGGAGACCCATTAACGTTCATGTTTTTACTTACCTCTCCTGGGCTGTCTGGTTGCGCCCCTCCCCCCCGCTGATACAGCATGCACTCCATTGGCGCTGCTGCATCATGTAAACTGGCGGGGGATATGTTTGGGGCATGAATGCTCCTATTGCTATCCTATCTTTCCATTTCTACCTCGAGAGCTCCATTGTGCTTTCTTTCCTGTGAAGATGCTGTTTCCACCCAGATTCGCAAAGTTTGTTCTCAAGATAATGAAGCCAACTCTTTCTGCTCTTGAAACAATCCCCACTGGCAGTTGCAGGTGTTGTGTACAACTCCAAGTGACTTCTCTCTCTCGCTCTCTCTTATTAAGCTTAAAAGTCAGGAGGCTGTTCAGAGCCACTCAGTATCCTGCCTGTCAACTGCACTTGGCTTTGTTCAGAGACTGCAAGGGAGAGCCAGCAGCAAGATGACTTGATTATAACATGGGGGGGGGATACTTTCGCAATAGCCTCAGCCCCAGTTGGCCAGCGAAATATAAAACAAGAGTTTTTCTTGACTATCTCTATTTATTTGCTTGCTCACTTGAGCATAAAATTGAAAGAATGTATTGGTTAATTGATGAAAAGCAGAATGTATGAATTCCAGAAAGGGATTAGCTGTGAGGTCCTGGCCTTTTGGAAGGTGGCAGTATGAGCTGTGCGTAACATCACAACTTCCCATGTACTATGCGCTCTCAGATTGGTGCCACCCTTGAATTCCCCCCTTCAGAAACCCATGTACCGATGCATTTATTGATTGAATTTTTAATCTTGCCTCTTGGCCCCCCAAAGGGCCTTTTAGCCATTGCACATAAGAACATAAGAAGAGCCCTGTTGGATCAGGCCAAAAGCCCATCTAGTCCAGCTTCCTGTATCACACAGTGGCCCCACCAGATGCCTCAGGGAGCACAAGACAACAAGATAACCTGTTTCCCGTTGACACTCCCTTGCACCTGGCACAGAGAAAACCCACTTAAAACCCACCCCACTTTTATGCCTCCTGGCATAAAACCAGGAGGTTGCTTATGGCTTGTAGCCTGTGATGGTCTTTTCCTCCATGAATCTGTCCAAACCCCTTTTAAAGGCATCTAGGCCAGGTGCCATCACCACATTCTGTGGCAAGGAGTTCCACAGATGAATTACATGCTGGGTAAAGAAATATTTTCTATTGTCTGTTCTAACTCTCCCTCCACTCAATTTTAGTGCATGTCCCCTGGTTCTGGTGTTGTGCGAGAGGGAGAAGAATTTCCCTCTATCCACTCTCTCCATCCCATGCATAATTTTATACGTCTCAATCATGTCCCCCCTCAGGCGCCTTTTGTCTAGGCTGAAAAGCCCCAGACGCTGTAGCCTTTCCTCATAAGGGAGGTGCTCCAGCCCACGAATCATTCTGGTCGCTCTTTTCTGCACCTTTTCCAATTCAACTATATCCTTTTTGAGGTGTGGTGACCAGAACTGGACACAATACTCCAGATGTGGCCTTACCATCGATTTGTACAAAGGCATAATGATATTGGCCGTTTTATTCTCAATCCCTTTTTTAATGATCCCGAGCATGGAATTGGCCTTCTTCACAGCCGCCGCACACTGGGTCGACACTTTCATCGACCTGTCCACCAGCACCCCAAGATCTCTCTCTTGATCCATCACAGACAACTCAGTACCCATTAGCGTATATGTGAAATTTTGGTTTCTTGCCCCAATGTGCATCACTTTGCACTTACTTACATTGAAGCGCATCTGCCATTTTGCTGCCCATTCTCCCAGTTTGGAGAGATCCTTCTGGAGCTCTTCACAATCCCTGCTGGTCTTCACCACCCGGAAAAGTTTAGTGTCATCTGCAAACTTGGCCACCTCACTGCCTATCCCCGACTCCAGGTCATTTATGAATAAGTTGAAAAGCACCGGTCCCAAGACCGATCCTTGGGGCACACCGCTTTTCACCTCTCGCCATTGTGAAAATTGCCCATTGACTCCCACTTGCTTTTTCCTGGTCTTCAACCAGTTCCTAATCCACAAGAGGACCTGCCCTCTTATTCCCTGACTGTGGAGTTTTCTCAGGAGCCTTTCATGAGGGACTGTGTCAAACTCCTTCTGAAAATCCAGATATATAATATCCACGGGTTCGCTCGCATCCACATGCCTGTTGACCTTTTCAAAAAATTCTAACAGGTTTGTGATGCAAGACTTCCCACATGCTGACTCTCTCTCAGCAGAGCTTCTATGTGTTTTAAGATTTTATCCTTAATGAGACTTTCCACCATCTTCCCTGGAACAGATGTTAGGCTGACCGGCCTGTAGTTTCCTGGGTCCCCCCTCCTTCCTTTTTTAAAGATTGGCGTGACATTAGCTATCCTCCAATCCTCTGGCACAGTGGACGTTTTAAGGGACAAGTTGCATATTTTGGTCAAGAGGTCAGCAACTTCATTCTTGAGTTCCTTCAGAACTCTTGGGTGGATGCCATCCGGGCCTGGTGATTTATTGATCTTTATTTTGTCAATTAAGTCTGAGACGTCTTCTCTTTTAACCTCTATTTGACTTAATTCTTTAGTCAGGGGAGACCGTTCCGGCAGCGGTATTTGCCCAAGGTCTTCTGCCGTGAAGACAGATGCAAATTACTCATTTAATTTCTCTGCAGTCTCCAAGTCCCCTTTTATCACCCCTTTCTCTCCCTCACCATCCAGTGGACCAACCGTTTCCCAAGCAGGTTTCCTGCTTCTAAAATATTTGAAGAATCTTTTATTATTCCCTTTTATGTTGCCTGCCATACATTCCTCAAAGTCTTGCTTGGCCTCCCGTATCATCTTTTTACATTTCTTTTGCCACAGTTTGTGCTCCTGTTTATTTTCCTCATTAGGGCAAGACTTCCATTTACGGAAGGAAGCTTCCTTGCCTTTTATAGCCTCCTTAACTGTGCTTGTTAGCCATGCCAGCACCCTCCTGGACTTGGTCGAGCCCTTCCTCCTTTGTGGGATACACTCCCGCTGGGCCTCTATGACTGTTGTTTTAAACAGCCTCCATGCACTCTGGAGCGATTGGACTCTTTTTACCTTCCCTTTCAGCTTTTTTTTAACTAGTTTCCTCATTTTGGGGAAGTCACCCCTTCGGAAGTCAAGGGTTTTCGTGTCAGATTTGCTCGGCACTCTCCTTCCGACATGCATTTTGAAACAGATCGCAGCATGGTCACTGTTCCCCAACGGTTCGGTAACATTTACCTCCCTGACCAGATCTTGAGTGCCACACAATATCAAGTCCAGAGTCACCTGTCCTCTGGTCGGTTCCGTGACAAGCTGCTCTAAGGCACAGTCATTTAACATATCCAGAAATCCAGTCCCTCTTTCATGACCTGAGCATGAATTGACCCAGTCGATGTGAGGATAATTGAAGTCCCCGATGACTACAACCCTGTCTCTCATTGACACCTCCCTGATTTGCTTCCTCATTTCAAGATCCCCTTCAGGTTTTTGATCTGGAGAACGGTAGCATGCCCCTACTATTACATCACTCTTTGAGCCTGGTAAGCTAACCCACAGTGATTCTACGGAGGAGTCAGAGCCCCCCTCCAGCTCTACTCTGGTGGATTCTACCCCCTCTTTGACATAGATGGCCACCCCACCTCCAACACGCCCCTCTCTGTCCCTCCTCTTCCTCCCTTCATGGAATCAGCTGGATGTCCAAGGGGTCGGGGAAAGTCATGTGTTCATTAAGAGTGAGACCCTGGGACCACCAGCTGCTACTGGGTGACTTTTATTTGAATCACCCAAAATGGGGGAAAGGGAATTAACAGGACCCCTCTGGCCACATGGTCTGTCTGCATTTCCTTTCAGGTTGAGGATAGTTGCCCAGCCCCTGGAAGGGACCAGTGGGGAGAATGCAGGGCCCAGCCTACCTGGCAGTGCACCTGGACTCCAGGGTCTTTATAGGTAGCATCTTGCCACCCATGAGGAAGGGGCCAGTTCAAGGTTCAGCCCAGCCCTCTCACATGCTACGGCACTGCTTGGCAACCCTCACCACACACATTTGCTGTCAGTTCTGGTTGGGTGTGTGTGTGTCAACGTTGTTCTTCCTTCCGTTCCTCTCTTTCTCTGTCCTCTGGACACTATCCCTCATGCAGCCACCTTCTGCCACTCCACTCCAGTCTTCTCTCCCTTCTTCGCCATTCCTGGTCGGCCTCCTCTTCCTCAATCTCCTCTGTTCTTTCCTCCTGTAGTCATCCCTCTCCCTTTTCTGTCCCTCCTTTTGGCTCTGGCTGTGGCCCATTCATCTCTCTCCATCCTCTTTCCTTCTCTCTCTCCTTTCTACTCCTCCTTCATGCTCCTCTTCCTCGCCCTTCCTCCTCTGGTTCTCCCTCCTCCAGCTGCCTGGCCCCTCCAGCAGCTGACCCTCCTCAGCTATGGGACAGGCAACTCTTTCCCAGCCAACAGGGCCTGGTGATGATGTCATTGCTGGATGGTGTTGCTTTGTGCTGACTCCTGTAGCCTCGCTCAGGCTGCTTTGCAGGGCTTTGGAGTGGCACAGGCTGCAGTCCCCCAAGGCAATTCACATCCAAAATAATAGAAATTCACACACACACAAACAAATGCCAACAAAGTATTGGTTTGCAATAATCAGGCAATAAGAACAACCATCATTCATAATTATGATTCATAACATATGAAAAAAACCAAAGCATTCAGGGAAAAAGATAATCTCAGCGGGAGTAATCAAAATAACGACAATTCCTGATAAAACAGAAATGACTCTGCCTTGTCGACTCACTTCTTCTCTTACCTGTCTTGTATCCCAGTACTCTCCATCTTTGTTCCCTCACCCTTTGTATCACTGCCCACCAGCTACATACTTCCCTGATCTATGGATGCAAAAGCTACATGAATACAGGGGAGTCCAAGTTTTCTCATGCAGTCCGCAGATCTCTCTCATTCTGTTACACCAGTGGATTTCTAGTGTGTAGGTTGGAGCAGAGGAAGAGAACAAACAGCTGCCTACAATGAATTTCATTGATGGATGTTTGATCAAGAAATGCATGCCTGGAACTTCTGTGCATCTCAACAGACTATTATTATTGTTGTTGTTATTTTATTGTATTATCATCATCATTCTTGGTGTGGATTTTTCTGGGTATGAAACTCTATAGTTGTCACATGCATTTTCTTGATGGGTTCCTACCCCAAAGCACATTTGTGGAACTCCTTGCCACAAGATGTGGTGATGGCACCTGGCCTGGATGCCTTTGAAAGGGGATTAGACAGATTTATGGAGGAAAAAGTCCATCACAGGGTACAAGCCATGTTGGGTTTAACCTCCTGATTTTAGAAGTAGGCTATCTCAATGTCAGATGCAAGGGAGTGGCGACAGGATACAGGTATCTTGTTGTCTGTGTGCTCCCTGAGGCATCTGATGGGGTCACTGTAAGATACAGGAAGCTGGACAAGATGGACCTTTGGCCTGATCCAGCAGGGCTCTTCTTACAGTATGTTCTTATGTTTAGTCATGGATCTTCTTATATCAATCTTCTTGGGCATTTCTACATTGATGAATTTATCTTGGCTTGTCAATGTAAGTAAGTAAGTAAGTAAGTAAGTAAGTAAGTAAGTAAGTAAAGAACCTTTATTGGCATAAAAACAAACAAACAAACAAACAAACAAACAACACTTAACACATAATATTTATATTACAAACATCTACAAGCACAACAAAATTACAACTTAAACATTATAGGGAATACTATCAGCTTTACGTGCTATAATGATTGTATCGACAAAGGCTGCCGATCTTTCCATTACGCCATCCATCTCTGTTGATAAAAGGTAACGTACTACCTCCTGATCTGCCCAGCCCTGGAGCTTGACTAATATAGGGCCTAAATGTTGCTTATGAGGGGCCTCGTGGAGTGGGCAATACAAAAACATATGTAGTAATGTTTCTACACAACCCACTCCACAAGGACAATACCTCTCAGAGACTGGGATTCCACTATATCTGCCAAGTAACAGAGCAGACGGGAGAGCGTTGCACCTAGCTAAAGAAAGGGCTCTGCGCAACTGGGGGCATTTAAGATTACAAAGATAAGGTGCCATCTCTCCAAAGCTGATAGGGATGTGAAATTGTAGTGGGGAACAGGTCGTATGCGCCGCACTATGCAACTCCTGATTTTCAATATCTAGAATTCTGGCCTTGATTTCGCGGTAGGCCGCCGCCTGGCTCAACATACCCAACCTCTCCACATCGAGGCGGCTTGTTAATGAGATTAACATATATTTTTTTCTCACTGTATAAGTATGTCTGAACGAAAACTTTATAATGTTCCTTGTTCTCTTTGCATTTACAGCAAAAGAAAGGCCTGACCATTATATACAAGTCTGTCAATACCTTCAGTTCTGATGATTGGTATATCCCTTTCATCTTCACATTAATGGCCATTATGTCTATTGGGCTGGTAGCTTGTTGGTGTTATTTGATTTGGAGATACGCCCGCTGTGAAGACACCTGTTTTAAAAAGCAGGCCAAAACTTCAAAAGCAACAAATAGGTAAGTATACCAAAACAAACATGGACTCTACCTTCTGGCCAAAGATCTAAAGGGGGAACTTACATAGACATTTGTGTAGGGAACAGAGCTACAAGTGCAGCTAGACATTTTCTGGATGATTCCTTTACAGCAGTTCCACATCCTGCAAGACATGTCTGATGAGTTCCCTTGTTTGTCTCCCCCTTTGCCTATTTCCCTTCATTTTGGGGCATATCTACCTCTTTGGGATGCTGTGGCCTTCCAAAGAGGCTGCCTGGCATCTTAGATGAAAGAGCCTTTACACTGGGATGCACCTCTGAGGTTCTTTGTTTGAAATGCCATTCCCCAAAAGCCACATATGCAACACGTGGGTTGATCTTTCATCCTGTCTGCAACCTATTGAAGACAATAGCTCCTAACAACCCTACTGCTGAGACTGGCATGTGTGCCCACCAATTGGGCAGCCAAGTCTATCTATCTAGGCATAGGGGTGGGATGGAGTGGTCAGGTGGTTCCCCTCCTCCAATCAATTAAACTGATAACATTAACAAACTTGGGTTTCTTAAGGTCAAAACCTGGGTTTTGCCAGGTCTGCCACTAGAACCATCTGTTGATTCGTGGAAGGCACACCCACGAAACTCCCCAGTAAGTGCAGAGGGTCAGCATTTCTGGGCCAACATAACTAGCAACATAAAAACTGGCAATAAGGATTCTTTTCTAGCTAGATGTGTTTAGGGAATTAATTTTGTTTTGCTTGCTCTTTTCACTTGAAGCCAAGCCGTCAAATTTCCCATATGTACAGACCTGTTGGAGTTTTGTGTGCTTTCCTGTTAAGGAGCTAGCTGGCACTTCCTGCTGTGCATTGCTGTAGTTACTGCATCCAGTTATTTCAAGCCCTCTTCATGCGACCATCTAGCCAAATCCAGGCATTTCTCACTAGCAAGCTTGTTGTACTCTCCTCACCCCTGCCCCATTTTGTGCAATGCTGTTCCTTTTGCAGTTTTAATAAACTGTTCTTATTTTGACTCCTTGCCTTCCTAGTCCATGTTCACTAGGAATTTAATGGATTGTCTCACCTCTAGAATTGCTGAGGTTCACTACAGCGATTTGAATTGAAACAAGAACTGCTAGGTTCTTTCCTGGGAGGGGAGGTTTTACCTATATACCTAGCCACTGTCTGACAAGGTTTCCTTAGCCTAGGATGGTGGTAGTGGATATATCTACCAGTTCCTCCCCCCCCCCCCCTGCATTCAGCTGCAGTCCTAGTCAGTGCAGTGAAGAGAAGGAAGGAGTGCTAACCACTAGGCACTAGTTCACTTGGTCAGCCTCTGGCTTCCTTAAGGATGCTGTCCTACAGTACTTTCAAACAAATGACAAATAGCATACAGGTAGTTCTTCCTGTCTTTTCCCGTCTCAAGCACATTCCAATAAGTTGATCCAGTAAGTTGATGTATGCATCTGAGCTTTCTGCTCTCAATGAAAATAAATGCTGGGCAACCATTTGATCCACCTACTTCAAGCATCTTCAAGAATTGGTGTCCTACTATATTCTATATGTACACTATTCAGACAATGGAAAATGTAATAGTGCATTGATTGATTTTAAATGTACTTTTTTTTACAGAATAAAAACATACAAGTCAGGTGAGTCCTTTTTGTGCTACAATAATAGACGTAATTTTATTATTTTTTGTTGTGTGATACGTGGTGTGTATGTGCGAATATAAAAGTAATACAGTATGTCTTTAATGCTTGTATCTTCATAATTAAAATGAATATTTTCTTATTGAAACAGGAACTCAGAAAGAAACTGTGGAAGTTACAATGGTAAGTGACATTTTACATCACCTGAAAATGGCACAACGTATAATCAATTTTATTGTGAAAAATCAAAATCATGACATTAGTGCACCCAACTATTGAAACATTTGCCCCATTTTTACTACAAAAGTATCAATGCCATGCCGAAAGCACACTGACACCTTTGCAACAAGGGCCAGATGCCAAGCCTGTCCTGATAGAGTAATGCTAGGTCGGCCCTTCCCAGTAACACCTCCAGCATCCATGGAAACACTGACACACAGCCGTATTCATAGAGCGGTAACCTGACATCAGCGCCTCATCCATGATATCTGTGTGACATTGCTGTGCACTTACCCTAACCAGCCAGGCACTCACCTTTGCATGACTGGCCAGAAACACCCATGGCAGGGACAAAAAGAAGAGGAGGAGACCTGTTTAGAACCCACACCAGCTACTCCTCAAAGCTGCTCACTAACCACCCAGTCACAGGCAGGCAAAGAACACCTCATCCAGTGTTTAACATCTTGGGAAAGCCTATACAGTCGGACCTTTTTATCCACTGGGGTTCTGTTCCTGGAACCCCAGTGGATAAAAAGAAAAAACACAGTGTTATAGGAAAACCAGAGTGGGAGTGGGGAGTGGTGCCACATTACCTTTTTTCCAGCATCTCTGATGCTTCCCTCCTCCTAAGTTTGTTTAAATTGACTGAAAAACAGAAAAACCACTACCAGAAGCAACCTGTAGATGGCGCCAGAGACTTACGGCTACATTTTCCCCCAGCAGTTTAAACACGCTGGGAAGCGGCAGGCAGGCCCCCGACAGATTCCGGGTTGTGTTTTTTTTTCTTTTTTCAGCAGTTTGGACGCACGCAGGAGGTGGGAAGCAGCTGGCAGGCCCCCTGACAACGCTGAAAGAAGAGGTAATGTGGCGCGGTCAGACTCCCTCTTCCACAGTTTTGCCATCCATGTTGAGTCAAATCTGTGGATGGAAAAACTGTGGATAAAAAGTTCCGACTGTATAGGCAACTCATTTAGTTCCTATGGCATGTGCCGAGCGCTCTTTACTGAAGCTATCCAGGTCTGGGAGAATGAGCACAAAAATTGGTCTGTTACTGAAAATTGAGTCACTTTGTTATAATATTTATGAAGCATCAGCATTTTTTTCCTCAAGGAAACCACTAATTATGAAACTGTGTTTGATGGAGAAGCCAAGGATCCAGGTAACATTTTATTGGAATATTTTATTTGCTGTCGGTCAAATTTACACCAAACTCTTTGATAATTTCTAACAGTAGTCATTATCAATATGTTTGTGGTTTTTGAATGCTTGGAATTTCAGCTTTAAATTATATTTACTTCATGATTGCTTTATATGTGAACTTAAAAGACATATGAAATATCTTCCCCAAAGGATATAGAAAAGTTTATAGGTGCACTTTCTACTCGTAGCTATTTTTATTTTTAATTAGGGTTGGAACTAAGTTTGGAAAAAAGTGCAATTCAAAGGAAATTGCCACGGCATGAAAACGTTCAAAGGAAGTGAAATGAGTTTCTAGAAGATATATGATATGCCTTCTAGAGATTCCACTATCCAGTAGAGTTGTATCATGCGACTGCATTAGTGTTTGAATTAGCTATTAGCATATTCTTCAAGAGAACTGTGATGTTTAAACAGGAAGCAACCCAACCTATGGTGGTTTGTTTGTACGCTACAAGCAGGATTATGTGGAGTAATTTGCTGGGACTGGTGCACAGAAGAATCTGCCATAGGAGATAGAGTTGGATATGATGATGTCCTCTGGATTTCTTTTAACTTAACATTCTGGGTTCTCACTTCTTATCATAATAGTTTCTGAGGCTGCAATCTATAACACTTTCCTGGGAGTAAGCCCCATTGAACTTACCCAGTGAAAGTTACTTCTGAGTAGAGAGGCACAGGATTGTGCTGTAAATAATTTGTATGCATTTGCAGCCCACAGGTCACTTGCAGCCAAATCCTATCCTTTCCCCCACCATAGCATGCAGTCCTGCCAAAAGAGGTGTGGTTGTTGTTGTTGTTGTTGGGTTGATTGGGAGGCTTGGGAGAGGTAAGGGGAAATATTTTCCCTTGATCATCAATGGGTCTCCTTGGACCTGCACAAGCACTATAGCTGGCACAAGTCCAAGGAGAAAAAGGGGGAATGTCAGGAGGCTCCGGAGGGGATAGCATCTGGCACAAGTTACTTGCGCCAGGTGACATCCCCTCCCACCTCTGACACGCCCCATCCCCCTGATCCTCCTACCCCGTGTTCTGTCCACCCTGCCAACTTACCAATGTCTCACCACCATGGTCCTCTCTGGCATCTGCGGTTGCGATCTGGAAGCACGCTGAAAACACAGATGCCAGAAAGGACCATGGAAGCACACTTCGGGACTGGCATTTGTGACGCCATCAAGTACGTTCCGCTGAAGGTTAGAATTGGGCCAAAAGACAAGCACAGAAATTTTGTACATGTAAGCACCTCAGCTTGTCATTTCATGCAGCAAGCTGTAGAAATAACTTATGACTAAATACACATGTATGGAGATATCTACATTACTAAGGGCGCAATCTTGCGTAATGCAGGAACGGCGGAGCGAGTGCTCCGCTGTTTCAAGACGTCACAAATGTGCCGTAAAGCTCGTTCACGATGCCTTGGGAGTAAGGGAGGCCGGCTCAAGGCCGGCCGCCACCGGGACAACCTCATGGCCGCCGGAGGAAAGTAAGACTCCCGGCGGCGGACGTGGGGGCAGTCCAGGCGGCGAGGGAGAGGGGCCATTGGCCGAGCTAGCCTGAGAGGGGGCAGGGATGGCATCCACCATATCCCCATCCCTGTAGGGCCGGCGCAGCCGTTACATGGCCTCCTCTTACTTCTGCCAGCTATTTAGCTAGCGGAAATCTGAGGAGGCCCATCGGGCCAGCCCCGGTTTACACCCGAAGTAGAGCTCCAGGCCACAACAGCGTGGCCTGGAACGGGGATAGGATCCAGCGGGTTGCCCTGGGCCGCTGGCTGGATCCTTACGGTGGATTGCGCTGTAAATGAATATGCTTTATTTTATTTAGGTTTTTCTTAAGCATGCTCTTCATGCTTAATTTTCAGGTAATAACAAGGCTAGTACTTGGGGAGTGAGATGATGTGTGATCATCGTTTGTGCATGCATGCTCTGAGTTGTAGAGAAATACCTATTTTGATGTTATGGCCCAATCCTAACCTACCTTTGCGCTGGCATAACGCGCATTGCCTCTAGCCTGCTAAATCCCCCCGCGGAATGCGGCGTTGCCCATGCTGATGTCACTGCATCGATGCAGCAGGAGTTAGGTAGGAAGGGGCTGTTAATTTTCTTTTGGCAACAGATGATGCTATCTGATTCATGGAAGTGACCCATTTCTTTGACTCACTCAGTACTGCACTATGAATTTATTCATTTAAGGTTAATAAGATTGCTGAAATGAAACCTACGTTGTATCTACAGTATTGTAGTCATAGGCAATAACCCAAAATTATGTTGATGTGTTTTCTTTCCTAGTCACAGGGGCTCTCTACCAATATAACAGCAAGTCAGGAGCAAGGAAATGGAAGGTCTATCAAGAACCTGAGAGGAAAAATATGGAACTTACAGATATAAATTTGGTGTCTCTAAAGCTCTCTCCTAATAACATGCCAATGAAACCCCCAAAGAGTCATAGCGTCAGCAGTCCTTAGATAAGATTATTTTCATCGTAATTGTGAATTATTTCTCTACTTGCCTTTATATGTAAAATGAAATTATGCTTCTGTTTTAATTGTAATTTGATGTGTTTTTATTAATTTTAGATGAAGTTTTTACTAGCTTTGTGGATTGTTTTTATTGTTTTAAATGTGATTATTTGTTGTATTTGTTGTATTTGTATCCCATGTTGTAAGCCGCCTTGGGTCCCTTCGGGGAGAAAGGCGGGGTAAAAAAATTGTAAATAAATAAATAAATAAATAAATTAGCAGTTTTGTAGCTGAACGTTTGGTCATGAACAATTTGATGAATGAAGAAGTTAGTTACAAAATGAACCTATTATTGCTTTGAAGTAATGTGTGGTGTATCACAATGTGTATCACAATGTTGCCCCAGACTCTTTTTCAGGAGAAGGGAGGGGAGGGCAGCTGCCCCAGGCATCACACATGGTAAGGGGCCACATCAATTTTGACTAGCAATATACTTCAGGTGAAAAGAAAGAAGAGGGGTATTCTAATAAAGATCCAGCCCCTAAACTTCTTGTTGTTTTCACAAGGTCCTGTCTCCACACATTGTTGTCCTGTCTCCGTAAACAGCAGTTGTTACCGTGGAGCGAAGGCAGGGAAGCTCACAACACAATGACACAAATTCAGTTAATATTTATACACCTCTTGTCTTTTTGGAAGGAAACCCAAACCGAAAGCAGCTTAAAATGAGGTCAAACTAATCAATATAATACCCATGTCACATATTTTGTATCACTAGGCATTATAGGGAGAGGGGAGGAGGAGATGCAGGGCTGCACTTTTGGTAGCCACCAGACATGTGCCCAAACATCTAGTTCTGGCCTGAATTTGTCCTGGGCTCCACCAAATCTAGTTCTGTTTATACTAATTAGTAGTAATACTCTAGGACAGGGGTTCCCAATCCCTTCCTGGCTGAGTACCACCTCAGGTGCTACTCTCCTTCTGAGTACCACCGGAAGTGACTGGCGATGACATCATCGCCAGTTACTTCCGGGTTTTCAGAGGCCAGAAGACACAGGTTGGAGTCTCTGGGCAGGTGGAAGGGCCCTTCTCAGTGTTCCCGAGAGGCTCAGCCAAAGGCAGGAGCCTCTTGGGAGCAAAAATGCGCCACCAAAATCTCTGCATCAGAGCAGGATTCCAGTGCTCCAGCAGTCTGAGTACCACCAGCAGTCGGCCGAAGTACCACTGGTGGTACTAGTACCACAGGTTGTTAACCCCTGCTCTAGGAGGTCTTTACCTGCCCTGTTTCGTGGAAAAACATGCAGCCTGTTACAGAGCTAAAGCCATCTGGCAATGAAAAGGAAATTTTTGATTGTGCCGTCACTCCTGAAGTCTGCATATTTAAAGCTGAAACTTTTAAAGGATCCTACCTTTAACTCCAATTTCCCTGAGCTCTATTTTGTGTGCTATACAAATCAAATCATCAGTATTGTCTAATCCATGACTCTTGATATCTTGAAAATTGCACCTATCCCATATTTTCTAATAAAGAACTTTTGATCAGTTGTTTCCTTTCTAATTATTTTTAAGTGCAAAATTTGCAATAGACAAAATAATTTCCCTTACACCCAATCCTATCCTCAGCCGGCCCATAGTGTGCAACAATGCCAAGCGCAGCCTCTGCTGCATGTTATGGGCTGGCTGGGAACCATGATATAGCAGAGACGTAAGTGAAATCATTTTTTACTTACCTACTCTGCCGTGCCATGGTCCCCAATGAACTTATTTGGATCTGGGCCAGCCCTTTGGCTGGCCTGAATGGGCCCATGGGAGCATCTCAAGGCCGGCAAAGGGGCCTAGGATATCAGCAGCCCTGCTTCTACCGGTATCTGCCCCAGAGGCGCTGCTCCGCTAGGGGCGGAACCGTACGTTTTGCACTGTCCTAGTCCCGTTTACCAAGCTGGCAGGAGGCGGCCCCTCCCCCTCACTGTCGGAGCCATTCCCATGCGGAGAAAGCAGCAGGCAGGGAGTCTCTTGCCTCGAGGGAGTCTCGGGAATGGCTCCAACAGTAAGGGGGCGGGGCACCTCCTGCAGCCTTGGTAAATGGGACTAGGACGGTGCGAAATGTACGGTTCCGCCCCTAGCGGAACGACGCCTCTGATCTGCCCCCAGCCTGCCCTCGGAACACCCCCAGCTGCCCTGTTCCAACCCTCTCTCGGAATGCCCCGGAATGCTCCCCTGCCAACTTATCGACTCCAGCAGGGGCTGGGTGGTCTGTTGGCACACACTCAGGGCTGGCAGCCCCGGCATAAGCGCTGTTGCTGCAGCTGCACCACCAGTGTCCCGGGCCTTTGATAGAACATGGGTTCTGTCAGCAGAAGGCCCTGATATGATTGAGCCATGACCTGTAATTAATTTATCAGTTTGTGATCTGAAGGTACTCCATAGATGGGCTGTTGAAATGTGCAGCCATGCTGTTGTTACAAGCAGGGGCTTCCTTTGCTCAGCTACGCCCCTGAACAAGGCAAGATGGGGAACAGCTGCCCTTGATTGGTGTGCTAGCAGCTAGGTGGGCTCCCTTGGCATTGTCTCCAGCTGAGCTTAGGCAGTGTTGCACTCATCCTACCACCCTAGGGATCTTCTGAGATTAACTGGCTGCCTTTGGGGGCATGGTAGGAAGTTTTTGCCTCTCACCTGATTGGCACTTGTTGGGTAGTCTTTTTTGCCTACCCCAGACTGTTTCCTGAGGCGTGGTGTTAGCTTAGCCAGGCTGGTCACTTCTGGCAGGTATAGTGCAGGACTGGGAGTAGGAGTAGGGATTCAGTGTGCCCTCTAAGGGATGCAAGAGCCAGGGGAGAATGTCAAGAAGTTGTCTGGCTCAGGAATGCTGGCTGCTGACCACTTGTGCCTGAATGACAAAGTCTATCCTAAAGACTTTCTGGCTTGGGATGAGCTCAGCAATTTGGCTGCATTAACCCCCTTTCCAGGCATTCATGGGGGAAACCAGAGATTGGTGTGGGCCAATCTCTGGTTGGAGCCAGAGTACTAATGCCCAAAGGGGAAGTGAACAGTTGCTTCTGTCTCCCTCAGGGTAGGTGTCCGCACTAAAGGGGAGGAGTTTAATAGTCAGGATCCACTGCAGGATGTTAAATTGATCTCTGTAATCAATACAGTGCCCTAATTCATACCAACTAATTTATCCGATCTCCTGTTGTTTGTGGGGTGAGGAGGCTGTAGGAGGGGGGTGGATCCAGCGGCAATGTCTCACACTGGATCCCAGCAGCGGAACTTCGGTGGAGCGTGTGGAGCAGGAGCTCCGGGCGGGAGGGCGGGTGCGCTCGGGGGAACTCACCGAAGCGAAGCCAGGCGGCGGATCGGCCCATCCACCCTCCCTGGAGCCCGGTTGGCTCTGAAATGAGAGCAAAACGGGTGGGGGGGGGCGCGTCGACGTCACGCGAGGGGTGCATCGACGTGACGTATGCAGGCCCTGCCCCCACGCATCCGGGCGCCGGCAGGGCGCCTGCCGTCTCTGCTGGATCCTATCCCCTCTGTTTTGAGCCTCCCCAACCCCTTTTGCTCCTCCCAAAGAGCTGACACAGGTCTGAGGAGACCCATTATGGAGTGGAAGGCTTATGGAGGGGCAAGGAGAAAACCTGCATATACCTATAACAACCTATAACACCTATAACAACATAGGTTCTTTGCTGCATTTCTTATCCTTTGCTGCATTTCTGTATTCCTAGTCCACTGTCCTGATACCTGATCACTGATCACAGATATCTGATATCTGATTCTGTTATTATGAATTTGATACCTGACAAAAAGAACAACATTAAAAAGAAGAAATCAGATGCCAAATTTTGCATGGGGAATTTTTTCCCCTCATTTTTTTTATGCAGATTGCTTGCAATGATTTCTCTAGGTGGCTCAGTTTAATTTGTTCATATCACATCATGCTGGTTAAATGAAAAACCTGTTCAGACTGAGCAGGGGAATCTCGATTAGTATCAGATGCCAAGGGTCTATAACACCGGATTGTTATGCACACCTGAGTAGTTTGGAATTATTAAACAGACAACTATTGTTTATTTCCATCACTGATGAGGAATAGAAAGCAGAGAAAAATGTATGTAAAGCTTCTTTAGACTTTGGTGGTAAAGTCAACATTTTAAAGAAATGGGAACCCAGCAATAATGCTCTCTTTGCTCCTTGAAATGCAATTGCCTTTGGATGACTGACTCTCAATGCAAATCATTAGTTAAGACTGTCCAACAGATAAACCCTCAATGAGAGGAACTGACACTTCCATTAAGTTCCTGATAGGCACTCATCATCATCACTCTTGTGTGCAGCAAGCAATGCACAGTCACATTGGGGAAATATATGTGCAGCAACAGTAAGAGACTAATTTCACCTATTGATTGCTTATGCCAGATTACTTGTTTGAGATTAATTTAACAATGAAGAATAATTTGAACAGCCATCTACTTATATGCCCCCCTGTGTGCTAGAAATGAAACAATAAATTGCTGGCAAATGAACTAGCCTCCCTTCCACAGTCTCATTACTTAGATCCACAAGTGGTTCCCTACATTCAACAAGTGCTGCTGAAAAGCTGTTTGGCCAGGATGATTCCGTTCATGATGACCTCACTTCCTTATCTTGCTTTCTCTGAACATACCCTGGCTACCTATTCTGTGGCACCATAGTATAGAGAGCAGGAGTATCAAACATAAGGCCCACGGACCAGAAGCGGCACTGCTGAAAGGGCAGCACTGGGATAGTCCAATTATCATGTGGACCAGATAAAGAGCTTCTGGGTCAGATATGATCTACAGATGCTCTTTATCTGGTCCACACAATAACTGGGCTCTCCCAGTGTCGTCCTTTCAGCAGTGCCGCTTCTGCTGAGGCTCTGGGAGGAAGAGATGGAGGGAGGTCTCAGAGGGCAAGGAATGCTATGGGGAAAGGGGCAGACCAAGAGGAGTGAGAGAGAGGGAGATGCTGCCAAGACGCTGGGAGCTGCCAGGAGGGACATTCTGGGTCATGCCTCCCTTGCCCGATGCCAAGGTTTTCCAGTGTTCGTTGCGTCGCATTCTCATTCAGCCAATTGGAGCCTTTTTTTTGAACCTGGGGGCAGGACTCATAGCAAACGCGGTAGCCAATCAGAATCGAGTCTGGATTCTGATTGGCCAAAAAGAGAGAGGGGCGAGGCAGAACATCTTCCCTTTCTTTGTGCGGCTTTCGCTGGTGGGCCTGGTGTTCCTAGCGGCACATCGGCCGCTCAGGCAATGCGATGGGTGCCCCAGTAAGTAAGAAGATAGCATTTTGGGGTGCTTTTTGGAGACCTTCGATTCTAAGACGCACCCCATTTTTTGAAATGCTTAATTGGGAAAAAACATGTGTCTTAGAATTGAAGAAATAAAGTAAATTCTCAATTAATTTGAGGGAGCGCCCAGATGACTTTGAGTGTTTTCATACAGGGGGGCTGAAATTGCCTTTTAAGCCTTTACTTGTTGTATTTATGTGAATCTCTGAAGGTTGTTTATGCGGAAAAGAGACTTTCGCGGTGTGAATGAGCATTCTTGCCAATGTGACTGACTTAAGCAACCTGCCCTCATTTGCTACACAGCTAGCTGTAATTTTATTTTTATTTTTTTGAATTGGCAGCATGCTCTGGGCTTGTTTCAGGGTTGTATGAATCAGCCCAAAGCTGCATTACACAACCTGCTATTTTTTTCTTAAATTGGTGTAGAACTCCTTTATTCCTTTTCCATGCAATTTCCTTCTTTTCAGAAAGATCTCAGTAACTTTAATTAGACTCAGAGCCTCCTTGGTTTGGGAACATGAATATACATGATTGTCTCTAACAGCTTTCCTAGTGCAATTGTTTGAATGATGAATGGAACGACTTTGAGAATAATTAGTATTCTCATGAAAATTCTCTTTGATTCAGAGAGGTTTATAACCTTAAATCATTCATGCTAACCAGCTACTGCCAGATAATTCGCAGTAAGGGGAAGTACATCATCCCTAACTTTGGTCTTCCTTCCTTGTTCCCAAAGGATGCTGGGAGAGACAAGGCAGGATGTCAGTCTACTTGAAGCGCCAAACTTATACTCTAAGCAGGACCAAAGTTTCAGCCTATATACTTCCATTTGTCAACCACCCTGAGAAACCATAGGAGACACATGGTGATGGATAAAATATGGTGTTTCGTAGAGCTGGATAATGCATGCACAAAAGAGACATCTATTGGATGCCAGAGACTGGCAAGCACAATGGGGAGGATGGTACCCTGTTGTGTGATAAAGCTGTACACTCCATAATGATCACACAGGCATGACAAATGTTGAACAGATGAGAGTTTTAAAAGGGTCCATGTAGCATCATGGAACAACGTGCTGGATGTGATCATGAGAAAGCAAGGCATTAGGCTGCTGCTTTTAAAAAGCGCATTTGTCTGTAGTGCAGCTCCTCCCAATCCCTCATATTTAATTTGAAGAACAGAGCTCTGAACAGCCACTTGGCAGCCTCACAATTATGCTGCAGCAGACCCAATGTATCATTTCCCCAATATGCCTCTCTCTTCCTGGCATGGCCACTGGAAGCCATCAGCTTTAAAATAAAACAAAAATTAAAGTCCTCCCGCTGTAGTTCACATTAACCTAATTAACCACCATGATGAGCCGAGACATTTTGCATAATTAGACAGCAGAGCCAATTACTCACAACTTTTTTGGGGTAATTTATTCCATGTATACTATCCTCTCCACCCCAGCAAATATCTCATGCTTCATGGAGAAATAGTTCATCCTGTTTTCTCATTCCTTGGATGGAGTACCTGCAACTCACACTCTTACCTATGAAACTGTCAGCACAATCCTATCCAACTTACACCACCGGTGTAACCCAGCGGTGCAGTGAGAACGGGAGGCCCCAGAACAGAAAGGGGATTCAAATCCCCTTTGAATCCCCCTTTGGAGAGGATTTGAATCCCCTTTCTGTTCTGGGGCCTCCTGTTTTCACTGCACTGCTGGGTTACACTGGTGGTGTAAGTTGGATAGGATTGCGCTGAGTTACAGCAGTGGTGTAAATTGGATAGGATTGCTCTGTAAATCTGTGTAAATACTGCTCAGTCACTAACTGTGCTGGTCAGCATTTTACTCTGATACTGCGTGGAGCATTGGCTGTTTCCAGGCTCAATTCAAAGTGCTGATTCATACTTTAATATCTTATGGTCCAATCCTATGCTGCTTGGACACCAGCGGAATGCGCATTGTGCTGGCGGCAACTCCTTTATGGCTGTAGTCAAGCCACCGCCAGTGCTACCTGGCTGCTGGGAGACAGGCCAGAGTGGCCTCCTGGTCACTGGCGAATAGCTGAAGATCTGCCAAGTAAGGTAGGCCGGCGGGGGAAGTGGGACAAGGTGGTGGTGGTGGTCGGAACGGTGTGGTGATGGGGGCAGGGAGGAGGGTGGATTGGGCCCAGGGAGGGGGCAGGTTTAGTGGCAGCAGTGCCCACTGAATCCTAACCCCTTCCCAGGCCTGATCTGCCTGCATGGCTCAACACAGACCTGCGCCGGCTATCGAGCTGGTGCAGGCTCAAGTTGACCCATAGCGACTTCTGGGGCTTACCCTGGGACAAGGGAACAAATGTTCCCTTGCCCCGAAGTGGCTTCCAGAAGCCAAAACTCCTCCGCAGTATACAGCGGTAGCTGAGTTGGCAGGGGATGGATCCCAGTGGCAGTCATGTATGATGGATCCTATCCCCTTTTACTGGCCCAGACTCGCCTCTTGAAGCTCCTCGGACTTACGCCAGCAAAATAGCTGGTGTAGGTTCAAGAAGACCCATTGGCAACTAGGCAGCCTACCAGTAGGTAAGTAAATATATATTTTCTTACCTCTCATGGACCATCTGGTCACCCCCCTTCCAAAGGATCACCATTGCATGCAGCACATACTCCGTTGGTGCAGCTGCATGGCATAGGATGGTGGGGAATAGTATTGGGCTGCTCTATATTAAAAAAAAAAAAACCATGACAGCAATGCCTCTGATAAAACTGGCCCCTTTAATGCGGTTTTGTTGCAGCACTCTTCATCCTGGGTTGTTTGGCAGCTATTGTAGCCAATGGGAGCAGTGTGTTTAGGGAACAGCAAGGCCAATCAGTTCTCACTGCTTTCAGTGGCAACTTTTTTAGCACTGTTTCATGCAGTGCTTGGCTTTGGAAGAACAGATCTTCTGCATTCATAGTGATATTATTATACATGTTACATAGCACAACTCACAACAGGTAATGTCAAGGAGCTTACTGTCCAATCCTATCACACACACACACCCACTAGCGCTGATGCAGCTGCACTGAAAGAACATACACTGCATCCAAGGGGTGAGACTTCTAGGGACGTGGAGGCATCGTCCCACCCTCAGTTGGCCAGCTCCTCAGCTGCCAGGAAAGGGAGTCTCAGGGCTGGAGGACATCGCTCTGGAAAAGAGGGAAACAATCCCACAGTGGGGACCCCTTCTTCAGGTGATGGGCCCGTATCCAGTCGCACTATGGATACTCCTCTGGGGAGGGGGCGAAGGGGGCTTCTTGTCGTGGGTGACTCTATAGTCAGGAACATAGAGAGGGGGGTCTGTGACGGATGTGAGGACCACATGGTGACTTGCCTACCTGGTGCGAAGGTTGCGGACATCACCTCTCGTCTAGATAGGCTGGTAGAGAGTGCTGGGGAGGAGGTAGCGGTTGTGGTGCATGTTGGCACCAACGACGTGGGGAAATGTAGCCGGGCGGTCCTGGAGGCCAAATTTAGGTTGCTGGTAGGAAGCTCAAATCCAGGACCCCAAAGGTAGCGTTCTCAGAAGTGCTACCTGTTCCACGCACAGGGCCAACTAAGCAGGCGGAGCTCAGGGGTCTCAATGCGTGGATGAGACACTGGTGTCAGGAGGAGGGTTTGTTAGGCACTGGGGAACGTTTTGGGACAAGCCGGGCCTGTACAAGAGGGACGGGCTTCACTTGAACCAAAACGGAACCAGACTGCTGGCGCGTAACATTAAGAAGGTGGCAGAGCAGCTTTTAAACTGACTCCTGGGGGAAAGCCGACAGGAGCCGAGGGGCATCCGGTTCGGGACTCCTCATCCCTAGGGAATGAGGGTGCAGAGGATGGGGAACAGTCAAGTAATAACAGAGTAAGAATTGGGAGTGGTAGCGAGATGGGACATGACAGCCAGTCTAGCAGGACAGAAGGCTGCAGGAATAAAGGTGCAAACATGCAGCCCTTCTTGGGGGACCAGGTATATAAGTGCTTTTATGCAAATGCCCGAAGTCTACGGGCAAAGATGGGAGAACTGGAATGTTTGGTGGCTAGGGAAAACATTGACATAGCAGGAAACCTGCCAGGGAAACGGTTGGTCCGCTGGATGGTGAGGGAGAGAAAGGGGTGATAAAAGGGGACTTGGAGAGTGCAGAGAAATTAAACGAGTTCTTTGCATCTGTCTTCACGGCAGAAGACCTCGGGCAAATACCGCTGCCTGAACAGCCTCCCCTGACTAAAGAATTAAGTCAAATAGAGGTTAAAAGAGAAGACGTCTCAGACTTAATTGACAAAATAAAGATCAATAAATCATCAGGCCCGGATGGTATCCACCCAAGAGTTCTGAAGGAACTCAAGAATGAAGTTGCTGACCTCTTGACCCAAATATGCAACTTGTCCCTTAAAACGGCCACTGTGCCAGAGGATTGGAGGATAGCTAATGTCACGCCAATCTTTAAAAAAGGAAGGAGGGGGGACCCGGGAAACTACAGGACGGTCAGCCTAACATCTGTTCCAGGGAAGATGGTGGAAAGTCTCATTAAGGATAAAATCTTAAAATACATAGAAGAACAAGCTCTGCTGAGGGAGAGTCAGCATGGCTTCTGCAAGGGGAAGTCTTGCCTCACAAACCTGTTAGAATTTTTTGAAAAGGTCAACAGGCATGTGGATGCGAGTGAACCCGTGGATATTATATATCTGGATTTTCAGAAGGCGTTTGACACGGTCCCTCATGAAAGGCTCCTGAGAAAACTCCACAGTCAGGGAATAAGAGGGCAGGTCCTCTTGTGGATTAGGAACTGGTTGAAGACCAGGAAACAGCGAGTGGGAGTCAATGGGCAATTTTCACAATGGCGAGAGGTGAAAAGCGGTGTGCCCCAAGGATCGGCCTTGGGACCGGTGCTTTTCAACTTATTGATAAATGACCTGGAGTCGGGGATAGGCAGTGAGGTGGCCAAGTTTGCAGATGACACTAAACCTTTCCGGGTGGTGAAGACCAGCAGGGCTTGTGAAGAGCTCCAGAAGGATCTCTCCAAACTGGGAGAATGGGCAGCAAAATGGCAGATGCGCTTCAATGTAAGTAAGTGCAAAGTGATGCACATTGGGGCAAGAAACCAAAATTTCACATATACGCTGATGGGTACTGAGTTGTCTGTGACGGATCAAGAGAGAGATCTTGGGGTGCTGGTGGACAGGTCGATGAAAGTGTTGACCCAGTGTGCGGCGGCTGTGAAGAAGGCCAATTCCATGCTCGGGATCATTAAAAAAGGGATTGAGAATAAAACGGCCAATATCATTATGCCTTTGTACAAATCGATGGTAAGGCCACATCTGGAGTATTGTGTCCAGTTCTGGTCACCACACCTCAAAAAGGATATAGTTGAATTGGAAAAGGTGCAGAAAAGAGCGACCAGAATGATTTGTGGGCTGGAGCACCTCCCTTATGAGGAAAGGCTACAGCGTCTGGGGCTTTTCAGCCTAGACAAAAGGCGCCTGAGGGGGGACATGATTGAGACGTATAAAATTATGCATGGGATGGAGAGAGTGGATAGAGGGAAATTCTTCTCCCTCTCGCACAACACCAGAACCAGGGGACATGCACTAAAACTGAGTGGAGGGAGAGTTAGAACGGACAAAAGAAAATATTTCTTTACCCAGCGTGTAATTCATCTGTGGAACTCCTTGCCACAGGATGTGGTGATGGCACCTGGCCTAGATGCCTTTAAAAGGGGTTTGGACAGATTCATGGAGGAAAAGACCATGACAGGTTACAAGCCATAAGCAACCTCCTGGTTTTAGAAGTGGGTTTTCTCTGTGCCAGGTGCAAGGGAGTGTCAACGGGAAACAGGTTATCTTGTTGTCTTGTGCTCCCTGTGGCATCTGGTGGGGCCACTGTGTGATACAGGAAGCTGGACTAGATGGGCTTTTGGCCTGATCCAGCAGGGCTCTTCTTATGTTCTTATGTTATGTTCTTAACATACACTGCATCCAAGGGGGGGGGGGCATTTGGACAGCCAGCAGGAGGTAAGTAAAAATATGAGTAGGCTTCCTGATTGTCTATGGACCAGCCATTTTGCTGGTGTATGTCCAAGGAGGGAAAAGGAGCAGGGCAGCTTGGGAAAGAGAGAATAAGGTCTGGCACACACCGGTGTTGCTGAGGTCCACCACCATTGCCCAAATTGGCTGAGGTCTATAGTGGTTGATCTATAGTGGTAAGACAGGTAAGGATGAAGGAATGAAGCCCACTGCCTTCTGACTCCTGCTCCTGGCGGGTTTTAGGAAGGCAGCTGCAGACTTGGGGTGAGAATCAGTCCAAGTATTTTTGCCACTCTTCCCCTGAAGCTCACCACTTGGTATGAACCACAACAGTTGCCTCATCCTTGGGCCACTTCTGATAGGAGCTCTTACGCTTGTGTCAAATCACTGTTGGGAGGAAAAATATTTTTTTACTTCTCTAGTAAGTGACCTAGAGAAAAATAGGAAGTTTTTGTCGAACTTGATCAAAAATTTCAGCTGTGCATTGACACCTACTCCTTCATTGACATCTCCTCCAGATGGTCTGCAGGTCAGGGGGTCTGGCTCAGTTGGTAAAGCGGCCACCTCATATGCCTGAAGATCTGAGGACAGCAGTTCAAGATCATTCAAGAGCTGTCGACACGCCGCTGACAAGCTGCTGAAGCCTCAGTGGGAGAGAGGATTCTGCAGCTGGCATACTGAGTGGGAGGCAGTGTTGCCATCGTCGATGCGTGGGAGGCCAGTGCCAGAGTGAGGCCAGACCGTGAAGGAAACCACCTGGAATGAACGTTCTATGCAAGATTAGAACTTGTAATATGTAAAAACTGCTTTGGTTTAGATAGCCTGCCTATGTAAACCGCCTTGAATTAAAGTCGGAGGAGAAATCCGATGACCAGAGAAAGGTGGTATATAAATACTGTTGTTGTTGTTGTTGTTGTTGTTGTTGTTTATTCTCCTCTCTAATCTCTCTTGTTCAGCTGACATTGTGTGTATCCACTGTTCCTGATGGGTTTTTTTTCTTTTTTCATAAAAACTTGTACTTCCTACATTTTTGGTTTCTGGCCATTCTGTCCCCCCCCCCCCGCCCTTCTCTTCTGTATGATTCCTCCTTAAAGCCATTGGACTTAATCTTACAATGCATTCCAGTCATTTCTAACTGCTTTTGAATTTGGGGACATAAGAAGTGATTACTTATATTTCTTATTGCTGTTTCCGAGAATTACTCAGGTGGAACTATGCTTTTTAATTTTCTCAGTTTCACAGTGGTTCTGTTATAACCATTCTTAGTGGCTGTTATATTGTGCCGTACAATTTTCATTAAAATATCAATAAAAATGTAAATATGAATGAAAGGGAGAAGAAGAAGAGAGAAGAAGCATCAGCAGCAAAGAATGTAGGTAAGTTGGTCCAGGGAATTATGGACTGGGGAATATAAGAGAGTAATAAGATTTTTAGGCTTCAATCTTACCCTAGTTACGTGCATATCAATCCCACACTTATTTCAGTGTGCATATCACTGTGTTCAGGACTACAGGCCTTTGCCCCAATTCCACAAATCCTGTTTGTTTGTGTGCGGGTGCTGATGTAAACATGGATCTCACCTGCCCCTTGAAGCTTCTTCATTCATTTCAGTAGAGTGGGTACTCCAGTAGAGTGTCGTCTTGTACATTTGTGCCCTTTTCACTGAAGTGAACAAGGAAGCCTGATCAGGCAAGAGCTCTGTCTGCCCACTGGAATTAATATACAAAGCTCTGAATCAGGGGTGTGGACAGCGATCCTTTGGCCAATTGCTCTTGCATTGACGTCCATGCTAATCTTGAGATGGAGGAAAACAGACAGGGAAACTGGAGGAGATGTCATTATGTCTTGAGAGAGGCCACAAGGCATGTAGCAACCAGATCACCAAGGAAAGAGTTCCAGAAAACATGAGAGCGAAATCAGAAGGTTGCTGTGCAACAGGAAGGCACATAGCAACACTGTTTATACAATGCTCTGCTGCTAGGATAGAGTGGTAGGAGGAAGCGGTGAAGAGAAGAGCATCGTCAGCCAACACTGTATTGCCTTGTTTTCCTGATTTATTGCATGAAAACTGACTTTTCCATCAGAGCCCCCAACTTCTCCCAGGCCATCTGGTCACTGGTGTCACTGGAGCGTGGCGGGGGGGGGGCCGCCAGGGGGTGACGCGCACCACGGGGTGATTCGCGCACCCCCGCGCGCATCACCTCCGTGACGCGCGACACCCTCTGGATGCTCCGAGGCCGGCCCTCGGCAAAATGCCCTCAAAATGGTCTCTGCACATGCGTGAAAATTGTAAAAATTATTTGCAAATTGTAAAATTGTAAAAAAATTGTAAAAAAATTGAAAAAAAATACCCGTATTAACACGCTGCCTGAGCCTTCTTTCAGAAGGCCCTGGAGCGTCTGGAGGGTGACACGGGCACACGGGGCAGGGTGCAGCCGGGTCGCCCCCCCAAATCGCCTCGCTAGGGTGACGCGCGCCCCCCGCCTTGGGGTGATGCACGTCCTAGTGACGCCACTGCATCTGGTTGACCCCCCAGCATTGCATGGAGAGTGTGCTACGGGAGCATGGCTGCATGGCGAGAGATGGTGGTGGATAGGATTGGGCTGCCTGTGTCATTTTGGGCTATTTGCATTTGGATTGGGAAGTTGTTGTGTGTATCGGCTTTCTGATCCATCCGCATGCAGCTCCCCTTGATCTCCATAATAAATGCTCGGTCTAATGATGGGGACGGGGTCCACCTCCTCTGAGGAGGTCTTGTCCAGTTGTTGTCTGGTTCTGATAAGAAGGCGGTGGGGCACAACGCAGACTAAGGCCAAAGGTGAATTTGACCCCAATCCTATTGAACGAGTGTTCCAGCAGTGCAAATTCCTTTACAGTGGCACAAAACCCGGGCCACTGTCACACACTTCTGGGCAGTGGCCGTATAATGGCGAGAGGTGCATGCATGTGGCAGTGGTCCTGGGAGGCTCTGCAGGCACTGGTAGGTTGGTGGCAGGGGTGGACCTTGGATGGGGAGGGGGAGTCATGGGGCATTTCAGTGGAGGTATTGGGGGCGTGATGGGGAAGAAGGGGTGGATGTGGATGCAGTCGCATATACTGAGCAAAACTAGTTTTACTGTCTGATTGCCTATTGCCACCCCTCACCATAGCATGCAGTGCAGCCTCAGCAGGCATGGCTGCATGCTACAACATGGGAAGGAATAGGATTGGGAAGTTTGTAATTTAAGGGTATTGCGATCCATCCCACTAATGCAGCGGTGGGGAACCTCCGGCCCCAGGGCCGGATCAGGCCCCCGAGGCCATCTGGTCCAGCCCCTGGAGAGATTGCCGGGAGGCCGCCCAACCGGCCCCTGGAGGCTCCGCCGTCCGAAGCCACCGCCGGGTCCGCACGTCACCTCCGGAGGCCGGGACAGGGCCTTTCCATGTCCTCCCCGGCCGCCGCCTCGACCCCTTCTCACCAGGCCGTTGGCCATTTCGCGCATGTGTACCATGCAAGCTCTTGCCTTCTTCGGCATGGTACGCCGGAGGTGACGCACGGACCCGGCGGCGGCTTCGGACGGTGAGCGCGGAGCTTCCGGAGGCCGATGGGGGGGGGGGCGGGGGCAAAATTAAATAAATAAATAAAAATGGCGCCTGGCCTTACAGCCGGCCCTCAAGCAAATTTCTAATATTTAAAACGGCCCTCGCCAAGGAAAAGGTTCCCCGCCCCTGCACTAATGGGACATATGACCAACTTACACACTCACATTTTATGAAGTGAAATCAACCCGGTTTCCCATTTTCAGTTGATTTTGGTTTGTGCTCCAGTATTTGACTAGCCTACATCACAGATCATGTCAATTGGCTTCATCCCACTTTGGCAAGACTTTTTGAAGATGACCTGGAGATGTGTCAGGTAATTTACAAGAATGCTAGATCAAATTACAGATCACCTCTGCCACCCCCTCTCAATCAATATAGTTCAGTTTGTGAGTGTTAAGAATCCAGTCTGTTTAAGAACTCTCCTACTGTGTGGGCGAATACCATTTCCCTGCCCGGGGAATTTTGTCAATTGAACAGTACCAGTATGCATGGAAAAGTGCAAAGGTCAAAGGAGTTTTCTCCAGTTTCTGCTGTATCACACCTACTTATTTGCTCGTGGCTGAAGTACTGCTGTTTAGAAAGTCACCTAGATGAGAGCTGAAAGGATGGAGAATGTCTCCAATATGTTGAAATGATTGTCGCTGTTTTAAAAAGAAATGATCCGCATTGCCATACAAATCCTCTTTCAACCTCAGCTCTTGTTAAGAATTCCTCTTTGTCTCTTTTCAAAAAAAGGGCACTTGATATATGTACCTAAAACATTTCTCTTTCACCTTTTGGTGAAACCAAGGTGACTAACGAGAATGAAAATAATCACTAAATAACCCACCACACCCCCCAGCCAGCACAAGTAGAAATCTCTCCCAGTCTTCCTTGTAGCTGCTCTCGGTCAGCCCTACTCTCCATGTGCTCTGGACAGGGGCCTCTGGACTGTGTTCTGCCTCCGCACTGGCCTCCCCGACCCTCAGAACACCTTTTCCCCACCAATATACTGCCCTGTTACATCACTGTAGTGTGGCGCGCGGGGCGGGCCGCCCGGGGGGTGACGCGCGCAAAGGGTGACGCGCATGCGTCCGACGGTCCGGGGCCTTTTGAGAAGGCCCGATGCGTCGAGACGTCATTTATTAGCTTTTTCGCGCATGCCCTTGCCCTCAGAAACAGTCTGCGCATGTGCGAAAAAGCTAATAAATGACGTGTCAACGCATCAGGCCTTCTGAGAAGGCCCTGGACCGCCGGACAGGGCAGTCGCTCTTAGAGCCAGGGGGTAAGCGTCACACTAGGGCAGGGGTGACGCGCCCCCCTGCTCCAGGGTGACGCGCCCCTTAGTGATGATACTGATACTGCCCCCTAATGTTCTGAAGGAGCATTGTACCTACTTTCTAACAAAATTAACGGATGGTTGGCAATCCTAAACTAATGATGCATATGGTGTGGGTGGGGATTATAATATTATATTATAATAATTTTAGCAGAGGTGTATCCAGCTTCCTTGCTGCCTGCGGCGGCAAGGACAGATGTCAACCCCCCCAAGCCTAGTGACACCCCGGAAGTGACATCACTTCATCCAGGAAGTGATGTCACTTCTGAGCAGCGACGTGGCAGGCAGGAGGTAGGGACTGGGGCAGCCGCGTCTTCGGCTTCTCTCCCCATGATTGGGGAAAAGAAGCCGAAGACTGGCAGACTGGTGGCTGGCAGACTTGGGCAGTCGCACCTTTGACTTCTCTTCCTCAATCATGGAGAAGAGAAGCCAAAGATGCGGCTGCCCCCAGCCGATTAAACAAAACGAAAATTTTGCCACTGCCACAAAGGCAGCCGTAGCCTTTGTCACACACACATCTGGCTGGGTGGCCTGTTGCCCTGGGGCAGCCCACCCCCGCCCCCCTTAGTATGCCACTGAATGTTATAATTATTATTTCTAATACAGAAAGAAATACAGACTCCTCTGGTTTGCCACAGCAGAAAAATTTCTTCCCTTCCTGCAGACTTGCTAAAGTCTTGCTGGGAGGGAGGACTCCAGCCACCTACTCTGGAAACTTTAATGGCTCATTGTTATGTGTGGAGTTAACCAGCCTCAAGGAAAAGAAAATCTGCATACATTGTAGATGGGTCTTTGTAGGCTTATGAGGTCTTCTTGGTTTGCCTTGCTCTTCTTAATTATGCATGCAAATGCAGTTTTGCACTGTACTTTTCATCTCAGTTACTTCTGAATTTTACCAAGTCAAAAAACCAAACTCATTGGATTAAGGCTGACCCACACTACACGAGCTCAGGCGCGGAGGCCTCTGCCTCTGCGCGCAGAGCTGGTCAGAAGGAGTGTCTTCCCGCCTGTTGTCCCTCCTGTTGTCCCGCCTTCTTAGAAAGCACAGCGGTGATTGGTTAAGCACAAATGCAGTCCGATACACGAGAGAAGAGAGAGAGGGGCAGGAAGGAGAGAAAACTAACATAACAATTTGTGCCGGGAACAGAATTCATCTTGCTAACTTTTGTGAGAAATGGATCCATGAGAAATCGGAGACTCGAGTGAGTTCCGATTGATTGACAGCCCCTTTCATCCCGCCCTCTCATCCAATTGGTTGGCTTCAGTAGCTCCACGAACCCGCCCCTCAGAAGATGGGTTTTCAGCATTATGTACACGCCGGAAATTGGGAGATCGCAGCTGCTCCGCTTGCTTCCGCAATGGCGACAGAGAGCTCCGCACATCTTCGTAACGCGCCGGGATTCGTGTACTGTGGGTGAGCCTTTAAGCTTCCCCTCCCTCCCCACCCCCGCCCTGCCACACCCTGCCCCAAGGATTCTCCAGGGACAATCATTCTAATGCATTCAACCAAACATTCTAAGAATGCAGATAATTATAGATTCAGCAAGGCAAAAATAAAACAAAGTGATAGCAGTTTCTAAACTAGCAATTTGAAAACTGAAACTGGTTCACAGAATTCTTGATGGCCACCGGTGGCAGGTAATTCACCTGGGCTGCTGCTGCTGCTGCTGGATAGGAAATACGATTCTCTCCTGTCTCAAATCAAATTTTGACTTTTCAGCAAGTAGAGACAAAGATTGTATCTTTCTTGCTGCTGAATGAAAAACCATTTCAGGAATCAAAGTCTGCTGCGTGAAGACAGGGTAATTGCCATAATGTTCCCAAAGGACAGGAGATACCAATTTGTAACAATTGGAGTAATATGGCCCATCTAGAGGCCCCCAGTAGCAAGCTGGCATCTGAATTTTGCACTAGTTGCTGTGTCCAAATTCTTTTCAAGTGTATTGCAATAATAACTGAGGTGGGATTTGACTAACAGCCCAGTCCTATCTCCCCCCAACCCATAGCACATAGTGCTGCTGACAGAGTGCATGCTGCATGCTGTGGTGGTGGTGGTGGTGGTGGTGGTGTGTGTGTCTAGACAGCCCAGGAGAGGCGAGTTAAAATCTTTTTTACTTACCTCCCTGTAGTACTCCTATGGGGAGGCTTACCATAGTCCCGGATCCAGCCGGGACAATCCTGGTTCAGGAGCCCAAATCCAGGGCTCCCGGCCGGTCTCCTGTTTGTCTTGGCCGTCCAGGACTGCCCCCCCTGCAGCACCGCTGCATCTTCCTCTTCTTTGTTCCAGCCTCGCGTGCAGGCGTGCAAGGCTGGGACAAAGTCCCTGCCCCCGGTGACGTCACAATTCCAGACCCCGCCCCCAGTGACATCACTGCCGCCCCCCTGCATCGGGGAAAATCTAGTAAGCCTACCTATGGGTCTTCTTGAACCCATGCCAGCTATTTAGCTGATGTAAGTCCGAGGAGAGTCAAGGGACTTGATGGGCTGGGAAAAGGGGGATAGGATCTCAGTGTGCACAGGTGCTGCCAGGATCCTCCCCCTCCCACCCTCAGACTGCCCCTTCCCTGGCTCACTCCCCACACCAATCCTTCCCTGAACCTCCCCTAAATTGCCCCTGCCACCACCTTACCTTCTCTGGTAGGGGCATCCAAGAGCCATTGTCGTACATGTGGGGCCTCTGGACATTTGCGCTGGCAGCCCCATAGCGCACAATGGCAATGTGGATTTCAAGGTGCTGGACCAGAACGTACGGTAGCAGATTGTGAGATCTGCCACCATAAGCCCTGGACAGGATTGGGGTCCAAGTGAGCTTCTCATAAGAATGTAAGAAGAGTCCAGCTGGATCAGGCCAAACACCCATCTAGTCCAGCTTCCAGTTTCCCATAGTAGACCACCACTTGTCTCTCAGTTGCTTACAAGCAGATGATGAAGGCTTATCCTTCTTGAAACGTCGGTCTCTAACAACCCTGGACTTTACTGATTCTAAGAAGATCTCTAATGTACTTACTACTATGTGTGCTCAGTTAGGGATTTTAATTTTTTTATCAGTAACCTGCTGCGGTTTATATGTTAAAATACATGGCTTTCAAATCCATAATACCTGTGTCCTCTACCCTCCTTCTTCTTCTGTTGCTCCCCTGCAAGTGGTTTTCAGAGGTATCCTGGAGGTAGCATACAGCCATCATGGCTACAAGCCCTCCATGAATTTGAGCTGCCCTCCATGAATTTGTCTAATCCCATTTTAAAGCCATTTAGATTAGTGACCAGCAACACACTTCTACAGACTGATTGTGAGCTGTCTGAAGAAGTAGTTTTCACCATCCTCAATACTTTGGTGTCAACTGCAAACTTGGTCACCTTGCTGCTAATTCCTAACTCATTAGGCTTACCAGATCTCCAACTGGGACAGAGTGCTAGCCCTTTAGAAGAAGGGATGTGGGCAGGTGTAGCTTGTTAAACTTTAGAGCACAATCCTAGGCATGTCTACTCAGAAGCAAGCCCCACTGAACACAATGGGGCTTGCTTCTGAGTAGACATGCCTAGGATTGTGCTCTAAGGTTTAACAAGCTACACCTGCCCACATTCCTTCTCCTAAAGGACTAGGACTCTCTCCCAGTTGGAGATCTGGTAAGCCTATGTAACTCATGAAAGTTGGTGCATGATGAAGATGTTAAATTCTGTACCAATAAGTACAGGGAAAAACACACAGTTTGGGTGTTGGGACCCAAGTTCTTCAACCAGTCCCAGTTCCCTAATAATATGATTGTTTCTAGTGCTGGTGCTCTAAAAGGAGAGCACGTTCCAAAAGTGGAAATCTGTTTACAACCTTTGTTGGAAAGCTGCCATTTCTCACGACATCTTGGTACATTTCCAGGTACTAAAACACTCATTCCTGCTTCCTTACAAAAAGAAAAAAAGGCTAATTATGTGGCATCCAACAATTTATTAGGACAGCTGCTGATTGATCCTGGACCAGCTGCCATTTCTTTACAGTTTGTTTTTCAAGCTCTGTGACACTCATGGGCAATTTCCCGAAAACGTTGAACTGCAAGTTTGTACAGTATGACAAAGTTGTGCAATGAGGATCATTTACCCTCACGCTTGTTTGCCAATGACTTAGCCAGGGGGGAGGCTGGCAAGTGCCCAGTGCTTTTCCTGCTTCTTGCTTTGTGTGACATCCTTCACATTTGTTATTTTAAAAGCCTACTTATATACTTTGAATTCAAGCACATGCCTGAACTTGCAGTTGCTTAAGGCAGATATCTCCCCACTGACCACATAGGTAAAAAGGTAAAGGTGACCCCTGACAATTAAGTCCAGTCGTGTCTGACTCTAGGGTGTGGTGCTCATCCCCATTTCAAAGCCGAAGAGCCAGCGCTGATCCGAAGACGCCTCCGTGGTCATGTGGCCGGCATGACTCTCCTTGCCGTAGAGTGTAGCATGCGGCTGGAACACGGAGCACTGTTTACCTTCCCGCAAGCGGTACCTATTTATCTACTCGCATTGTCATGCTTTGGAACTGCTAGGTTGGCAGGAGCTGGCCAAGCAACGATTGCTCACCCCGTCACGGATTTGAACTGCCGACCTTTCGATCGACAGCTCATGGTTCAGCGGTTTAACCCACTGCGCCACATGGTCACCATTAACCCCCTCCTATGTGAGTAGGTCCTAGAGAACTGCTCCATCACCACCAGTATTACTATGGGCACAGATGGTGTCAAATGCTATGGGCACAGAGATGGTGGCAAGGACCAGCAGTGGACCTTTCTGAGGGCCTTGGACCTTAGCACTTGCCCAATGATGGCCGGCCCATCTATGAGGTCAACTGAAGCTGTCACCTCAGGCAGCAGATTGGCAGGAGGTGCCCACACACCTCTGTCTCCTCCACTTGCCTCCACTGGAAGAAGCAGAGGCTGGTGCATCACCCAGAAAGGGCGAAGGCAGCATTTGGCACACTGCCTCGGGCACCAAGAGTTCTTAGTGCCCAAGGCACACGAGTTAGAGACACCCATATTTTAAGTCAATAAAATGCTGGCGATCACCTTGTTAGTAGCCATGCTGGTCTCACCGATGAGGACTAATGCAGAGTTGATTTGGGCAATGCATTTTACTGGATTGATTAATCTTTACAGTTTACCCCTAAGCACTAGTTGGTTAATTTCAAACCATTTTCATTGGGACCATGGCATGAAGGGAAAGAGTGAAAACCTTCACTCCATGGGTCACAGTGCCAGGCATGATCAGTCCCTCCGCACCTGCTATTTTAATGTTTAAAAAGATGGACGCCTCCTGCATGTACCATTTGTCTTGATCCTAATGCTTGAAACTTGCCAGTTTCTTAGCAAACCCTGAACAAAGCTTATAAAGTGCTTTGTACTGGACAACATGTGGTAAAATAACCTGGCATAGAAAATATGACATCAGTGCAAAACTCCGTGGAGAAACTAAATGATGGCCAAATGTTCTGAATGCAGTATAAACTCCTGTGTGTGTTTGCTGGCGCTGAAATGTACAAAAAAGGATTTTTTAATGCTTACCACAGAGGCATTTCATTGCACTCCTGTGGGCCTCACAGCTTTTTCCTGTGATACTTTCAAATACTGCAATTCTTGAAGAAATAAAAAACACTTGGGGTAGAGATGTAACATATAGTTTAGCTGCCTGGACCTTAGCGGACCTTAGCAAGCAACTTCCAGTGGAGGTTCATCTCAAGATCAATGGGTCTGTGGAACCAGAGGACATCATATCAGCCACCCTCCAAGCCTTCATCTTGAGAATAGCTGCCTTGGCAGTCATCACCCAGCCAACATCTCTTGAGAGCAAGCTTTGCTAAGGAGCAATGCATACTTGATGAATCCTTCTGATTTATCTTATAGAGAACAGCAGCTCTGTGCCAACATTCTCCTTCCCCTGCCATAACATAATAATAACAACTACCACCAGTATTTATATACCATCTTTTCTTTGGTCATCAGATTTCTCCTCTGAATTCAAAGGCAGTTTACACAGGCAGGCTTTCTAAACCCCGAGAAGTGACAGTATGTTCTAATCTTGCATAGAAGCCTTCATTCTAGGTGGTTTCCTTCACAGTCCAGCCTCTTCTCTGGCATTCGCCTCCCACACATTGACTGACAGGCAACCTTGACTGCTGCTCAAAGTGCAGCTGCAGCTTGTCTCCCTCACAGAGGCTCTACTACAGCTTGTCAGCGGCATGCCGACAGCTCTCCGACAGCACACAGATACATCCGGGCATCTTGAACTGCCGTCCTTGAGATCTTCAGGCATATGAGACGGCCGCTCTACCAGCTGAGCCAGACCTCCTGGAAACATCTAGTACATACTCCCTCATGTACTGATGTCATTACATGGTGCGTCTCCCTGCCCCTACTCGACATCATTGGCTACTGCTGTGGAGAGTCAGGAAACACATATTGATATTAGGACCTGAGGCAAGGTGTACTACACATTGTGGAGGGAGTGGTGGGGACGATGACAACTTGCCATTGTTGGCAGCAGCAACCCTGTGTTCCTTCTGATATTCAGGTCTCATTCTCACAAATGGTGGGTAGTGTCCACAGGTTCCTTGATCTAGAGAAAGAGAAACTGTGGATGCTCCTCCAAGATGAGATGGTAAACCTGTGTGTCTGGAATGTACCACTTCAGACTGCTGCAGTAGGTTCACACGATTGAATGCTTCCCCATTGGAAAAAGGTTCCTACATATCAGTGCCAACATCAGATTGCTGGGGGCTTTGAGGGCTCCCCCACTCCATGCTGGCACATGGGGTGGCACCACTGCCACTGAGGGGTCAGTTGGCCTGCACATTCTGATGCCCCACCTGCTGCTAGGTCTTACTCTCAATTTCACTTGTAAGATGCCAGAAGAGACATCACCAAGCAATGTTCACAGATGTCCAAGTTTGTCCTGAACCCAGTGAAATGAGTGTGTTGCTTCCAAAATGTTACTGGAGACTATTCCAGAAGTTACACCTATAATTGTTTTCGGCAACTGATAGGATCAGGCCATGAGTTCCATCTTGGGAGGTTGGAACAGTTGCATCCTTGCCTTAGGAAAGCTCAGGTGCGAACGGCTGTTGCATTGCAATAGTTGAGTGCCAGTGTGGTGTATTGATAAAAGTCCCTGACTAGGGTTGGACAGAGCTGGGCTCCAAGTCTTACACAGCCATTAAGTTTATGAGGTGACTGCGGGAAAGAGACTTCACACAGAGTTGTGTGTGAGGATAAAAGGGGAGGTGGAACACAATGTATGCTGCCGAGGTCCTTGGAGGAAGGGGGAGATAAAAATGAAATCAATTCATAATAGCATTATTGTTTCAGGAAGGGGGATCTTTGGGCTAGCGCACATTTGTCAGCTGTGAGAAGTGCTGGTTGCCACAGCAAACTGAGTTTTTCATGTCAGTGAGCTAAATCTGCTCTTGAAGCCGATATCTTTTACTCCTTCATTAGCACCAAAGGTCATCAGTGAACGGGCTAATTTTTTTTCAACTTCTCTTTCTTCCTGCCTGAGGAAAATAAGAGCATGTCAAGGCAAAAATGCCGCCCCTCCGCCTCCACTTTTCAGGCAAGTGAGAGAAAATGAAGGGGTTGAACGTTTGTCGCTGCACTGATACCTTCAGAGACTTTTTCGGGCATTTTCCTTCCAAACCCTTATTTAAAAACACTCGTCCTGTTAAAGTAGGGGAATTAGAAAAATCTTTAGCACAGAATTCAGAGCTTTCTAATGTTTATTACCTATTTTACACATTGGTTTTTGAATTCTTGCTGTCGATACTTCAGTTTTCCAAATCCTACTTTTCTTAGTGCATTATGTCCACTCTTTTCTTCACCACCTAACTCTGTGTAGTTACCAAGAATGGTGTCCCTCCCTTGAGAATCTTTCAGATACTGAAGGAAGTTGCAGTTGCTGTCTCACCTTTTCATTGGGAATGTTTCCTAGACAGTGTGCCTAGGGTTGTATCCTCACATCACGATCCTATGCATGTTCCACTGTGATCAGTAGGGTTTACCAAAGTAAGCATGCATTGAATTGCAGCCTTCCAGGAATACTAGGTTTGGACTACCGGTACTTGGGAGCTGGCAACCCTAGAACATGACGATTGATTAATTAATATACAGGTATTAAAATAATTATTCAGCTGCTCTTGTGCTCAACTTAGAATAGCCTTGCATCCATTTTCAAGACATCTGAAAAGAGAGATTCCAGCTGCCGCAACACTGATTCCCAGTGGGTCTCTTGCTTGCCAAAGGGAAGCAAGATGGGTCAATTTTGTGATGACTCAAAGTACACCTTATGCAAAATATTCAGAGATGCACAATGCCCTGAGTTTTCTCATGTTTACTTTTTTATATTTGCAGTTTAAAAACTCTATCAAGCTGAGCCTGGAATATTCAAATCAACTCATCGATGAATAATCAATCCATGTAATCTGTCCATTCAACCTAACAAGTCAATATTTAATTGCATCATCCAAGTTCTTAATATTAACTTAAATTATTTTTCAGTACATTTACTCTATTGTAACTTTTTCAATGTATACTATGGATATCAACTTATTTTTGCTTGAACATGATCATGGATCCATTTCTTTCTCAAGTCTTATTCATGAGGCTGGGATTTTTTCTTCTCCAACTGGATAAAGCAGAGAAACAAGCACACACACACTTCTTTTCCTACTGTGCTTATAAGCTAAGGTATTGGAAACCCAACTTACAAAGGGATGCAGGTGCAGTCCAATGGGGACAGGATCAGTGGCGCCGCTCTAGGTGGGGCAGAAAGGTATGTTCCGTCCCGCTCCGACCCATCATTACACATTGGCAGGAGGCGGCCCCGCCCCCCTCGCCTTTGGAGCCATTCAGGGCGGCGAAGGCAATGCGCAGGGAGTCTCCCTGTGCGTTGCCTTTGCTGCCCTGAACGGCTCTGAAGGCAAGGGGCTGGGGCCGCCTCCTGCCAATGTGTAACGATGGGTTGGAGTGGGGCGGAACGTACCTTTCTGCCCCACCTAGAGCGGCGCCACTGGACAGGATGATCATGTACATCTGGATGTGGCTTGTCTACTACCATCCCCATTGTAACTTCCACATAATATGAATGAAGCTGCAAGTTCCCATTCCATCTGTCCTTGGCGTGGATGGGAACACTTATTTCCATTATATAAGGGAACAACGTATACAGCTTTTCCTTCCACAGTACTGGTCTCATGCAACACCTTTTTGTGTGCATCTGCTTCTGAATTGGGGCTAATATCTGGTGGTGGTGGTGGTTGTTCTGCCATGCTGTGTGACATTTTTATTCATTTTCATGCAATTTTTATTAAATACTTCATACAGCCCATTCTCAGAAGTGAGCCCCATTTTCTAGATCAGAGCACCATTGAGTGTAATGGGATTTACTTCCAGGCAAGTGTGCACATGACTTCAGCCATCTTGTGCATAGTTATTCAAAAGTAAGACCTACTGAGTTCATTGGGACTCAATATTCAGGAAGCATGTACTGTATAGGATTGTGGCCTTAGGTAATCTAATATGTACCTATTTGGGAGAAATCCTACTGAATTCAGTGGGACTTATTTTTGAGTAAGCATACATAGAACTGCCACAGTTAAATCTCTCATCTGATCCTTGATACCTAGATTGTAGCCAAAAAACATGTACTGTCTGTTCTCCTGATAATTTCTAATAATGTACTATTCCATGATACTACCAAATCTATAATCGGTCTATCATCAGTTCGGGAACATTCCATAGTATTATAATATTTTGCTCAGTTTCCCTCTCTACAAATTCATCAGTTCTGACATTCATTTAGTTTTCCGCACATTTTGGATCTCTTGCCGCAGGTCAGACATCAAGGTGAGACTAAGCAGCTGAACCACAAAATCTTCAAAATCAGTTTGGTCATTCTTGTTCTCATCGAGGGCAGAAATGATTTCCTGGTATTTGGGTTTCGTTTCTTGTCCCTGTGAAGGAATTTGAATAATGTTGTGGCCAAATATGCAAATAGCTTTCACCACCACCACCACCACCACCACCACCACCACTGATTGCTATAATATAACAATATTATAGCATTGCTATCATATGAGGTATAGAAATGTAGCAAGAACAAATGTTCTTAAATTACATGTACTACTGAATTTATCCAGAAGTGGGTCTTTTTAAACCATGCTGAGAATGATGCTGCCCAGCCCTCTGTTGAAACTAGACTGCTGGATTCAGGCCCTACACAGGTGTTTGTAACTAAAATGTTTATTTAACAGCATTCCGTACAATTCTCTGGCAGGGCTTGTAGCACAGTCCCATAGCAAGAGCCCCCCCCCCCCACACACACACACCCCAGAAAGGAAAGGAGGCTGGGTTGTACTTAAAGGGACAATACATAATTGATTCCTGCAATGCATTTGCACAACATGCATGTGCACAAACATGCATGCGCACAAAACATGTATGCACACAAATGCACGCTCTCTCTCTCTCTCTCTCTCTCTCTCTCTCTCTCTCTCTCTCTCTCACACACACACACACACACACACACACACAGAGCATCCCTGTGTTGAGGCTTTGGCAGGAGCATCCTGAGTGGATCTGCTGTCTGAATTGGGCAGATCCACTCTGTCCCTGCTAGTGTGCCCCCACAACACCTCGCATGTGCCCATCACTGCTGTTGCTGCCAGTGCTTCCACCTCACCCACCTGGCTGCTTCGGAAAGTGGCCAGGTAGTTAAGGAGAGGGAGTGAAGTGAGGTGAGGTGTGGTGAAGTGTGGCTGCCTTACCTTCAGCTCTGGCGCCACCTCCTTCCATAGCACCATCCTGTTTGAAATACAGGATGAGTGGGCCAAATAGTGGGTGGCTGCTGCCCCGATTCTCTTCCTGGTTGTTCTCAGCAGCAGCCCCCCCCCCCCATCATTTGCCACCACCACCACCCAACTTGCCACTTGAAATGGCCACTGCAGTTGGCCTCATGGCTAGGCTGGTCTTGGACTTTGGGATCCTGTTCTAGGCTGGACCCTGCGTCACTCTCTCTTTCTATGAAACTGCAGAGTCCGAGAACCATCTCTTTCATGCTCAATACAACATCTAGTTGCTGGACACCTTAACTGGGGACTGGAAAGGAAGAAAAAACCTAAAGGCAAATTCACTTCAATTATCTTACCTGTGTAAAATGCATAAACTGAGTTTGTAGCAGCTTTTTAGCTTCAGATTTGCTGAGTTTGCCCTCAGCATCTGCAGCACTATCATAAACCAAAGCTAATGTAGCAATGGCTTTTTCTAGATCAGAGCCTTTTCCTAGAGCTGAGGGAAAAAAATGTACGTGAGGATGATGATGGAACCATTATAGTCTAGTCAGCAAGAATAAATCAACCTGATTTCATCAGAAAAACTTACTTGCAAAAGAAACAGGACTTGGAGCACAGGTGGGGCTGGGGAAGAACAGGCTGCTCTTATTGCACACAATACCCTTATTGCAAAAATGTGAAATACCTTTGGTTCTCTTTGAATGGCCCTGTGTGTTGCAAGTGTTACAGTAGACAATAGTAGGATAGCATTGCAACTAAGAAAGGTGAGGAATACTGTATAACAAAGGTGACCTCAAGGGTTCGGGATGCTACCTTTTGATTGCAAACCTCCTAGCTCTTTGGGTGGGGCCAGGGATGGAGTCAGCAATGCCTGGTGGGTCCGAGTGGAGGTTGGAATAATCTGAAATAATCCCATTTAGATGAGCTGTGTAATGGTACAGGACTAAATTCAAGAGCTTGTGTGCTGGAGGAGGAAGAGATGGAATCTTATGGAAAGCCATAGAGATTCCCAGGAGAACTGCTGTTGGACCATTTAGCTTTGGGATGACAATGGCGTATGCTCTGTACGGCAACATATCTATTCACACAATTATTTTGTTTGATGCTGCATTTGATACCAGGAAAACAGATGGGGGTAGGGAGTAAAGAAAGGAGTAGACCACCTTACCTTTAATAGAAGTCAGCTGCTTGGATATTGGAATACTGGGAATTTAACAGAGACACAGTATTACTGGAGAGGTCAATTTTGCTAGGAACGCATGCCTGTTATTTTCTTTCATGGGGAATGGAAGAGATTATACTCAGTGGATATGTGGTGTCTAATACCTACCTAATGGGTGATCACTTTGTTGCTATCAAAGAGTTAAAAGGCTGGTTCACAAAATCAGGTTCTCTTACATGTGATAATATCTGTGTGCAAAACAGATCTGGGCATGCATATACGACTAGTGTATGTGCATTCATAGTGTCGCATAAAACGTAAACAGGACTCATTTCAGATCATTCTAGTTTCAGATCCAAATCTTCAAATCGACTTATTAGTGGTTCAGGACCTCAGACAACTTCCTCTATAGTCTTTACGCCGTACCTAAAAACCTGGTAGAGATAGGGCCATAGGACCCTTCATGTTCCAGGTCTCTCCCTGAATGTTCAATGTTCATTTAAATCTGTAGCCCTTTTACTTGTGGTGGAACAAAGGAAACTGCATAGGCAGTATTCTACACACTTGCTTACTAAGAAGTAATGCAGTTCAATAACATTAAACCTAGGAGGCTACCTGCATTTGTGTTCTATTGGTTTTGCAATGATTCCCCTATTCCCTTAAACTCCTTAACCAGAAATGTATACCTGTGTGGCTCCAGAGAGGATGCACTGGAGAGTGAAAGAGGGAGATGTAACTTGGTCAAGGCAGGGTTTGAGTGAAACTGTCTCCTCTGCATCTAGCTCCTTCTACTCATTCCCATGGAGAAGTCCACCTCTGTCCATGATAGATGCTAGGCATTTTTAGTAGCTTTCTCACTGTCTTTTTGGACTGCATCAGACAGGCAGCCCAATCTATTGGGATCCACCCCCTCCCGCAGCCTCCCCACCCCGGTCCTCCCCCCTCCTTGCCCAGTTTTGCCCCGCTGGCAGAAGTCGTGTTCCCCCAGTGCTGGCTTCTGTAAGGCAGCTGTAAGGCAGGGCACTGAGTAGTGCTGCCCAAGCACCGGCGGGAAGCCTGGAGCCTTTCTGAGCATGTTGCTGGACCTCTGGCCACCCACCGGAGCAGGTAAGCCAGTGAGGGATGTGGGAGGGGATGGGGGGAGGGCAGAACAGCAGCGGGGAGGGGGTAAAACTGGGCAGGGAAGGGGGAGGACTGGGGGTGGGATGCGGGAAGAGGTAGATCTGGCGGCGATGGTGCATGCCAGATCCTATCCCCTCTGGCAGCAACCTCCCTACCCCCTTTCTCTCCTTGGACTTACGCCAGCCAAAGAGCCGAGGAGACCCATTGCGAGGCAGGAGGCTTACTGAGGGGAAAGGGGTTTTAAATTTCCTACTCCACCGCCCCCTCCCCCTGTTGGATACAGTGCGCACCTTTTTGGCACAGTTGCACCAGCGTGGGTTGGGGAAGGATTAGATTGGGTGGGTGAATGGGCTGGCAGAGCCACATGCTGTTGAACTGCGATCTAACTCAGCTAGATCGCTGTGGACCAAGTCTGTGCTTGGATGGCAGAAGACCGTTGCGAGTGTCCTGTAAGCCACTCTGAGATTTCTAAAGGAAGAATGGGGCTTACCTAAGACAAATAAAATAAATAATTCATGTTTCTTTTCTTTTCTTTTTTTAAATTACTAAGAAAATGTTCTTGGAGGATTTTTCTATTCTCCCCCGGGCTTTAAAATTTTAATAGAAAGTATGATTACTTTTGCTAAAGTGCTAGAAACTCATTATAGTCTAGCCCGCAAGCTGTGAAACCACTGTCTCTTTTCTCTTGGGGGTGCACATGCATGCGCGCGCGCGCGCACACACACACACAAAACACAAACACAAACACAAAATGAAGATAATCCAAAATAGATAATGAATTTAGGGGATAAATTAGGCGTTAGTAGGAAGGAAAAGAGAACAGGTTTATCTCTTACCGTTTGGGCATTTTTCCTGAAGATTTTGTCCCTTTGCTTGATGAACCAGCCTTTGGCTGAGTTTCAGAATATGATTTTCTGTTTCCAGTGCTGGATGCACAGCCACACATCTTTTTCCCTGTAGCCTGGCCACTGTTTATGATCTCCAAGGAACTTGAGTGATTGCAAACAGGCAAACTGAAACCTTCGTGCTGTGAAGAGTGAAGCCGGCACAGCCTGTTTGCTAGCCAGGCCTATCAAAAATGGACATGCTGCTGCTGCCTGGTCATTGGGTTGCTGGAGAAATAAATCTGTCTGAAGTGCCTAGTTACTGTTTGTGCTGCTATGTGTAACACTCTGGGTGTTTCCATGCATGATGCTAAAGGGCTTCGGAGTTTCTCTTGTCTTGTGCAGTTTGTGTGAACTTGTGAATGCTGATGTGAAATAGAAAATGGAAGAGATGTTTGGACTGCATAACTTTCCAACCAATGTAGGCATTACATTAGAATTATTTCAGATTAGGAAAATGCAACAAGTAGATCAGTCCTCCAGCATGTTCACTGTAAGTCTCACTTTGCTTAATGATGCTGACTCCCAAGCCAGTATGCCTAGGATTGCAACATCAGTGATAATAACATAATTAGTGCAACATTCGTGCAAATAAATAACAGCACCCTCGAAGGAAGTGAACTGGATTGTGAGTCTGACTGTCCTAAAACTCCCCTGTAAAACTTTGAGAGACGCTGGTGTAGGGCGATGAAATATTACTCACTGGGCACTGGTATCTCCAGTTCAGTCACCAATTGCTGCTTATTATTTCCAAGTTTCCTGTTCAATGATGAGGACTAGAAACTTCCTTTCTTTTTAAATTAAAAGCTAAGATTTTGTGAACGCAGATATCACATTTTATACTTACACAATGAAGCAATGATTTTTTCTCCTTTTTTGAAGTGGTTCTTTCAGCTTTCATATATATCATTGGAAGCACAGCTTCAGAAATGGCAGATCTCCTTTGAACTTTGTTATTTATCAATGAGACTGATGATATTTGAAACTGTTATCCTCTGTCATAGATTTTTTGTGGGGAAGCACTTTAAACTTATTTTTTTAATCATTTCTGTTTCTCTGCTAATATATTACAGTCATGTTGCGTCTGTAGAATAACCAAGACAAAGACAGCTACAATTTAATCCTGCAAAACACCCAAAGGGCAAATCCCAAAACTGCTTGAAAATATATTTAATAATATAACTTATCATTAAATGTCCAACAGCATTTTGAGTCATTAGAATTTTATCCTTGGGGAATTCTAAAATTGCTACAAAGAGAGCTCATTTTGTTTCATTCTCCTAGTTTCCTGGGTCTCTCCTACAATGCTAACCATAGAATAGCATTTTATCCCAACAGTGCCATTACCATTGTTGAAGAAACAACCCCCCAACTTGCAATCTCATGTGGGGAAGTACAAAATTCTTCCACCTCTATCACCCCATTCTGTATATTTTCACCATTTAACTACATTACTTTCTGTCCCACCTAAGGAATCACCCCAGCCTCCCTGGTTCCCCCCCCCCCTGCTCTTTGGAGCCTCCTTGCTGCCTTCGCCGCTGGTCGGTTTGTGAGCCGCTCTGAGCGGCCTACCACCTTTTTCTCCGTTCCGACGAAAAAACAAGAGAAAAAAGTGGTCAGCCACTCAGAGTGACTCGCAATCCGACCAGCAGCAGGGGAGGTGGTGAGGAGGCAAGAAAAGTAGGTTGCCTCAGTCTCCCTGGCTGGCTTCCCAGATCCAGTCGCCCCCTTATTACCGTTTTTGCCACTCGTGTTGTGAACATTTTCTCTCTTTTTTTGCCCCCTGGAGCAAGGAAAAAAATTGCCCCCCTTTGGTGTTGCGCCCTGTGCATGTGCCCCTCAGGCTCCACCATTGTTATGCCACTGGGAATAGCTATCATTAGCATTACCTGAAACATAATACTTTTCAGTGGAGGTAGTTCATACATTCAGCTCTGAGCCACTGACAGCTCAATACTATCTAATACCCACCCCCAATGCAGCCTCACCACCGGATTGCATCCTGCATCCTGCAGGGAGAGGCAGTCCCAGATGTCTCCTCCAGGTAAGGGAACATTTGTTCCCTTGCTCAGAGGTAAGTCTCTGCTGCCATGATGGATCTACTTGGACTTGCGCCGGTGATGTTGCTGGCGCAAGTCGGAGTAGACCCAGAGGCAGATTGAGGCTGGGAGGGGGGATAGGATAGCAGCAGAACTGCTGCCGCCAAAACTTCCCCCTTCTCAGCCTCAACAACCCGCTCCCACCCCATTCCCCCTCCCTTCTCCTCTCCATTCTGCCCACCGCTGCCCAGGCCAACGTTCCAGCAATGGGGCTTTTCCAGAAGCTGCTGGTGCACAGCCACAGTTGCTTGCTACTTGTGGAGGTGGCCCAGCTGCGCAAAATTGAGGGTCACATTTGTGACCACCGTAAAGCAGTGCAGCCGCCCCATAGGATTGGGTCATCAGTCAGATATGTCATGAGTCATCATGATGTGATGTGTGAAGCCACCCTAGGGTGTGAGACTTCAAGTGTGAGGCTGCAGCCCAACCAAATTTCCTTTGCAAGAGTCCCTGTGCAAGAGTCATCGAGCCGTAGAAACCAACTGTGGTTATGTCACGGTCATTACATACACCATTATGATTAATCAACATGATGTAACCATTTACATTAAATCCTTTTTTTGTTTATGTAACACCCCCATTATATTATGAGCCATGTTTTTATTTTGAAGTTTGTTAGCTGCTTTGGAATGGAGCTAGAATGGAACAGTGTGGTATAAACCCTTTAAACCAGAGAGAGAAACGTGACCCTTACTTACCCTTAAGTTAAAATAATTCAGGAAGCTCCATTCATTCATTCATTCATTCATTCTTGCCTCATTGTGTACCTTTGGTGCTCCATAGCTCTTTTTGTGCTGGCTACGTGAAAGCCTCTTAAGGATGTATTACTACCAATCTATTTGGCCACTTCATATTGCTGCTTCTCTAATTTCAAACAAATATTTTTGTTTGAAATGCAAATACTGTGCATTACTAAAACAGCAGCGACAAAACTATCTGCTTTATGTAACGTGATGACTCAGAGTGCAACAGTTGGGCCAAGGATTTGTCCTGTTTTCCTTAATTAGTGAAAGTCAGAATGAAAGTCAGAATTACTGAAGTCAGAATGAATACAGATACCTGCAACCTGTACCCTTTTTGAATTGTAATTATCTTTCTCAGGACTGGGAAAGGACAATCTTTTATTTTCCCCATCTTTAGCATCTCATCTTTAAAACAATTTCCCACCTGTTCCTTAGTAAATGTTCAAGATTTGTTACATTTCCGGTGTCTTCTTTAGGGAAGGCTTTTGAATAAAATACAATCTCTAACTGTGGTGTCACTGCCCAAACACATATAATCCATGCTTATTATCCCCTCCATTAACACACTAAAATTGCATAGAAATTTCGTTTTAGTAATCTGTTTTAGTAATCTGAAAACCAGAAGCAGCCTTGTTATTAAGGGCAAGCAATAATCCAGATACTGTATATATTTTCATCAGCTGAACCCTGTAATGAGGCACAGAATGCCCTACATCTGCGTCTGGGTTAATCAGCCAAGCAATTGGGAAGGTTTGGGTCACTAGCCGAGATCCAAAGAACTGCTTGTATTGCATTTATTTTTAACAATAACCCCCCCCCCCCCCCAGTGCTGCACGGCAAATCTGCACGTTCCCATTGCTCTCATCTTAGAGCAGGGGTTCTCAAACTTTGGAGGCCCCTATCACGGTCCAATTTTCTGAAGTACCCCCTGCTAATTAACTGCTGATTAATTGGATTAATCAGTCAATTAATTAGGTAATTAATCATTAAACAAAAAAGTACTAAAACAATTTTAAATGTGAAAAAATGTCTTATTTAACTGTGTGTGTGTGTGTGGAGGGGGAGAGAGACACATGCAAGGATCTCTTTTTTTTTCTCCAAGTCACACTTCCCAAAATCAGCTCCTCCCTCCCTCACCCCACCAAAGTACATTTTCCAAAGTACAAAAATAAGCCCAAAACCAAAATCAGAGAGACAGAAGGGCTCCAAAAATAATTACAATTTAAAATCCATGTTAATTAACACTTAATTTGCTGCTGATGGGGCAGATAAGGGGCAGGGCTTGGCGTACCCCCAGCAAGAGGTCCGCGTACCCCTAGGGGTACCAGTACCACAGGTTGAGAACCCCTGTCTTAGAGTACACCGTATTCATTCATATTGGCTCAAACAGGGTGACTGGACTATCCTCCCCGAGGAAGTGCAGCTACAGTTCAAAACAATACATCCTCCTAGTCTTTAACCAATAAAATCTCTCAAAATAATTGTGCAAGAGCTGACCCAGTCATTTCATTTGCCATGGAGGTCAGCATACTTGGTGCAAATTTCCCATCCTCGGCTGTAGCATCTATTAGTTCTCATTGCCAAAGTTGAGGGTATCACATAGCTTCTCTGGCCCTGTTGGTGACCACTGACATGGATCAGGTATAGGAATGTTCCCTGTGGTTGCCCCAACATGTAGGTGTTATAGCTGGGGATGAGTAAATGGGAATTCCACCACGGGGATGCTTGTCTCTTTGGAGATGTAATGTCTAGACTAGTTCTCCATTTCCATCCAATCTCCTCCTGGCAGTTTCAGGAGCAAATAACATTTTTGGGGGTGATTTCTGGCAGGAAACCGGTGTAGTGTGTGGGAGTATTCACCTCCTTGCAAACCATGGTCCTGACAAGGCCTCGATAGGATTGGGGGCCTCAGGGCGCAATCCAAACCTACTTAGGCCACCGTTGTAACCAGCAGCCCAGCAAAAACGGGAGGCCCCAGAACGGAAAGGGGATTCAAATCCCCTCCAAAAGGGGAATTCAAAGGGGATTTGAATCCCCTTTCCGTTCTTGGGCCTCCCGTTTTCGCTGGGCTGCTGGTTACAACGGCGGCCTAAGTAGGTTTGGATTGCGCCCTCAGTCTCTTTGCCAAGTATGACAAGCTAGGTATAATTTAGGATAAATATAAATATGCTAAGAATATGCAGAGACTATTTCAAAGGTGTGTGTCGTGTGTGTAATGGGGATTGCTTTACACTGTTGAAATGGCAGCATATGCCTTCAAATAAGCATTGTATGCAATAAACTTTATTTATTAGGTTCAAATATAGATATATCACAATACTGATTCATCCACTGAGCAGCCATACATTGGTTACAACAATCATATAAGTGACTATGCTGTTTTATGCTAAAAGATGCTTTGAACATTTACAGCTCATACAATGATATTATAGATAGATACACTTTTATTTAGAAATGCAGATGTTCAGTGTTTTTCATGGTGTGTTCTGATGTAGGCTGCAAATTGAGTAAGATAAAGGGAGGCTAAGGTGACTTGTTTTGCTGGCAGTAAGACATGTGATCTAATTTAGTGGTTATCAGCATTTTCTCACTCCTGGAATATGTCAACCAGTGAGATGTGTGGCAGGATAGAGGTTGGAGTCTGAACTGCCTCCCAACCCCTCCTGTTCCCCCATGTGCATATGCACATACAAGGATACAGTGATAGCAACTAACACTGGTAAGATATTTCATCTGGCCAGGTAGGAACTGCTCCATCCCATTTCACAGTTGGGAGATCCCATCTCCATCCCATCTCACAGTTGAAGCAGTCAGTACTCAGTTCACATAAGACAGTCGTTCCCTGGAGCCTGGAAGAGGTTGCTTTCAAACTCACTTCCACTTAACAATGGGAGTTGGGTGTAGCCTGTTTGCTGCTAAGTGTTCTATTTAAGCTGCCCATCTAAGAGCAGAGTCTTAGAAAGAATCTGACCTTGATCTTTTGCCATGGAGCTAAAGGAAACTTCTGTGGATAAATGGTTGAATGGAAACCATTTTTTCTTGGAAATAATATAGAGAAAGTGAAATTGGCATGATCTCGACGTTAGTTATGCCCCTGCTAAGGAACTGGCTCTGTGGTTTTGATTGTTGAGATCTTATGTTTGATACTCTCCTACTTACTGGTAGCACCAAATCCAGTACTCATCATAATGACTGGACTGAACAGACAATGAACAATTTTGGAACAGCATAGCGAGAAAAAAACATTCGTCATAATCAATGGCAATATAGGAATAGCTACTCTTTTGTAGTCTTTAACCACAGTACACATGTAGTCTTTAACCATGTACACATGTCGCACCATCAATCAACATGGTAATTTTTCCATGTGGTTTCACTTACTGATATCTGCACCTCTGTTACCCTAATTAAGTAAATACCTTTGTAAACATGTAAACACAGTTACTTGGTCCTTATGTTACACAGCTCACATTCAAAGAATCACAAAACATCAATAGAAATATGGATCTGTAGAAGGAATATTGAGCTTGATTAAACAGAAGAGAATCAATCAGTTTACAGCATATATTTCTGAATGCCCTTTAAGGGAAATCATTTAAGTTATACATGGCATTCAGGGTTTGGGTAAACCATTGATCCCACTCTGCAAAATATATAAAATAGGCATACATATATTCTCTAAAACATTATATTAAACGAACAAACAAACCAATTAAAAAGAGTAGTGGCAGTCATTGAAAAATCCAATGTACACAGTGCATAACATTCTGTTGGTGTGAAAAAAATTGTTGCTTCATGCACTAAAGACATGCTGCGAATTTGCTAATCAGGAAGAATGTCAAATAAAATTATTCAACAGTCAAATCAATAAATAGAATAGGACAAAAACTAACAGTTGTACAGGCAATGCTGAAAGCCTAGGAGCTACAGTGCATGCATTGTGATGTATAGAGTAAACTTCAGAAATTGTATGAAAACACATTTTGCTCTTCACCCAAATGCAGAAGAAAACCTAATGCTGATTTAATTGTGTAATAATGCATATTACATACTACAGACTCAGGGCTACAAAATGCTGCTACGTACACATACAAAACTACTGTAAAGTTATCTATACAGTACATACAACAATGATTTACTCCAATTCACCACCTGTGATGAATATATCATCAATCATCTATTCACTAGAAGAAATATGTATAAACAAATAAGAGCTACGACCCTCCTTCTTCAGTTGGCCCTGTTCGATTTTTGATATACAGAAAACGCTCTGTCTCATTTCTTTAAAAGCATCTGACATTTGCTGCCACTGTGTTTGAGCCTGCCACATATACTATGCTCCACATTAAAATTCCCAGAACTCCTGCAAGTGCTAAATCTGATTGGCAAATGAAGTTGGACCACTCAAGCTTTGCTGCTGCTGCTGGCCAAATTCACCAACTTGGCCATAGTTGGTTTGCTGGCCAAAGCTGCCTCCCTGTTGGTTATACCCACCACTTGGCCCATAGCTATCTTGGTTGTAGCCACCTTGGTTGTAGCTGCTCGATTGTTTCTCAATGGTGTCTTGAGGGTGCCTCGTGCCCGAAGAATGCCAGCCAGTCTCCTTAAAAACAAACCAAATGTTTCCTGCCCAGAGGATAAAGTTCAAGTATCCAAAGACCTAAACAAGAAGCAAAGGAAGACATTCATTTTCTTCAATGGTTTCGTCATCTACTAAAACTTTTTTTTAATTACTTGGCTAATCAGAATCATGTTGTCATAGTAGTAGATGTGCTTAAAAAAATTACAATCTTGCATGTTCTCTAGGCCATGTGGGTAAATGCATCTTGACTGTTAAGTGTAACCAGACCCAGCGGCGTCACCCACCCCTGCTGTCGTGTCACCAGCCCCACTCCCCAGGCGTGTCACCCCTCCACCCAAGCGTGTCACCCGCCCGGTACTCACCCCATCCTGGCGCATCACCCTCAGGAACTGGCAGGCCGAGTTGTGTCTTCCTCGGTGGCTCGGCCGCTTCTAAGTAGGCCGAGCAAGGCTTCGAGCTGCGCATGCGCAAAACACCACTTGAAGACCAATTGGGTCTTCGTTCGGCCCTTCTGAGGGCAAGGCTTCGAGCGGTGTTGTGCACATGCCGCTCGAAGGCTTGCCGGCTGGCCTATTTACAAGTGGCTGAGCTGTCGAGGAAGACGCGGCTTGGCCTGCTGGCTCCTGGGGTGACGTGCAGGGATGGGGTGAGTACTGGGGGCTTTTTTGATGCACTGGGTCTCCTGGCACGTCACCCCTCTGGCGTGTCACCCCCTCCGGCTCAATTGCTGACATAACTCGGCGTTTTTCTTCCTCCACCTTCCTCCCCGCTTCTGTCACATCACCTTTCTGCCCACCCCACCGCCCTTTTCAACCCCCTCCCCAAGATGATCTGCTCCGGCAGGTGTCTGTCAGTCCACTGGTGCATGGGAGTCAGTGCGGCCTCCCCACCAGTGGGTCCGCTGTGCTCGTTGGTAGAGGCTGGTTTACGACAGTCGTAAAGCAGCCTCCGCCGCCGGTGCAATGCTAGTTGTGAACGCATTTTCACAATGGCGAGAGGTGAAAAGCGGTGTGCCCCAAGGATCGGTCTTGGGACCGGTGCTTTTCAACTTATTCATATGTTGACCTGGAGTTGGGGATAGGCAGTGAGGTGGCCAAGTTTGCAGATGACACTAAACTTTTCCGGGTGGTGAAGACCAGCAGGGATTGTAAAGAGCTCCGGAAAGATCTCTCGAAACTGGGAGAATGGGCAGCTAAATGGCAGATGCGCTTCAATGTAAGTAAGTGCAAAGTGATGCACATTGGGGCAAGAAACCAAAATTTCACATATACGCTAATGGGTTCTGAGTTGTCTGTAAAGGATCAAGAGAGAGATCTTGGGGTGCTGGTGGACAGGTCGATGAAAGTGTCGACCCAGTGTGCGGCGGCTGTGAAGAAGGCCAATTCCATGCTCGGGATCATTAAAAAAAGGGATTGAGAATAAAACGACCAATGTCATTATGCCTTTGTACAAATCGATGGTAAGGCCACATCTGGAGTATTGTGTCCAGTTCTGGTCACCACACCTCAAAAAGGATATAGTTGAATTGGAAAAGGTGCAGAAAAGAGCGACCAGAATGATTCGTGGGCTGGAGCACCTCCCTTATGAGGAAAGGCTACAGCGTTTGGGGCTTTTCAGCCTAGAAAAAAGGGGGCGCCTGAGGGGGGACATGATTGAGACATATAAAATTATGCATGGGATGGAGTGGATAGAGGGAAATTCTTCTCCCTCTCGCACAACACCAGAACCAGGGGACATGCACTAAAATTGAGTGGAGGGAGAGTTAGAACGGACAAAAGAAAATATTTCTTTACCCAGCATGTAATTCATCTGTGGAACTCCTTGCTACAGGATGTGGTGATGGCACCTGGCCTTTAAAAGGGGTTTGGACAGATTCATGGAGGAAAAGACCATGACAGATTACAAGCCATAAGCAACCTCCTAGTTTTATAAGTAGGTTTTCTCTGTGCCAGGTGCAGGGGAGTGGCAGCAGGAAACAGGAAACGGGAAACAGGAAACGGGAAACAGGTTATCTTGTTGGCTGTGTGCTCCCTGAGGCATCTGGTGGGGCCTCTGTGTGATACAGGAAGCTGGACTAGATGGGCCTTTGGCCTGATCCTGCAGGGCTCTTCTTATGTTCTTATGTTCTTAGTTACGCCAGCGGGGGAGGGGGATAGGATTGGGCCATAAGCTTGAAATAAGTAATGCTTATCATTTGCATATTGCATGCTTACTATGTATCACAGAGTATTAGTATATAATAATAAAGGGCATATAATTAGGGGAGGGGCCATAGCTCATTGGTGGTGCACCTGCTTTGCATGTAGAAGGCCCCATGTTCAACCCCCAAGGTAGGGCAGGGAAAATTCCCTCTCCGAAACCTTTTTTTTTTTTTACTAAAAAGGAAATACTTACAACTGAAGTATTCAAGCTTGACATAACAGGACTGCGCAGAGGCATACACTTGTTGGACTGCTGCTTGCAAGCTGACATTAGTAAGAGCACTTCACTTGGGTCAGTAGCAACTTTCACATCCGACAGTCCTTTGGCCCAAGCAGAAGAACCCACTAGCCACATGAACGAAAACACCACGGTCACAATGAAGTCCTATGAAAAACAGATCAAACACTGTAAACTTGTATTTGGTATAAAGTGAGAATAATAACATTATACTTGAGAAGGGAGAAGAACAGGTACTACAGTCTTTCATATGATTGGACCACCTTTGAATGATTGAGGGAGATCACTTATTTGAGATCTTCAACACCTAAGGATCCCTGCACATGAAAAACTACATCAGGCCCTGATACATCAGGCACACGCACAGGGCAAACCCAACCAACCCAAGAGTATGCTTTGGGACATGTTTGGAGGAGGACAGAAGACCTGGATACATTCTTGGCCTAGCAAGCATAAGAAAAGCCCTGCTAGATTACACCAAAGGCCCATCCAGTCCACTATCCAATTCCCCACAGTGACTCACCAGCTGCCTTTGGGAAGCCCACAATCAGGAGAGAAAGGCATTCTTCTCTCCCATCTCTGCAACCCTGCAATGCAACTGGTACTAGGCTTTGTTCATCACCTCAGCTGTTCATGGTGATGCTTTAGAGGAGGAGGAGAAACTAAAGAATGCTCAACATGAGAAGCTGCTGTTTTGTCGTTCTGCACAGCAAGAAGGCATTGAGGAGCCATTCTCACTTGCCTAGACAGTCAGATAGTCCAACCCCTACCACATTCAAGATGGTGTGTCACCTTGCCAACAGCATACATGCCCCCAGAAAACACACTACCTCTTCTCCTTCACAGGGGAGGTGGAATGATGGAAGGAAGCCACTAACAGTTCCTTTGTTCATTCCGCCTCCCCTCTGAAGCCTGCAAGGGTGCAAGTGGCCTGCAAGTGGAAGCTCCCTGTAAGTGCTCCCTGCAAGCCTGCAAGTGGAAGCTCCCTGACCCAACCTTTGTAAGCTTCAAAGGAAAAGTGGAAAGAGCAAAGGAGCTTCCAGAAAGGGGTGCTGGGCTGGAAGGGGGGTTCTGGAGTGGATATTCTTGTGGCAGTAGGGGTGAGTGATCACTGCTTTCCCTAATCTGCTGTGTGAGACAACTGCCTCATGGATGGGCTAGACCTGAGGGCTGTTGTGGGAAAAAAATATTGACACTGAAAGCTCTGCAACCACCTGTTTCTTCGGCAGTTAGCCTCTTCATTTAGGGCCACATTTGACAAGATGTTGGAGATCCATCATTGGATCTCCATTCTCCTTAAATTTTTGGAGAAAGCAATTGTGAAGAGAAGCACGTCCTACTGGGATCATGATAATGGAGAAGAGGGGTTGTTCTTTTCCATGCACTGCTATCCAGTCGACAATTGTGTCCCAGTGACGTAATTAGCTGCTGCTACACCCACCGTGACGTCGCTAGCTCAGTGCCCACTAGCAATGTCACCACGGCAGTGTTACGGCCGCAGAAATGCCCCCCCCCCCCCGGCAGGAACAACACTGGGAAAAGATTGCTAGGAGCCCGGGTGGACAAAACATTCATGCCACTCAAGCCGCACAGCCATTTTTCGTCCGCCGAAATGACACCGCCGCTGCGCACTTGTCACCCCCCGCATGCTGCCTGGGGGCCCCTGCTGCCCTCTGCTTCTGCTGTGTCCCCCCCACCAGTTATTTGTCCTGTTAGGGAAAACTGAGGTGCACTGCTCTACCGGTAGACACAGGAGACTCAGCCAGCCTCTAGTAGGAGTAGTCAGAGCTGGCCCATCCCGGAAGCCACCTGAAATGTTTGCATGGAGTGACATTCGGGCACCGTTGGAGGGGTGGCAAACAGACGTGCCCCCTGCCTGCCTGTTTGCCATCGTCTCCAGTTTGCTGCTCCACTGGGCACTCTGATCCTCCTCTGACTCGGTGGCATGAAGACACATACTGCCCTGGGAATACTCCTGATGTGAACTCCCTCTTCAAGGAACCAGGAACAGCAACCTATAGTTTGGGGAAGGGGGAGGTGTCAGGAGGGGGAGGCAAGGAAAAAAGACCAACTTGTCTGTCCCTTGACAAACCTGTCCCTGCTGTGCTACAGGGGCTTAAGGGCTCTGTTCACAACTGGCTGATGAAGATTCTGGTTTGGACTACATTCAAGCCTGGTTCATTTTTGTTAAGCTACAGCCGCCCTCTGGGGATTTTGCCCAACATAATTTTGCGTTTCTTCTCCTTGTCGTGAGGTCTGGTGTTTGTTTACCATGTCTTTGAGACCAACAGAAAGCAAATTGATGAAATGAAAATGAAATGAAATCTCAGTGGACAGGGATGCATTCAGAAGAAAGGCAAATACAGAGAAAACAAATTGACAGGCATGAAAACGACAGGCAAGCTTTGCCAAAGTACATAGCTGTGGCTAACTGTGCTTTGATGAATGTTGACCTCACTTCAGTTCCCAAGGAACTAATCACAAACATCTACACATGAAAGTACTTCATGGCAGGGTGTAAATGCGAGCTAAGAGGATTCTCACGGAGACCTCCAATCAAAGGAAATTATTGCATACATAAAAGTCTATCCGTAACAGAAGAAGAAGAAAAAAAAGAGTAGGTCATAGATGTGTGGCTGAAATGCAAACTTGCCAGGAAACAAATACCAGCTGGAGCTCAGAGCAATAAAGCGGAAGCATGGAACCAGCCATCCATTTGGACTAGGGATGCTCAGTCTCTGTGTATTCTTGCGGGGAGGCATCTTTTTCTCCGTACGGTGGTCTGGGGACTACAAATGTATTTTTCTGTATAAACCGCCCCCCCCCCCCGTATTATAGGTCAGGGTATATAATAATGCAGGCACCATCTAGCACAACTGCCCCAAAACATGCCCAGGTCATGACATACAGACCAACAGAGCTTACATATTTGTATTTCCTGACAGAGGCTCTCAAACGCCACCCCCAAAAGTTAACTTCAAATCAAATCAAAAGGCTCTCAAACGCCACCCCCAAAAGTTAACTTCAAATCAAATCAAAGGCAAAAACAAACTGTCCAAATCTAGATTATACCAAAGGTATTAACAAAGATGGGTATTAAGACCGTCTCTCTCCCATCCACAAATTATTTAATTTGTGTCTCATCTAGAAGTCTGTGAGAATGAAAGGGAACAGGAAACCCTTCAGTGTTTCTATCAAGCATTTTTAAGGCATTCGATATAGGTGGGTTATGAACATGCATAAGTTGGCAGCACAGCCTGTCCTCTCCCCATTTCCATGGATAAGGAATGCCTGAAAATAGCTGCCTTCACATACTTGCTTTCATGCATGTATATGTCAATCCATGTGCTAAAACAAGAGGTTACGCTCCGTGTCGGATTACTGCCAAAAATACCTCATCCATTTCAAGTTGTTCCCCTTCCCTTATAACAATTTTAGGCAAGTGTACCTGATCACGTCATGCAGTACCTGCCTTACCTCCTCAGACCAGGTTGTCACTGCAGGGGAAGTGCACACTTTGATTATACAGGATCACAATCTGGAGTAAGTGTTCCTAACATTATGCAAGAGAGCAGGGAGAACTCAACAGAGAAATACCATTTGCAGCAGCAGCAGCAGCAGCAGCAGCCCTGAGTGGAGCATAATACAGCAAGTCCTCACTTAAATGGGGGGCCCCTTTGTATCCATGGGGGTTCTGTTCCCAGAACTCCCACGGATGTGAAAATTCACAGAGGCTCAAGTCCGCAATGGGGAGTTGGGGGCAGTGCCACAGTACCTTAATTAACAGCCACATGGGCCCGGCGCTGGCTTCTTGTCTCTTGCGCCACTTTTTTAATCTTGTAAAACGCCTGTAAAACGTTGCCTGTAAAAAATAAAACGCCCGGAAGTTGCTTCTGATCGTGTTTTTTTTCTTTTTTACAGGCATTTTACAAGATAAAAAAAGCGGCGTGAGAAACAAGAAGTCGGCGGTGGGCCAACACGGCTGATAATTGAGGTACTGTGGCGCTGCCCCCCACCCCCAGTGGGATCCCTCCTCTGTGGATGACCATCTGCGGCTAGTCAAATCCACAGATGGCTAATCCATGGATAAGGAGGGCCCACTGTACTGTATAGAGTTTTCATTCAGTTATCCAAAAGAGTTCCCAGTTATATTTGTTTCCCCAATATAGTCCCATGCTGGCATAACTCTACATAAACAGCTAGTGTGATGTAGCAGTTACAGAATTGCACAAGAACTGGGAAGACCTGGTTAAGATGTGGGCTTGGGTTCCCTATAATGGGCAGAAAGGTTTTTTTTAGACCTTTAAAATAAATAAGTAAATATTAAAACAAATATATTTATTTATGTTATAAATTAAATAAATATTAAGACAAATAAATCTTTAAAATAAACACATTCCCCACCCAGCTATGAAGTTCACTAGGTAACTTGGAACCAGTCACTGTTTTCCAGTCAAACTTCGCAAGATGCTTATGAGGATGATGGGCAGGTGGTGGGGAGGGGCATGCCTCTCTCCTGAACTTCTCAGAGGAACAGTGGGATCAAAACTTCTAATGGAATACAAGAACTTTCCATTTTTACAAACTTCTGATGATCTGTTTTGGTTTTCTCCGGAGACTGTATGAAAACATTGGACTGATTTATACAGAATGTGACAGCTCCACTAATTATTTTCACAGATTGAAGGCAATGAAAATGCCACCACTATAACTTTTGCACTGTTCAATGCTATTGTTTGCTTTCTGCTTGTGGCTGGTTTCGCGGACTAGAAATACATGAAAAGAGATGAGCTGGTAGCGGCATTATGATTATGATTTTGTCACAAGCTCTGCTAATCAAGATAATCTTCACGGAAAATAATGGACTCACAATAGTGTTAGATTGCTCAGAAGGGGGCTATCAGATTAGGTACAATTCATGATTTGGAAATGTCTTTTACACATCAAAGTGGGAGATTATGCTCACTGGAGTCAAGGGCACCTGTGTAATGAATACTGCCTGTTCAATGCTATGCTTATACACAGGCCTATTAAAATAAATGCATTGAAGATGGCGGCAAATGGGCTTGTTCTAATTGAGTTTGTGCAGACCCTATCACGTTTTTTCAGAACATGGAACATGTGCACCTGCTATTTCTCCACACAAGCTTGTGTCAGGCTGTCCAATGTGGCCACCAAAAAGAAGAGTTCAAAACAATCTTGTTCGGAAGCTTTCATGGCCCGTACTTAGCCAACAGTGTTTCACAGATACGGGAACAGATGCCATGTAAAACAAAAGAAAACTTGAATTTTAATAAATTCACTCAACTGCATGAGGGTTTCCCAATATGGGCAGCCTCTCTGCAGACTGAAAAAACCACTAATATCCGATAATGCAGTCCTGACGTTTCGTTCCGCCAGCCGGAACTTCCTCATAGGAAACAACCACGTAGGTTGCTGATGAAATTGCAGCTGATACGATCGTACTTGCTTAAAACTTCAAAAGCGCGGGAAACCCCGTTGATCACCATAGGGAACAGCTGATGTTGCGATTGTACTCTAACGTTACTGTCCATTTAGATTATGCCACTTTCTCTTTCCCTCCTCCCTTGGTCATGTAGTTTGTGCAGGATCGGAAGCCAAATACGGTTGGTAAAGGATAAATCCTGTTGACGGTTCAAAAGGCTTCCCACCTGTCTTTTGCTGATCTCCAATGACTCTAGATGACGCAAAACTTTGAAGTTGTTTTCTTTCTGAGAGCATTGGAGTGTAGAAGTAGAAACAGGAGCACTGTCAAGTCCGTCGTGCTGATGACAGGAATCCAGATGACTGCAGATTTAGACAATGATGCAGCTTGGAACATGGTATGAAGGAACTCCTCATGACCACCATCCAAGGCCAACTTCATGCAGAAGGTCTACTTCTGACCTTGAGGGGCTTGAATCTGCACCTCTCTTATCTAGTCGTCTAACACTTTATAAGCCATCTTGTCTAACCCACTCCCCCCCCCCCCGAAGCATGCCTGATGAGAGATGGCTCTCTGATCTCATCATGTGGATTTGCTTCTACACTTCTGATGAAGGTAAAATGTTCTTCCATTTGTTTTTAATCTACTGTCATTGAAGCTTAATGCTTCTTGTTCCAGTACCCAGCGGTTGTGTGATGATCAACTGTCCTTTTTCCTTCCAAGTTTCTTTTCAATATTCAAGTGTTGTCAACTTGCTCTGCCAGCCCTTAATCGTCTATGCTAAACATATGCCACTCCTTCAGTTGCAAATGCCCCACTGATCAATTCAGTGTCAGAACAGCTCTGTTGATTTGCAGGAAAATTAAGGCATCGGCAGATACAAAGGAGGCACAAAACTCGAATTATCATCAAATATTTGAGTGCTTACAGCACGCTAGTTGCTATACATTCATTTTGGATTATTTTAAGGGGAACAGATAATTTTTCAATAGAGAAATATTGAATCCTGTTCAGCCTTTTTTTTTTTAGACTGCCACTGGAAAAAAATCAATCTGCAATTAAAATAAAATTTGTTTTAATTATTCAGCAAAAATGTAATCAGTATTGTTTTTTTTTTAATTACTGCAGGGCATTTTTATTACTTTAGGGAAATTTAAATGTTTTGATCCCTCTATTGATACAATATTAAATCACTCCCAAAACACATTTTGTGGCTGTTTGCTTTACATTGAGTGAAGCCTGCCTAGCTTATATTCCAGCAGTTCTACGGCTGTTCACACTAGAATTAACCATGTCTCCTTCCTCTCTCTCATTCTGCTTTTTGAAAGTGTTCAAACAGTAGCCTCCTCTCACCTGTCACACTACTGCATATAGTAGTGATTCTGGGGTAGGGAAGAAGCAAAAATGCTCCATTGGGGAAGCAATAATTGTACCCTAATATAACTAATAATAATGATCCCCAGCCTAATACAACTATCCAAGCCACTACTCCAGTTCAGTGCTGATTGTATATGACGGCCAGTCAAATCCTACCCCCCCCCCCAGTGTAGACTGTTAAGCATGGTCCACGTGGCCCACACCGTATCCTATCTGGGAAAGGAGGCATCTGGGGGTCTACTCGAGATAAGCGGGCTTACCCTGGGTAACCCCCCAGCTGCAATGGGGATACTTGTTTCTCCACCAGTGCTTTAACTGGCACAGAACCGAACAGTCCCATTTTGGGGGTCGAGGCCTGGGAGGGAGGATAGGATATGGCATTCAATGAGGATGCCAGTCCCATCCCCCTCTCAGACCCGATCTGCCCCATGCCTGCCCTCTGCCCCTCCCCCTTCCCCTAGCCCCTGCAGCACTCAGAGTGGGACCTACCCGCTCCACGGTGCTGGGTTCAGTGTCATCCGGTGGGCAGGAGGCACTGGCACCGCCTACTCGCTAGGTGCTTTACGGTGTATTTGCGACATCCAGCGCTGGTGCCGGAGGTGCATAGGATTGCGCCATAAACTCTGGCCTCTGTACATGGGTCTTCTCTTTGCAAAGAAGACTATGTATATAATGATCATCATATACCATGAAGCGCAAATAATCTGAACCTCCATTGAAAGGTTTCAAAATTGCTTAACTAGTGTACACAGAAATGTGCCAGTGGGAAAACCCATAGATCTCCTTGATCTCTCATAGCAAAATCAGGATTCTGTGAGTAAGTGTTATTCACTCCCTGAATCCTGAAAATGAATTTGTATCTTCAGAGCCTCTATGATGGACCAGTCTATGGCAGTCGAGAGACCATGGCATGTCCATTGTGACATCAGAACACATCATCAGCCAGACAATACTTGCCTCGTATGATTTGTGAACACATTAATTTATACCGTATTGGTCTGAGTATAATACTCACTTTTTTCTCCTAATTTAAGTTTTTAAACTAGGGGTGCGTCTTATAATCAGGCTGTTGCAATAATGCCAGTGATTTAATTAAAATTTTTTAATAGCACCAAACTTTAAGGGTGCTTCTTATAATCAGGTGTTTCTTATACTCGGGACAATACGGTATATAACATTGTTTCAGCGTTTCGTGGTACAATGCTAGCAACCATGGGAACACTTGCTATGCCACAAAACCAGCTGTCTCAGCCTTATACATTATACAGTAATGAACATGTTGTGGGGGGGGGGGGAGAATGATTATGTGCTCCTATTCCTGCTCCCAAGTTCCATGATTCAACCATGTCTTCATAGAGCCTATGTGCCTATAACTGTACATGTGTAGACATCGCGCTGCATGAGTGAGAAGAAGGGTTTCAAACAGACAGAAAGGGCTTTATGGACTGAAGTTCTACAGAGACATGAAGATAAACATGTGGTGGCTGGAAGCAGGACGAGTACATGCAACTGTTTTCCCCCTCTCTACACGTTCATGGCAACATACCTATCTATAGGGCTAGCATTGGCTTTGAAATGTGAACATCTAAAACAACAAGATTTCTCTCTCCCTTCCTGCTTCTTGCATCTCATAAGGGGTTTGCTCTAAAGAAGAGGTTCCCAACCTTTGTTGCCAAGTGTACCACCTGTCATGGTAATTAATTAAAATGAATTTGTAAGTCAGGTCTTCTTGCGTATTAGTTTACTTATGTGCTACTAATGAGCCCTGCCAGCTCCTCCCTGCTCTCTTACACACACACACACACACACACACACACACACACACACACACACACACACACACACGCGTGCGCGCGCCTAAAGTGCTGGAAGCAAAAGACAGTATGCAAATTATAACAAAACTTTTTACTGTTTACAGGTCAACTCTCTGTATAACAGTTGCTACCAGTGAGGACTCTCACATTTTGTTCTCTACCCTGATTTCTTACCTTCTGTCCAATCTTGAACCATTAGCTAATTCTCCCCCTAGATGCCCAACTCTCTAAACTTCATCTCATGAAGCCAGGGCCTCTGATATTTTCTTCCATATTCTTTTCTTGTGATCGTATCCTCTCCCCTGGGTGAGTCATGCAACCTTCTCTTTCCACAGTTCTCTGTCCTGTCTCTCCTTCCTTTTCAATGTCTCTGACCTACCCCTTCCCCTCTGTATCAATCACCTGTTAAAACTCTTCCTATGATCTTGATATCTATCCTTTTGCTGGCCTTCCCTCAGGCTATAGCTCTCCTCTGTAGTTGGTTCAAAATGCCACTGCTGAAACCATCTCTCTCTCTCTCTCTCTCTCTCTCTCTCTCTCTCTCTCTCTCTCTCTCTCTTGTTGCTGTGCACCTGTTGCATTTTTCATCTTTATCATCATCTAATAATTATGCACGTGATTACACTGTAGTTACTTGCCCCTTCTTCAGTCCCTGCATGTGCTTACTGTCATAGTGTCAAGAATCTAGTCACACCTTTCTTGTCCCTGATAATATCATCTTCCTCACCAACTTTGACAATCCGTGCTACTTCCCTCTGTTCAAGGTAATCTAGCATCACTGCCTTTTGCTACCGTCACTCCTTTGGGTCTCCATATCATGCCTGCTACCTATGCTTGGGAAATGCTTCTCTAACTTTTTCCTCCTTAACCCGACCTTTTTTGACAGTCTTTTCTGGAGCTTCTTCATTATGTCTTGCACCTTCATTTCATTGCCTTTCGATGTTCTTATCTCACCTCCTATCAAGTCAGACCAATTGACTGGATGCCATCTGCAATATTGTTGTGTTCTCTGTAGTGCCTATTATACTCTTGGTACACAGTAAATATGCAGTCATAGCGCCTCACATTTTTGCAGTGCTCTTTGAGTGTGCAAAGCACTTCACATGTTTTGTCTATATGTTCTCCTCACAACAACCCTGTAAGATGAGTAGGTATGATTGTCCCCCATATTGTTCCCTGGGGAGCTGAAGCTGAGTAGCTTTATAAGGCCATCTAGGAAGACTGATTCACTGCGCGCACGGTCTCTTAGCACTATGCTAACATCAGCTCTCTGGCGTAGTAATTGACATACAATTATTATATGCTGAAGGGGAAATTGCAGCTTCAACAAACAAAGCTGATTCCCTCAACATACCCTGTGACCCTCATTGCTCTATTTCAACACTGACTGATGTTTTAGGACTGCGTGTTTCAACAAATTCTTATGTGAAGGAAGACACAATACAGTATCGCAATGTGATAATAGGTTAAATTAACACAACAGAGAATATCCAAGAGAGGCTAAACAAATCAGTCAATCAGAAGGACAAAGCTATCAACAGCAGTGTATTGCACACTTACGATCAAAGGGCCCCTGTTGTTTTCACGGTATTTGTTCTGGAAGAAAATGTAAACCACGGTGGCTGCCAGGGAGTAGAGGAAGGCAAAGACGGCAATAGTGACAAAGAATTCTGCCGAAGAAGAGAAGTCTCCTATTAGCGAGAGTTTTTCTCGTCGTTTGCCTTCACAGGTAGGAACATCGAAATTCACCTGGTACAACCTAAAATCCAAAATAAGAGGAAAGTGAGTTGGATGAGAAAAGAGTTTGGTCACCTGCAGGTGACCCAACCTCCTTGCAAAGTTGCTGAGTTGAATTCCTTTTCACAATTGACATAGCTTGGTCTTGATAGTACTACTGTATATAATTTGCCCTACTGGGTTTTGGTCTGAATCCACCGCAATTTTTGTGATGTGTGGTGTGATCCTCTGCATGCTTACATGGAAGTAAATTCCCCACCTTGTAAATCCCCCACCTTGTATACTCCTAGGTAGGTGTACTTAGAACTGCAGCCTCAGGCCACTAAAATTTGCAAACACATGACTACTTTTTTTGACCAGATTGAGCCATTTAATCAATCAGGACTAAAAACCACTACGATCGCTGCACTCTTTAATGGCCAGGGTGGGCCTGCTGTGTCTTACCAAATAAAAAAGAATCTACCAGGCAGAGGCTCACTTAGAGGCTCACTAAATCCCGTTTTTCTTATCTGCCTAGGCTAGGACTAAAGCAAAAGGCCACCATACTGACTCCTGGGCTGCATTTGGCTTGGTGGGGCAAAATTTATATTCAGGTGTGCACACCTGAAATAGGGGGGTATCATTATCCCTTATTTTCTTCAACCTTTGAATCTGTCCCATCTCAAATGCTTGGGTAGAGAAAGCATCAGAAGAAATTTTCTTGCTGCATCAGAAGAAAGGTCACCTACAGTGTGACAAAACCAGAGAAGAGAAGTCTGTCCTGGGAAAAATTCTGAGCAAGATTGCTTGTTTTGTGTTTCCATAATGTACACATGTTCCATTCTGTACCCACAATTCACCCTAAACCCTGCAAAATGTTGAATTTCTTGAGTGAAACTAGGGATCTTTAGAGCTGGAGGCCGAGTATAAATAGTGAAAAAGTGACCTTTCCATGCTGCTCAAGTTCTTGACTGCACTAGGTAACTCAGGAAAGAAGACAATGTTAGGGGAGTTCTTTGATGCATTTTAGAAAGGCAATGTTTACCAAATCAACCCCCATTCTCCAGGAGCACTATTTAGGGGTATGTATTCAGATCACATGTTATTAGATTTCAGTAACACACTGAAATTTCAGGCATACTGTATCCAGCCGGGGGGCGGGGCGGGCGGTGAATTGGGAAGCTTCAGAGGGGAAATGGAATGTACCCCTCTATACGCCTCCCACTCTGCAATGGTTTCGCTGGTGCAAGTCTGAGGAGACAAAGGGGAAGGGGAGGATTGAAAAAGAGGGGATAGGATCCGGCGCATGCCATCACCGCCGGTTCCACCCTCTCCTGCAGCCTCACTGCCCCCTCCTTGCCCTGTTTTGCCCCCACCGCTGCATTACCTGCTCTGGCAGGTGCTGGGCAGTCCAGCAATGGTCGGGGAGCACTGCTGCATCTTGTGGCAGCGCTCCCAAAATGGCCACCGACAGAGCACTCCATATAGGCAGCCATTTTACAACTGTGTTCCGCTGCCGTAAAGCCCTGCATGCACCAGCCCAATCCTAAGGAGGATTGGGCCAGAAGAGTCTTCTCTGGACCTTCGGTATTAGAATAAGCTTGGTATAGATTTCATTTTTTAAAAAGGAACTCTCTCCCCACACTGTGGTGTTCTAGAAGCTTCTCTGTTCCTCCCACTGCACTCGCATGCATGCACCCCTCCAGCCCATGAGGACAAAAATATCTGAGCAAGAGGATGAACTTATGAGAGTCGTAAGGATGCTTCTGAACATAATCAGTTTTCTGACCAGTCTTTCAGGTTTTCTATCTCAATTATGCAAATATTCTTCATCAGGGTTTATTATCTTCTCATGGAAAAGGAAATCTCTCTCAGCATCCTGTCGTTGCAATTTTGCAAAGCATGAAGACAAAGTGTTGTTTTTCAAATGAACCAAGGTTTCGGAAATGCTTGAAATGCATGATGGACTAGGGCACACATGCAAAAAAAGAGGAAAAAATAATTGGCAAACAACGATGTATAAAGTTGCTTCTTATGTACAGTAAGCACAGAGGATGAATACTGGAAGTAGGCTGGGATAAATCCCATGGACTTCAATAGGATTTGACTCCCTTTATCCAAATTGCACCCTTTGAATCAGGGCAAGTTTAAGCCTTATAGAGATCATACTGCTTTAAAGGCTTTCACAACCTTGCCATCTCTCTTCAAATAAAGAGATTTTAGTTATACACCATAATCATTGGTTTATATGATATATATCAAAGATTCATTGAAGATTATACTTATAAGCTAAAGGCACAAGTTTAGATCTGTGAATCCTTTTCTTAGAAGAGGAAGGAGAGGGCAAAGAGAAGGTGTCACTTTGGACTACTGTCTGCCAACCTGCATAGCCTCCCGTGGAGGAATCAGAGTTGCAACTGAGCCCCCTCCCTCGCCTTGGTCTTCTCAGTAAGGAGAAAGCCATGTTTGACTCGCTTTGCTGCATAAGCAACCAGTGGCCAGACACACTGAAAGCGATCTGCCTTGCAATGTATTGATGCCATAATAAGGTCCATCGAGTGTTTCGATTCCACAGCCCAGCATTTGGTTTGAAAAGAGTTTCGTATCAAAATTGCAAGGACCAGTAGGCAGATCGCTTTCTTTTCTAGGGTGGCCAAACATCAGAATTTTGCTGCACGACTTGCATCACATATTTAATTCAAGCCCTCAGTCGATCTTCTTCTTATGTTGTAATCTCAAGATAAATGTAATGAAAAGCCTGATTCCAACTTTTAACGCTTTTATTGGACAGACCCGTCTAAAAAAGCAAGCTTCCGAGTTATTCAGAACTCTTCTCTATGCCTGAAGAAGAACTGTGTGTAACTGAAAGGCTTGCTTCATTTTGAGCAACTATTTATCCTGTGGGACCAATGTGGCCAATAACACTTTCATTTCCATCATGAGTTTCTGATGCAATATCTCAAGATGACATCGGCTGCACCCCTATTTATTCAAATGTTTGGATATTTGCTTGGGCCATGCAAATGAAAGGTGAAACGGCTGGAATGTCTTCGTATACAGGCAGGGAGACCAATGCACTCTGGCCTTGTTCTCAGAGATTGGGAGGCCCAAGATATAATCTTCTTGAAAGAGAAGTCTTCTTCTGATAGGCGCACACCGATGTTCTGGATGGGGCCGTGCCTCAGTGGTAGAGCATGAGGAGTGGCTTTAGTCCTGTGATTCTGCATCCTTGGCAGACATAAGGCCCCAGGTCCAGTCCACAGAATCTCCAGGCACCTCTCTGAACCCTTGGAGAGCTGCTGCCACTCAGCGTCATAGAGAATGATGAGCTAGAATGATGAGCTAGATGATGAGCTAGAATCTGACTCGGTATAAAGCAGCTTCGCATGGATGTTTCATGATCGTTCATTTCTAAAAATAGAAATGCTAGAACTCAGTATATGCGAAGGTGTTTTTTTTTTTTTTTAGTAATGAAGGAAATGCGCTCTTTGCGTGGTCAGAGGCACTTATCTCTATTATTAGCTAACGTTTCCCAGAACTGAGTCCTGGGAGCAGACATCTTTAATTGGTAAGCCCTGTTGCAATTTGAAACCTCGGGGTCTACCAAGTAGACTGCTTTGAGAGAGAACAGGCACAGGGAATCCTGCCGCCATCTGCTGAGATCGCACACTGCCGCCGCGGCCTCCATCCTAGTGATGACGCTTGACCACACCTGTTCAGGTAGGCTAGCCATTTGCTGGTCTCTCTGGCCGTTGGGCACCTGCAAGGTGGTTCCTGGATTGGCACAGAAGCTGTTTCAGCCTGATCTGCAAGCAAAGAGCGTCAGTGCGTGAGAGGGGAAGAGAGAGCGGCATCCATGAATTAGGAACTTTTCACAGGTACAGGCAACTTTCTCGAGAAGAAATTGTAGCAGCAGATCACTGCGCGATTGTGGTCAAAAGCTGACAGGAGTGCTGATGGGAACTTTCAGGTGGCTGATCTTGATGCTACACAGAAATGGATCTCTTAATCACTGTGGCCTCCATCATCATCACTCACTGACAAACTTTTAGCTGTATATTTCAGGATAGTTTGAGTCTCATTCCTCCTCTGTGATGCCCTACCTTTCTTCAAGAGAAAACCCTTCAAAACACGGAATGACAGGAGAAAGCCTGTAATTTGGCAGCATTCTCAGCAGTGATGAACTAGTCTTTGCATTGCATGGCTCTCTCATTACCATTCCTGGTATCATTGAATCAGGTCTCCTGTTCTCCCGGGGAGGCTTCTCCAACAGACAGTTATGCTGTGTTAGCAGACAGACTCCTCCTGATAGGCGCATTTCCAAATGACCTGTCTGTCCCATCAAGAAATAAAAAGCCTTCATCATTAGAGGGGCAAACATGAATTGACTAAAATGAGCCTGTGTGCATTTCTCAGGGCTGCATTTTGTACACACATGGACTGTTGTTCTCTCGTTCCTGTATTAGGAGTAATTGTTGTTGTTGTTCAGTCGTTAAGTCGTGTCCGACCCTTCGTGATCCCATGAACCATATCCCGCCAGGCCTTCCTATCCTCCACTATCTTCCTGAGTTCGCTCATTTTCATGTTCGTTGCATCGGTGATGCTGTCTAACCATCTCATCCTTGGCCTTCCCCTTCTCCTTTTGCCTTCAGTCTTTCCCAGCATCAGAGTCTTCTCCAGAGAGTCCTCTCTTCGCATTAGGTGGCCAAAATATTTGAGTTTCAGCCTTAGTACCTGTCCTTCCAGGGAACAGTCAGGGTTGACTTCATTTAGGATTGACTGATTTGATCTCCTAGCAGTCCAAGGGACTCTCAGGAGTCTTCTCCAGCACCACAGTTCAAAAGCATCTATTCTTCGGTGCTCAGCCTTCCTTATGGTCCAGCTCTCGCAACCATACATTGCTACTGGGAACACCATCGCCCTGACTATACGAACTTTTGTTGGTATGGTGATATCTTTGCTTTTTATTATGCTATCTAAATTTGCCATAGCTTTCCTTCCAAGGAGTAAGCGTCTTTTAATTTCATGGCTGCTGTCTCCGTCTGCAGTGATCTTGGAACCCAAAAAAGTAAAATCTGTTACTGCTTCCATTTCTGCCCCTTCTATTTGCCAGGAATTGATGGGACCAGATGCCATGATCTTAGTTTTATTAATGTTGAGTTTCAAGCCAACTTTTGCACTCTCCTCTTTCACTCTCATCAAGAGGCTCTTTAGTTCTTCTTCACTTTCTGCCATTAGAGTGGTATCGTCTGCATATCTGAGGTTGTTGATGTTTCTCCTGGCAATCTTGATTCCGGCTTGCATTTCTCATAATGTACTCTGCATATAAGTTAAATAGGCAGGGTGACAATATACAGCCTTGCCGTACTCCCTTCCCAATTTTGAACCAATCGGTTGTTCCATGGCCGGTTCGAACTGTTGCTTCTTGACCCGCATACAGGTTTCTCAGGAGACAGGTAAGGTGGTCTGGTATCCCCATCTCTTTAAGAACTTGCCACAGTTTGTTGTGATCCACACAATCAAAGGCTTTTGCGTAGTCAATGAAGCAGAAGTAGGTGTTTTTTTGGAACTCTCGTGCTTTCTCCATGATCCAGCGCATGTTGGCAATTTGATCTCTAGTTCCTCTGCCTCTTCGAAACCCAGCTTGTACATCCGGTAGTTCTCGGTCCACGTACTGCTGAAGCCTAGCTTGTAGAATTTTGAGCATAACCTTGCTAGCATGTGAAATGAGTGCAATTGTGCGATAGTTTGAACACTCTTTGGCACTGCCCTTCTTTGGAATTGGAACGTAAACTGACCTTTTCCAATCCTTTGGCCACTGCTGAGTTTTCCAAATTTGTTGGCATATTGAGTGCAGCACTTTCACAGCATCATCATTTAGGATTTTAAGTAGCTCAGCTGGGATATTATCATCTCCGCTAGCTTTGTTGTTAGTAATGCTATCTAAGGCCCACTTGACTTCGCTCTCTAGGATGTCCGGCTCTGGGTCAGTGACCACACCAGCGTGGTCATCAGGAACATTAAGATCTTTCTTGTATAGGAGTAATTGGCCCTGCATTAATTTTTTTAAAAAAGGCAAATTCCACCTGGAGAATTACACTATGGAAAGGATCATAACTCAGTGTCTTGATAAAGGAGGGGAAAAAATGCCCTAGGATGTAAATGCTGGTTCTCAGCTGTAAACTGCTCTCCAAACAGCAGGGAAACCTGGCCTTGATCCTAGTTAGGAAGATGCTGAACCTCTAGCACAAACGCTGCCAAATGCTGTTCATTTGGTTGAGCTGAGATAGATACATGTTAGGGCCAAACTACATGTTATATGAGAAATGCATAATATGTTTAGTGTTTGGTCTCTTTTTTCAAGAAAGAGGTGTACCCGATATAGGGCAAAGCCACAGTGGGGGTAGGAGTGTTTAAGCTGGTCCTAGCCATGGTTTTGATCTTGGCAAACTGAGTCCCAATGGGACCAAACCCCTTCTCCTCACTAGCCTCTGTATTACAGCTAATCCACCATGTTTTCACAACAAGACCAACTACCCTCCCATTTTTCCCTTAGGTGTTTCTCTCTATCTTGCTTGCCCTAGAGCCCGATCTCCTCGCAGAAATCGCTGGAATCCTGGGAAAACTGACATTCTGCCTCTGTGCTACATCATGGAAACAATGTCATCACGTTAATTAATTCCCATCACTGCGCCCCCTCCCCTGAGCTGCACCAGCTTTCTTAGTCAATTTCAGGTATTATGACTGTGTTGCTTTATGTGTTCCTCCAATTCCAACAATTGTAATCAAGCCCCCCCAATCAACAGTGTATTTGTTTCAGGTATCTCTAAGCTCTGACACCTTTTTTTCTCCAGTACCAGGTTCAGGTGTGGGTGCACTGCAGCCAATGAGTTGTTGTTGTTCAGTCGTTAAGTTGTGTCTGACCCTTCGTGATCCCATGAACCATATCCCGCCAGGCCTCCCTGTCCTCCACTATCTTCCTGAGTTCACTCATTTTCATGTTCGTTGCATCGGTGATGCTGTCTAACCATCTCATCCTTTGCCTTCCCCTTCTCCTTTTGCCTTCAATCTTTCCCAGCATCAGAGTCTTCTCCAGAGAGTCCTCTCTTCGCATTAGGTGGCCAGAGCTTCAGCCTCAGTACCTGTCCTTCCAGGGAACAGTCAGGGTTGATTTCATTTAAGATTGACTGATTTGATCTCCTAGCAGTCCAAGGGACTCTCAGGAGTCTTCTCCAGCACCACAGTTCGAAAGCGTCTATTCTTCGGCTCTCAGCCTTCCTTATGGTCCAACTCTCGCACCCATACTCACTCAGCCTTCCTTATGGTCCAACTCTCGCAGCCAATGATTAATGATCCCTTAACGTGTTTGTTTTGGGGTGTATGTGTGAGTGTTAATACACATGTCCCAGACCAGTCCTAGTAAAAAAACTGGAGGCAAAGGTGAAAACTGAACCCTGAAGTACCTATAAAGCTGCTTTATACTGAGTCAGACCATCGGTCCATCTAGTAGTTCAATGTTATCTGCACTGACTGGCAGAGGCACTCTAGTGTTTCAAACAGAATTTTTTCCCCCTGCCCTACCAGGAAATGCCAGAGATTGAATCTGGGACCTTTTGCATGCAAAGTGATGCTCTGCCACTAACAGCCCAATCCTATTTTCCCACCAGTCCATGGCATGCAGCGCTGCTGACAGAGTGTGCACTGCATGCTATGGTGGGAGGGTGACTAGACAGCTGGGAAAGGTAAGTAAAAAATATACTTGTCTCTCCATAGGTCGCCTGGCCATCAGTGGGTCTCCTTGGACCTATGCCAGCTCCTGGCATAAAGCAAGAAGAATCAGGGGGCAAGTCTGGGCCGGGAAAGGGGGATAGGATTTGGCGCATGCTGCTGCTGAGATCCACCCCCAAATGCCCCCAGTTCCTCCCGAACTGCCCCGATCTTCCCCTGAACCTCCCACTACCTGCCAGCACTTTACCTGCTCCGGTGCAGCCTGGGTGGGCTATTGGCAGGTGCGTTGAGCTTCTGGATGTTGTGCTCTGGAGCATCTGATGGTGGTGCACCTTTCCTGCCACCATAACTGAACTTATGACAGCAGATTGCAAGATCCACTGCCATAGGCCCAGGATAGGATTGGGCCACTTGTCACAGTTCCTCCCCACCTAGCTCATGTTCTTAGCCATATAAATACACCAGCTCTCATGAACAAGAAGAAAACGTAGCTTTCAGATTAGTTGCTTTTTAGAAAAATGTAGACTAGATTTGAAAGAAAAAGAAGCACCTCTAAATACAATTTCATTGAGACCCTTCAAGAAAGTACATTAAAAATCAACAATTAGGTGAAATTTAATCTTGTTATTGAATATTCTTGCTGCTTTGACTTAGGGCATGTTCCTCATAATTAAAAAGAAAAAGACAAAAAGACAATCGTGAAAACAAAACCAAAAACCAGCAACTCTATGTTCATGCAACTGCAAAACTAGTCACTGATATTCTGTTGGCCTAACCATTTTCAATTCTTTTTTTAGTACTCTTGGAAAAATGCACAAGAGATGGAGCAAGCTCCCAGAATGTCTCCCTACGCCAAAAACTCAATTTAATATGCAGCTTTCAAATGAAGAGCTTATCAGATATTAAACTGATAGGAACAAATACTATCCTTGATCTTAGCTGATACACCAAGATGATATAGAAATGGTAAACACGTTGGCGAGGGATATTGTGCCACTTATCACTAGCGATGGCCATGGTATTGGCATAACCACCATCTCTCAACCTCAGTTCACTCTTTGTAAAATGGGACTAATTGCAAACTACGACAAGGGTTGTTAGGAAGGTGAATGTCAACATTTTGCAATTATACCAAAATTATGATTCCTTCAATGATACCACACGTCCTGCTTTGTACTGGTAAAGAAATAGTTGCGTGCGGAAAAGCAAAATTCTTTCTAGCACCCTGCAATGGCCTGGTCTACACGTACAGCAGAATGACTGTGTATAGGCAATACCAGGGAGGTTGGGTAGCGTCACAAAACAACACCTCACAACGTTATGCTGAACCACCTTAAGGATTCTCTCACTTCATTTTGCTGTAGGTGGGGGTCAACACTAAGAAGCATCCAATAGTGCCTCTGTTCAGGGAAGAAAACCTAATCAGAGTAATAAAAGTGTCCCATTTAATCAGGAATGGAATCATGCTGGGTCCCACATGGAAGATTCCTATCATTTGCTGCTGATTGCCAGCACTGGATCTTCCTCTAGTTCCTAACAATGAGACACGTACACTCTTCCAAGTCAGTTACCTGGCTGAAAGTGTCTTTTAAATGTACTGAATTCTGTCCTCTTTCAACCCAGCAGCAGTAATTCGCACACACACACACCTCCCATGGCATTTGCAGAGGAAGAATAGGAGAGATTCTCCAGTCTAGATTTTCTGGTGTTCAAAACTGTCACCTCAGTGCTTCTTGGCTGAGAAAAAAATGACTTCAGTTTCACCACCAAAAAGGCAGACAGATTAGATCCTATCCCGTTTACCAAGCAGGCTTGAAGTCCAATTTTCCTTTCCAGCACTGAGCCAGAGGTGATATCTGCTAAATTTGTTTCACTAAGCTACTAAAGAAAGAGGATGACAATATCAGAATACCATATATGTGCATCTTTATATAGGATATTAACTATATACGGTAAAAGAACAGTATATACACAGTATAACTACAGTATATACACTGTATAAGAACAGTATATATATATATCCCTTATCTCAAAAAGCAAACAGGAACAAGAAAACAGCTGAGAAGCTGAGCTGTTCAGTTTGCAAGACAAGTTTGTAAGACTGGTGTGGGTGATGAGAAAGGTCCATGCAATAATGAGCTGGGTGGAGAGAGTGTAGAAGGAAAAAATCAAACTCTCCCAAACTACAAATTCAAATGAAACAATGCATTTAATAATAAACATTGGCTGCATGACAAGCAGAAAGAATTGCCATTGCTGGGATTTATTGCCACTCGGAATTGAGGAGATAAGCATAAATTATGGCTTCCCACACACAAAAAAACTAGGAACAAACTGGGCAGATAAGTGACCATCTTGTCCTGTTTGTGATCTTTGCAATAGATTCTGGCTGAGCCAGTGGAGTTCCTGGAGGGGGTATGGTGCATAAGTGGTGCATGGCACTGCACTGCGCCTTGCAAACTGTTGTAATGCGGCCCCTCCCACTTGCCCTGGAGCCATTCCAGCGGTGAAGGCAATGCGCTGCAACGCGTTGCAACATTACAGCAGTAGGGGCCATGTTACACCAGTTTGCAAGGTGCAGTGCAGCACCTTGCATCACTTGCGGCACCACACCCCCTCCAGGAGCACCACTGGACTGAGCTACATGAGGTCATTCCAATCCATCCATCCAGAGGCCTATGTGTCACTGTGGTAGTAAACCTGGGTCTGGGCTGTACCATTTTAGACTGCAGGTGGGGTCTGACATGATTACAGTAAAATCCATGTAAAAAAAAAAATCCTCTGCACGCAGAAAACCAGCATGCCAGGGAGAAGGGAAGGTGCATGCAGTAGAGTGGAGAATAATACTTGGCTAACTGCCACTGAGCAGTAAAAGGAGGGGAAACAAGTGCTTATCGGTAGGTGATGGTAGAGTAAATGGGGATCAGCAAAAGATAAGTACATTATTGTATGTGCAGCTATGTAGCAGCAGGGGTGACCAATATTATGGCGCTCTGTAGGACAATTATCCTAAGCAGACGGTTCAATTATGAATGCTCCTTTTACAAGCTCTCTCTGTCTCTCTGTCTCTCTCTCCCTCCCCCCTTAACAGCAATCAATGGGCTGTGACATTCCAACTATCCATAAACTAGAGTTTATTAACTAGAATCCACAATATCCTAAAACTGCAAGGGATTTTGAGACATCCTTGAATGGTAATGGAAACTGTTACAGGTAGCTTCAGGAATTTTGGGAAATGAAATGTAGATAATGGATGAGTTCCAGTACAATGCAAAATGGAAAACAATATTGCAGTAAAGTTGAAAAGCTGATTTGTAACACACGATCCCATCTCCTTGAACCTGAAAAATGTTGTCAATTATTCAAGCTGGAAGGAGACATCAGTCAGAAATGTCGATTGAATAATCATTTACATAGTCTATCCATCACTGAGCAGAGCACAGACCTAGATGAAAATCTTCTAAACAATGGATAAATGTATTTTAGGTAACACAACCACAGCCAATATTCTAAAGCACCGATTTCTTCCTTCTTGCAGAAATTAGTGATGGATGAATCTGCCCATCTTGATTCAGAACTGACTGTTTCTGGAGAACTATCTGGGTTGTGTGTGTGTGTGTGTGTGTGTGTGTGTGCGTGCGTGCGTGCGTGTTTAAGAAAGAGTTCTTCAAAGCCTTTAGAGACCTAGTGCCTATATAACCATCTGTTCATGTTACTGGATAGTTTCCCCTCTTGCACTGCCTTATATAGGGGCCTGACCTCTTGTCTTTGCTCCCAAACCAGGAAATTTGAGCTTACCTGTAAATTCCCCTTCTCAGTGGTTCCAGGGTGGCCCAGTCCTTACCAACTTAGAGGGAGATGGAAAATGGTAGCTGACAACTGTTCCTAAGTTGTTCCCATTATTCCTCACGCTCTGCAGTGAAGATTTTTGAATATGACGAGAGCCTCAGTTGCCAAAAGGAACTCTGATTCCTCCTGATCAATGAGCCAGGAAGAATAAAAAACTAGTCCCCACAGTTACTGTCAGCAACAGACGCTCCAGGTTTGCCATAAGCCTTTGCTGCAGAGCGGGGAACCGTGCAACTACCTGAGGAAGAGCTCTTGCCTTTTTCCAAGCCTTCCCAGCTTTTGTTTTCCTTTGCCGGCTCACACTTGCTCACAGTGTAGAAAAGTGGAGGAAAAGAGAAATTGGCAGACAAGATGGCTGGCACTGAACCACAGCCCAATTCTGTGTAACTTGTGCACCGGTGTAACAGTAGATCCACTGGTGAAAGTGCACTTATGCAAGTGTAACTTGTCATACACCGACGGCCGACGGACACAGGACGGAACCTGCATAACCCCCCTCGGACGCCATGCAAGCGCACTTCGGACATGGGACGGACATCGCTGCAACTCCACCGGTGCAGGGGGCATTCCTGGGGTGCTCGGATGCCCCTGCAATGCCCCTTGCAGCAGCGGAGTTGTGCTGGCGTCCATCCCACGTTCAAACCGTGCATGCCCGGCATCCAAGGGGGGTTTACCCTGGTGTCTGTCCTGCGTCCGTTGGCGTATGACAAGTTACACTGGCATAAGTGCACTAACAGTGGTGGATCTACTGTTACACCAGTGCAAGAGTTACACAGGATTGGGCTGCCATTGTGATCCATGCTGCATTTTGGAGGGGTTTGGACCTGGGGGGCTTACGCGGTAATGGCTTCAGGGTTTCTGAACTAGTAACATTCATTTCCAAATTTCCCATTTCTGAAATGTGCTGCTATCACTAGCATAAATCACAAGGGCAACGCTAACTTTAGAAGGAAAAATAAGAAAGAAAAAAACACACTAGTTTTTCATCACTGAAGATATTGGAGCTTCTCAGCATCACGTTGTCAGACTTATCACAGCATTCATGAGTTTAAAAATTCTCATGAAAATCAGAAGGGGTTCAGAATTCTAAGGCACAGCTAACAAAAGAGAATGCAGATCTTCTACGTCCAAGGCCAACATCCTGGCTCTTTTCATTTACTTTGTGAACACACACACACACACACACACACACACACACACACACACACACACACACACACACACACACGCACACGCACACGCACACACACACACGCACACACACACACACACACACACTGCAATGGAGGCTGCTTCTCTGTTTGTTTTAAGGAAGAAACAAAGCTTGCTGAAAGAAAAACAAGAGCTGGGGGGGATGCGCACGCCTGCCCGCTGGGGAGGCAGGGTGGGGGGCCCTCAGGAAACCATGGAAGGGGGGTTCGCTCTTATCCGTGGTTTCAGGTATCCACGGAGGGGCCTGGAACGTATCCCCAGCGGATATGGGGGGGGGAGTACTGTACTGCTATGGGTTTGATGTTGTCATATGTTCCCAGACAATGAGAAAGTAATGACTGTACGTCTGTAAATGGACCTAGAACTGTAGTAATTATACAACTTTTCAAATCCTGCCTTTGACATCATAGGGCAAGTAAATAGTTTACAATGCAAAACTTGATTTTCTTCTTTTCCTAGAATGCTACGTTTTTCTATGTTCTTCAGGTTTCTTCTATGTTTCCGATACTTATACTTGATATCATTCAACAATAAGCTTCTCTGCCCTGCGTCTTCAGAAGACCTGCAAGGGATGCTCCCACTGGCTGGTGGGAAGGATGCAAGGTAGAGGAGTTGCTGCCGCCTCCTTCCCTCCTTCATCCCCATTGGTGAATGGCAGCAGTTCCTCCTACCCTCCACGGGCAGGTGGGAGGAGCCACTGCTGCTGACGATTCCCCTCATTTGTTAAGGGAAAGGTGGGAGGAACTGTTGCCTGTCACTCTTGGTAAGCTTGGCGGGTCTAGGGCCGGACTTGGCCCAGAAACCTTCCAGCAACCTGGTGCTGGTACTGCTTCCTTCTTTTTACCCCACCCCTGGCATAATAAGTGAATGTTTCTCATCTTTGTAGGCTTCCCTGAAATATCAATGGAAGCGGGTTTTTTTTTTTTTTTAACTCAGCCCTACTAATAACCTGAGTACAGGATCAGAATTAAATGACGATGCCTTCAACAAATGCCTGCATTTTTGCCTTCCTAACAAAGAAGCTCGAGCCCTCGGCTTGCTTTCCGTTATTAGGTCACATTAAATATGAAAGGGGAATTGAGCTGTTCAAAATGTCACAATGAGAGCTGTGTGCACCCTGAAGGATTCTTCTCCCGACGTCTGCACAGCAGGGCGCAACACTAATCTCTTTGCTCATTTCATTTCCAGTTTGAACTAGAGCAATTTAAAAAGGAAGCACAACCAAAGAGGCCTGCTTAGGCAAATCTATTCACCAAATTATATAGAAAATGGCCCTGCCGGGACCAGGATGCGACACTGAATTCTGGAAGACGATCAGAAAAGCAGTGACCTATTCCTCACTGACCATCCTGGTGGGGCAGTTTTTATAATTAGTTAGCAGCAGCGCTTCAGATCTTTAACAGTGCGGATGCATTATTGAATAGGGATGCAAAGAGAGCTGGGTAGACTAAAGCCTACACATCCAAAGCTGGAGTTGGATATGCTTTGCCAGCACAACAGACTAGAAGCAGTGTGGCCTAGTGGATAGTGTTGGCCATGGTTCTGTATTCCAATCTCAGTTTAACTAGAAGATGTTGATCAAACAAGCCACCTTCAGCTTCTGTTTTCCACCTCTAAAACAGGAATGAGAGCTATCTCCTTATAGGGTTATTTAGAGAAAAAGCAGATACAGACTGTAAAGTTTGCAACAGGCTGAGAGTCAGAAATTGAGGAATTTATTACAAGCTAAACATCAGAGCACAGTACAGAGGTTTGCCCAATTTTTGCATTGGTTGTTTTCTAGACGTATGCTACTAAAATCTTGCATCATAAATGGGGATTAGAGACTAAGAATATGTAGCTAAGAATATTGCCACAGGATGTGGTGATGGCACCTGGCCTAGATGCCTTTAAAAGGGGTTTGGACAGATTCATGGAGGAAAAGACCATCACAGGTTACAAGCCATAAGCAACCTCCTGGTTTTAGAAGTGGGTTTTCTCTGTGCCAGGTGCAAGGGAGTGACAACGGGAAACAGGTTATCTTGTTGTCTTGTGCTCCCTGAGGCATCTGGTGGGGCCACTGTGTGATACAGGAAACTGGACTAGATGGGCTTTTGGCCTGATCCAGCAGGGCTCTTCTTATGTTCTTATGTTCTTATGTTCTTATGTAGCTGCCAGGTTAAGAGATCGTCAGAAGAATTGTATTGATAAGTTATATTGTGTTAATTGTGTGTTGCTTATGTATTTTATTTTGTGTATTTATTTATTGATGCCAATAAAGGCTGACTGACTGACTGACTGACTGTAAAGCCTAGAATACTGTGTGGAACCATGTTTGGCCTGTGGGGAACAGTCAACCCACATTTTCCTCCCTTTTCCCAACTTGGGGGAGACGTCATGGTCATTGTTTTATCTCCCCCAACCTCAACCCAGACTACCCTCCCAATGAAATGCAACAAAAGACACAGATGAGTAAATGGCTGGGGTTTATACCCACTGAGCTTAGTTCAACCCTTTGTTGAGATAAGGATTCTTGCTATGTTGTGGAGAAGCCAGTGCGCAACCTTCCCATCTGTCATGCAAAGAGCATAATGTGCTGGCCACACCAGGTGGAGGCCCAATTTGTACAATTCTTCTTCCTAAGAAAGAGGGGCAAATGGAGTTTATTCATGCACAGTATGCCTACTTCATATGTTGCGTTATTTGCTGAGGGGAGAAAAATGGAATAATAAACAAACAAAATAAAATAAAATAAAAAATAAAGCACTATAAGAGAGCATACTTGGCATACTGTAGAAACCCAATCGTGATAAGAAATGTAGTATGAGACAGTCTAGGACCCAGTTACGACAACTAGCAGGCTCATTAAGTTCTTCACAGAGCAGAGGAGAAGGCTTCACAGCAGGTAAGTTATTTCATGCTTAGTATACTGGGACTTGTAGTCTCAGCCCAATCCTATCCAACGTTCCAGCACTGATGCAGTCACAATGCATCCTTGAGATACGGAAACAAACAATCTCTAGCCTTGAAGAGGCCTTCAAGACTATCCCCTCCCCCACCATTCGATGCCGTGTTGGATAGAATTGGGTCTTTATTATATACAGTTATCTATTCCCCACCTAATGACGTTCCACTTAGCAACCTCCTGGATATACAAGTGACTCCACCCCCTCACCATCGGAGCCATTCAGTGCAGCGAAGGCAATGGGCAGGAGAGTCCTTGCCCGTTGTATATCCAGGAGGTTGCTAAGTGGAACGTCATTAGGTGGGGAATAGATAACTGTATATAATAAAGACCCAATTCTATCCAACACGGCATCGAGTGGTGGGGGAGGGGGTAGTCTTGGAGGCCTCTTCAAGGCTAGAGATTGTTTGTTTCCATATCTCAAGGATGCATTGTGACTGCATCAGTGCTGGAACGTTGGATAGGATTGGGCCCCAACTCTTACTGATAAAGAGGTTTTAAGCAGTGCACTAAAAAAATATTTCTAATACATTTTACATATTCTAGTAGTGTATTTTTTTTTTTTTAAAAAAATCAACTTTGATGTAAGCGTTGCTACTAGTCCCAAGTTCTTCAGAAAAGGATGAATTTAAATAAGGGCGCAGTGGGTTAAACTGCTGAACCATGAGTTGTCGATCAAAAGGTCGGCAGTTCAAATCCACGATGGGGTGAGCTCTCGTTGCTTGGCCAGCTCCTGCCAACCTAGCAGTTCCAAAGCATGTTAATGTGAGTAGATAAATAGGTACCGCTTGCGGGAAGGTAAACAGCGCTCCGTGTTCCAGTCGCATGCTACGCGCTGCGGCAAGGAGAGTCACGCCGGCCACATGACCATGGAGGCGTCTTCGGACAACGCTGGCTCTTCGGCTTTGAAACGGGGATGAGCACCACACCCTAGAGTTGTCAGGGGTCACCTTTACCTTTTACCTTTCCTACTAGAAATGTTATAGACAAAAGGTATTCACGTATCCACGGGGGGGGGGGGCTGGAACGTATCCCCAATGGATACAGGGGCCCAACTGTATATGCCCCTGGAACAGAATGCTACCTTAGAACTAATCCTTTTTAAAGAACATTAAAAATCACATCTTTGTCACAAGTTTGCAAAATTCAGGTGTCCAGCATGGCTCTTTTCCTGACCAAATCCTTCTTGCTCTTACTGAGACCAAGGATATCAATCCATTCATGTTATGGTTTAATTAAGTTGCCATTCATTCATTACATTTTCCCATAACTGACCGGTCTTGTTTCCGCACTTATCAGACCAAAGCAGATAACGTTGCTTTGTGCAATAATACACAGGAATGAAATGCATCTCTGCCACAAAGAAGCACTGCTTCCAGAACGGAGTCGGGTTGGAAAAGACAAGCATTAAAAATCTACTCCCCCCCCTTTTTTTTTCTTTTTTTCTTGACAGCCATGACAGCTGAAAGCACTGTGGTCTCTGGGCGGCATCTTTTGTGCCTGGCTCGCCCCCACTCCTCTTCTGTTGGCAACTAGTAATCATAAATCAGAGGGGAATCTAGTGAAGAAACACTGGAAAAAAACAGGATTTTTTCAATCCTGGATGCAGTAAGGAAAAAGCTACACATTGTCTTGTTTCTGAAGAAACTCACTTCTCTCTGAAATACATATTCAATATGGCTGAAATATATTCCTATAGTCACAGATATGAAGGTGGTTCTTTCTGGTTCTGTGATATCCATTTCTGACCCAGGCACTCTCCAATACATTAGAACCCTAATATCTCCTCTCTCTCTCTCTCTCTCTCTCTCTCTCTCTCTCTCTCTCTCTCTCTCTCTCTCTCTCTCTCTGCAATGTCAGCTCTGAATAATATTTTATTTCAGAGGTGTCAAATGTAAGGCCGATGGGACGGATACGTCCCTCGGAAGCTCTTTATCTGGCCCATGTGATAATTGGGTTCTCCCAATGCTGCCCTTTCAGCAGCGCCGCCTTCGCTGAGGCAATGGGAGGGAGAGATGGGAGGAGACCTAAGAAGGTAAGGAACGCTATGGCGGGGGGGAAGGGGCAAACCAAGAAGAATGGAGAAGGAGGCACTGGGTGAGCCCAATTATCACATGGGACGCCCTTTCAGCAGCGCCACTTATGCCAAGGCATCACTTCGCAGAACATCCCTCAGCTGCTGAGCTGTGAAGTGTTGCCTCAGCAGAAAGGGCAGCTCGCATGATAATTGGGCTCTCCCATATCTTGAAAATATGATCAAGATTTGCATATTTCCTCTTCTGTCATTTGAGTTCCTACGTGAGAACAAAGTGCTTATTTCTGGCTATCATCTGCTTAATGACGTCACTTCCAGCCCTCAGCAGGTGCCATGAATGCTATTCGTCCCGCGAGTTTGAACCCCCTGTTTTAGGGTACTTACATTGTTTCTCTCTACAACTACAGTACCAAATTAAAGAGAGAATTGATTTACCTAGCTCAGTACTGTCTACACATCCTGGCGGTCAGCCTTCCCTGCAAACTGCATGGCCGTGCAAATGCACAGCTCTAATTGAAGCCTCACACAGCTTCCCTTTCGGCGCACCGGAGTTGAGCAATGACATTGTCGCCAAGCACTCCACAGCTGCCACTGCGCAGCTACTGTAGGGCTCTGCACGCTGCAGGGGGAAATTAGAGGGAACTTTGCTGGCAGTAGCTTTCCCAGGGCTTTAGACAGAGGTGTTTCCCAGCCCTACCTGGAGATGCTAGGGATTTTCTGCATGCAAGTCACATATTCTACTGCTGAATTATGGCCCTTCCCCAGTTTTGTAAGTTTATCCTGCCCTGCCATTAGGTAAAGTTAACACATTTTCTGAGGGCAACACAGAATGCGGTGTTAGAAATCTCCACAGCTATGGGCTGTAAATGCTGGAACGAGGACTTGCTGGCCATTGGCTTAGCTGTTGAGATACTGTAGTATTATGAAATGCTTATGGATATTCCAGCAACTCAGAAGTACACCCCAAAGCCCTCAAACCAGTAATGCAAAGACATTCTCAAGTTTGAGAAATACAAACCGGTGATTGGTGAGTGACCTGTGACTCTTCATTGGACTGACTTAGGAAAAAAACAAAGTCATTCACCCACTCAAATAGAAAAATGGCTAGTTTCTGCGCCAATTTGAACCCTTCCCATGTTCCTGTTAAAACCTGTACTCTGCAAGTGACAGATTTCTGCAACCAAGAGAGCTCCTAGCAGGGTCTCTTCTGCCACACAAAGCTGTCATTTATAGCCAGGGGTGGGGTGGGGGAAGAACCTATAACAATGCAGAGCAATGGGCTTTTAAAAAGCTGTATTTCAAATGTTTAAAAGAAGCAGTGGAAATCCTTTTGGCAGCTGCCTCCTGATAGCTGCCAATATTTCTCTCCTGATAATGGCATCATTCTGGGACATCCTGGGGAAAAAAATGGCAGCTGCCATAAAAACATGGTGATCTCCACTGGTGGCTGCCATTTTTTTTTCTTAGAAAGCCACAGAACATAATGTCTGGGGCATTGTGCAGGGAAAAATGGTGGAAGCCACCAGCAGCAGAACTTGGGCGGAGCGCGTGGAGCAGCAGCTCCAGGCGCTCGGGCGGGCGGGGGAGTACTCGGCGCGGGGGGAGTACTTACTGTTGCGTTGTTTTGGCCCTCCCTCCCTCCCTGGAGCCTGGTCGGCTCCGAAATGCCTTCAAAACCGGCAGGGGGCGCGTCGACGTGATGCAACGCAGGCCCCGCCCCCACGCGCCGGGTGCCGGGAGGGCGTCCGTCATTTCTGGAAGCCACCAAAAGAAACTCCATTCTTCCTTTTGATTTTAAATAGAGTTTAAAATAATAATAAAAAACTGACACTCCCCCACACTTCAGATACAGTCCTTAAATCCACAAGTCATGAAAACAAATGGGGAGCTCCAAATGAACTGAATGGCTCATCTATTTACCAAATGTCTCCTGTTTGGTTATGAAATGAATACATGCCTCCAATGGTTTAGGTAAGTCCACAGATGTTCTCTTTAAAGCAACACCTGGGCAGCGCAATCCTGCTTAAGTATCCGGCCAGCAACCCAGGGCCGCCTGCCAGATCCTGTGCACCGGTGGCCAGGCTGCCACCAGGCCGGAGTTCTACTCCTTCCCCGGGTGTAAATGCTGGCCGGACCGAACGGACTCCTCGGATTTCCGCCAGCAAAATTGCTGGCAGAAGTCAGAGGAGGCCGTGTAACGGTCCAGCCGCCTGGCAGGGACCGGGATATGGCCGAGGCCACACCCCGCCCCCTCCTGGGCCAGCTGGGCCAATGGCCCCCCCTACCTCGCCCAACGAAATGCCCCTGCGTCTGCCAGATCCCTGCTTACCTGGTCTGGTGGCCGCAGGGGCGATCCGGCGCCGTAGCAGGGGAGGCCGGCCTCTCCACCGGCCTTCCCTGCTCTCGAGTCATCGCAAACGTGCTTTTCGGCACGTTCGCGATGTCTCCCGGTGATGGAACGCTTGTTCTGTTGCCGGCACCCCCTTCAGGATCGTGCCGTACATCTTGTTAACAATGGAAACAGAGGCATTGCCACCTTTCCGGACTACCTTTATGGGCTCTTTCCATTTGTAAGACTTCTCATAGACATTTCTGTTAAGGATTCTTTCCCCCTGACACGATTTCTTCTGTAATGAACACTCATGAAATGTGATCTGTTTGGAAGGAAATCAAATTATAAATTTGCATAAGTCAATTTTTGAAACCTGCTTCATGAATAGTAAAAACCCGAGCAATGAAAGCCAGTGCAAAGTTAGCAAGAATCTTTTTAAAAAGGGCAGTACAAGTCTGCAGAGTACATATGCCATAAATATAACAGAAATTCAAGAGTTTGCCAGCTGCTCAGATCCATTTAGCGACCATCGTTACTATCAGTAAAAGCATTAATGAAATGCATAAGCAAAACAGCAAACAACGTCTGATGGAAATAGCTATTTTACAAACAGATGGTGAAGCCTTCTTTAAAAATATTCTTAATTACTTTGAATAGAGTTTGTATGGAAAGAAATAGACGTCTATGCATTCAACTTTTAGATTTTGGAGTTTTTAATAGGGTGACTGTTTAGAATGGGGAAGGGAGAGACAGATCTGCATCCAAATCTTTCTCCCTCTGCCCATTTTGTATTGCATTTGTTTTGGAAGTTTTCTGTCCTTTTAACAATAGATAGATTTAGATCTCATTGTTAACTTTTGGCTCTGCCTCTCATTTAATCTCTGTGTATGTTTTTCTATTACACGGAACACTGCAGTGCGATTCAAAGGCCAGCAAAATGCATCAGAGACAAAAATAGATTAGTTGACATCTTTTATAGGACAGTGTGTCTCAGACCTTATGAAACCTTATGAAATGGAGCCCTTATTCGTACCGTAGTGTTTTTGAACTGGAAAGCAGTTTGAGTGGGCAGGCAGTCATGCAAGCATACATACATACATACATACATACATACATTCTGAGGTCCAACCTACATGTTATGAGAGGAATGAGTGGCCGATTTCCCTCCCTCTTTTTAAAATATCATATGGGGAGGGGCCCTATGTGAAATACGTCAAAGCCAATAGTGGATGTGTAAGGGTCTTTGACACTTTGCCCTGTCACAGTTTTGATCCTGAATATGTGCCATCTCACCCACCCCCATCTGCTACTTTTAACTGAAAAAAAAATTGGAACATCAAGTTTTCATCCAGTTTATAAACTGCCTGGCCGTTTCCTGGCCATCCAAATTTCTTTCCTGGCCATCCAAATTTCCAAGATTGCCAAGATTGCCTGACAAGCGAATTTACAGCAGCATGCAGAAGATCATCATTGGACGGCTCCCCTACCCCTACCCAGATTAGCTCCCTTTCCATTCTTCATCCTGTCTGAAATTTTCAAAAGGTGGATTGAGTACTGACCTTCATACTACTGTCAGTGCACATGAATGACCATGCTGATGGTGCCATCTAGAATGAAAAATACAGTACCAACTGGGCCATTCAGAACTGCCATATAAATTGGCTCTTAGGTCTTCTGCTTGGAAGAAGGAATGGAATTGGCCTAACAAATTATGTCACCTTTTCCTATTTATCACTTATCACCTGGAAAAAGTCTAGCAGCAGCTGTCATCTGTTTTGAACTACTGCAGACACTGACTGGTCGGCTTCGAGGCAATTCCTAATGCGATACGTTTCACCTCTGCATGCAGAAAGCAAAGAACGGCACCATATTACCTGAATGGATAGGCAAAGGCGATGTCAATGTTGAGGTCGCTGTCTGTCTTGTTTACACAGTCCACGCTGAGCCGCAGTCCTCCAGAATAGCCACCACATGTTGCAAATGCAAAGATGGCAAAAAGCTGTCAAAAAGATACATGATGATCATGTCAGCTCACCCATTAATTTTAGCATCTGCAAATATCTATGGAATAGTGATAGCAAAGGGTTGCAGCTCCCAGCATTGAACAAGAGTTACTAGAAGCTTTATTTATGTATTTATTTATTTGTTCAGATGTGTAACCCACTGAGAAGTGGGGGTGGAAGGTGGGGGTTGGGGGGTTAACAAAATTGAAAAATCCTCCAGTTTCACCATTTTCTCCCAGCCCACAGGTGTATGCATTTAACTCCTGTTGCGTATATGCACCCTTGGGTAAAAATGCCTTAAATGAAAGCATCATTGAAATGTCCTGTCCTTTGCCAGCTTCACCATTAATTCCACCAAAGGCTAGCCCAAGTGTGGCCTATATGGATTAAACCTTATTAATACATCCCTCATAGGACACACTGACATGTCATTTTTGCATTGATTTCTTTTAAACATCAGGAGCCATATTTAGGAAATCTTCTCACAATGCATCAGACATCATTGATTTTTTTTACATTCCTAATCAAGAGCCATGATTTAGCAAAACACCTCATGCTCTGAGCAGTAGAAATTGCTCTCAGTCTGGACTACATCAAACAACTAGGAATAGTAATTTCAGGTTATTAGCTATTAATGCAATACATTTTTAAAAATCAATGTAAAATGTCACAATGGACTCATCTTGTCAAGGAATGCCAAAGCAGATGATAGTGGAAGTCATATATAGTCAGATAGTCAGAATATTGTGCTATAAACCCTCATGGTAGATCAAGGGACAATGTTATCCTTGCATACAATTTGTCATTTCCCATGACAATCAACTTTCCTTGGCATCATTATTTGGTCCACCTGCTGGTTGAGACTATAGAAAGAGAGTTGGCCTTCATTATCTGGGACATGCATCCCTTCCTCTACCACTGATGAACTGTGCCAGCCATATTGGACAGCTACTCTGTCTTGGCCTCAGCTGCCCATATGTGAAATGGAAATAACTGTTTTCATCTTGCAAGATTGTTCTAAAGACCATAAAAAGTGTCAAGCAACTACAAGGGTAGTGGATTCTTTTGTCTCATTTTGTAGTTATGAATTGAAAATACATCTAATTTGATGTCATAAACTCTTCAGCAAGAAGCTCATCCTGACATCGCCCAGTGTTGTACTGCTATCACCCCATTCACAAATGGTGAAGTGTGGGGGACATGCTAGCCTCCTAAATTATTATAGTAGGTTCAACATTCACAGTGCCTTAAATGATTACAGCAAACACACACAGAGCATTGTGTGTATGTGTGTATACACCCCAGTACACAAATAAAACCTAGGGCATACATATAGCTTGAAAAGAGATTTTCAGACAGTGTGCAATTGCATTAAATGGTATGCATTTTACAACAATTCATAAGATTAAATTGTATTAAATAGAACATTTAATTGTATTAAATAGAACATATTTATATAGAACATATTTCAAATACTGGCTTACAAAAATATATATTTTTCCAGAACCTCTGAAGCACATTTTTATATTCAGGACATTTACGGTGAATTCCTGCGTAAGGATACACTGCCAGCCTAAAGAGTTGGCCGCTGTATCCTATCCCCTTCCTGGACTGTATCCTATCCCTGTATCCTATCCCCTTCCCCAGGTGCAAGCCGGCCGGGGTCCTATGGGCCTCCTTAGATGTACTCCACCTCCTCGAATGGTGCTGACGTACATCTGAGGCGGGGGAGTAAAGCCAGCCAGGCCTGGGAACGGGTCTAGGATATCGGTGGAGCTTGCCACCAATATACCTGCCCTCTCCCGGCCAGCCAATGGCCATCCCCCAGGCTGCCCTGTTTCGACAACCCCCTGCCCCTGCACTGACTGATGCAGGACTTACCTCCACCGGTGGGTGCCGGGTCCGGAGGGCGGCGGAATGAAGGCTGCCGGCCTACATGCCAGTGGCCCTTACTCTAGAGCAGGGCTTCTCAACCTGTGGTATGGGTACCCCTAGGGGTACGCGGACCTCTTGCTGGGGGTACGCCAAGCCCTGCCCCTTATCTGCCCCATCAGTAGCTAATTAAGTGTTAATTAAAATGGATTTTAAATAGTAATTATTTTCAGAGCCCTTCTGTCTCTCTGATTTTGGTTTTGGACTTATTTTTGTACTTTGGAAAATGTACTTTGGGTAGTGCGACTTGGAGAAAAAAAGAGATCCTTGCATGTGTGTCTCTCCCCCCCCCACACAGTTAAATAAGACATTTTTTCACATTTAAAATTGTTTGTTGTTGTTGTTCAGTCGTTAAGTCGTGTCTGACCCTTCGTGATCCCATGAACCATATCCCGCCAGGCCTTCCTGTCCTCCACTATCTTGTTTGCTCATTTTCATGTTTGAACTGTTGCTTCTTGACCCGCATACAGGTTTCTCAGGAGACAGGTAAGGTGGTCTGGTACCCCCATCTCTTTAAGAATTTGCCACTGTTTGTTGTGATCCACACAATCAAAGGCTTTTGCGTAGTCAATGAAGCAGAAGTAGAAGTAGCAGTAGAAATTGTTTTAGTACTTTTTATTTAATTATTAATCACCTAATTAATTAATTAATTGATTACTTCAATTAATTAGCAGTTAATTAGCAGGGGGCACTTCAGAAAATTGGACCATGATAGGGGGTACCCGGGCCTCCCGGGAGAGTGAAGTCAAGTGGGCCTTAGGTAGCATTACTAACAACAAAGCTAGTGGAGATGATAATATCCCAGCTGAGCTACTTAAAATCCTAAATGATGATGCTGTGAAAGTGCTGCACTCAATATGCCAACAAATTTGGAAAACTCAGCAGTGGCCAAAGGATTGGAAAAGGTCAGTTTACGTTCCAATTCCAAAGAAGGGCAGTGCCAAAGAGTGTTCAAACTACCGTACAATTGCACTCATTTCACATGCTAGCAAGGTTATGCTCAAAATCCTACAAGCTAGGCTTCAGCAGTACGTGGACCGAGAACTACCGGACGTACAAGCTGGGTTTCGAAGAGGCAGAGGAACTAGAGATCAAATTGCCAACATGCGCTGGATCATGGAGAAAGCCCGAGAGTTCCAAAAAAACACCTACTTCTGCTTCATTGACTACACAAAAGCCTTTGATTGTGTGGATCACAACAAACTGTGGCAAATTCTTAAAGAGATGGGGGTACCAGACCACCTTACCTGTCCCCTGAGAAACCTGTATGCGGGTCAAGAAGCAACAGTTCGAACCGGCCATGGAACAACTGATTGGTTCAAAATTGGGAAGGGAGTACGGCAAGGCTGTATATTGTCACCCTGCTTATTTAACTTATATGCAGAGTACATTATGAGAAATGCAGGGCTGAATGAATCGCAAGCCGGAATCAAGATTGCCGGGAGAAATATCAACAACCTCAGATATGCAGACGATACCACCCTAATGGCAGAAAGTGAAGAAGAACTAAAGAGCCTCTTGATGAGAGTGAAAGAGGAGAGTGCAAAAGTTGGCTTGAAACTCAACATTAATAAAACTAAGATCATGGCATCGGGTCCCATCAATTCCTGGCAAATAGAAGGGGCAGAAATGGAAGCAGTAACAGATTTTACTTTTCTGGGCTCCAAGATCACTGCAGACGGAGACAGCAGCCATGAAATTAAAAGACGCTTACTCCTTGGAAGGAAAGCTATGGCAAACTTAGACAGCATAATAAAAAGCAGAGATATCACCATGCCAACAAAAGTTCGTATAGTCAGGGCGATGGTGTTCCCAGTAGCAATGTATGGTTGCGAGAGTTGGACCATAAGGAAGGCTGAGCGCCGAAGAATAGATGCTTTCGAACTGTGGTGCTGGAGAAGACTCCTGAGAGTCCCTTGGACTGCTAGGAGATCAAATCAGTCAATTCTAAATGAAATCAAGCCTGACTGTTCCCTGGAAGGACAGGTACTAAGGCTGAAACTCAAATATTTTGGCCACCTAATGCGAAGAGAGGACTCTCTGGAAAAGACTCTGATGCTGGGAAAGACTGAAGGCAAAAGGAGAAGGGGAAGGCCAAGGATGAGATGGTTAGACAGCATTACCGATGCAACAAACATGAAAATGAGCGAACTCAGGAAGATAGTGGAGGACAGGAAGGCCTGGCGGGATATGGTTCATGGGATCACGAAGGGTCGGACACGACTTAACGACTGAACAACAACAACAACCCGGGCCTCCAAAGGTTGAGAACCCCTGCTCTAGAGTCATCAAAAATGTGCTTTATGGCAAATATAAATCTCCGTTTTATTGCATGAGGAACATGGGCTCAAAAATCCTTTAAATAAATAAATAAATAAATAAATAAATAAGATACTAAGGAACTGGAATACTGTAGAAAGGCCATAGTTCTTTCATTTTATCAATGACATTCTACAGACTGTACACTTTCTTCAGGCACAAAGTGAACGTGGTAGTAAAAAGCTTGTTGGTACCACAGTACTTCTTTACAAACTCTATAAATTGGTATTTAATTCCTCCACTGTGGCTTTTAACATTTTGTTTTGTTGCTTGCTGCTCTTGTGCTGCTCTCAATACATTTACAGAACAGATCTTTTTCCAGCTCAGGATTGCAGGCTGTTAAATTCTAGTTTTGTGGTTTTCTGTTTAGCCCCAAAGGCTTAAAAATAGTGAGAACTAGCATATCGCACCAGCCGGATTTCCACATAAAAATGAACAAAAGCAAGCGACATTTGTTCAACATAATCAAGATCACACTTTTGAACCAACCCAGAATCAGCATCCCCTAGTTCCACTTCTGCTTCTGCAATCACTAACGCATATCAGCATCTCCACTCTCACATCACCTGAATGACTTCCAGGGGGATTGCCATATTATTGGAGCAAAAACAACAACGACTCATGTGGAACCTTAAAGACTATCACATTTACTGTAGCATAAGCTTGTGTGGACAATAAGCACTTTAGATGTTTCACCAGTGGCAAGGCGCACCACTTTTCTGTGGGCTCATCTCATGGTGCTTCAGTAGCATTTAAGTGCAGCACCACATTCTGGTCCAGGGCTGGCTCCAGGTTTCAGGGTCCTTCATAAACTACCCTCCATGAATTCCCTTCCTGGCTGAGTACCACTTCTGATGCCACTCTCCTGCTGTGTACCACCGGAAGTGACTGGCCAGAGAACACTGGTAGAAGGTTCTGGGCAGTTGGGAGGGCCCTTCTCAGCGTTCCCAAGAGGCTTGGCCAAAGGCAGGAGCCTCTCGGGAGCGAAAACGCACCATCAAAAGCGCCACGCTGGAGTGGGGTTCCAGTGATCCAGCAGTCCGAGTACCACCAGCAGTTGGCTGAAGTACCACTGGTGGTACTAGTAGTACCACTGGTTGAGTAGTACCACTGCCCTTCAAGTTCATGGTGGAACTTATCTTGGTGGAAGGAATGGGATAGAGACAACATCACCCTGCCACCCCATGAGGGTCATAGCATCACCCTGCCACCCCATGAGGGCTAGGAGCATAAAGGTGGTCTCAGGGATCAGCTATAGGTCCTTCTCCGGGTCCTGGGTCCTTGCTAGCTGGCCAACAATATTGTCCTGTTTCGGTCTAAGATGGCATGATAATGAGCCATGGTATTGGACATGCCCATGTGGTGGTAGTTCTTTAACATCTGTAGCAGTGTCATGGGACGAGCCCACAGGAAAGGGCTACAAGTTCTGAAGAATACCTGAGTGCGACTACAAGAGGACGATTTAACGGGCAAATCCTCCAGAATTTTTGGCAGCTATATCTAAAACTCTATATCTGAACTCTAGTTCTCATCTGTTATGAAAAACAGTCGCAAGACATGATAAAATGCTAATGGCACCATTTGTTTGGTGCCAGGTAGGACCAACTGACAGGCTGAAATGCTGTCAGGTAAAAGGGAAGGTAGAACTCGGTTTGCCTTTTGTTGTTATATATTTACACTGAAGCTATAATTGTTGCCGCTATGTCATGAACAATACACCTCTCACAAGTAAATGACGCTCCATTACATTACCTAATAAAACCGTAGGTGCTGCTCTTCCTTTGGAATTAATTGAGTTATACAGGGAGCAGCCTTATAAATTGGTATTAATCACACAGCTACAAAGGCAAAGTCAGGAAACAATATATTTGGGCAGACTGGGAAATGCATGGAAGCAGAAACATCTTTTGTTTGCCTAATTACAATTGTCCAAATTTACCTCTTTCACTATCACCACAGATGTCACTTTAGCGTGGCGGGGGGGACCGCCGGAGGGTGACGCGTGCAGAGGGTGACGCGCGCAGAGGGTGACGCACGCACCACACGCGCGTCACCTCTGCTGCGCGCGTCGCCCTCCGGAGGCTCCGAGGCCGGGAGAAGGCCTTGGAGTGTCCGCCCCGTCTGGCTGTCCGGGGCCTTCTGATGAGGCCCAGTGAGGCGATACGTGATTTATTACGTTTTTCGCGCATGCGCAGAACATTTCTCGTGCGCATGCGCGAAAACATAATAAATCACGTATTAACGCATTGGGCCTCGTCAGAAGGCCTCGGACAGCCGGCCGGCTCCTACCATCTGGTAGGAGCCGGCAGCAGTGGGGGGCATGTCCTTTTGAGGGGACAAATTTTGAGGGGGGAACGGGGGGTCACTAGGGCGGCGCGCACGCCCCGCTTTGGGGTGGCGCGCGCCCTAGTGATGCATCTGGCTATCACCACTTTTTTGCCTACTGAGCATGGCCCCCTTTTTGTTATAGCTGAAAACATCTCCAGGCAATCACCTTGCATATTTCTGGAGCAATGACTGACACCCTCTAAGTAGCCATTCTTGATATTTTTGCCTCTCCTATTAGTTTATGACCACTTTCATGATAAAAGTGGCTGTTCTGTGTTTAAAAAATGACAAGCTCATTCCAGACTCGGCCTGGCCTCTTGTTCTTCTGTGCTACCCCCCTGCCCCACTTCTGTTTTTAAAAGGCTATCGAATGCACAATTAGGGAAAGATTGGGGAAAGTTCGAGGCAGATCGAGGTCTCGTTGCAGATTTTATTAAGGGCTCCCCTACCTTTCCTCTCATAATTCAAGCACTCATTCATATACTGTACAACACTCAGAGCACAATCTAGTGCAAACTAAGACTGACGGAACAAGTGCTCTGCACCATAGACCGATGGAGCAAGCGCTCCGCACGGCGCACCATATTGCTGTCGCAAATAGTGAGAGGTGCTGGCTGGGTGACAGCAGTCACTGTGGGAGCCCTGGTGCTGTTGGTGTGGAGAGTGAGCAGAGTAGGGTAGGGAAGAACGGTGCAGGGATGGGAGTGTGTTGAGGGCAGGAACAGGCAGTTATCGGCAGCAGCAGCTCCACCGATATTGTATCCCCCTTCCCGGCGTTGATCCACCTATCTGGTCCACTTGAATTTGCACCAGCAAAATCACTGGTGCAAGTATGAGTAGACCCATCGGGGCAGTGGAGGCTGGCTCCAGGGCAAGGGAACAAATGTTCTCTTACCTCAAGGAGGCTTCTGGGGCTTGAAACTCCCCCACGGGATGCAGCATGGATCCCATTGGCAAAGAAAGTGCAAGAATTGGTGCAAGGCAAGTGACATTGGATTGGGCTGCCCATTACCCAATGATTGATCCCAGTGTGGACTTTGCTTCAGTAGCAAATTCCTGATATGCTTTGTCAGTTACGGGTTTTTTTAAACTAACTTTTTTGGTGTACTTTTGGGGGAGGACAATGTTTGGCTTGTTTTTCTGGGCATGCTTACTTCTGGATCATATTTTTTTTAATTTTAGCTGTCTTTTATGATGTTTTTAATGGCTTAACTGTGTTTTTACGATTCATTTTGTCATTGTTTGTGAGCCACCTTGGATTGCCTTTGGCAGGAATGGTGGGATACAAATGTTTTAATTTGTTTTAATTGTATCTATTAAAACTAGTAGTGAGATCATAGTTTTATCATAGTGTCTGGGATGTTTCTCTCCTGGGCAGCTCCCAGACAACTCACCTGCGACTCTGAGGCCCAATAAGTCTTGGTGGAGGGGATGATGAAAGAGGCCAGCAAGTTGGCACCAACAGCAACATCACTGCTACCACCAGTGCAACACAGAGTCTTGCAAATCAGGCAAGAAGTGACCCGGTTGCCCTGGTGATGGAGATGCTGCTTCCTCTGCTTGAAGGCTACATGGGGGGCCATCCATCTCGCAAGGAATTGTGGCAACCGCTGCACTGCATGTGGAGGGAGAGGGGTGGCAGCCAAGGAGGAAAAATGTGAGGCTGAAATCCTGACTCCCAGGAAAGGAGTTAGCTTAGGGAGATGACAAGAAGGAGGAGGACCGAGAATAAGAATGAGAGGGAGAAGGGTTGATAGGCACTCATCAACCCTTCTCCTTCTGAGATTCACAGCTCAATCCTATCCATTCCCTCCCATGCTGATGCAGCCACGCCACCAGAGTGAGCGCCGCATCCTGCGGGGGGGGGAGGGGCAGTCCCGGAGCTCTCCAGGTAAGGGAACATTTGTTCCCTACAAATGAATGCCAGGACAGCCTCTGGTGCCAAGACAGGTCTACTTGAACACCTGTGCCAACAATTTAGCTGGTGCAAGTCCAAGAGGACCCAGAAAGGCAGATCAAGGCATGGAAAGGGGGTAGGATATTGGCGGCACCACTACCGCCAATACCACCCCCTTCTAGGCCTCATTCCACCCATTCTGCTCCGGTCTCCTCCCATTCCTCTCCCTCCCTGCCCCATTCTGCCCCTCCCGCCTTACCAGCGCCGGGGAATGTGCAGGGACTCCTGGTGGACCGCTGCCACTGCTCACTGCTTGCAGTGGTGGCCCAGCTCTGTGATACTGATACAGCGTATCGTCTTTCATGGCAGCTGTAAAGGACCTTACGCTACCAGAATGCTAATTCTGGCAGCATAGGGTTGCAGCCTTACTAGGGCAGACTGGACACAGGCTTGGTCAGTAAGGCGTGGTGTCAGTCATCAGGACATCAGCAGGAGGAGTGCAAGCCTCCCCATCTTTTCCTTACATGTAGCTAGTAATGAGATTTAAAACGTGGGAGTGAGTGGTTTGGAAGACAACTCCTGTAAGTTAAACACATGAGAAGTCTGCAGATGCCTTTGGGACCAGAATCACATATAATCAGTTTTTGCCCGGTTGATGACACACATTTTTTCTAGCAAGCCTTTCATCAGGCAAGGATTCTTGCAAACAGTAGAGTACAGTAATTATAATACTGAGCTCTGCAACTGGGATGATATGTGGGGATGAACTAGATAACAAGCAGAAAAGGCCTCTGTAGTTTCAGTGGGCTGCATAAAATGATACCTTATACGACTTTGTTGATAGGTCATCCATTCCCAATGAGTTGGAGCTGTCATTTTACTAAAGAGATGCAGCTGGTAAGGCAAGACAATGATCCACCACCAAGTCTGCCACTAGTAGATTTAAGGACACTTGATCGGGACCCACCTAGCTTTACGAGACTTAAAAAAAGGGTGATCTAGAAAGGAATGGAATATACTTTATTTATTTATTTATTTATTTATTTATTTATTTATTTGCAAGTAATATTTATTTATTAATTTGCAAAAGAACTCAATCCATTTCTCATAATGAGGCAGCCCTAAAGAATAGCCTCAAGGCTTGAGGGGCTTAGTTATGTGAGCCAGCCTTCACTCAGAGGCGTTTTCTACGGTAGGGGTGGTACTGTAAGTTGTGCCCTGTCCTAGTCCCCGTTTACAACCCGGCACAAGGCGGCCCCACACCCTCGCCTTCCAAGTCATTCCGTGATGCGAAGGCAATGGGTAGGAGACTCCCTGCCCGTTGCCTTCGTGGCACGGAGTGGCTCTGACAGCGAGGGTGCGGGGCCGCCTCGTGCCGGGTTGTAAATGGGGACTAGGTCAGGGCCTAACTTACAGTACTGCCCCTACTGTAGAAACGCCTCTGCCTTCACCTGCCCCCCACTACCTGCCATTTACAGATGAAAAAAAAAACTCACCAGAAAAAAGACGCTCAAACATATATCTCCATATATTTACATAAGCTTGCAAACTGCAGGAGTTCAGCTCTTTTCCAGGCAATTAGCAGCTATCTGATTTTTTAATAGCCTCAGGGCTTGAGGCAATTAGTTATCTGATCTTTCCATCACTGGGGTTTTCATTGGAGGCTCTGTGAGACGCACCAGAAATTGGGTTGTGAACCACCAAGTGGGTCCTGACCCACAGTTTGAGAAACACTGTGCTAGACTAGAGTATACAATCACTGGCGTCACTACAGGGGGGGGCGGAGCTCTAAGTGCTGCTGAAATCAGAGCCTCCTTTACCCAGACGAACAAAGCGGCCCTGCCCCCTCTCCCTCGGGAGTCTCCTGCACGTTGTTTTTGCTTCCCTGAAAGGCTCCGAGGGTGAGGGGGCGGGGCCGCTTTGTTCGTCTGTGTAAAGGAGGCTCTGATTTCAGCAGCACTTAGAGCTCCGCCCCCCCTGTAGTGACGCCAGTGTATACAATCTGGTAGCTGCTCAGATTACAGTATAACTTTATCAGCTTTTAGGGCCATTTCTTCTCAAACCCCCATTTCTTCTCAAACCCCCTGTTTTTCATGATTGAAAAACATGGATTGCAGTCAATACATACATTATAAAAGGAACAGGAATTTATATTCTTTAGAGCTAGATGGCCCTTCAACAATAGATGCCATTTCCTGACTTAAAAAACACAACCATGGAAAATATTTGCTCCATTTAATTAATGCCTTTGTTGACTGAAAAGGCATAGAAGGCATTCCAGGGAATATTGTTTAGCACCTCAAAAGATTTCAGTTTATAAAAAGAGACAGGGAAAGGCCTCAAAATGTTAGACCCCTGCATGGAATCACAATCTACTTGCCTCCAGCTGACATCAAAAGGGCTTCAGGAGAGTAAGTCAATGGAGCGCTTAAGTAGTGTGGTAAAATTACTGGCTTTTACCATTTTGGCTGTCAGCATTTGCCACAGCAGGTCAGCATTCAATCTAACTCACACCATGTAGTATCTTGATGAAATTATGATTTAAAAAAAATATATGAAAAAATAAAGGCAGATCTACTTTAGTAGGTCAGTATAACGAGCTGCTTCAGAGGCACCGGAATAAATGTATGGCAGGCCTACCACTCAGGATTCAGTTTGTTTTCCAAAACTTCCTTATCTTTTACAGAGTTGTCGAAAGGACTACGTAAGATAAGATATGTGAAGTACTTTGAATGCTCAAATGTTAGTTATTCCTGTGGGAGTTTTCATGTGTAAATCCAATATGCTGACTTGTTGAACATATATAGCATATAAGGCTGCCTGAGAAGGAGAGACTGACTATTAGTCCATCTAGGTCAGCATTGTCTACGCCAGGGGTTCTCAACCCAGGGGCGTTGACAGGGAGAAGCGCGTGGGGCGGGCCGCCCGGGGGCTACACACGCACAAGGGTGACGCGCGTCCCCCCGGTACTTACAGTTTGTTGCTGGTGCTGGGCCCGCCTGCCCGCCCTCGCGTCCGTTTGGCTCCAAAATGAGCCGAAAACAGAGCAGGGTGTGTGTGCTCTGCTCCTGCGCGTGACGTCACGCGCGGGGGCGGAGCCGCTCCCTTAAAGGTGACGCGCGCCCCCGCTCTGGGGTGACTGCAGATGTCAGGGATTGAACTTGGAACATTCCGGATGTGAAGGGCGTGTTCGGAGGAGCTCCCTCTTGAGACCATTTATCCTGCCCAGTGAGAATCCATACATAGGATAATATTGTGCTGTCTGTCCCTGGGATTCTTACAGCGCAATGCCTATGCATGTCTACTTGGGAGTAAATTGACTGAGTTCAATAAACTTACATCCCCCCCCCTACCACCGAGACTAGCGTTCCAGTGGCAGGATGTGCTTTATGGCCATCGAAAATGGCCTTCCAGAAGCACACAGAGCTGCTGGGGAGGCTGCGGAGGTGGGAACATGCAGTGGGAACAGGAGCGGCCACTGATTAATGGTGAGTTGTGGGGGGGCAGGGAGGGGTGGATTGGGGCGTAACTGGGTAGGGAGGGGGGAGGAATAGGGGCAGGGAGGCAGTGGGAGGGGGTGGATCTGGCAGCAATGGCATACACCGGATCCTATCCCCTCCTTTTTGAAACTGCTTGCCCCTTTCCTCGGATATACACCACCAAAAGTGGTTTATGAGGACAACCATAGGTGGCCCCAGGGCTTACTGGGTGGTTAGTATAAATGTTTTATACTTACCTCCTATTAGCTTTTGGGGCATTCCCTCAATGCTGGATGCAGCACATGTCTTTTTGGCACAGCTGCATTGATTCAGCTGGCAGGGGATAGGATTGAGCTCTTACAGTGCAATCCTATACATGCCTACTTGGAAGTAAGCTCCACTGAGTTTAATGGACCTTAAAGTGGGTGGCGCAGTGGGTTAAACCGCTGAACCATGAGCTGTCGATCGAAAGGTTGGCAGTTCGATTCCCACGACGGGATGAGCGCTCGTTGCTTGTCCAGCTCCTGCCAACCTAGCAATTCCAAAGCATGTCAATGTGAGTAGATAAATAGGTACCGCTGTGGGAAGGTAAACAGCTCTCCGTGTTCCAGCTGCATGCTACGTGCTGCGGCAAGGAGAGTCATGCCGGCCACATGACCACGGAGGCGTCTTCGGACAACGCTGGCTCTTCGGCTTTGAAATGGAGATGAGCACCACACCCTAGAGTTGGACACAACTGGACTTAATTGTCAGGGGATACCTTTACCTTTACCTAAAGTGTGCATAGTATTGCAACTATAATAAATAATCCAGATTGCTTGATAAATAAAGGGTTAGATTACTCTTTCCTGTTTGTTCAGTGCTATGCCTGTGAGAGAAAGGAAGGATGGAACAGCTTTCTGACAGCCCACAGATACTTCCGGGCGTCCCGAACTGCCGTCCTTCAGATCTTCAGCCATATGAGACGACCGCTCTACCAACTGAGCCAGACCTCCTGCCTGATATTAACACCTGATATTTACAGATCCCAATTCCTGTCCATTCGCTGTCACTATAGTATTCCATTTTTTCTTTGCTACTGAAAAAAAACCTAATGTTACTACTGACTTTGCATATTTCCATTTATTATGATTATGATTACGATACTATACGTCATCACCTCCTATGCTGGATTGGTTATATTCTGCAATTCGGGATCTAGCCAAGATCCTTGGAATCACAGAGATATTGTCATTCTTGCTGTTCCAAGCAATGTTTTATTCTGGAGCTGAGCAGGTGTAATTTACTCAAGGTCAAGAATGTCGAGGTGTTTCTACAGACTGCTAGCCAACTGCTCCAAGGGCTCCAATGGCAATTGGCACAATATTGACCCTCTTCTCCTAGAGACAACCAAGATAAACTTGCAGGTCTTGATTTTTTTTTTTGCTACCTTCTCATGTTCTTTATCTTCAACTCTACTGTATCTTGGGTTTGCGGTATCAATGATCCAAACTGGATTTTTCTTTTTGTCAACTACTGTTATATATGACGTACTGTGTTCTTGATCAGCTGTTCTCAAAGTTGTCCCCACGAGTTGGGGAAGCTGTAAGTCTTTGCGAGGGTGGGACGATGGTGGTGGTGATGCTTCTGGGATTGCGCTGCCGCTAGGAAAAAAGGTTTTTTTAACTTACCGGGGGTCGCGCCAGCCCTCTGGAGGGTGCGGGGGGGCACGGCCCCCCTCTGCAGGCATCCCCGCACTTCAGATCTGTTCCCTGAAGTGATTCAGACCCACTTCCAGCTGGCTCACGATTACTTCAGGGAGTTGTTCTGAAGTGCGGGGAGGCCCGCAGAAGGGGCCCGTGCCCCCCGCACCCTCCAGAGGGTTAGCACGACCCCCGGAAAGTTAAAAAACCCTTTTTTCCTGCCGGCGGCGGGATGTCACCGATGTCATCGCACATTGCCACTCCCCTTAAGGGAGTAGCAAGTGCATCTGGTTTTCCTGGTGGGTCATGACCCACCAGTTTGAGAACAGTGGTTCTAGATGTTTATCTGTCTGTAATCTGAAGTTCCAAAGAATCTTTGCTTGGTTGTTCTCAGTGATTTTATTTGGTTCATGATGTCATTAATTTTGGTGTGAAGGTAAATTGTATTGTTTGGTAAGATGATGATGATGATGATGATGATGATGATGATGATGATGATGATGATGATTGTTGTTGTTGTTGTTGTTGTTGTTGTTGTTGTTGTTTATTACTGCTGCTGCTGCTAACAACAACATAAGAACATAAGAACATAAGAAGAGCTCTGCTGGATCAGGCCAAAAGCCCATCTAGTCCAGCTTCCTGTGTCACACAGTGGCCCCACCAGATGCCTCAGGGAGCACACGAGACAACAAGATACCTGTGTCCAGTCGCCACTCCCTTGCACCTGGCACAGAGAAAACCCACTTCTAAAAAAACCAGGAGGTTGCTTATGGCTTGTAACCTGTGATGGTCTTTTCCTCCATGAATTTGTCCAAACCCCTTTTAAAGGCATCTAGGCCAGGTGTCATCACCACATCCTGTGGCAAGGAGTTCCACAGATGAATCACACGCTGGGTAAAGAAATATTTTCTTTTGTCTGTTCTAACTCTCCCTCCACTCAATTTTAGTGCGTGTCCCCTGGTTCTGGTGTTGTGCGAGAGGGAGAAGAATTTCCCTCTATCCACTCTCTCCATCCCATGCATAATTTTATAAGTCTCAATCATGTCCCCCCTGTGACGACAACGACAATGACGACAGTAATAGTAATAGTAATAGATGTGGCAGCCAAAACTGTATCTTCATTATTGTTGGTTTTCATTAAAAATTCTTCCAATATTACAGGGGTGGCCAAACATGCTTCATGTAAGAGCCATATACAATAAACTTCAGATGTTTGAGAGCCACAAGAGAGATGTTTGAGAGCTACAATATTTAAGAAGCAGTTAAATTCTTAAATATATTTATTCACCCTGAACATTACACTTGATGGACTCTCAGTTTATACCTGGTAAATAATCATAAAGCTTGAAAATGTCTTATTTACCTTTTACTGTATATTAATTATGATGCAAAAAGGAGCTCAGCCAACATATTTCCGAGAGCCGCACATTATACGTCATTATATGTGGCACAAGAGCTGCAGTTTGGCCACCACTGCAATATTACGTTCAACAGCACAGGCCTTAATTTTAGTATATCACATTTTGAAATGAAAACCATTAATATGAATCTTAATCGATGGATGATGACACTAGCGTTGTGAACATTTTTAACTGAGTAACCCTCATGTTCTAATAATTTTACTTGCATAATAGTTTAATTCCAGAGAGACAATTTTCCATCTTTTCCTTTGAAGAAAATCTTTATCTTAATCATCTCCCATTGATTATTCTAAAAGAACTATTTCCCACCCGCCCTCAGCACACCATTTAGCTTAACCACATAATGGAATACTAGTCCTCTTACCTCATTATATTTTAATAGAAATAGAATAAAACCCAGTTGCATTCTAAAGCGTTTTTGAGATGCTTGCTGGTTTTTCCTGATGATCACAGGACAACTCTCTGCATTGTCTTTTCTAATTATCAGCTCCAGCTCCTAATGGAAGTTAATGGGATATATATTTCATATGTACGATTTCGCTGACTATATTGTTGAATGAAAAATCAAGTACTGTACTCTAGTATACAATAAAAACAAAATAGTAGGTATACTCGGCTTCAGAGGGGTTGGAAAACTGCAGATGGCCATTTGGACTCTCTTTTCTTGACAAAGATTTAGGAAAAACGGGCATCATAGCCATGTATTTTTTAAAAATAAAGACTTGAATAAAACAAATTAAAAAGACTGCTTGTATTCTGTTTCAATAAGGCAGGCAAAAAAATCCATTCAATCTTTCTTCAATCATCCTTCAATCTTTTAGATTGTTCCCTAGACGATGTTTCCGGGATTTGGAAACGAAACATTGGAGTGTTAACAATATCGGACTTCGGATTTTAATGGATTTTTTTGCCTGCCTTGTTGAAACAGAATACAAGCAGTCTTTTTAATTTGTTTTATTCAAGTCTTTATTTTTTAAAAATACATGGCTATGATGCCCGTTTTTCCTAAATCTTTGTCAATAATTGCTGGCCATGACAGTTTCCGTGCAGCTCTCTTTTCTTTCTATTCCAGACAGATTCTGCTTAATTAACTCCAGTGAGGAACAGTTCATCGAGCAACTGGTTCCATTGAACTGCTCTTAAGAAGTTTCTCTCCAGGTTGAACTGAAGTCAACCCTCATTTAAAATTAAGCCCATTTGATCTAACTCTGCCTTTGAGGCAGCAGAGAACAAATGTTTGTCCTCTTCTATGTGACAACCTTTCTGGAAGTTCAGGGACATGGGTGATATAGAACCTTGCTGATGCTAAATAAATGTTAAGGATTAGTATTATTTTCACATTTCTGTTCTTCCAAGGAGCTCAGCCTGGGCAGCATTCATAAGCTCTCTACCATCTCATCCTCACAACAATCTTGTGAGGAACTTTGGAATGATGGCCCGATCCTATTGAGCCACTGTGCTGCCGGAATGCGCGTTCTGGCAGCACAGTGTTTTATAGCGGTAAAGCTGGGCCGTCATTGTCAGTGGCCTCCTTGGATCCCCCAGTGCCGGTAAGGCAGTGACAGGGTAGGCCATGGGTGGGGTGGGAGAAGAGGCATTGGGAGGACCAGGGGCGTTTCTGGGCAGGGAAGATGGAGGAACCGAGGTGGAGAGAATGCAGAAGGGGGTGGATCCAGTGGTAGTGGTGCACGCCGGATCTTATCCTCTTTTTTTAAAACCTCCCCACCCCTTTTCTCTCCTCAAACACATACCACCAAAATAAATGGCATATGTCCAAGGATACCCATTGGAAATCAGACAGCTAAGCAAGAAGTAAGTGCGAAATGTTTCACTCACTTCCTGCAGGCTATCCGATCGCCCCCTCCCCACCATAGGATGCAGCATGCACCTTTTTGGTGTGGCTGCACTGGCGCTGGTGGTGGGGGATAGGACTGGACTGCGAGTTTCATACCTACATAGTGATTGGAAGAACCCAGGTCTCACCACTCCTAAATTGATTTTCTACCCACTATACAACAGTGACAGTTAGCAGATAGATCTTAATGGATTATGCCTAATAAACCTAAAAGAAGGAGCTGATGTTCACATGAAAAGGCATAATTTGAGGAAAGGAAGAGGTCTCTATGTGGAGGTGGGGAATGAGAAGGAATTTTACAATCATGCACAGAATATGCCTTGAACTGAAGACGACTGCTCACAGCACTCCCAAAGAGCAGAGTAGTGTTTGAAGACTGGCAACCACAATGTTTTTGTTTTTTGGGGAAGGTGTAGTCATTACAACTCCAGCAGACCTCTTTCATGCATGACCTAGCAAAAATTGTATTTCCTTGAAATCACAGTGACTTTGGAGCCAATCATGCAATGTCCTTTTTCAGAGTACCTAGTTCAAGTGGATACCAAGTTCAATGACTGTGCAATGGGGGAAACATCAGTTGGTCGGTCCATTCTAGATTGCAACTGGTAGGATTTTCTTCTTCTAAAATATATAACCCAGGACAATCTCAGTAAAGTAGAATCGGGTCAGTAGTTTATAAAGCAATTTGGAGTTCTTCTATCACAGACAGCAAACTCAGCACCAAGAGCTAAAAGAAAGTCAATACGCCATTTTCCTTATTCACAGGAGAGCCAAGATAGCCAAATGATGAGACAGAAAGCTTTGCAAGAATGGCTTAACTGAGCATTGAGTTTAAGTAAGCATCAGCACCAGTGGGTGGCGTAGTGGGTTAAACCGCTGAACCATGAGCTGTTGATCGAAAGATCGGCAGTTCGAATCCGCGACTGGGGTGAACTCTCGTTGCTTGGCCAGTTCCTGCCAACCTAGCAGTTCCAAAGCATGTTAATGCGAGTAGATAAATAGGTACCACTTGCGGGAAGGTAAACGCTCCGTGTTCCAGCCGCATGCTACGCACTGCGGCAAGAAGAGTCATGCCAGCCACATGACCACGGAGGCGTCTTCGGACAACGTTGGCTCTTCGGCTTTGAAATGGGGATGAGCACCACACCCTAGAGTCGGACACAACTGGACTTAATTGTGCGGGTCACCTTTACCTTTTTACCTTAAGCATCAGCACAGTAAGGAAGCCGCTTGTATCATTCAAGGAACCAATCCATGTCCCTAGTTTCATGTTGGTTGGATGATGGAAGAAGAGGGTATCATGTTCCTTTTGCCCATATAGTATGCTGCTGCTGCAGTCACAAAAGGCCTTTCTTTAAATGTGCCAAGTTCTTCAAGAACAACCTGTTTTAAAAGAATGTTCAGCTTGACTCTCCTGTAAGAGCATGCAGGATTACAGTTGGTATCCTTATAGTATCTAGTTACCTATAAGCGTCATTTGCAAACAGTGACTTCAAAAAGAGTTCCATACCATCTTTGTAATTTAAAGACAGAAACTTCAGTAATCCATATGGGTCTAAGGGACATCCAAAATATTAAGGAATTAGGTATTGAGAGTAAGTCTGGCTTATATGCTAAGACAGCAGGAGACTCTATGAAGGACACACAAAGGATGTGGGTCAATTTAACCGAGCTTGGAATAATGGGTATTCTACTTCCAATGGCAAAATGAGTCCAGGTCTATGGAGGAAACTCTATCATCAAAAATGCTAACAAGCAAAGATGGATTAATAGTCAGGAGAGAGTGTTAATCTGGGATAGAAGACCTGATACTACTTATCCGTCAGTTACAGCTGTAAAATGACGTTCCTGCAAAACCATATGCTTCCTATATCAATCTGCACAATCTAAATTTGGTTGCCACCTTGTCATTTGTCACTGGCATTTTTGGGATGTGTGTGTGTTATAAATATGTGCACTTTTAAATGTCCAATCAACGCTACGGAAATGGTGCTCTAAAGCATGTGGTTTAGACGCTCTAAAGCAGTGGTTCTCAAAGTTCTCCCCGCGAGGAGGGGAGAACTTTGAGTCTTTGCAGGGGTGGGGACAGCAGCAGCAATCCCGGGGATCGCGCTGCCGCCAGGGGGGAAAGTGGTCTTCCTACCTCACTGGGAGGTCCTGATGGCTTCCAGAGGGTGCGGGGAGGCTTTCGGACAAAAAACTAAATCTAAATCTGGGGGGGCCTGCAGACCCCCTGCACCCTCCAGAAGCCGTCAGGACCCCTGGTGAGGTAAAGAAGACCACTTTTCCCCCGGTGGCAGCACAATCCCTGGGATCGTTGCCACTGCTGTCCCCACCACTTAAAGTGCAACAGGAGACAGCGCTTCTTCTTCTGGGTCACGACCCACCAGTTTGAGAACTGCTGCTCTAAAGGCTGCTAACAAGTGCTAGTAGATGTGATTCATGGTGCTGGTTTTTTATCTTTAAGACCCTTGATGACTTCAGACCCAGGTATTTGGATGACTCCAAATCAAAACGATGGTAAGGCCGCATCTGGAGTATTGCGTTACAAATCGATGGTAAGGCCACATCTGGAGTATTGCGTCCAGTTCTGGTCACCACATCTTAAAAAACATATAGTGGAACTGGAAAAGGTGCAAAAGAGAGCGACCAAAATGATTCGTGGGCTGGGGCATCTCCCTTAAGAGGAAAGGCTGAAATGAAACTTGGCCTGATCCAGCAAGACTCTTGTTATATGGCTGAAAGCCTCTTTCCCAATTGGGCCCTGTGCCTAGGGGGCCCTGCACTAGGGTAATCTATTCTAGCCTTGTCAAATACAGTATCTGCGGGGGATAGGTTCCTGCCACCCCCACCTGGAACCTGCAGATAGGGGGGAACGCTATTGGTCCCCAAACATCCATTACCTTTTTTTTCTTCATAGAACTGGCACCAAATCCCTGAGTTTCCTGCTTAAACAAAATGCTATAAGCAACCTACTGAGAGGTAAGTATAAAATATTCTTATTTACCTCTCCCAGGCCGTCTGGTTGCCGCCACCACCACCACCATAGCATGCACCGCACAGACTATCTGCAGCACTGCATGCTATGGAATGGTGGGGGATAGGATCAGGCTGCCCAAGTATTAAATGCAGGGATAGCAGGAAAAAAAATACCAAGAATCCATTCTGGCATTAACATTTTCCTCCTAGTGAGCACACACATATGGGAAATGTCCTGCTGGAGTAAAAGAAAAATCTACACAAATTCATCTGGAGAGATTTATGAGCAGGTGTGTCCTCACAGACCTTTCCTCAAAAATCCACATCAGGTTGTCTCCATAATTATAATTCAAAAAGTATTCTTGTGGAGAGAAATGTAATGCCAGAAATGGCCCTGAGACAGGGCTGTCTAGTGGTAATGTTCAGTGGTAGAGAGGGGAGGGACAAGGACTCTCAGAATAGCTCAGTGATAACAGGGCTCAACAATCCATCCTGACATACTGTTATTCGGTACGTAAGTGATTCACTCTTTCTCTCTTCTTGCAACTATATAAACAGGATGCTATTCACAGGCTTGCAAAGTGGCAAGACAGCATCACAGAGCAAACAGTTAGGAGGGGAAAAATGACAAGAATTACAAAACTCTCCTGAAAACTATCTTCTATATTCCCTTGATAATTCTCCCTCAAACATTGTGATGAAAGGTAGAATCACAATAAAAACAGAGCCCATGAACTTTCTTCCAGGGCCCTAGCCACACAACTATGGTATTCCCTCTATCTGGAGGGATTTGGACTATTTAGTGAGAAGAGACTCCAACTGGAATTGAGTTCCTGGTCCAATCTGGCAGGTGGGAATTGCTTGGGGCTTCCCCATTACAGCTTGTGTTTGCAAAGCTGCAGGGCATATACGAGTCCATAAGCTTTTATCCCCCAAGGGCCAATATTTCTCTCATACACAATGCACAAATTGTTGTAGTAGAGAGAGTAGTAAAACCAGAGCTTGCACCTCCCCAATATATCTTTATTATGTTTATACATATTCTTTTAAAATAAGAACCAGTGTGATGTTGTGGGGAGACGGTTGGACTAGGACTGGGGTAGATGTGAGACAGAGGTGGCAATTCATACTGGGAGTGCCAATGGCTAAGGTTACCTATCCGTATCTACTGTGGTTGAAGCTTTGGTTGATGCAGGAGTGGCATGGCTTGTGAGTCAAGATGTAGTGCTCTCCAAGTTCAGAGTGGTTGTACAGACAGAAAAGGATTTGATAAGCAAACCCAGAGGGGGCTAGGCAATAGCCTGAGCTGGTTTCTAGGAGGGAAGCAAGGCAAAGGAGCGAAGAATGCATCTCGGGGGAAGGTTTCTTGAAAGGTAAATTACCCCCTTAACCCCCCCTCTCAGAGGCCCTGTCAGTGGGTGCTGGGCTGTGGTTTGTTGCACTCAGAGGGAAGGCGCATCAAGGAAAAACGAAGAGGGAAAGAGCCATAAGCTGTCTAATAACTGCAAAGTAGTTCTTGTCATCGACGGAAGCTAGGGTGCTTGATGGATCACCAACAGGTAACTCTAAGATATGGGCAGCCCAATCATAACTAAATCCCCCCCTCCCCGCTGATGCAGCCGCATCACCGCAGCACATGCTGCATCCTTGAGGGGGGCAGTCCCAGTGGTCTCCTACTTGTTATGGGTCTACACCCATGCACCAGTGATTTTGCTGGTGCAAGTCCAAGTTGACCAGGGTTGGGGAATCAAGGCTGGGAAGGGGGATAGGATATTGGTGGTGCCGCTGCCACTGATACTGCTCCTTTCCCAACCTTGATCTGCCCCCTCCCTGCCCTGTTCCACCCACCCATCCACCCCGCCTCCCACCCCCTCATGCTAATTTACTGGTGCTGGGTCTCCTTGGTGGGCAGCTGGCTTGCAGCCATGGTTGCTTGCTGCTTGCAGCGGTGGCCTGGCCACGCTGAATGGCATGTCGCCTTTTGAGACAGCTATAAAGCACACTGCGCTGCCAGAATGTGGGGCGCAGCGGCCCCAGTAGGATTAGGCCCTAAGAGGAAGAAGAATGTGAGCACAAGAGAGCGGTGACCAGACCTGTTAAAGAGCACTTTGCCATTGACCAACATAAAGTCTACCGGTAATATCTGGAATGAGCTCACCCCGCCATTCTTGTGTTCCCTGTGGAGATTATTCATCTCCTATTGTGTAGCACCCTGGGAAGGGTGTGGCCAGAGGTGTAGTTAACCTCTCCATCGCCCCCCGCGCGGAATGGAAGAAGCTCCGCCCCAGCCGGTTCTGTCCCCGCCACGTTGCGGCAAAACATCCCCCCATGTTTTTTCACTGTTTTAGACAGAGAAGGAGCCCGGGCGGGCGGGTGGGCGGGCCAATGTGCTGTGCGGTGCGGCCATTTTTGTCCGCCTCTGTAGTGTGATTAACATCCCTGCTGGCCTCTTTGGCACCCCCCCTTGCCCCATCGCTGACTCCACTACTGGGTGCGGCTGGGGACATTTCAGTTGCTCAGGAAACTTGTGTCCTGATTAGCATAAGGCTCTTGATTGAATTTCCAATAAAGTTTGTAAGAGAAAGCCAGGAGTTAAAAGCATCTCTTTTGAGAACACAAATGTGCCTATTTATCTCAGAGTTAGGAAGCTCCCAGAATGTGATATTGTTTGCAAATGTGAATAGGATGGCCAAGCAAGGTACAGCTTGTGGAATTTTCCAAAGACTTCTCACAAGCCAGCAAGGGGAATGGAGGTTGTTCCAATGAACCAAAGTTTGGCCATTTACCCAAAGACTTGTGGGACTTGATGCTCTCTTGCCAACAGCCCAAGCAAAAGTAACAGGAGGAGACTGGACTGGGTCATGCTCTCCTAGCATGAACCCAGCACCATATATACATGTAAATGCATGTGCTAGGCAACACCATGCTGTTGACTTTTGACATTCTGAAGAATCCAAAGAGGAAACTATTCAGAGAAATGGATGATTTAATCCAGGGGTTCCCAACCCCTTCCTGGCTGAGTACCACCTCCGGCACCACTCTCCTTCTGAGTACCACCAAAAGTGATGATGACATCATCACCAGTTACTTCCAGGTTTTCAGAGACCAGAAAATGCAGGGAGGAGGCTCTGGGCAGGTGGGAGGGCCCTTCTTAGTGTTCCTGAGAGGCTTGGCCGAAGGCAGGAGCTTTTTGGGAGTAAAAACGCGCCACCAAAAGCTCTGTGTCGGAGTGGGGTTCCAGTTGTCCGAGTACCATCAGCAGTCGGCCGAAGTGCCACTGATGGTACTAGTACCACAGGTTGGGAACCCCTGATTTAATCCATTGCTCAGGGATTGGTGATAGAATAGAGAATGTTGTCCAAAGATGATGAATCACAAACAATTCTGTAACTCTGTAAAGTGGGTCAGTATAATTATACTCATATTGCAGATGGGGAGGGGGTGGAACCAAGGCTGAGCTTGAGAGATAGCAAGGTGGCACACAACCATCTAGCAAGGTCATGGCTGACATGACATTTGAACCAGGAGATTTTCCAGCTTTCAGCTCCTGTTTGCAACTCCTACAGCAACTCTCAGAATGACCTGGGTGACACTATCTGGGTTCTATAGTTATAGATTTGCTTATACTGTAGTTATAGCTTTGCTTTTTCTTCTTCTTTCTCAAGGATGGTGTGAAGGGTGAGAAATCATGTCATAGAAATCACACCCTGCTATTCTGTGATGATTAATGTACAAAACGTTACCACCACCACTCCACGTTCTGTACTGTGGCCAACATGGATGAAAAACCTATGACCCAATCTTATGGGCATGCTGCGCCACCAGAACTCAGGGGACTTCCAAGGACTCAGCATGCTTTATGACTGTAGCAAATGGCGACACACCATTCTGTGCAGCAAATTGTGTGCGGCCATGTCTGCTGGGGGGGGGGAGTGGGAGGCAATATCAGTGGCAGCACTGCCGCCGATAACTTTCCCAGCCTTGATCTGCCTTCCCAGGTTGACTTGGACTTGCTGGCGAGTAGACTCATTTAGGCAGCAGAGGCTTACACCTGGGCAAGGGAACAAATGTGCCCAAAACACTGCAGGATGCAATATGTGCTTCGATAGCATGGCTGCATCAGTGGGGGTGGGTGGGTGTTGATAGGATTGGGCTATCAATCAGCCAGGACGACGAAACAACGCTACTCCTCATCTAGGTAAGTTCTACGCCTTGGGGCCTACGGCCCCCCCGCCCCTACCGCGCGACGCTTCTGGCAACAAGTCACTATGAATTGTCATAAACTAGACATTATTGAAAGGGTAGATAAGAATTTGTAAACGCACTTGTATGGGCTGAAAAGTGCAGACAGAACAGAGGAATAATTACAGTGGACCCTTTCTAGCCGTGAATCTGGGATCCATGGATTTGACTCACTGCGGATCCCAGACCTGCCGGGTCCACCTTTCCAACACTGTAAAAAGAAAAAAAAGGTAAAAAAACATGGTTTAGAAGCAAACCGCTGCGTGTTCTTGCTTAAACAGACTGAAATCACGCTCCAGAAGCCTCTTCCGGGTTGCGCAACTCTTCATCCCTCTCCCAAAATAGCTCTAGAATGCATTGCAATGCATTCTGGGATCTGGGGTGACCTTGGGAGAGGGGAGGGGGGAGTCGTGTGACCCAGAAGAGGCTTCCGGAGCACGATTTCAGACTGTTTAAGCAAGAGTAAGCAGCAGTTTGCTTCTAAAAGGTAAAAATCCTTTTTAAAAACAAAACAAAAAAACTTTTATGGTGTTTTCTGGTTGGCCCCCAGTATCCACGGAATTCAGTATCCACGAGGGTTCTGGGAATGGAACCCCCGCGGATACAGAAGGCCAACTGTATACTGCAGTATAGCAAGTTGTATGTTCTTTGGACCCTATTCCTTTATGTCCCTTCTCCAAAACAGCTCTCAAGATTTGCAAAAGATCCTCTGGGTTAGTTATCTAATCCCCAGTCCCGAGACAGGAAAAAAAAAATGACAACGTTTGGATCAACATTGTACCAGACTCTTTTTGGATCATATAATCTTACAGTGCAGTACTAATGGCCTGAAAAGGATAGAATACGTATATTTGTCCAAATTACTGGTGAGATGCAAAAAGTGGCACTGCTGCCTTTTAGCAATGCACACTATGATGCCTTATACTGGACGTTAGGACAGCTCAAAGGTTGTGATTACGCTAAGGCCTTTATCACCTAAAAACATTCATATTGGGGGCAGGGGAGGCTGTGCAGTGACAGCAGCTGTTACAGATTATTTTCACCTCCTTAGGAGTTGGTTGAAATTACTGTATGATAAATTGCATTGTAAGCTATAACTGGAGCAACTGGGTGTAAAAGTATCGTTGCAGGCAGCTCCGTTCACATTTCCTTTGACCAGCTTTCTATGCTTTTTCCCAGCTAGCTACAGTGATGTAAATTGATGCCACTTTTTAATTAGGAAATGCTTGTACCCTAATTCCCCAACTTCTTTGGACTAAAGCACTCCTGCTAATGAGATACCTATGCCCATCTGTTATGAGCTGCTAAAGTGACCGAACTGCTTGCAAGTTACGCTTGTACATAATAAAGAATAAGTGTTATTGGGAAATGTATTTAACCATTCTTAAAAATGCCACAGGCAGGCAGCATGCTGCAGAAGTTTCCAAAACTGGTTACACAGACAAAACAAAATACTTATTCACACAATCCATAATTGGCTTATGGAACTCACTGTCACAGGATGCGGTGATGGCCACTGGCTTAGACGGCTTTAAAGGGGGATCAGACAAATTCATGAAGGAGAGGCCTATGTACGGTTGACTAAAGTGGCTGACCATCTGATCCAGCAGGGCTCTTCTTATGTTCTTGGATTTGGTGTCCAACTGTGCAAGAGCAGAATCTGGTCTTGGGTTAAAAAAAAAAAATGACCATCCCAGAGGCGTCGCTACGGCAGTAGTGTAAGTTTCGCGCCATCCTCGTCCCCGTTTACTCCCTGGTACGAGGTGGCCCCGCCCCCTCACCGTCAGATCCATTCAGTGCGGTGAAGGCAACGGGTCTTCTGCCGACAGTGAGGGGTGGGGCCACTTTGTAAACGAGGACGAGGACGGAGTGAAACTTACAGTACCGCCCCCACCGTAGCGACGTCTCTGGACCATCCAGATCAGCTCAGACTTTGTTTATTATAAACCAAGGGTTCAATCCTAAGTAACTCCCCCAGTGACACTGCAGCTGCGCCCATTGTGCATCCTGTGGTGGTGGGCCAGTCACGAAGGATTTCTCAAAGTAAGAGAACTTTTGTTCCTTTACCTTGAGGAAAGACTTCATTTCTCCAATGGGTCTCCTCGGATCTAGGCCAGCTATTTTGCTGGCACAAGTGCAAGGAGAGTAAGATAGAAAGAAGGGGAGAGGGGATGGGGATAGCATTCTGGTGCACACTGGTGCTGCCAGGGTCCACCCCCCATTCCACCTCCCGTCCTCCCTCCTCCCAACCCAGAAACTCCACATTCCTCCCCCTCCCTGCTCCGTTCCTCCCACTACCCAGCCCCAACACCAGCTTACCTGCACTCCCATAGGTAGCTGGTAGCAGTGGTGGGCTGCCAACTCTGCCACCATATGCAGCGGCAGTTCCAAAATGGTTGTGCAGCGCAATATGACCATTTACGACAGCGGGCAACAGTTACATTGTAACTGTTAGTTTGGACTGACTTCATGTTTCTAGCAAGGTTAAGGTTGCAAAGATAGTCTTGGAAGTGTGATGTCCAATTCAGTGATTTCAGAAACTAGAGAGGGTAGGTATGTATGGTGCAGGTATACTGAGCAAGGAAACTTGTGGGCACTAGCATCGCTGCAGGGGGGGTGGAGCTCTAAGTTCCGCCGAGGCTCCGACCCTCCATTACACCGGAGCATGAAGCGGCCCTGCTTCATGCTCCAGTGTAACGCCGGGTCGGAGCCTTGGCGGAACTTAGAGCTCTGCCGCCCCCTGCAGCGACGCCAGTGCTTGTGGGAAACTAGTGTCCCAAATAGCTCCTTTCTCTTTTCCTGATGAGAAATGGAATAAGATATGTAAAACATGCAATTTTACATTATATAGATTGAAGCTCTTTTTGGTACAGAATGTGGGGGACATTGGCACAGAAGTGTGATTTGTTTTGGAGTCTGGGGGGTATAACATATGTATACATCTGAGTTAGCTTTAAAACTCCCAATGCTTTAAATTTATGTATTTAGATTTAAAACTCCCAATTTAAAACTAGGAAAAAAGGAAAAGAAGTGATAAGCTAATCATATGCAGGAAGAAAAAGGTATAATAGGAATTTAGAAGAAAAGCATCTCTCCTACAGTCTCATAATATGCCCCTTTCCCCTCTGAAATTGACACATTTTCCATGTTGTAAGCTTGACTTGCTTATTATAAGCCCACTCAGCAATCAGAGCAACTGAACTGCTTGGTCGTTACTTGGATTGGAGGAAATTTCCTTGGTCTGTATGACTGGTGCAAGTTTTTGGGTGAGGCTTGCTTTCTTTGCTTGTGTAGCTCCCTGCTAACTGGGCAAGAGGCACTTTTTCAATTGGTGCTCCTCTTATATTTAGCAGGGGGAGAGTAACTGCCCCCCTTTCACCCCAGCACAGAGTCTTTTCTGGTGGCTGTTTGCTGGTGGTGTTCTGCATCTTTTTTAGATTGTGAGCCCTTTTGGGACTGGGAGCCATTTAATCATTTGATTTTTGTCTGTAAACCGCTTTGTGAACTTTTTGTTGAAAAGCAGTATATAAATACTGTTATTAATTATTATTATTATTATTATTATTATTAATAATAATAATAATAATAATAATAATAGCTAGGGTTGCCAACCGGTGAGAAAACAACAACAACCTGGCCTCACCGTCTAAAAAGATGCAGAAAAAGCGCCAGCAAACAGCCACTATAAAAGATACTGGGCTGGGGTAAATAGGGACAATGACTCTCCCCCTTCTAAATACAAGAGCAGCACCACTTGAAAAAGGGCCTCTTTGCACAGGTAGCAGAATAATTATTCTCTGCAATGTGATGTAACGAGCACAGGCTCACCCCACAGCGCCTGCAAACACCAGTCATGAGAAGCAATAGAGATATTTCGCTATTAGCTCTATTTCTACTAGGGTCCATCAGACACCCAGAGCCATCGCTACACAGGACACCCCCCCCCAGTGACGTCACTGCTGGAAGTGATGTAGCCACAGCTGCCGCTAAACCTCCCAGGGCGGATAGGAGGTGCAGGGCGGGTGGGAGAGCCAAAATGATTGCCGTCTCCGCCGCTGCTGCCCGATCTTCATGCCGCTTCCAGAACTGGACGTTCTACACAGTGGCAGAGGTGATGCAAAATCCTGTTTCCAGAAAACGTTCCATGGCAGTACTGTGCAAGCTCTTCCTTTTGTTCTACAGGCAGCTCACCAACCAATACCAATTAACATTGTGCTGGGAGTACAAATTCATAGCACCGTTTCACTCCAAACATACATACAGTTTACAGTACTAAACAATGGAAGAAAAATGTGTAATTTGTTTCTGAAATAGCATAGGGTCTTATCTCTTCACTTTTCTGCCTTTCTTTTTCTTGGAAAATCATGAATCACTACAATACAGTAGTCCAGTGTGTCCCGTCCGCCCCCCCCTTCTTAACAGGCTCAGCATTTGGACAGCCATGCGTAATTCTCCTCTTTTTCTTGGACCCAGCCTGCAGACCATATCAAACCACTGATAATCTCTAACCAGCATGTCAACCCCTTGCCTCTTCCCATCCTCTGTCTATCGCACACCATTTCCACTCTTTACTTTCAGGGGACATTCTCCCATATGGTTGATGGATGACGCCCAAGGTCTCCTGACACCAGAGACAGGATGCCAAATACTGCCAAATCTCTTATGCAGCGATGCAACAGTTACCTCCACCATTCTTCCTTCCACTCCCTGGATTCAAAAAGAGGGGGAAGGAGTGGAAGAGAAAGTATGGAGAAGAGTGTGGTGGACTAAAATGCTGAAGGTGCTCTCTGCCCACTGCTCTCTGCCGCAGTCTTTCTTCTGCTCCATTCCTCTCTTCCTTCTCAAATATGAATGGGAGGAGGAGGAGCAGTTGTTGTTGTTGTTCAGTCGTTAAGTCGTGTCCGACCCTTCATGATCCCATGAACCATATCCTGCCAGGCCTTCCTGTCCTCCACTATCTTCCTGAGTTCATTTTCATGTTCGTTGTATCGGTGATGCTGTCTAACCATCTCATCCTTTGCCTTCCCCTTCTCCTTTTGCCTTCAATCTTTCCCAGCATCAGAGTCTTCTCCAGAGAGTCCTCTCTTCGCATTAGGTGGCCAATTTAGTGCCTGAGGCGACTTCCTCAGGTTGCCTCACAGCCATCTGAGGAAGTCGCCTCAGGCAGTATATTGATTCCTGAATGGAGTAAGCCAGAGTTTCCCAATTTTTTTTGACCTGCAGTTCCCTTGACCATTGGCAACGGCTCCTGATTACATGACGTGGATGCCTGCCAATTGGCATTGCACTCTTTTCCGAGAGGATTCCATGGCACTCTGCGGCTCCCCTGGCTGGTTTCCATGGCTTCCCTGGGAGCCATGTCTCCCAGTTTGGGAAACAGCGGAGTAAGCATTGTGTAAGGCCATTAAGGACGCCATCAAAAAATCCACTTTGTGCATTGCCTTTCTATCCTCTTGTGTGTCCATAGGAGGGATTTTCAAGGACCGGATTGAACATAAGCCCAGAATTCAATCCCTTATTGTACAAATGGCTCATCTACAGTCTCTGCTCTTTAGATGAGCAATGAAGTATTGCTGGGATCTGAGATTTGTAGGATCACACACAAGTTGGTCTGATGGCCTCTTTCATATGGGAGATTTTTTACAAGTTTGAAGCTATTCTCTCTTCATCACTCATATGTTAAAAATTAGAATTGAAAGATTTGACAAATTCAGAAGTTGTCTGGAAATTAAAACCAAGGCTGGAAAAATCCTTTTATTCCTAGTTGCTGTCGACTGCCAGCATCAAATCCTCACTTTTTCTGAACCTGATTACCATTATTCCATATATTAAAGATTTTGGCTACTAGAGTTTCTATGCCATCAACAGTAAGAAGTCTACTATATATTTAAAATACCTTCATTAGCTACACTCCAATCTATAATTTTTGAAAATGACTGTACTTGCACAGATTGTCTAAAACACATATCATTTTTATATAAAGTTTCAGAATATATTAAATTATTACTAGCATTCTAATTATTGGGAATGTTTATCACCAGACATCCAAGTGACCATTCCAGTTTTTCATCTTATGTTTCACTATCATTTATCATGCATAACACAACCACATGGGTTTTTCTGTTTAAAGTAGGAGAGAAAGGAAAAAGTACTTTTTTTCTAAAAAAAATTGCAATTGGACAGCCTCAGGTTGCCTACCCATTCTGAGTCTGCTCCCCAGATAATTCGTTTTCAACATCTTCTGAAATACACAGCTCTGCCTACTGTTTTCTTTCTGACTGTTCCATTAAGCTGGGCATTTCTGCCAGTTTTGACCAATTCATTTTGATTGATACCATGATAGAAAACATGACAATACAGGTTGAATAGCTAAGTACTGAATGACAAAGAAACCTTTGCTCATATTGTATATATCTTCCATCAATTAAAAGTCTATAGCAATGTGGGACAATAATGGACTTTCCCTGTACTTTTCAAACACTTGGCAGCAAGATCGTCGGTTGCAGGAAGGCTGAGAAACTACTATGCTTGTCCTAATTCCACATCACAAGTCCAGAAACTCTACTAGGCAACTTCAGCAAGACTTGCTCAGCTGTAGCGTTACAGCTGTGTTGCAGTTGTACACAGTATTACTATGCTGTTGCAAAATGAACTGTATGTATTGTGCTAATTGCTTAGATTTATTTTTGCAGGTGTGCCCATTGCATAATATAAAGAATGCCTTCAATCAGGCACAAAGGTCTACAAACAATGGAAGGTTGAAAAAATAAAATGAATCTGCTTTGCAGGAGGAAGACTGCGGAGATACCATCTGTCAAACTAACAGTATCTTGAAAGGTACTGTTGACTTCTACTGCACTGAGAGGCTACTATAATACTTCACTCGTTTTCTAGTTTTCCTTAATACCTATCCACTAACAGCAAACAGCTTCACCAAATCTATTGTAATTGATTGAGTTGTTACAGAATTATACCATTACAGCCTTTCCTTCATAGTCACATTTTCCCACAATATTGTATTAATAGGTTAAAAAGAGAGCATGTATTCTAAAAACACTTTGGTTGTATAGAGCAACGGTCCAACAATAAATTAAAACCAGATTCAGTTTTATATCAGTTCTTACATATGCACACATTAGTGTGCTTTTCGGAAGTGTAGAATAAGTTCACTCAAACAGTTCTTTGTTCTCACCCAAAAAGAAAAGTAGTAAATAATATTATAGGCATCAAGGAAAAACACATGCAAACAAATGATATATGATTTTGGATGCAGTTGTTAATACAGAGACATATATACACCCCAGTGTAACAGAGATAGCCTAAGATTTTTTAAAGCAGATTCCTTTACACAATACAGAGTTGCAAGGAAAAAAAAACATACGTTCACTTACCGGAGCAAATATCACCATACACATTTACAAAAGGATTTATAATCCAACTTTCTTCATCTGAAAGAAGACAAAGGGTGGCTCATGCTAAAAATAAAGGCACCCCAAAAGCTCCACACTAGTCAGCACTAGCTCCTGTCCCTGTTTTTATGAAGCAAATAAAAGGAAAGCAAGAAAAAAATCAATGCTCAGGGAAAGTGAGATGATATACCAATCAGGCAGCAGCCACAGCCTTATTTGCTGGGGAGAGGTGGTGGTAGTGGTGGGGAAACGGTCTCATATTATTAGACAATGACTACACAGTCTAAGGACAGGAATCGAATACCTTCCTCTTGATGAGGACCTGACTGCTTTTGCTGCTTGTACTTGCTGTTGCTACAACGCATCACAAAGATGCAAAGCCCCATTACTCAGAAGTGTGAATGCACTACTTCGGCTTTGTGGAGGAATGCCAGAGTGGCCTCCTGGGTGGCAAGTTTCGCAAGTTTATGCTAAGCCTGAACGTTCATTCACATCCTGGTGCAGAGCATTTGAAAAGAAACTGTGGAGTGCAGGTGGGGGCGAGGGGGAGCTTGCCTTGAAACACACAGAGACAGTTTTTCAAATGCTGAGCACCTGCCAAAAAAAAAAAAAGTGTTTTAGCTTGATTATACTGTTCCAAAGGAATGTTTGCTTATCAGAATCGTTCTCATAACCAACCCGTGATGCAGGTCACAAGGGAATCCATGGATGGTGGGTGTTTGAAAACCTGTTGGGATTTTTGTTGTTGTCATTCATTAAATTACAGACCAGCATGCCCAAGGCACTCACAACTGCATCAACCTCTTGTCTTCCGCTATTGACAGCCCAATGATCCTACCCAGCTCCTCCACTGGTGCGGCCAGTGGTGGAGGGCAGAATGGCAGGCTCCCCTTTCCCTTCCAAAGGCTCCCATTCTGCCCTCCAACACAGGCCGCACCAGTGGAGGAGCTGGGTAGGATTGGGCTGTGAGCATGTGCAGTTCTCACAAGAAAATAGTACTCTTCCTGCACTTACCCAGTAGAGGGGGGAAAGCTTGCTACAGAGGGGTCTAGGAATTTCAGCCTAATAGATGTCCCCACTGTTCAGCATACCCCACCATCACACTGTGTGGAATGGCTAAAATCTACTTGGGAAGTACGGTGGGACTGGTAAAATGAATGTCTGACTGCTGGGCAGCGCAATCCACTGGAAGGACGGATCCTGTGCACCGGCAGCCAGGCTGCTGCCGGACTGGAGATCTACTCGGGAAAGGGGACTTCCCCTTCCCTGGATGTAAACCAGGGCAGGCCCGATCGGCCTCCTCAGATTTCTGCCAGCAAAATTGCTGGCGGACGTCGGAGGAGGCGCTGCCCAGCGGGGCCCAGGATATGGCCGAGGCCATCCCCCACCCCCTCAAGGGCCAGCTAGGCCAATGGCCCCCTTCCCTTTCCCGGAACGCTCATTCTGTTGCCGGCATCATTCGTCTTCTGGATTGCGCTGTAAATTGCCTACCCATTCATTTAATAAAAGTTGCAATCTTATACACTCTTACCTGGGAATAAGTGCCAATGAACTAATTAGGACTTATTTCTGAGTAGACATGCATTTGATATGACAATTTTAAGCTCATATTTACCATCTATGCACCACATAATTTAGTTCAGATTACCTACCACTCATGTCATTTAATCATGATCATATTTACAATTAGGGCAGTAAAAGTGGATCCCCCCTTTCAATGCATGAGTGAGGTCTGGTGGGGATTCTAATCTGTGTTAGCAAATGTGTGTAGTGAATGTATGTGTATTAGCCATTACAGATGCATCAATATGAATAACAGGTATATGTGGGTGTGTAGCATTAGGCTGCAATATGAAGAGAAAAGTTGCATGCATTGCATAGGCATCTGATCCATATGTGTAAACGTTCATTGTGTAGCTTCTAAGCATTATCCTTCCCCAACCCATATTCTAGTGTGTGTCTTCAACAGCATCTCTGCAAAGTAAACATTTATGAAACTACTCTTACAGCACAATCCTATGCATATCTACTCCGAAGTAAGTCCCTTTGAGTTCAATGGGACGGGCAGTCCAATCCAATCAGGGGCTTACGAAGGTGACTCTCGCGATCTGCTGCCGTAAGTCCTGGTCCCAAAGTGTGTCGCTGTTGGGCACCATGGCCCTGTGAGCGCAAAGTTGGTGGCCCCCACAAGCACACCAATGGCTCACCCAAGCTGCATCGCGGCAGGTAAGGTGTCAGCATGGGCAAGTCATAGGCAGTTTGGGGGACAGGGAAGTGCAGTGGGGGAAGATAAGGGACAGTGGCGTTCCTGTGGTAGAGGCTCGACAGTAAGTCGCGCCCCGTCCTATTACCGCGTTCATGAACCGGAGCGAGGAGGCCCCGCCCCTCGCTGTCGGAGCCATTCCGTGCAGCGAAGCAGAACGGGCCCGTTTGGCTTCGCTGCGCGGAATGGCTCCGACGGTGAGGGGCGGGGCCTCCTCGCTCCGGTTCATGAACGCAGTACTAGGACGGGGCACGACTTACTGTCGAGCCCCTACCGCAGGAACGCCACTTATAAGGGAAGCGTGAAGAGCAGGCAGGGGGCAGTTTGAGAGAGGGGGTAGACCTTGGTGGCAGTTACACATGCCGGGATCCTGTTCCCCCTTTCCCTGCCTGACACACCCCAAATGAATTTTGCTCCTCAGACTAACACCAGCTAAATAGTTGGCATAGGCCTGAGGATACGCATTGGTGGCCAGGCAGCTTATGAACTGGCAAGTAAAACATTGTTCAAAGTGCAAAGAAAATTTTATTTTACATATGTCCAATTTTTATTTGCATGTATAACGGCGCAATCCTGCCTAACTATGGGCCAGCAGAGCGCGTGCTTCGCCAGCTCAATGAGTTGCAAATGTGTCATAAGCATGTTTGCGGCTTCTTGTGAGTAAGCGGCGCTGGCGTGAAGGCCGGCTTACTGTGCTGTGGAACTGGACCTGCACCAGCTGCCACAGGTAAGTCCCGTGCTGGTTGGTGCAAGGGCAGGGGAGGGGGCCATTGGCTGGCCCGGGCTGGGAGGGGGCGGGGATATCAGCACTGAGTTGGCATATCCGACATATCTGTCCTTACACGGTCCCCCTGGATGCGCACCAAATCCAGAGCTGGCACACATCTGAGGAGGTCCATTGGGGCCCGCACTGCTTACACCGGGGGAAGGGGATCGAGGTAAGCCACACTGTTGCGGTCCGCAATGGACCTAGGATGCAGTGACTGGCCCTTTAGGCCGGCCGCCGCATCTTAGGCAGGATCAGGCTGTAAATGTGGATATACAAATCTTATTTATATCCATATTTGTAGAAATTCCTTCTGAGTCTTCACAAGAGTATGCAGCAAAATAATAAAAATACTATTAAAAAATCAATACAATACTGCACAAACCACAATGGAGGCCATTTGAACAGATATGGAAACACTTTGTGCAATACATGAGTGTGTGTATATATATGGATATTGATTTGTATACACACTTCTTATTTCTGAATCAGAATCACTTTCAGGTATATGATGCAGTACAGCAGGGGTGACCAAACCCCTGAGCCACATGCGGCTCTTTGATGTATAATGTGTGGCTTTCGGAAATATGTTGGCTGAGCTCCTTTTTGCAATACAATTAATATAAAAGGTAAATAAATTTTAAAGCTTTATAATTATTTACCAGGTATAAACTGAGAGCCCACTGGATTAAAACATAAGTTTAATGTTCACAGTGAGTAAATAGATATAAGAATTGAAATGCTTCTTAAATATTGCGGTTCTCAAACACCTGAAGTTTATCGAATGTGGCTCTTACATTAAGCAAGTTTGGCCACCCCTGTAGTATACCGTAGGATGAATGTATAAATGTATGTTGTATGTTTTGCTTGTACAGTATGATTACCTAGTTCTTATTCCATTTAAGTACTAGTGTTTGTATTGTAAGTTGTTTTTTTATGTTCATTAAAATCAATGCAGAAAAGAACTATAGAATCAAAGAAACAAATAAAACAAGCATTTAATAGCAGTCATAAAAACCTTACGTAGTACAATGACAGGCCACTGACAAAAACAGTTGTACAGTATTCTGATTTTCTGAATTTCTAATACAGGTTTACTAATGACAGTAAGCAATTTAGGGCCTCTTCAGACATAACATTGCAGTTTTAGTATTTTCCCCATCTAAAAATAATAATGTGTGAATGTAAACATGTTCACAAAAACATATCCCCTATTGCTATTGGCAGTAGCGTCACTAGGACGCACGTCACTAGGACGCGCGTCACCCCGGGGCAGGGGGGTGCGCGTCACCCTAGTGACGCTACCATATCGCGGCGCGGGGAGGGCGACCCGGCTCCCCCCCCCCCGTGTCGCCCTCCGGACGCTCCGAGGCCGGCCCGGGAGCCAGCCTTGGAGCGTCCGACCCCGTCGGCGCTCCATGGCCTTCTGAAAGAAGGCCCAGGCAGCTCGTCCATCCGGGTATTTTCCGGATTTTCACGCATGCGCAGACCCGTTTTGAGGGCTTTTTGCCCTCAAAACGGGTCTGCGCATGCGTGAAAATCCGGAAAATACCCGGATGGACGAGCTGCCTGGGCCTTCTTTCAGAAGGCCCTGGAGCACCGACGGGGTCGGACGCTCTGAGGCCGGCTCCCGGGCCGGCCTCGGAGCGTCTGAAGGGTGTCGCGCGTCACGCAGGTGGCACGCGCAGGTTGCGCACGTCACCCCGTGGCGCGCGTCACCCGGGGGCGCCCCGCCCATCCCGTCACGCTCCAGCGACGCCCCTGCCTATTGGTACAAGACAGCTAGGATCGGTCTCTGCAATACAATACAGTATATCAGCGCAATCCTATCCAACATACACCACCGGTGTAACCAGCAGAGGAGTGCAGGGCGGGAGGCTTTGGAGGGGAGATTTAAATTCCCTTTGAAGGGGATTTGAATCCCCTTTCCATTCTGGGGCCTCCAGTTCTCACTGCACCGCTGGTTACACCGGTGGTTACACCGATAGTGTAAGTTTTGGATAGGATTGCGCTGTATGGAATATATGAAAGGGCTATTAGGGGATTTAGAGACAGTTCTGACACACTGCAAACTTTGCAACGCTGATCATAGGGCTTGGGGCTTGATCTACAATGCGATGTGCATTATAACACCTTTTCTAGTTTTTAAAATATTATAGTTTTTTATTATAGCAAATAATAAAATTTAAAGCATTTTTGTTGTTGTTCAGTCGTTAAGTCGTGTCCGACCCTTCGTGATCCCATGAACCATATCCCACCAGGCCTTCCTGTCCTCCACTATCTTCCTGAGTTCGCTCATTTTCATGTTCGTTGCATCGGTGATGCTGTCTAACCATCTCATCCTTTGCCTTCCCCTTCTCCTTTTGCCTTCAATTTTTCCCAGCATCAGAGTCTTCTCCAGAGAGTCCTCTCTTCTCATTAGGTGGCCAAAATATTTGAGCTTCAGCCTCAGTACCTGTCCTTCCAGGGAACAGTCAGGGTTGATTTCATTGAGGATTGACTGATTTGATCTCCTAGCAGTCCAAGGGACTCTCAGGAGTCTTCTCCAGCACCACAGTTCGAAAGCATCTATTCTTCGGCGCTCAGCCTTCCTTATGGTCCAACTCTCGCAACCATACATTGCTACTGGGAACACCATCGCCCTGACTATGCGAACTTTTGTTGGCATGGTGATATCTCTGCTTTTTATTAGGCTGTCTAAGTTTGCCATAGCTTTCCTTCCAAGGAGTAAGCGTCTTTTAATTTCATGGCTGCTGTCTCCGTCTGCAGTGATCTTGGAGCCCCGAAAAGTAAAATCTGTTACTGCTTCCATTTCTGCCCCTTCTATTTGCCAGGAATTGATGGACCCAGATGCCTGCATCTGGGTCCATCTTATTAAAGCATCTTATTAAATAGCATTTGTGAGTGTACAAAGCACTTCACATGTAATACCTTGATGCTTCACTTACAAGAACACCGTACTATGAACATTATATCCATATCGCAGCTGGGGTTGAGAGGGATGGCTTACCTAAGGCCACCAAGTGAGTTTATAGCAGAGGCAGGATTTGAACTGGAGAAAGCTCTTAGCCACCCTTACTAACACAGGGTGAATTAATATTATGACTACTACTAGTATAATTCATGGAACACATACATACTTAGCAATGTTTGTTATTGGCAATATATTTGTTATTGCCTCACAAGAATCCTGTGTGGAAGATGACAGGCCCATTTTACAGAACATTCAGTGAGGCTGAGGATGTGTGATTTGTCCAGTGGCACATGAATCCACGGCAGAGGCAATACTTGAACTAAGTCAAAAACATTGGCTTGTAATAGATTGCTATTCAAATTCTTACCTTATTTTATGTTCATAACCACCACCAACTTGGAGTTCATGCACAGAAAGGTAGTGATGTATCAAGTGAGAAGCAAGGTGGTGCATGTCTGGCATGCACATCCAAACTTAATAGTCTGCCGAGTCTGACTACACCACACATCCTGCTTCCATGAGACTAATGCCCAAATCCTATTGGGGACTTATGTCCTGGACAAAAGGTGCCCCACTGTTGTGTGCTGCAGGACTGCCAGCGCAAATGATTGAAGGCCCTGCGCACACACCAATGGCTCACCCAAGTCACGCTAGAGCAGGTTTAAGGTGGTGGCGGGGGCAATTCGGGGGAGGATTGGGTTAGGGAGCAGGGTGGGCAGGGGACAGTTTGAGGGGGGGGGAGTGGATCTTGGTGGCAGTTGTACATGCCAAGATCTTAGCCCCCTTTTCCTGGCCTGACACAGCCCCCTGAGGGAGGCTCCTCGGACTTACTCCAGTTAAGTTTACGCCAGCTAAATAGTAGGTCCGAGGAGACCCATTGGTTGCAGCATGCGCTCTCTTGGCGCCAATGCATTTTGTAGGCTGGTAGGGGATTGTGTTGCCCAATATAGTTAGTTGCTGTAATTCAACCTTTCTCAAAGAAGGATTCTGTTTTCCCTGAATAGGTGGTGGACAGCTAGTAGGGAAAGTGTAAGAGGACTTCTCCCAGCCCCTGGTGTCTCCCAGCCCAAACTGTGAATGTCGATTAGGATGGAAGATGTTATACGGTCTCATCTCTAAATTGTAGTCTAATAGGGAGTCACCAGTATTAAGGATGAAGAACATCTGTAATTTATAGCATAATCGTATGTATGGCTACTCAGAAGTTAGTCTCATTGAGCTCAGTGGGACCGACTCGCAGGTAAGTGAACTTAGAACTGCAGCCTTACATTGCTCAACTGAGCAAAGTACTACCAGTATGACAACTTGCTATTTTTACAGGGGTATGATGTAGCTTAAGAATGTCTCCTGATGTAGAATAGAACTGAACTCTTTCCTGACTCGCATATTGGCCCACATCTATAGTTTTGCATGCACTCAGATGTGCACATGGGACTCCTAAGTGCAGGGGTCCCCATTCATTTCAAAGGAGGGATTCAACAATATTTTGTGCAAGCAAATTGACAGCACAATCCTAACCAACTTTCCAGCATCGATGCAGCCATGCCATCAAGGCGCACACTGCATTTTGCAGTGCAGGGGCAGTCATGGAGGCCTCTTCAAGGTGAGGAAACATTTGTTCCCTTACCTCAGGGCTGCATTGCGGCTGCACCGGTGCTGGAAAGCTGGTTAGGATTGCACTGTGAGTCTCTTTATTTAAATGAATATGGAGCAAAGCCAGAAACACTATACAAGGTAGAAAGTGGAGAATCACATCGTATTTTGCTCTCCCCCCCCCCCGTTTAAAAACATGAATTTCATCTCAAGAAATGTTTGCATTCCAGAAATAGAAATGTAATTATTTGTCTCTTTTTTCTTTAGGGCATATTGATAATGAACTTCTATGTTCCCAGTTCAGTACCTTGATGGAAAACCAGGAATGTAGGGCACAGAAAATGCAGAACAGTTAAAACAAGCTTAAACACTACTGAAATCAATGAGACAAGTTAGTCATGATTACCGTGTATACTCGTGTATAAGTCAAGAAATTGTAGTCTTAAATTTTACCCTGAAAACCTGGGTCGACTTAAGAGAAGCCAGGAGCTAAAGGAATATCTTTTGAGAGCACAAATGTGCCTATTTCAGAGTCAGGAAGCTACTGCCCCCTCCCTGCCCAGTTCCACCTCTCCTCTCCCTGTTCCGTCCTCCCCTGCTGTCTCACCTGCTTTGGCGGGTAGCTAGTGGTCCCTTGATGTGCATGGGAAGGCTCTGGCCTTCCCACTGGTGCTTGGGCAGTGCGTTATATTCTGCACGCTGCTGGAGCACCCTTTACGGCTGCTTTGCAGCAGTCACCACCAACGGAACGTGCATTCTACTGGCGGCTGGGTCCAATAGAACTGGGCCATGGGTGAACCATTTCAAAATGCTTTTAAATCTTGAAAATTCGTACTTGCGGCTTTGTACCAATCTAGCAAAATAGCTGCTGAGAGTGCCCTGGTTTCTGTGATTTGCAAAACTGCTTGCTTTTATTGAATCAAAATGAGAGCATTTCTTTCCCCTCCATCCCACCGGCAGACCCAGTATTGTCTTACAATTCATCGCTCTGACCACTGAATAAATCGACTCAAGAAAACCACAAGGCATAACACTGCAGTGAAACATTCTTTTTATTGAAGGCAGATCATTGCGCAGTCCTGTCTTACATCAAAGCTGATGGAAACCAAGCACATTCTCAAAATAAATCTAATGCACGTCATGCTTTTAAAAGATTAATCAAGATTCATGCCCATGGGACGTACTGGGCTATCTTCTGCAAGCCAACTGAACCTAGTCCTGTTGAACCAGCATACCAGAGAGTAGAATCTGCAAGCCTACAGAAATATCAGTTAGGATTCTGAAACTTTTTTTTAAAAATATCATATTACATGATTAGGAAACCTTTTTGGAATAAACACTTTGCATATTTCTTCATTTTGAATATTATTTTCTGGCTACAACATTTGGAAGACTGACATGTTTTACATTGGGAATTGCGGGTGCAAGTTATTTTTTGGTACTAGTCTGGAGAAGGAAGGTTTGCTTTCAAGGGGGCATATAGTGGGAATAGATCTGGCCAACAGGAACAGAGGCTATTGGAAGGGCCAGGGAAGTGTGTTGAATGCACAGGTGCCACCTCCTCCCATCTTCTTGATTACTGATTTCTCAGCTTTCATCAGCAATCATTATGACATTATCTGTATTCATACTGCAGAACAAAACAAGAATCCGGGGGGGGGGGGGGCTACTGCCTTCCATGTTAGAGGCAGCGTCTAAAGATTCACATGGGGCTGCAGTAGTTCTAATTGCAGGGGTGTGAGGAGGGCAATAAACAGTCCAAGCTAAGTGGAAGGTAGCTAGCCCTCACCAAGAAATCCTGTTCCAAATCTAGTTAAATAATAATTTGGTACAGGGATTGCTCACTCCTCTCTATGGGTATCTACTAGCCATCAATCAGATCCTCCATACTGGTGACAAAAGCCTTGCGGTGGCATCGCTCTTCAGAACTAGTTGAGCGGCTGAGGTCTTCTCAAGACCAGTTTCAGGGATGCAAAAATTATCTATGAATGAGTCATGGTCCAAGGGTCAATTCACACTATACGCAGCAAGTATTTTCTGTACATACACAACAACACAACAGCAGCTAATGTTGTAAACACAAAGTGGAGATATGTAACTAACAGCAGGGGGCATGTATTGGGGAGCTGTGGATTAGGATTCCCCCGTATGTCTTCACTACACACATTAGACTATCTTCCAGTGCAAATACTGGTTGGTGTGCACCAAAACACTCTTGCAGTCTGAAGCATGAACCTGAGCCATTTGGAAGCAGACATCCCCACTTTAGAGAGATGTACCTGTTAATACTGCAGTTAGTAAGTGTGCCCCTTCTGTTCTGGCATACACAGAAGGTGAATGTTACTACTATTGCTAGACATACTGCAGTGCCACCTTTGGAAAGGCAGTGCCACATTTGGAAGAGTTATCTTGCATAGGTGTGGCCTGGTGGCTGAGCTGTTGCCCTGCCTGAAGAAAGCTAAGCAGGTTCAGCCCTGGTCATTGCTTGGAAGGGAGACTGCTGCCGCTGACAGATCTTGCAAAGGCACTGTGAGAGAGTGTGGAATGTGTGGAATGCATAGGAGTTAAATGGCAAGATGGATAACACCTTGAGAACTGACAGAGGGAGATATGCGGCTCCTGTGAAGAGTTTGGAAGGGAGAAGCACAGCCAGGATGTGGCTGCACTTTGAGAGGAAACATCTGGGAATTGAGGGTTCTATGTTCTCATAGAGACATAAAACAATAGGCAAAGAGGTACTTCTTAAAGTGGTGGTCTTCTTATATTTGACTTTATATAAACTGTCCCTCTTTACCCCAGTATTGTGTCTTTTCCAGTGGTGAACTATTGGGTGAACTACTTAGCACTCTCAAGGTATAAGAGCTGAGGAACATCATCTCCAAATCGTCTACTGCTGTGGAAATATCAAAGCCGGGGGGGGGGGGGGGCATCTCTCTTTCCTCTCTGGACAACTCTGCAAAATAAAATTTTAAAAAAATACAGATTACACAGGGAAGACAGAGAATATAAAAAAAATCATTCTAAAATATAGCACAGTTGCCTGGTATGAATGAATGTCTTTCACACTGGACAATGTACAGGTGGCAGTCAACATTCCAGGTGGATCTCATAATGACATTGCTTTCATGCAGTTAGAACAGTAGAATTACAACGTGCAACACTGATCAACAGGTGTATTCAACACAGCGTGAAAAGGTGATTGAGAAACATGAAGGAAAAAAACCCAAACTTACCATAAAATCATCCCATTGTAATTGAATCAGGAATGATCGCGTTCTCCTGTTACCATCCCATTCCTACCTGTTCCCACAACTCTCACGGAATGTCATAAGTGGGCAGCCCAGTCCTAACTAAATCCTCCCCCACTGATGCACCCATGTCACCGGAGCACACGCTGCATCCTGTGTTTGTGTGTGTGTGTGTGGGGGGGGGCAGTCTTATGTCTCAATACAGTAAGCATTATCTTAAAAGAGGCATTCCCTCCTATGTGAGTGAAAGGGGAATGCCTCTTCTAAGACAGTACCTACCAGCTGCCGTTTTTGTTGTTGTTGTTCAGTCGTTAAGTCGTGTCTGACCCTTCGTGATCCCATGAACCATATCCCGCCAGGCCTTCCTGTCCTCCACTATCTTCCTGAGTTCGCTCATTTTCATGTTCGTTGCATCGGTGATGCTGTCTAACCATCTCATCCTTTGCCTTCCCCTTCTCCTTTTGCCTTCAATTTTTCCCAGCATCAGAGTCTTCTCCAGAGAGTCCTCTCTTCGCATTAGGTGGCCAAAATATTTGAGCTTCAGCCTCAGTACCTTTCCTTCCAGGGAACATTCAGGGTTGATTTTATTTAGGATTGACTGATTTGATCTCCTAGCAGTCCAAGGGACTCTCAGGAGTCTTCTCCAGCACCACAGTTCAAAAGCATCTATTCTTCGGCGCTCCAGCACCACAGTTCAAAAGCATCTATTCTTCGGCGCTCAGCCTTCCTTATGGTCCAACTGCATCCTGTGTTTGTGTGTGTGTGTGTGGGGGGGGGGCAGTCACAGAGATCTCCTGCAGATAAGGGAACATTTGTCGGGGTAAGCCTCCATTAGCCCAATGGGTTACCTTGGATATGTGCCAGCTTCTTTGCTTGTGCAGGTCCAAGGTAAGGGAGAGGGAACAGGGGAAAACAGGATGATGATATTGGCGCAGGTAGCTGCTGCCTATAACCACCCCGTTCTGCCCTATCATTCCAGACACTTCCCTACTCCTCCCCCTCCCTGCCCACACTCCGCCCCCACCGCTAGCTTACCAGTTCTTGCGAGGGCAGAGGGCTCCGGCGGAGAGGCTGTGGTGCTGCCACCTCTTGCAGCGGCGCTTGTAAAAATGGCTGCCGGCAGCGCACAGTGTGCACCATCAACAACCATTTTACAGCGGAATACTCAAAGATCGTGCAAGATCCCCTCTAGATCCAGAGGATGTTCCAGACCAGCCTTTCTGGGAGAATGGAGAGAGGGCTGCAGATCAGGAGGACTGGCACTCCCCTTGTAGGAACAGAAATACCTTTCATTCACATAGGAGGATATTTGAATCCAAGCCAAGATCCTTAAGACCATGAAAGAACTTTATGATCATTTAATTGAACCTCCTCCTTCATACAAACAATTTAGATAATATAGCTCAGAAGAGTTTTTGTTACAAGAAATCCAACCATTACCATTACCTGTCCTTACTCCTGATCAATAGATCCCTGCAAGGAGGCAATGGTATTGCATGAATGTAAGTGATTGCAAACATTCCTAGGAGGTTAGCTCATCTTATATATTTTAAAAATGCATGTAGAAATAGTAGGGCAGGCACAATGCATTTTATTTACACTATCAGTTATTTTGCAGGAATGTTTTAGCAGAAATCCAGAGTGTTTCAACTACATACTTTGGCCTATTTTGCATCACTTTCAAGCCACTATTTAATTGTAAGGTATTCACAGAATGGGAATAGTTAACTAAAAGCCCCTCTGATACTTACCTGATTTACCCTTCAAATTACCCTGCTAATGTGCAAAAACAGAGATGGATACCTCACATACCCTTACAATTAACCTGGCTGGAACATAGTCATTGTTTTGCACCCTTCCAGGTACAGTACTTATAGGCTTCTATAAACTGGAGGACACAACTTATTTGACTCTCTGGGTTTCAGAGGAAGGTGAGAGTATTGTATTGTAATTTTGTATTTTAACCTTTGCTGTTAGCCGCATTGAACATCCAATTTTATAGGAGCAAAGGCATGATATAAACATTTTAATTAAATAAAAGGCAGCTCAATCCAGCACAAGGATCCGGCCGGCGGCCCAGGGCCGCCCACCACGGGATCCTGGCCCGAGACTGCCTGCCAAGCGGCGGGCTGGAGGTATACTCGGAGAAGGGGACACTCGTCCCCTTCCCCAGGTGTAAACCAGGGCTGGCCAGATAGGCCTCCTCGGATTTCCACCAGCTAAATAGCTGGCAAAAGTAACGGCCTAGCCAGCCCGGCGGGGACAGGGATATGGCGGGAGCCATCCCTCACCCCTTCCCCAGCCGGCTAGGCCAATGGCCCACTCCCTCGCCCGTCGAACTGCCCCCACCAGATGCGGACTTACCCCCTCCGGCAGCCGACCGGGCGTTCCGGCGCCAGAGTGAGGGCGGATGGCCTGTGCGCTGGGCACCCTTACTCCTGAGTAGTCACAAAGGTGGTTTCCACCACATTTGCGACTGCTTCCGGCGCCAGAGCAGTGTGGGTTGTGCTCTAAAGGTTCCCTACCTACCTAATTTCCTCAGCTCAGGGTGCTACATGGATTGCTACGGGGAACAGGGTGCTACATGGGGTGGTCAGGTAGCCCACTATTTACTCACCTCCATCCCTTCCATGGCTGTGATTTCCCCTTTTGCAAGTGCTTCAGCTATGAAATATTCACAAACGTGTTGCTTCAAATTACATGGAGGTACAGGGGGCCGTAGCACCATTATCTTTTGATGAGTCCCTTACTGTGTGTACAAGTCTATAAAGAGGGGGCACATTATTTAGCTAAAATCAGGGGAAGCAACAAAGGACAGGAGGATGGGCACTGATGGAGAAGCAAACTAGAGAGGAGACTTCTATAGTGCACTGGAAATATACAGTAGTAATAAGACCCAATGTGTTTTGAGCCACTCTGGGGCACAAGATAAACAAACAGGTACTCTGTGAGATGGTATAGAAACCGTTTCCTTTTACCTATGCCTCTGAAGAAAAATCACTAATTCAAAATATGCTGGGGCTTAAAATTGAGGGAGTAAGGGCAAGCAGTTTGGCAATTTTGTTACGAGCTCCCAACCTTTCCCTCCAGAATTTGGGCACCTTGGCTCACTTCTGCATCCCCTTTTCTACATTGTTGTGATTGAGAATTCTATGACCTTGTTTTGTCCACTTGGAAAACTAGCCTTATAGCTAGTTATAAACTAGCCCACCCAGACACACTCTGCCATTGGAAACAGCACTAAAGTGGCAGCACGGTTACACAGCCGTAGGCTTCTTCAGGCCTGAAGGTCTTATGTCTCAATACAGTAAGCATTATCTTAAAAGAGGCATTCCCTCCTATGTGAGTGAAAGGGGAATGCCTCTTCTAAGACAGTACCTACCAGCTGCCGTTTTTGTTGTTGTTGTTCAGTCGTTAAGTCGTTCAGTCCTTCGTGATCCCATGAACCATATCCCGCCAGGCCTTCCTGTCCTCCACTATCTTCCTGAGTTCGCTCATTTTCATGTTCGTTGCATCGGTGATGCTGTCTAACCATCTCATCCTTTGCCTTCCCCTTCTCCTTTTGCCTTCAATTTTTCCCAGCATCAGAGTCTTCTCCAGAGAGTCCTCTCTTCGCATTAGGTGGCCAAAATATTTGAGCTTCAGCCTCAGTACCTTTCCTTCCAGGGAACATTCAGGGTTGATTTTATTTAGGATTGACTGATTTGATCTCCTAGCAGTCCAAGGGACTCTCAGGAGTCTTCTCCAGCACCACAGTTCAAAAGCATCTATTCTTCGGCGCTCCAGCACCACAGTTCAAAAGCATCTATTCTTCGGCGCTCAGCCTTCCTTATGGTCCAACTGCATCCTGTGTTTGTGTGTGTGTGTGTGTGGGGGGGGCAGTCACAGAGATCTCCTGCAGATAAGGGAACATTTGTCGGGGTAAGCCTCCATTAGCCCAATGGGTTACCTTGGATATGTGCCAGCTTCTTTGCTTGTGCAGGTCCAAGGTAAGGGAGAGGGAACAGGGGAAAACAGGATGATGATATTGGCGCAGGTAGCTGCTGCCTATAACCACCCCGTTCTGCCCTATCATTCCAGACACTTCCCTACTCCTCCCCCTCCCTGCCCACACTCCGCCCCCACCGCTAGCTTACCAGTTCTTGCGAGGGCAGAGGGCTCCGGCGGAGAGGCTGTGGTGCTGCCACCTCTTGCAGCGGCGCTTGTAAAAATGGCTGCCGGCAGCGCACAGTGTGCACCATCAACAACCATTTTACAGCGGAATACTCAAAGATCGTGCAAGATCCCCTCTAGATCCAGAGGATGTTCCAGACCAGCCTTTCTGGGAGAATGGAGAGAGGGCTGCAGATCAGGAGGACTGGCACTCCCCTTGTAGGAACAGAAATACCTTTCATTCACATAGGAGGATATTTGAATCCAAGCCAAGATCCTTAAGACCATGAAAGAACTTTATGATCATTTAATTGAACCTCCTCCTTCATACAAACAATTTAGATAATATAGCTCAGAAGAGTTTTTGTTACAAGAAATCCAACCATTACCATTACCTGTCCTTACTCCTGATCAATAGATCCCTGCAAGGAGGCAATGGTATTGCATGAATGTAAGTGATTGCAAACATTCCTAGGAGGTTAGCTCATCTTATATATTTTAAAAATGCATGTAGAAATAGTAGGGCAGGCACAATGCATTTTATTTACACTATCAGTTATTTTGCAGGAATGTTTTAGCAGAAATCCAGAGTGTTTCAACTACATACTTTGGCCTATTTTGCATCACTTTCAAGCCACTATTTAATTGTAAGGTATTCACAGAATGGGAATAGTTAACTAAAAGCCCCTCTGATACTTACCTGATTTACCCTTCAAATTACCCTGCTAATGTGCAAAAACAGAGATGGATACCTCACATACCCTTACAATTAACCTGGCTGGAACATAGTCATTGTTTTGCACCCTTCCAGGTACAGTACTTATAGGCTTCTATAAACTGGAGGACACAACTTATTTGACTCTCTGGGTTTCAGAGGAAGGTGAGAGTATTGTATTGTAATTTTGTATTTTAACCTTTGCTGTTAGCCGCATTGAACATCCAATTTTATAGGAGCAAAGGCATGATATAAACATTTTAATTAAATAAAAGGCAGCTCAATCCAGCACAAGGATCCGGCCGGCGGCCCAGGGCCGCCCACCACGGGATCCTGGCCCGAGACTGCCTGCCAAGCGGCGGGCTGGAGGTATACTCGGAGAAGGGGACACTCGTCCCCTTCCCCAGGTGTAAACCAGGGCTGGCCAGATAGGCCTCCTCGGATTTCCACCAGCTAAATAGCTGGCAAAAGTAACGGCCTAGCCAGCCCGGCGGGGACAGGGATATGGCGGGAGCCATCCCTCACCCCTTCCCCAGCCGGCTAGGCCAATGGCCCACTCCCTCGCCCGTCGAACTGCCCCCACCAGATGCGGACTTACCCCCTCCGGCAGCCGACCGGGCGTTCCGGCGCCAGAGTGAGGGCGGATGGCCTGTGCGCTGGGCACCCTTACTCCTGAGTAGTCACAAAGGTGGTTTCCACCACATTTGCGACTGCTTCCGGCGCCAGAGCAGTGTGGGTTGTGCTCTAAAGGTTCCCTACCTACCTAATTTCCTCAGCTCAGGGTGCTACATGGATTGCTACGGGGAACAGGGTGCTACATGGGGTGGTCAGGTAGCCCACTATTTACTCACCTCCATCCCTTCCATGGCTGTGATTTCCCCTTTTGCAAGTGCTTCAGCTATGAAATATTCACAAACGTGTTGCTTCAAATTACATGGAGGTACAGGGGGCCGTAGCACCATTATCTTTTGATGAGTCCCTTACTGTGTGTACAAGTCTATAAAGAGGGGGCACATTATTTAGCTAAAATCAGGGGAAGCAACAAAGGACAGGAGGATGGGCACTGATGGAGAAGCAAACTAGAGAGGAGACTTCTATAGTGCACTGGAAATATACAGTAGTAATAAGACCCAATGTGTTTTGAGCCACTCTGGGGCACAAGATAAACAAACAGGTACTCTGTGAGATGGTATAGAAACCGTTTCCTTTTACCTATGCCTCTGAAGAAAAATCACTAATTCAAAATATGCTGGGGCTTAAAATTGAGGGAGTAAGGGCAAGCAGTTTGGCAATTTTGTTACGAGCTCCCAACCTTTCCCTCCAGAATTTGGGCACCTTGGCTCACTTCTGCATCCCCTTTTCTACATTGTTGTGATTGAGAATTCTATGACCTTGTTTTGTCCACTTGGAAAACTAGCCTTATAGCTAGTTATAAACTAGCCCACCCAGACACACTCTGCCATTGGAAACAGCACTAAAGTGGCAGCACGGTTACACAGCCGTAGGCTTCTTCAGGCCTGAAGGTCTTATGTCTCAATACAGTAAGCATTATCTTAAAAGAGGCATTCCCTCCTATGTGAGTGAAAGGGGAATGCCTCTTCTAAGACAGTACCTACCAGCTGCCGTTTTTGTTGTTGTTGTTCAGTCGTTAAGTCGTTCAGTCCTTCGTGATCCCATGAACCACATTCCGCCAGGCCTTCCTGTCCTCCACTATCTTCCTGAGTTCGCTCATTTTCATGTTCGTTGCATCAGTGATGCTGTCTAACCATCTCATCCTTTGCCTTCCCCTTCTCCTTTTGCCTTCAATCTTTCCCAGCACCAGAGTCTTCTCCAGAGACTCCTCTCTTCGCATTAGGTGGCCAAAATATTTGAGCTTCAGCCTCAGTACCTGTCCTTCCAGGGAACAGTCAGGGTTGATTTCATTTAGGATTGACTGATTTGATCTCCTAGCAGTCCAAGGTACTCTCAGGAGTCTTCTCCAGCACCACAGTTCAAAAGCATCTATTCTTCGGCGCTCAGCCTTCCTTAAAGCCACACTATTTTATTCCTAAGTATCAACAGAACCTCCCTGATTTATATTCAAACTCAAAAGGTATCAAAAGCGAAAGGTATTGCGGCATGCTAAGAGACAGCATAGGCTGATAGGCCCAGCCACTAAAAAAAGAGGAAGACACTATGTGCTTGGGAAAAAAAAAAGAAAAGAAAAAGAAACCTATCTGGGAACTTTGGAAGAAACAAAAACAAGATTCCCATATTTTAAATTTCACTCTTTTTGAATTTCAAAGTTTACAAAGGCCCAAAATTAATTAACCCCAAATGCAAATGGAAGTCATTTTCCTTTCCTTTTGGAAATTGCATGTTACTTAATGAACATTGGCCCATTCATTTCTAAATGCAAATGTCACTGAGCGTGTATCAATCCGTGGCTTGTTGCTGCAGTTTGCAATGCTAATGAGTAAACTGGGGCTGACACATTATTATGTAAGCTGGTTTCAAAGAGAGATTTTTAGCATGCCAACTGTAAACAGAGACACCCTCCTGGCATCCAATTAAAAAAAAAACCACATTTCTGAATGAGAAAATTCTTACAACCAAGATCCCCTAGATTTCAGCAGAATTATTCCTCATTATTTAGATCCGTATCAAGTGGAATAGAAGAGCCAAGCTATTTACTCAATGCTGCTCAACCCCTTGCTCTATTGCAGTTCGTTGCATTCTCTCTCATAAGAACAGTGGTTCTCAAACATTTTAGCACCGGGACCCACTTTTTAAAACAACACTCTTATCAGGACCCATCTAGCTTTATGAGACTTAAAAAAGTGATCTAGAAATAAATAAAATTTATTTACAAGTAAAGAGCTCAGTTGCTTGCCAGGGTAATTATCAAACTCTTTGCAAACTGCAGGAGCTCAGCTCTTTGAAGGGCCTTGCAAGGTATTCTAGGTAGAGAATAAGACCAGGAAGTGGGTCACGACCCAGAAGCAGCTGCAGCTTCAGCAAAATGACGGATACCGAAACGATGGTAAGTGAGAACTACCTGTATACCCTAACTCTAGCCTTACAAGGACAACAGCATCTGCTTGCTGAAGGATGGAGATCATCTTATTTTAGAATTGTATTGAGACCCAAACAATTTTCAAGTTCCTAGATGTTAAATTAACAAATTATTCAGAGCTAATCCTGCAATGACTAAATAAATATTTCAAATATCTACTGTAAGTACTCACATACCGAGGCACCTAGGATTTTTCCATTCTGATTATGTTCACAGAATCAAAACGATTATAAAGGGTGTATAGATTCTGAAGAGCTCTTTCTCCAAAACCTCACAAGAGGCAACATTCTTCTCACCCATGTGAAGTAGTTCTCTAGCCTCAGAGGGTGATGATGGGTCTGTTCAGAAGATACTGTAGAAAGGGTACTGAATGCTGATGGATCAAAGTTTTTTACCCTCCTAGCCCTGGAGAATTAGATCAGAGTGAGGTCAGGAACAAGACTGAATCCCGAAGAAGGGAGAGAATGACTATTTATCAAAAGAGGACAACTAAAGCAAGCAACTTTAGAGTGCTTATACAGATGCATTTCATCATCAATAAAAATGGCTGGACAGCAGAAAAAAATAACTAGGGAAGTCATAGAAGGAAATTTCTTCCACAGATATTTTAAAGAGAAGACCAGGTAGGAGTCTACTTAATGCTGCAGTGGATAATCCTCAAGAACCTTTCAATCTCTATTATGCGAAGTAGTTCATACCACAGTTCATGACAACATTTTTTACGCTGTGTTAACTTTGCTCTTTCCTTCCACACCCACTCCTCTGTATCTTGCTAATTTTTCAAAAACAACCCCCTTTTCTGTCTCTCTTAAACACAATGCAGTTAAAACATATCACCAATCATGCAGAAGCAGAAAACACTGAAGAGTAGGAAGGAATAAGATGATTCCTATTGTGGTTTTTTTTTTAAAGTTATTTAGAAGTAAAAATCAGATAATTACTGTCAACTGTACTTTACATTTTCAGCAATCCAACCAGTAGAAAGCTGTTATTAAACTACTAATTGCCTTTCTTATTCTGCTTCCCACACAAGAATAATTATTTTACTCATAGCTAAACTCACAATATTGGCTTCATAAGAGGACCTGTCAATCAAAATTCCCAAGCTGCTGTCTAATAGAGAATGTTTAAATTGTTCCTTCTCTGGGCCCAGCTGCAATAGCTGGTCACATGGCCAATTACTATCCTTGGGTTCACCTAACTCTCTACACCTGTTGAAAAACAGGATGCCAGTAACAGACTCAAATGATAGACATAAATGAGAAAACATAGCTCATGTCTCCAAGGCATTCTACTCAGGGGGTTCTGCTACAGTTCCAACTGCATCATTTGGGAAAACTATGTGAGCATAGAGATTTACTTAGGTATACAGTATACACTTTAGAAATGTGCAATATATTTATTTTATTTTTCACATTTTTATACCGCCCTTCCTCCAAGGAGCTCAGAGTGGTGTACATATTTCCTCCCCTCCTTTTTGTCCTCACACCAACCCTGTGAGGTAGGTGGGGCTGAGAGATAGTGACTGGCCCAAGGTCACCCAGGAAGCTTCGTGGCTGAGCGGGGATTTGAACCTGGATCTTCCAGGTCTAAGTCCGACTCCCAAACCACCACACCATCCTGGTGTATAGGAACCCTTACTAGCAACATGTCCTCTAAAAGTCCAAAACCAACTGGTCTGGCTTTCCAAAGATTGGTGAGGCTGCCTACAACAGAATCAACATGAGATTCCTTTAGCTGACTCCCAGCTTCTGTGCCTTTAAGAGCCACCCTGGCCCCTTTTTTGCATCCCTATACAATAATAATCATAATTAAGAATATCTATACTGTATACCGCTTTTCAACAAAAGTAGTCCACAAAGCAGTTTACATAGCAAAATACTGAGAGCTAAAAATGGAAACTTTTTCAAATTAAATCCAAGAACGTGACATGGTTACCATATTACAACAGTAACCCCAGAGTGCTCTGCCTGTCATGGACACTCAACACTCAAGTTGCTTCAAGTTCAAATAAGGTTCCTCTAAATAATGATGCCAGTTACTGAAAGAGCACCTTCTGGCAGTCTGTCTGTCTGTCTCCTCTTCCCAGACCATTTTGCTAGCATGTATTGGATGCATGCGTGGAATGGAAAGGAACTTATCTTTGGGGAACCTACGACCTTTCAGCTTGAAGGTACCCAATACCCCTGCCCCAGTGACCTTTTCCCCTAGAAACTTTTGTGGCTTTTGTGACCCCACCAGCCACCACAACAATCCCCATCCTAATCTCAGGCAAAGGACACTTCCTTTTCCCTTTGACCCTCAGAGGCCAAAGCAGCCAGGCCTGGAGAGCCAGAGCATCCAGTGAGCAAATATGTAGGGGGGGGGGGGGCTGCAACTGTTGTTGCCACCATCACCTCTGTTGGGAGAACCTCTATTTGGGAGGTTATCTAGGAGTAGGCTTACCATATCCAAAGGGGGACAGGGTGCCTACACCTTTAACCATTGTAAAAAGAGGGAATTTGGGCAGGTGCAGCTCATAATGGAAGGGTGCAACAAGCTGCACCTGCCCAAATTCCCTTTTTTTTACAATGGTTAAAGGTGTAGGCACCCTGTCCCCCTTTGGATATGGTAAGCCTATCTAGGAGATTCTTAGAGTTTGTTCCCTCTTACACCCAGGCAGACTGCTATTAGCTAAATAAACACATGAGGCATACGCTGAGTTAAGTTGCAAAAAGAAGACATTTACTCACGGTTCAGCTCATATATACAGCATCTGATTAAGATCAGAGGTTATACTAACTTAAGGATGAAGCGCCCCTTATTGCTGGCGCCTCCTGGATGGTAGTGTGCTCGGATCATGGCTGCCATTCATCAGAGCTCAGGCATGCCACATCCTCTCTAGGCATCAGGAGAAAGAAGAAGGAATGCATGGGAGAAGGAGAAGGAGGAAATGGGGTCTGGGGCCACGCCATTTCCTTTGGAACACAGTGGGGTCAGGTAACAGGTTCTTTCAGGTGATTGGATGACACATCACCCCCCTCCCCCAGTGCTCAGCAGACGAACGCTACCCATCTCCAACAACCTCAGCACCAGGTAAGGAGTCACATGATCAGTCCATTCCCCGCTTTACCTTCCAGGATAGCCAAGATGGTAAAAAGGGGGCTGATTGAACCACTCCACTCTCAGAGCCCTGGGGGCACCGAGGGGGCACCCAGGGGCAGCAGCCATCTCTCCATTCCTCCCCATCCACAAATGAGCTTTTGCAGAGATCCCTGCTTCTGAGGAGGTGTACTGCCAGAAGGGCAAAGGTTCTTTTTAGATTTGGAGACAGACAGAAGCCGGGATTTATTACCTTGCATGAGCAACAATTCCCTCAAACAGACAAGACACAATACAGCATTTCTTACATCCCTGACAAATAGAAGTGTGCTCCTTGTCGGCAAATTTGTATGCAGCCATCTGCAGCTGACTACATGCCACGCCTGATGCATTAATGCGGTGGTTCCCAAACTGGGAGACGTGGCTCCCAGGGGAGCCGCGGATAACAGCCAGGGGAGCCGCGGAGTGCCACGGAATCCTCTCAGAAAACAGCACAATGCCAACTGGCAAGGCATCAACATGTCACGGGGAGCCGCAGCCAAGGGTCGCCAAGGGTCAAGGGAGCCGCAGGTCGAAAAAGTTTGGGAAACACTGCATTAATGAATGGAGTCTTGAGCCCCTGCCTTACTGAGTATCTTTACTGGACTGCTTCCATTCTGCTTTATCTATGACAGGAACTCTGAGCCATTGTTGCTCTCTAGTGGCCACAGACAACAACTGCTTACAAATTATGAATAAAAGTCGGACACATCTCTGAAAAATCAGTTCAGCCCAAGATACGCTGTAAATCTTGGATACAAAAGAGGTCACAGAAACCTATTACCATGCATATCTGCCAGCTAGTTCTCCAAACCAAAACAGAGAATTTAGTTCTGAAAATCTATGAGATCTGAAATGGGCAAGGTGCTGTATTTTCTGCAGATCAGTTTTAGATGGCTGGTTTGGCGGATTGAAAATGTTGCTAATTCACTGTTTATAAAGAAGGAATTTTATCATGCTACTTTTTCCCCAGTAACATATGCTCAGCGATGGTCTGAAGGCACACAAGACAGAAAGCCATCTGAAGCTAAGCAGTTCTGGCCAGTGTCTGAACAGGTGAACCCCAAAGTATAGCACAGTGAGCTCTATATAACAATGAACTGTAATTCTCAGGTATGTCCAATGTTGAATGAATGTTGAAGATGTTGTATGCATATATTTTAGTGTAAGAGATTATTTTTCTGTTCTGTACAAGGAAGTTTTAGGCTAATCAGAAACTTGTGTACAGCATCTGTGTACACTCATGGCTGCAATCCTATGTTCCTGAGAGTTCCATTGAATTTAATAGGCATTACTTCCGAGAAGACATGCATAGGATTGTGCTGTCTGCTAATAGGTCAAGAAAGTAGAGGAGTACGGCACCAGGACAGGAATGCAAATTCTTCTTGCATGAGGGAAGTGCTCATAGCATGAAACTGGATGTAATCTACAAAGCCCCCTTTCCAGCAGTCGGAATACTTAATACAGATTCTAGCCCCCAATACAGTTCACTTCTCTATAGTTTAGGGCAGTGTTTCTCAAACTGTCGGTCGGGACCCACTTGGTGGGTTGCGACCTGATTTCTGGTGGGTCCTACAGAGCCTCCAATGAAAACATGGGTGATGGAAAGATCAGATACGTAATTGCTTCAAGCCCTGAAGCTATTCAAAAATCAGATAGCTGCTAAGTGCCCTTCAAACAGCTGAGCTCCTGCAGTTTGCAAGCTAGTGTAAATGGAGGGAGATTTATGTAAATGGAGTGTCTTTTTTGGGGGGGGCAGTTTCCAATGTCTGTCAATGACAGGTTGTGGGGGCAAAGCTGGGTCACTTAATTAAGCCCCTCAAGCCTTGAAGCTATTCATTACGGATTATTATCAGATATGGACTGAGGTTTTTTTTGCAAGTAAATAATAAAATATTACTTGTAAATAAATAAATAAAATATTGTTTCTTTTTAGATCGCCTGTTTTTTTTAAGCCTTGTAGCTAGGTGGGTCCCGATAGAGTGTCATTTTAAAAAGTGGGTCCTGGTGCTAAAATGTTTGGGAACCACTGATTTAGGGTCAAACTACATGTTACGATGAATGTTTAACATGGTCCAATGTGTTTGATTTTTTTCCAAAATAAATGGGGAAAAAAGCATGTTGGGGACATGGGATGTGAACGAGAGCAAAACAGTGGTGGAAATAGAAGTTTTTAGCACTTTGTCCTGTAACAGTCCCAACCCTGATTCTCCCCTCCCCCACCCCGCTATTTTTATTGGGAAAAAGCATCCACTGAAAAGCCATTTGCTGTGGTTTCACTCTGTCTCATGCCTTCTGAGGCATTATTTAAAAAATAAAATCACAACTGGGCCACATTATACATTCTTCGTAATGTGTTGTTTGGTCTTAATGTGCTTTCCCGAGGGAGCAGCCTGTCAATGGCCGATGACGGACAGCATCACCAGGCATTGCAGCTTGTTTGCTAAGATTCTCAGGTCCTGCTGAATGGAGGCATTGTCATTGCTTCCCGAGGATGTCACCTTTATAGAAGGGGTGGCGGACCTTTTTGAGAACGTGTGCCCAAAGTTGGCGATAATCTGCTAAAAAGGTTCTCTCACAGGTTCATGGTAATTTTGAGTAGCAGATCATCATCATTTATTATTATTATTAGTAGTAGTAGTAGTAGTATTACACAGGTCTGCAAATTTTAGGATCAAAAATATTTTTTCAAACTTTATGGTGGTTTTATATGAATTTGGGGCGCTGATCCCCAAAATGGCATCGTTTTTGCCTGATTACACCTAGTTTTGGGGGTATGGACAGTCGCATTGCTACGACGCACGACACCCCAGAGCGGGGGCGCGCGTCGCCTTTAAGGGATAGGCTCCGCCCCTGCGCGTGACATCACGCGCAGGAGCAGAGCACACTCCCCGCTCCGTTTTCGGCTCATTTTGGAGCCAAACGGACACAGGGGAGGGCGGGCGGGCCCAGCTCCGCCACCAAACTGTAAGTGGGGGGGGGTCGCACGTCACCCCTATGCGCGCGACGCCCCCCGGCAGCCCGCCCCCCGCGCTTCCCCCTGTCGACGCCCATGTGTATGGAATAACCACCTCATAATATGAGTCAAGCAGCTTCCTTGTGAGGAAGCCATGGTGTCGGATTCCTCACAAGGAAGCTGCTTGACTCGCATTATGAGGTGGCGATGTCATACCCCCAATACTAGTCATGATAAGGCAAAACTGATGCCGTGTTTGGAATTAGTGCCCCAAATATACTCAAGAATAGGTCTCACTTTTAAGAAAGCAAAATGTGCACAAGCCAGTGTTGTTGTTTTTGTTATTATTAACACAGGAATGGGGACGAAATGCAGCAGGGAGGGGAGAGGGGGAAGGGCAGATTGGGTCCGGGAAGGGAGCGGGTTCAATGGCAGTGGCGGCCGCTGAATTCTATCTCCCCAGACACGATCCCGCTAGTAGAGGGCTAAGTAGAGTCCCCCATGCGGCGGCAGCTTATTCCTGGGCAAGGGAATGATTGTTCCCTTACACAGAGGAGACCACCACAACTGCCCTCCCACCACAGGATGCAGCAGTAGCCATTTTGGTGCTGCTGCATTGGTGGGGGGGCAGATTGGTGCCGCTGCCACTGCCTCTCTCTCTCTCTCTCTCTCTCTCTCTCTCTCACACACACACACACACACACACACACACACACACACAACCAACCAAGGGCAGCTGTTTGCCATACTTTTTTTCCCTTAGACTAAGCAGGCATCTAGCGGGGGGGGGGGATGCAGTGAGGTGAAAGGTGGCTGAAGCTCATTTGACTTACACAATTATCAAATGTACAATTTTAAGAACTCACATCAAGGAATAAATAGACTGGCTCTTAGAAAGGTACAACAAAGGCGTTTTGAAGAGTGTGTACACCATCTGTCACATGCACCAGACTTGATTAATGAACCAAGATGCCTTGCAGAAATTTAAAACCCTCAGGTTTCTTGTGGGGAGAAGGGAAAAAGCACCAAGACTCTTTATGGTCATCATATACAACATTCTTCAAAACTCTTCGCTAGGCTGGATGTCAAGCAAAGCAAAAAGAGGGTGGGTGGGTGGATGAGAGAGAGAGAGAGAGAGAGAGAGAGAGAGAGAGAGAGAGCCTTTAAGGAATATTTTCATTTGAGTTCTTTATGGCACCGAATGCTGAACCAAAAAGCCCAGCTGGAGAGAGGCTGGTGGAGAGGCTGAGCAGCTGGAGGAAGGGAATCAAAGAGGAGTTGGGGGAACCACCATGAACCAAGCATTAGAGGTGTCACTAAAGTTCTCTGGGTGTGGGTCTGGAACACTGCAGGGGGGCGGAGCTCTAAGTTCCGCCGCGGTCCAACCCTCCGTTACACCGGTGCACGAAGTGGCCCCGTCCCCTCGCCTTCAGAACCATTCAAGGAGGTGAAAGCAACGCGCAGGAGTACTTTCACCACCTTGAATGGTTCCGAAGGCAAGGGGGCTGGGCCACTTCGTGCACCGGTGTAAAGGAGGGTCGGACCGCGGCGGAACTTAGAGCTCCGCCCCCCCTGCAGTGATGCCAGTGGTCTGGAAACATATTTGGGGAGTTCTAAATTCTCCCCTCTCAAAGGAAAGACAACCTCCCAAAGCTTCCAAACCAAAGCACTAAGAATTGCACAGCACAATCCTATACATGTTGACTATGTTCAATGGGGCTTACTCCCAGGTAAGTGTGTACAGGATTGCAGCCTAAGTCCCACCTCACCAGCCCTCCCAACACACCCTTTACTTACCACAGCCAACCCAAGGTGTAGGGTAGAGAAACAACCAGTGGGTGGAAGAGCAGGTGACATTAGTTAGTCAAAACATTTTTGTTAGTCAAAACATTTTTGGCAAAACATGCCAATAAAGGTGAATGAATGAATGAATGTTAGCCGGCTGATGAGGCTGTGCTGTTACCAACATGATGCTCCTGCTGTTGGCAACCAATGCTTCCATAGAGAAGGCAGACAAGCATGCTATTATCTCTGCTACATCGTTTTTTTCTTGCTGCCCCTGAGTTGCTCTACATCTTCCTCTCCTTCCAGGGGATGCTGGGAGTAAAAAGGAGTCCTATTTCCATTCCCAGCAACGCCAATCTGATTTGAAGGTGTGTCTGGGTGATGAAAGAGAAGGAGGTGGCAACAATGGTGTTGACAGGTGCGCGTGCATGTGACCTTGCTGCAACTGCTCTCTTGAAAGGAGAATGATTGCAACTGGATTGTAGCAGTTCCTACCAACCAGTCCTGCTGGAAGTATGGAGAAGACCATCTGTGAGCCTCCAGCTCACCACTCTTCTCTCTTCCACACTTCTACTCTGTCCCCCTCTTCCTTGACTAGTCAAGGGAGAAGATGGAGAAGGAGCAGAGGAAGCAGATATGTGGATGAAGGTGGGCGCATCCACTAATCTGGTGCCTAGGCACAGAAGGTGGGTACACAAAACAGGTCCTTCTTGGCAGTGGCACCCAGACTTATGGAACTCTTTCTCCTGAAAGGCTCAGCTCATGTCCTCCTTTTTCATTTTTATCCCCTGCTAACTGGGCAAGAAGCACTCTTTCAATTGGTGCTCCTCTTATATTTAGCAGGGGGAGACAGGGGCGTCACTGTAGCATGGCGAGTGTGGCGGAGCGCCCCAGGGTGACGCGCGCAGAAAGGTGACGTGCGCGTGCATCACCTCCCCTGCGCGCGTCACCCGGGAGGCTCCGCGCTACCCGCGCGTCACCCGGGAGGCTCCGAGGCCGGGAGAAGGCCTCGGAGCATCCTCCCGGGTCTGCGCTCCTGGGCCTTCTGAGGAAGGCCCGCTGCGCAAACGTTATTTATAACGTTCTTTTGCACATGCGCAGACTGTTGCTGAGGGAAAAGGGCAACAGTCTGCGCATGTGCAAAAGAACGTTATAAATAACGTTCGCGCAGCGGGCCTTCCTCAGAAGGCCCAGGACAGCCAGCCGGGACAGACGTCACCGAGCCGGCTGCAACCATTGAGGGGGCACCCGGAGCGGCAGCCCCGTCAGGCGCCCCCCCAAATCGCGGCCCAGCCTATGGCCGCGCCAAAGATTTAAAAAAGGGGGTGTGCCAGGGGGAGGCATCACTAGGGTGACGCGCGCCCCCCGCTCTGGGGTGACGCACGTCTAGTGACACCTCTGGGGGAGAGTAACTGCTCTCCTTTCACCCCAGCACAGTGTCTTTTCTGGTGGCTGTTTGCTGGTGGTGTTCTGCATCTTTTTTAGATTGTGAGCCCTTTGGGGACAGGGAGCCATTTCATCATTTGATTTTGTCTGTAAACCGCTTTGTGAATTTTTTTGTTGAAAAGCGGTATATAAATACTGTATAATATAATAATATTTTTTAGTTGCCAAGTAAAACACTACTGTTTAACAGAATTAAAGACAATCATGATTCCCGGGAATTCCATGGTTTAATACATGTGTGGCGCATGCGCGAGAAGGACGCCGAGCCACGGGAGCCTGCCTGCTTCAGAGGTAGGTTTTGCCTTGATCCTGGGCTGGTGCTGGGCCACAGATATTCCGGACTACCTAACTCAGGAATAGCAGCAGCCTAACTATGGCCTAGCTTAGGCCCGAATAGCCAGGGAAGTTGGGTTGGATTGAGCCCTTTATTACTGATGAATGACACAGGGGTAAAGACCCTCAGCAGAGCAGAAGATGCTTACAGACACCTGGGCTCAACTGAATATAATCCATGGGCACTAAAAGCACTTTACGTGTGCCCTTTTCGATGTGCATTTAGTTTTCCTGCTGCTGAACTATCATGCCGGTTCTTTGTTGCACCTCTGAGGTTTTGTTTCACGGTAATTTTCCTAGTAAAAGAGCAGCCTCTTCTTCTCAAACACAATTAATGTGTCATTCACATTGTACTCTGGATGGGAATATAGCTACTTGCAATAGCTGCTCCAAACAAAAAAGAGCCCATATAATCACCATAATTATTGCTTGTGTCGAGCGAACACTCAACTTCCTTGCTATGGCAACTGAAGCTGGGCAAGCTATTTAATTCAAGGGAAACGTAATGCACCCAATTACTTTCCAAAACATTTGACTGCCCACCCGTGTCCACTAGAAGTGGGATCAAGAGCATAAGGTAGACAAGGATGGCTCACTTAACTGTTTGAACATGCAAATAAGAGGCAATGAGCAAAATCAGAAGGTATGATATTATGCCAATATGGGTTCTGATTCTTGGCCTCTAAAATAGTGCATATGTTGTCCTGCTCATGTCTCTGTTTTTCACAGTGAACCATTTTTTTTGCAGACAATCTCTTCCTCCTCTTTACGGGTACATGTAACACAGATGCTGCATGACGTGGGGGTCAGAGGATACTGTGGGCTTCGAGCCTGGACAACTGGGCAAGCTGGGTAGTTGCCAAGAGATCCATAATGAGACTTGGCACAGTCTCCCTTCCTGAAAGCCAGATAGAGCAAGTGTAAAGTTGTTGCCCAAGATTTTCCTTCCATTCCAATATAAATGTAGTGCTGGTATGCAGCACTGAGATCTATCCAAGCCTAAGGGGTATTTTGAGTTGCTAGAAATAGCAGGAGAGGAAAAAAACTTGTTTTGAACATTGGGACCCTCAGATACCTTTACTGGGCTACCAGAAGAATTTGACCAAAGGCCTAGTGTGAGCCTACTTCATGTACTTTGTCCAGCAAAGTGGGATTTTTATGTGACTCAAACTTACAAGTTACGGTACCTGGCAGACTCTTATTGTGATGTCCACAATAAGGATGCCGGTCCCGGGCGTTCCAGGATAGATGGTAAGCCTAACTATCAAGTCTTTTTTGTGCTATGGAATCCCTCTGCTAGAACTCCTGAAGTCAATAGTCCTGGAACTGCTGCCATTTTCAGTGTAATAGAAGTTATCACATTATAATCTATACATGTCAAGGTGCCATCGCAAAGCTGTTTCATGCACCTATGCTCATTACTTAGTGTTTCAGCATCACACAACGACTTTCCACCCAAGGGCAAGTTTGCGACCTTTTCATTATATTAACTTAATTCATAACATTAAAGTTGATCATCGGCAGTATTTCACTGGTTGCTCTCAAGGCAACATATTTCTGAACATGGGAGGGGAATGCAGAAAACACTGGAAGTCAGTTGTGTTGCTAGCAGGGTCATGTGGGGAGGCGATGATGTACAGTATCATCGCTCTTTGCATCATCGCTCTTCCCCCTGTGCTTCTGGAAGGCTTCATTTAAAGCCTTCCAAGAGCCAGGGCAGGTGGGAGCCCCCCCCCCAAAAAAAAACCTGCATTGATTTTGGTGCATTTCAGTTCTGTGGCTGCAAACGCAGCCCTCTGGCTGAAAAAAGCAGTTTCGGAGAGAGGAGAGTGGATTAGGCCCAGGAGAGGGACAGGCTCAGTGGTACATGATGAATCTCTACTCCTCCCCTAGACCTGATCCACCTTCCTGGGTCAACATAGTCTTACACCAGCGATCGAGCTGGTCGCAGGTCTGAGTTAACCCATAGCAGCTGCTGTAAAATGTAAAGACAGAGTTATTAACTGATGAGACGGAAGGATGAATGTACATGTGTGAATCTGTCCTGAATATGTGAATTTACTGTGGTTATGTGTGAGATAATACCTCTTTACGGTTTGGAGATCTAGTACGTCTATGTGTTCCTACTTGCCATACAATGTAACAGAGGCACCATGTGCACACAGTCATCTTCTGTGCTGCATATTCTAGAGTTGCATAATCCTTCCCTACTTGCACACAGAATGTGTGTGTGTGTGTGTGTGTGTGTGTGTGTGTGTGTGTGTGTGTGTGTGCGCGCGTAAGCACAAGCACACACATCCACTCTTTCACCACACATACAGGATCCTTGGCCAGGGTATTTGGCAAAATAGTCCCTTACACTAAGTAAATTATCTAATGCAGTGAGGCAAGCTAAGAATAGACAATGAAAGACATAAAACCCTTGATAGGCCACAGATACACAAACTATTTACACTTTCCCAGCTTCAAATAAAAGACCTCTGGTTCAAAGGATTGAGTGCTTTTATGTTTTCTGGCTACTCAATTAGCTCATTAACACATGCATTGGTTCGTTCTTTATCTTATGACATTAAAAAGCAATTAAGTTAGGTGGGCTGGAGAACTGTTTTGTTGGACTCATAATACATCAGACCTCTTGGGAGTCCTTGTTACATTGTGTACAAAAAATACATTTCTTTAGAGAGGAAATTACCAGCACAACCTTTCAGTGAGTTTCCAGAGTTACAGTACAATCCTGTGGCTGGCCTAAAGTATATGTGGCTGGCCTAAAGGGCCGGTCGCTGTATTCTACACCCATTGCGGGCTGCCCCGGGGCTGCTAGGCCACACCTCAGGAGAAGGGGACGTAGGAATGGGGGGCAGCAGGCCCGGGGGAGCAACAGGGGGCATCACTCACTCCCATTGCAGCGGCGGCTCTGTGTGGCCGCTTTCTTCCTCTTTTTTTGGGCAGCGAGCCTTGCAGCACCGCTGCCGAGGCTCCATGAGGCTGGGGGAGGAGTTCTTGGCCCTCCCGCCTGCCTCTTGGGCCGTTTCTGGGCCTCTGACAGGCCGCATGACGTCATCCCAGGGGGCGTGGCTTCATGCGGTGGGGGCGTGGCCTCCTAGGGGCATCATCTTGGTCGGTGCCCCCCGGTAGGGGGGTGCCTAGTTACGCCCCTGGACTGTCTCCTTTCCCAGATTTAAGTGAACCTAGGGCCTACAGGCCTCCTCGAATGCATGCCAGGTCCAGACCTGGCGTACATTCGGGGAGGCAGTGTAATCCCCGCTGATATCCCCGTCCCTTTCCATTCTGGGCTGGCCGATGGCCCACTTCCCTCACCGCACTGTCCCGTGCCTGCACCGAGCGGTGTGGGACTTGCCTGCGGTGTCTGGAGTTGGGTGAGTTCCACGGCAGAGTGAGTGGTGCTGACCTCTGTGCACTCTCCAGGTGTCAAAAATGTGCCTTACACCCTAGGCTGGCGGAGTGTTAGGATGCAGCGGCCAGCGCTTTAGGCTGGCTGGTGTATCTTAGGCAGGTTTGGGCTGTTAGTCAAAGAGGAACTCAGCAATGAAGTTAGTGGCGCAATGAATTCAGTGGAGAGGGCCATAGTAGGAGCAAGGCTGCTCCTATAATACCTGAAAATAAGCAGTGGGACTTCATTCTGAGTAAACATACATCAGACTACACTGTACAATTCTCTCTGTAGCAACCTAAGGACATTTCATCCACCACAATAGCAGCACACTGATGCATTGCTACACACTTACTATTTGGTCACTGTTGATAAACAGCACAACAGATGAACTGTAGTTATGTCAGAGCAAGCCATTGAGAAGACAGAAAAAAAAAAGCTATACAGTATTCACAAGGTGAGGGTGAAAATTTTTACCAACAGCACACCCAAGGGCACATGGATGCGCACACACATACACAGGTTGAATTTGGATAGCCAGGTGATTATGCACCCAAGATACAACATGCACAGATTCATGTTCCAAGTTACCACCACTACTCCTCCCACTCTGGCAGTTGCCCTTCCCACAAGTTCTCTGTGCATAGGAAGAGAGAGGCAGAGGTCTTGTTTCACTTGGCACCGGGCTAACGTGGAAGGTGGAAGCAGCCCCACATAGATAATGTTACAGTAATCAAGTCTTGATGTCACCAGGACATGGGTGATTGTGATTAGGTCAAACCAACTCAAGTATGGCCACAACACCAGTCTTAGCTAGGCAAAGGCCCTTCCAGATACTGCCACTCCCTGGACATCCAGGAGCAGTGGCGAACCCAGAACCCTCAAACAAACCTGCTCTTGCAGCGGGAGTGCGACCCCATTCAGAACAGTTCGATAGTCCAGCAGCAGCATCGTTGTTCTCCGTTTTGTCCAGATTTAATTTCAGCTTGTTAGCCCACCTTAGGTCCCTGACCACCTCCAGGCAATGCTCGAATACCAGGCCTCCCTGGTATTTGATAGAAATTAGAAGCAGAGCTGGGTGTCATCTGCACATTGGTGACACCCAACTCCAAACCCACCCAGTGGTTTCATGGAGATACTAAACAGAATAGGGAACAAGATCAAACCCTCCGGCACCCCACATACCAAAGGTCAGCGTATCAAGCAGTCATCCCCCAATTACCACTTTTTGGGATCCGTCAGCCAGGAAGAACTGGAACCACCACAAAACCCATGCCCCCAAACTCCAACCCAGCCAACCAACCCCGAAGGACTGAGCATGGTGTCAAAAGCAAGATTAGCTGCTAGGCTAAGATAATAGGGGAAACCTCACCTCATTATCCTTAAATTACCCTTTAGAGTCTGTTCTTAGACAGAGACCTGGCTGGTTTCAAAGCAGTTAACCATTTCTCCTGCATCTGGAGAAACGAACACAGTGGGCTTGCATCATCCTGCTGTGTGCTTGCTTACAGTATATCTGCTGCATGGACCTTTTGAGGAAGTTGCTTTTGCCTTTGTACTGGCAGATGCTTATATTCAGATACAAGGCAGTGTTCTCAGGGATTGGGAGGTGTCGTTCTCAACCCCTAGCCTTTTAATAAAAGGGGCTGTGCTATCTAAGCTGGACTTCTTCCTTGCTTGGTGAAAAACACTTTGGAAAATCTATACTTTCACAACATCATAAACACTGAACTTATTCACACTCTACAATGCTCCAAGATAGTAATGGGAGGAGAGAAAGAAAAGAAGGCCTCACACACTTTCTTTACACATTAAATAACCACATGTGGCATGTGCTCCACCTATGCCCTCACCCCAAGCTACGGATGCTGTGGCCTGATGAGTGCTCGGTGATGATGACATCACTGCTAGGCACTGCCACAGAAAGCTTTCAACAGGCCTCTGTTGCACTGGGCTTGCTCAGAGCCACGGCAAACCGTGGCATGCCACACCATATTGCCTATCCTTATTTGCTGAGATGAAATCCAGGCAATACAATTCATTGCTTAAGAGGAAAAGGAAATGGAAAAAGAAAAGGGAGGGAGAAACTCCCAGCAATAGAAATACCAAGGCAAATTGCGCCCTCTGCTGCCCAATGACCCCTTCCACAAGCATTTCTACAGAGTGCCACAGCACATTTATCACCAACATGAACTGCAGAGAGACTCAAGTCAGGCACTTTTTAGCAGGGTAACGTGATTCCAGTAAAGGATTAAGTATGAGAAAGCAGGCAAACACATTCCAGTTTGCAGTCTGATTGGGCACCTGAACACAGTTTTCACCCAATTTTGGAGCAGCAAATTCTGAACATCTCACTGTAGTCTTATGGCATTTTGAACAAAAGATCAATGAAATTCCTAAAACTGATCCTTTTGCAAACCCTTGTTAGTTTCTTATCTCATTCCATAAAGAAGTTAGGGGATAGAATAGAAGAATAATTTTGCAAGTTGCTCAGTTTCAGTCTAAATCCCCAATCTCACCAACTCCAAGAGTAGACTTACGTACATATCTTCCCTTATCTTCAAAGAAGCTGGTAGCCAGAAGACCAAAACTACATGTGTACATTTTATTTGTTTATAACTCTTGATCAGATAAGACCACATTGCCAGTTTGTTTTCCAAATTAGGGGTTCAAGCAGAGAGCACGTAAGTCACTACTAGGGTAACACATTTACATTCAAGGAGAGAACAAGACATTTCCCATTATCCTCTTAGTACACTGCCTCTTTCAGGCTTGACCAGATCCTTTTCAAGGCTGTGGCAGACTACAGAATATTGCAAATTACAGTAATGTAAAATATTGAGGTTTATATCAGTACTCTCCCTTTCCTATGTATGCACTTAACCAAGTTTTCAAGGGATGCAGGAAAATGAACAGCAGTTTGGCTAGCCGCCCTCCTCTTTCATCTGTTTTACACAAGGGGGATATATCATATTAAAAAGAGCCAAAACCAATTTGTTTCAGGAGCTAAACACTCTGGAAAGTCTAGTCATAAAACGATACCCATTTTTGGAAATCTTATTTATGAAACATCTGTGACAAGAGTCTCAGACAATTAATTGCTATAAAAAGCATTTTTTGTGCTTATCTGTGTAGCAAATTAGCATTTCATAAACAAATCAACTGTGTCATTGATTACAGGGTTGCACACATATCCTCATGACTCACACTCATGAGATTTTTTGACTGGCAGCTGAAATCACTATAAAGCTGAATCACACAAAGTTATAACTTGAGCATGCTTGGCTGGTCCTCTTTCTCTGCATCCTCTCTTCCCCTGATTATTCCCGGTCATTGACCTAAAGCTTTATTGGATGCATCAGCCTGAGCAACACAACTCATCTGTTCAGATACTAACTCATCTCAGCAAACTGTGATATATCAAACTTTTGGCTACTGACCACCTCTAAACTGTCTTCCTCCCTCTCACATGCAGCTCATCAAATGTTGGGCTCTTCTCCCTTTTAGTATTTTGTGTTTTTCTTTTTCTCTTTCAACACGTATAATCTGTCTGTGACGGATCAAGAGAGAGATCATGGGGTGCTGGTGGACAGGTCGATGAAAGTGTTGACCCAGTGTGCGGCGGCTGTGAAGAAGGCCAATTCCATGCTCGGGATAATTAAAAAAGGGATTGAGAATAAAATGGCCAATATCATTATGCCTTTGTACAAATCGATGGTAAGGCCACATCTGGAGTATTGTGTCCAGTTCTGGTCACCACACCACAAAAAGGATATAGTTGAATTGGAAAAGGTGCAGAAAAGAGCGACCAGAATGATTCGTGGGCTGGAGCAGCTCCCTTATGAGGTGGGAGGCTACAGCGTCTGGGGCTTTTCAGCCTAGAAACAAGGCGCCTGAGGGGGGACATGATTGAGACTTATAAAATTATGGAGTGGATAGAGGGAAATTCTTCTCCCTCTCGCACAACACCAGAACCAGGGGACATGCACTAAAATTGAGTGGAGGGAGAGTTAGAACGGACAAAAGAAAATATTTCTTTACCCAGCGTGTAATTCATCTGTGGAACTCCTTGCCACAGGATGTGGTGATGGCATCTGGCCTAGATGCCTTTAAAAGGGGTTTGGACAGATTCATGGAGGAAAAGACCATCACAGGTTACAAGCCATAAGCAACCTCCTGGTTTTAGAAGTGGGTTTTCTCTGTGCCAGGTGCAAGGGAGTGTCAACGGGAAACAGGTTATCTTGTTGGCTGTGTGCTACCTGAGGCATCTGGTGGGGCCACTGTGTGATACAGGAAGCTGGACTAGATGGGCTGTTGGCCTGATCCAGCAGGGCTCTTCTTATGTTCTTATGTAAGGACCTGGAGAATTATCCAGGCTATCTAGAACAGGGGTCCTCAACCGATCTTGCAGTGCTACCCACTTGCACCAGGCACAATTTCAGTGTTAGGATGCGAATTCCTTCTGAGGACTACAATGGGGCAGGGCTGCCTCACCTGCCGCACCCACACTGCATGTCCCTGTTTAATACATTTGTTTGGTTACATGTGTAGGCCCTTTCTATGTGTTTCTGATCAGGTGTGGTAACATCACTTTCTCCACATTATGCACAGTTTTATGGTATAAACGTCTATTAGCCTTTGTGGTGTGTGTGTTTTTAAATAAAATACAACATCTGAAATGCTTTAGAACTTTTTGGTAGAGAGGCTCCTTCAACCCTTTGATCATTCTGGTTGCCTTTGTCTATAGCTTTTCCAGCTTTATGATTTCCTTTTCAAGATGGAACAGTTAGAAAAGTACACAGCATTCCAAATAGATCTGAACTGTAGATTTATAAAATCATTACAATATTGGCAGTTTCATTTTCTGTCCCTTTCCTAATAATCCCCAATGGAATTTTCCCATTTCATGGTCACTAAAAACAGACTTGACGTTTTTATGGATAAATGCACCACTATCCCAGCAGCTTTTTGTATACGTTCCCAGCAAGTTTCCAGCTTTAGATTTCCAATAGTGCAGCGGTTCTCAAACTGGTGGGTTGCGACCCACCAGGAGAACCGCATGCCCTGCCACCTTAAGGGGTGGGGACAGCATGGCAGTGGGAAAAAAGTTTACAAAATGTGATTTTCACACTTACTGGGGGTCCTGGAGCCCTCCAGACGGTGTGGGGAGGCCTGCGACCCCCTCCACAGGCCTCCCCGAGCTTTTGATCGCTGTTCCTCAGCATTTCATCTGAAACGATCCCCGGTAAGTGTGAAAATAACATTTTCTGTCCCAGCGGTGGCAGCGATTCCCAGGATCTCCGCTGCCACTGTCTCTGCCCCTGCGCATACTTAGAGTTCTCCCCACCTCGCAGGGAGAACTTTGAGAAACGATGCAATATGTGAAGTTGGGATTTTTTTTTGCCCCAATGCAAATTACATATGTAATGTAATATTACTTTAAATATGAATGTAATATTCATTTACATTCAATATCTTTTGCTATGCTGTTGCCTTATTTACCCCATTTGGAGATATTCTTTGGGTGTTCTTCACAACCTGCTTTAGTTTTCACCATCCTGAATAATTTGGTCCTCCAGAAACCTCACTGCTCATTCCTGACTCCACATCATTTATGAATAAATTAAATAGCACTGTTTCTAGCTTTACTGCCCCTGATGCAGTGCGTTGGCGAAAAGCAATCATGTCCTTTTAATGTAAAAGCTGGACACGCTCAGGCAGAAGGCCTTTCATCTCAGTTCCTTTTCGACAACAAATACGTCAGCCTTCCAAAACCTCTCAACTGCATGTCCTCAAAACAAAAGGCTGACTTGTATCCTGAAGGCAGACAATGAAGGTGGATGGAAAAGGGAGATGGCATGAATAAAATGAACAGAATAATTTTGGCTGACACTTAAGGACGCTAGAAGTTTCAGGCAAACAAACAAGCATTCCATTAAATCTATGCATTCCCTTTCCAAGGCCAAGCAGAAAAACAATGAGGCTGATGCTGTAATGTCATACCTTGTTTAGTGCATCAATACTAAAACTTCTCGCTTGCATTTTGGCCAAAGAATAGTGCCTGCAGAATTCTTCAAGCATTGGACCAGACCAGTTCAGACAACCATTGAAGCTCATTGAAGTAGCTGTTGAAGCCCATGAACCATTGAAGTTCAGACAACCATGACAAGCATCATACGTTGGGGAGGAAATTGTCTGGCTTTATCCAGAATGTCCCATCTACCAAATATTAAAATGAAGTAATTTGGTGCAATCCTCCACAGTTGGTTTGTAAAAGGTCAGTATTGTAGGTCAGTTTGTGACAGGCCCATGCTTGTCATGCAGGGCATAAAATCTCGAATCACAGCTGCCAAGGTGGCCTCAGCATGCATATTAAAGTCCCCCAGGACAATTAGTCATGGGGTCCTCAGTGCCGCCTCTGTCAGCTTGAGGAAGGAGACTATTAGAAATGTATTTATTTTTATTTATTTTTCACATTTTTATACCGCCCTTCCTCCAAGGAGCTCAGAGTGGTGTACTTATTTCCTCCCCTCCTTTTGTCCTCACAACAACCCTGTGAGGTAGGTGGGGCGGAGAGATAGTGACTGGCCCAAGGTCACCCAGGAAGCTTCGTGGCTGAGCGGGGATTTGAACCTGGATCTTCCAGGTCTAAGTCCGACTCCCAAACCACTACACCATCCTGGCTGGTGTATAGGGGTAGGTGGTACACTATCCTTATCCGATCTAGAGATCCCAACACTTGGTACCAACACTTGATCTCAACACTGAAATGTTTATTTCACCTGAAATGGATTTATTTTCAAATAGTATACCTGGGCATGGGAGATGGAATTGCCATGGACTAAAACCACACTTCATCACCATCCATCAAGGCAATGTTTGTGCAATATTGGGGGGGGGGCTTCTTGTTGGAATATTTTATTTAATTGGTTTTATTTGTTTGACCTGGCGCGGTTGTGTAATGTGGCCATGTGGTTGCTACATTTGCACATGCCTAATAAAGGTGGCGTAGTTTGGGAGTCGGACTTAGACCTGGAAGATCCAGGTTCAAATCCCTGCTCGGCCACAAAGCTTCCTGGGTGACCTTGAGCCAGTCACTATCTCTCAGCCCCACCTACCTCACAGGGTTGTTGTGAGGACGAAAAGAAGGGGAGGAAATATGTACACCACTCTGAGCTCCTTGGAGGAAGGAAGGTATAAAAATGTGAAAAATAAATAAATAAAATTGAATTGACATTCTCTTACTGTAGCCCACTTGAGATATCTAATCCTTTTCTTAAACTGTAGAAACATGTGAACCTGAATATTCAATAGCCATTTCTAACCATGATTGCATTTTGAAATCCTAACACCTTTTGTAATATTTGCAATTGCAGTCTACACAGTTTGTACTAACTGTACTCCTTAATAAAACTATTTTAGATCTCTCTTTTTTTACTCTTGCTTGTTATTTTTTTCAGCTTTAATTAACTGAATATATAATATCCAACCTTGGCGTGAACTCAATAACTGGACAGAACTGCATAAACTTACTGAAGTTATTTAAAGCTCTTTGATAATTAGTGTGATTCATTATTACAAAGAAAATGCTACATCCCCCAAAAGAAAAGGTTAATTTTAATTGCTCTTTTTTAAAACAAGTATTTAAACTTTAATTTCATATTCCATTTTACAAAAAACCATGGAGTCTTGTGATCAAAAATGCTGACACTGTTAGATACAATTGCCTTTAACCAACCTTTGACAGTTCTATTATTGTATTTTATAACTGAGGTTATTTTAACATAGGAAGGTTTTCGTGTTTCCAGACCATCATTTTAACTTACACCTGATAATTACTGTTATAAAAACTGATTCTTACTTGAATGAGAAAGCCAGTAAAATAGCTCATGATGGTTGCAATTCAGAAAATTTAGAAGGCAATAAGATGGGGCAACAATATGGCTAATTGAATGGGGGAGTCAGTATAGAACAGATTTGTTCTGATTCAGCTCTTGTTGCATTTAAAAGGTATTTATTCTTGAAAAGTTATATCAGAAAATGGACAGGGACAAAGGCGTCGCTCCGGTACGGGCGGGGCCGTACGTTTCGCTCCGTCCTAGTCCCTTTACCGAGCGAGCAGGAGGCGGCCCCGCCCCCTCACTGTCGGAGCCATTCCCCTGCGGAGAAAGCAGCAGGCAGGGTCTCTTGCCTGATGCTTTCTCCGCAGGGGAATGGCTCCGACAGTGAGGGGGCAGGGCCGCCTCCTGCTCGCTCGGTAAACGGGACTAGGACGGAGCGAGACTTACGGTCCCGCCCCTACCGGAGCGACGCCTCTGGACTGGGATGCAAACTCAAATGTGCACCCCACAGCGAACAATTCAGCATGAGTAAAGGTCACCCACAGTTGGATGCACAGAGGCTGTCTATTTGGATTTATGGTGCCAACATTCAGAAAAGGGGAGCTCATAATGGCGAGATTTCAAATCCCATCTCCCAGGGCTTTTTCAAGGGGGCGCAGACATTGTTGAAGCTTGGTTTCACTCATAAAATGGTCATCCAGCACCGTCACCCCACCGCTGCAGCCATCCCTTCACAGCTACCTTGCAGCTACAGTGATGATCATGAAGAGGTGTCCCTAGAGGCCTCTGTGTGAAAAACTGCCTCCCTGGCACCTTGAAAGACTGGAACAAATGTGGTTATATTGTAGAACAATATAATACAGGTGAACTGCTTTGCTAGTTCAGAATGCTAAGTATCATTATATAGAGATTAACACATACAGCTGCCTTCCACAGCTAGACTGGAAGCCCGTGTAGGTCAGTACTATCTACACTGACTGGTGCAGCCATCCAGGGTCTAAGATGGGGCTCTTTCCCATCCCTACCTGGAGATGTCAACACTGGCGTCGCTGGAGGTGGGGCGGAAAGCTAAGTTCTGCAGCTTTCCGCCCCACCGTTACTCTCCGGCACGAGGCGCCCCACCCCCCTCGTCACAGCAGCCCGTCAGCGGAGAGAAAGCAACGCGCAGGGACTCTCCTGCGCATTGCTTTCTCTCCGCTGACGGGCTCCTATGACGAGGGGGCAGGGCGCCTCGTACCAGAGAGTAACGGTGGGGCGGAAAGCTGCAGAACTTAGCTTTCCGCCCCCACCTCCAGCGACGCCAGTGGATGTTAAAGATTGAAGTTGGGATGTTCTGCATACAAAGCATGTGCTACACTACAGAGCTGTGGCCCCATCCCCATCAGAGCTTCTTTACCTATGTTTGCAGAATAACATGTTCTGGGACAGCATCATAAACTGTAGCTTCCTCAATAAATCCTTGGAGTCCCACATATAACTAGAATGCTGGTTACATAGGCCCTGAAGTCAGTATTCTACATAGCCAGACACCTCTGCTGGGAGACTGCCACTGCCACCCAAACCCAGGATTATCTGATTTGTCAATTGGGGGGAGCTTGGTCAGGCCGTCTGGGGGCATACCTTTATCATTTTGTTCCTACACTTCTATAGGATTTTTTCCCTCAGAGGTTTGTATAGATGCTTTTGGGTTTCCTCAGTGAGGCAAAAGACAGTAGCTTGTATGTGGCATTAAAGAGCAAGAAAATTCCATCCCATAAAAGTGTATGCCACAATAAATTTGTCAGTCTTTAAGCTGCTACAAGATTCTTTGTTGTTTCTGCGGCAATATATTACCGGTAATATGGCTATGTCTTTGGAATTTCCCCCTTCGAATTAAATGATTTCTTAGCTGAGTGCTCTCCATTAGTTTGCTCTTTGACATATTTTGAAAAATACATATGTCTGTGTTGAAGACAAACATACAATAGAGCACAATCCTCTCTTCTTTCCTTGTAAAGATTCATAAATGGGTTGACTTGGAAAAAAAAATGTCACAAGAAAAAGTAGGCCTCCCCGCAAGCACCATTTTAATGTCTTGGTAAAGATTCACTTTATTCTCCTTGAATTCCACATGTAAGCAGATATTATACATGGGTTAATGCACATAAGAAGTAAAGCCAATTAAAATTCCACTGCATCCACAGAAAGTAAAATGAATTCGGCATAATTCAAGCATCCAGATCTTTTCATTTGATGTAATTACAAAATGCAAATATTTATGTAATTCAAACAGAACCTTTGATATTATTTTAAGAGTGAACCGTCCTAGTGGCTAACCAAATACCAAGGAAGAAACAGTACAAAGCTGGAAACCTGCGTCGGATAACTCTGTCTCCTCACTTAACTTTGCCAAAGGCTTGAAATATTGTCAACACTTCTGCTTCTCTACTCTATGGTGCATAATGTGTTACTTTCTCACATGGGTGGGTGAGGTGAGGGAGCTGGAGGAAAAAACATGAAACATCAGGACAGCAGCATATGTCAACAAGGAAAGAACCACAGAGGCATTTCTATGGTAGGGGCGGTACTGTAAGTTGCGCCCCGTTCTAGTCCCCATTTACAATCTGGAACGAGGCGGCCCCGCCCCCTTGGCATCGGAGCCATTCCATGCCGCGAAGGCAATGGGCAGGAGACTCCCTGCCCGTTGCCTTCGCAGCACGGAATGGCCCCGATGGCAAGGGGGTGGGGCCACGTCGTTCCGGATGTAAATGGGGACTAGAACGGGGTGCAACTTACAGTACCGCCCCTACCACAGAAACGCCTCAGAAGAACCAGATATTAATGGATATCACGTCAGAAGTTTGCACAAACCATACTCAAATCAAATATATTAAGAAACCTATCAACGTGCACCAAGGCAATTCCAATCATTTTTTTTTCTTCACATTTTTATACTGCCCTTCCTCCAAGGAGCTCAGGGTGGTGTACATATTTCCTCCCCTCCTTTTTGCCCTCACAACAACCCTGTGAGGTAGGTGGGGCTGAGAGATAGTGACTGGCCCAAGGTCACCCAGGAAGCTTCGTGGCTGAGCGGGGATTTGAACCTGGATCTTCCAGGTCTAAGTCCGACTCCCAAACCACTACACCATCCTGGCTCACCAGGAAATGGTGGCTCCACAGGAAAAAAAACTCTGTAATTACTCAAATCATGGAGAAAAATAGACTGATAGGATGTGTCTCCATCACTCTTTTGGCCAATAGCCCATTCAGCTGTATCCAGCTGGCTTTGACTTGCCATGATGGGCATGTATCCAACTTACAAGTTGTGGCTTTTGTAAATTCAAGCCCGTCAACATCTTCAAAGAAGAACAGTTTATTTAAGCAGTTGTGACAAGTGGTTGCTTTTGAAACTGTCAATATAGATTCTGCACCAAGGACTGCATCCAAATTGGAGCAAATGTGAGCAGCTTTATCAGCAAACAATCTAGCAGAAGTATCACAGTGAGCAACAGATTGTTCATTTTCTAGGAATTCCAAACTGTGATTCAATACGCCCCTTACAACTGGGAAAACTCAGCTGGATAAATTCCACTGATATAATGGTGGTGGAGAAAAAAATATTTATAAAAGTATAAAGCAAATAAGTATTATAAAAACTCTTGTCACTGCCACCTCAAAGTGGTGCCACCACTGCCACTTGTCACTGCCACCTTGTCACTGCCACTGCACACCTGCAAATGGGCTGTGTGTATGGCTAGTCAGATATAGCATGAGTTTTCAAATGCCCATGTTCAAATCCTCTACTAACACACTTCAAGCTTCCCTTATATCCCTGCAAACCAAAGATCTGAGGACCTGTGAATCAAGGGAAGGGGACACTCAGCCACGTCGCTAGAGCGTGGTGGGGGGGGGCGGACCGCCGGGGGTGTGTGACACGCACAGAAATGTGACGCGTGCACCCACGCGCGTCACCTCCCCTGCGCGCGTCGCCCTCTGGAGGCGCCGAGGCCGGGAGAAGGCCTTGGAGCGTCCTCCCGGGCCGGTGCTCCAGGGCCTTCTAACGAAGGCCCACTGTGTCAAAACGTAATTTATGTCAATTGACCCTGTCAATTGACCCAGTCAAACCACTATTCTGTAAGTTTTTTGCGCATGCGCAGACCATTTCTGGGGGAAAAGGGCAGCCCTTGGCCCTCAGAAGACATTCTGCGCATGCGTGAAAAACGTTATAAATTACGTTTTGACGCAGTGGGCCTCGTCAGAAGGCCCAGAACAGCCGGCTGGGGAAGACGTCCCCGGAGCCAGCTGCAACGGAGGCACAGGAAAGGTATGTGTGTGTGGGAGAGTCGGGGGGGAACCCTAGCGGCCACGCCGAAACTTCATTTAGGGGCTATGTGTCGGGGGGGTCATTAGGGTGACGCGTGCGCCCCCGCCCTGGGGCCGTGCGTGCCCTAGTGACGCTGCTGGGGACACTAAGGAGAGATCCTGTCAATTGACCCAGTCAAACCACTATTCTGTAAGTTCACAGAATTGCACTCTGCTTTTGCTAAGTAAATGGAGCAAAAGTTCTTAGGTCTAGCTCTTGACTCAGGCACAGCTCAGACTCAGACACAGCTCCTAACTCAATGTTCTAGCACTGAGAGCGCAATCCTTACTAAGTATCCGGCAGGCGGTCCAGGGCCGACCGCCGGATCCTATACTCATTCAGGGCTGATTGTGATCGGCCCTGAGGTCTACTCAGGGGAAGGGATTGTTTGTACCCTTCCCCTGGGCCAGCTCAGCCAACTCCCTGTATCCCTCGCTGCCTGGACCACCCCCGTGCCCGCCGGTGCTTCCCTTCGGCGGCCGCAGGAACGATCTGGTGGCAGAGTAAGGGCTGCCGGCCTCTGTGCCAGCCGCCATTACTCTAAAGTCATCGCAAACATGCTTTACGGCACGTTTGCGACACTTTAGAATGGCGGAGTGCTTTAGGTATTGACCTACTGTATTTCTTCAATTCTAAGACGCATGTTTTTTCCCAATTAAGCATTTCAAAAAATGGGGTGCGTCTTAGAATCGAAGGTCTCCAAAAAGCACCCCAAAATGCTATCTTCTTACTTACTGGGGCTTGAGGGAGCTTCAGGGAGACCTGCACGACCCTCTGCAGGCCTCTCCGATCTTCAGTTCGGCAAAAAACGGTGATTTTCAGCCATTTCCGGTTTTCGCGAAAACCAGAAATGGCCAAAAATTGCTGTTTTTCGCTGAACTGAATATCAGGGAGGCCTGCAGAGGGTTGCGCAGGCCTCCCTGAAGCTCCCCCAAGCCCAGGTAACGAAGGAAATGGCACTTTCTGGCGGGGCCAGAAATGCTATGCAAAGGCAGTGCACTCAGTCATCCTCAGCTGCAGGTGACATGCTGGGGAGAGCTGGTGCTGAGTGGGTAGATTCAATGAAGGGAGGTGAGTCTTACAATCGATGGATTTTTTCCCCCTGCTGGTGGTACTGAAAGTAAAGGTGCGCCTTAGAATCGATGGCGCCTTAGACTCGAAGAAATACGGTAGTATGTGAAAATTAGGATAACCAGACTCACATAAAATATATTCCAGAGTTTAAAAAGATGTAAAGCATTTTATGCATTAACATAAAAATAATCACCACAGTAAACTACATTTGTTGCTTAACATTCAGAAGATATTTGACAGAATTAATTCAGCAATTGCTCACAATGCCATTTGCAAGTGTCAGCGACATTCTTTATTGCCACTGCTCAGCTCCCACTTTGATTAACCTAGCAGTAAAATGTCCCTAATCAAAGAGAATTCATTTTACAAGTCTTTAAGCCTAATTATTTTATAAGGTAAAGAAATTACATCTTCAATAGCTATCATAGCAAGTTACAAAGGATTCATACAAGCACAACCTTTGTAATTAAAGGTGCCTGAATGCAGCCTATTTAAAAAGCATACATGCCCTCTTCTGGAAGCTGGTTAAACTGCCTCCCTAAATTTAACAGATATATTTACCGTATTGGTCTGAGTATAAGACTCACTTTTTTCTCCTAATTTAAGTTTTTAAACTAGGGGTGCGTCTTATAATCAGGCTGTTGCAAGTTAAAGCCAGTGATTTAATTAAAAAAATGTAATAGCACCAAACTTTAAGGGTGCGTCTTATAATCAGGTGCGTCTTATGCTCGGGATAATACGGTATTTCAACATTATAATGTGCTTGCATTTAGATAATGTGCTTGCATATTTGTTTGTTTTTTTAAGATTGTGAGCCCTTTTGAGACAGGGAGCCATTTAATCATTTGATTTTGTCTGTAAACCGCTTTGTGAACTTTTTGTTGAAAAGCGGTATATAAATACTGTAATAATAATAATAATAATAATAATAATAATAATAATAATAATAATGTGTGGGGATGAAAAAAAAATATCCAGATTAGCTGGCAAGCAGAGATAACCCAATAATGAACTGTGAGATTGCACTACTTGAGAAATGAGGGAATCAGAGGTACACACACACACACACACACACACACACACACACACACACACACACACACACACACACACACACACACACACGAGGAAATTCCGTCAGAATGAGACCTGCCAACGATACTGAAAGAGTCCTATGTGAAATCTCAACCCTGAAATCTCAAAGTATCTTGCACTCAGGTGGAATTTGTCAGACATGCAGAGCCTGCATAATGAGGGAGGGAGAGACAGGGATAGTTTGGATAGAAAGAAGGTGCAGAGGAGGAGGAAGAGTGGACCAGGAGGTGGCTTCAGGGAAGAAGCTGAAGAGTCTAGTAGTGGAAACCTTGTCACCACAAAGGTCTTCATGAAGGGCCTGTACAAGAATTAGGGAACAGATGGCAATGTGAATCCCTTTGCTTCTAGTCTGATGCTTGGCAGTACCCTGACTATATTTCCCTGCACCAGGTTCCTTGCCATAATCCCAACTCCAGGATTTTGCTAAAAATTATTTCAATGTTTCATTAATTATGCTGTCAAAGTGACAGCATGTTCCTGAGCAAAGATAGATGCTTTTGAACTGTGGTGTTGGAAGAAAATTCTTCCGCCGGGTGTAAGCAGGGCAGGGCCCAATGGGCCTCCTCGGATGCACGCCATCTTCGGAGCTGACACCCAGCGAGTAGGCCTCGCCAGTGCAGAGGCTGGTGCCGGTCTACCCGCCCGGCATCCAGTCTGTCTCCCGCGCTGAGCAGATGGGAGGGAAAGCCGGGGGGGGAGGAGAGGGCAAACCGGGTTAGCAGGGGAGGGGGTGACTGGCCCACCGGGTCAGGGGTGGGGGAGGGATAATCAGCTACATGCTCGGATGATTTCTATCCTCCATCCCATGCCTGGCAGGCCTTACACTGGCTCCTTGGATTTACGCTGGCCATTTTGCCGGTGCACATCCTTGGAGGCCCATAGAGGCTGCTGGGTCTCTTCCTGGGGGAAAGGGATGAATATTCCTTTCTCCTGAGGTATGCTCCGGTTCTGCCCATGCTGGTCCAATTCTGCCTAGGATTTGGCGCAGAGGCGGCCCTAGGCAGGACTGGGCTGCCCATTACAAGTTGCAGGGGAGCAATGGTGGGAGAGAAGTATGCCTTCTCGCCTGCTTATGGGCTTCCCAGAGGCAGCTGGTGGGCCAGTGTGGGAAACAGATGGGCCTTTGGCCTGATCCAGAAAGGCTTCCTTATGTACCTCACAGGTATCGTCTAACTTCTGCAGAGCATTAAAACTGTGTGATTTGTTATCACTAAGCAGCAGGAACAATGTTCTGTGTCGGACTGAACAAATCGCATGGTTACTTCAAGAGATGCTACAGATAAATAAAATGGGAGTGGCAATCTTGTACACCATCTTTGAACTCTTTGAAGTGAGGGTGGGATGAAAATGTAAAAATAATCACCATGCCATCATGTTGCTCTCAAATGGAACTGCTTTTTAGGCAAGGTATATCCTGTTAAGACACCAGTGTAACGTTTTGTGGTACAGGGTGGAGGGAGCAGGCAAGGTGTAAGGGTGACAACTTGTTAACGTAGTAAGTGGCATAAGGGCTGACGAGTTCATTTGCTATAACCAAGAAATCATGATTTGGCTGATGGCACTATCATCGCACTGCAAAGCCTTGTGAAGCTGTTACTTTTGACCATGACACAGTGAAGTGCCCTACATGTCCTCAAACATCACCTAACTTGCCCTATACAGTCAAACCTCTTTATACACTGGGGATTGGTTCCTCAAACATCCGCGGATGCAACCTCCCCCCCGCGTAAACTCAAATTTTAGTTGAAAATGTCTTTTTCCGGAAATTACGTCATTTTTACGCAAATTGTGTACATTTACGCAAATTGCGTCGATATACACAAAATGCGTACACAGCCTGCCTTACGGAGACTACTGTGGTAAAGACACACAGGATTGGGCTGTTGATTAAAGACTTCACAAACAGCACTTCGCCGTGCAGTTGAAGCCCGGATGCAGTCTTTGATTAAAGATTGCTGTTCAAGCACAGTCCTCCTTATTGTCTTGGTGCTTTGTGTTACTTTTTAAAACATTGGGGTTGAGTGCTTCAGTAGCTGAGTCCGGAGACTGCTTCCTACACACACAAGGTGCGAGAGAGGTTAAAAAGGCAAAAGCCCTTTTGATGGCTCTTGGATGCCTACGAACATTATGGAGGCTTGTGCGAGATGTCTCCGTAGCATCTGGGGCTGCACTTTAGTTTGTGGATCCTTCTGCGCCTGCATCAGGCGCTCTGCGTATCAGAGCCTCTTGTAGGGCTTGGTGATTACAGGCACTGTATTTCTGTGCCTACATGAGGTGCAGCCATTTTTGGGGCGCGAAATGAACTGTTGCAGAAGTTTGCATGGAAAGGGAGATCCGCGTGGAGACTGAGGCTTCCACATGGTAGGCACTGCGTGGGACTTTTAAAAAAATTTAACGACTGGAACAGTGGCGTTCCTCCGGTAGGGGTCCGACCGTAAGTCGCGCCTCGTCCTAGTACCACGTTCACGAACCGGAGCGAGGAGGCCCCGCCCCCTCGCCGTCGGAGCTGTTCTGCGCAGCGAAGCCGAACGGGCAGGACGAGGTACTAGGTACAGGCGTGACTTACGGTCGGGCCCCTACCGGAGGAACGCCACTGGACTGGAACCTGATCCGCGTTGAATCAAAGCCGCGGATAAAAAATTCACGAATAAGAAGGGGTGACGGTATTGCTGTAAATTGACCTCAAACAGTCAGGTAAATACCAGTCTTCTTCCTCCCAAGCAGCGACTAAAAGCACAGAACATCCTTCAAGACCACTCAGCGGAAACTTTACCTTTCTGTCCTATGGCAGGGAGCTTGACCTAATGAACAAAATGGCAAGCAGACTGATAACATCAAAACATTCAGGAAGAAAAACGGCTTCAAACTCAGCAGTCATTATGTTTTTAAATAAATTATTCATTGTCATGTGTGCCCTCACTGCTTAAAATGATTGTAAATGAGGCAAGAGCAAAGAGAATGCGAGAGCAGGAGATAAAGTGTCCTAATGACCAACATCTGCAAAATGTACCTCAAATTGAGATTTAGGGCTTGAGATCCATTTACACCACTGCAAAGCATGCAATTACGGATTGAGCTGATTTCTGGCTCCAGCCTGCGGCACACGAGTTTCAATAGCAAAGGTTTCCTTCTCTGGAAGCTTTCCAATGTCCTGATGCACCATTACAGACATCTGCAACACATTAAAACTGTGTCATTTGTTATCGCTAAGCAGCAGGAACAATGCCCTGTGTCTGACTGAACAAATCACATGATTACCTCAAGAGATGCTACAGAATAAATATTAGGCATCATCCACATCCTTTGCTTTAGCAAAAGGATCCCAATCAAAACAGAAAGAATTAGTCTAGGCAAATTTTTGCTCACCAAAAAATCCAATGCACAATTTGCAAATATCTCTCAGACAGACAAACCCAAGTGGAAAGGGAAGGACAATGGCTCAGTGACTGAACACATACTGTGCTTCACATGTACAGAACTCATACTGTGCTTCACATGTACACTGTCTCAGGATCAACTGTGAACTATCTACAAGATGATTCAAAAGTGCATATACTTCATTTGATATACAGGTTGATTACCCCTTATCTGGACATGCGAAATCCAGACTATTCTGAAATCTAGAAAATTTGGGGGCTTTTTAAAAAAATTGGGGACTTTTTTTATTTTTTTTTTAATTTTTTCCAGCACCTGTCTGGCATAGTGCAAGGCATGCTGGGGCACAAAATTATGAAAAATATTGTATAAAATTACCTTCAGGATATGTGTATAAGGTGTATATGAGTTATAAATGAATTTCGTGTTTAGACGTGGGTTGCATCCCCAAGATATTATATTTGCATAAGAACATAAGAAGAGCCTTGCTGGATCAGGCCAAAGGTCCATCTAGTCCAGCTTCCTGTATCTCACAGTGGCCCCACCAGATGCCTCCGAGAGCACACAGCCAACAAGATAACCTGTTTCCTATTGTCATTCCCTTGCACCTGGCACAGAGAAAACCTACTTCTAAAGCCAGGAGGTTGTGTATAGCTTGTAACCTGTGATGGTCTTTTCCTCCATGAATCTATCCAAACCCCTTTTAAAGGCATCTAGGCCAGATGCCATCACCACATCCTGTGGCAAGGAGTTCCACAGATGAATTACACGCTGGGTGAAGAAATATTTTCTTTTGTCCGTTCTAACTCTCCCTCCATTCAATTTCAGTGCATGTCCCCTGGTTTATGCAAATATTCTGAAAACCAGACAAATCCGAAACCCAGACAACTTCCTGTCCCAACCAGTCCGGATAAGGGATACTCAACCTGTATTACACAAATCCTTAACACTCACTGACCCTCAGCGGAATGTGTAGATGTTCGCCATTGATTGTTCTGTGGTTAACGCAACTCACACTAAATTAAGAAATCTCAAGTTGCAGTCTTGGGTTTGGGAGCCACTGCCTACACATATTTATAAAACAAAAAACAAGGGGGAAGCACCTCAAATTTAAAAAAAAAATGATGAGAGGTAAAAGTTGAAACAATCCAGGCAAGACAGAGGTTATAGGGGGCTGCCAAGGAATTGAGGCCTTCAGGTCATGAGGACCATCAGTACTACCAGAGGCGTAACAAGGGTGGAGCGAAGGCAAGTAGTTCTGCAAGACTCCGTTACACTGGAGTCAGCGGCCCCTCCCCCTTGCTGTTGGAGCCATTCTGGCAGCAAAGGCAACACGCAGGACACTCCCCTGTTGCTGCTGGAATGGCTCCAACAGCATGGGGGAGGGGCCGCTGACTCCAGTGTAACGGAGTCTTGCAGAACTACTTGCCTTCGCTCCACCCTTGTTTCACCTCTGAGTACTACCTATCCGACCAGAGCATTACGTTTCTCCTGAAGGAAAAATGGGTTCTCTTAGAACTTGCTTTGCTGTTGGCAGCACCAGCACCTTTCCCCAGCTTACACTGGTGAGCCAGCTGTGACCACTTCCTCTGTGTCAGGGATCCTAGGCATGCTTTGCATATGTCATGCATGCTTTGATTCCCCATGTTCACTTTTGCAATGCACTCTCCATGAAGCGGCTTTCAAAAACAGCTCGTGCAGAATGCTGCAGCTTGCCTCCTGACAGGGGAGGACACATCAGTTCTACTTTGGCCCAACTGCAATGGCTGCCTACATACTTCCAGACCCAATTCAAAGTGCTGGTGATTATTTTTAGATTATTATTTTTTCTTGTGCGCTGCTCTGGGACCTACATACTTCTGTGTGTTACTGTCTGCTTCTTTTGATCTGCAGAGGAGGAGGCACTGTCTGGTTTTTAGGGAAGTAAAAGGACAGTAAGTCATGGCTTCCTTGTGGTGGTCCCACTGGCGTCGCTCGAGGTGGGGTGGAACGGTAAGTTTCACACTGTGCTAACCTCCGTTTACTACCCGGCATGAGGAGGCCCCGCCTCGAATGACGCCAGTGGGTGATCCCTAGGCTCTTCAGTAGGCTTCCACTGAAGGCATACCTGGCCACATTCAACTTCTTGGCCATTCAATGGCTAGTTTACTACTTTTCTCTATTCAACCATCCATCCTTCCCTTCCTCCCAGGATCCCCCTTTCTATCCTCATAACAGCTGAGGAAGATTCGGCTGAGAGAATATCATGGATGAGAGGGGATTTGAGACTGGGCTTCTCCAGTCAATTTCCAGTGCTCTGTCTACTACATCACACTGGCGCAGAGGCGTATCAGCAGCGAGTGCTGCCTGGAGCACTCGCTATTGCGCCACTCCGGGGGAGGCGCCGCTCCGGGGGGGCGGCGACCCGGCTTACCAGGGCGCTCCGAGGCCCTCTCCTCCGGCCTCGGAGCCGGAGAGAGCCCCGGAGCATTCACCACGACCAGTGGCCAGGGCTTTCTGAAGCCGGCCGACTGCGTCGCCACGCTATTTATACTTTTTTGCACATGCCACTGGTCGTGGTGGATGCGCCGGGGCTTTCTCCGGCTCTGAGGCCAGGGGAGAAGGCCTCGGAGCGCCTGCCCGCATCACCGGGCGCGAGCACACTCTGTGCAAAGACTGGAGCGAGCGGAGCAGCGCTGCCCGGTGCCGCCTGGAGCCGCTGCTCCGCTCGCTCCAGTCTTTCCACGCCTCTGCACTGGCGTCTTAATGCTGCCTTGACCAAGGAGGGAGTAGATTTAACTTTTGTTCTGTTTTTAGGATTCTGTTCTGGAGACTGTTTTTAAGTGTATTCCTGGGTTTTCAGATTTTTATTAGTCTTGTTTGTGGTTCATCACTTCAAATGCTGGTTTCACTAGCAGAGAAATGGTAGAGAATGTATTGTAATGCTAAGCTAAGCTAAGCTAACTAACTGTTAATGATTAATGATTATACACCAGTCACTATCCAGTGTACAGTAGTAGGTTCAGTGTGGAGAAAATGCATCAGGAGCTAGAAGACCAGGCCTAATTTATTTATTTATTTATTTATTTATTTTATTTAAAGAATTTGTAGCCCGCCTTTCTCCCGAAGGCACTCAAGGCGGCTTACAACATATTAAAATACATATAAACAACTTTAAAACAATTAAAATAATTAAAAACACTTGAGATTAAAAACAACCCCAATGGGTCACCAGCATTTACATATATAACCATTTGTTAAAAAGTTAAAAAGTCAGCCCACCATGTCAGACATTAAAAGCAGTCCTGAATAAAAACGTCTTAAGGCCCCGCCGAAAAGCCTCTAAAGAGGGAGTCGTTCTTAGTTCCAAGGGGAGGGAATTCCACAATTGGGGCGCCACCGCCGAGAAGGCCTTACTCCGCGCCGCCATCCCCCTCACTTCCGCCAATGGCGGCACGGTCAACAGGGCCCCCCCTGATGACCTCAGAGTACGGGTCGGATTATAAGGAAGGAGGCGGTCCCTCAAATACCCTGGACCCGAGCCGTTAAGGGCTTTAAAAGTCAAAACTAGCACTTTGAATTGTGCCCGGAAACGAACCAGTAGCCAGTGTAGCCGCCGAAGCAACGGTCCGACTGAGTCGAACCGACAAGCCCCGGCAACCACCCGGGCCGCCGCATTCTGCACTAGTTGCAGTTTCCGAACAGTCTTCAAAGGCAGCCCCACGTAGAGCGCATTATAGTAATCTAATCTAGATGTCACTAGGGCATGGGTCACTGTGGCCAGGTCTGCACGATCCAAGTACGGTCGCAGCTGGCGCACCAGCCGAAGCTGGGCAAAAGCCCCCCTGGCCACAGCCGCTACCTGGGAATCCAGGAGCAGCTGCGCATCCAGGAGAACCCCCAAGCTGCGGACCTGCTCCTTCAGAGGGAGTACAACCCCATTCAGAGCAGGACGATGATCCAGTACCTGAGTCGTAGACTTCTGGACCAGAAGAACCTCTGTCTTATCAGGATTTAATTTCAGCTTGTTCGCCCCCATCCAGCTCCCAACTGCCTCCAGACAACGATTCAGGACATCGACCGCCCCCTTGGAGTCAGGTGGAAAGGAGAGAAAGAGCTGGGTGTCATCCACATACTGATGACACCCTACCCCAAACCCCCGGATGACCTCTCCCAGCGGCTTCATATAGATGTTAAACAGCATGGGGGATAGAATTGACCCTTGTGGCACCCCACACCTCAAGGGCAAGGGTGCCGAACAACCATCCCCCAGCACCACCTTCTGGGATCTATCAGCCAGGAAGGAGCGGAACCACCTCAAAACGGTGCCTCCATGCCCCAACCCAGCCAACCGACCCAGGAGGACACCATGGTCAATGGTGTCAAAAGCCGCCGAGAGGTCCAGCAGGACCAACAGGGACGCACTCCCCCTGTCCAGTCCCCGGCGCAGGTCATCCACCAAGGCGACCAAGGCCGTCTCTGTCCCGAACCCCGGCCTGAAGCCAGACTGGAATGGATCCAGATAATCAGCTTCCTCCAAGACCCTCTGGAGCTGAGACGCCACTACCCGCTCGATCACCTTGCCCAGAAACGGGATATTTGAGACTGGCCGGAAGTTGTTCAGTAACATATTTAAATTACCTGTAAACATGTTTTTCATATTTTTGTGAACATAGCAGATTCAACATCATAGCTGATAGTCATGGTGTTTTTATTGTACTTCATCAAGGAACAGCAGCACTGCCTTCTAGGAAAAATGCCTCTAGCAAAGACCTCATTTTCAAACTTTTCTTTGCAGCCATGAGATCTAACAACAAAAGCTTAGACTGTCAGCACACAAGGGTCTCCGAAATTGCATGCAATCTTCCCTTTATCACCCACATAGTAGCAAGCTTCTCCTACATGAAGTGCTACAGTGACAATCAGTAAATTGCTCTATAATTAATCTCACATGTCAACTACTGTTCTGAGAAATCTGTGGCAAAACAGGCAAATGAAGAGCAAATGATATACAGTATGTACAAAATATACAAGGCCAGCGGGTGGCGCAGTGGGTTAAACCGCTGAACCACAAGCTGTCGATCGAAAGGTCGGCCGTTCGAATCCGCGACGGGGTGAGCTCTCGTTGCTTGGCCAGCTCCTGCCAACCTAGCAGTTCCAAAGCATGTTAATGTGAGTAGATAAATAGGTACTGCTTGCGGGAAGGTAAACAGCGCTCTGTGTTCCAGCCGCATGCTACGCGCTGTGGCAAGGAGAGTCATGCCGGCCACATGACCACGGAGGTGTCTTCGGACAACGCTGGCTCTTCGGCTTTGAAATGGGGATGAGCACCACACCCTAGAGTCGGACACGACTCGACTTAATTGTCAGGGGTCACCTTCACCTTCCACAAAATATAAAGCTCAGGTTGTGGTGTTTTTGTTTTGTTTTTTTTAATGAAAAAGACTGCAAGTTTGAGTGAAAGGTGAAAAGCTGCTCAATTCACTCCCACTGTACCAGCCATTTCTCCATTCAACAATCACCCAGATGTGATACTTGCAGGATTCCAGATGTGAGCTTGTGAGGCTAGTTTCAGGGTGGCTCCACAAATAAGCCAGAACAGTGTAGTAGTTCTGGAATTGGACTTGGACCTGAAAGATCCAGGTTCAAATCCCCACACAGCCATGAAACGTCCTGGGTGATGTTGGACCAGTTACTATATCTCAGCCTAATCTACTTCACAGGGTTGTTGTGAGGACAAAAAGGATGGAAGGAATAACGGCGCAATCCAGTGTAACAATGCATTGGGGGAGCACATGCTCCCCCAACGTAGGGTGCTGAAAAAGTGTTGGAAAGCACTTGTGCGATACCCAGCAAGTAAGGGCTGCCGGCACAGAGGCCGCCGATCCTTCCCCTGGCTCCTACCCGGCCCCGCACCCACTACAGCAGGTAAGTCCTACACTGGTTGGGGCAGGGGGAATACAGACCGGGTGCCTGGGGAGAGTGGCCATTGGCCACCATGGGCCTATAGAGGGCAAGGATATCAGCGGCAAGATACACCGAGGGCAATATTCAAAGCCCTCTCCAGGCCCAAGTTGAGCCGACAGGATACGGCGGCCGACCCTTTAGGCCGGTTGCCGTATCTTTACACAGGATTGGACTGTAAATAAATGTATTCCTCCACAAGTGAAGTCTGATGGGGCATATACCCCCAGGTGGTCCCTGACTTAAGGATGTCCCAATTTAAGGACCGATGCTTTCACACCATCGCAGTCCATCCGCTCCAACAACGCTGGTGGGCAGTGGACAGGTGACTGTCCTTCATTGTTGCTTCACATCCACTGGCATTGCCTGCTCCCCACCACCTCCTAGTAAGCCTTCCCATTGGGCTCTAGCTGGCTTACTGGGTGATGCTGGGAAGCAGCAGTGGACGCTCACAGCTTCAAGAATTGACAGGGTTTGGGCCCCTGGTATGTGCCCCACCAGACTACAGACTGCTTGCATCTGAAATCTCATAGGGAAGAAATAGCTGATGAGATTTTGAGTGCAAAAGTAACCAGCAGCAAAGCAGTGTCTCTTTCCACCGCCATTCCTAAAACTTCATGTTTCATTTCATTTTGTTTAGTAGTCAGTGCTTCATGGCATGCGTTTGTATATACAGTAATGCACAGTTTGCCCCTCTCTCAAGTATAACCTGTACATTTTCAAAATAGTGACAGGCATGTGAGGGTAGGCATCTGTGGCTTAATTGAGACCTACTGCAGTCATTTTCACTTCCAACCAGCTAATATATAGGGATGACCTGCATGTGATGGCATAACACTTCCCCTGATCCAGACCAGACTAAACGCTTGTGACCTGAATGGTGCAATGCAAAACATACTGAGATGAGCCAAAGTAAGCCACAGTACTTTCTGTAAGCCTTGCCACCAAGAAGAGGTACCGTTAAGTGACGTGAACCAGATTCCAAAATAAGACTACGGAGCCTGCAGAATGACTTGTTAAGCAGGACATGAGACATCGGAGAAACGCTGCCTATCAGAACAGACTGGTCTACGTGGCCAAATGGTCTTGGTATAAAGACAGCTTCTCTCTCGTATATACATGAGAGAGAAGCTGTCTTATCTATATATGAAGCTGTCTACCAAGACCATTGTTGTTGGTGGTGGTGTTGGTGGTGTGTGTGTTGCTGCTTTCCTCTTTAGTTCACCACAGGTGACCATTAAAACCAAGGTTCCATTAAAACCAGATGACTAGGCTAAAAATGATCAGTGTACAATTTCAGCCATTGTTTGGTATTGGTCCAAAACTTGATAGTACTTACTTCTGAACAACTTTATAGAACTATATTCACTTTTATTCTTGCAGCTGCATCCATTTCAAAATGAACGCTAAAGGCCAATTTCTACTCTCCCCTTCCCCCCCTCGCCAAAAAGCAGAGCCTATTTATTTAGTTCATTAATATGTATCTATGGGTACAATCCAAACCTACTTAGGCCACCGTTGTAACCAGTGGCCCAGCGAAAACGGGAGGCCCCAGAACAGAAAGGGGATTACAACGGCATCCTAAGTAGGTTTGGATTGCACCCTATATTGCCTTGAAAAGTAAACTTCTCATAAGGCAGTGTACACAAATAAAAAAGAACTGCAAATTATAAAAGAACAGAATACAAAAGGTTCAAACTTCAGGCAAAGACTTCCATTAAAACCACGATAAGTCTAATAATTGAAATCAAGTGAACACAACAAGTCCTCACTTAAAAAATTGATTCCTGGCTGGGGCCACTGTCTGTGTGGAGTTTGAACGTTCTCCCCATGTCTGCGTGAGTTTTCTCTGGCCTGGAAAGCTTACATTTATTTCAATGTTTAATATTAGAAGTGTTTGGAGTCTTTATTTAGAAGTTTGGGGATGTTTTTGTGACCAGAAATGTGCTGCAAAATCTTGTTTACGTATATCAATTAGCCTATGGTAAAACTGGTTTCATTATAAGTCGTTTTGCTTAAAGTTGCAGTTTCCAAGAACCTATCAACAATTTTAAGTGAGGACTTGCTGTATACGTAACTGTGTGTGCATATCCCTCATCCAACTTCTAGCAGTCCACTTCTTTTGCAAAATTTACTTCCCCTCAGCCTGGAAAATGTAAGCCTCCTAAGGAAGTTATTAAGGCAGAACAAAATATTCATTATACAAATGTTTTCCTTATCTGGATATTTTGTATAAACACAAAATGTTTAGACAGTATTTTCACATTGAATATTTCTAACTCCCCAAGTGTTACCGACATTAGCATAATCTAGAGAGGCTGTACACATGCAATATCTGAGATGACAAACTGGAATATATTGTGCTCTTTTTGTGGTTAAGATTTACTCTGGGTATAATAAGCTAGCTATGTAGGCCTGCTGGGGAAATTTTTTGTCATTTGTGATTGCATGATGAAGACAAACTAGCCTACTCTCCACTGCATCGAGCATCCTTTTTCTTCTGACTTCTTAAAAAAAAACCTCTCAAATCAATCTCTTTGTATAGGGCACAGTGTTTTCCCAAGCATCATAAACAAACATATCATTTTACCTCTTATGGGAATTAGTAGCCAGAAGAATGGGATTTTTATTCAGATGTCTGCACTTTGCATGGGAACATTTTGTCCTAGTTCTCATGGTGGTGTGTTGTTGTTTTTTCAGTCAGAGGAATGGCTAGGTAGCATAACAAATACTTTATTAGACAAACATATTATTCCTATGCAAGTTGACTCACAGGCAAATTCCATTACAGTATTCCAATGTGGCTTACTCCCTGGTATGTATGTTTTAGCATTTCAACCTTAGAGTGCAACTCAACATCATTTAAAAATCAATGGGCATTTGTCTTTTGGTTTCAACAGGCAGCTGCACCAGAAAGTGTCTAAGAATTGTTTGTTTCTTCAGTTCACTCAAAAGATTTACACACTTGCACAGGAAGGAAGTAAAGTTTTCCTCTGCTTTCATTCAATGTTTCCATAAAACCATACTAACATTTGTAAATCAATTGTAGCCAACTTGGAGCGTTAATGAGAACAATAGATACAAACCATTCATACTTGAAGAAGCATTTTTTTTACAGAATCTATTAGAGAACTCTGTGTCATATGCAAAGCCCTATTAAGCACGGACAAGCAGCTCAAGACTTTACCATTTCAAGGAAGAGAGGACAGATATCCCTAAAACTGGACTAGCTTGAAATAGTTTGGGTTTGTAATGAAAGAGGATATCAAAACCAGTGCCCAAACTGCCTTTTAAATGCCCTTCTCCCACTAAATTATTTTGTACTGCTAGGTATATAAAACATTTCCATGATCCTTAGCCTGGGAGCACCTCAGGAGAAGGGGACATTCGTCCCCTTCCTTGAGTGTAAGCCAGCCAAGACCCTATGGACAGTGTAAGGCCAACCGGGCTGGGAACAGACATAGGATATTGGCGAATTGCACTGCCAATATCCCTGCTCTCTCCCAGCCCAGGCTGGCCAATGGCCTCCCTCCCTCACCATCTTGTCCCACCAATCGCTGCCCCTGCGCCAAGTGGCCTTAGTCTTACCTGGGTTGTCTGGTGTAGGTTCGGTCCACCAGGGTGGTGGTGGTGAGCGATGATGGCCTCAGCACCAGAGCCGCTTTGTTGTTTTTCAGTCGTTAAGTCATGCAATATCTCGGTGATCCCATGAACCACATTCCGCCAGGCCTTCCTGTCCTCCACCTTCTTCCTGAGTTCGCTCATTTTCATGTTCATTGCATCGGTGATGCTGTCTAACCATCTCATCCTATTGGACACCTTCCGACCTGAGGGGCTCATCTTCCGGCGTCATATCTTTTAGCCTTTTGGCACTGTTCATGGGAGTCATTGCAAACAAGCTTTATATGGCACATTTGCGATGGTTTAGAGTGGCGGTGTGCACACTCTAAAAAGATTGCGCCGTTAGTTTAAACATGTGTAACTGAACCAACTGCATATTCTTCCCTGTTTACAGCTCCTTAATTCCCCTTCGCTTTTTCTATTGTCTCCCTTTTGTTAATCTCTGGATTGTAAGCCTTTGGAGGGCAGGGACCTGTCCTCTCATTCCTTTGCATACTGTACATGGATGGCACCAGTTCAGAGATTTTCCCCACACTAGTGGTGCATGACTGTCTGCATAAAAACTGATTCAGTCTGCAGTCTTATACACACTTACTTGGGAAGTAAGCCCTGGTGAACATAGTGGGACTTTAGATTGTCCTGGAATTAATGGGTCAAAAGTCATGGCAAAAAGAAAACTGACATGATAGTCAATAATAAACCAAGTAGTGGGACTTACTTCTGAGTAAACATGCACAATATTGCAATGCACAAATGACAGTCTCAGAGTGTATGCAGATGGGAATGAATATACATTGTCACATGCATTCAACTACTAAACTATGTGTTAAAACATAATTTGAGTCATAAGGATTACTGTTTTCATATTATTCATTTTGTGATATCTGAAACTTAAAAGGATGTCCTCAGACTGCTGATTCAAATTTTGTACATCTGCTCAAAATGGCTTTTGTTAAAGGAGAATCTCACTTTTCAGCATGGCTTCTGGATCTAATGTTTCAAAGGGGGGAAAGCGTTGTTGCAGGAGTTGTGATTTTTAACAAAAAATGGTAAGTGTTAGCAACAGTGAACATTTTGTTACATGACATGTTGCTTTTACATTGCTGTCACCTTGTTTTTCAGATGGCTGTGAAAATGTATCTGCATGCTAAGCATGCCAGAGAAGAGTGCATCTGTGTATCTATGTCTGTACATTATGGCTTCCATATGCAGAAGAAAAATATAAATAAAGATGAAATCAAATCAGGACACTAAATTATTTGAAAAGGTATAAGCCAAATATTTTCAAATATATTCGGTAGAATTTCAAGCTATTCGCACATTCTCTAAGGCAGATGAAAAATTAGTAAACTAAAATGTTCCCATAAATTACTATGCGCTAGGTTTTCAAAACAGGTCAGCTCTGATTTTTGACATGGAAAAATCAAAGACCAGGGTTGAGCGCCTGAATTCCAACTAACGCCCTTATTTGATCCCATGATGAGACTATCACAACAATAGCTTGCTGGAGTTTGCCAGTTTCCAATCTGCCTTTTTTGGGTAAGGTGATTGAGCGGGTGGTGGCGTCTCAGCTCCAGGGGATACTAGATTAAACGGAGTATCTGAACCCTTTTCAGTCTGGCTTCAGGCTGGGCTTTGGGACGGAGACAGCCTTGGTCGCCCTGTTGGATGATCTTCACCGAGGACTGGACAGTGGGAGTGCATCCCTGCTGGTCCTTTTTGACCTCTCGGCGGCTTTCGATACCATCGACCATGGTATCCTTCTGGGTCGGCTGGCCGAGTTGGGACTAGGGGGCACTGCCTTGCAGTGGTTCCGTTCCTACTTGGCTGACAGGTCCCAGACGGTGATGCTGGGAGACGCCTGTTTGGCGCCCTGCCCTTTACAGTGTGGGGCGCCACAGGGTTCTATTCTGTCTCCCATGCTTTTCAACATCTACATGAAACCGTTGGGAAAGATCATCCGGGGATTTGGAGTTGGGGGTCACCAATATGCTGATGACACCCAGCTCTACCTCTCCTTGCCATCTCGCTCCAGGGAGGCTGTGGAAGTCCTGGAGCACTGCCTGGAGGCGGTTGGGGTCTGGATGAGGGCTAATAGGTTGAGATTGAATCCAGAAAAGACAGAGGTCCTACTGGTCAGGAAAGCTTTGATGCAGGTACTGAGTCACCTGCCCGTTCTGAATGGGGTTGCACTCCCCCTGCAGGAACAGGTGCGCAGCTTGGGAGTACTTCTGGATTCACAGCTCTCCCTGGAAAACCAGGTGGCGGCTGTGGCCAGGGGTGTGTTTGCCCAACTTCGGCTGGTGCGCCAGCTGCGGCCGTACTTGAGTCGACCGGACCTGACCACGGTGGTCCACGCCTTAGTGACTTCAAGACTGGATTACTGTAACACGCTCTACGTGGGGCTGCCCTTGAAGATGGTTCAGAAGCTGCAATTAGTGCAGAATGCGGCATCCCGGGTGGTCATTGGAGCTAGGCGGTTTGACTCTGTTGAACCGCTGCTTCAGCGGCTGCACTGGCTGCCCATTCGTTTCCGAGCCCAATTCAAGGTGCTGGTAATGACCTTTAAAGCTCTCCACGGTTTGGGTCCAGGATATCTGAGGGACCGCCTTCTCCCATACATTCCAGCCCGCTCTCTTAGGTCATCTGAGGGGGCTCTCCTGCAGGTACCACCTCTATCGCAAGTTAGGGGAGTGGCAACACGTGAGCGAGTCTTCTCTGCCGTGGCGCCACAACTGTGGAACTCCTTGCCAGGGGATCTGAGAACCACCCCCTCCCTCATGACTTTTCGGCAAGGGCTTAAAACCTTTTTGTTTCGTCCAGCCTTTGGGTGATGGGTTGTGGTCTGCCTCCTGTGTCTCAAGATGCTCTGCCATGCTGCTTTTGCGCTCCATACTGTAGCCCCCCCCAGTGGATTTATTGTTTTTAAATTTAGTTATGTATTGTTTAAACTTATTTTATGTATTATTTTAAATTATGTATTTTAATTTTTGTTGTAAGCTGCCTTGGGCATTTGCCTTCGGCATAGGATAAGGCAGGATATAATTTTTTTTAAAATAAATAAATAATAAATAAAATACAGTGCAACTATGTTGCTTCTGAAATCACTGTCCAAATTAAGGAGGTGAACTCATTACTGGGAGGGCTGCACTGGCGTGGATATGATGGACGTTGCATCAGAGTTTGTGCAATGTCCGAATAGGATTGGGCCTTTAAGTAACTCAAAATGCCCATGCAAGATTTCAGAATTTAAAACACTGAGTTGAACTCATAGTACACCAATTTGATCTGCATCTGCTTCTATAAACCACTGCATATGAAGATAAATATTTCACAATTGGATGATGCCACTACATTTGTTTTCTCCCATACTTGGGGAAAACAGAACCTCGGCAGTTCAAAAATCACACCATGTCCCAACAGAATGTGAGCTGCATCCTGTGCGGGGGGGGGGGGGGAATCCCAGAGGTCTCCCAGGTAAGAGAACATTTGTTCCCTTGTTCCGGGGTAAGCCTTCACTTACCCATTGGATCAATTTGGACCTGCACCAGATATTTTGCTGGTGCACGTTTGAGAGGATCTGGGAAGGCTGATTGAGGTTGAGAAAGGGAATTGGCTATCAATGGAACTGCTGCCACTGATACCACCCCCTTGTCAGCCTTGACACATCCCCCTCCCTGCTCCCACCCAGTGGCATCATTGGAGGTGGGACGGAATGCTAAGTTCCGCACCACGCTGACCCTCCATTTACTCCCCAGCATGAGGCGGCCCCACCCCCTCACCTTCGGAGCCATTCAGTGGGGCGAAGGCAACGCGCAGGGAGTCTCCTGCGTTGCCTTCGCCCCACTGAATGGCTCCGGAGGTGAGGGGGCGGGGCCACCTTGTGCCGTTGAGTAACAGATGGTCAGCACAGTGCAGAACTTAGCGTTCCGCCCAACTGCAGCGAGGCCACTGCTCCTACTTTTGCCTTGAGATGCCATGAAAATTCATGTTGTTCCAAGTGTGCATCAATGGTCAGTATCCAAGTTTGAGTCTGAAATTCAGTTAAGACAAGGCTGCTCCCTTGGTAACAAGAAATTCAATTTTACATGTGCAACATGGGCCTTGATATCTTGGATTAGGACACACATTAGCACTCTGCAACATTTCTAAAAGAATCCAACATTTGTTTGCTCCAAATATTGTTACATTACCTCTCAATCTCACCATGGCAATGATAAATTTCAAAGAGCATCTGTATACTTACTACCATTTTACACCACAGCCTTAACTTCTGTCCACATATTACATAGCAAAAACACATTTGTAATTACAGGTGTCCCCCGCTTAATGATGTTCTGCCTAACGATCTCCTGGATATACGCCGGAGTCATTAGGCAGAACATCATTGGCCACTTTCCTTACCTTTTGAAGTTTGAAGACTCTCTGGAGGTCTGTTCCTAGGCCTCTCCAGAGGTCTGTTCCTGGGCCTCTGAGGTCTGCAGAGACCAGGAAAGGCCTCCAGAGAGCCCCACGATCAGGAACAGGCATCTGGAGAGGCCTCAAACTTCAAAACTCCAAAAGATAGGAAAAGTCTCGCTTACCGACAGGCCCACTTAACAACAGGGTTTAGGGAATGCATCCCCATCAATAAGTAGGGGACACCTGTAAATTCAATTTGTCAACACCTGTTTCACTAACACAGCCACATTTTAGGAAGAACTGTTGTAATAAAAATCCCATCAGGCTCACCATAAGTCTAATACCACAATACTTAGGCTTACCATAGTCCCGGAATCGAGCGCCGCCACGGCCTGCAAAAAAGACGAGCCTCTCCCAGAAGTGCACCGCAGCTGGCCAATGCAAGCTGTGGCTTCTGGCACTTCCAGTAAATGAGGCAACCGCGTTGGAACGCCATGGTGCACTTCTGGGAGAGGCTCATCTTTTTTTGCAGGCCGCAGCGGCGCTCGATTCCGGGACTATGGTAAGCCTAACAATACTTAGCATTTGTGCAGTGTTTTCTGAGTGTGCAAAGCACTTCACATGTAGTTTATTTATATAATAACCCATAAAATTGAGCTGTGAGTGTGTGTGGGGTGTGTGTAGGGGCCCAATCTTATCCAACTTTCCAGAGCTGATACGGCCATGCCAACAGGGCACGAACGGCATCCTGCAGTGTGGAGGCAGTAATGGAGGCCCTTCAAGGTAAGGGAACGTTTGTTCCCTTAACTCAGGGTTGCATTGTGACTGCATCGGTGCTGGAAAGTTGGATAGGAATGGGGCCCTAGTTATATAAATGTTTATCATCATTTATATAATCATTAAAAAAATCAAGATATTTGTGCAGCATAAAAGGGCTCATTCAAGGCTTAGAGGTGGTTTTTCTGGGCAGTCTTGACAAAAATTAGGGCAGCTGGTATCACTACAGTCATTTATTGCTCTTATCTACAGTTCACACATTTTCATTAGGGGAATAAGATGATTTAACAGAAGCAAGGTTAAAAAGGAATCTATTCACAAAAGTGGGTCAACCCACAGTATACATAATTTGTTGAACAATTTTCTATTAGGCAATATGTAGTCTGCCACCAGATGTCACTAAGTTCTTGATCAAATAAGTGCCAGTTTGATACAGAATCTTTAAAATCTGTTGTACAAAAAAAACAACCCCACATCACTATCTAATACAGTGAAATTGCCAGTGTTCAAAATGCATTTGTTCATTATTGTCCTATTCATAACTCTCTATTAACATGATCAAACCCAAATCTGCAGTTTCTTTCTGTGCTACTTCTTGTCCTTTTTTTTCTGATAGGATATACCAGGGCTGGCCAACCTTCCACCACTAGGGCTTCTGCGTTCTTAAGAGTTGTGTAGACAGACTTTGGATAGCTGCAGTTGCTGATGGTGCTGCTAAAGCAGCTGCACTTGCTGAAATGCCCTCACCTATAGAACCTTTAAAGGTCCAGGAGCATTCATATTGAAAGGTTGGCCACCCCTGGTATATACTGTGCCCCTCCTCAATATCATTGCCTTACAGCGCAATCTGATGCATGTCTACTCAGAAGTAAGCCCCACTGAATTTAATGGAACTTACTCTCAGGTAAGTATGTATAGGGTTCCAGCTTCATTCAGTTGTTCTATTCTGTGAATGTAGACCATATTCACAACCAAGACTGCAATCTTATGCACATTTTCCTGAGATTTCCTGAGTCCTTAAAAGATAGTCCTAACAGTGGGACTATCTTTTAAGTTAAATTGCAGGATTGGACTACATTTCAACAGAACCCATCACTGTGCAGCTGAAATACAGTATATAGAAAAATCAAGTTCTTGTCATGGCTGGATATAGACAAACTACCGTAGCAGCGCAATCCTGTCTACTTTTAGGCCAACAGAGTGATCACTCTGCCGGTCTAAGGTGTTGCAAGTGTGCCAGAAAGCACCAGAGAGTAACCCAGAGAGTAAGCAGTGCCAGTGGCGAGGTCTGTGTCACTCCACTGGAGCCATGGGGCAGGTGAACACTGCAGTGGAGTGGTAGGTGCCTGTGGCATGGCGAAGGGTGGGGGGAGGGCAGAATGGGGTGTGGGATTGGTTGGCCAGGCCCGGGAAGGGGGAGGGATCAGCAGCAGCCTCTTCCGCCATATCCTATCCCCCCTTCCTGGGTCCGTGCACATTCGAGTAGACTCATTGGGGTGGCTGGGGCTCTGGCTCCGCTGGCGCAGGCCCCGTCCTGTGCAGGATGTGGCAGACACTTTATTTGCACCACTGCGTCCTGCTAGGAATGGGCTGTGGGCAGGGAGCATGCAAAAATGCTAGTCATGAGTTTAGATAAGCAGTTCACAAACTGTGTGGGAGCACTCAGCAAGAGAATAGCTAGGTGTGCTTTAAGAAATAATGAAATTAAATAAAACTGAAAGGCCCCTGTGAACACAAAGGAGGCTGGATAGCCCAAGGCCAATTGGTGTGAAACCGTGCATTCTAACAGCTACATCATTCAAAGTAGGAAGAAATACAATGCATACTGTGAGAAAAGGTATTTGAGAACTGATGTCAATACAGGTAACAAGGGATGCAGGAATCTTTTATAGTCCATCTCAATTTATCATTGATTTGAATTTTAGTTTCCAACATTTATCATTCTGTGTGTGTGTGTGTGTGTGTGTGTGTGTGTGTGTGTGTGTGTGTGTGTGTGTGTGAGAGAGAGAGAGAGAGAGAGAGAGAGAGAGAGAGAGAGAGAGAGAGAGATCAGTGCAGCTCTTTCATACCCTAAAAGCTTAGAAACAAAAAGACAAAACAAAATGAGTCCAAATAATCATAACTGCCAATCCTATTACATGCAAAAATCTGTAGTTGCATTTCATTAGTACTGAGTTGCCGAAGGCCAATAGCTGTGCTAATACATCTAAATGATGCAGTATTCTTAAGTCAAGCTAACATTTTCTGTTTAAGCAGCTTTACTATGTTAACAAGTTTGCATCAGATTAGTGACGTGTTACGCTAATAGAACCAGAGCTGATTAATCAGCAATGCTTTGCTGGATTCAACTGCTTTCTCCTCAGTTTTAAAAAAACAAATGTGGGATACATGTTTGATAATTATGAATGGTTCCAGAAACAGACACAAGCATGTAGCTAAACTGAGCACTGTTTAATCAGTGTAGATTTAAAGTGCAGAGCAAACACTGCTAAACCTATCCTGTAAGATTTACCTTATTCATAGGAGGGTATCACAAGCAGTCTATTGAAATAAGCTTAGACCCTTGACATAGCTTTAGAGGCCCTAGAGATAGAAATCTGAACCTGGCAGAAGCAGATTGGAGAATGTATGCTGCTTTTCTGCATGTACAGTTCTACCCCCTACACATCTCAAAAATACATACTGTACTTCCTTTCCTATATATGAGCTGTTTCAGGAATCAATCTTGGCTGAAAAGCAGGTACAGTATATACACACGCAAGCACATGCACACACTCAGAGCGCAATCCTGCTCAAATTTAAAATGGCAGAGCGAGCGCTCTGCCGTTCCAAGCCATCACAACGTTCCAAGCACGTTCATGATTACTTTCAAGTAAGGGTGGCCAGTGCAGAGGCCAGCTGCCCTCACTCCGCTGCCAGATCGTCCCCACAGCCACTGGAGAAGGCAGCACCGGCAGGCACAGGGGCGGTCTAGGCAGTGAGGGGCCATTGGTCAAGGCGGCCTTGAGGGGCAGGAATGGCGGCCGCCATATCCCCGTCCCGTTCCTGGGCCAGCTCCACCATTACATGGCATCCTTGGACTTGCACCAGCTAAATAGCTGGTGGAAATCCAAGGAGGCCCAATAGGGCCTCCCCATGTTACACCGGGTGAAGGGGACGGTTGTCCACTGGGGGGCTGACTGGACCAGGGAGGTGGAGCGATCGGCAGCGGCAGTGCACGCTGAATCTTGCCCCCCATCCCTGGCCAGTTTGCCCTATACAGGGCTTCCAGATTTGTGCCAGCAAAATAGCTGGCACACATCCAAGGGGACCTGTTCGGGTGGCTAGGGCTTTACTCGGGGGGGGGGAGGGAATAAATGTTCCCTTTCCCCAAGGTGACCTCCAGCTCATCTTTCTGTGCCCTGGATGCGGCGTTGGCTGCAGTAGCATTGCTGGAGGTGGGGACACAGGCGGGGCAATGATGCATTTCACATCATTGCCTCACCCCCGTGTCATGATGATGTTCCTGAAAAGGCTCCATTTTGAGCCTTATCGGAGCAAGGGAGGGTGGGAAGGCCATTCTCCCACCCCGAAAACCACCCAAACAGTCTCCACAGTCACTGCGGCTGCGAAAGCAGCTGCCGGGGCCACGAAAGCTGCCACTGCAGCCACTTTTCACAAAGGAGACGGCGGGCACCACCTGGCCCCAGCCTAGCAACGCTACAGGTCTTGCTGCATTGCAGGCAGGGTATAAAGTTAGGCAGGATTGGGCTGCCCCTCTCAGATAAGTGTGTATAGGATTGCAGATGGCAACCTTAAGGCGATCGTGCAGAACTCGATGCATTTTCTCTTACATTTGATGGTTATGAAGAGCGCTGGTATGCATAGGTTTTAGGCAGTAGCTTCTATTATTAATAATTTTACCAGCAAAAATGCACAACATGATGATGGGTGGTGTGCACATGAATGTGCAATATATTTATTTATTTATGCATTTATTCCTTGCTGTATAAATCGACATTCCCAGAGAGGCTTTCATTCAAACCTAAAATCAGTAACAACAGATCAGTAAAACAATTAGGTCAACATCAAGGACAACATTCCAGCATCCTTACTACTGGAAGAGTGGTAAGGATAGTCTTCCAGTAGTAAAACAGCATTCAAACCATGACTTTATTCTCTCCCCTCTAGCCCTCCCATCACTCACTTACTGACTCACAGAGCAATCGTATCCAACTTACACCACCGGTGTAACCAGCGGTGCAGCGAGAACGGGAGGCCCCAGAATGGAAAGGGGATTCAAATCCCCTCCAAAGGGGGGTTCAAAGGGGATTTAAATCCCCCTTCCCCTCCAAAGGCTCCTGCCCTGCCCTCCCCCGCTGGTTACACCGGTGGTGTAAGTTGGATAGGATTGCACTGTCATTGCATTTCCACTATTTTTTCCTCAGGCAACTGTCTCTTGACAACTGCTGGTACTATCTACCCCTTGCTTGGGCAACCCCTCTTGATTCAACCCTCTAGGACAACTACTTTCATACACAACCCATTTATTTCACCTAAACCAGAACCTTCCCATCGTCACTCATATACCTATGTTGTACTTCCATATGGAGAGGTCCCCCAGTATCACTGGGTGGAAGGCAAAGTTATTTGGGAGACAAGCTGCCACAGCTTCCTTCTAGCCAGGCATGCTAGTAGAGAGTTTACCCATCTGGTTATTTAAAACCAAATATGCCTTAGCTTAGGAAAGGAAGGGGCCGTGATGGCTTAGTGGTTAAGATGCTGAACTGCAGACCGGAAGGTCGGTAGGACAGTAGTTCGAGACCCAAGTGCTGCATGACAGAGTGAGCTCCTGTCTCCTGCCCCAGCTCCTGCCAACCTAGCAGTTCAAAAGCAAGAAATTGCAAGTAGATAAATAGGTACTGCTGTGGTGGGAAGGTAACAGCATTATGTTAGTCAATGCTGGCCAAATGACCTCAGAAGCGTCTTCGGACAGCACTGGCTATTCGGCCTTAGAAATGGAGATGAGCACCACACCCTAGAGTTGGACATGACTGGCTTTTGAGCAGGGGATACCTTTACCCTTAGGAAAGGAAATATGAGCAGCAGCCTCTCTCACCAGGTGTGTAGAACCCTACCTGATGATTGTGCAACTTGCCTCAGTTCTGATTTCTCATGCCCTGCCTTTTCCTATGAATCTTCTTTGAAGGAGCCTCCACACTGTCTGGCCTTTGAAGCAATTGCTGGCTGCCTTTTATCTTTTCAAAGAACAAACAAACACGGTACGCCTTCTTGACCTCTGCCTTGCCCAGATTCTGAACCTTCAAGCATGCAATTGAAGCCTAAATCATGATCTTTAAGCCAATGCTCTGCGCTGGTACCAGTCCTTGAATGACATCTACTAACCTTTGGATTTTAGAAAACAAATTAAGCCTTCTGCAGCACGCTGGTGTTTCACTGAACCTGGGTGAGAATCAGCTGAAACACTGTACTGGAGGAGAGGACCAGCTGTTTGCAGCTGCCCCTCTTTTAAAGGGCAGAGATGTCAAAACATATTAACATATTTTTGAGCACTACAAATCAAAATCCTGATTAGCTTGTGGGAAAAGGGCAAAGCACAGATTTGGAATTATTCCATAATCCATAGATCCATTAAAAATGTGTCCCTTTGTTTTTATCTTGGTTTTTCCACAAAAATCTTCCTTTGTTGAGCTTTTTGTCTATCCTGCATTCCAAAGCAGTTGCTAATCCCTTGCAGTGCAAGCCTATGCATGTCTACTCAAAAGTAAATCCCACTGAATTCAATGGAATTTACTCCCAGACAAGTGTGTGTAGGTTTGCAAACTAAGAGAAGACATCTTTTTAAATCCCCACATTCAATCTTTGACATCTCCAGACAAGTCTGTGAAAGAAGAATCCCCTCTGAAATGCTGGAAAGTCTCTGCCAGTTTGTAGACAATATTGACTTAGCACCTGATGAAATGTTCCTCTGAAAACCAGTTGGAAGAGTAGGAGAGGATTATGCAGCGGCGTCGCTGCAGGGGGGAGGAGCGCAGGAGACTCCCTGTGCGTTGCTTTCACCGACTTGAATGGTTCCGACGGCGAGGGGGCGGGACTGCTTCATGCACCCGTGTAACGGAGGATCGGACCGCGGCGGAACATAGAGCTCTGCCCCCCCCTGCAGCGACGCTAGTGGGATTATGCCCTCTTTGTGAGTTACCTAGAGGCCACTATAGGAAACGGTGCTGGGCTAGATGGGCCTTTGGCCTGATCCAGCAAGGCTCTTCTTATAAAGTGGATCCAAATCCACAAAAGCTTAGACTGATGTATATATATATATATCTACACACACACACACACACACACACAGTATTTATCGGCGTATAAAACGCACCAGCGTATAAGACGCACCTTCCTTTTGGCCCTGGGTTTCAAGAAAAAAAGATTTAAAGCATTTTTGGGCCACTTGGCCACTTACTGCTTGGCTGCTTAATTAGCTAATTTACATAAATTGCACAAAAATACCAGGATCTCTTTTAAAACACACAGCAATAAGACACATGAACAAAATGCACCAGAGCAGAAATCCCAAGTACAAAAAAAAACCCAGACTCAACTCTTTTTCCCCCACCCCACCCATGCACAGTTTCCAAAGTAAACAACATAAAAGTACAAAAAAAACCCCACCCCAGACTCAACTCTTACCCCACCCCACCTATGCAGTTTCCAAAGCCTCCCCAATTAGGCCCAGTTCAGAAGCTTACCCTTCCGAGGAGAGCTGGAAAGACTAGGCCCTCTGCAGCTCAGCTGAACTGAACTGAGCACAGCGCCCTCTGCTGGCTGCTGAGAAGCTCAACTCATGCACTTGCATAAATTAAACCCGACAAACAGCTGTAGATCGGATAGATTAGTTAGGGAAGAAAGCACAAGGGAGCTCTCTGGCTCCGGAAAAATGCGGTAAGCCCGAAAATGCTTTAAAACGGGCAAGGGGGGAAAAGGGATTTTTTAGTATTGGCGTATAAAACGCACCCTACTATTTTGGGTCACAAATGTAGACAAAAAAGTGCGTCTTATACACCAATAAATACGGTGTGTGTGTGTGTGTGTCTTTAAGGTGCTACAAGGCTCTGTTGTTTTTACTCTGTTCATTGGGTTCACCTATACACATCTTTATTGCCACCCCCAAACAATGGTAAAAAGTTGATAAGCCATGATTTCCTCTAACACAGTGTGTTCTATGGCAGCGGTTCTCAAAGTTCTCCCCATGAGGAGACTCCCTGCCTGTTGCCTTCTCTGCATGGAATGGCTCCAACGGCGAGGGGGCGGGGCCGCCTCGTGCCGGCTTGTAAAACTGTGACTAGGACGGGGCGCAACTTACAGTACCGCCTCCACCGTAGGAACGCCTTTGTCGGTTCTCAATGGTGGGTCGTGACCCACCACTTTGAGAACCACTGTTCTATGGAATAATGTAATTCTTCTGAAGGTTACATAATGAGAAGATCAGCTACAGCAGTGAGGAAAAAAGTCTCTGATAGGCAGCTTGTCCACCAGTATGATTATCTGCTATGAACAGCTGGGTGTTTTCTAAGGCACACATCCAGTCCACTGTAGGGTGCCAGAACATTTAAAAGCCATTGCACTAGCAGAAGTTGCATTGAGTTATCAAGATAACACTTAACAATGACATCTGCATCTTTTTCTTCCACTACAAAGCAGCTCAAACTTTCCACTACAAAGTTAACATGATAGCTATTACCCATTTTGTCTTCACAACCCACAGCCCAATCCTATGGGCCAGCGGTGCTGAAACTTTTTGGTCTCCAGAGTCCTTTATACTCTTAAAAGGAGTCTCAGGGAGCCCCGCCGACGTATGCGTGGAGTCTCAGGGAGCCCCAGAGCGCTATGGGCTGTGTGTGCTGCTGGATCCCACGTTCTGGCAGAGCACCATGCTTTATGACGTGAAATGCAACAAACTGTCAAGCACTGCCAGGCTGCTGGAGATCCATCAGCCCTAGTAAGATTCCAGGGGAGGCATGCTGTGGGTGAGGAGGGCAAAGTGGAGTTTCAGAGCAGATTGGAGGGCGGGCAGGGGGTGGATACGGCAGCACCGACATGCACCAGGATCCTATCCCCATCCCTTTGTCCGGTCCCTCCCCTTTTTTCTCCTTGGACGTACACCAGCTATAGAGCTGGCATAGGCCCGAGGAGACCCATAGGAAATCAGGGGGCTTACCCAGAGATAAGGGAGGATTCCTCCTGATCGCCCCTCCCCACTGGATGCATTGGCGCCAATGGTGGAGGATAGGATTGGGGCACCAGTGACACTGATTTTACCAAGTTCACTCCAGTGAGTTTCATGGCCGAGCAGAAAATTGAACTTGACCCTCTCTAGTAAGTCTAAAACACTAGCCATTACACTAACACTAATACTTTGCTCTGTACAGTAATACTATGTAACAATTTATTGAGATGAAGGTAATTCTAACATAATTTTCTGTTACATTAGCCACCTTCCAATTTAGTATGCTACACAGTTTCATTAATAGATCTGCAAGTTCCCCATTGCGTTCCTTAAAGAATGGTTGAGTACATGCCACCGAGTGCTAATTGCTTGTTATTGTTGTTTTTCATTCATTGGTTCTAGTGCCTCTTTATTGGGAACAATGATTTGTGAGGAGAGGTTCAGGTTCAGCATCCTTCTAGAGCAGGGGTTCTCAAACTGTGGGTCAAGACAGTTTGAGAAACAACAAACTGAGAAATATTATATATAATCACCTTTTTTAAAGTCTCATAAAGCTAGGTGGGTCGCAATAGAGTGTCATTTTAAAAAGTAGGTCCCGGTGCTAAAACGTTTGAGAACCACTGCTCTAGAGAGCATATACAAAGAAGTTATTTTGTTTCTTCCACATTCCCCTCCTCTGTGTTAACATCATAGTTGGTTTACACAGCAGGGTTTGGGAGACTTCTGTTAAGAAAATCGCTTCAAGGCATGTGGTCATAAAGAAAGGCAATACTTTATCACTCTATGGCAGGGATTATCAACCAGTGGTAATAGTACCACCAGTGGTACTTCGGCCAACTGCTGGTGGTATTTGAACCACCGGACCCTCACTCTGATGTGGCACTTTTGGCGGCGTGTTTTTGCTCACGAGAGGCTCCTGTCTTTGGCCAAGTCTCTCAAGAATGCTGGGAAAGGCCCCCCCACCCGCCCAGATCTCCCTACCTGAGTTTTCTGGCCTCTGAAAACCTGAAAACCCAGAAGTAACTGGCGATGATGTCATCGCCAGTCACTTGTGGTGGTACGCAGTAGGAGAGTGGCACCGGAGGTGGTACTCGGCCGGGAAGGGGTTGAGAACCCCTGTTCTATGGTGATAGGGAGAGAGTATATTTCAGGAAAAGAGAATAGAGAAGGGATGAAAATCCACAAGGAACTATTTCAGGTGTGATCTAAACTGGGTGTGTTCTATGCAGACATAGAAGAAGAGGAGCTACTGGTATAGCTCTACACCAAGGGTGGGGAACCGGCGGCCCGCGGGCCGGATCCGGCCCCAGGAGCGATCCGCTCCGGCCCGCGCGAGCCTGGACCCAATTCCATTCGGTCCGGCCCGTGCGGGCTCGGACCGGAAGCTCCGGAGGCCGCGTTCACCTCACCCGACTTTTCAAACATTCCCGGCTGTTAGAGACATGCGTAGAAACAGCCGGGTTGAGAAGGAGTCGCACGACTCCTTCGCAAACCCTCCCAGCTCTTAGAGACATGCGTTCTGCGCATGTCTCTAACAGCCGGGAATGTTTGAAAAGGAGCCGGGTGAGGTGAGTGCGCGTGGCCGCGGCCGGTGGCGGCGGCGGCTGAAGAGAAGACAAGGTAAGGAGGAGAGCGATGGGGGTGGGCTTTTGCCGGGTGGGTGCTTGGGAGACCGAGCGGTGGGTGGGAGGGAGGGAGCGAGCGAGCGGTGGGTGGGTGGGAGGGAAATTCGCGGGGGGGGGGGGTAAATTCGCGGGGGGGGGTAAATCGGCCGGCCCGCAGCAAGTTTTCCCTATGGGAAAATGGCCCCCCACCGCAAATAGGTTCCCCACCCCTGCTCTACACAGTGGTGTCGCTGGAGGTGGGGCGGAACGCTAAGTTCTGCACTGCGCTGACCCTCCGTTACTCACTGGCACGAGACGGCCCCGCCCCCTCGCCTTTGGAGCCATTCAGTGGGGCGAAGGCAACACGCAGGAGACTCCCTGCACGTTGCCTTCACCCCTCTGAATTGCTCTGAAGGCAAGGGGCGGGGCCTCTTCATGCTGGTGAGTAACGGAGGGTCAGCGCGGTGTGGAACTTAGCGTTCCGCCCCACCTCCAGCGATGCCATTGGCTCTACAAAGACATAGAAGGAGAGAATAATGCTGTTCTAAGTCAATAATCTAATCATTTTGAAAAAGTTGCAAGTGTAAACATACTAATTAAAGGTAGACGGATGCCCAGACTAATCCATTCAGTTACTATATTTGCTTGCAGTTTCCGCAAGCTGTGACTGCCAATACTGTAATTTCCATGCAACATACAGTATGTCTTCTAACAGCATTCAGACAATTGTTCCATGTACTGTATTCAATTTCAAAGGAGTTATGCTTCAAATACAATACACAGAAAAGTTTATTATGAACTTTATTTTATTATGAGTTTATTATGTTTATTATGAACCAATAAACTCTCATTGAAGTTCAGCCAGTACTTTGCACATCCTATTTGATACTATCATACTATCATGGGATTGTATCCTTAGGTTTTCTTTCTCTGGAGGGATGAAAACTTAGGATAAACCTATTATTACTAGAGATTCGATCATATAACTCTGATCTTGTGTTAACTTCATTGGCTGTTAAACTGAAAGTGCTGGTCTTTGCCTTCAAAGTCCTAAAGTGAGTAATGACAAGACAAAGCTCTTATCAAGTTCTCTCTCCTTCCAGTTTTAGGCAGGCACTGAATTCATCTATTTAGATAGCCTTTTAATAACTAGTAACCTGCTGTTTTCTAAAGTGATTGCTTTGCTGCTGTGTTATATTTTGATGTCAATGATTAATGACTGCATTTTATTATGTAACTGTAGTTATTGTTGATAACGATAATATTTTGGTTGCATTTTTGTAAGTCACTTTGAGAATAAGAACATAAGAAGAGCCCTTCTGGATCAGGCCAAAGGCCCATCTAGGTGCCCTTCGCTGGCTTCGAGCGTCCTGTCCCTTCATTCGTACACAGAAGGACCCCTCTTTCTTTCCCAGGGCGTTTTCTCTGCGTCTTGAGACCCTTTCCTGAGCAGGAATCTCTCCCTCCCCACTTCCTTCCATTAATTCCATTGCATTTTGTTCTGTTCCATGGAGTTTGTCTTCCTTCTGACATGTTTGCAAACTGACAACATGGCTCATAAATCATATTTTCTCTAGTGGTTTCCATGCTGAGTTAAGAACATAAGAAGAGTCCTGCTAGATCAGGCCAGGGGCCCATGATCTAGTCCAGCTTCCTGTATCTTACAGTGGCCCACTAGATGCCTCAGGGAGCACACAAGACAACAAGATACCCATATCCTGTTGCCACTCCCTTGCATGTGGCTTTCAGAGATAGCCTACAAGCTATGATGTATACCAAAACAAGCTATGATGTATACCATCATGGCTTGTAACCTGCGATGGAGAATATTTGTGTATAGAAAAGCAGGATATACATTGAAATAAATGAATAAAATAAAATGATGAGGATTATTACTACACGCATATCAGAATCTATGGAAGTAACTCATTTGCTTATTATTTTATAGCAATAGTCGCACATTTTTGGAAGGGTGTTCAGTTTTAAGCATCCTGATTACATCATATTAATACAAACAAACCCCTGTAACAAGGATCCCTTGAATCAGAAAGCTACTTTAGAAAGTCCAGTTTTACAGTGTTTATGCTAGTGGGGACACACACGTTTTTCTGGGAACCACTTGCAGGCAAAATGTCATGCAATGAACTGTTTGCCGTGAAATGACATGGAACTGATGTATATATGCATGCTGCTGGTAGCAAGAAGAAAAGACTTTTAGAAGATGCTCCCTGTATGCTGAAGTCACTCTCAAAATATTTTCTGCATTCTAAATGAATCATAGCAAATATCTATTTTTTCTAACCAATTCAAACTGTTGTGTTAAAAAATGGCACTTTTTAGAGTGCAAAGTGTTTTCATAATTTCATTTTCATAGGTAATACCCTATTTAATGTATCAGTAACCTACACAGCCAACCGTTCATAAAGTTACTATATGTGTTGACACATCATCACATGGAAGTTGTTTGCTTGAACAAGCATGCAGCTGTGTTGATTTTTAACCACATGAGCACAACTTATGACACTTTTATAGTTAAAATTACATCTGGAGATCACTCATACAAATGGTTTCTCCATGCATTGCGTCATGAGTGGCCACACATACAGATGGCTACACATATGTAGTAAGCATATATTATCTTTATTTTAAAATGCAGTGAACTGAGATGAGAAATAGCAATTTGTTCAAGATCATTCATGTAAGCAAAATACGAAAACAATAATGTGAACGTAGATCTACGGAATCCAACGCTCTAGTCACTGGGCCACTGTGGCTGCTGTCAATTATAACAAGTTAAAGAGAGAAGAAATATAAAGCAATCTTGACCTATTGCACACCCCTTAGATGTTGTGTGGCTGGGAGGGGAGCTAGAAAAGTTCCCAATTTTTATCAGTCATTATGACTTTGCAGTGCCAGACCTCATATCTATGCCAGTGCATTTTGATATGTTGCAGGGTGGGGGAGGGGAGGTAATTCTTGCTGGTACTATATTTGACAAGTTTTCATCTCTCATTTTATGTCACTGAGAGATTCATTATCAAGATAGTTGTTGTACAGCTGCATTGATCTTTGTATTTCTGTAGAAAAACATTTTATTATGGGTTTTTTTTTTGTTTATATACCTGCAACAGGATAAAACAATACTTTCTGCTTCTTTTCACAGATTCTGTTTCATTTCTCACCCACACCCAAAGCATCATGCAGTAATGGCCTCATTTGCGGCCCAATCATTGTGGGCTTTACAACAGCGGAACACAGTTCTGCTGTTGTGAAATGGCTGCTGACAGAGCACAGAGCACTCCGTTGGTGACCATTTTGGGAGCGCTGCCTTGTAAGGCTGCAACACTCCCAACCTGTTGATGGAGCTGCCTACATCCCCGGAGCAGGTAAGGCAGTGGCAGGGGTGGGGAGAGAGGCGAAACAAGGCAAGGAAGGGGGCATACCAGGGGGGTGGGGAGGCTCTGAGAGGGGGTGGATCCAGCAGCAATGATGTGTGCCTATCCCCCTTTTCTGCAGCCTTCCCACCCCCTTTCTCTCCTTGAACTTACACTAGTGAAATTACTAGTGCAGGTCCGAGGAGATCCATTGCAGAGCAGGAGGCTTATGTAGCGATAAGAGGATTTAAATCCTCTTTCCCTGCTGAAGCCTCCTGATCCACCCCACCCCTTTGCTGGATACAGCATGCCCGTTTTTGGCATGGCTGCACCAGCGGGGGGGGGGGATAGGATAGGATTGGGCCGTTAGTAACTTATTCCTTTGTTTAATTTCCTCCTCCTCCCTCCCCCACTCTCTTGTCCAATTTGGTTATGAAAACCAGAAGTGCAATGTGTCTGCAAAAGTATGTCCAGGACCAAAAGCTTCAATTATCTCTAGCAAGTACTCATTTAGTGCTACACTGAAAGCAATATTTTTAGCATGAACAGATTGAAATTAGAGTCTACAGTTCTAAGAAAACTAGACCTTTTCAAACAAAGGTCATGCTCACGTAAATAGTTAATAGTGATATACACTGAGGAGAACAACACCACTAGGTTATTGGGTGGAAGATCTAAAAAGAGAAATCTATTTTTGCTTATAGAACTTAAAGCCCCTGGCCAGACCACAAGATTCATGGTAACAGAAATAAAACCACTCTTTCTGTCAGCCTTAAATACGGCACAGGTACATAACAATGGCCTTATTCAGTTGTCTTAGTGACAATGAGGAGCTTTGAGCCATAGGTCCATGGGTAGGTATGGCTCATATCATTCAAAGTGGGAAGGGAGCTAAGACTGCTTACCCAGGGCAAGGTTTCTTGAAAGGCTCTTGAGCTGCAGTTTGCAGTAGTTCTCAGAGGAAGGATACAGGAAGAAGGGGGGAAAGGCTAGACAGAGAAAAGAGTGGTCTATCCTGGGTGCTGGCTGGTATAGTGTTTCTTGGAGGGAATGGTGGTGCTTGATACAAATGGCTTGAGCCATTTAGGCTGGTTGATGCAACTTGCACACAATTGGGCTGTAAGTTAGACAGTTCTGAAGTATGCAACTATACAAAGAAAATCCGTCTAAAAGAAATACAGTAATATCCTTTCCTGTTCAAAAGCAATTATGGACAATTATAATACTGAAAGATATTGAAAAATTATTGAGGATGCAATTAATCTGTATTTGGTTATTATCTGTCAATAAAATGCTTAAACAAACAAAAAAAAGAATTAATTGATAGGGATATGTACTACATTAATTGATAGGGATATGTACTAAATTAATAATTGAAATCAATTTTTTATCATTCCTTTTACATATGAGGTTCTTAAGGTGTGGTGGGACTCTTTCTGCTATGTAAGACATGAAATATTAATTTTTATTTTGTAGATTGTTGCAGGTCTTTATGCATTAATACTAGGTGTCATTGATTTTAAACTGTACACAGAAGTACTGTATACTGGACTAGATATAGTATCATTTTTAGTCAAAATGAATTTTATTGTAGTTTAAAAAGTTAGCTTGCTAATAAGTCAGGGATCTGTGTGTTTATTGATAGGAGGGTGGAATGCCTGTGAAATTTCTTGACCAAATAATATATTGTAATATTTTAACATTTTAAAATGTGTTTGTTTTATTTTTGAATGACCCTAGATCAAGAAGTATTATACTCAAAACAAGCAAAGGGCAAAAATAAAAAGACTGACATTTACAGACACACTGCTTTATGACCTTTATTTATGTTGTTTATATCCCACCTTTCTGCTTTAAGAAAGGCTTCAAGGCATCGTACTATAAAGAATAAATCAATAAAAACATAAAACCAACTATAAAAATGATTATAAAAGGTTAAATGAAAAGTCCCAGAGGGACTTAAGTGCCACATAAGTGTCTTTCAGCAAAAACAGCAAAGAGTTTTCTAGTGTCTTAAAGACTAACACATTTATTTCAGTATGAACTTTCATGACCTAGAGCCAAATTCATCAGATACATGAAGTGCTATCCTCAATGGTATTTACATGTGTGTGTACACATACAGAAAGATACAAACATGGGGGAGGAAATGCGAAAGCTGGGGTCAAACAGCCATAAAACGCAAAAGGTACAGTCTCACAATTCTATGTAAAATATATTAACGGCCCAATCTTAAGGGACCAATCCGCTGGTGGAACTAGTTCTGCCAGTGGAGACTGCCTTATGGCAGTCTCAAAACAGTCTGTGGTAAAGTGCCAGCACGGAGGTCACGGCGGCCCCACACATGGCGATGGCTCAGGACCGGCTTTGATCAAGGTAAGTTGGCAAGGGAGGAGGGATGGGGCGGTGATGGGGGCGGGGAGGAGGGTGGATTGGGTCCGGGAAGGTGGCGGGTTCAGTAGCAGCGATGCCCACCCAATCCTTATTCCCTTCCCGGGCCTGATCCACCTTCATGGGTCAACTCAGACCTGCGCTGGACCCAATCCTATGGCCCAGGTCCACGTGGACCTGTGCCAGCGATTTTGCTGGTCTTTTTGGCACAGTGATAATTGTACTTGATCTCCTGGATAATTTTCTCCACCTTTTCACCCAAAGTGTACCCCGGTTTCTTACAAATCTAATCCCTTCTTCCTAGCTCCAGTTTCATCATGGAAGCATCATCAACTTTCAGGGCTGGTCAAGCCTCCCTCCCTACAAACTCCAATTTGCTCCTCCCATAATAATGACTATGCTTCTTGAGGGAGGACAACCAGTCATGTATATTTCTTTTATTTATTTTAAAACATTTATATTTTAAAATCATGTATATTTCTTTTATTTATTTAAAAACTCAACAATCAACCCAGAAAACCCCTACCAGCTAACATTATAACAAATATAAAATATAATTACAAAAATACCATTCAAACCACAAAAACCAAAGAGCAAATCAAATAAATTGACCTAACATCTGTAATGGCCCAATTAAACAAATACCTTCCTAAACAGGTAACGTTTTGCAATAAACTGCCTGTTTAAGCAAAGATTCATTGGGGAAGGTGCTACCCCAGAAAAGTCCCTGCTCCTTGCTTCCAAAAACAGGGACATTTAGAGCTAGTTCTTTCCTGAATATTTCAAAGTATCTGGCACTGTGTGCATTTTTTTTTAACCTTTCAAGCCTCAAACAAACAGCACTTTGAATTGGGCCCAAGGACTGTTGGTTTTTATTACTGCTTCCCACTGAAGAGTTAAATAAACACAGAGATAGTATGTGGGTTTTTTTTAAGCTTCACATAATCTTTAAGGTTCTATTAGGACAACAACACTTCACATTCCTTCTGTAGAATTCAGCATTTTGCATTGCTAGAGGAACAAAACGAGTCATTCCTCCAAATGGAACAGCAAGGTTTGTGTGACAAAGTGTTTACTGAAGCTGTCTACAGTATGTCAAACAAGCAGTCATGTTTGAGTTGAAAAGGCATATAAACAAACCTGGCACATGCATTATTTTACAGATAGATATATTTCCCCCTGAACGTAGCATGTTCACTACATCTCTGAGATGTAGTTTTATTTCTCCAATTTCCATGGAGACAGGTCATTCACTTAACCATCTGGTAATCCTTCAAAGTGCATCACAGCTGCATTCTGTAATCAGGACTGTTCCTCTCTCCCTCATTCATACTAAAAAGGTACATGCAGCTGCTTAGCCAGCCTTTTTTTAAGTTAACACATCTCTCTCCTATTTCTGACTGATCATCTCTTTCTAGCTTTTACTGTCTGAAATACAAAAGTATAAATGCTTTCAATTTATTGGACAGTTATGTCTGACAGCAGATGGGCTTTTAACCAGCAGCCACTGGGCAAAACCTTTGTATGAACCACACTTTCCTTTCCCCACTCTAACATTAATGTGGAATTTGACCACTTAGCACTGAACTAGTGGAATGAGATGTGACTCTTTTTTAAAAAAAAATAAAAATAGGTTTACAGTCCTCATGGATGAGGGAAGATTTAAAACATGCAGACAATGCAAACTGAAATCAAAGGAGCTTGATGAGGTCTTCAGTGACCATTGGCCAAAACCTATACAAAGCACACTTTCCTCCTAAAGTTAGGGGCCCAATCCTATCCAACTTTCCAGTGCCGACGCAGCCGCAATTCAGCCCTGAGGTAAGGGAACAAATGTTCCCCTACCTTGAGGAGGCCTCTGTGACTGCCCTCCCCCACTGCAGGATGCTGTACATGCCCCATTGGCATGGCCACATCAGTGCTGGAAAGTTGGATAGGATTGGGCCCTAATAAGTTCTAATTCCAAGACGCTAACTGCAAACATATAGAGTTATGTCAGACTAAGCAACTGTCCGAAGAAAGCATCTTTCAGTAGTCAAATGTATAGCAGAGGAGAGGAGAGCTAGCATGCACATGTCCAATTAATTACCTATTTAAATCCTGTTGCATCCTGAAGTTCCAAGTCATGTTCACGTAAACCTAGCCAAGTACAGTAGTTAAAACATAGTATCTCAAATACTAAAATGTCAGTTCAGCATGGTCTTAGTCCCAGGTCCCAAAAGCATGTGCTTTTAATACCGTATTTATTAAATATTTTTAAACTCTGTCCGCATGAGAAAAAAATTGTATTGCTTTATGGAATTGCTTAGGCTTCATCCCCCCCCCCAAAAAAAGAGGAATTTCACAGGTAAGACTAGCTCCTGACAATATCTGTATCTACCCTAGCAGTCCTGACCTGATATTCAAACCGCACCATGAAGAGGATATTTTTAGGTGATCTGAGAAACTGTGATGGGACATAATAGGATGAATCAAGGTTTTTTTTGTAGAGATGTATGTTAATGTTAAGGGCAAAACAGATCACATCCAGAGCCTTGTGTTGGCTAGTAGATGATAAGGCGAACATAATTTGTCAGAATACACAACCAATGTTTTGGCATTGCGATGGTCCTGGGGACACTCTCTCCAAACATGTCCTTTTTTGTCTTTGGTGACCTGAGCCCCAAAGCCTGGGGGTCCTCCCCCTTTATTACTTTTTTTCCCCCACTGTTACTTTCTCTACAGTGGACTTCTCCTCCTCCTCCTCCTCCTCCTCCTCCTCCTCCTCTTTTCTTGGCAGTGGCTCTACATTGCCATGCAGCTCCTTGTCTTCCTACCCATCCCTGCTTCTAGCCTCCTGTTCCCTGCCTTTTGAAAAGCTAGCGGGTGGCATTGTAGCATGTCAGTTACATATAGACAAGCACAAGAACCAGTCACCTGCTTCTGTTTAAAGGGGACAGGCAGCTTTTCACAATCTCAGACAGACCCCTTCACCCTCTTCTGCTGCCTCAGGAACTCAGGCTCCTAGTCAGTCCCTTTAATTACTAAGAGATCCCCCTCTGGCCTTGTCCTCTTTACATAGTGCGACTGTGCACACCATTTGTGATTTCACAGCGGTGGTCATTCAGAATGTAGAATACACATGGGGAAGCATTCCCTTCCTCTGGTGGATGCCATTACATGTTTTGTTTTGTTTTTTAATTTCAAAGCATGTAGGAGACATGCATCTACAGTCGGCCCGCATCTTACACAAGGGTTATGTTCTAAGGTCAACACATAAAGCCAAAATCACATTTGGTAGAAACTTCCTTAAAGCCGACAGATCCATAGAAAAGATAAAGGTATTGTCAAGTTGTGTCCAACTCTAGGGTACGGTGCTCATCCCCGTTACAAAGCTAAAGAGCTAGTGCTGTCTGAAGATGCTTCCGTGGTCATGTGGCCAACATGACTCAACACCAAGATGCAGTTACCTTCCCACTGATGCGGTACCTATTACCGTATTTTTCGCTCCATAAGACGCACTTTTTTCCTCCAAAAAATAGGGGGGAAATAAGCGTGCGTCTTTTGGAGCGAATGTTATGGGGGGGGAATTTTTTTTACTTACCTGGGCTTGCGGGGTCTTCGGGGAGGCCTGCGCGACCCTCTGCAGGCCTCTCCGATCTTCAGATCGGAGATAAAGGCTATTTTCGGCCATTTCCGGTTTTCGGAAAATGGCCGAAAATAGCCTTTATCTCCGATCTGAAGATCGGAGAGGCCTGCAGAGGGTTGCGCAGGCCTCTGCAGGTCTCCAGATCGGAGATAAAGGCTATTTTCGGCCATTTCCGGTTTTCGGAAAATGGCCGAAAATAGCCTTTATCTCCGATCTGAAGATCGGAGAGGCCTGCAGAGGGTTGCGCAGGCCTCTGCAGGTCTCCAGATCGGAGATAAAGGCTATTTTCGGCCATTTTCGGCCAAAGTAATATTTATTCTGCACCTTCCTGCCCCCCCCACCCTTTGCACATTATATGCAACGTATTTCAGCTGAATAACAGTAGAAGGTAAAATAGAAGAGAGGGAAGGACAAGCTGTTTTTATAAAATATTAAAAAAATTAAAAAATATTAAATTAAAAAATTTAAAAGTTAAAAATATTTTTACCCTATTTTTAGCTCCATAAAACACATGCGTCCTATGGTCCGCTGCGTCTTATGGAGCGAAAAATACGGTAATCTACTTGCAGTTTCTTGCTTTCGAACTGCTAGGTTGGCAGGAGCCATCATGCAGATTCGAACTGCTGAGCTTTCGATCGACAGCTCATGGTTCAGTGGTTTAACCTACTACGCCACCCGCTGGCCCCCAACAAATCCATACTGTCTCTTTAAGAACTAAAAGCACAGTATGACAGATACATGGGAACTGAGAGAGCAGCAGCTTCATGCTCAAAAAAGTACACAATCTACTGCTTTAGGGTTAAAAAGAGCTGTTTGCTGTATGCTTGTGTGTTTGGCAAAGTTTCTCTTGAAATGTCTTCTGCATTTGTCCAAAACAAGATTTGTCATGAATACTAAAAAGCAAATATGACCACTCATTTTTTTTCTAATGATTGTTTAGGCCTTGAATTTTCCTGCATCTCATTGTGAGGGCTATGAACTGGTGTGTTGCTTCTGAAAAAAAAATATTGAAAGCAGCTTCACAACATTCTGTGTTTTGTATATCAGAGCATGGAGATATGAGCCCGTCGGACCACTGCTCCTTCAGCTATGCTGGCTGCTGGTTTGGTTCCAGGCACAATTCAAGGTGCTGTGTTGACCTTTAAAGCCTTAATAGCTTGGGACCGGGGTATCTGAGGAATCAACTTCTCCTAGTTTTTTAAGTCTAGAAAAAAGGCACCTGAGGGGGGACATGATTGAGACGTATAAAATTATGCATGGGATGGAGATTGTGGATAGAGGGACACAGGAAGATACTGTGAGATACAGGAAGCTGGACTAGATGGGCCTTTGGCCTGATCCAGCAAGGCTCTTCTTATGTTCCTGTATGAGATGGCCTGGCTCTAAGGTCATCTGGGGGACCCTCCTATGTCCAGCTGAAGCTAGGTTGGCAGTGACACAGGACAGGGCATTTTCTGTGGCAGCACCGTAGTTGTGGAACACCCTCCCTTTCACTCAACGACGACCTGCATATCCGACGGCAGTCCGCAGTAAAAAAATTCAAAGGATTAAAAAATTCAAAGGATTAAAAAAAACGTGTCTTTTTAAATCCCCAGCTCTTCAGCTGTTTCACACTAGGTAAGGGTTTTGAAGTTCAGCGCTGTGCTTAAAGCCCCAGCGCTGAACATCAAAGCCCTTATCTAAAGCCAGACAGCTAACGGCTGGGGAAGACTCGCTTAACAACGGTTTCGGTTCATGACAGGGGATTTCAGAACGTATCCCCGTCATTAAGCAGGGTACACCTGTATTTGTGTTTCCTCTCGCCTTTTTAATTTAATCTTTTCTACTGTTGTTTTATTTATTACTGGGTACTGCTCCTGCTGTTATGTTGTGGGTTTTGCTGTGTTTTAATTGCATTTTATGTTTGTAAAATACGTTGTAAGCTGCCTTGGGCAGCTTTGGTTACAAGGGGAAAAGTGGGGTAGAAATATTTTAAGTAAAAAAAAAAACTCTTTATGGGAGGTAGGGGCATCATTCTGTCCTTTACCTCAGGCAGCAAAATGTCTTGGACCATCCCTTGCTTACAGCACAATCCTATGCAACTTACACCACCGGTGTAACCAGCGGCGCAGCGAGAACAGGAGGCCCCAGAATGGAAAGGGGATTCAAATCCCCTCCAAAGAGGAATTCAAATGGGATTTAAAAATCTCCCCTCCAAAGTCTCCCTCCCTGCCCTCCCCTGCTGGTTACACCGGTGGTGTAAGTTGGATAGGATTGTGCTGTTACCCTTGCTATTAGACAGGGTAAGGAGTGTGAGCAAGCACCAAAGTATCTTGGGTCACCTCTGACAGGACCACTGGTGTCACTGCAGGGGGGCGGAGCTCTAAGTTCCTCCGTGATCCGAGCCACCGTTACACAGAAGAAAGAAGCGCCCCGTCCCCGCGCCTTCCGAACCAGTCAAAGCAGTGAAAACAACGCGCAGGAGACTCCCTGCGCGTTGTTTTCACCGCTTTGACTGGTTCGGAAGGCGCGGGGGCGGGGCGCTTCTTTCCTCTGTGTAACGGTGGCTCGGATCACGGAGGAACTTAGAGCTCCGCCTCCCCTGCAGTGATGCCAGTGGACAGGACCAGTCTATTACAGAACAAAACTATGTTACTCATTTGGTTATTTAAGCATGGGTTTCTTTTTCTTAGTCAGAATCCCTGAAACCCAGCTTTACAAGAGCTAAATGAAAAAAGCCCAAATTGCCATCAAGAAGTGGTTACTGATTACCGACTAGCCATTTGTCATTATTTATAGCAGACACACAGATGAGGTATCACTTTCCGAAACATCTTTTCTGCAGCTGTCTGTTTCCAGCACTACAAACATCTTTAGTCCTGGGTAACAAGGACGGAATAAATTTGGAACAACGGAGAATAAATTATCCTTAATTGTGGGCCTTGTCAGTTGGAGTTACAAACCCATTCACATTTGGCTCTCTATGCTTGTGTGATACCAGGTGTAATCAGTAATTGCCATCCTCTTGCAAAACAACACCATCAAGTGTAGACTATGACTAGCACAAAGAAAAATACATTGTTCTTAAAACTTTCAGAAGCCAGCATAAACTGTCTGAAAATTGGGTCATGCTAATAATTGTAGACAATTGTACTAAATGCTAACATTCACCATTTTTGGGACATTTATTGTAATGTACATACAAACATATTAAAAATGGTTATATATCAGTTACACCCACCAGAGGCATAGCCATGCCCCTGGGAGGTGGGGCCGCGGCGCATGGCAACATGCCCCCCGATGCTGACGCGACTCTAAACCAACCCAGGACTCTGGGCAGGCAGGCCAAACTGCGCGCCTGTTTTTCTTGCCCCGCCCACCCGCTTGCACTTTTCCATTGCAGTCATGGAGCGGTTGTCACCCCCCTACGTACCGCCCGGGGGCTCACCGCCCTCCCACTCAGGCGTCCCAATGCTATTGACACCCACACTGCTAGAATATGAATTTATTTACCATTCTCAATCCGATTTTGATATCTGTTGAGGTGAATAAAGCTGCTGTCCTGATAACATCTGAATGCAGTTGCCAAACATGTTTTATCTTGGAACAAATAAACAAAATCAATGCACATACTCCAGTTTTTTTCATTGCTTTCAATTCACTTAATCCTCCTTGAACATAGACAATGCAGATACTTAATTCAGGGACACCTGAATTTTAAGAAGGCTGGTTGAGGAAACAAGTCATGAAAGTTTAGCTCAATGTTTCTCAAAGTGTGCTCCTACAAGCCCTGGGGCTCCCTGAGACTCTGTTTAGGAGTGTAAAGGGCTCTGGAGACCGAAAAGATTGAGAACTGCTGGTTTAGATCATTGCCTATTGCTAGCTGGGCTGCTGTTCCTAAAATATTGCAAGTTTTTTTAAAAAAATACCCTTTGTAATGAAGGAGATAGCTTACATGCAAACATAGTTCAGCGACCACTATTATATTCAACCTGTGCAGCAAGAAACCGCAAAAGCTTAACTCCTGAAAACCAGCCTTTTGCTTTTGCTGCATTAGCTTGTAAGAGCCAACTGAGTTGAAAGGGGAGGGAGGGAGGGAATGTCTTCTCTTGGAAAACATTTAGCAATTACTGTATACACAAGAAATAATTCTGGTGTGTTGAGTCATGTGTGCTACATGCAATGAGTATCCTTGAAAGTGCTTAATCAAAGCCTAATTCATCCCAGCAAAAGGCTAATTGGCTTTCACCTTGCAGAAACTGATATTACTTCAAGCTTCACCAAACATTATTTGGCAGAAAAATCCAAATTTATTTTGATAACAGAATATTTACTTTAGGCAGGTTGCCATGGCAAAAGCAATCAGGTGATGCACAACACTTAGGTTCTCAAGATATTATCCATTTCTTGCCAGCTGACTCCTGTGTGCTACATGCAATTCTCCTCCACACTCCTCCACGGAGATCTGTCAGCGGCTTCCGGCCACCCATTCCAAGGTGAGACCCAAGTTGATTCTGCTTAGCTTTTTCAGGCAAGGCGATAGCTCAACCTCCAGACCATAAGTCCTATACACATTACTATGTACATATAAATGCAAATACCCAAATAAGGCCAAGTATAAGCTATCAAAATCAGTTTTAAAAGTTACAGATTAAACCAATTTTAGAAACAATAGTTTTCATATCCGTAGGGGACCCAGCCATTATGTCCACCAAAGCGCATGCCTTGAGTGGTGGGTTACATAAGAACATAAGAAGATCCCTGCTGGATCAGGCCAAAAACCCATCTAGTCCAGCTTCCTGTATCACACAGTGGCCCCACCAGATGCCTCAGGTAGCACACAGCCAACAAGATAAACCTGTTTCCCGTTGACACCCCCTTGCACCTGGCACAGAGAAAACCTACTTCTAAAACCAGGAGGTTGCTTATGGCTTCTAACCTGTGATGGTCTTTTCCTCCATGAATCTGTCCAAACCCCTTTTAAAGGCATCTAGGCCAGGTGCCATCACCAGATCCTGTGGCAAGGAGTTCCACAGATGAATTACACGCTGGGTAAAGAAATATTTTTTGTCTGTTCTAACTCTCCCTCCACTCAATTTTAGTGCATGTCCCCTGGTTCTGGTGTTATGCGAGAGGGAGAAGAATTTCCCTCTATCCACTCTCTCCATCCCATGCATAACTTTATACGTCTCAATCATGTCCCCCCTCAGGCGCCTTTTTTCTAGACTGAAAAGCCCCAGACGCTGTAGCCTTTCCTCATAAGGGAGGTGCTCCAGCCCACGAATCATTCTGGTCGCTCTTTTCTGCACCTTTTCCAATTCAACTATATCCTTTTTGAGGTGTGGTGACCAGGACTGGACACAATGGGTTGGAGGAGGTAGCAAACTGGAGGCGGGTATCCTGCAGACTGTGCCTGCCTGCCCACCAACTCCTCGGCTGACTGTCTGGCTGTGCTGCCCAGATACTGGCCCATCCTGTTTTCACTCGCTGTCCTTGGAAAATGAGCAAAACGTTGGGGTGATAGCTTGCCTTCCTCTCTGGCACCACCACTGAGGATCATTGTGGCTGAGGAGAAGGTAGTGGCTATTGCAATCCAGTTCTCAATGGTTGTCATGGAAGGAGAACCATAGGGAAGAAGACGGCCTCTTTATTACCTCCTTCCCTATGGACATTTCTTCAAAACAGGCTGGTGCAAGGAAGATCTTTCCCATATCCCCTTCCTTCACTTTGAAGAGGCACCAGGGAAAGCAATGGCGTTCCTACACCTCCCCGTGGGGGGGCCGCTGACACGACACCCCCACGTGACGCCACATGCCCCATCCCCTGGGGGGCATGACGTCATTTTTGTGCACCGCCACTGAAATTCGGCGGTGACACAGCACAAAAACACCCCCCTGGCGCAAAACGCTCTCCATTTCAGAGCCAAACGGCACCCGGGCAGACGGGTGGGCCAATCTTGCGGCGGAAGGAGCGATGGATCCGGAGGCAAGTACATCCCCCTGCCGCTTGGTGCCCCACCCCCCCAATGATGCCTCTGAGGGAAAGAAGACATAAGGATGCATACACTTTAGCGCATCCAAAAAAAAAAAACCCCACAAAGGGGTGATGGAATTAGGTTGCGTTAGTGATCGAGCTTCGGTCAGATATCATTTGGCACTTAGGGCTTTCTGTACCTAATTATTGTACATAAATTATGCCAATGCCCTGTTCAGATTCTCCAGTTTCTACAGAACTACAATAATGGGGTGGTGTGGTGGGCCTGGGAGGGGGGGAGGGATTGGCGGAGAAAGCCTCTGCCATATCCTATCCTCCCTCTTGGACCTGGAACCCCAAGGAGACCTCCAGCCTGCTCAATCCCAATGCTGGATACAATATGGGCCATATGGCCCCGCTGCGCCAGCGCTGGATAGGATTGGTCTGTAAGGCTCATTGATTTTAACTGGAGAAGTTAAGCACATCTTTAAACTCTCCTGCTGAAGCCCATAACTGAAACAAATGGTACTTCAAAGTTCTTAACTTTGGCTATCATGTCCTTAGTATTCACATCATGCTTCTAGTGTTCACAAATGGACATATAGAAACATAAGAAGACTGCAAAACTTTGCAAAATCTATTCAGACTGGAAAACAACAAAATCCAGTCTTCATGGGAGGACACATGTAAAACATGTACTGGGACTTAAGGTACAAAAAAGCTCTATCAGTGCAATCCTGTGTAACTCTTGCACCTGTGTAACAGTAGATCCTCCGGTGTAAGTGCATTTATGCCAGTGTAACGTGCCGTGCGCCGACAGACGCAGGACGGGCACCAGCGTAACCCCCCCTCGGACACTGCGCATACGCAGTTCAGATGCAGGATAGATGCCAGCGCAACTCTGCCGGTGTAGGTGGCATTCCGGGGGTGTCCTAATGCCCCCAAAATGCCCCCTGCACTGGTGAAGTTGCACTGACGTCTGTCTTGTGTACGAACTGCGCATGCGTGGTGTCCGAGGGGGGTTACGTTGATGTCCGTCCTGCGTCCGTCAGCGTACGGCAAGTTACACTGTCATAAGTGCACTTACACTGGTGGATCTACTGTTACACCGGTGTAAGAGTTACACAGGATTGCGCTGTAGATCTCATTATCTCTTCCCTGAGCCATCAGCTGCACCGAGAGCTTTTTTTTCCAGCTTCCCAAAACAGGAATGGTAAAAATAAGTGAAACCACTTATTTTTGTACTTTTGAAGAGACCAGTTAAATAAAAGTCCTCTTGCTGTCTGAAAATCCAAGAGACTGTGCCAGACCTGTGTGATTAAGACCATATGTTTCCTAGGTGATAAGCTTTTTATTATTATTTTTTCTCAAGAAGACATTTGTAAAAGAGGAAAGAAAAATTAATCCTCCCTCCTGAGAGAAGCAAAGGTCCATTGACCTTTTTTTTTTAGCATTTAGATGTTATAATTAAGCATATTGATTGATCCACTTTGTTACTTCCCAGTATAATTAAATAATTAAAAGAAAAACTTCAATAACACATTTGAAACCTAATTCTGTACTGTTTCATCAAATGCATTCCACCTGATATCCATGTAAAGACATGGAGACAAATTTCCTCTCACATATATGCAGTATTAATCTACACAATTAATCAAAGGAAGTTCTGGCAGCCCTAAGGCTCCACTTTATCCTTTGCATAGCATAATTTATTTCAGTTATATAATTGTGGGATGGTTGGTGGGGCTGAAAGACTGTGCTGCTTTTTGCTGTGCTGGCATTTCAGCTGTATTTCAAAGAGCAAATGCAGACATTCAAGAAGCAAACTCCCAAAAGGTGTAATTCTGGTTCATGCTCTTTGCTCTATATATTTTTTTAAAAAAAAATTGATGAAATTTAGTATAATTTTATTTGATGAAATTTAGTATAATTTGATAAAGGCAGGTTGTCAATTGTTTCCTGACAAGGATTTTTGTGCCTTTTAATGTCTGATATGCTGCTGGAAATGAGAAAAGCTTCATGTGCTAATTTTTTTTTTTTACATGCTGGGCAGGTCTTTTACCAGGAAAAGATGCTTCCCATAAGGCACTTCCACTTCGATTAGAAATAGAAAACTATTGACAAGCGTGGTGGTTTCCAAATTGAGAGCCAGGATAGTGTAGTGGTTGTGGTGTTGGACATAGACCTGGAAAATGCAGATTCGAATCCCTGCTCAACCATGAAGCTGCCCGGGAGACCATGGGACAGTCATCATCATCTGTATCTATGTACCACAATACATGTGGTATATTGTATTTTGTCAGATTTCTCCTCAGACTTTATTCAAGGCAGTTTACACAGGTAGGCTTTTCTAACCCCCCCCCCCCCCCCGTAGGGGTTTTTACAATAATGTTCTATTCGCATAGAACCCTTTTCATTCCCCAATTGTTTACCTTTCAACAGTATGGTTATCTCTCTGGCTGCACAGCACACGCCTTCTGAGCTTGCTTGACAGCAACTCTTCCCTCTCACAGAGGGTTAACACATTGACTCCTCTCTCACAAAGAGGTAGGGTTACCAGATCTCCAACCAGGACAGAGTGCTATACCTTTAGGAGAAGGAATGTGGGCAGGTGTAGCTTGTTTAACCTTAGAGCACAATCCTAGGCATGTCTACTCAGAAGCAAGCCCCACTGAACACAATGGGGCTTGATTCTGAGTAGCCTAGGATTGTGCTCTAAGGTTTAACAAGCTACACCTGCCCACATTCCTTCTCCTAAAGGCCTAGCACTCTGTCCCAGTTGGAGATCTGGTAAGCCTACAAAGAGTTTTTCTTAGCTTGTTGGCAGGTTATCTTAGCTTGTTGGCAGCTTCCTGTTGTCTTAAACTGGTCTCATCTTAGCTTTTCTTCAGGCAGGTAGCAGTTCAACCACTAGACCACACCTCCTGCTCAAATTATCTCTCAGCCTGACCTACCACATAGGAACATAAGAAAAGCCCTGCTGGATCAGGCCAAAGGCCCATCTAGTCCAGCTTCCTGAATCTCACAGTGGCCCCACCAGATGCCTCAGGGACCACACAGCCAACAAGATAACCTGTTTCCTGTTGCCACTCCCCTGCACCTGGCACAGAGAAAACCTACTTCTAAAACCAGGAGGTTGCTTATGGCTTGTAACCTGTGATAGTCTTTTCCTCCATGAATCTGTCCAAACCCCTTTTAAAGCCATCTAGGCCAGGTGCCATCACCACATCCTGTGGCAAGGAGTTCCACAGATGAATTATACACTGGGTGAAGAAATATTTTCTTTTTTCCGTTCTAACTCCCCCTCCTCTCAATTTTAGTGCATGTCCCCTGGTTCTGGTGTTGTGCGAGAGGGAGAAGAATTTCCCTCTATCCACTCTCTCCATCCCATGCATGTTACACGTCTCAGTCATGTCCCCCCTCAGGCGCCTTTTTTCTAGGCTGAAAAGCCCCAGACGCTGTAGCCTTTCCTCATAAGGGAGGTGCTCCAGCCCACAAATCATTCTGGTCACTCTTTTCTGCACCTTTCCCAATTCAACTATATCCTTTTTGAGGTGTGGTGACCAGAATTGGACGCAATACTCCAGATGTGGCCTTACCATCGATTTGTACAACAACCACACAGGGTCGATGTGGGGACAAAAAGGAGGGAAGGAACCATGTATATCTCCCTGGGCTCATTGGAAGAAGGGCGGTATAAAAATGTAGAAAATAAATAAATAATTTGCTGAGCAGGAACCTCACCAAGTGATTGCCACAAGTTACATCTTTACCAACGTGAAGTTACTCTTCTCTGTGCCTGCACATGTACTGTGGGAACTGCTTACATAATTGTCTGAGGATCAATTCACATGACAAAAGTGGCATGATTAGCAGGTTAGCAGGTGCATGCAACCGAATGATGCCAATATATCTGAATCCATCCCATGCATTCTTTTTAATGCTCTCAGAACTGGATTGCATAGGGGAAATTATGTATGCTTTAAGTTACACTTTTGTACTGGTTCAGGCCAAATCTCATCAGAAGATGCTAGCTAAAATAAGCATATTTATCCACTACACATAATGTTTCCCAAACTTTTTTGACCTGCGGCTCCCTTGACCATTGGTGACCATTGGCCATGGCTCCCCATTACATTATGTTGATGCCTGTCAATTTGCTTTGCATTGTTTTACGAGAGGATTCTGTTGCACTCCGCGGCTCCCCTGGTAGGTTTCCGCGCGTCCCAGCTTGGGAACCATTGTATTACAGCAGGGGTGGGGAACCGGTGGCCCGCGGGCCGGATCCGGCCCCAGGAGCGATCCGGTCCGGCCCGCGCGAGACCGGACCCGAATCAATCAGGTCCGGCCCGCGCGAGCAGACCGGAGGCTCCGCCAGCCCTGCCGGCTCCCCGCGCACTCACCTCGGCGCGACTTCTTTGAATTCGGCTGCTTCTGCGCATGAGCAGCAGAAGCAGCCGAATTCAAAGGAGTCCCGCCAAGAGGAGAGCGCGCAGTGCTCTCTCCTCGGCGTGACTCCTTTGAATTCGGCTGCTTCTGCTGCTCATGCGCAGAAGCAGCCGAATTTAAAAGGAGGCGTGGGAGCAGCGCGCACGGGGTTGGCGGCGGCGGCGGAAGCCACCGCCGCCTGAAAAAGGTAAGGAGGAGAGCAGGGAAAAAAAGGAAAAAGGGGCAGAGCGGGGGGTAAAGAAAGCAGGGGGTGGTTTGTGTGCGCCCCCCCGGCGCATGCGCGCTTTGCGCGCGCATGCGCGCCAGGGTACCCATTAGCAATGGAGGGCCACACGGCCCGCAGGACATTTTCCCCATGGGAAAATGGCCCTCCATTGCAAAAAGTTTCCCCACCCCTGTATTACAGTGAGGATAATGGATCTCACAGTGGATTAATTCACATATTTTAGCATTACAATGTTTGTGGACAACTACCTTATGTATCCTCTGCTGGCCATGAACCCTACAGATGCCATCCATATCCAGCCATGGCACATATGACTTTGCATCTGTAAAACACTCAGGTATGTTGGTGTGCAAGGCTGCATACATCAAAATATACTGGCTAACTTTTACCAGCACTTGACTTTGTCTTGAGAAAATGATTTCCCTGAGAATATAAAAGGACCTGCAATTCCCCAGGAAACTTAAGTCTGAAAGCTGAAACAAACGAACATAGAGATCTAAATGCTTTACCACATGGATTCAGAAAGTAATAGAAATGTAGCAGGAGCCCCCGGAGAAAGCTGCTGAAATGGGTTACTTATTACAGCTCATTTTGCAACTTCTAGATAGCAAGTCTAATTTGCCTATTCAGCCAATTTAAGCTGTTAAAAAATTGGGAGTAGGGGAGGAGTGTTTTAAAATCTGAAATGAAAATCTGAAATGAAAAAAAATACAGAACACAGTGGAGTAAATATCGCCTACATTACATTGTTTCTTGTAGGGCTCTGTAAATTCTTGATGTAATGAGAATCTTGCCATGTAAAAAAAAAAAAGGGGGCCAGAATGCTGACCAAAACTAAATGTTTGCAGAATGGGGTCAAATGGGAGGGTTAGGTTTCCTCCGCCACTGCCGCAGAGGGGGCAGGGAAGCAAAACCTTTGAAATCACAACAGGAGGTAAAGGAGCTTCAGTACTTTGCTCCTGCCACTTTGCCTCTGCCATTATTTATTTAATATTATTTAATTTATTTTCTCTGTAAACTGCTTTGTGAACTTAATTGAAACACAGTGTATAAATATTTTTTTTAATATTAATAATGGTGTTGATCCTGATCACAGGGCCCACCCACTATTTGTACTTTAAAAAAGAAACCAACGGGACATGTTGCGATATCACTGGCGTAGGTCCGAGTTGACCCACCAGGCCCGCAGGGGATTACCCTGGGGCAAGGGCACAAATGTTCCCTTACCCCAAAGAGGCCTCACGAGGGATTCAGTGGATGCTGCGTTGGCACTGCTGGATCACCGCAACCCTTGTGACTCAGGTAGAACCATACCTTTAAAGCCCTATACGGCCTGGGGCCAGGATATCTGAGAGACCGCCTACTTCCATATATTCCGGCTCGTCTCCTTAGGTCATCAGAGAAGGCCCTTTTGAGGGTACCGTCGCCCAGGGAGGTGCGAGGGGCGGCGGCCAGAAATAGGGCCTTCTCAGTAGTGGCACCAACCCTATGGAATTCCCTCCCTCTTGATTTACGCACTGCTCCCTCCCTGGAGACCTTCCGGCGAGGCCTGAAAACTTTCCTGTTTAAGGAGGCCTTCTGAGTCCTTGCCTTTTTTAACATCCTGCACAGGTGGGGTGCTGCTGCTTTTTAATGCTTTTTTATGCTTCTGTTTTAATTGTAATTTGATGTATTTTTATTAATTTTAGATGATGTTTTTACCAGCTTTTGTGGATTGTTTTTTACTGTTTTAAATGTGATTATTTGTATCCCATGTTGTAAGCCGCCTTGGGTCCCTTCGGGGAGAAAGGCAGGGTAAAAATAGTGTAAATAAAATAAATAAATAAATAATACTGAAATGCACACATATACATTGGATCTCAGACAAGATAGGTAGCCCAATCCTACCTAAGTTTCTCCGTGCTGATGCAGTGGCGCTAGCGTGGGTTATGCTGCATCCTGCAGAGGAAATTAGCAGGTGGGGAGTCTCCTTGAGGTAAGGGGATATTTGTCCCCTTGCCTCAGGGAAAGCTCCAGCCCGCACAACGGACCTACTCGGATCCGCACCAGCCACCAGGCCTGAGAAGGGGGTTAGGATACAGTGCATGCCAGCCCCACTGATCCCCTCCTGGGCCCAGTTTGCCCACCCCAGCTTCCATCGCCACCCCCTTCCACCCTGTTCTGCCCCACCCTCCCCATGTCCTGCACTACTCAGAGCAGCACTTACCGGCATTGGTGCCGGCAGGAAGGCACAGGCCTTCCCACCAATCCTGCTTTCCGGCACACTGTCACAAACTGCTTTATAGCAGTGTTGCGATGGCTAGCAATGGCTGAGCGCATACTCCACCGGTGCTATGGAGGGATAGGATTGTGCCCAAAAAGTTGAAAAATGAATGTAAAAAAAAAATACACTGTCCTTCTGTGTCTTGAATGTTTCCTCTTTTTCTTCCCTTCTCCTTTGGCTATGATAAATAGCTGCTCTTTGACTACTTTTTTTAAAAAGCATATTATTTTTCCTAACTAAACTTGGATGTTCACCCAACATTTCCTAATAGGCTTTGCTTTCAAAAGCATTTCATATTTTTGTAGCTCTCCCATGAATTTTTCCTGCTTATCTCCACTTTCCCTTGAAGCACAGTCTGAAACCAACTAGACAAAAGTCCTGGCCCATACTGACTAGACAAAAACTATTCTTCCAGTCCACTTTACCTCCTTAGAGCAATAAGGACCATGAACAACCTCTGCACACTGAAGATAAAATCCATATAAATATCAGTTCCCATGCAGACTCCAAGCTGCAACATATGAGCATTAAGAGGATTTGAGATGCGTTTGTAATTTGGAAGTCACAGAAAATGATGAATTCACTTCATCCAAGGAAATACACATTACCAGAAAGTAGTAACTGCAGTGGAAAAAGGGGACTGGAAGTACAAACACAGAGACACACTCTTTTGAAATTCAAATACACATCGGAAAGCACATGAAAGTGCATTCACTTTTTTTTTTTAGGTGAAAATGATTTTCTTTTGGAAAGTTATGAGGATTTTTCCTCCACACTTTAACACCCCTTCCACTCCCCTATACTATGTGTTCAGGTATTTCTTCTATGATAAATATCAAACTGACAGGTCAGTAGTTTTGCAAGGCTTGGCCATTTTCCAGGGGGGGGAGAAACTCATGTTCTACAGAACTGCAGGTAGTACTAGGGTGTTTGAGAAAAACAGGAAAAAATGAAAATTTTGAATATGCTTTTGGAACACATACAAAGAATCCGACTTTTCGCTGCATCAGAACTGGTACTATGTTGCAGAATACTGGAGGATCATTTTGGCATGGAAAGATATCCATTCCTGTTTGCATAGCACCAGGTGGTATAACATCCTTGATGATGTATAAAATCGTAAATGAGAAACAAAAATAAAATAAAGCGGAACGGACAACGGCACAACTACGCCAGTGCAGGGAGCATTCCAGGGGCATCTGAATGCCCGCAGAATGTCCCCTGCACCGGCGGACTTGCGTTGGTGTACGTTCCGTGTCCAAACTGCGCATGTGAGGTGTCCAAGAGGGGTTATGCTAGTGTCCATCCTGCGTCCTTCGGCGTACGGCAAGTTACACTGGCATTAGTGCTCTTACACAGGAGGAATCTACTGTTACACTGGTGCAAGAGTTACACAGGATTACGGCGTCAGGCACCAAGGCAAACTATCCTTAGCAGAAAGGGAACCAGGAGTAAGCCTGGGTAAACATAAAGCAGCAGTGCAGTGAGACCCTGCATTTTGTTTCATCAACCAAAGGTTGTTGCAGGTAATCATAGCATTAAAGCAAAACCATGAGTGTTAGGTTAGATTCACAAGACACCTGACAAGACCATTTTACAGAACCTTTGTGAAATGTCTCATCACACACGACAATCTTGATTTTTTGAAGTTGTCAGAAATGTCAAAAATTCAGTTCCATTTGTGACTTCTTGCACAAAGGTGCTTCAAATAACATGTCTGGAAGGGCTCTATGTATAATGTGCCGTGCCCTGACTCTGTGACTCTGCTCAGGCTGCAATCCTATACACACACTTACCTGGGAGTAAGCCCTATTGAACAAAATAGGACTTGCTTTAGGACTTGAATGCATTAGGATTATGCTGCTAATCACGGCTATGCAAAATGAATGTTTTAAGTCTCTCCCCCCCCCCCCCCATCCCAGTCTAAACACTCTTTGGTGAGATCCACATGAAACTTGGTTGCTTGAAGAATACCATATGCATTTCATTTCTTGCACAAGAAGTCACAAGTAGAACTGAATCATTGTTTCTACACCAGTTTGTGCTCTTAGTGCTAATTCTTCATCCACATTAGTGGGTATTTCATAGTGCCCAACAGCTTAACTGTCCCTGCATGACCCTCCCCCTTTCATACATACCCTTATTTTTGTTTCTAGGGGCATGCACAGGAATTCCTGGAATTCCTGTGTGCTTTTTGTTTGTTTGTTTGTTTGTTTGTTTCAGAATTTATTTATTTTTTTAAGTATTGGCTTGGCACCATGTTGACGTGATGATACATCACCACTAATACAGACACTAATACAATGTTAACATTAATAGTTTATGAGTGCAAGGTGCCAGCCCAGCTCCCTGGAACTCTTCATCTGCATTTCTCCACAGCAGCAGCCTTCCTAGCTACTCTTAACATGTTGCTGAAAAGGAGAGGGGACAGTGTGGTAGTTCTCACTGCCACCCTGGGCAGCGAGTTGTGCCAAGATTAGGAAGGGGGTAGAAGAAAAGCTTGCTGGGCTGTAAACTTCTCCTGCCCTCCTTTTGCTGCAGGCTTCTGACCCCCCACATACAGGCATGTTCTGTGAGCAGGTGGCGTTATAAGAACATAAGAAGAGCCTTGCTGAATCAGACCAAAGGTCCATCTAGCCCAGCTTCCCGTATCTCACAGTGGCCCCACCAGATGCCTCAGGGAGCACACAGCCAACAAGATAACCTGTTTCCTGCTGCCACTCCCCTGCACCTGGCACAGAGAAAACCTACTTCTAAAGCCAGGAAGTTGCTTATGGCTTGTAACCTGTGATGGTCTTTTCCTCCATGAATCTATCCAAACCCCTTAATACGGAGTGGGCCAGCCAATAAAGGTGGTGGTGGTGCTAGTTGGGAGGCATGAGAGGGAATGTGAGAACAGGGTCTGGGGAATCTGCAGAGTCTCGAGAGTGATGTTTTCCTAATCTTTCTGCCAAATTTTGTCCCATTATGTAATAAGCAGTTACATAGTGGGACATCTCTAATGCCCCAAGAACATCTTTAGTGGCAGCAACTGTGATAGTAAAGCCAGGATGGTATAGTGGTTTGGGAGTCGGACTTAGTCCTGGAAGATCCAGGTTCAAATCCCCGCTCAGCCATGAAGCTTCCTGGGTGACCTTGGGCCAGTCACTATCTCTCAGCCCCACCTACCTCACAGGGTTGTTGTGAGGACAAAAGGAGGGGAGGAAATATGTACACCACTCTGAGCTCCTTGGAGGAAGGGTGGTATAAAAATGTGAAAAATAAGTAAATAAATAAATAAATAAATAAATAAATAAATAAATAAATAAATGGGGGAGTGAGTGAGCAAGGAACTTTAGGAAGAAAAGGAAAAGTCTCCACTGATGTGCCAGGTGCACATCAGTGTCAGGTGACAGGTGCAGGGGAGTGGCAACAGGAAACAGGTTATCTTGTTGTCTTGTGCTCCCTGAGGCATCTGGTGGGGCCACTGTGTGATACAGGAAGGTGGACTAGATGGGCCTTTGGCCTGATCCAGCAGGGCTCTTCTTATGTTTTTATGTTTTTTTTTTTAAAAAACAGACTCTGTGCCACCCCTTGGCACCACAAGGTTTTGTCACACAGATTCAAATTAAACCCCTTGCAAATTAAACCCCTTTGTGAGAATAGAGGTCTTAACTGCCCCCACTCTTTTTTTTAGGAGAAACTCTTTCTGTGGAAACTCTAGTCTGGGGAAAGAGGGCAACAGTTGTTAGCAGGCAATGGAAGAAAAGCAAGTAGCAAATACGGTGGGTTCTTGGAAAGCGCATGCTTTTGAAATGGGGATGAGCACCACACCCTAGAGTCGGACACAACTGGACTTAATTGTCAGGGGTAACCTTTACTTTTACCTTTTTACTACTAGTAGAGCACTAAAATAGTGACAACCCTAACAGATTGATGCAAAAACTGTAGGTGTCCTCAAAAACACAAGATGTTAGGTTGCAGCTGTACTCCAGTGTAAGGGAAGACATTAGGTGCAGCACCTAATGTTCAGCAACTGAGACCCACCTCCCTGCTCCCTCTTCACCTTGGAATGAGTTTTGGACTGGGACAGTAGTTTTTGCTGTCACCAGCTAAAACTAGGAAACCCCATAAGGAGAAGGAAGTCCCAGAAGGAGGCTGCTTTGTGCAAAACTCCCTCCTATATATACATGCAAGATGGCTTGTTGTTATACTCAAAGACACAATGTTTATGGGATTTCCAGCCATGTAATTTCAGCTCTTAGAATGAAGAAGTAAAGATTAATCTTACGCTTGTCAGTTGAAATTCCTCAGTTCTACCGCGATGCAGAGTAGGCGAAAGGATTATCCAAAGCTGACAGGACGATAAAAAGTCTTGAAATCTTCCCGCTTGACGTTTCTCCCCAGTCAGTTGGGGTTTCTTCAGAAGCAAAATTGACTCAGCCACAGGCTGAAAGATGTCCACTTTTGCTTCTGCTCTTTTGCTTCTGAAGAAACCCCAACTGACTGGGGAGAAACGTCAAGTGGGAAGATTTCAAGACTTTTTATCGTCCTGTCAGCTTTGGATAATCCTTTCGCCTACTCTGCATCGCGGTAGAACTGAGGAATTTCAACTGACAAGCGTAAGATTAATCTTTACTTCTTCATTCTAAGAGCTGAAATTACATGGCTGGAAATCCCATAAACATTGTGTCTTTGAGTACTCCCTCCTATGTTAACAAAGAATCCCAAATTCCATTCCTTAATACCAAACTGGTCTGGGAAGATGGGTAAACCAGTTCCCTCCCAAATAAACTGAAACCAGGCAGGTAAAACAGTAAAATAAAGGAAGTTTATTGGAGTGGTTAAACATACACAAAATGATAGGCAAAGTTGGAGAGAACAAGTCACACACAAAATGTAGGAAATGTTCACACAGCGGCTGGATGGCCACCTGCCAGTTGTGCACACTGAGCAGGGGGTTGTTGGACAAGATGATGTTGAAGGTCCGTTCCAACTCTAACATTCTGTGGTTCTGGGATTCTAAGCAGGCAACAGCACAGGGCAAGAAGGTGAAAGTGGTTGGCTAAAAAGTTGCCATAGAGGTTAAAAGGGAAGTTGAAAATAAAACATAACACTAATAGGACTTACTGGGTACTTTCTGTACCCTAGGTACTCATGCTAGTTGAGAATCTTGGTTCTTACATCCAGGCCTAGTTGGGCACATGATGAGTGATCCTTATCTAGGCACCCAATGCTTGAATGAGAGACCAGGGTAAATGGGCAGAGAAGGGTGCCTGACTTTGCTTTTTATAACCTGTGGAGGAGAAGGAGGAAGGTCAACAATAGGGCGAACATTTCTTCAGGATGGTGAGGCATCTCTGAAGAGATCTGAATCCAAAACAAGTGAAAAATAGGGGGAAATCAGGTATTTTACCACATCCAAGAACAGCGAGCAGAGCACAGAAACCAAAAGGGTAATGATTTTGCTGCCCCAGGGCTGCTAGGCCGCACCTCAGGAAAATGGGATGTTCATCCCCTTCCCTGGGTGTAAGCAAGCCTGGGGTCTATGGGACTCCTCGAATGCATGCCAGGTCCAGACCTGTATATTCGCCGAGGTGGTGGCAGGGCAGCACGGGCCGGGAAGGGGCCTAGGCCCCCTCCCTCACTGCCCCGCCCCACCCTCCCACCGACTGGCACAGGACTTACCTGCGGTGGCCGAAGACAGGTGCACTACATGGCGGAGTAAATGGTGCCGGCCTCCATGCTGGCACCGCTTACTCCCCGGGTGTCAAAAACGTGCCTTATGGCACGTTTACAACACCTTAGACTGGTGGATCACCAGGTTCGCCGGTCTATAGTTAGGCAGGATTGTGCCATTATCCAAGATATCTGAACTCAGCTCTTATGGCTTACTGCAGAGAGCTGGAACTCAATAGGTAGTATATACTTTGCACACAGAAGATCCCACGTTCAATCACTGACATCTTAAAGTAGGACTGGGAAGGACCTCTGTCTGAATCCTACCATTACCAATTGATGTTAACAATACAGAGTGAGGTGTAGCATGGGTTTGACTCCTCATGAGGCAGCATTGTATGTTGAGAACAAATACACGTGCCTTAAATTGGACAGAAATAATTATGCATACAGTACAGTGAAGATGGAATAGAATCAGAGTTGCATGCTCGGCCTGTCCCAGTTAATATTCTACTCCTGAGTATTCTCCAGCCAAATATTTTGTCTGAAATACTTGCTCTTAAGTTACACTGACCCAAACAATTGGATTATTTGTTTTTCTAGACTACTGTTTAGCCCTAATTCTCCCTTTGCTTATGATGTATGTTGAAAATTGAGGCTTGTCGGCTTTGATTTATCTGAAGACTGCCATGATAAGATTCCAAAATAAGTTTCAGCTACAGATGGAGAGATAAATACAGTGCACAAGCATTATCTGTACATTAAAGAGTTTGCAATTTCTGCCTCAAAACAAAATGAAATGCATATTAAGAAGGGTGGGGAAAGAGAAAGAGCATAATGAAGGCAAAATTGAAAAGCAGAGATGCTTTACCCAGATGTAAGGAAATCAAGGGATGATCTGGTAACTGCTTTCTGCCTGTTTTATTTTCACTTAATGTTTTCTTTCAGAGACAGCTATTCAGATCAGAAGCTACATGCCTGTCAAGTTTTGTTGGAGTCATCAAAACGTATTTAAGAATGAGCAAAACTGGTATTTCAAGGCTCACCATGAAACTGCAACTGCTAACAAAACAGTAGCCCTTCCTCACGAGCAGCCCGATCCTGCCTAACTATAGGGACAAAATCCCCTTCCCCCGAGGTGAGCTCACGCCGCGCTGGTGCAAGCCGCAATGCGCACAGAATGCAGCGGTCAGCCACTTAGGCTGGCCGCGTATACTTGCACAGGATTGCACCGTAAATCTATTTTTTTTTACTCTGCTACACCCTTGATACTTGTATCCTGTAACAAGTACAAAAAACAGTTCAGAGTAGGAAAAAGCACTGGCCATGAGAGCCATAAGCTCCTCCCAATCCTGTATCATTCCTCTGGGAAACAGTCTAGAGAGGGTCTGTTGAGAATGCTGCACACCTTGCTTCCCAAGTCAAGAATGTCCTTCCCTGTCTCTGCCAGCTTCTGTCACACCTGTCTCACCATCACTGCACAGAGATTCCACAGGGATGAATCTATTTGTATAGTTTTAATGGCTTTGAGCAAGTACATTTGTAAACTAAAACCTGAAGTTACAGAAAGCTAATCGATATTGTCTGCCAGAAAAAAAAATAATTCCTATTTTCAAAGCCCTTAGTGCACCCAAGATACCACTCAGTAGTAGAGCATATGTTTTTGCAATCAGAAAGTCCCAGGTTTAATCCCTGGCATCTCTAAGTAGGGCTAGGAAAACCCCTGTCTGAAACTCTAGCCACTGCCATCAGAATACAAAGCTAGATGGACCAATTGTCTGACCAATATGAACAAGAGTTCTATGTAGCCCAGTGACATTCTCCCACACATACTGCTAGTACGGACACATCCTACACAGTTGAGCAATCAGATCTATCAATCCCAACACAATTTTTAAAAAAGAAAAGCAGTCTGGGGAAAGAGAATGTAGAAGCCCACCGTTTTCCCTCTCCAAATCACTCCCCCTGCTGCAAGGGTTCTTTATTTCCTGTGTGGGGTTCCAAACACATCTTCAGAGGGGGCTATCTCTCCCACCTCAAACCACTACACTATGCAGGTGGTATTTGGCTGCACTCACTTGAACAATTAGACCACCCAGATCAACCATTCATGCTTTGGAGACAGACTCAGTAGGGACATGCATTCCAAGTCAATCCTTCAGCTGCAAATTTCAGAGGACTGTGGTTTTATTTACAAAGTCAGCAGCAGGCACAAAATAGAAGCAAATCTCTTTTCAAGCTATAGCAATAGCAAGCAAGAGAAGGATATATTATTGACAGAATTTCTGAGAAATATAAGGAATTGCATAGCTGAATTAAATTGCATGGGGCCCAATTCTATCCAACTTTTCAGAACTGATGCAGCCCCTAGGTAAGGGAACAAATGTTCCCTTACCTTGAGGAGGCCTCCATGACTGCCCCACTGCCACAGGGTGCAGCTCACATCCTGTTGGCACAGCTGCATCAGCGCTGGAAAGTTGGATAGGATTGGGCCCTAAAAGTGGTACATGCACTTCTCTGTAGAGGCTCATTTCAAAACATTTTCTTGAAGAGAGCCTTTGTTTTACTGTATGAAAATCTCAATATTAACTCGGGTCATAAGTGCACAACATTGCTGGCAGGTGACATTACCAAACAGCAGTGCGAAATACACCTGCAGATGACACAACCTCTCCATGGAACAGCGATACACAAAACTCTTACGCAGATCCCTTTACAGGACTGATCCTCAAGACAAGAACAGAAGTCACTGCATTCATGACCTCAGTTCTAGGATTCTTGTCAGAATAAGACATTTTAGAAATAGGATTTTTGCAGTATGTGTGTGAATAGAGGGAAGGAGGGGTTGAAGATGTAATATCCTGCAGCAGCTTAACATGAATTTTTTTCAGCTCTCCAATTACGATGATTACATAAAACCCCATGACAGAATCATAACGGTCCTGTGGAACCAGCAATCACAGATTCACAGGTGCTCCAAACGCAGCCTCTAATTAAATTCTTGGACAGCATCACATCTCTGTACACTCCAGTCAGCATCAAGGGAGATTTTAGGACAATAGGACTCTTACTAAGACATGACAGTCTCTGCAAGTCAGTTTATCACCACCTTACAATTTTTTTCTGGCCACCTACGTACTCACTCAGTAGTTCTATGTCCTTTAGCCACTCACTCAGCTTGCCAACCCCATCCACCACTTCTTACTTTTAACTCCTCATCCTGCCCAGACCATATAGCTGCTCCTGTTTCAAGGGCTGTCAAGTACATTCCAGATTTGGGAGCCTGGCAGATTAGGCAGTTGGTGACAATATCCTAGATCAGTGGTTTCCAAACTCTCGTGTAAGTCGTTGCGGGGAAGCCCCAACAGCAGCAATGGCACTCCCAGGATCGTGCCGATGCCGGGGGAAAAAGTGAGGTTGGACTTACCAGGGGTCATGTCAGCCCTCCGGAGGGTGTGGGGGACCATGGACCCCTCTGTGGGCCTCCCGCACCCCAGATTAGCTTCAAATCACCACCGGAGGGCTTGTGCAACCCCTGGTAAGTCCCAACCCCCCTTTTCCCCTGGTACTGGCGCGATCCTGGCAGTGCTGTCGCACGTCACTGCACATCACCACCCCCTTAAGGGGGTAGCGACAGATTCTTCCCAACTGTGGCATCTTGATGCCCTAGTTTGGAAACCCCTGCCCTAGATGACTACTCATTTAGAAAGTGCAACAATTTGACAAGGGACCTACAGACCAAGCTTCCTTACAGTGCTGGGGAATGCACTTTACTGCATTTTTTGCATGATGCATCTCCCCATGGCCGACCCAAACCCTCTTGACACCTGAGGTGGAATGCCAAATGCTGCCCCAATGATGTGCCTGCTTCTCCCACTCTCCAATATTTTAGTTCAGCACTCCCCTCCCCTCCACATTTCTTCTAACTCTCTGTTCCCCTCTTCTTTTTCCAATCCAGGGAGTGAAAGGACAAGGAGGAGCAATGGAGGCAAGTAGGTGGACAGAGATGAGTGCAAAAAAGAGGTAGAGATTTTTATGGGTTTAAAAGATCATGTAAAAAAATTATAATATCAAACAAGTAAAAGGAATTCCAGTTTAAATTCTTACTTGTTTGATACTTGTAAGTAAGTAAGTAAAGTCTTACTTGTTTGATATTATAAAAAAAAATTACATGATCTTTTAAACCCATAAAAATCTCTACCTCTTTTTTGCAATATGTCTGATCATGAGAACATCCATGCTACATTAGAGATGAGTGCCCCCATCAATCTGTTGCCTGAGGCAACCACTTCAGTTGGCCTCATGGATGGGCCTTCCTGCTTCATGGTCTGGGTAGAGTCAATGCTAGGTGAGCACTGAGCAGGCAGGTGAGGTATTCTTAAGAGGATCTAAACTAGCACCAGTCTTCTTATATGCAAGGGAAAGAGCAGTGCTGACCCAAAAGGTCAGTCTCTCCCTTTTTTACATGTACCTGAGGGCAGTGTAGTGCTTCCACCTTCATGATTACTCCCATGCCAATTCAAGTATTTATTTATTTATTATTTAAAATACTTATATTCCAATTTTCCCTCCAACATCGGGCTGCCCAAGGCAGATTACGACGTTTTAAAAAACAGAATAAAAACAATAGATACAACACTATTAAATCATAAAAGCAGCAACCATAAAGAGTTAAAATCTGGCAGTAAAGCAATAAAATCAGCAGCAGCACAATAATAATAATAATAATAAGAAGAAGAAGAAGAAGAAGAAGAAGAAGAGGAAGAAGAAGAAGAAGAAGAAGAAGAGGAAGAAGAAAGGGCTAATAAGAATAGCAAAAGCACACAAAATCTCAAAGATGGTGGTAAAATCATAACAAAGCCGGAGCTACCAGAAATTAAGAGGGGAAAGCAAAACAAAAATGGAAGGTTTTTAGCACCTGTCAGGAGGCAGTGGCATTGGTAGCGTGCCCCAGGGGGGGGGTGATGACGCATTTCGTGTCATCGCCCTGCATCCTGCACTCCTGGAAAGCTTCATTTGAAGCCTTCTAACAGTCAGGGCAGGCCGTTGGGTCCATCCAAAGTGCCGAAAACAGCGCGAAAACACTTCACGGCTGTGCAAACGCAGCCACTCCAGATTCAAAAAAGCAGACACAGAGCAGAAAGCTGCTGCCACGGCTCCTCTTTGTGAGGAGACCATGGCTGTCACCCAGGGCACAGGAACCCCCCCCTCACCTGGCCCCGGCCTGGCTAGACTACTGCTAGCAGGGAGGGCATAGACCTTAATTTAAACGAGAGAGAATTCCATAATTGTGGCACCACCACAGAGAAGGCCCCACTTCTTTTTGCTACCAATTTATACCCAGCAAGAGTTTCCACCCACAGGAGGGCCCTCTCAGATGACCTTAGGGGACCAGCAGTTGATATGGCAAAGGAGGAGGTTCCTCAAATATCCTGGTTCAAAACTATAAAGGGCATCAAAGGTTAAAACTAGCACCTTGAATGGTGCCTGGAAATGATCTGGCAACCAGTGCAGCCGCAGGAACAGTAGTTGGGCAGAGTCAAACTACTGAGCCCCCCAAACCACATGGGCATAATTGCACTAGTAGCACCTATGTGGCTACTAGTGATATTGTGGTTAGCAACTGCATAAGCCACATTCCCAAGGATTGAGCATCTGTGTGGTTTCCTATTGTACAAGCCCTCTTGTATACCTGGAGCAGTATGCAGGCTTTTTGGAGCCATAGCAAGGAACAGGATATTTCAATTTTATATTGCAATGATGAATGCAAATCCAAAACACAGATCTTATATTATTGACCCTTCACTGTTCAATCTCATTGAACTAAACAGAACGAACACCTCAACAATTCACATAGCAGCACTGGAGTCTCCCACTACTACTCCAGTAAGCATCACTCTAGTAACAAAAGCAAAGCAGCTTAATCCCATTAAAACTATACAGCATTTTATTTTACAAGAGAGAAACTATCATATGCCATTTAACGCTTAAAACGAAGTAGTTGTAAATCTGGCAGTGAAGGGGCATAACTGGACTGTTCTGTAAAAAAAATGTGCCAATGGATTCCAACTGGTGCAGGATTTGCCTTAACAAACCATCAAAAATCAGCACAAGGTTGTTGGTTTCTTACTTTTTATATTTTAAACAGCAGCCACTCCTGGAGTGTTAGGTGCAGGAAAAATGGAGTTGGGATTCTATAGCTATTACATGGAAGAACAAATAAATAAGACAGAACTATAAACAAAGAAAAATAGAAACAAAGAAAGATAGAAAGGGCAAACTGACAGCCCAATCCTATCCAGGGTTGGGCTGTCCTGTGTAGCCCATTATGACAGTGGAAGTGAGTTCCGCGGTTGTAAAATGGCTGCCGACAGAGTGTGGAGTGAGGAGCACTGGAGGCCATTTTGCATGCACTGCTGCAAGAGGCAGCAGTGCCACAACTCCACTGCCAGACTCCCCCCGTACCCACCGGACCAGATAAGGCAGCGGTGGGGGCAGGGGGTGATGGGGAGGGGGCAAAAAGTGGTGGGGAGGAGGCGGGAGGGGAGGATCTGGCACCATGGTGCATGCCGGATCCTATTCCCTCTGTTTGGAGTCTCCCCACTCCTTTCTTCTCCTTGGACTTGCGCCAGCTAAAGAGCTGATACAGGATCAAGAAGACCCATCAGCGAGCAGAAGGATTGTGGAGGGGTAAGGGGAAATAACCTCCTGATTCCCCCCCCCCCATTTGATACAGCCTGTGCATTTTTTGGTATAGCTGCATCGGCACGGGGAAGGATAGGATGAATCTAGCAGAATTTTATCACTTGAGCGATTATAAGCTTTCCAACAATTGCCTGATTTATTTCTACTTGGAAGTCAATAAAAAGGAAGTTTAAGAAAACCGAAAGCAATTCTTTTTCTGGTTTTATTGTAAAATGTTTTGAGAGCCAGTTTGGCCAGAAACAGCGTAATAACACAGTTTGAAAAATTAATGTGCATTACAGAGTTTCCCTTTCCTAGTTTAAAAAAGTGGAAAAAGAGATAATGATAACAAAAGCTGTCCCTGGATCTCATGACACAGGTGTTAAACAGTCAAACAGCAAAATTGAGGGAAACTATATAACCACTTTATGAAAACCTGAAATATCCTGTGAATATGACAATTAAAATTCTGTCATTAATTATAGAAAGCTCCACTAATATTAATGTAGTTCAGTAGATTTAAGAGTCTAACAGCCCAATCCTAAGTAAATTCCTCTGTTGCCGATGCAGCGGTGCCAGCATGGGGATGTACCTGCTCCAGCAGGCGTCGCTCCAGCTGCCAGTACCAGCAGGAAGGCTCTGGCCTTCCCACCAGCGCTGCTAGAAGGTGCGCTGTCGCAAACTGCTTTACGGCACTTTTGCGACAGCACTCCGCCAGTGCAACTGCTGGTTAGGATTGGGGCATTAATCCACAGAACCACAAGCCCTTCTCTACTGCACTCTGAGACTGAGCTCTTTGTGTGAGTCAACAGTCCCTGTTAAGCACCCTCATGGAGTCATTCTTGGCTAGGCTTGCCAGGTCAGAGGCATCCCCAAACCTGAGATTCAGGAAGAAGGCCCTGGTGATGCTATAAGGTGGGGTCTTATGCTGTCACAAAGTTGTATACCATGAAATGGACAGAAAAATCTGGTGCCAGGGTGAAGCTCCCTTTGTAAAAGGAAAAATATCAGGGGAGAATCTTAATTTCTAAAATTGAATATTCCTAATTTTCCTAGTGGAAAAACTGCATTTTTTTCAGACTGAGTGAAATACTTTTAAAACTAGTATTTTAAAATAAGATTGTTACATATTGTTACTTTTATTCCTGGTTTTAAACCTAATACTTTGTATATTTGTGCTGGCCATGATAGTTTTAGACCAGTGTTTCTCAAACTGTGGGTCGGGACCCACTTGGTGGGTCGCGACCTGATTTCTGGTGGGTCCCAGGTGATGGAAAGATCAGATAACTAATTGCCACAAACTCTGAAGCTATTCAAAAATCAGATAGCTACTAATTGCCCTTCAAAGAGCTGAGCTCTTGCAATTTGCAAGATCGCTGCTAATTACCCTACAAGCAGCTGAGCTCTTTACTAGTAAGTAAAGCCAGGATGGTGTAGTGGTTTGGGAGTCGGATTTAGACCTGGAAGATCCAGGTTCAAATCCCCGCTCAGCCACGAAGCTTCCTGGGTAACCTTGGGCCAGTCACTATCTCTCAGCCCCACCTACCTCACAGGGTTGTTGTGAGGACAAAAAGGAGGGGAGGAAATATGTATACCACACAGAGCTCCTTGGAGGAAGGGCGGTATAAAAAATGTGAAAAAAGTAAATAAAAAAATATTTATTTATAGATCACATTTTTTAAGTCTTGTAAAGCTAGGTGGGTCCCGATAGAGTGTCATTTTAAAAAGTGGGTCCCAGTGCTAAAAAGTTTGAGAACCACTGTTTTAGACTGTTTTTAATATTGTTACAGTCAATTACTGTATTTCTTCAATTCTAAGACGCATGTTTTTTCCCAATTAAGCATTTCAAAAAATGGGGTGTGTCTTAGAATCGAAGGTCTCCGAAAAGCACCCCAAAATGCTATCTTCTTACTTACTGGGGCTTGGGGGAGCTTCAGGGAGACCTGCTTGACCCTCTGCAGGCCTCCCTGATCTTCAGTTTGGCAAAACCCGGTGATTTTCAGCCATTTCCGGTTTTCGGAAAAAACAGAAATGCCCAAAAATCGCTGTTTTTCGCCGAACTGAAGATCAGGGAGGCCTGCAGAGGGTTGCGCAGGCCTCCCTGAAGCTCCCCCAAGCCCAGGTAACGAAGGAAATGGCACTTTCTGGCGGGGCCAGAAATGCTATGCAAAGGCAGTGCACTCAGTCATCCTCAGCTGCAGGAGACATGCTGGGGAGAGTTGTTGCTGAGCAGGTAGATTCAATGAAGAGAGGTGAGTCTTACAAGCAATGGATTTTTTTTCCCCTGCTGGTGGTACTGAAAGTAAAGGTGCGCCTTAGAATCGATGGCGCCTTAGACTCGAAGAAATATGGTACATTGCTGCAAACTCCTGCTGTCACACCACTCCACCTTGTCCTCCAGGCCAATGGGAGGAGGTGGACTGGTCACACCATCAGCACACACTAGATTTTTTATTGGAAGGGTAGGCAGCAGAGGTGGCCTTGCAACTTGAGTTCTGGGCTGACAATCTGACATCTGGCAGCACAGCTGGAGAGCCTGAGATGGTCCTTGAAAACCTGAGTCTCAGGCCAAAAACCTGAGATTTGGCAACCCCATGTTTGCCTCCCCATCAAGTGTCTCACTTTGCTGGACCAAAGCTTATCCGTAACATTGCTAGGACTGCTTATCCATAACGTATCTGTAATACAACCTTGTCATTAACATTCAGTTCATAATAATTATCATTATTATTGTTGTTATGAATATTTATATATTACTTTTGAACAATTAACATAATGTTCACAAAGCACTTGACGTAGCAAAATAAATGAAAAAATTGGGATTCCCTGTCCCAAAGCAGTTCACAATTAAAAAAAAAGACACAAGACAAACTGTGATTTCTAGAAATACACAACTGAGACACTCTCTGTTTCTCCCTTGAATGCCCTAGACCAGGGGTTCTCAACCAATGGTACTAGTACCAACATTGGTTCTTTGGCTGACTGATGGTGGTACTTGGACCGCCAGACCACCGGAACCCCACTCAAACGTAGCGCTTTCAGTGGCACGTTTTTGCTCCTGAGAGGGTCATAAGAACATAAGAAGAGCCCTGCTGGATCAGGCCAAATGCCCATCTAGTCCAGCTTCCTGTATCACACAGTGGCCTCACCAGATGCCTTAGGGAGCACAAGACAACAAGATAACCTGTTTCCCGTTGTCACTCCCTTGCACCTGGCACAGAGAAAACCCACTTCTGCCTTTGGCGGAGTCTCTTGGGAATGCGAGAAAGCAACCTCCTGGCTTTAGAAGTAGGTTTGTGCCAGGTGCAAGGGAGTGACAACAGGAAACAGGTTATCTTGTTGGCTGTGTGCTCTCGGGCATTTGGTGAGGCCACTGTGCGATACAGGAAGCTGGACTAGATGGACCTTTGGCCTGATCCAGCAAGGCTCTTCTTATGTTCTTATGTTCTGTAACACCCCCCCGCCCCCCGCTCAGAGCCTCCTACCTATTTGCTGGCCTCCGAAAAACTGAAAACCCAGAAGTAACTGGCGATGTCATCACCGGTCACGTCCAGTGGTATGCAACAGGAGAGTGGCGCTGGAGGTGGTACTCGGCTGGGAAGGGACAGAGAACCCCTGCCCTGGACCACACTGCTTTGATCAGCCTGGATTAAGGGGGAAAGAGCTCCCTTGCTCTCACATCAGGACCAGAATGGATGGGAAGAGGAAGTGTGGAGGAGAGGAACATATTGGGCTAGTGCACTGACGTCCCCCTCTTCAAATCCAGGGATGGGGGGGTGTGAAGGGAAGAAGGCAGAATTGACATGCTGCTAGGTAAGGGTGGGGGACACCTTAGTGCACTACCTAAGGTGCTAGGCTAGTCCTGGCATAAAAAAGCCAGGAGAACAGTATACACTTATGTACATAATACGTATACATATTACACATTTGTACATTTATGTACAGTAGCTTTCAGATAATACAAACGATATGCTAGCCATAGGATACGAATTACAAAAAGCCCTCTAATTGACCTATAAGCCAATCATATATAGCCATAACTAGATTCTTTCCTGCCTGCCTAGATCAAATGAAACACACACACTTCAAAAATTGTCAACACTTAGAATAGCTAATGTACAATAGCTTCTGCTTTGGTTTTCCACAGAACTGATATAAATCTGGCCACAACTGAAACAGACATCCATCCATGTGCTATACAATCAAAGTGAATAAATTGTGACTAGAAGGCAAAACCCAGTTTCCAGGCACAGCTTGTCCTTCAAGTTCTTTCACTGAAATTATCAAGATGATTATCTAGCTTCTTGCATGTCCTAGGAAGTGCACACATTAGCATCACAAAGCTCTTAATGCTCAGAGCCCCCAACCGCATCACTTTTTGGAGCCAAACTGCAGAATTTTCTGGCTGTATAGTCTTCTATAATTGTCTAATCATGGTTTGAGAATGGCCTTCCTGTTTCTAATCCTCACTTCAAGTTAGCTACCCTATTCCTACAACCATTTCTTCTTGCTCTTTCTTTAGCGGTTTTCAGACTCTGGGCAGGCCACCACATGCCTACGTCATTTCAGCACCTGACATTCTTGGAATGGACCAATGAAGTCCTTACAATAACCGCAAGGATATGCTAATTGCTGGAGGAGATAATCAATGCTAATACTCTTAGGTTATTATCCCAGTTCCAAAAGGTCTCAACCTATAGCGTGTTTCCTTCAGAGAACACTTCCACTTAGAAAAGCTCAACCAGAAGCAGCATCGATTCATGCCCAACAGATATGCCCATCCAGTGAGAGACTCCTTGTATAGAGCATTTCATTAGCAGACAAAACTTTTTTAAGAAAAGCTTTTTTTTTGGCATTCCACAACCATTGTGAGCATTTACACAGAAGGGGTAATAGTTTGAAGAAAATCACAGATTAACAGCATTCTCATCATAGTATCCATTTTTCTTTAGGCAGACTTAGGTATACAACTGATACCACACAACTTGATTTCACACAACAGTCATACAACATGATACCACACAACATGATTTCACACAACAGTCATATAGTAACTGATCTGGAAGTAGCCCAGAATTGCGGCAGAAATAACAGGAGCCTAGATAGTTAGCAACACATAAGAGGTGATTTTGGAATCCATTTCAGCATCATATAACAGACAGCTGTCATACAAGTACATATTCAAACATGTTTAGAAACAAAGATTGAATTTATCACCAGCATATACATCTCCAGGTTTATAAGATTTGTAAATAAATATACACAGGCCCGACATATATTACATAATTTCCCAGCCATTCAACATTAGGAGGAATGTGATTAATCCTCCATGACATGCTCTGAACTTTCCGTTCAGATAGGTTCTTCCTCCTCCTTCTTCAGACCTACTGGCAATGAATGTCATTTGACCTGCAGATTTCACTCTGAATAACCATCAGAGAAACAAAACAGTGGCATTATTCCGCTAACCAATTATCTGCCTGCATTTACTGTTCGAGCCCAGAGACTAGCTTGCTAAATATGTAATAAGGGGGATGGGGGAGGAAGATTTGACAGAAATGAGGGGAAATATCTTCACACTTAAATAAGTGGAGAACATGTCTTTGACAGAGCGAAAAGGCAACCAAGCAAAACACAGAAGCTGGGATCTACAGCACTCTGATCTGGGCAGAGGGATTGGAAGGCTGGCTCAAAAAGTGAGGAAGAAAAAGCAGTCGACCTTTTGCAATTTCTTCTATAAGCTGTCCATGAAGAATGTTCTCAGAAGTGGATTGGAAATGTGGTTAGGCTTTTCAAAAGGGAAAGCTGTTATAAACTAGCAGGGATGGAGAGAGGCTCTGGTACCATTTCGCTTTCTGTTCTGTAATCCCATCCCCTCTTCTCTTGCCTTTCCCCTCTGGTTGCTAGGAGGAACATGTGCCTATACTCCATCATGTGTTTACACTTTAGGAATGTCTCATTCTTCCCCCTTCCCCTCCCCATTCCTATCCCAGGGAGAATGGCGGTGACTGAGACTATGCTGCCTTCCCAAAAGGCTCCATCTTATTATCCCATACCCATGCTCCCCTCCCGACAGGGCTTTCATCCCAGCCAGGGTTCACGGGTGCCAAACCACCCTGGTTTTCCAAGCCAGAACTCAACCCTGAAACAAGGGGAAGTCATATATAGGAGGATTGTTATCCAGTGATGAGAGGCTCCGAGAACCTTTTTCCTTACTATCTTCTTCTTCTTCTTCTTCTTCTTTCTTCTTCTTTCTTCTTTCTTCTTTCTTCTTCTTCTTCTTCTTCTTCTTCAGTCCTCTCTCTTCTCCTGTCTCCAAGGGAGAGGAAAAATCCGGAGCTGGATCTGAGAGAGGTTACTGCGGAGTCTCGCACCTCTCCAATGGAAGTGTTCCACATTTGCAAAGGGGGTCACAGTGGACGGGAGGAGGATCTGCACATGAACAGGATGTCACCCCAAGGCGCCGAGATCAAAGGGGGCCTCGCCACGATTTCCCTTCTAGGAGCTGGAGGTGGTACCTACTACACCGCGTCCCCAGCCAACTCCGGTCACTCGCGCGCCTAATCTCCCCTGAGAGACTCGCCCTCCCTTCCTCCCCTCTCCGCCTCGTTCTGTTTTTCTCCCTTCTCCTAAGCGAGCCGGCTCACCGACTTACCCACTCGAGCACCCTCAGGAAAGCCAGGGGCTCCTTCACCGCCCGGAAACTCCCCTTGGAGGCGAGCTGTGGAGAAAACAACACGAGAGAGGGCAGGGTCAGGGAACGCTCGCTAGGAATCCTAGCCTTGCGCGCCGGCCAGGCTCCTCAAACGCGCCTACCTGGTCGACGGTCTCCATCCCTGCCCAGCTCGTGGTGGCGCGCAAACTTCAAGTCCCCCTCAGGCGGTGTCCAGGTGCCAGGAGCGCCCCGAGGAGGAGGCTAGAGGCTGGTCGCGCTCGGCCAAGAAGGCAGGCGGCGGCCAAAGAGCCCGGGTTCGAGCGAGACGAAGCAGAGCAAAGCTGAGCTCCCAGCGAACATCCACGCCCGAGCCGAGCGCGCTGGGCGGAGGGAAGGGAAGGAGGGGCGGGCTGCCCTGGCTCGCAGCTCTGCCTCGCTCGCGTCGTCTAGGCGTGTGCCACTTGCCCGGGCCGCGGAGGAGGCGGCAGCAGAGCGGAGCTGAGGCGCGCGCGAGAAGAGACGCTTCAGCCGCCTCGCCTTTGGCCAGGTGAGGAGGTGCCCACCGCCCGGCTCGGCTGACCGCCGGCTGAGCGCTTCCCTCCGCAGCCTAGTGTCGGTGCCAGCGTTCCCGCCGCTTGTTGGAACAGAACCGACGACGTGGGGAACTCCGGGCCCGGGGAGAAGAGTTTTTTTTTGGGGGGGGGGAGGAGAGAACAAGCAGCAGCAGCGCTTAGTTAGGGCTACAGCTGCACCAGCCGGTTTTCCCGCGCTGCGTCCTTGACCACGTTGTGACTCGCTGGGGGCGCAACCCGCCCCGCAGTCCGCGTCATGTCACTGAAGAACCGCGTCTTCCTTCTACGAGTTTCTGCTAAATTGAAGGACAAGCAGTCCTTTCCTAGGCACACTCACTTACTTAGACAGACGTAAGGGCCAGGGAACTCCTTAGGACTGACTTTCTTTTTGAACAGCATCAGCAATGTTTGTATGTACAGTACATGGCGCCTTATTTAGTCACGTGGGCAAAAACAGATCCCTGCCGCAAGGATTTTACAAATTAAAACAGACCGCAGGGCAAGCAACAGAGGGAGGAAGAGCGGAGACGAGAGTAGGGCATGCTGGCAATTCAATTACACGTACTTGTTTATTATGAGCTCCTGAGCAAATTCCCATGCACTTCAAAAATCCTCCAGCTCAAAAGATGGGGAACATTCCCTGATGTTTATCCAGGTATCAGAGGAACATTTCATTGCAGAAAGCAGGGCCCTCTTTAATAAGGTGTCCGCCTTCATGCAAAGCAGCACAGAATGAAGAGCCCAAGAGGGGGTTTGTTTCTAACCGGTGCACTGAGTGTGCCTGCCCGACGTTGCCCCACATCTGTCAGCCACTGGGTGACTGTGCAAGTCCTCATGCTGATCGCTGCTAGTTCAAATTAACTCTGAGAGTGACTATATTCAGTGGGGTTTGATAAAGGTACATAGGACTGCAGCCCTAAGACTACATGGCTGCAAACTTCTGCACACTTCACCAGGTGCACTATGAACTCCATGGCTGAACACAATGGGAATCACTTGCAGAGAAATAAGCATGCAGACGATTGGAAGTTGGGGAAGGTAGCGAAAAGAGGTATGAAGTAGCTTGGAGAGTTAGCTAGGAAGATGTTCAGCAGTTTGGACTATTAGTGATTGGCGTAACAATCAGCACTGGCATCCAGCAGTTTGCAAGTGTTGGGCAATGATGGCAACATTATGTGCCTTTAGCACACCGATTCAGAGTGGCCCTCTTTGGCTCTAATTCTGTGCTTCCATGCAGGAAGCAAATAAAGAGGTGCTTCCTTTCTGCTGTGTGCCTCACAGTACTGTATTATCACAAACACTACAAAACATTCCCTGTAATTAAGGTGTTGCGCTTTAAACCTTTCAGTTGGTCAGCTGCCTATTCTCAAAGCATGGGGGATATTCTTGAGTGTTTGTTGAAAAGCCATTATACACCCTGTATGGAAGTGCACCATGTGAATCCCAAATGGGTTCTTCCTTTGGGATTCGAGAGGCGTGCTGCTATTCTGCTCCTCAAACAAATACATGCCTTGTGTGGACAACTGTGGTGGAAAATGACACCTATGCCCTTTATTCCTTGCACAGGTGTACTACGTTTTGAAGGGATGGTGGTGGTGAGAACGGTGTTTCCAGCATTATTTCTGTCTCAAGAAAGGAAAACAGAACCCATGTTCTCAAGAGAAGAGTGCGTATGGAAAAGCTGAAAGAGTAGCAGCAGGTGACAACTCAAAAGAAAATGTGAAGAGGTGTTACAGAGGAGATTAGGCAGCTTATCCTTCCTTTGAGCCCTCTATTGAATTCCTTTGAGCCCTCTAATGCAGAGTGGCCATACAGCCCTTCCACCATTTTCCTGTCCTTTCCTTGAAGAACAAAGATAAGAAAAAGTTGGAAAAACCAAACTGAAATAAATTTAATCTTTTTGAAATGTACTGGATATTCAGGCCCAGGAGTTGCAGGGTGCAGTGAGTAAGCATTGCTCGCCGATATGCTTCCAGATTCTGTCCAGAGCTGGTCATCTCTCAAAGTATCTTGCTCGACTGACATGCCCTATTGAACGTAGGGCTTACACTTTGGCCAGGTGTAATGTCTTTCCTTCGGCTGTGTTATATGGAAGATATAATAGAATACCCTATACTGAGAGATTCTGCTCATGTGAGTTGGGTATGATTGAGTCTCTTCCTCATATGATTCTACATTGCCGATTACATCTGGCTCTCCTCAAGAAACTTTTAGATTCCCTGCTGAGCAAGTGGGATGGTTGTTCAGGTTGTTCAGATTGTATCGTATTAAGGAACATCTTATCCTCGGAAGATCTTGGTATAATTGAGACAGTGGGAACTTTCCTAAAATACCTTTTGATAAATCGGAGTTGGGAATATGGTCTAAGCTTGACAGTTAATTAAGGCCTATATATGTATGCATGTTTGTTTGTCTGTTTGATCTTTTGTTTTGTGGTGTTATTGTATTGTGTTCTTTAAGCCAATAAAGGTTGATTTATGATGATGTACTGTACATTTGTTTGTTGAGAAGGGGATTTTCCCCTACTAGTGAGATCTGTTTCCTATGAAAAATGCTTTCTGCAGGTGAACCTGTCTTTGCTTTCAGAAATCATAGTAAAAATTAAGTCTTATTTACAGGCATATCTTGATAATTTAATTTCTAAGTCATCTTCTAAGTCATATTCTACAGAGCACCTATAACTGTAATTACAGCTACCCATTTCAAAATTGCTGTAACCATATCTGATTCTAAAGGTAAAGGTATCCCCTGACAATTAAGCCCAGTCGTGTCCGACTCTAGGGTGTGGTGCTCATCTCCATTTCAAAGCCGAAGAGCCAGCGTTGTCCGAAGACGCCTCCGTGGTCATGTGGCCAGCATGACTCTCCTTGCCGCAGCGCGTAGCATGCGGCTGGAACACGGAGCGCTGTTTACCTTCCCACAAGCAGTACCTATTTATCTACTCACATTGACATGCTTTGGAACTGCTAGGTTGGCAGGAGCTGGCCAAGCAACGAGAGCTCACCCCGTCGCGGATTCGAACGGCTGACCTTTCGATCGACAGCTTATGGTTCAGCAGTTTAACCCGCTGCGCCACCTGCTGGCCTATCTGATTCTAGCCCTGCCTTAATGTACTTGTTACCTTTTTTACCATCCAGAGCATTCACATTAAACTTTTCATAGAGATTTTAAGTGCTCCTTCCTTCTCTGTGTCCTGTTTTCTGGCAAGGGGGATGTCCAGGGCTAGACTTACCAACCTCATGGAGCAGCCTGCGTGGTGAACCCAGGGCCAGGTGTATGCCAGGAGGGGCTGGGAAGGCCTCAGCTGGGCAGGACAGGGCTATCAGCCAGTTGAGCAGAGCAGTGGTGTCATGGCACCTGTATGCGGGGGGGGGGGAGCATACTAAATGCCACCCCCTATGACATCACCACTGGAAGTGATGTCGCTGCCACAAAGGGTTCCCAGGCGCTGGGTGGGCCAAACCTTCACTGCCACCTGCCCGCTTTTCACGCCACCGCCACCAATCCTGCTGCCCATACGGCAGGTTTGTTGCCCCCCCCCGCTTTGTCAACCCCCCCTGCGTGCCGCCCAGGCCCCCCCCTGGCAGAGTGGACCTGGTCAAGGTGCATGTATCTACAGGAGCCTTCCTCTTCCGTAGCAAGTACCTGCAAGAGCCATCCATCCCCTGGAAGAGGAGGCATAGGACCCAGAGGGTGAGCAGGCAGGGAGGGTGGAACCAGGAGGGACCAGCCAAGGCCAGGAGAATATAAGGAGTGGGCCAGGCCAGAGATGATAACGGGCTGACCGAGGGCTGGTGGAGGTTGACTGAAAGAGAGGCTCCAGGACCCTGGGAGGAGGCCTGGTGCTGTCAACCCCTTCCTTGCCTTCGCTCTGAGGCCCAGAAGAGGAAGACAAGCTGGGTGGGTGTGATCAAAGAAGCTTTACGAAGCCAACTGAGCCTATACTGGCAGGGACCCCAGTGTTGGGCACAAGCCCCCTTCTTGGGGGCCCTGACAGGGGAGTTGTGGATATCCCCAGTTTTTTGAACCTGGAAAAGTTACTTTTCCTAATATTTCTTCCTAATATTTCTTCCTAATATTACATTCTTCCTAATATCCTATTATTAAATACTATATTTTAAACACTATTGAATTAAGTGCTAAGGGATATAGATTCTCCATCAAGCAACGGGGCAAAAATGTAACTGCTCAATTCAATGGCAGTGACTCAGCCATGTGCTTTCCTTGGCCACAGTCTCTCATTATAGTCCCTGGCAGGGACATGCGGTTTGGGGGCGGCAGGTGAGGCAGAACCACCCTGTTGTCGTCCATGGAAAAGTAGCCGCAACCGAACCCTGTGACTGCATGTGCGCACCACCCACTTTCACTTGAGAAAGGTTAGGCTGCAGCTATTTTCTGTGGATGACGACAGGGAGGTTCTGCTTCACTTGCCTGTGCTACATGTCCCTGGGTTGCATTCAACCAAAAGGATTTCTCATTTTGCCAGTGAAAAGGTTGGAGTAGTGAAAAAGGCTAGTCTAACCTGGAGAACCCAACTGCTTACTATTAGGGAACGATTTGCATAACTAATGTTTTAAAGAAATTGTGGCTGCAGTGGCCAATGGTTGCGTTGGCTAGAGGTTGGACTCTGTGATCTTGTAGGTCCCTTTCAACTGTATGATTCTGAAATGGACAATTCAAACTTATGATTTTCCATCTTTACAGGAATTTTAAAGTGTAGCTCACTTTAAAGTGAGTTTCATGGGGCAAGCAACCATGACGTATTTGTGGCAAAATAGCTGTCTCATTTCCATATAATTTCTGATGGCATTTTCCGTCAAATATCATTGACTGCAAAGACATACAGTATTCTCTGAGATGCTATGACATTTGTTTTGTGCCATTTCCTGACATTTGGGTAATACTGTCTCACTTCTATAGCCTAAGTTATTTCCATGTTTGATCTTCTGGTTAAGTTCATCCCACTCTGAGAGATCTTTTGGTTCTCTAGGCATCAAAACACCATGGAAGGATTCTGTTCGCCATTCATGCAAGTGCACCTTTGTATTCACATTAGTTTTGAAATTTATTTGGGACTTACCGTGAGCTGGTTCACCGATTTGTATTTTGAAACACATCACAAAGTGTGTGTGTGGGGGATATAAAGGGGGGGGGGAGCAAGCTAAACATGTGAATGCTCTGTTTTTATGCAGCATCATATTGCTTATTTCATGTGCCATTTTGCTCTTACTTGATTTAACCTCCAGTGTTTCCTGACTCATGTGCTTCTGCAATGTGTCAGTGTCAGTCTTCTTTGCTACTCTGACTGTATAGTGCTACCTATTAAAGCTCATGCCACAATAAATGAGATTATTGTCTCTACTAAATTTTTATGCCATAAAATTTTCATTTTGAAAATACCTCAAAAATATTTTCTCATTTGATTTCTGTCTCTGGTGATTGCTGGCTGACTCTTGTCCATGAAAGCTTAAAGCACAATAATTAGACTAGTTCTAGCCAAATTTATGTCCCATTGGTTTCTTTGGAAGAGATTTAAGTATGTCTTAACTCTCTCACTGAAAGTCGTGGGACTTCCAAGTGCTTAACTCTCGTCAGACTGTGGCCTTAGTTTTTAAAGCCAACAATTCTTTGTTTTAACTCGAATGATATTGATGAGAAAACTACAGTACTGTAGTTATAAATAACACTGTACATAACGCTGCTTCCTGTAGTGCTGTTTTGTTACAGCGCTCCACGTCCTGAATGTGATTGACAACTATTGTAGCCAATGAGAACACTGCAATCTGGATAGCATAAGAACAATCGGTGTCGGTTACCTGTCTCATCATTGACGATAGAGCTGTTTCACACAGCACTCAACTTTCCAAGAACGTATTCCCCAAGGCAGTGTTTCTCAAATTGTGGTTCAGGCAGTAGCGTCATGAGCCGCCGCATCACCCTGGGTGAGGGATTGGCCGGTTCGGCTCGTCACCCCACCCCCACTACCGCGACAACCCCCCCCCCAGTACTCACCCCATGCGCCGGGAGAGGGTGACTCGCCGGCAGGCCGAGCCGCATCTTCCTCGGCGGCTCAGCCACTTCTGAGTTGGCCGGGCAAGGCTGAAAGCGGCGTATGCACACAACGCCGCTTGAAGCCTTGCCCTCAGAAGGACCGGATGCGTTTGGCCCTTCTGAAGATGCGTTTGGCCCTTCTGAGGGCAAGGCTTCAAGCAGCATTGTGCGCGTGCCACTTGAAGCCTTGCCTGGGCCTACTTAGAAGCAGCCGAGCCACCAAGGAAGATGCAGCTCGGCCTGCCGGTGCATCAGCTGTTCTCGGGGGTGACGTGCCAGGAGGGTGAAGAGCTGGGACTCCTGGCACATCACCCTCCTTGCGCGTCAACCCCTCCTGGCGCATCACCCCAGCGTCCCCCCCGCCATGCTACAGTGACACCACTGGGTTCAGGACCCACTTGGTGGGTTGCAACACAATTTTTGGTGTGTCCTGCAGAGCTTCCAATGAAAACATAGGTGATGGAAAGATCAGATAACTAATTGCCTCAAGCCCTGAGGCTATTCAAAAAGCAGATAGCTTCCATTTGCACTACAAAGAGCTGAGCTCCTGCACTTTGCAAGATAGCTGCTAATTGCCTTGCAAACATCTGAGTTCCTGCAGTTTGCAAGGAGCTGAGTTCCAGCAGTTTGCAAGCTTGTATAAATATAGGGAGATAAATGTTTGAGCATCTTTTTTTTCTGGAGTGTTCTTTTTTTCCAAGTCTTTCAATGACAGGTAGTTGGGGCAGGTGAAGGCTGGTTCACATACTGGTAATTAATCCCCTCAAGCCTTGAGGCTATTCATTAGGGCTGCCTCATTATGGGAAATGGATTGAGTTTTTTTGCTAATAAATAAATAAAATATTACTTGTAAATAAATAAATATATTGTTTCTTCTTAGATCACTTTTTTTTTTAAAAAAAAAAAGTCTCATAAAGCTAGGTGGGTTCTGATGGAGTGTCATTTTAAAAAAGTGGGTCCCAATGCTAAAATATCTGGGAACCACTGCCCCAAAGTATTAGATTATTACTGTATTACAGAGTTCTATTCTACCATATTCCTAGAGTTACTGAAGGGACACCAAAATGGTTTTTGGCTTTGTTTTGTTTTTTTTAGAAGAGGAATGAATCACAGCATCTGTAGGGATGAGAACATAAGAATAGCCCTGCTGGATCATGGCAAAGATCCATCCCTGCATCCTGTTTCTCACTGTGGCCAAACAGATGCTTCTGGGAAGTCCACAAGCGGTCTGTCTTTCTGTCTTCCTGCATACGTCTTCCTATTACTGTATGTTCAGCGATGATGATGCCTGGTCATTCTGTCAGATTATGTATTCTACATGTGGTCTAAAGACTAGATATCTAGGAAAGGTCCATGGGGAAACATGTCCATGCTGCCTACAACCAATTTTTAAAAGTTTCTTGCCCCTTCTTATTGAACACTGCCAGCCAGAGTGCATTGTGACAGTGGAACACCAAGTTCCACTGTCGCAAAATGGCTGCCAACAGCACGCAGAGCAGCACTCCGTTGGGGTCCGTTTAGAGAGCTCTGCCACAAAAGACAGCAGCGCTCCCCGGCCATCACTGGACCTCACCGTGCCTGCTGAAGAAAGTAAGGCAGTGGCAGGGGTGGGGAGGGGCAAAACAGGGTGGGGAGGGGGAATGAACAAGGATGGGGAGGATGTGGGAGGGGGTGAATCTGGTGACGATGTCGTGTGCTGGATCCTATCCCCTCTTTTGCAAGCCTCCCCACCTGCTTTCTCCTCAGACTTGCGCCAGCTACAGAGCTGGTGCAGGTCTGAGAAGACCCATTGTGGAGTGGGAGGCTTACAGAGAGGTAAGGGGAAATTATTCCCCTTTCCTCTCTGAAGCCCCCCGATCCGCCCTCCCCACGCTGGATACAGCATACCCGTTTTCAGCGCAGCTGCATCAGCGGGGGGGGGGGGATAGGATTGGGCACAATCCATTTTGAACTGTTTTACCATACAGTTTAGAGCAGAGGTTCTCAACCTGTGGTACGCGTACCCCTGGGGGCACGTGGACCGCAGGCTGGGGGTATGCAGGATGGTCCCTGTTATCAGCTGCTGCAATCAGCAGCTGATAAGGGGGAGCGCAAAAATGCGGAAATTGCCGGCGCTAGGTTCCCTGCCTGGCCGCGCTGCAGCCTGCCCGGCCTGCCCGCAGCCCAGGAAAAACGGGAAAATTGCCGGGGCTAGTTCCCTTACCGTGAATCCCGGCTGCCTCCAACTTGAATATCGCAAAAATCTCGCGAGATTCAAGATGGCTGTCGCCAAATCTCGTAAGGGCATATGAGGCATGAGACTGCCTCATGTGCCCTTACGTGATTTGGCTGCCTCCATCTTGAATATCGCAAAAATCTCACGAGATTTGAGATGGCGGCAGCCAAATCTCGTAAGGGCACATGAGGCAGTCTCATGCCTCATATGCCCTTATGAGATTTGATGACAGCCATCTTGAATCTCGTGAGATTTTCGCGATATTCAAGTTGGAGGCAGCCGGGATTCAAGGTAAGGGAAGCTAGCGCCGGCAATTTTCCCATTTTTCCTGGGCTGCAGTGCGGCCGGGCAGGTTCTCCCGCTCGCGCCACTATCTGGAGGGTAAAGCTACAGCCTGCCAATACCCTCCGGGTTGCAGTGCAAGCGGCAGAACCCGTCTGCCCGTGCAACGGCCTTTTCAGCCAAACGGGCTTTTCACTGGGGGGTGCACTCTCGTGGGTGGGGGTGCATTTGTTTTGGGGGTCCAGGGGTACACGGACTTTTGGACCCCGCGTAGGGGGTACGTGGGGTCCAAAAAGTTGAGAAACCCTGGTTTAGAGTACAAGACTCCTAGGCATCTACAGGACGAGTAAATTACCATGTCTTCTACATTTTTAGCATGCCTATTTATAGGGGCCCTGGTGTTCTGGGCTGACCTCCAGACTGAACACCTGCGAGGCCTTGGAAGAACTGTGCTAGTCATAGGGAACGTTTTGAGATGCAATTTTTAGTAGACCAATTTCAGTTGCTGAAAATCTTCAGATTTTCTAGCCTCACTCAGCTCTTATTAAAGAAGAAAGGGGATGCTTTCCAGAGACCAACTTGCTTTGTGTTCCTCATTCTTGGGACCAAAATGGCAATAGCACTTCATACAATTTTTTGATCTTTACGGGTGCATTCACAGCGTGTTTTAAAGTGCTCTAAATTGTAGAGTACTTTAAAACAATTTGAAAAGCTTTAAGGAAGTGTTCACAAATAAGGAGGGGAAAAAAAAACTTCTAAAAAGTGACCACAAAGGCAAAACTGGTTATGATGTATGCAGCACAGCACTAGGCATTCAAGGCAAACACAGTCTCAACCACTGCTAGCATTTGAATGGAACAAACAGGTTTCTATGTTTGATTATCCTCTTATTCTCTAAACATACTTTGGGTATTGATCAAACACAACAGGGGTAAAATTCTACAACTAGATTGATATTGGTGGGGTGTTGTTTTTAGCTATCAAAAATGTTCTAGAAACTCACTGATAATAATGCCTAATAATTACTAAACTGCCTAATAATGCAACAAGTACTATTACCGTTTCTTTCCTTGATTGTGTGTATGAAGGATTGAAAGCGGTGGATTATTCTCCAGCCATATTGCAGGCTTTAGTTTGTGTGTTTGTTTGTAGTCCTGAGAGATGTTCAAGAACCTTCTGATAACAATGACATCTTTGGTCCTCAGTAAATGGGCAAAGATAATTCACAATATCTATTTCTCTTACTTATTTTCAACAATTTAGATATAAGTTCAATAGCCAAATAGAACTATTTTTTTACTGATAGGTTTCTATATTTTCTTTTCTATTTTTGGTTTCTGTTTACTTTTTATATTATATACCAGGGGTGGCCAACCTTCCAGCATTAGGGCCTCTGTGTTCTTAAGAGTTGTGTAGAAGACAGAATCTTGGCAGCTGCAAGTGCTAATGGTGCTGCTAAAGCAGCTGCACCTGCTGAAATGCCCTCACCTAGACAACCATTAAAGGGCCAGGAGCAGTCATGGTGAAAGGTTGGCCACCTCTGTTATATACAATACATTATTCATTGTCCATCATTCTATGTCCATTATTAGTAGTGACTGATCTCTCTCTCACACACACATATCCTCAGATTGGCTTGAAATAAATTGAACTGGAAACAGCTTCATTCATTCCAAGCCAATCAGCGTTATATTAGACACACTGTCATCCAATTGGAAAGTACAATGAGTCTGATCCTTCCCTGTAGCCCATGAGAACTTAGGTCTTCTTCATTTCTTAGCCAAAGCACTTAGAGTGGGAAAGGGATTCATAATGTTCACCTAATTATTTGAGTCAAACAGTAGGAATTACTGAAGTTTGATAACACTAATTATTTTGGTTCTTATTTTTAACTACAAATATTACTTATGGCTCATTATAATATTCATTATAATGTTTCAGTATTTACAAGTTTATCCTAATAAAGCTGGACACGAGTATTCTCTCTCAGGTGAATACTTACAATAAAGAGCAAAATTCAGTAGTGACTTGTTCAGACTAAGCAAGTTGTTACCTGGAAAGCATTCCTTTTCTGTGTGGGCTGTGAGGTCTGAAAATCTGTATGTTTTCTGCCACATAAATTGATCTACTGGCAGCCAATCCTATGCATGTCTACTCAGAAGTAACAGCCCAATCCTACCTAAACTTCCCCGTGCCGATGCAGCGGTGCCGGCACAGGCTACGCTGCATTCCGTGGGGGAGTTTCACAGGTGGAAAGTTTCCTTGGGGTAAGGGGACATTTGTTCCCTTGCCCCAGTGAAAGCCCAGTCACTGCTATGGGTCAACCTGGACCTGTGCAAGCTGTATAGCTGGTGTAAGTCCTCATTGATCAGTGTTCGAACTCACAGGGACTCCATGGGATATTTTAATTTTTTGAGGGAAACGCAGCGATAATCGACATCTGTCAGACACCACACAAACTACTAGCTCAAGGTAGTTCACAGTTTCATCACGCTACTTTCCTTTCAATGATGTTCTCAAATGTTTTTGTTTACTTGTACTTTCAGCTACGCCATTAACTTCTTGAACCCAACTACTTAATAAACAGAACTGTTGGGTATTTATTTTAGCCTAGGGGCACTGTGACACTCAGGGTGCCATAAACTGAGAAAGTTTGGGAACCTCTGGCATAGAGTATTTAAACGGTTGATTTTGTCTGTCTGACTGTCTGTCTGTCTTTTGGCCAAGCACATGTACTTGAATTCACACAAAAATAAAGTGTGAATGCGGGCTGTCTGTACAAAAGTCAGCAATGTCAAATTCACTGAACATCAACAGCCTCTGCAAATACAAAGGACTTAGCCTCATCCCTAGGAACTGGCACTGAACTGGGGCCACTAAGCAATAGTGACATAATAACATAAGTGTTCTCTTAATAACAATAACAATACAATTCAACAATTCCAACAATTCAACAAGTACAACCTAACAGCATTTGTATAGGGGGTGAGGTCTTAAGAAAACCTTCTATTGCATCACTGAGTTTGAGTTCTAATAAAATAGCAGATGTTTGAGAGTAAAAAAAAAAAAATCAAAAGCTGTGAGGTGCAGAGCTTTACAAAGGAAATAAATACCCCCAAGGAGACAGTAATGGTACTTTGTAAAAGTACCTCCAAGCAGAGAGAACTCCCCCCCCCAAAAAAAATACCAAGTATGGAAAAATAGAGCAGCAAAGAAAGAAAGCAAAAAATGAACATCACAATTTCAAATCTGTTTGAACAGTACTCCTAGGAATTGGATGAGCATAGCATGGATTGACAAGCCTGTTTATAGACTTAGAAATGCTGCTTTCACTGCCCTTTATTAAGACTTCCAGATGGCTGTGTGTGTGTGCGCGCGCGCTACAATATGGCCAAAATCAGCTGTTTTGGTTTCCACATCTGCTGTCATTACCGACAAACCTTAGACAGTTTAGCAGTTAGCATATCAGGCTAGCTGTCTCTTGACACTCAGTCTAAAGCTTCCTCTAGAAATAACATCTCATGTTCAGCACCAGAGACAGTTCCTCTTGTACCTTTTTTTCCCCTCAGATTCAACTACGTAAATACTATATCTCCATCTGTACAAGTTCACTGCCATGCTGGGTTCATCAGTGTGGTGAAGCAAATACAGCATTAGATTTAGGGAGAGTCCCAAGGTTCAAATCACTGCTCAGCCATGAAACTCAGTGGGTGACCTGGGACAGTCTTAAAGCCCAGTTTTATCCTTGAGATATGCCAGTGTATGTCTATGTACGCCGGTGCACCGACGACAGCCCTGCCAGTGTAGAAGACCACCCGTCAATGGACATACTATGGATGCTGGCACAATGTTGGGAGATGCCATGCTGATGTAGCTCAGATGTCACTTGGACACCAGCACAACTCCACCAGTGGAGACGCCAAAACAGAAAAGGAAAATTTCCAAGCCACAATGCTCTCACCCTTTACCAGGCACCATTTCAGTTGCACTCTAGTAGCACAACCCTCCCTCACAGTCGAATATGCATCTGAAGCCAGAGAACAGGTGTGACTGATGCTGTTGTCAAGCCCCTGTTACTCGGTGTGTTTCACCTTGATCCCTACAGGCAGCTTGTCACACAGGTGGAGAGACCATGCAGATCCTAAGGGAGGCCTACAGCCTGCCTGAAATGACCAGTGTGAGCCCAGCTGCTGCTTGCTGAGGTTGCTGACCTACTTGTTCCAGTCAGGCACCAGCGGCTTTGCAAAATTGATGTCAGACAGTGAACCAACTGGTGCAGCCAGACCACACAGGCACCTGTTATTTGGCTGTCTGTTGGATACCTTGCTATGGAACAACAGCCCTGTTGGGTGGAGGTGGTTGTCAGCCCCATCTGTGTTTCTCTTTCTGATGCTGCTCTGTCACTGATACAGTTCAATAAAAACTTTGGCTAGATCACATTTGCTTTCTCGTTTTTAGCAGACAGGGATCCCTTCTTCCCTGCCTAATTGACCAATTGGGATGGTATATGGTGCTCAGTGGCAAGGGGGTAGCATACTGCCAGTCATTGCCAGGTGTCTGCCAGCAATGCAGCAAAGGGTATGTGGGGGTGTGGCTAGCTGGGTGGGCCACTGCAGTAGGTGCCCTGTGTCACATGCCACTCGAGAGTTTGTCCTTCTGATAGGTACAAGTGCTACAGATGCCAGATGCTCAGGTGTAAAATGCCAAATAATCTTTGCCTGTCTCCTGCTGTGGCTGAGTGGTTAGCGAGCATCTTTGTAGAATGGCTGGTGTGGATTCAAGATTCACCTTCCTTCTCTTTTCTTCCTGCCATGAATATTTCTGGCCAGGTGAGTGCCTTGCTGGAGAGGGCAAGTTCCTTGACTGCTCTCAAATCCGTCTCAACAGGCTCCAAGCCTGTGCCTTTGTGCAGTGAGCCAGCAGCACCCTTCTTTGCCTAAGTGTCTAGGCTCCCCTTGGGATTCATCCTGGGCCCTTCCCTGGCAAAAGGGCTCTTTCCAGCTGGTAGATGCTATTCTTTGAATGTATGTGCTTATATGGGTGAGATGGACTTGAACACTGAGTGCAGGGGATCCTAGCTGTTCTTTGCTTTGCCCCTTTGCTGCTGATGCCATTGTGACTCGTGTGTGTGTGTGTGTGTGTGTGTGTGTGTGCGCGCGTGCGCGTGCGTGCGTGCGTGCGTGCGTGCTGTGGCCTCCTTGTATCATGGTGTGAGTGTGGGGGGATGTCCTTGGGGCATCTCCCCATGGTCGAGGTGATGCCTGTGGCTGTGTTATTCATTGCTAGTGACTGGCAGAGGGGTGTCTCCCCAGCATTGGCCACTCATTGGCCCTGTACCTACCCTCCCCCCGTGCACAGTTCACCCTGACTGGTACTTTGGCAACTTCTATGTTGAATAAACTGTAAGGTGCCACAAGGCTTTTCTCACAAGGGTTTTCTTTGTGCCAGGTGCAAGAGAGTGACAACAGGAAACAGGTTATCTTGTTGTCTTGTGTGCTCCCTGAGGCATCTGGTGGGGCCACTGTGTGATACAGGAAGCTGGACTAGATGGGCTTTTGGCCTGATCCAGCAGGGCTCTTCTTATGTTCTTATGTTCTTAAGGCTCTTGGTTGGTTTTTGTGCCCTTTCCATGGTTAATAGTAGCTTGTGGAAGCAATTTAAGCCAGGGAACTGGCACAAGGGTTGGACCCTCCTCCGCTTGTCATGACTCTGATCCCAAGAAGGCCCCTGCAACTGCTTTGACAAGAACCAAATATGTGGGGAGTTCTGTGCTTTTTACACCTGCAAGACAGGCAGAAATCCAACGTGTAGCTCTTACTGGCATGAAGATATAGTTGTAGTGACAGCTTTGTTGACTAATATTTTCTGAAAATGCAGCTGTTAGAAAACACTGAGCCTCTCTTAGGAAAAGGGGGGGCCTTTTGTAAGCTTCAAAGCCTTGCAACTTGTTATGACTCATTCCACAAGAAAGAAAGAAAGAAAGAAAGAAAGAAAGAAAGAAAGAAAGAAAGAAAGAAAGAAAGAAAGAAAGAAAGAAAGAAAGAAAGAAAGAAAAGGTAAACCCACAATTTTTAGTTACTCTCAGTCAGCACAATCCTGTGTAACCTTGCGTAACCTGTGTAACAGCAGATGCACTGGCGTAAGTGCACTTACACCGGTGCATCTGCTGTTACACCGGTGCAAGGTTACACAGCATCAGTGGCGTTTTAACACGTTCCGGCACCCGGGGGCTGGAGCGCCCCCGTCATGCCAGAACCCGGCTGCCGCCCCCCCTGGAAGCGGCGAGCAGCCGGGTCCACACGCCAGCGGACCGGAGACACCAGCTGCTGGTAAGTGGGTGAAAGTGGGTGAAAGGGGTTGGAGGGCAGTGGGGGTGGAATGGGTTAGGGAGGGGGCAGAATGGAGAGGCAATGGGAGTGGGGAGGAGGGTGGATCAGGCCTGGGAAGAGGAAGGGTTTGGTGGCAGTAGCATCCACCGAATCCTAACCCCCTTCCTGGGCCCAATTCATCTTCACGGATCCACTTCGACTTGCACCAGCTGGTGCAGGTCCAAGTAGATTCTCCGGGCCAGCAGGGGACACCACCCAGGGTAGCGGAACAAATGTTTCCTTGCCCTGAGGAGGCCTACTGAAGCCAATACGCCCCTGTGGGATACAGCGGACGCCCTGTTGGTCTGCGCTGCATTGCTGCACAGGAAGTTAGGATTGGGTGGTTAATAATAAAGCCAAATTCAAAGGAAATTTGTAGGCTTATTTTCATGTAGCACTGAAAATAGGGATTTTCAATTCACAAAGCAAGCTGAGGAATTCTGAGGGAAACAAAGAGTTTTAGAAAGACTAGTAGCATTTCCTAGGGGGCCTTTTCACATTCTCCCAAACGTGTACTACTACTACTGTGGTATACCTCTAACTGTATTGAAGGCTTTGGAGAACTCTGGGGAAGATAGGGGAAATCTCATATTTATTAGCATGCAGCTAGCATCCACTTTATGTGTTGCTTTCCCCATGGTGAGCCTACAACTCCAAAGTACTGCTGGTACTTCAACCTTAGATTAACTGTTAGATAATTCCTGTCGTTAGCTGTATCAGAAGTTAAATCAAGCAGAGCCACTTACCAGTACCTGGAATTGCGGCAACATCTAGTTACTAATTTGTTCCAGTGCTTGCAAAAGCAGCCGGAAGACTGTGCCATTGGTGCATGAGAAAGAAGCGCTGCTTCATGACCAATTATGTTCTTTCATGCATCACTTTCACAGTTCTGAGGCTGTGCTTGTTAGGATTTCTATGAAAGCTTTACTCATGGAAAAGAAGCTGTTAATGCATTAATCTAGGATTCTGGGGAGGGAAGACCTCTAATTCTGAATTGCCCAAATGCCCCTTGTGTATGTTCTGTCAGCCCAATTTCTGAATGCGCTTAAGTGTACAGTATAGTGGTTTTATTTAGTTTCAGGTGGATTTAAGACTGCTAAATCCATTGAAGTTTCACCCTGAAGACAATGATATAGCAGTTTAACTGATTCATAGTCCAGCAGATTCATCTTCTGACTAATCATTTGAAAATCTTTTATGATTGATTCAGATCAGCAACACCTTACTTACTAGTCAAATTATAATATGTGGGTACAGATAGATTATAAAACACACAGCGCAATGCTGTGCAGTGGCGTTCTTACTATGGGGGAGCTGGTGTGCTGCGCCCCAGGCACCGAGTGGGCACGTTGCTTCCGGGGGGTGCGGCAGCTTTTCTGCTTTTTTCATGCGCAGAACCTTTCTGAGGGCAAACGGGCTGTCTGCATGTGCAGAAAACCCAAATAAAAGCCGGCGACGCGTTTGGCCGGCTCACAAAGCCCTCGACCGCCGAACACGTCCGGAGGGCGACGTGAAGGGGCAGGGTGCACCTGGGGCAGGGTGCAGCTGGGTCGCCCCCCAAAAAACATCGCGGCGCAGCCTATGGCCGTTCCGATAGATCAATAGGGGTGCAATGTCGGGGGCGTCACTAGGGTGACGCGCGTCCTAGTGACGCCTCTGCTGGGTGGGGACATGCACATTTTAAAATATTTTTTTAAAATAGTTGAATCGTATTCCATGAACGTGAAGCAGTTACAAACTGTTATTGGTGAGCTAACTGCAGAAATCCTAAAATCTTGTCCAGCAATTGTCCACTAAATAAGCAATTGCAAATAGACCTTGACTTTTAGTCTTAGCTCTAAAATCATGGGACCAGATGTGTGTGTGTGTGTGGGGGGGGGGTTTGCAGCATTTGGCATTCTGCCTTAGGCGTCGGGGATCTTGAGGTAGCTCTGCAACCAGCCACCAGCCACCTCAGTGTCGCCTCATTTCGTTTTGACTTGCTACTGTCCCTAACTGCAGTTGATATTATAGCTAGGCCTGAAACTAAAATCATGAGTCCTGAGTCTTCCTGCTAAGACTGCTAAACACTCTCTTGTGCACATCTACTCAGAAGTAAGTCTTATGTAGTGCAATGGAACCTACTCACAAGTAAGTGTGTATAGGATTGCAGCCTTCGTTTTTTAGATCTCATACACAATGAAATGACACACATGCCAATACAATACTGTATCTATATTGGAGTGTAACCGAGAACCTTGTACATTACAGTATTAGTATTTTTTTATGGTGCCATTGATTTGTATAATTGGATTCATTTAGAAAAGAAGTGCTCAGGCAATTAAAAGCACATTTTTAAAAAAGAATTTCATAGCATTTAGTTTCATTTCATCTCAGAATGAAGCATGGCCTGCTTAGCTTTTGATAATAAACTCAGTTACTACAAGCTTTTTGTAATTGAATAAATCCAAACCATTAAAAGAAGAAAAAATAACCTCCTTCACCATATTGCTGAACACATGTGTATATTTGCTGCCCCAGAGATGCAATATGGACACAATCCAGTCTGGCATGAGTAGGCTTACCATCCATCCTGGAATTTCCGGGACAATCCCGGAACCCGAGCTCGGGTCCTGGAACGGTCCCAGAATGTTTCCTGGGCCGGTTGGCAAGCCGCCAACATTTTAAAGATGTTAGAAACTTACCCGGGCGCCGGCATCTTGGATTGCGAAATCTCGCGAGATTCAACATGTTGGTGCCCAAATCTCGTGAGGCCATAATCTCGTTAGTTTTAGTGGGTGTGGCTTGCAATCGTGTAATCGTGGCTGTGTTGCAGGCAGTGAAATTAGTGGAGTGTTACAGCACAATCCTGTGTAATGAACAGTTTGAAAACTCATAGTAGACTGAATAAAATGTACAGGATTAAAAGCCATGGCTAAAATAAAAGTTTTTCAGTTAAAAACTTAAACGTTCACACTTAAGTGTTAAAAAAAACATCAAAAACAATAAAACACAATGTTTTGACTGGCTTGTTCCGGTCTTTATCAGGTGGCAGACTCAAAGGCCTGCTGTAGATGGTAACCTGAGCAGTGCAGCCACAATGCTTAAGAAGGAAAAGACACGCCTACCGATCGACAAGCTGGTCAAAACGTTGTTTTATTATTTTTAATGTTTTTAACACTTAAGTGTGAACTTTTTAAGTTTTTTAACTGAAAAACTTTTTTTTTAGTCATGGCATTTAATCCTGTACATTGTATTCAGTCTACTGTGATTGTTGCTGGCCATGAACATTTTAAACCCTAGTTTGAAAACTACATATATGAATAAATATTATTACGTACATGTATTTCTTAATATTTATATAACATTTTTGTAACAAAATGAGCATGCAACAATAAAAACGTGTGTAATATTTGTTCATATCTTGCAGCTCTCAAACATCTGACGTTTATCGCATGTGGCTCTTGTGTTAAGCAAGTTTGGTCACCCATGGTATATAGGATTGCAGCCTTACATCCTAATCCTCTGCATGTTTACTCTAAAGTCAATGAGAGTTACTATCAGGTAAGTGTACATAGAACCATTTCTTTAGATATGAAGAATGGCAGTCCACATAATTGAGTCACAAATACCCGCAAACACACATGTACTGCTGTTCAGCATTTGTAGACAAAATTTTGCTAGGCGGTGTATCAAAATGGCCCGGTTCCTGCCCAGAAAACATACAATTACTGTGTCAGAACGAGACTGAAGTGATAAATCGCTTCTGCAGAATCAGGCCTGTCAGTAAGTCCCACTCAGATTGGACCACAGTAAGAAGGAATAAGACTTAAATACAATAAAAGTTCTTATATGTGTTCTAGTGGCTAGAATAGTAAGCTTGAACTAACATTGTTCATGCTTTAGTAGGTGATCATCCCTGACTGGTGCCTTAGCGCCAGGTCAGGAATTTGCAACAGCCTCACCTAAACACAAGGGGAAGGAGAAGAGAGAGCACGGGGGATGACGATCCACCTGTGGGCTGGGCTACAGAGAGGCGGGGCGACCCAGGCTTACCTGGGTGTTACAGAGCCTTCTCTCAGACCTCCAACTTTCAGCTTCCTGAAATGGAATAATGGTGATTTCTCTCACATGGGTGATGTGAAAGAAAAACATATTTCCAAATCATTGAAAGCGGGGATGAGTGGGCAATAAAGTATTACTGTCTCACATTTAGTGCTAGTAGTACAATAACCTATCCTTCTGCTGCAGGAGAGATGGTCATTTTATAATTATTTATTTATTTACCATATTTCTATCCCGCCTTTCTCCCCACGGGACCCAAGGCGGCTTACAAAAATACAAATACAAATACACATAAATTACAATTTTACATTTTAAACAGCAAAAAATAAAAACATCTAAAAATTTAAAAATTTAAAAATAAGGAAAGTGTCTATTGATTACTTTTATTTTTAATTAACAGCCCAATCCTACAGCTATATACAGTAGGTGTAGCTATTATAGGTGTAGCTATTGTAGCTACCAATGAAAGCTATGTAGCTGTATATCCTAGAAGAGAAAGGGGGCAGGGCAGGCTGGAAAATGGGGGGGGGGTAGTATCCAGTAAGCATGTTTGCCGCTAAGATCCACCCTCTTCAGCCCGTTCCCCACCTCTGCCCTTCCCGCCTCAAACCGCCCCCGAACTGCTCATGGCCTGCCCCCACCACTAACTTACCTGGGTCAGCGGTGAGTCCTGGTGAGTCTGGGGCATGTGCAGTGCAGATGGCCATTTCTGTTTTTGCGCTGCTGCAGTGAGGCCTACAGCAGTGAAACACGAGGTCCACTGCTGTAGGCCCTGGATAGGATTGGGCCATAAGCCACGTAAATTGGTGCCACCAGTGTGTACATAGAATGGTGGCCTTTACAGGGAAAGAGTATAGTGGCTTGGGACATTACCTTTCCCTCTTCTGGGGGCACTGCAGTGGAACTCTGCAGAGGAACACTGTTCAGCCCCCTGTGGCAATGATGCAGTCCTGTAAAACAAAAGGAAGGCAAATGAGTGTTTGGCCAGCAGTATCAATGGTTGGAGTCGCAAATATTCACCAAAAGGGAGCAGACGCTCCCTTCTCTTAGCTGTTGCAAAAGGAAGAGTTCGTTAGGCAACACAGATGATAGCAGAGACACATGTGATAATTCTGAGGGGGTTAGGAGGTCAACGTAGTGCTAGGAGACAGAAATGTAGCATCACTACATTGTGGCATGGAATCCCCCCCCCCTTTTGCTTACTTGTGTGGGGTGCATCATGCTTGCTTCCCCTGTTGGGGTGGTGAGGTAGAGGTTCCTGTCTGGGTGCCTGTCTGTGGAGTTCTCCTGGGGTAGAATGCCTGCAGTAAGAATTCTGAGGAGGCAAGTATTAACATAATAACTTGCCATACGTCTTGTGAAGGACAAGAGGTTGTTGGTGCAAAGTGCTCCCTTTGTGCCCTTTCACCATGACTCCCATCACCAAAACTCCCCTTTAAGGGACCAGAGAAGCACAACCGCATGCCATGCATCTGATACATAGTCTCCCTAGCAGGGTCTTTAATTCTAAGGTGGATCCGGTGTGATTGGCTGCCAAATGTAGTCTGTATCCTGTGCTCCACCTTGGAAGAGTAGGCTGGGAAGAGGGTGGAAGGAGGTGCAATTTTCTGCTGTTTTTCCCTGCCCCATTGTTCCTTATGGGGTTACTCCTACCTACACCAGCTCTGTCATTGGCATAGGAATTTGAGGGTTGGGAGTTGGGAGTGTGTCTGTTGTCTGAAGAAAGATTAGGATATGGTGTCCGTCCGCTCCTCCTCATCCCTCCCACATTTCTCCTGTGTCACATTCCAATCTCCTCCGTCTTGACTGGTGGATTTGTACTGGCATCCAAGTGACATCCAAGCTATGTCAATGTGGCATTTTCCTGATGTTATGCCAGTGTCCATGGCGCGTCCATTGGCGGGCAGGTTTCTATACAGGCAGGACTGTCATTGTACTGGTGTACGTGGCGATAGTTACACTGGATATTCAATCCAATCAAGGATAGGATTTGGGCCTTTTCGTCTCAAGGTCTAAATTTCCTCGAGTTCAGCAGAGCCATTATACTTGTCACTACTTAAAATTTGGCCTGATTTTTAACCTCAGTGACAGCAGAACTGTTTTGAGCCCCTTGAAACAGTTCAAAACAGAACTGTTTGGATGCTTTAATTTTGAGTGCTGATCACTTAACCATTCTAACCTCTGATACTAGGGTTAAAAAGTCAGGTGCCCTTTTCATGGCTGATGCCTGTGTAGCGAGAATGAGCCACTGATCCTTTTCTCTTATTGGCATTCTTGGCATTCTTCATGCTTACTGCACTGACATTAAATACAAGCTCCCCTTTTTCAGTAGCCTGTAACTTCTCAAGAGTGAAGGCAAGATTAGGAGACCATCCCCTTTCAAGTTGTCCTTTAGGCTTTAATAACCAATAGCATGCCAGGCATGAATGTCATTGAATGTGATAGTATGCTTCTGGAGATATAGCACATTCCCAAGGGAGGGATGGCTGACTTAGCAACACTATATAAATGACAGGTCGTGTCAATCTGTGTCTTCCTTAGTGATAGCTCCTAATGTCATGCTTTGCATTTATGAGGCAGTATTATTCCGCTATCAACATGGAATGCTGTGGGGGTTGTGGTACATGTATCATAGAGCTCCTATTCAATGGGACAAAATGAGCTCAGGATGTATGAATATCACTACACAGAATGCATGGGTTGCATTATACTATTAATGCTTGCCTGTTTCCTGGGCATTCATACTGTGCTGCCATTGGAAAACTACTGTATTTATGGAGTAGTGGCTAGAGGTTTTTGGTACTTGAGTCAGTACAATGTAGTACAGGCTAGGCTGTTGGGTTTGGATGGAAGCCACTGATGTTCAATACCCTGATCAGTGAAGAAGCAAACTGGATGGCCTTGGGCAAGTAACGTTCTCTCAGTCTAACCTACCTCACAGAGCTGAGGCTTAAATATGACTGAGCTCCTGAGAAGAAGAATGGAACACAAGTGTAATAAATCAGTTGTTTTGCTATCTGTGCTGTCTGTTGGTGCTGGTGAATTGGTGGTGGTGGTGGGAGGAATGGGGTTGTTTCTGGCAGGGAGGGGGAGGAACCGGGGGTAGGGGTAGGCGGTAGGGGGTGGAGGATCCAGCAGCAATAGTGAACACCAGACATTATCACCTCTTTTGCAAATTGCCTTGCCCCTTTTCCCTCCTCAGACATATGCCACCAAAAAAAGGTGGTATTTGTCTGATGAGAGCTATAGGGGGCTTACTTGGAGGTAAGTACACATGTTTTTTACTTATCGCCTGTTAAACCCTCCCCCCCCCATAGGATACAGCATACACCTTTTTGGTGCAGCTGCATTAGTGCTGGTGGCGGGGGATAGGATTGGGCTGTTAGAACCATTTTTCTTTGCACGTTCAATTTGTATGTGTAGTGGGCAGAGGCGTTTCTACGGTGGGGGGGGTACCGTAAGTTGTGCCCCATCCTAGTCCCTGTTTACAAACTGGAATGCCTTCGCCTTGCGGAATGGCTCTGACAGCAAGGGGGCGGGGCTTCCTCGTTCCGGTTTGTAAACAGGGACTAGGACAGGGTGCAACTTACGGTACCACCCCTACCATAGAAATGTCTCTGGTAGTGGGCATTTTCCTTTTTGTATAGAAGGGCCTTCAAGCTTTTGATATCTCATCTGCAGTACGAAATGGTGCAATTCAGCATGGTATGGATCTTCTGCTCATGCCGAAGTTTTTTTTTTTTTTTGCCACAAATCAGATTGCTGCTCTTCATACTCACACTGAGCGTTTCTTGTTAACAAGGTATCTTGTTGTCTCGTGTGCTCCCTGAGGCATCTGGTGGGGCCACTGTGTGACACAGGAAGCTGGACTAGATGGGCTTTTGGCCTGATCCAGCAGGGCTCTTCTTATGTTCTTATGTTCTTATGTTTGTATGTTATTCAACACAGTGACACAAGCAAGTGGTCCGGCACGTCTATGTGCAGCTCAAAATATTATCTGTCTTCTCCAGGCTGAAGTTACCCAAGAATTGAATTACAGATCGGGGCACCTTTTAAGAAAGTGTCCAGGGAAAAAGGAAAGGTGGTGCAGTAGTGCTACAGAAAAAAAATATATGCTGTATCTTTATTGATATGAAGTACAGAGCATTCTCTCTGAATTTTGCTGTTTTGCTTACAAGTCTAAAAATCACTTTTTAATTTCAATACAGGCTAAACTCTTTATTTTAGAAACCAGCAGGGTACCAAGAACAAAAATTCTGCAGCACAGTGTTGAATATTTGAGAATTTCTTGCACTGCAACATTGCCTAGAAAATATATTCCTCCAAAAGCAACTCCCTGGAGACATGATTTAGCAATCAAGTGTTTTGACTGTAGCTCTTATCAGTGTTTCCAAAATGGAATTGCATAATTAAATTATTTAAAGTCGGCACTATAATCAGGGGCATGCATTTAATGAATATTCAAGCCAGCAATCATTTGTTTAGGAATGAGGAAGGTGCTCTTGGTCTGGGCAATGGTTTTTCTCATTGTCTAAAGAGCCATCCAGAAGATGGAGCCCCAGTTCTGTCTGTAACATAAAGCAACAGACGGACCAATAACTGAATTTGTGTTTTTCAAAAGTATCTGGAAATGGTGATACATCAATAGAGTGAAACGTTTTAATCCAAGGATGCTGAAATGATGATCCCCGGTTCTAGCCTTTTTCAGCATTCAGCCCGGGTTGCAAAACCAGGGCATTACTTCTTTCGTGTCTTGGTTACGTGTCACTCAAGGCAAGGTCAGCCAGTATAGCAAGAAGGGCTCCAGATATTATAATTCTCTTCATTTTCCTAGATTGGGTCACTGCCTATGAAACTGCTAATCTTGAAAATCACCTATCTGTTCAAATTTTGAAAACAAGATGAGCACAATTAGTCTCTGGTCTGCTGCTAGAGGATATATTATGAAAGTTGGGGCATCGACAGAATGCATAGCTCTTTTCAGTGGCTTCAGGAAGTCAATTTCTTTTTGTACATCCTTTTGCCTAAATGAGATAATTCCTTTCCTTGTAAGGGCAATCAGAGATCCTTGTTACAGTGCTAGCAACTTGACTACTTTTTCACTTCAACATCTTGAAAAGCTTCCCAGAACATTATTAGGAATATATTAACATAACATGAAATGAAGATAAACAGCAATAAAACACACTCGTTTTGACCATTTCTGTTGAAAACAGAGCATCTTAATTTCGATCCTGCTACAATTCTCTCTTGTCTGAGGTCTCTCCTATGTAGTTCAAGCAATTTGTCATCCGATTAGTCTGATGAAGCATGGCGAAGTTATTTGAACTGTAAATTTTCCGCAGGCAAAATAAAATGCAAACAGGAAGAGCTTCCTGTGCCTGCCAAAGCGATGATCCTTGGAATACAAATAAGAGAAAGCCATGCTGACAGCAAAAGCTATTTTTATATTCCGTCATTGGCTTGCAGGCATCCTGCCTGGAACTGGACTGCATCTGTACTCCAACTCCAGTAAAAGTGACACTCTTGTCTTCTAGAACATCTCCTTCATCACAATGAAAGAAGATGCTGGGTGTACAGTGTATAATTCCTGGTTCACATTCAAGCCGGGTATTTATTATTGAGATCAATTTCAATTGAGAAGCTAGAGCAGAGAAAGATCCCCAACATTTGCAGGTACCAGAGGATTCAAGGGAGGAAAAGGAAAGAGGTGTCCCGGCTGGTGACATTAAATGATCTTCATGCCTCCTGGGGAAAACTAGTGGCAAATTCTCTCTTGCTTGAGCAAATCTGTGTAATTTGCATAATGACACACTCCAGAAGTCCTCTGGGATGGAAAGAACCCCCCAGAGAATCCAAGTCAGGATATCTCCATTAGGTTTATTTCCATAGCATTGAGTCACACTGGAGATGGGGGGCATTTTGCCTGGTCTTATGTATCTTCAACAGCAATGACACAACATCTCAGCTGGTTCCAAGGCAACATTTAACGTGCATCATACAACAGGGATTTGCCTCTTGGTTCTATCGTATCTAAATGTCTTTAGCTCCATATAATGCATGGCTCTGTCCTTAAGGGTGCCAGCCTGGGAGCTCAGTTCTTTGCATAGGCAGAAACTTGTCCCTCAGTTTATCCATCCATTTAAACTGGTGGGCTGAGAAAGTGTCTTACGGGGAATATGCACCAGTCGATCTAGGCCTGGAGGTGGTAACTCTCTGAAAGAGATACATCGATGAGGAAAGCTCAGTGCAAAGACAAAACTTCCAAAAGAGAAGATATATAACAGGTTCAAACAATACTACAAGAAAGGAGTCATAACCCCAGAATGCCTTTTTGTGTGGTTATGTTAATCAATGCACACGTGTGCAACAGAAAACAACAAAGTAGCTTGTGGTGCTATAAAGACTAACACATGTTTGTTACAGCATGAGCTTTCATGGACTGCACCTCATCAGGTTACAGTGCATTCATTCATTTTGCACGCATTCGTTTTGGAAGGAATCACACTCTGAAACAAATCACCTCACTTTTGATCTGCTTCAGAGAAAGCCTTAAACAAAGCAAGGTCCCTCCAAAGGGCTCCGAACTGAAGCGGTCATCCAAACCACTTTGGATTGTTATCTGCTTCATTTGGCTTCCTCTTTTTTTTTTCTTTTTTTTTTTTTGGTCTGTCTTTCTACTCCCTGGAGCCTTTTCTTTCACACAGTATATGAAATGTGGTTTCCAAACAGAGGCAGGAGGCAGGGGACAATGTGACTGACAGCTCTGAGCTGTCAATGAGGCACATAGCAGCTGCATGAATGTTGTTAATTGGTGCTTCCTTTTCTTCCTGTTCCAATCAGTGTGATTCTTAGGACGGAACTATGAAAATGACAAAACATACAGTATCGGTCTCGGGCAAGCTGTTTTCTCTTCCCTGAATTCTCTTGGAGTGACCGTTTGCAAGAGCATGTGTGGTGTATTCTTTAAGTCAATAAATTCCTTCCAGTGATCTATTCCTCCCAGTCCTCCCTGCTTGTGTGTGTGTGTGTGTGTGTGTGTGTGTGTGTGTGTGTGTGTGTGTGTGTGTGTGTGTGAGAGAGAGAGAGAGAGAGAGAGAGAGAGAGAGAGAGAGAGAGAGAGAGAGATTCATTTATATTTTAGGATTTTTCTCTGTATACTAGGCCAACCTGTCCATCCAAAATCATTTTCCCCCACTCAGTTTCTCTAGTTGTTAGCATTTTGTTTGTCTGCCTGTGAAAATTCAGTGTAGTGTAGTGTAGTGTAGTGTTGTAGTAGACCTGTTTTAATATTTTGTATATGAGAAATCTGTGTATGCCGTGCACCAGTTGAGCTAGGAATTATTAGTCAGCAAAAAGCACAGGCACACATATTCATATAATAAAGAAATATTGAGACTAGTCAGAGGCAATGCTACTGTCAAGCAGAAATAACCCAAGGCAGAACTGGGAAAAGAGACGGGTGGTTGGTAGGAGCACTGGCACTGACAGCAGAAGCAGCTCCATAACACTTAAAATTAAATAGCCCTTTTCAGTGATGGAAGGGCAGACCTCTGAAAGCAGGGAGACCACTTAGTCATGTGCAATAGAAGCCAGAACATTCCAATTCATCTTGTGTGACTGAGCCTTGCACTGTGTACACGGATTGCAGAATCGCACCTCAATCACAAATTCAGCCTGCATAATAATATTACTTGTTGAAAATACTTGTTGAAAAGCAGTATACAAATATTAATAGTAATGATAACCTTTGTATAGCGCTTTCTGAGTGTGCAAAGTTCTTTTCATATATTGGAAATATATAAATGACAATTGATGCAGAAGCACAACTTATCTTGACTAATAACAGCTGATCATCACCCCCTTCTTCAATGAATTTGTTTACACTTTTTTTAGAGGGAAACTTTTAATATCATTGATGGTTGTGACATGTGACACAATGTAACAGAACGTTGGAGGAAGCCCCTGGGAGAAGTGTGTGTGTGTGTGTGTGTGTGTGTGTGTGTGTGTGTGTGTGTGTGTGTGTGTGTGTGTTTGTCCCTGAAGCCAAAGAGAGTTCTGGAAGCCTCAGAGTCTGCGTGAGGAGAGTTATTCTGAGACACACAGCGCAATCCTGTGTAACTTTGCACCAGTGTAACAGTGTGCCAGTATAAGTGCACTTACACTGGTGCAAACTTACACAGGATTGCACTGAAAGTCTGTGAGAAAAGATACTGAAAGAATGACTTGGCATGTTGTGTTTAGTGGTGGATAAATACAACTTTTTGTTGTTCTCAAACTGGATCACTGTCATATCCAAAGAACAATCTGCCTGGCTGAGCTGCTGGAGAAGGCCACAAATACACATGACAATATTCTGTGATTGTGCTCCAAAAGTGGCTTTGAGGGAAGTGTTAATGGACTGAAACAGAACTACAAACAACAGTGAACTGAACCTTGAAATAGGTCAGCTGGCTATGAAATCTTGTCCATAAGCCATGCTTTAGTTCCCATTATTGGCACCCTCCGTTGCCATGCAAGCATATGGCTGCATATTCCAACAAAGCGGTCTTAAAGGGAAGAGCACCCTGCTGGTGCACAGCAGGAGACATGAATGAAAAGTGGGATTTTTTTTTCAAAAATATAGTATTTGCAATACATTCAAGCACTGGGACATACGAAAAAAAAAAGAGGCACCAACTGTTTACTCCATATACCACTGAGGGCAGAACAAGAGGCAACAGGTTCAAAAGGCAGGAACACACAGGTTTAGCTTAAAAACATTAGGAAGGATGTCACACTGCATATTTACTCAAAAGGATGTCCCAAGGCATTCAGTGAGGATACTTTACCACCAGCAGGCGTGTTTAGAGTTGTAGCCTTAGCTATATACCGTATTGGTCTGAGTATAAGACTCACTTTTTTCTCCTAATTTAAGTTTTTAAACTAGGGGTGCGTCTTATAATCAGGCTGTTGCAATTTAATGCCAGCGAGTTAATTAAAAATTATAAAATAGCACCAAACTTTAAGGGTGCGTCTTATAATCAGGTGTGTCTTATACTCGGGACAATATGGTAAGTTGTTCATCAGTAGAATCAGCGATCGGAGGTGGTTGAGGATTCCACTTTGTTGGAAATGTTCAAGAAAAAGAATGTAGGGAAACATCCAGAAACATTCAGTACAGAATCACCTGTTTCACCAGCACAGAATCACCAGAATCACAGGCTTTGGCAGGAAAAAATAGAGGCAAATATAGTGCTGGAACAGAGTAATTTGGGAACAGTGGTAAATTGTGAAGTGCAGGAAATTGTCAAGACAACACCACCACCCCCCGCCGCCCCTGAGCCGCATCTCCAGAGCCACATGTTCAGTAGGCCTTGGGGAAAATTCCTGGGGAAAATTCATAAGATTGTAACCTTAATAAAACATGAGCAACAACATACTGTCTCAGACAAGCCTTGCAAAAGATGGTGGCCTGGACCTTAACATATGCCCCTAGGCAAATGTCTCAGTTTGTCTCCTACTGATCCTGATGCTTCTTCTCAACGAAGGTCCTTTGGAAAAAAAATTCAAAGGCAGCACTTGGGTGCTTACTGCTGACTACAGCGTTGCTCCTGCTGTAAGAGAATTCTCCCCCGTCCCTACTTCCCCTCAACTATTCCCCGGGTCAGGATGGAGAAATGCATGTATTTCCAAGCTGCTGGGACCATTTACTTAGTGCCCCATCTGAAAAAAAAATCTAGGTATGCTTTTTGTCAGAAGTCCAAGTCTTCAGGATGTTTTTGATAATCTGATTCTTGTTTCATGCCCCTTCCCTGGACCACTGCTTTATTCCTTCTTTTGCTTGACCAGCTTCCCATCCTATTTGTCTTTCTGGGACAGCTGGGACCAGAGGCGTAGGAATGGGGTGGGCGGGGGGGGGGCGGTCCGCCCTGGGCGACATGCCAGTGGTGTGTGCAAAAGCCACTGCATCGGCGGCAATTCAGTGGTGCGGCGGTGAAAAAGTGGCCTTTTACGGTGTGGCATGGGGGAAAGGAGTCACCCACCTGCCTGGATCCCTAGTAGCCTTTTTCCGGTGAAAAAATGCCATGGGGGGGCATTTGTTCACCACGATGCCACCGGGTGGAGCTTGGCTTCTGATGTCGCATGCAGGGGCGGGGCTTGTGACATCATGGGGGTGCCGCCCCCCGCAGAGACTAGCTACACCTCTGGCTGGGACAGACTCCAGCTGACTGGACCGGACCTAGAATTCCTGAGGCATGATTCTCCAAAGTTTGTTGAATTTGATGGAGAATTCTAGTTTTTGTGATATTGTCTTGGGCTGTGTTTTGGGGAGCTCTGGATTCCATACTGACATCTGACAGCACACCCTTGCCAAGTACTGTTCAGCAGAGCAAGATGTTCTATTCCTTTTCTGTGCTTCTCAGAGTTCAATAGGGGTCCTTTAAACATTACTCAAGCCCTGCATGATCAGCTTATTCATGAATGGTTCTTAAATAGCAGGGAGAACATTTAAATGAACCCCATCAAGGAGCCAATTCCATGAAAAAGACTGCACAATTGCCCCTGCACCCATATGGCTGGGGCCTTCAAAAATCATACCTGTTGCATGGGAGCCTCTGACAGAAAAGCCCTGCTCTTTGGTCCATCGTTATCACAAGTCAACTTGGCAGGTAAAAGGAACAGGGCCTTATTAGCAGTGGCACCACAACACCTCCATCTCCCCTGTTTCTGAGCAGGCTTTGAAGACACTGCTCTTTTGCAAGGCTCTTGATTGAACTCTTCTGTACTGTTGTAAGACCTTTATTTTGTGCTATGCTGTGCTGTTTCTTTTGTTTCTTCGTCCTCTGGGAGAAAAAGGTCACAGCTGTATTCTCTGCCACATATTTTCAGCACAGTGCCTTAGCGGCAAGAGATTGTGCTGGAAATGTGTGGCAGAGAACAGAGCTGTGACCTGCTTCTCCCAAGAGGACGAAGGGCTAGCAGCTGTTCACACTTTGCTTGTAAGGAAGCAAAATCTACTTCCATATGCACAGGGACCGGCGTCCATCCCTGCATGCTGTTGAGGTTCTGACGGGGTTAACGCAAGACAGTTTCTGAAGTACAAACAGCAAACCCTCTCTCTCTTTTTTGAAAAGGTGCCTTGCCTGGTCGACTCTGACGGGAATGTTCAGGCTGGAAGGAGGGCTCTCATTCAAATTATTAGCAGTGACTTTTCCTTTATAGCAGGGATTTTACCCCCGAGGAGAAGAGAGAGAAAGAGGCAGAGTCAATGTCACGGATAAAATTCAAGCCCAAACCAAATTTTCATGCTCTAGTTATTTGGCTGGATCAGAGGACTTGATGGAGATCCTTGAGAATGTGGGGGGGAAAGTAACAGTGAACATGTGAAAGCAGAGAGGCAATTGTATATATTCTCCATGGATTTTTCTCCCATTCCACTTTTGGGGGGTGATTGGACTTGTACATGGATCCAGTTTCTTTGATATAGAAATTGCCCGATAGGGAACCCATATCCAAGGTTTTTTTTGGGGGGGGGGGAACAGCCAATGAATGATTAGATGACTGGTGTTCTTCTGCATCTTTTTAGATGGTGAGTCCTTTTGGGAAAGGGAGCCATTTAATCATTTGATTTTGTCTGTAAACCGCTTTGTGAACTTTTTGTTGAAAAGCGGTATATAAATACCGTTAATAATAATAATAATAAACAGTAGACACCTGAGATCTGTCCCATCACCTTCCCTGACCTACTCAAACAACACGATGGCTTTTCATCTCCATCCATTCAATCTCTGTGCTAGCCTGTGCTAGCCGTTCGATCCCTAATTCTGAGGCCATTTAGTCTCCCAGTCTCTTCTTGATTGGAGTGTGGGTGCCCTTCTTTATAACCCTTCCCTCTCATTTTCTGGAACCACCATTAAAATAAGAAACCAGGTAGGGTCAGGAAGAGAGATCTTCCTCCTACTCCCTGTTGTGCCTGAAATTGTTTTCCATTCTTAGTTGCAGGAACAGCTATTAATAGTTTCATTGCACATTGGCAGGCAGGCAGGAACAACACATCAGAATGCAGATGCAGGGCTGGCTTTGCCATGAAAGGACTTGAAACGGTCACCTGGAGTGGCACCCTTGGAAGGGTGGTGAATGGACAAGCCCCAAGCTCAGTTGTCCACTGCCCTCTCTAGCCCACCTTCTCTAGCCTCCAGTGCTGCTGGAAGGAGGGGAAAAAAGCGGGTGTGACTCCAGCTTCTCCCCACTCACCTGGTGCAAAAGGTGCAGAAAAGAGCGACCGGAATGGTTCGTGGGCTGGAGCACCTCCCTTATGAGGAAAGGCTACAGCGTCTGGGGCTTTTCAGCCTAGAAAAAAGGCACCTGAGGGGGGACATGATTGAGACTTATAAAATTATGCATGGGATGGAGAGAGTGGATAGAGGGAACTTCTTCTCCCTCTCGCACAACACCAGAACTAGGGGACACGCACTAAAATTGAGTGGAGGGAGAGTTAGAACAGACAAAAGAAAATATTTCTTTACCCAGCGTGTGATTCATCCGTGGAACTCCTTGCCACAGGATGTGGTGATGGCACCTGGCCTAGATGCCTTTAAAAGGGGTTTGGACAAATTCATGGAGGAAAAGACCATCACAGGTTACAAGCCATAAGCAACCTCCTGGTTTTAGAAGTGGGTTTTCTCTGTGCCAGGTGCAAGGGAGTGTCAACGGGAAACAGGTTATCTTGTTGTCTTGTGCTCCCTGAGGCATCTGGTGGGGCTACTGTGTGATACAGGAAGCTGGACTAGATGGGCTTTTGGCCTGATCCAGCAGGGCTCTTCTTATGTTCTTATGTTCTTATGCTTACAAAGCACCAAGTAGGCAGAGAGAAAGCCATTTGGAGCCCACCCCCTTCTCTTCCCTACACTTACCAGAGCAAAATGTGTAGCCTCTTTCTCCTCCATGCGACTTCTGTTTGAAATGAACAGGGGTAGCACGTGCCTCCCAGCAATCACTGCTCCTGTTCATTTCAAAGAGAAGCCACATAAAAGAGAGGCTGCATGCAGAGCTCTTGTAATTAAATGGAAAGTAGGGTGGGGGTTGCGCTCTTCCCCTTCCCTGGCCATGGGCACCTGCTGCCCCCCCTCCTGCCTCATCCGCAGGAGTGGCAAAATGGGGGGGGGAATCAGGCATCGTGGTGGTATGGGCCGCCACTGGAGCAACTTCATGATGACATTGTGACAGCCACTGTAAACTGGTGAGAAATGGGAACTGAAGCGGTAAATCAGACCCAACTATCGTTCTTTACTGTAGAAGGGCTTTCCCAGTTGAAATACTGCTGACACAAAACATACGTTAAGAAATTCCTGAAATTGTCATGGCCAGATATTATGAAACAAGAATGTTTAAAAATCAGGTTAAAATCCCTCTAAAAATACTTTATGTTTAAAAACGTTTAAAAAACACCAGTAAAACAGATTTAAAAACAATAAGCGGTCACGATGTTTCCACTTGTTGTTTTTACGTCAAGTGACGTCAAGGAAACGCCGTGACCACTTATTGTTTTTAAATCTGCTTCATTGGTGTTTTTTAAAAATATTTTTAAACATTTTTAAACATAAAGTATTTTTACGTGGTTTTTAACCCGATTTTTAAACATTCTTGTTTCACAAAACATACACTTGCCTTACCTTCACCAGACGTGGTTTCCCACAGTTTTCATCTAATTTGCTTCTAGTGCTCTATTTATTACATTTAAATCCCACCTTTCTTCCATGGTAGAGCTGAAGCAGATGGGCTTCCTAAGTGGTCTCCCACCTAGGCACTGACCAGACCGTGAGTCAGCGGCGGAACTACGGTGGAGCAGGCACTCCAGGCGCTCCACCGTGGGGGGGCGGCCAGAACGGGGTCGGGAGAACTCACCTTCTCCCGAAGCAGTGTCACGTTTTGGCTCTCCCTCCCTCCCTGCAGCCTGTTTGGCTCCGAAATAGGAGCAAAATGGGCGGGGGGCGCGTCAACGCGACGCTGGCCCCACCCCCACGCGCCGGGCGCCCTCCCGGCGCCTGTCGCCTCTGCCGTGAGTTGCTTATTTTCAACAAACTGGCTGCATCCTGTGTCCTCAGATCACACCCTGAGATGGACCCAGGTTGCTGCTGCTCTGGCATGCCACCAGCTCACCTGCCATAGGTATGACACTGCTGGCATTCTAGATGAGTTCTTGCACCTAAGAGCCAACCTACATGTTCAGGAAAGGTACTTGGTTCTGAGACATTCAGCTCAATCCTACCTAAACCCCCCCCCGGCAGATGCAGGTGAGGCAATGGAGTGCGTGCTCACCCCAGGCTGGGTGGGTGGGCAGTTGGAGAGGTCTTCTCAGGGTAAGTGAACTGTTGTTCACTTGCCCTGGGGAAAGTCTTTTATCTCCCTATGGATCTCCTCAGTCCTGCACCAGCTGTTTTGCTGTCTCAGGACTGAAAAATTTAAGGGCAGCAGAAAGGGAGAGGATCCGATGCATGCGAGTTCTGCTGAACCCACCCTCTCTCTCCCTCGTTCTGCCTTCCCCAACCAGAAACTCCCCTGTTCCTCTCCTTCTCTGCCCTGTTGCACCCTCCGCCTCCCCCCCCCCCACACTGACACCAGCCAACGTAGTTGGCTCTGCTGGTCAGCACGTTGGGCCGCTAGTGATGGCGCTGGCAGCCTAGCAGCGCTCACTGGTGGTGGAAGTGACATTCCACCAGCATCCGCCTCCTTCTGCCAGCAGAACGCGGGTTCCACCAGCAGGGCAGCCTGATAGGATTGGGCTGCCAATCATTTCAGAATACAAGGGGACATCAAATGATTGATCCAAGCATGCAAAACTCCCTCCCTGTGAAATGCTAGCATATCAGGAAAAAGAAGATGTGGCCTAGAGTTCTGCCTGCCTTGCTAGTTATCTGTGTGAAGAGAGCTTTTATGTGGGGGAATGTGCCACCGTGCAGTTCTCCACTTATATTTTAGAGTGGCACTGAGAGTTTTCTGTGTAGATCAGCCAAATCACAGCATCAGTATGCCTCACAGCAGATTTCTTGTTCTTGTCATTCCTAATCCTCCCTGCCACACCATTTATGAAGATTTGGGTCACACCTACTAGACGTGGCTTGGTGAACAGGACATGTGCATGCTGATCAGAAACGAGAGTCAGCAGCTCAAGTGAGAAAACACGTTATTATTTAAAACCGAGTGGGACCGATTTCAGTCTTGCACTGTCTACTCTTTTTTTTTTCCGGGGGGGGGGGGGATAGAATCCCGTCGGTCCACTGATGCTGCTTAAGTTTACAAAACAAGAGTCCATAATGAGGACCTCTTAGGGCATCCTTAAACTTGTCTGTGTTCAGTCATCCTGAGAATACACATATGCTGAAGAGTACATCCATCCCCATACATTTTTGGTGGTGGGGGTGATTTGCCCTATCCCCTGTACAAGGCAAGTCGAGGAAAAAGTGAGATGGGATTGGTCAGATAGTATGATGGGAGAAGCCCTAGCAACCTTTAGGGCTCCTTGACCCTTGTGTGGGTCAGTCTGTCATGTTTCTCAAAAGGTGACCCCTTCTTCCCACCCATGAATACAGCCTTAGATTTGTTGCTTATGTTTTCAGGGGCCAGATTGATTTTTTTTTTTTGCTCTCCACCTCAATGGCATCTAATGGGGGGGGGGAGCGTTTCGCCTACCACAGGTTTTTAAATGGGTGTGGTGTTAGTCACCGCTGGCAGGTATAATCTGGGACATGGATTATGTAGGAATTGGTGTGCACCCTAAAGCAAGCAGAGGGGTCAAAGGGGGCTTTGGACCAAACTGCAGGGGTTCCTCAGCACAGGGATGCTGATTGGAGCCTCCTTGAGCAAGGATTGAAAAGTCAACCTGAAAGGTTTCTCAGCTGGGGTGGAAGGGTGATGCAATTTAGAGCTTCCTTGGGTTTACACGGTAATTTAGGATTAGCAGTTCCAACCTAGCAGTTCCAAAGCATGTCAATGCGAGTAGATAAATAGGTACCGCTTGCGGGAAGGTAAACAGCGTTCCGTGTTCCAGCCGCATGCTACGCGCTGCGGCAAGGAGAGTCATGCCGGCCACATGACCACGGAGGCGTCTTCGGACAACGCTGGCTCTTCGGCTTTGAAATGGGGATGAGCACCACACCCTAGAGTCGGACATGACTGGACTTAATTGTCAGGGGATACCTTTACCTTTTACATCTATAGCAGGGGTTCTCAACCAGTGGTACTCGTACCACCAGTGGTACCTTGGCCGACTGCTGGTGGTAATCGGACTGCCAGCCCGCCGGAACCCTGCTCCGATGTGGCACTTTTGGCGCCGTGTTTTTGCTTCCAAGAGGCTCCTGCCTTTGGCCGAGCCTCTCGGGAACACTGAGAAGGGCCCCTCCCACCTGCCAAGAGCCTCCTACTGGCGTTTTCTGACCTCCAAAACCCCAAAATGTGAGAAGCATCTTGCAGGCTCAGGCCAACTTCAACCTTTGCAAGAATCCCAGCAAGCACCAAAGTGACTCACTGCAAATAGGCAAGTGGTCCACCAAGGCACTTTTGAAGATGCATTTAACAGTCCAATCCTATTGGGCTTTAGCACTGGCGGAATGAGCATTCTGCCCATACTAACTGCTGCAAAAGAACCGTAAAGCGCTTTCCGGCAACACACTCAGTAGCGTGCTGCCAGGATGCCGGCAGGAAGGCCAGAGCCTTCCTGCACATGTCATCGGCTCTCCCGTCACCCGCCAGAGCAGGTACGTTAGCAGGAGAGGCGGGAGGGGTGGGCAGAATGGGGTTGGGGAAGGGTTGAAACTGGGTGGAGGGCATAATGGAGGGCAGGGAGGCTGTGGGAGGGGTGGATCCAGCGGCGATGACGCACCCCGGATCTTATCCCCTCTGGCAACAGCCTCCCTGCCCCCTTTCTCTCTTGCTAGTGCAGGTCTGAGGAGAAATTGTTAGCGCAGGTCTGAGGAGACTCATTGCGGATTGGGATGCTTACAGAGATGTAAATCCCCTTTCACCTCTGAAGTCTCCTGATCTGTCCCTCCTGTTGGATACAGTGCACCTGTTTTTGGTGTGGCTGCACCAGTGGGGGGGGGCAGGAGAAGGATAGGATTGGGCTCCAAGACAGGTTTTAGAAATATTCTGGTTTATTTTTTGTCCAATTCTATAAAGATTTCCCCCCCCCCTTGTCTGCATCATTCCTCCTGCTCCAAAATAATGTGGAAGCAATCAGCAGGGTGCCACAGCTGATCACATTTCAGATGGGCTGCTATATTCGCTTGAATTAGCAGCGTCTATTTTTAGGCTGAATTTTCCTTACAGGTACATAACAAAGGGTACACAAGGGAGAAGCTAATTAACGGATTCTAGCCATCAGAGACTTGCCTGAAAGGTCAAACTATTTTCAGGTCCATGCCAGCAAAAACAGCTGTCAACATTTGGATTGTGTTGTTACTAATCATACAGAGAGTTTACAGTGGCTTGGACTTCATCTCCATTATTAGGTCTCACGCCTTTTATTGTCAGCCTGATGGTAAGCAGTCGCGTCACAGGGACGCGCGTCACCCCAGAGCGGGGCGCGCACGTCACCTTTAAGGACGCTGCTTCGCCCCCGCACGTGACGTCACGCGCAGGCGCGGAGCACCCCCCGCTCCATTTTCGGCTCATTTTGGAGCCAAATGGACGTGAGGGTGGGCGGGCGGGTCCAGCACCAGCAACAAACTGTAAGTGCCGGGGGGACGCACGTCACCCTTGTGCGCGCATCACCCCCAGGCGGCCCGCCCCGCGCGCTTCTCCCTGTCAACGCCCCTGATGGTAAGCCTTCTTCTAGCATCAGCTGCTTCTGGATCCAGGGAATATTTCTGTGACTCCTGATTTGCAGCATTCCTGCTATGATGGAGCTGGAATCATCACCGAAAAATTAGTTCCAGACAGATGACAAGATACCAGTCATGATCTAGTAAAGCCATTTGAGAGAGAGAGAGAGAGAGAGAGAGAGAGAGAGAGAGAGAGAGAGAGAGAGAGAGAGAGAGAGAGAGAGAGAATTGGGAATAGTGGTGGCAACAGAAAGAAAAAATGAACAGCACAGATGCACAGAATGAGGAAATTGCGGGGGGGGGGGGAGCTGATCTTCATCCCATACATTAGATTTCTGAAAGAAAAATAATGGTGTCTCTTACATTAACAGTCCGATCCTAAGCAGAAACTGAAGGGGATCCAGGAAATGCACATACATTGCATGCAGAAGGTCCCCGGTTCAACTCTTGGCATCTGCAGGTAGGACTGGGAAACAACCCTGTCTAAAACTCCGGAGACCTTAGCATAGATACTATTGCCCTCAATAGACAAAAGCTCTTACTCAACAGACAGCAGCTTTATATATGTCAGTTACGCTTAAAAAACAAATGACTGAAGAAGTTAAAAGTGCCTTTCCTTCAAGGAGTAGCAGGCAGGCAAGCTACTTGTGTGTGTGTGTGTGTGTGTGTGGAGTATCTTTGCCCCTCCCCCCCAATGGTTGCCCCTCCCCCCAACTCTCTGAACTGAAGGCAATGGTGCCTTTTTGGATTCATTTTCACACTGCTACCTCTAGCAGCAAACATTTCTCTGGAAAAGACCTGGTTAGATCAAAGTGCATCGGGATTTTCATTTCTTTGTTGGATTTGTAAATTGCATGTCGCCTCATACCCTGCTTTGCGCAAGTACCAAACTGCTAGCTGCTTTTAAGTGAAAAGGCTTGTGAAAGCTCGAAAGCACTCTGCACGTCTTCAGAGAACCTCCTGTCTATGGCAGGACTAAAACCTGCTTCTGGAAACAAGGTTCAGAGCTGATCCTTAGAGTCCTACCTCTAATTTAGCCAAGGAAAATTTTTAGACTAGGGGTGGCCAACCTTCCACCATTAGGGCTCCTGTGTTCTTAAGAGTTGTGTAGAAGACAGAATGTGGGCAGCTGTAAGTGCCGATGCTGCTGCTAAAGCAGCTGCACTTGCTGAAATGCCCTCACCTATGCAACCATTTAAAGAGCCAGCATTAATGTTGAAAGGTTGGCCACCACTGTCTTAGACAGATGGCAGAAACCACTGCAGAGAACCTCCAGAGACTAACCAATTGTCCCACAACACCCCAATGTTATGGATGATGAGATTCTAATATAAGTGGACTAGATGGAGCAGATGACTGGATATACACCAAATCCTGTGAATCAGTGCCATAGCAAATAGAATGGTTAATCTGCCATACAAACATGGGTTCAGTCATTTATTGTATAGAAAAAAATGGGGGGGGGGGAATCCTGCACAGTATTTAAAACTGAAGATATCCAAGCACATCGGAATGCATTCGAGTCTGATAAAGATTTTTCTCCCTTCTATAGACATCCTCTTCTAAGAAATGACACTCAATTAAGCATCAGATGTATCCACCATCTTTGCAGCTTTGCTGTTTACACCTGGAAAATGTCTTCAGATTAGAAGTCAAAACGTTGGTTCCTGTAAATATCGGACTTCTCCGCTCTCATTGTTTTAATTTTCTTAACGGCTGCTTGTTATGAGTGGCTCTTTTTGAAGATGTTATACGTGTGTGCCTGGAGTTCTTTGTATTTTATATTTTAATTACATGGCTACTTCACCCATAAAACCTGTGTCTTGTAATCTAGTAGCTGGCCATGAAAGCTTTCATTCCAAGATGTATAGGTATTTTCCTTTTCTTAGCCCTTCCGTTTTACTTTGTGACGTTGCTTGCTTTCCCCAAATTTTCCTTTTAGACTACATGAGCATACAACATACTGTACCTGCCTGGAGTATTGTTTGGTAATGCTTGAAGTTATTCCATTGAAAGGGTTTAACTTTGTCTTTCTCGTGTCAGATTTAAGAGCTAAAGGGAGCATGCCAGGTTGGCATCCCTGCTCTCCACTTTAACTGGTAAAACTGGGTATTAACTGAGCAAAGATACTTCTTGCTGCAACTACCCAAAATTAGAGAGTCCAGACAGACAGAAGTCAGGTGTGGTGCCTCCCCCAGATTACCAGAGAGTCCCCGAACCTGGGGAGTCCCCTTCAACTCAAACAGTAGCAGAACCTGGGTGGGCAGTACATGACAAGCCACTACTAAGCCCAGGCAAGTAAAACTAAATAAGTTGGCTACAAAATATCAACGCAATGGAGGAGAAAATGCAAGGATAAAAAGCAAGGCACTGATAATCCAACAAAAGGAGAAAAAAAGTGGGATGGAAAGGTTGACAAGGAAAATACCAGGGTTGTGGATCAAATCTCTGACTCCATGCCTCAAGTCAAGTCCCAAATCCCTGGGTCCAAGTCTCAAGTCAAGTCCCAAGTCTTTGCCCCCAAGTCCCGAGTCTGGTTGCGAGTTGCGAGTCCCTATCTATTTAATAGGGAAGACAGGTTTAAACCTGAATAAAATTTGACTTGTCGTAAAAGGCTCCAAGTCTTGAGTCAAGTCTTTCGAGACTTTTACAATCGCCGAGTCAAGTCAGAGTAAAGTCATTGACGCGACTTGAGTCTGACTTGAGTCCGAGTCAATAGACTCAAGTCTACATCACTGGAAATAAAGCAACATATGATACAACTTCTCTGGGTACTTTCTGCACCTACTTACTCATGCTCTGCCATCAAATGCTTCTGGCATTAGACCTTGGTAAATGTGCTAAGGGGAGTGGTGTAACCCCACTTTTTTTAAAAAAAAAAACCTATGGGCTTTTTAAAACCTATGGGCACCACTTTGAATTTTTAGAAAAGCGGTATATAAATCTTTTAAATAAATAACCAGGTTTCACTTGTAGGATTGGATAGATGATGGGTGGGGATCACCTGAGCCCTGAATTTCCCAAGTAGGCTTCATAGTCCAATGAACTGACTCAAAACCAGGTCTTCTGTTTACCAGCCAGTGGAGAAAGAGAAGATTCTCAAACAATAAACAACAACAAAATAGGGAAAACATGGCTACTGTCTTTGAATGACTCAGCACCAGGTTTGCAATGCTGAGGCCTCACAGAAGCCTCTGACTTTATACAAAGATCAAAAACAAATGAAAAATATTTTTTTTAAAAAAATGGGAAAAGTAGGAATTTTCACCACAGTGTTAAATTAAATTAAATATATCATTCAGCAAGCATCCTCTTTAACTCCACCTGTGCAATATTATTCCTTACTTGGTCCTCGTTGCAATCTATGCTGTGACCACTTGGTGGGGCCAAACGGCTTGTTCTATATTGAAAGAGAAGAACTGAATGCTTAGTTTAACACCATCATTAACTCAGCTGCAAGCAAAACACAGAGATGGTAGATTTACAATGATATGTATATTAAACCGTTCAAGACCAAACTATTAGATAGGAGGTCTGTAAACAAGACCTTGTGTTTTAATTTTAACTGAAGAGCAGCCATGGTGGGGAACGAGCAAATAATATGGATTGGAACTACAAGATTTGGAGGTAGAAGAAGGTGGTGGTGGTATAACATTTTTTACTTTGCTCCATTTTCATAATGAAAATCACATCTGCCCCCCCCCAACTGTTATTTGGGCAAAATATTCAGATATATTTATCTTTAAATAAATGTTTTACCTTGTTACCTTGTTAAACTGAAAGCTTTTTTTACCACCGATGTTAAAAAACAGAAATCAACATAACATAACAAAAACAAACAAACAAAAAGAAAAACAGAACACCACCACACAACAATGCAAATTCAGGATCAGTACAACAATAACAAGCAACAAAACCAAAAATACATATATGGTACCTGTATACCATAGCAGAGAGCAAAGAGCAATTTTAGGGGGATGGTTTTCTTCAACATGGACTATGGCACAAGCTGGAAGGGTTAAAACCTCTTCTCCCCCCCCCCCCCGATTGGTTTCTTCACACAATAAAGAAGAGATGGAGGAATAGCAGCAGATGAGCAGAGAGCGGAAACACTTTGGAGTTGGGGGGGGTATTTTGCAATCCTCTGCTTCCCCCCTCTTTTTCATCCCAACATTTTCTTGAGTGAATTTGGTTTGACCCTAATTTTTTAGACTTTTTTTTTGGGGTGGCACTTGCACAAAGCATTTGGAAAGGCACATGCAGGCAACTTATAGAAAATGAATGTAGCACAAATGACCACACATTAAATCTGTGGTCTCAGAAATCACCTCTATGAATCTAAATCATCTACATCAGCTTTTCTCAACCGGTGGTAAGAGTACCACCAGTGGTACTTCAGCTGACCGCTGGTGGTACGCACCTGGTTGGACCGCCGACACCCCCCCCCTCCGATGGAGCTCAGTAAAGCTCAGAAATGCAAGAGGCTTGGCTGGTGAGCGGAGGTGAAGCACATGAGCTTTGTGTGCCGAAAAAGGCCCACCCACCCTAACCCTCTTACTGATCCTTTACTGAGCTCCGTGGCGTCCGAAAGCCAGAAGTAACTGGCAATAATGTTACTTTCAGTGGCACCTGGAGGGATCCTGGTGGCAGTGGTGGAACACAGTGGTGGAGGAGTTGAGAACCCCTGTTCTACATCTAAAATACATCTAACATTGTCCAAAACTGATGCGTCACTGCTACAATTCAATATTCTGCTCCTTGATTATGTATAACAGTTTCAAAATTATACTCCTGCATGTGTCAAAATGTGTGCCTGAAGAGTGTCCCACTGCGCTGCCTTTTCTTTCAGATTTCAGACTTCGCAAACCCGCGTGTTAATTGAGTCAGAGAAAGCATTATACTTAAGTATGCTGTAGTGCAGTGCTTTTCAATCAGTGGCACTTCACAGTACTGTATGTCAAGCCCAAGTACCACTGGTTGAAAAACCATTGCTGCGGTGTGAACAGAACTGTATTCCAGAGGCTCGGAGTTTAAAGGTTCTCCCGAGCCATAGCTAACTCAGCTATGATTGTTGAGGAAGATCCACTGTGGGGGCTTCTGGGGGACATTCTGGAACATTAGCCCAATTACTAGTAGCTACAGGTTGCTGCCATTAATATCTTCAGTTCAGAATAGTCAGTTCCTGTGAAATCCCCCTGAAATACCCTGTACCCTGTAGTATCTTTGGGTTTTCAAATAAGTTCTAATTTGGTTATGTATTTTCAGGCCATGAATAGATGAGCACAATATACAATTGGGGATTAGCAAAACATGGGAGGCTGTAGAAGGAAAAAAAATGGGCTTCATATGTGAAGACAGTAATTTTGAAATGCATTCTGATTGTTTTTCTCCTTTGAAAGTAAACAGTTCTCACCATTCTCTTGCTGAAAATGAAGAATTTGAATCCACTGTAGTGTATATAGGTAACACTTGTGTCAGTATCCGCACCTTATGTGGTTTCATTGTAATTTCTAGAGATGGAATTCATCCAGTGCTTCCAAGAATCAACCGTTGTTTTTGCAATGTGTCAGTCATGGTCAGCTGTGATTTCCAATTTCATGTTTCAGTTTGGACAGTCCAACACTACAAGACTAACCCCTCACCGTACTGCTATATCCATCCTGTCTCTCTGGTTTTGGCTTTAAAACCCTTCACTGGATCCTTTCACATCCAGATCTTCAATAGGAACTACACAAACTGATGATTTTAGGTGAGAATGTCACCCTTGTGGAAAAGCAAATAGCACAATTTTGGCCAGAGTGGAAACACTTCTTGGCTGGAGCCCAACCACAGCAAGCCTCTTAAACATAGCCCTCTACCTGATTGTCAGCGCAATTCTATCCTACTTACATCACCGGTGTAACTAGCGGTGCAACGTGAATGGGAGGTCCCAGAACGGAAAAGGGATTCAAATTGCCTCACGGCACGGAATGGCTCCGATGGCGAGGGGGCGGGGCCTCCTCGTTCCGGATTGTAAACGGGGACTAGGACGGGGCGCAACTTACAGTACCGCCCCTACCGTAGAAACGCTTCTGCTTCCTAGAGGGGGCAAGGCACAGCTCCCTCTAATCAAAGCCATGCTAAATAAGGGCTATTGTTTGGAATGGAAAGCTGTAGCACTGAGGGGCATCTGTGTGTCACCTTCCTTCCTCTAAGGCCTTGCAAATTTGGGCTCCCCACCTTGGCATACTCTGATTTGCAAGTACAAGTCTTCCTGAATAATACATACAGTCAGGCCACCTGGACAGTCCTTCTGAACTCCTTTTCTCCAGAAACCCAAGCACAGGTGCTGCTTACATCTTGCTATATCTTTTGTCCTTTCAGGAACCACTCCAATTGGGGTGCAATTAAGCCTTTGAGCCTTTCCTGTCCTTCTCTCTGATCTTCCCTTTCTAAGAGAAATACCTTGAGAATCCAGAGACATACAGAGTTTGCAGAGGTGAAACAAGGGTGGAGCGGAGGCAAGTAGTTCTGCAAGACTCCATTACACTGGAGTCAGCGGCCCCTCCCCCTTGCTGTTGGAGCCATTCTGGCAGCAAAGGCAACACGCAGGACACTCCCCTGTTGCTGCTGGAATGGCTCCAACAGCAAAGGGGAGAGGCCGCTGACTCCGGTGTAACGGAGTCTTGCAGAACTACTTGCCTTCGCTCCACCTTTGTTACGCTTCTGAGAGTTTGACTTGTGGCAGGGCACATCAAGGACCAGCCCCCAAATCTGTTTTCAAAACAGGGACTGAGTCCTGGAATGTGTGAAGTGGTCATAAAGAAAAATGAGTCTGAGCATGCACACGTTTATTTTTCCATCTCCACTCAGCAATTGCACTTGGACGATTCAGAAAAGAGTTTTCACTTCTTAGGACTTAAACACTGCAGAGACACCTATTTACAATAAGTGAGCCCATCTTTCCTCCTTCAACCCTGCCCCTTTTAAGACTAATGGCTCTGTAGGACACGGTTTGGCATTGAGGGCATTCTGTAGTAGTGGTGGGGATGTGGGCAAAATGAGTTTTGAGGCTCCTTCCAATGTTACAATTTTTATTCTATGGCTGTTGAGCCCTTCTACTGTAGGTCTGAAAAAATGCTTGGCATTTTGGTTGACTTGTCCAATTGGCCTTGCATCCAGCTTCCCTAACAGCTCAGTCCTACCTAAAAACCCATGCGGCGATGCAGCTATGCCGGTGTAGCTACCGCTGTATCCTGTAGAAGATGTTCGGCTACCAGAGGTCTCCTTCGGGTAAGGGAGCATAAGCCCCAGCAGCTGCTATAGGTCAACTCAGACCTGCATCACCTCAATCACTCGGGAGTCGGTGTGCACCACCGTTCCTGCTCGCCTCCTGGGCCTGATCCACCCTCCTCCCCACCCCATCACTACCCCATTCCACCCATCCCATCCCCATTCAACCCCTCCCCACCACGTCGGGTGTACGTGGGTCTGCTGGCACATGGGAGGCTGCTCCAGACTGGGAGCACTGCTGGCACATGGGAGGCTTCTGCCGGCAGACCTGCAGTATGCATCTGCAGAGGCTGCTTTGTGACTGCGGTAAACCAGCCTCCGTCACACTAGTTATGTTAACAGGGGAGAGGGGTAGGATTGAGCCATAAGTCTGTCAGGTTCTTTGCATGTATTCATGTCGCTGGTCCTGATCTCATGCTTATTTGTTCACATTTTGGCTGTAAATAACAATAGATGGGGCTGAAAGTGTTGAATGGAGCATATCAGATATTCTTAGAAGTTAAATAGCAAAAGAACATGAGTTTGCATGAAGTAAATTCATTTACAGCTCCCTTTGTGGAAAACCTTCAGCCTTATAAAGTCTACCAAACAGAGACAAATTAATAATTTCTCTTTGAGGCTGCCAATTTTAACAAGACATTTCAAGATCGGAAACATCAGGAGATTTGCTGTCCATCTGTCCCACTCCCTAAGTTCACTAAGCAGCTTGAATTCCTTCGACTCTTTATAGTCTGTTAAGGGGGAAGCAGAGGAGCAGTACAAGGAAAGCAACTGTGATTTGAAACTGACTGCTGCTTCATCTTGCGAAGGAGTCTCTGAGGCTCAAAGGTACTCTGTGAAAAGCTAATATTTCATCAAACCAAACTTCTAATCTACAGTCTCCTAGGTTGAAGTAGCTATTGTATAAAAATTACACGAGAGGTTGATGAAAGGGTAAAGAATACTGCAACACTTCCAGAGAAACAGGTAATAGAAATCAAATATCTTTGTGGGGAAAAACACATCCACTTTTTAAAAGGCAATTTGTCAAGGTGAGCAGGTTTTAGAGTGGTCTGTGACTGTGTTTAAATGTCACTCATGTTTTTTTAAAAAACATAAGCCCCCTCCCTTTATTTGCTATATTTTTTCCAACATTGCAAGTGACATTAAATCAAGAGCTAGTGCCACAAAAATGAGCAAGACTCTCTCTCTCTCTCTCTCTCTCTCTCTCTCTCTCTCTCTCTCTCTCTCTCTCTCTCTCTCTCTGAGGGTTGCAGCAAAGGGAGTACGAATCAACCGTTCACTCACTGTCCTTGCAGTAGGAAAACTAGGCATCTTGCGCTTCAGTCTGATGAAATGCATGAGCTCAATCTCCTTGCACAAAATTGTAATGTATGTATGGACCATCAGAAAGAACTAAGAGCAGGACTTGCTTCAGACAATTCTGTATAAGAATGTTGGGAACTGCAAAGCCTCAGAACTCAGGGATAGGACACCAGTACCTTGCAGGCATCCCAAGAGAAGTTCTTTCTACCCCCCTGTAGGCTGGAGGCTGTGTATTTTGCCACAGGGCCTTTGGGACCCACTGAATGTGAAGGAATGCATTGGTAGTTTCCACTTACGCTTTGCTATTGTGTGTTGTTGTTTGTTTTCATATGTATTTGGATGTTAACTTGTGAGCCACACCGGAGATCTTTTTTTAGTTATATTAATTATATACTGTCTATATAATATATAGACCTGTGGTTCCCAACCTTTTTAGCACTGGGACCCCCTTTTAATAGAATGACAATCTGTCAGGACCAGTGGCATTGTCAGTGGTGGGGGCCTTGGGGTGGTGGGCCCCCGGACGACAGGACCGGGTGTTAGCCAAAATGCCTGTTTCTTTGGGGAATAGCTTTAAATATGGCAATTTGGCATGTTCTGGGATCTTTACCTGTGTATACCAGAGTCCAGCTTCACAGAATTCCGTTTTTAAATAATATTGAGAACACACGTGGTTGCTTTCCAATATTTAGTAAATAATTCAAGCAGAATCATACACAAAATACAATCACACACATCATACAGATCTAGGAATTCAGATAGAAGTACAAAGAATTAGAAGGGATCTTGATTTACTTGGGTCATAGTTACCTAATAATCCTGGAGAGTTCACCTTGGCTTGCAATGCTGTAGCATTGAATGAAAAGTAGGACTAGCAGTCTGTAGGAATGACTGAGAAGTCAAATTAAGAGTGGGGGATAGGAGGAGAAGGGGGGAAATAAAATGATGCTAAGGTTCTGAACAAGCTGGGTTCAGGAACCAAATCAGTGACTAACTGAGGGGTAATGCAAAGAGAAGGGAGGGGGGTTGCAAGAGAGAGGGAGGAAGAGGAAGAGGAAGGGGGAAGGGAAAACAAGATAGAGCAGAGGGAGCTCACCAGTACCAGTCCAGGGCAGGAGTAAGAAGGGAAGAGAGGGCCTCCCAGTCTGTTCCTGCCTTTTATAGCGAACAGAGCACATGGGCAAGAGAAGGGGAAGATCCCCAGGTACACAGAAAAACAGGAAAAAGAGTTGCTAGAAGGGACATCTCAGTGCACCTCTGGGTAAACCATGTGACAGGGAAGAGGGTGATCAGAGTTTTGATGGCCCAACCATGAGACAAAGGAGAGGCTGGGATGACTCATCTCAGGTAGCCCTGTATTGTCTTCTGAACATCACAGTGGGGGGGGGGATGCAGAGTAGAGTCAGTGAGAACTTCTTGGACACATGTTAAAATGGAGTCTGCTGCTCAGGTATACCTTCCCTCTGGTTCATCTTCTGGCCTTCGGGAAGTCCTTACAGCATGGCTCCTGGTGCAGGGATACAAACGCGGCATGGACATCACGTCCTTCCTTGTTACAGTCCTGGTCATGCACATGTTTCAGTTTTGCTCTCAATCCTTTTCAAAAAGTCTCATGGCAATAAACAGTTTTAAAAAGTTATTTCGTAACACGGGCCCCAGGAGGCAGGTGGGTGGAGGGTGCAATGGTGGCTGGCGGTGGGGCGGATCTTCCCATTCACCAGGGTGAGCAAGGAGCGCCGGCGGCGTGTTCGACCCTCCAACCCGCCCTGCGCCTCTGAGTGCTCGATAACGGCTGCTGCCGTTCCATCATTTCCTGTGCGGAGGGGGTGGTCAGAGGAATGCCACTGGTCAGGACCCCCCTAAAACCTAGGGTTGGAAGTGATGCCAGTAAGCAGGAAGTGATGTCATTTTAATAAATTACACTGTTTAATAAATTACACTTTTTAAAATCACAAGGTGAGCAAATAAGCTCAAAGAGAGCATCAGACACTTCTTTCTCTGCAGTGGGATGGGGGGGGAGTGAGCTGCCATCTTGGGTGTGGCCATCCAGCCACATCCCGCAACCCCCAGAAACCCCCTTAGGGGTCCCGACCCCCCAGGTTGGGAACCACTTAGACAGTATATAATGAATAAAACTGCACTGCTGTTTTCAGATGCTGCTTTATTGGATTTTTATCTGCTGTTATTGACACAGCTTGTGATTTGTGACGGTGACAGTGTACTGAGTGAGGTGTTCACTTGCTTTTATTTTGATGATATTGTTCTGAATGTTGTCAGGGGCCTTGGTCACCCATTGGATGGAAATGGTGGAATATAAATGTCTGTAGTCCATAATAAAATAAATCCAGATAAAGATTTGTGATAAACACAGTTCCACGTTTAATATCCAAGCACCTCTCCGTTCAAGGATCTTGCTCAGCAGAGCTAGAAAACCCTCTGCCTGAATCCTTGGAGAGCCATTGCCAAGAGGGGAAGACAAGACTGGATGAGATGGATCAGTGGTCTGAGGCAACTTCTTGTGCTCAATCAACATCTGATACTAGCAAGGAGGAGTCAGGAGTCACAATACTGTTGTCTGCAGATGCTATAGGGAGGATGAGCCATTGTAGACTTTGCTTTGTGGATGCCTTGCACACATTAATAGCTGATTGCAAGGGAATTGCGACTGACAAACAGCATAGCAGCATGGACTTGAGCTACAGTGGTACACGTTGTTCTGTGCATCTATGTGTAGCTATGACTGGGTTTGGCAGATTTTGTCTAGCTTGGGAAAAGCAGCTGTGCTTGCCATCAGAGAGACACTTCACTATGTTGCATGCATTTTGGCGAGGCAATGGCTGACATGCACCATTGCTCCCTCCCAAGTATGTGCATAGCAATGCCTCCAGCTGCCACAGAACAGAGACTGGAAGCTACTTCCCTTGCTACTTATATAATTCTGCCTGAGTTTACTCTGAGCATGTGACAAATGCTGCCTTCAGTTCAGGAGCGCAAGCACCACTCCTAAAAATGTTCCTTTCTGAAAGAGAATTGAGTGGTAGCAGAGGCGTAACAAGGGTGGAGCGAAGGCAAGTAGTAGTTCTGCAAGACTCTGTTACACTGGAGTCAGCGGCCCCTCCCCCTTGCTGTTGGAGCCATTCTGGCAGCAAAGGCAACACGCAGGACACTCCACTGTTGCTGCTGGAATGGCTCCAACAGCAAGGGGGAGGAGCCGCTGACTCCAATGTAACAGAGTCTTGCAGAACTACTTGCCTCCGCTCCACCCTTGTTTCACCACTGAGTGGTAGAAGCACAAGAATGATGCCTTTATGTTTAAAAAAGATGATACTGAAATTTCTAGGACAAACCTTATACAGAGCTGCCTTATACTAACCGCGCAATCCTGTGTAACTTCTGTGTCAGGGCAGGCAGCACGCACTGGGTGTTGCGAAAGTGCCATAAAGCAGCTGTGCGACACCCGACGAGTAAGGGATGCTGGTGCTGCGGCCGGCGGCCCTTACTGGGTCGTTCACCTGGCCCTGCATCCACCGAAGCAGGTAAGCCATACACCGGTTGGGGCAGGGTGGACCGGGTAGGCAAGGATGGCAGCCATTGGGCACCCCCGGGCCTGGAGAGGATGGGGATAATGGCGGCAAGATCCGCCATATCCCCAGCCCTCTTCAGACCTGGCATGGCCTTACCCGAGCGGCATGAATGTGCACAAACTTCAGAGCTCGCGCACATTCGAGGGGGCCCATTGGGCCTCCTACCGCTTACACCAGGGGAAGCGGAAGATCGTCCTCTTCTCCTGAGTTGTTCCTGGGCTGCCCTGGGGAACTGGATAGGATACAGCGTTGAGCGTTGAGCCCTTTAGGCCGGCCGCCGTATCCTACACAGGACTGGGCTGCCCGTCAGTATTATTACTCCATCTAGCTCAGTATTGTCTTCTGACTCTAGAGGATTTGACACTCAGGTTTTCTTCTCATCCATAACTGAAGTTAGAAAGGATTGAACCTGGGTCCTCTGGTATGCAAGGCAGGTGTTCTATCACTGAGCTAGGGGCCTCCTGCTATAGTGGCTGTAAAAATGTAATTGGGCAGTTTCCAAGTAGTCTCAAAAACTAGAGGTTCCCATCCCAGTGGTTTCTGGAGTGGGAATTCTGCACCTTGCAAAACAACTTTTTCTTCTTTCTCCCTCTTCTTTGTCCTCCCTTTCGCTACAAGTATTGGTCTCTTCAGTATTCCATGCACCCTCTCCCCTCCATCACCCAGGTTTCTGTCAATATAATGCCTTACTATGCAAATATCACTGTGTTAGAGAATACGCTAAGCCTACTATCAATTATAACGGCTTACCTAAAACAACGTGTAACTCCTTTTGCTGATCAAGTGATTCACACGCCATTTAATTAGCTTCTCCCAAGCATGATGTTGGCCCTCAAACTTTCTGTTCTTTCCCCATCCATGGCTATATCCTTCACCTCAACAACACCTCTTGTAATCCTTGACATACCAGGCACTGTGAATAATAGCTCTTTTTTATATAATAAAGCTGCATTTCTGCACAGTTTGTAACTTTTATAAGCTGCTTTGGGTGTTTTGGAGCAAATGAAAAAAAAAACATAGATACAACTAAAGAATGAAATATTATCCTTGCTCCGTTTTGTGTGTGAATCCCAGCATCATCTTACAGCAAATTTCGGTTTCTCTCACTACCTTGGCTCCCAGTCATGTGACCTCCTGCAATATGGGAGGAAAGGAAGGCAAGCAGGCAGGCTGCTAAAACGTTTTCAGCCCCACCCAGAGGCAATGCCAATTAACAGTGCAGTAATCCATGTAATTGGTGACATTCTCATCCTCTCTTCTGATAAGTCCCTGCTCCTCATCTGAGTTGAGATGGTGAATAAATACACAGCGCAGGGTCTTTTCAGTCATTGCACCCAGTGAGTCAGTGGGATTCTTTTCCCTACTCAGCTTGTTTGGCTGCCTTCATTTGTCTTCTTTGGCAACTTGTAAAGACCTTGTTTCAAAAGGCATTTTGAATGGGCTTCTTGGCCCTGACATGCTTAAACAATTTTTGACTACATAGCGGCCTTGGAGGGGGGACATTTAGATCGGGACCATGGTACGGGGGAGGGGAGCTTCTTTGCCCTTATCCTGATCTGGATCATCCCCCTCCCCCCCGGCTGCTATTTGCCCTGGGAGGGAAGTTCCACCTGGCAAGTAGCCATCATGGCCTGGGGGGGCCCTCACCTTGATCAGGACCATGGCAGAGCAAAGGGTTAAAAGCTCCCTTCTTCCTATCCGTCTCCAGAGTAGTCTTACTCAAGATTGGGCTGCTCTGTGAGAATGTCCAGAGCAAAGTTGCTTTCCATATAAGTGTGTGGTTTGGCCTCATTGGAACTTGAGGGACTTACAGCGCAATCCGACTTAACTTTTGTGCCGGTTTAACCAGCGGCGCAGCGAGAACGGGAGGCCCCAGAACGGAAAAGGGATTCAAATCCCCTCCAAAAGAGGACTTCAAAGGGGATTTGAATCCCTTTTCTGTTCTGGGGCCTCCCGTTCTTGCTGCGCTGCTGGTTACACCGGCACAAATTTAAGTCGGATTGCGCTGTTAGGTTTTTAGTGTTTTTCTGTTTCCATGCTGCTGCTGCTGCTGCTGCTGCTGCTGCTGCTGCTGTTGTTGCTGCTGCTGTTGCTGTTGTTTCTGTTTTAGCTATTGTTCTACTAGTTTTATCACTGGATTTTATGTACTTGTTGTTGTTCAGTCGTTAAGTCGTGTCCGACCCTTCGTGATCCCATGAACCACATCCCGCCAGGCCTTCCTGTCCTCCACTATCTTCCTGAGTTCGCTCATTATTTTATGTACACTTGGCCTTTAATTACGTTTGCTGCCTTGAGTCCGTTGGTTAAAGCAGAAAGGTGCCATGAAAATGTTTTGTATAAACAAAGGAACAATACTGGTTGGCTATTCAGCATAAATGCAACTGAGGAGCTTTGGTGAGCACTACACAGGCCGCGACACTACGTTCATGTGTCTAAAAACAGCTCTTGCCCTCAATGTCGCGCTGAGCAGGCTTCCTTCCTGTCATTAATTGTGGCGAAATCTCTAACATGATGGAAGATGGCTTGATGAGATTTGGCAACATGTGCAGCACATACTGTGGCTGCTTCGTTTTGCTACCGGAGCTGAAGGAGCCCTTATCAGCACAAGGCAGAAGTGTCTATCCATATTAATTTAATTCCAAATGATTTGAATTTCTAAGTCTCAGAGAATTAACAAAGGGCTCGTCTTTGAAAAGCAAGGATTAATCATGGTCCTGGTTTTCTCATCTTTTGAAAGCTTCAGAAGCAATCAGTTCTTTTTAGTCCCTCACAACCTTTTTTTAAACAGTTTTTAAAAGCTGTGAATTGCAGGATGAATGCCTTCAGGGCCTAGATGTTTGCTGACAATATTTTTCGGGGAGTATGGAGTGATCACATATTCCTAAAATAGCTCGTACTCACTGCTAGATTAGATCAAGGTCCATTAGGTCCAGCATTCAGTTTTTCACAGTGATTGGCTAGTTGCCCCCTCAAATATGGTATGAAGATAAAAAGCCCTCTTCTACGGGCATTCAGAGATATATTGCCCTGAACCAGGAAGTTCTACAAAGCCATCATGATGACTAATAGTCATTCTTCATAGATTTGTTCTCCATCAATTTGTCTAATCCCCTTTCAGAGCCACCTAATCTAGTGACCTTCACCACAGTCCAAGGTAGCAAATTCAAACCGGAAATAACTGGGGACAAAGCGAGCGCTCCGTTGCCGGAAGCCATCGCGAACGTGCCGTAAAGCACGTTCGCGATGACTCTAGAGTAAGGGAGGACGGCACAAAGCCGCCCTCCCTCACTCTGATGCTGGATCAGGACGCGGCCTCTGGAGGAAGGTAAGCTCTCCCGCCGGCAGCTGTGTGGGCGATCTGACGGGCGAGGGAGGGGGGCCATTGGTCTAGCCTAGGGGTTCCCAACCTTTGGAGGTCCGGGTACCCCCTATCACAGTCCAATTTTCTGAAGTACCCCCTGCTAATTAATTGCTAATTGGATTAATTAATTAATTAGCTAATTAATCACTAAATAAAAACAATTTTAAATATGAAAAAATGTCTTATTTAACTTGTGTGTGTGTGTGTGTGTGTGTGTGTGTGTGTGAGAGAGAGAGAGAGAGAGAGAGAGAGAGAGAGAGAGAGAGAGAGGAAGGCCCAACACAAAAATCAGAGAGACAGAAGGGGGGGATTGCATTTTCTCAACTACAAAAAATACACTACAGAGATGGGAGAGAAGGAAAAAACACCCAACAAACAGAGAGCTTGAACTCATGTTAGTGCAAAAAGAGACATGCCAGGATCTCTTTTTTCTCCAAGTCAACTTTTCCCTCTCCCACTTGCCAAAATCAGCTCCTCCCTCCCCACCACACCAAAGTACATTTTCCAAAGTACAAAAATAAGCCCAACACAAAAATCAGAGAGACAGAAGGGAGGGATTGCATTTTCTCAACTACAAAAAAATACACTGCACAGATGGGAGAGAAGGAAAACAAACCAAACAAACAGAGTGCTTGATCTCATGTTAGTGCAAAAAGACACAAGGCAGGATCTCTTTTTTTCCCCACACCACCAAAGTACATTTTCCAAAGTACAAAAATAATAAACAGGCAAACCTCATCATGTTGTAAAGAACCCTCGGCTCTCGTTCTGCTGCTCTGAACTGAAAATGAAAGTGAAACTGCAGAGCAGTTTGAATTTTTGAATTTGAAAATACTTGGCTCACCGACACTCAGCTGATCCAGGGAGATAAGGCTCTTAAGTCTTAAGGCTCTTTTGCTGCTGGGACTGCTGCGGTCGCATGCTGGGGCAGAACTTCGGCGCGGAAACTAGTAACTTTTAAAATTCCGGACAATCAGCTGATGATCGCAGCTGATAAGGGAGAGACTCTGGCGTACCCCCAGCCGTTGGTCTGCATATTCCTATGGGTATGCGTACCACAGGTTTGGAACCCCTGGTCTAGCCAGCCTGGGAGGGGGCAGGGATGGCACCGGCCATATCCCCGTCCCCGCCGGGTGGCTAGGCCGTTACACGGCCTCCTCCGACTTCCGCTATTTAGCTGGCGGAAATCCAAGGAGGCCAATAGGGCTGGCCCTGGTTTATACCCGGGGAAGGGGATGAATGTCCCCTTCCCCAAGTAGACCTCTGGCCCGCCATTTGACGGGCAGCTTGGGCTCAGGATCCAGAGGGTGGCCCTTGGCCGCCAGCCGGATCCTTAGTCAGGATTGCGCTGTTAATTATATATTGGGTAGAGTATTTTCTTTTGTCTGTCCTAAATAACCTGCCAATCATTCATTGGATGACCCCAAGTGCAGACGTACGTCGCTTTAGAGTGCTTCGCTAATACAACACTTTTCAATTATATTCATGTTTAATATTTTTGGCACTTGCTTTGCTCTTAGGGGTTGTTGTTTTTTGGCGGTGATGCGCACATCAGTTGACTCTGAGCTGAATCGAGCCAGTCAACTGGCACCATTTTATTACCCGCACTCATGTACTGTATATACTGTAGCATTTTAAAAATATTATTATTACTTTTGCATCTTTGTTTAGTCCTACCACACACTTAATAAATGATAGTGTAAATATATTTTTAGGCTTTTATATGCACTGGCAAGTGAAAAAAAAAAAAGGCTGTGATTCACTTTAAGGCGATATCCACTTTACTCTGGAACCCAACTCTGGAATCCAAATGGTCTGGAAACCAACTCACTGTATTAGCGAGGTATACCTGTACTAGTCAAGCGCGTCGCTAGAGTGTGGCGCGGGGGGGCGGACTGCCGGAGGGTGACGCGCGCACCCACGTACGCGTCACCTCTGCTGCGCGTGTCACCGTCCGGAGGCTCCGTGGCCGTGAGAAGACCTTGGAGTGTCCACCCCGTCCGGCTGTCCGGGGCCTTCTGACGAGGCCCAATGCAGCGATATGTGATTTATTACATTTTTTGCGCATGCGCAGAACGTTTCTCGTTGTGCGCATGTGCGAAAAACGTAATAAATCACATATCGCCGCATTGGGCCTCATCATTAGGCCTCGGACAGCCAGCCGGCGCGGATGTGAGCTGGCAGCAGTGGGGGGGGGGGTAGGTCTGTATACCGTATAAGGGAGATAAAGAAAACATACCAAATGTAAAACACAGTATACTCACCCTCATGTCACTATAATGAATACACTGATTCTTTATAGCCATGTGGAGGGTCCCTGTTTTCCCCTGTTGGACAGCAGCCTGTGAAGAGCACAGAGAAATGCAGAGAGCATAGCAAGACATAGACAGCAGCGTCAGCCACATGGCCTCTGTTTTCGAATGCACACTTAATATTGGGGAGAGAGAGAGAGAGAGAGAGAGAGAGAGAGAGAGAGATGTTACCTGGGTGCTCTGTTGGGACTGAGAGCACGGCGGCTCCGGACATCTCCTTTCCCTGCCTAGGGGGAGCTGCGTGGAGCTCTGTGAGAAATAACTGCTCTGCCCCAGGTGGCAGTGCAACCCTGAAAAACAAAAGGGCAGCAAGATAGAGCAGAGCAGACACTCACTGCTATGAAGTGTTGCAATCTGAAGAAATGGTAAGGCAACACAATGTATAGCAAAGACACATTTGGCAATGCTGAAGAGTCAATATATTTGGTTGTTGTTGGTGGTGGGGTTTTTTACAGACATGAGGCAGATATGTAGCATCCATTTGTTGTGGCATGGGATTCCCTCTCCTCCCTTAACTGTGTGGAGTGCATTGTCCTTGCTTCCCCTGTTGGGTTAGTGGACAGGAGGGTCCACTTGGATATTTGGGTGTGGAGCTGCTGGGGCAGAGTCTCTGCAGTAAAAATTCTGAGAAGGCAGCATGTGTTAACAGTGTATCTTGTCATACATGTTGTGAGGGGCAGCAGGTTGTTTGTGCAAAGTGCTTCTTTTGTGAGCAAAGTGCCCCTTCTCCATAGTTCCCATCACCACAGTTCTTGTATGTGTGTGCTCTAACATGAGGCCAGAGAGGTATAGCTCTGTGCTACGCACCCTGTCATCTGAGTTGTGGTCTCCCTCACAGGAGTGCTAGTAGTGGGATTGATGTGCTGTGATTGGCTGCAGAGTGTGGCCTGTATCCTATGCTCCACTGTAGGAAAGTGGGTAGGGCAGTGGTGGTGACTAGACTTGAGATGTTCTAGTGACTTTTGCTTCCCCACTCTTTCCTGTGGCTTTTTAAATTCTTGCACCAGCTCTGATGTTGGCGTAGTATTTTTGCCAACATTTGAGGGATATCTGTTGTCTGGAGGGCATTTCAGATATGGTGCACGTTGACTCCTCCTCATCCCTCCCATGTATCTACCATGTTTCCACCCTGTATGGAATTTTATGGTGATGGTAGTTCGCACTGGTGTCAGAGGTACATCATCATTGCAGCATTGTGCTGTCATCTATGAGCAGACCTGGGGCTGTGATGCTGGGATAGTCATTGTGCTGGCATAGCTGCTGTTGTGCCAGAGTCCAAGGGCATACACCACATCCTATATCACCCGGGCTGAAATTTCAGAAGTACAGGATTGCACCATCATTTACTTAAATTTAATAACTAAATCCTAGCATTTAAGAACTCCCTGAAGTCCTTTCACCTCATCAACTGGGCTATCAAGCAGAAAGTTCACTTCTCATTTACTTTTCCTACAATCCAAGTGACTTTATTGAATGTCTACTAATGCCATTTCTCAGTGACAATGATTAATGTAAATGTACACATTGATTTCCTACAATTTAAATAGAAATGCAATAAACAATAGCAAGCAATACAAAACAAACACAACTGCCCAAAATGTTCCTTTCCACAGCTTTGCCTCCTCTGCTCAGAACAAATTGTAGCCAGTCCACTGATTTTCATTCTTGATGCCAGAGATATTTCATTCTAGAGATGCTAATGTACTTCTCTGAAATAAAAACGGATATACGCTGCGATAAAAGACCCATGCTATTAATCTGCGATCAGACAAATATTTTTAATCTGCACCAACGCTTTGATTTATTTTTCAATGTTAAAATATACTCCTTCAAAAGTCCACAGCTTCTTTCAAAAATACAGAGAATCTAGCATCGGATTTGATAACTGATGTCGAAGCTACCTATTTGCATTACCAACCACATGGACAAGGGCAAGAAGAACTATGTTTATAAATCCTAAATTCAGCTCCCGTAGTGACTCAGCTCAGAGACATGCTGAGTCATGCTCAAATGACTGCCAGTTAACTACTCATTGATTCCTAATTCTTTTAAAATTGCAGATGCTGCAATGTTTTCTAAGCCTGAACGACTATCTATCTCTGGAACGAGCAGCTGCCTAGAATTGTGGATCATGTTTCCAGATTTTTCCGTATGTCCCCTTGGCCATCCCACCTTTCCCATAACATCATTCTATTATTTTATTTATTTATTTATTTATTTATTTATTTATTTATTTATTTATTTATTTCAAGAATTTATATCCCGCCTTTCTCCCAGCAAGGGCACTCAATTATAAGCTCTGTCTTCCTCTTGCCCACATCAGACAGATGTGGCATCAAGGATAGACCATATTAGGCACTAGTCAGGGTGCTAACAACACCCATAATGCCCCGAATGCCCCAGTACAGAAGGTAGTGAGGTGAGTTGCAAGGCTAACTCAGTAATGTGGTAAGGTGAGGCAGGCTGCCATGGGTGGCAAATAGATGCAGGTGGCACCCTGAGTGCATCAGCCACCTCTGTGGCTGCCTCACCTAGCCCCTATTTGCCCACTCACCTCTTTGCTCTGCTACTCTAGCAGCAACAAGGAAGCCAGGGCTACCACCACCCTACATATGCTTCTCCCAGCTTCCTTGTTCCAGCCCTGCTTTGGTGCCTATTTTAAATAAACACAACAGCTGAATTAAGAGAGAAGGAACAGGTAAGCTGCATGAGTTGGGGGAGGAGGTAGTGCAGCCTTTGTCCCTGTGCCATCCCTGCTGCAGTCACCAATAAATAGAAGCAGTGGAGGAGAAGGATGTAGGGGTGGCAAGGAGCCCTGGGAAGAAGGCTGTGCTGCCATTATCATTGTCCCGTTGGTCCCCGCTCCCAAATTGAAGGGAGGAGGCAATGGCAAGGGTGGGGGGAGGGGAAGGAGGCTGTAGCACCTCTGCCACCATTGTTACTTTCCATGTCACCTTCCTGCCTCTGCTTCCTTGAAATTGAAACTGGGAGGATAGCAGGGAGCAGGGAACAACGACAAGATCAGGGGGTGTCCGAATTTCCGTGGCACTTCAGGCATCATTTCCCCTTGGCTCAGACCTTGTGAGTTGACTAGGAGACTCAAGCAGTCATTGCTTCACCTGATACCAGACCCTGGCTGGCATACAAATAAGAGTACCCCACAGAAGCCTCTGTATCATCACTCCTCCTCAGAAGGAAAAGGGGAGGAGCTGCTGAAGATTCCATTCATTTGCTGATGGGGAGTGTGGGCTGCCTTCCATCCACCAATAAAATGGAGGGAGCTGTGGAGGCCCAAAACACTATGGGGGTCCCAGGGAGGGCCCCTGACACCAACATTAAAATTAGAGCCTGGTACCATTATTGAGCACCATTTTTTTTGCGTAACTTATGGTCCAATCCTATCAAGGCCTTGCGCTTATGCAGCCCGAGGGGGGGGGGTCACACCAATGGACCACCCAGCCTCCACCAGAGCTGCTACGCTGGTGGAGAGGGACATTCTGGGGGAAGATTGGAGTGAGGATTGGGGCAAGCTGGGGATGTGCCGAAAGCAGGCTGGGGGTGGATATCAGTGGCAGTAGCTCTGCCAATATTCTATGCCCCCAACCCACCCTCAATACACACCCCCTTGGTGTGTCAGATTTATGCCAGCCAAGGAGCTGGCGCAGAACCAAGTATGGGGACTGTGGCGCGACAGAGTAGGTAAGTAAAAATGTTTTTACTTGCCTCTTCATTTCTGCTTGGTCCCGGTTGGTCCAGAGCATGCAGCAGGGGCTGCGCCAGTACCTCTGCATGCTATGAGCCGGCCCAGGATAGGATTTGGCTATTATTATTAATCACAGTACAGAAAAAAGCAGAAGTAGGAATTGTCTCCCCAAAATGAGTGGCCTTGAACAGAAGTCATTTGCAAAGACTTGGCACTACAATGAAGACGTACTGAATTATGATCGATGCTGTTAGAGCATTTTTTGCCCAAGCCAGACTCTGGGAAAGGCATATTGCCAAACCTTTGCAGAACAGAAGCTTGTGAATGGTGCCAATTCCTGTATCACTGTCAGCTGGATAATGGGAACCTCTCGATGTGCTTTTGCAAATCGTATCTATATGGAAGTGTATAATCTAATTCATGCTCATCGTGCTAAGTGCAACTTCTATACAGTTTGAGGAAACTAAATATAAGCAGGCTTAGATCCATATTTTTATGCTAATATTTGCACATATTCAGAACTAACATGTCTTCATATTGACTATTTAGATCATAATTGCTTATTTGAGTAGATCCTAAATGCCAAAACACCTTCCTCCTATATTGATAGGCCATCCAATCCCTAACAGCGAGAGTCTCAGCAGTGTTTCAAGCCTACTCACAAAGGAAAAGTAATTATAGTTCTTTACTTCAAGGTCACAATAAAACCAGACAATTGCATGAAAGGTAATACCCAAGAAGACCATAGATGATGACAGTGGGGGATAACTTTCTGTATGTTCCAGTATAAAAACAATGGGTACCACTTGAGGAACTGCAATCAATAGCAATCAATATTTGGATATAGTACCTATGTGCCCCTGTGGATCCAAATACATGGATATAAATTGCCCCAAAGAAGCTCAGTTTCGATGCAACACCAGGCTCATGGTTTGACATACTGCTCTGCTACTCTAGGTTTGCATACTGTAGGTTTGCATACTGCTCTCTCTCTCTCTCTCTCTCTCTCTCTCTCTCTCTCTCTCTCTCTCTCTCTCCTCATTTGCTGTTTCTCTCTTCCACTTCCTGGTTTTCACTAATAGTTTGCCATGACATCTGAATTGGCTACTATGGTTAGTGCTTTGCCTCCAACCTGTGATTTGAAACCATAGTTTGTAACAGGTTTGCAAACCAGGCTTTGGAGGTTAGCACTAACCACGACTTGCCAGTATGGATGTCATAGCAAACAATGGACGTGGATCCAAATACAGTGATGCCTCACAAGACAAATGCCTCGCACAACAAAAAACTCGCAAGACAAAAGCATTTTGCAAGTTTTTTGGTGACTCACAAGACAAATTTTCTTGCAAAAACAATTTCGTCTTGTGGAACACTCAGCTCCTAAAGCCACAATCTATTCAAATGTTACAGTATTCAAGAGGGTTAGCAGACTGCAAACAGTACAGCCTGAGGCCACACCGATTATCACCCGACAAATAGCTAACACCAGCAGAGATAAAGGCAAAGCAGAGATAAAACTACCATCCTGAAAAACTTCCCATCCTAGTAGGTGTACTGATTAAGACCCTACCCGTTCTTCGTTTTGGCCCGGAAGCGGCAGCAGCAACTCGGCACAGGCTGTCTGCCTGCCTGCTTCGAGTCTCTTACTGACTCACACAGGAGCCGCCCTCACGCCGAGGAAAGCCTCTTCAGCTGTTGCACGGCCGAGAGGTAATGGTGCATTTAGTGGTGCCTGCTCCGCCCCTTAGCCTGGCCGGCACCGCGGCAGGAGGATACTGTAGGCGACAGCTACACTTGCCATTTGAATGAAGTATTCAAGAGGGTTAGCAGACTGCAAACAGTACAGCCCGAGGCCACACCGATTATCACCCGACAAATAGCTAACACCAGCAGAGATAAAGGCAAAGCAGAGATAAAACTTCCCTTCCCTTCCAGAAACGGTGTGCATTACTAGAGCGGAGCTCTGGGAACTGTGAGTACTGTAAATACTTAAAAGTAAATAGCATGGCAGGGGAGGTGACTCGCAAGACAAAATTATTTGCAAGACAATATGACTCACGGAACGAATTAATTTTGTCTTGCGAGGCACCACTGTACCTACTTAGGTATGATCAAGGACTTGGACATGCCCAATGAACTCTTTGACTTCTTCCTTTTGAATGACAGTTCCTCATGCCATCTCCAAGACTGTTTTTCAGACTTTAGGAAAGTTTAAAAAGCAGTTTATGATATGGCATGAGGAGCTGCTACTCAAAAGGAAGAAGTCAAAACATCGACATCCTATTCCTAAGTAGTTCTTTAGATCCAACTCAAAGTTAGCAAAAACCAGAAAGTGCAGCAGAGAACTCTTGTAAGCCTGCAGGGGTGATCCTGGTCATCAAGCTGGATGGACCCGGATGGAGCCCAATACAGTAGTAGTTTTTTCTTCCAAAGAGCTTAACTTTGTGTTCCCCTGTCCCTGCTCCAAATCATGGCATGTTAAATGCTTAAGGTAAAGGTGACCCCTGACAATTAAGTCCAGTTGTGTCCGACTCTAGGGTGTGGTGCTCATCCCCATTTCAAAGCTGAAGAGCCAGAGCTGTCCGAAGACGCCTCCGTGGTCATGTGGCTGGCATGACTCTCCTTGCCACAGCGCGTAGCATGCGGCTGGAACACGGAGCGCTGTTTACCTTCCCGCAAGCGGTACCTATTTATCTACTCACATTAACATGCTTTGGAACTGCTAGGTTGGCAGGAACTGGCCAAGCAACGAGAGCTCACCCTGTCGCGGATTCGAACTGCCAACCTTTCAATCGACAGCTTATGGTTCAGCGGTTTAACCCACTGCGCCACCCGCTGGCCACCCATAAGCATATTATATTATGCTTACAATATAATAAATAGCTTTAGTCCTTGCCTTTGGCAATAATGGCAGCAGTGGAAATCAGAGAGGCAAGTATGTATGGATTCAATGTCTAAGGTTGCTAAGAAAAAAACCTGATCTGAAAAAGAAATCTTTCTCCAGGGAGGAATTAGCATTCTCACATTACATGCACAGCCTGGACACATGCCTCTTAGTCACAGGAGAAAATCAATGGTGAACATCGAGGCATTTACGTAAACTCCTGCTTGCGCTGAACTTCTCAAATCATTTCAGACTTTACAAGAACACAAGGCACTGGGAGAGTCGCTGAATACATTGTGCACTGCTTGCTGAACAGTCACAGCGGAGAGCTGCAACAACGGGGCATAATGGATTTAACAGTTGTCAAGGACTGAGGTGATGACTGCTAGGAAATTAAGCCTTCAGGCAAATGCTATCAAGAACTTGATGCTGTTACATCCCAATTGACATGTATCTTTAAAAAAATAAGAATTGACAATTGTACATGTTATGCCATAGCTCAGTGGCGCAAAGATAATGCATACAATCACAAATACTGAGCATAAAGGGGCCACCTCAGCGATTACTTGATATCATCCAGTTGGTAGCTCTGGTGTAACTGGTTGGGCATTGCCATCAGCAGTGTTTAAAGCAGACACTTTTCCTTTCCTTTTCTAACTTTTTATCTGTATTTTTTTACATGTTATAAACTCCAAGAATACAGCAAACAGGAAAATAAAAACAATAGCTCCATAGCTAAGAGGTTACAGAGATGAATTTACAATTGAAACAAAGGCATGAGAGAGAGAGAGAGAGAGAGAGAGAGAGAGAGAGAGAGAGAGAGAGAGAGAGAGAGAGAGACGCAGCAACAGTATAACAGACCAGCTATGCATTCTGGCCAGCTTAGGCTGTTGTTGGACAGTTGTTGGTGCTAGGCCTTGAGGCTGAGCTGCAGCTGGAGCTACAACTCGCCAGGGCCACAGCTTGTCAGAAAACACATGGTTTGCATGCAGAAGTCCCAGGTTAAACCCCAGCATCTCCAACTAGGCAGAGGAAAATCCTGTCTGAAACCCCAGACAGGCACCGTTGGCCAGTGCTACAATACTCAGCTAGTTGGACCAACGGACTGTCTCTTGATATGGTAACTCCTCTGTTACTATCAGTTGGAGGCTGAAGCTCCTCTAGCAGATGGTATTTGTTAGGCCTTGGCCAAGCTCTGAGACAAGCTGCAGCTGGGCATCTAATTCTGGCACAGGCAGACAAGGATCAAAGAAGCCAATGGTGGATAAGATGAGGCTGAAGTCAGGATCTGGATGAGAATCGAGGGGCCAGAGACTGAAGGAAAAAGTCAAGAATAAGTAGGTGATCAGCAGGGATGTGGATCAAGTCTCTGACTCCAAATCTCAAGTCAAGTTCCAAGTCTTTGCCCCCACATCCCAAGTCTTTGGTTGCGAGTCCCTATCTATTTAATGGGGAAAACAGGTTTAAACCCGAATAAAATTGGACTGGTCGTACAAGGCTCCAAGTCTCGAGTCAAATCTTTTACAATTGTCAAGTCAAGTCCGAGTCGAATCTTTTACAATTGCCAAGTCAAGTCCGAGTCAAGTCATTGACGTGACTTGAGCCTGACTCGAGTCCAAGTCAATAGACCTAAGTCTACATCACTGGTGATCAGGTACCAGACCAAGGAGGCACACAAGGCTGTTTCTGTTCAGTGGAACAAGTTGCTCCGATTGAGCAACAACTGTGATAAATATTGAGCCAGTCCAGTCCCTGGTTGTTCCTCAGGTCACCTATACTGAATACACCTAGACACTATGATTGAAATACCTTCTCTGATTCTTATGGCTCTACAGCACAGCAGAGACTGGGCCCATAAGTCCTACCATTTAGGAACTACTTTGGTGGTGCAGGGAGTAAGGTACCTGAACCCTGCTATAACGATCCCTAGTTTGGGAACACCAGCTTTGTGGGCCAGGCAAGGGGAAAAGACTGGACTTCTTGCATTTGTACTGGCCTGGCTTATCCAGATGTTTTATTCTGCCTGCTAATCATGGGGACTGATGTTTCATACCTGTTTTGCCTTCTGTGTCTGAAGAGGCACAGTCCCAGTAGCCAGTCTAGCAGGTAATCACGAGGTTCAATACCTAGCTGAGGTCACAAGCTCTTGGTTCATTCTCTAGAGTGTCTGTTTCCCCTGGGAACCTTAAGAACATGAAAAACTGAAGTACCTTGACATTTGCCTTCAATGAAGAATGTACCACTCACCAAACCCTTAGAAATGTTTGAGTCTTTCCTTTATTTAGAGAATCACAGTGCAATCTTATCCCCCAACAGCGCCAGGACCCACTTTTTAAAATAACACTCTATCAGGACCCACCTAACTTTATGAGACTTTTAAAAAAGGTGATATAGAAAAAAATTATATACTTATTTATTTACAAGTAATATTTATTTATTTATTTGCAAAAAAAAAAAAAAAAACCACCCCTCAATCCATTTCTCATAATGAGGCAGACCTAAAGAATAGCCTCAAGGCTTGAGGGGCTTAGTTATGTGACCCAGCCTTCACCCCACTACCTGTCATTGATGGACTTTGCTCATTCACACAGTCTGGAGAGATCCTGGTGGAGCACTTCACATTCTGCTTTGGCTCTTACCACACAGACAACGCAATCTTGTGCAACTTCAGGCCAATGGAGCGAGCGCTCTGCTGGCCTAGAATGTTGCAAAAGTGCCGTAAAGCACTTTAGCGGCAAGTGGTACCAGTGCTGAGGCCGCTCACTCCGCCGCCTGCCGCCTGCCGCCTGCCGCCTGCCGCCTGCTTACACAGGTAAGACCTGCTCCGGGCAGCAGGAGGGGAGGGCGGGTTGGGGTAGCGAGGGAGGGGACGATTGGCTGGCAAGGTCAGGGAGGAGGCGGGAATATTGGTGGTGTGCTCCGCCAATATCCTAACACCCTTCCCAGGCCTGGCCAGCCTTACACGGCCTCCCTGGATGTGCACCAGCAATACTCCCCTTTCCCCAAAAATGTGCCTGGGCTCTGCCGGTGAGGGCCCCATCCTGAGTAGGATGCAGTAGCTGGCTGTTTAGGCCGGCCTGTGCATCCCATGCAGGATTGGGCTATGAATTGGTGTGATCTGCACATCTAGCCACCTGCTTGTTCACCCTAACTCAGATAATTTATGAACATGTTAAAAAAAAATGCTGGTCCCAAGTTTTCCCCTAGATGTGATAAATAAATAAAAAGTGGATTTCTCTTAAAGAGTGTGACAGGCTCAAGTTCACCCAGCAAGTTTCATGGATATTTGAGCCAAAGTCTCTTCAATCCAGTCCATAACACTGTCCACTACAACGTATTGATGTCTTCCTCTATGGTTTGTCCCCCTCTGAGCATGGAGGTTCTGTTTAGTTATCATACCTATGTATGTTTATTCAGAAGTTAGTTTCACGGAGTTCAATAAGACTTAATCCTGGATCAGTGTGTATAGGACTGTAGCCTTGCTGCCCAATCCTATCCCCCATCAGCGTGGTTTGCAGTGGCACAAAATCCAAAGCGCTACTGGGCCACTGGTACAAAACTGGTGCCAGCCATGAGGCAGTGCGGCTTATCTGTACGTTGGTGTGGTGAGTGGGTGGTGAGGGGGAGTAATGGGGTGGAGAGGGAGAGAATCAGGGAAGAGATCAGGGCCACCAGGAGACATGTCGGGGCAGGCAGGGGGTCGGTTAGCAGTGGCAATGTTGCTGCCAATATCCTATGCACCCTACCATGCCTTGCCACGCCCTGTCTGGTCCACTTGGACTTGCGTCAGCCAAGGAGCTGGTACAGATCCAAGTAGACCCATTGGGCAACAGGGGGCTCACCTGGAGGTAAGGAAATAAAAGTTCCCTTGCTTCAAGGAGGCCCCTTGACCCCCCATCACCTCCATAGGATGCAGCTCGCAATTCCATGTTGCAGCTGCATTGTTGCAAGTGGCAGGGGATAGGAATGGGGCATTAATCTCCATGCATTTGTTTAAAAGTTTTAAAACTCCATCTAAGCTAGTGGCTCTCACCACATCTTGTGATAGCAAATTCTATAAGATAACGACATGTTGTGTAGAGTACTTTTTTGAACTTTTCTGAACTGACTGCCAATCAAATTCCTAGGGTGACCTTGAGTTCAAGTATTCTAAGAGGGAGAAAACATTTTTCTCTACCCACTCAATCCATAATTTCTATAAACTTCTACTGTAGTTATCATTTTTGTGTTTTGTTCACAGATGGGCATGACTTGCAGGAACACTCCTCTGTCTTTGAATTATAACTCCCGGCGTTGCCCTTCCCCAGACTTGTTGATACGCAGCATGTATCTGAGCTATTCTTTCAGGCTCTTGTCAAACTCCAGCAACTGTTTCGGTTTCTTACGTGACATTATACAACCATATCAGCCAGAGGCTTTTCTGATGTGAGCAAAAGTTCCCTTTTTATTGGCTTATTTGGAGGGAAAAAAACCCACCCATGTCTTATAGAATGTAGTTAATGATGATCTAGCTTGTCATTGTTGATTCCCCCCCCCCTCAAAATCTGCTGTCAGTTTGCTTCAGATCTTTTGTAATTGATATTTTGCTAATTAAGTACTGGCATATCTTTCTCCTGTGATGTGCCGCCTTGGGTTTGGATCAATTTGTTCATTGGTTTTATCTTTAAAGTTAATTGTCTGAACATTTGCGGTAATGAACTCAATGTCTTGACAAGATATTTGGCAGCCATGAAGATAATATAACTTTATCTGATGTACTGTAGATAAATCCAGAAGTATGTTGAGAAGTTCACTGTCATAGCTGTCAATTCACTGCCCACTACAGCTGGCTGAACGTGCCCCTGCACTACAACAATGCATGTGGGTGGGGGTCTCTGGCTCGAAACCAACACATATTTCCACATGCTTCAACCCATTGAAATCACTCAATTGGATTGTAGCCCCTGAGTTTCTTTGAGTAGGTTCTGAACTGGCCAGATCCTAGACCAGTGGTTCTCAAACATTTTAGCACCGGGACCCACTTTTTAAAATGACAATCTATCAGGACCCACCTAGCTTTAGGAGATGCTCAAACATTTATTTCCCTATATTTACACAAGCTTGCAAACTGCAGGAGCGTCACCCTTTGCGCGCGTCACCCCCAGGTGGTCCGCCCTCTCCGCCACGCTCCAGTGACGCGTATGGGTGAATTCCAGATTCAAGATTAGTATCTGTGGAGTTCTCCTGGGGCGGACTACCTGTAATAAGAATTCTGATTTGACAAATATTAACCAACTATTTTGCCATACCTATTGTGAGGGACAAGAGGTTGTTGGTGCAAAGTGCTCCCTTTGTGTGCCATGTTTCCTTTCATCATGGTTCTCATCATCAAGGTTCCCCTTTCAGAGACTGGAGAGGTATAGCTCCATGCTGTGCATTCGATCATCTGAGCTGTACTTTCCCTGGCAGGGGCTCCAGTACTGGGCTTCGTGTGCTGTGATTGGCTGCCAAAATTAATTTGTACCATATGATCCCTTGTAGGAAAGTGGGTTGGGTGGAGGGTGGCAGAAGATGCAATTTTATGCTGTTTTTTCCATGCCTCGTTTTTTCCTATGGGGTTACTCTTGTAGTAACCCCTATGGGGTAACTCTAAGCCAGTTCTGTTGTAGTAGCGTTTTTCCAGGACAGGAAAGTGGGGAGGGTAGGATATGGTGTGCATCAACTCCTCTTTCAGCCCAATCCTACCTAAATCCCCATGTGGTGATGTAGCTGCACTGGCATGGCTTTCACGGTATCCCACAGGGGATTTTTGGCTGCTGGAGGTATCTTCAGGTTAAGGGGACATTTATCCCTTGCCCTGGGGTAATTTCCAGCAACCACTATAGGGCAACTCGAACCTGCACTAGCTCAATTGCTGATGCAAGTCCAGGTTGCCCCATGCAGGCGGACCAGGTCCAGGAAGGGACTCAGGATTTGGCATGTGCTGCTGCCAATCCTGTCCCCTCCCAGGCCTGATTGACCCATCTTCCACCCCATTTCTTCTGCCCCCCCTGCCCTGATCTACCCCTCTCCACCCTCCCCACCCCATTCCACCCCTGTGCTGGGCTTACCTGCTCCAGCGGGCCTCCTGACGTCCTCCAGTGAGCATGGGAAGGTTCTGGTCTTCCTGCCGGTGCACTGGCTTCTTGCGCTGCCACAAAGCACTTTACAGCTGCTTTGCAACAGCCTGCACCAGCAGAACACGAGTTCTGCCAGCACTTGCTTTTGATAGGCCATTTGTCTCTCCCGTGTCCCTCCCATGTCATGCCCCAATCTCCTCCCAATTTTGCCCTCTCCATTGACAGAGTTGCATCCACATCCAAGGGACATCTGAGCTGCATTGGCGCAGTGCCTTTCCAGTGTTGTGCTGGCATCTGTGATGTGTCCATTGGCAGGTGGACGTCTAAGCCGGTGGAGCTGTCATTGCACCAGCATAGATGGAAATATGCTGGCATATCTCAAGGATAGGATTGGGTTGTAAACCTGCAATCTTATACACACTTACATGGGATCAAGTCCTAGAGTTGTGCTGTAAGAAAGGCTCAGTAGAGCACAAGAGCACCATGTTTGTTTTCAGTTGAGAGCTGCAAAGGCATTTTAGTGGGGGAATGTAAGATCTAGCAAGTTAGGTTAAACTGCAAAAAGCAAAAGAGAGTGCAAGGCATTTTAAAGAGTAATTGCTGCGATTTTCTTGTATATCTCACAAAAACTCTAACAGTATCAGCTTAAGATGACAGACGTTCATGTTATGAAAGAAGGGAATTTTTTTTGCCTTTGTTATCCATGCCTAGTCAATCCTTTTAAGTGTATATATTACTAGTCGCTTGGCATGTTGAACCAGTGAGCTGGCCAGAGCTATAGCTGTCCCTAAGGAGTAACCACATGTGCGTTGGAATTCAAGGGGGGGGCAAGCAACTGCCCCCTTGCACAGATGTGGTCCATGGGCAGTCTATCACTCTATGGACTACTTTCCTCAAGGATACCTACAGGAGGACTTAATTGCAGATTTTAACATTCTTTAGCAGCGCGATCCTGCACAACTGTAGGCCAGTGGAGCTAGCGCTCTGTTGGCCTAGGGTGTCGTAAACGTGCCATAAAGCATGTTTTTGACACCCAGAGAGTAAGTGGTGCCGGTGTGGAGGCCGGAGCCACTCACTCTGCCACCTACCTGGACCTGCGCCAGCCAGCGCAGGTGAGTGCTGCACTGGCCCAGACTTCAAGGGGGTGGGAATATCAGTGCTGAGATGCGCTGATATTCTGTGCCCCATCGCAGCCCGGGCCAACCTTACATGGCTTCCCCGGTTGTGTGCCAGTTTCAGAGCTGGCGTGCATCTGAGGAGGCCCATTGTGACCTGTGCCGCTTACACTTGGGGAAGGGGATGAATGTCCCTTTCTCCTGAGGTGCGCCCAGGCTGCGCCAGGGCAGGCCGCAATGGCAATAGGATAAAGTGGCCGGCTCTTTAGGCTGGCTGTGTATAGTTATGCTGGATTGGGCTGTAAGTGTTTTGAAAGTCCATGAAAAGGACACCTTTTTAATTTAGTAACCTTTGTTGTACAACCTTGCCCTTTTTTTGGGGGGGGGGTATACTATTGCTATTTAAGAGCACAAATGTTTCCACTTGAAAGCTTCATATTGCATTTGGAGTTCTTTTAAAATTTAAATTATTACAGGTTGCCTTGATTTCTGGGATTGAAGTGTTTTGAATAACAAATGAAATTAAGGTTAAAATCCAACATGGAGTAAAAGTCTTCCCTGAACTCTTCTCTGGCGACGAGTGCTTCAAGAGTTCCTCTTTAGTTCCGCCCTGAGTCCTCCTACTTTTCTGCCTCCAAATCATAATTGGCATTTTCCAGGAAGGAGACACATCTGTGGCAGTGATCTGGCAAGCAGCCTCTCTCTTCAGCATTCCATCACCTGCTAATAAGAGAAGCTGTCGTTCTGGTATTACATTTGTGCTATAAACTCTCAACATATGCCTGTCAAAAATAAATTACTTAGTAGATCGTAAAGAGACAACACTCCTCTTCCCCCTCCCCAACTTCAGTGAAACGTGTGATTCCTCCCCCTTTGAAAACATAGAAGTCTAGTATTTAGTCACAGTTAAGAAAGCTTAGTGGTTAAGATGCTGAACTGCAAACCGGAAGGCAGGTAGGCAGTACGAGACCCGAGTGCCGCGTGACGGTGTGAGCACTGCCGTCGCTCGAGGTGGGGCAGAATGGTAAGTTCCGCACTGTGCTAACCTCCGTTTACTCCTTGGTACGAGGCGGCCCTGCCCCCTCACCGTTGGAGCCATTCAGTGAGGCGAAGGCAACGCGCAGGAGACTCCCTGTGTGTTGCATTTGCCGCACTGAATGGCTCCGACGGCGAGGGGGCGGGGCCACCTCATACCGGGGAGTAAACGGGGATTAGAACTAGCCCCACCTAGAGCGACACCAGTGGGTGTGAGCTATCGTCTTTGGCTCCGGCTCTTGCCAACCTAGCAGTTTGAAAGTAAGAAATTGCAAGTAGATTAATAGGTATCGACTCAGCGGGAAGGTAACAGCGTTCGGTGCACCTTGGCATTGAGTCATGTCGGCCACATGACCACAGAAGCATCTTTGGACAGCCCAGGCTCTTTGGTTTTGAAACGGAGATGAGCACTGCCCCTAGAGTCAGTAACGACTGGCTTTCGAGCAAGGGGAACCTTTACCTTTAAGGAACTTGAGCCCCTGACTGATCACAGCCATGATGTACTGAATATTATGCAGAAATTTACAGTATTCTTCCCAATACTCCTAGAACCTGGAGGGATGGTTAAGAGGGAATGAGGTTGGGGAGCTTGGTTCAACAAAAATGACAACAAGGTGGGCAGATTGTCTGGGATCCTAGACAGCACTGGGTAATCATAAGAAGTCTTCATGCATCTAAGATTAGAAGGATTACTAATTTTTAGTAGCAACCTCCTTACTGGTTTGAGACGTCACTCTAGGAATCAAGCATTGCTGAGAATACTGAAACAAACCAAACAACAAAGGAAATACTTTTCGCAGTCTTGCTGTCCAGTTGTTAGGAGGGGTAATAAGTCAATCTTAGCCATCACAAATTGGACGTATGGAATGAGGGAGCTTATTGCGCATATGTGATTTAAGATATTGTCCATTGGAACCTTGAATTGTGGCAGTACAGAGTGGCAGAAACTAGTGACGAACATTTATTGATTTTAGCTGAAAATATTTATATCCCACTTTATCTCTGAAGACTCTAGATTGTTCAAAGTGTAAGTTAAGAACGCAATAAAAATACAATAAAAAGAAGAAAAAATAGCAACAGAACCAAGAGAACTGAACCATAAACCAACTAACCAAAAATGAGAAGTCAGTGATAAAAACAATCCGAGAGGGAATTCCAGAGGCAGGGAGCCACCACTGAGAAGGCCCTCCGTGTGCCCCCTCAGCCATACTTCACATTGCTGGGGGTGGTGATCATGTCCTTCCCCGGGGGATCTCAGGGCATGGGTGCATTCATGTGGGGGAAGGCAGTCCTTCAGGTATCCAGGCCCCAAGCCATTTAGGGCTTTAAAGGTCAAAACCAACATCTTGAATTGCGCCCAATGGCAACCAAAATAGCCCAAAGGTTGTGCCCAAAATGGGCAACCAATGCAGTTGGAACAATAGAAGGGTGACACGATTGTAATATCTTGCCCCCGTTAATACTCTTACAGGTGTATTCTATCAAGGGTAGCCCAACGTAAAATGTGTTACAGTAATCCAAACAAAAGGTGACAAAATACATGTGGCTACAGCAATGAGGTACATATTTCATGCTATGGGGGGGATCAGACAGCCTGCAGAAGGTATTTACTTACCCCCCCTTTGTAGGCTCTCTTTGGCTGTCCTCAGTCCTACACCAGCTATTTTGCTGGCACAAGTCCAAGGAGAGCCAGGGGGTAGGGTGTACAGAAAAATGGGGACTAAGATCCAGCATGTACGACTGCAACTGGATGCACAAACTCCCTCCCCTGACACAACCCCCAGTTCCTCCCACAACATGTCCTATTGCTCCCACTCCCAGCCCATAGTCCACCTCCGTCACCAACTTACCAGCACCCATGGAGCCTCCTGGAGCTGCTGCTGCATATGCTATGCCCCTCATCATTTCTGGCAGTGGTCCAGTAGCACATAACAGCAGCCTGGCATTTGCGCCAGTGTAAAGGACCATTCACTTCTGGAACACTAGTTCCGGCAGTGCAAGGCCTCAACAGGAAGGCATGGTCCTGGATAACCAAAAGCCGGGTTTGCCTGAGACAGAAGCATGTGCAGCTGGAGCACATGCTATACTAGCATGTGGTTGTTCTTCCACGTTAAATAGCGGTCAGCTAGAGACCAGAGTAGGGAGCCCACGCTCCCAGCATGGTTCCAATCGAGTCCCTCCCCCGCCCCCCACTTGTTGGAAATTTTTCAAGGAAATTTTTTCCCCTCCTTTACCACCTATCAGTGACACGCAGGAAATAGCAGAGAGAGCTGGGCAATTATTCCAATTATTTCTCATTAATTCATAGAAGAATAGAAAGCAACAATAGTGTGATACTTTTTATTAGGACCAGCTGAAATGCCATAAAATGGTGAGCAAGCTCTTGAGTTTCTCAGGACTTCTATTCATGCTGGATATTCAGGGGGGGAAAGGGGTGGTGCTGAAGAAAAAAAGATGTTTCAGGGCACAATGAAAAATCCTCAACACCTGCAGTTATAACAGCCTTAAATACAGGAGCTATTATGCAAACTTAATTAGATTTTAGTTGGTCTTAATAACAGGCATTACATGATTGTTGCTTTGGGATTTTTTCGAATTGATCAACACTCTGCTAAGTTCATAGGAAGAAAATGCCATTCCTCGCCCCCACAAAAAAAAAATGTTCCTGGCATTTCTGGCAAAATTCTCCATCAGAGTAGGCATGGAAGAGAATATTGTTCAAAATAGGCAACAGAATTTTAAAGAAAGAGCCCCCAGGATGAAATCCAGAGAAAAGATGTGAATAATACTTGTGAAATACATTGAATACTTTGAAATACATGGTGTATTTAAAAAAAAGTTGCCCATTATTTGAGGGCCCAATCCTATCCAGCTTTCCAGCACTGATGCAGCTGTGCCAATGGGGCATCCAGTGGTGGGAGGGCAAATCACAGAGGTCTCTTCAAGGCAAGGAACTTTGTTCCCTTACCTCGGGGCTGCATTGTGGCTGCATCAGTGCTGGAAAGTTGAATAGGATTGGGCCCTCAATTAGTTTTATAGAACAGAAAACTGTCCCCAGACCCGTTTGTCTGCCCCAGAACCTTTGCATGTTGCTCATAATCTTGAAGAATGTTCCAGGGCAATAAACATTATTTGCTCTGGGGATGAAAAATAGCTCCATGGTAGAGTGCATGGTCAATCCTTGGCATCTCTAGTGAAAAGGATTAGATAGCAGGTGATGACAAAAACAACCTACCTGAGACTCTGGAAGGAGTCATTGCCAGTGAAATTAGACAGCAGTGGGCTAGAATGGAGCAAGTATAAGGAAAGGGATGTTAAATTAAAATGGTTTGGAGGGTTAAATTCCACACCCAGCAAAAGCCAAGGACCGTGCGCATAATGTTTTTCATTTCAAATGTCAATTCCATCTGAATTCACTACCATCCATGCTCTTGTGCACTATGGTGCTAATCTCTTCTGTATTGGACATGCTCCTTAACAATGAGGTTCTAGTTTAGAGGGAATTGTGAGGTGGGGGGGGGGGAAGTAAGATTAACAACAGATGATTCAGTGATTTCTGTAGAGCGGGGTGGCCAAACTTGCTTAATGTAAGAGTCACATCCAATAAACTTCAGGTGTTTGAGAACCGCAAGAGAGATGTTTGAGAGACGCAATATTTAAAAAGTATTTAAAATCTTAAATATATTTACTCACCATGGACATTAAACTTATTTTTAATCCAGTGGACTCTCAGTTTATATCTGGTAAATAATTATAAAGGTTGCAAAATTCTTATTTGCCTTTTATATTAATTGTGATGCAAAAATGAGCTCAGCCGACATATTTCTGAGAACCGCACATTATATGTCAAAGAGCCGCATGTGGCTCAGGAGCCACAGTTTGGTCACCCTGGTGGACCCTTAAGGGCCTTGATAAGGCCCCTAGCCTTTATGTCAGACATCTCTGTTCTACACATGTCTCTAGAAAGCCCACAAGCAGGAATGGAAGGCAATAGCTACTGTTGCATCCCCTGCAGCTGATAGTGGCGTACGGTTTGTGAACCTAGACACCCCATTTAGCCTTATCATAGCTGTCATACTGTAGAGCAGGGGTTCTCAACCTGTGGTATGGGTACCCCTAGGGGTATGCGGACCTCTTGCTGGGGGTACACCAAGCCCTGCCCCTTATTTGCCCCATCAGCAGCTAATTAAGTGTTAATTGACATGGATTTTAAATTGTAATTATTTTCGGAGCCCTTCTGTGTCTCTGATTTTGGTTTTGGGCTTATTTTTGTACTTAGGAAAATGTACTTTGGTGGGGTGGGGGGAGGGAGGAGCTGATTTGGGGAAGTGTGACTTGGAGAAAAAAAAGAGATCCTTGCATGTGTGTGTGTGTATCTCTCTCCCCCCCCCACAGAGTTAAATAAGACATTTTTTTCACATTTAAAATTGTTTTAGTACTTGTTTATTTAATGAGTAATTACCTAATTGATCAATTGATTTATCCAATTAATTAGCAGTTAATTAGCAAGGGGTACTTCAGAAAATTGGACCGTGATAGGGGGTACCCAGGCCTCCAAAGGTTGAGAACCCCTGCTGTGGAGCCCAATCCTATCCAACTTTCCAGTGCCAATGCAGCTATGCCAATGGGGCTTGGCAGCTTGCGCTGCATCTTGTGCTGCTGGTGGTGGGAGTCACGGAAGCCTCCTCAAGCATCCTGGGACTGCATTGCAGTGTATCACACCGGAAAGGTGGATAGGATTGGGCTCCACAGTGATCCAACCTCTTTCTAATGCCAGTGCCCACTACAGCATCTTGAGGCAGTGAATACCATCAATTATTTTGAATTGTGGAACGAAAGACTTTCTTTTGTCTATTCTGATTCTACTGCCAATCCATTTCACTGAATGGCCTCACTTTTTGTAGTCTGAAGGAAAGACAAAAAAAAAGTCTCTCTACCCGCTTTGTCCACACCATGCATAATGTTACAAGCCTCTATCATGTCAGACACACACACACACACACACACACACACACACACACACACACACACACACACAAAAGCATGCACACACAAGCTCCACTTGACCAATCTTTTTTTTTCTAAACTAAAACATAAAAATGTATTAGTGATCTCCTCCCTGAGGAACCTCTAATAAACTTCTGAAACAGTGGGATTCCACGGAGAAGACTTTGAAACCACTTGTTGTTGTTCAGTCGTTAAGTCGTGTCTGACCCTTCGTGATCCCATGAACCATATCCCGCCAGGCCTTCCTGTCCTCCACTATCTTCCTGAGTTCGCTCATTTTCATGTTCGTTGCATTGGTGATGCTGTCTAACCATCTCATCCTTTGCCTTCCCCTTCTGATTAGTGTATCCTAGTTATGCAAAATAAACAATATTTCTTTCATAGATTTGGTGGGAAAATCTTCAATCTTTCCATGGTTTCCATGAAACCACTAATGTGGAGCAAAATGTAAACATTTCTACACATCTCCCAGAATATCTGTTATGCTCTCATCATTCCTAAGTTTTATGAGGAACTTTATAGCTGAGATGAAACATCCATAGATTTATTCCAGTCCTCATTCTCAGGAACGTAACTGGGCTCAACCCCCCCCCCCTTCCCAGCATTGTAAGAAGTGTGATTTTAAAGAAACAAAAGACTAATTGTAGCCATGCAATATGTGAGTAGATTTTATACAACTTCACAAAGTCTAAAAGCATTACATTCAATGAGCAGAAGGGGGCACCCTTGGTATAATAAAATATTTGGTAAGCTGTTGCAATGTGGGCAGTAAACAGCATTTAACCTACTCTGATGAAAATTCTTTCCACACAGAGCTGTGAGAACATGGACTTAAGAAGTAGAGCTGTTGCATAAGGGAATCTAAGCTGGCATTTAGAAAAAGGCAAAATGCTTCCTCCATTTGTTTCACATGGCCACGTATAGCCAAGCGAACGCATGGGGGAAATCTACATTCCTATCTTATAATAAGTCATTCTTGGATTTTATGGATGACCTTTATAGCAAGGATACGGTAGACACAGCTAATGTGTTCACCGGAAAATGCATCGAGGGTCATCAGTTGCAAAGGAGAACAGGGCAGCTGTAATGAGAAATTTGGCAACTTTTCTCCCTCTATGTGACAAGTGGCACATAGATTTCCTTATGAGGAAAGGCTACAGCGTTTGGGGCTTTTCAGTCTAGAAAAAAGGCGCCTGAGGGGGGACATGATTGAGACGTATAAAATTATGCATGGGATGGAGAGAGTGGATAGAGGGAAATTCTTCTCCCTCTCGCACAACACCAGAACCAGGGGACATGCACTAAAATTGAGTGGAGGGAGAGTTAGAACAGACAAAAGAAAATATTTCTTCACCCAGCATGTAATTCATCTGTGGAACTCCTTGCCACAGGATGTGGTGATGGCACCTGGCCTAGATGCCTTTAAAAGGGGGTTGGATAGATTCATGGAGGAAAAGACCATCACAGGTTACAAGCCATAAGCAACCTCCTGGCTTTAGAAGTAGGCTCTCTCTGTGCCAGGTGCAAGGGAGTGGCAGCAGGAAACAGGTTATCTTGTTGTCTTGTGTGTTCCCTGAGGCATCTGGTGGGGCCACTGTGAGATACAGGAAGCTGGACTAGATGGGCCTTTGGCCTGATCCAGCAGGGCTCTTCTTATGTTCTTATGTGGCACTGACCAATTTTAATGATACAGCCAGTAGTTCTTTCCTCCTTGATAGCTGGTCACCCTAAAAGCACAGTACGGCAGGGCATAACTGATTAGTGTATCCTAGTTATGCAAAATAAACAATACTTCTTTCATAGATTTGGTGGCCACTCAGTGATCACGTGCAAGCACAGACCTTCCATCTTCTTGTGGAATTTTTACTGGGGGAAAAAAAATCTCTGTAAAATGATGATGTTGAATATTCTCCATACATTGCCCAAATGCCCCCAATAAGATATGAGACAAGGTGACTGGATACAAACAGGACACAACTTTATTAATACTAACATACTGCAATGAGTAATAATAGCTTGCCTAACTCTCCATCCCCTCTTTTAGGATCGGCTCCTGCTTTGGAAGAGGCAGCTCGATGCTGCTGTCATAAATTCCCCCCTTTGGGGACATACCTACCCAGGCTGGAAGCTATGGATCATTGCTTGACAATCCAAGATGATTACTGCTGACCCCTGCAAGATGACAAGGAAGCCCTTGTCATTGCCCCACACAAACCAATCAGCCTGATTCTGCACTTATTGCTCAAGGAGGTTCCAACCAGCCTCCATGAGCTCAACAGCCTCTGGAGATGGAACTTGGGTCCCTGTTGAATGATTTAACTTTCCTCAGGGTGCATACCAATTGTGGGTGGGCTTCTTCATCTCCAAGCTGAACTGAAGCAACAAGTGGAGCCTTAACAGCTGTGACAAATGCCAACTCCCACTTTTGCCCTAGTCCAACCATTCTTCCAGCTTGCCTCACACTTAGGAGATAAAGCAAAGTTGCCCCCTTTCTTGATCTCTGGGGGATGGCAAAATTCTTCAAATATGTGTATTAGTATATGTCTTTCATCGACATCCTATAATCTATTATTTCAATACCTGACAGTCGACATGGTGTTTGACAGAACTTCAGCACGGATATGAAAGGGTATTCCATACTTCATACTATTTGACGGCTTGGATGCAGTGGGTATTGACTATCAGGGTTTGCAGCTCAAGGTATCTGATCCCGTGGGGAGAAAGGCGGGATAGAAATATGGTAAATAAAATAAAATAAATAAATCTGATAGCATTTGACAGTTCACAGGTCATGCTATTTAGCGCTGAACATCTGACAGCTTAGGAGATTTCACAGAATTGAGGACTGATATTTTTGTTACTTTATAAAGGAATTCTTTCATTATGGAACCCGAGGGGTTTCCAGCAAGTCACCATCCAGGCACTGACCTGCTTAGCTTCAGCAAGGTGGCCATAGCTGATGTCCTCAGGCAATTTGATTTGCAGAAACCTGTATCCAAGTGAGACAGGAGGATAAATAATGACAGCGTGGACAGAAATCCAGATCCACATAATGACCCAGCATGCTGCTTACTGACACACCTGTGCTTGTGCACCAAGGGGCAAAGACATTGATCCCAGTGGAACTGTACTGCTGTGGGGACTGGACTGGAGCATGCTGTCTTCATGATCTCTGCCCCATTTTATTCCCCCATTCTATCATTTACCTCCACAAATCAGTTGAGCAATACAGACTCTTAGTGGTAACAGAAATGGAAATAAAATACATCCTCCAGTGTAGTGGCTTAACTACATTACAAATGCATTTAATAAATTGATTTTTTTTTAGAGCAAACTAAGCTTACTTAAATCCTATCCTCATCCGTCAGCACTGCACAGTTTTAATAAGGGTACATAATTATATAAGACACAGTGCAAGGATTTAATAATGATATAAGTTACCCTGAATTATTTAATAGTGGTCTCTTCCTATGCATCCCGAAATCCCTTCTCTGTAGTTGTTTCACACAGAATGCATTTGCTCAGGCAGGACCAAATTTTGCTTCATTCTTTATTTTGTTTTGCAAGGAAAAAACACACACACAACAGGTCACCAGCTTGGTATTTATGCAGTACAACCTTAGGGCCTAAAAACATGTGATGCTGAAAATGCCATGATTCACTTTTTAAAATTGCAGTTGCAGGTAAGTTCTGTTCAACTTTGGCCATGAAATGTGAAGTGTTGTTTTTTTAATCTTTCACCAGCAAGGTGGTAGTGCCAAAGAAAATCCCCCCCACCCATGATATTGATTCCAGGGGAGTGCCATTGGGTGGCAACAGAGTCTGGCAGGACCTCAAAGACTAACGATGGGCCACTTCTCACAAAATTCATCAGTTACAATGGGCACCGGCCCACAGAATCTCCATAATAAGATCCCATGAAAGCATACCATAACAAAAGTACTAGTCCTTAAGATGTAGGCTTACCAGATCCATACTGGGTCAGAGTGCTAGACCTTTTGGAGAAGGAATGTGGGCAGGTGTAGCTTGTTAAACCCTTAGAGCACAATGGCATTGTGTTCAATGGGGCTTGCTACTGAGTAGACATGCCTAGGATTGTGCTCTAAGGGTTTAACAAGCTACACCTGCCTACATTATTTCTCCTAAAGGTCTAGCACACTATCCCAGTATGGATCTGGTAAGCCTATTAAGATGCCAAGACATACCTCTACGGTTTTTAAAGTAAGCAGAGCTGGCCTCTGTGCCGGCAACGCTTACCCTTAGTTCTGAGTAAACATGTATAGGGTTGACCCACATAGTTTCAATACTATGCAAATTTCTTGGGAGTAGTGTCCCTTGAATACAGTGAAATTTACCAAGGAAAATTGCAAAGGAATGGGGAGCATGTGCGAATGTCTTTATTGGCTATCAGAGTACCATGTTATATGCAATTAACAGAGCAGTCTTATGCAAGTCTACTCAGAAATAAGTCCTGTTGATTTCAGTGAGATTCATTTCCAGGTTAGTGTGTATAGTACTGCAGCCTAAGACAAGCTTTCAAGAGCTGAGTTGCAATAGTAATTTATAAGGACTTCCCTGAAAGAGTGTTATGCAATATAACTTTTCCAGGTTGTCAGATGTAATTTAATTGAAATAATGCAATGTACAGTACAAAAAAAGGATAGATGCTAGTAAGGCAATATGAGGTGCCCTAACATCTTTGTTTTCAGATGTGTAATCGAACTGTAAATACCGGTACATTAAAATCCTATTCCATTTATCCCGTATCAGTGGTGACAAAAATCTAGATTCTTCAAAAGTTCAAGGGTGCGACTAAAGGCACCAGGAAAATTGCATGCATGACAGTTTGTATTTTGGGTATTTATTTTTATTTTTAAAAAATAACTCTGATTGCAGATTTTGGATGAAATTTTTAACACAGAAAACTAGAGCCACTGAAACAACTCATGCTGTCAGTAAATTTTACTAGATAACTGAGATTTTTAGCAGTTCATTTTACAGTATGTTTACTGAATCTCTAGTCATGTTGTTTATATAATTCCCTTGCTTCTCCAATGACCTACTTTTGCATTTAAAAGCTCATAACACAGTATGATACTTTAAAAAAAAAAAGTATTATCCAGCACGATTTCACTTCATTGCACTTTATAAAAGTTAACTGCTCAATCTCCAAGTTTCTACAGATAATCGTATCTGGGAGATTGGAAAATACTGTCAAAGGGGGATTTCGATGCAGTGTAGCAAAAAGATTTGCATTTCCCCTTCTTATTAAAACTCACTGTACTGCAGACCATTTCTAGAGTGAATTGAAACTCCTCCCTTAGAAAGGAAAGGAATCTACCTCAAATTATCTGGGAGAAAAGATCAGCTTTTAATCGACAAGATGGTCCTACAAAATTGTAAATTGTAAAAGGCAGAAAACCAACTTAAATGTTGCTCGGATTGATTACAAGAAGCTTCCAACTCCCTCCCTCTTGCTTGAATCTTGAAAAGTTTATAAATGATTGGCATTAGTCAAAACGGAACAACGTTCATTAAGGCTGCAATGAGCAGATGGAACACCAGACTGATACTGAATGAAGAAGAAGTTGGAAAGTCCAGATCAAGAGAGGAAAGATTCAAGGTGATTCACTATCACCACTGCTCTCTGTCATCGCACGAATACAATTGACAATAATAATAATAATAGTTGTTATTAACACAGGCCTTGGATATCAACTCTCAAAACAGAGGCCCAAGGATATCACTTTTACTATACATGGAAAATTAGAAGATATATGGAAAGCGCTCTGGTGCCAGAAGCTGTTGCAAATATGCCATAAGGAACATTTGCACATACTTTAGAGCAGTGGTTCTCAGACTTTTTAGCACCGGGACCCACTTTTTAAAATGACACTCTATCAGGACCCACCTAGAGTTACGAGATGCTCAAACATTTATTTCCCTATATTTAAACAAGCCTGCAAACTGCAGGAGCTCAGCTCCTTGAAGGGCAATTAGCAGCTGTCTGATTTTTGAATAGCTTCAGGGCTTGTGGCAATTACATATCTGATCTTTCCATCACCTGGGACCCACCAGAAATCAGGTCACGACCCACCAAGTGGGCCCCGACCTACAGTTTGAGAAACATTGCTTTAGAGTAAAAGTACTCACTCCACCTCCGGGAAGATCATGCGGGCGCCGGAGGCAGGAAAGGCTCCCGCCGGCGGCTGCATGGGTGGTCCGGGTAGCGAGAGAGGGGGCCATTGGGTGAGCCAGCCTGGGAGGGGACAGGGATGGCTTCGACCATATACTCATCCCCGCCGGGCCGGCCGGGCCATTACACGACCTCCTCCTCCTTCCGCCAGCTATTTAGCTGGAGGAAATACGAGGAGGCCGACAGGGCCGGCCCCGGTTTACACCCCGGGAAGGGGACGAATGTCCCCTTCCCCAAGTAGACCTCCAGCCCACCGCATGGGCCCAGGGCCGCCCGCCGGATCCTTACACTGAATTTTTCTGTAATTCCTTTTTAAATACAGTTTGAATATTCAGAAATGACATTACCATGGAATTTGGGCTTGATAAATGTGCCATACTAGCATTGAATAGGGGAAATATCACTCAGCAAGAAGAAATTAGGATGCCAAGAAATAATATCAGAGGGCTTGACTTCAAAGAGCACTGTATACATTGTGGAATTTTGGAATTGGGTAACAGCAAGCATGACCAAGTTTTAAAAAATTACAACTGAATATTACCGACAAGTTAAAAAGAATTTATGAGCACAGTTAAACAGTGGTAGCACAATTAGAGCAATTAATACTTGGGCTGTCATAAGAACATAAGAAGAGTCCTGCTGGATCAGGCCAAAGGCCTATCTAGTCCAGCTTCCTGTATCACACAGTGGCCCCACCAGATGCCTCAGGGAGGGAGCACACAGCCAACACTTCTAAAACCAGGAGGTTGTTTATGGCTTGTAACCTGTGATGGTCTTTTCCTCCATGAATCTGTCCAAACCGCTTTTAAAGGCATCTAGGCCAGAAAATACCTGGAAATGGTTCTAGAATGGACACTGGAAACAACAAATGGAATGTCTCATGGTAGCTGAACAGGAATAGGCACAAAAAATATCAAAGCAAAGATTCAGAATACCAGCGACAACAGCACATGTCAACTTTGTAAGATGAAAGATGAAACAGTCGACCATCTGGTCAGTGCCTGTAGTAAGATCGCCCAAATTGACTATAAAGAAGGTCATGACAGAGTTGCAGCTATGGTTCACTGGAATCTTTGCAAACAATGTACACAGAAACTCATGGGATCATAAACCCGACAAAATCACTGAGAATGACCAGGCAACCATTCTTTGGGACTTCAAATTACAGACAAACACCTAGAACACAATATGCCTGATATAACAGTAGTTGACAAAGAGAAAAATCAAGTTTGGCTCATTGATATTGCAATCCCAGGAGATAGCAGAATTGAGGACAAAGAACATGAGAACATCACAAAAAATATCAAGACCTGTGAGTAGAACTTGGGTGCAGAGGCGTTCCTACGCCCTGTTTTTTTTTTGGGGGGGGGGCTGGTGTGACACCGTCACATGGCCGCCAAAGCCCCGCCCATCGTGGGCGTGACATCATTTTTGCCACACTGCTGCCAAATTTCAGTGGGGACACAGCGAAAATGCAACTCCACCCAGCATTTTTCAGCCTTTTTTGGGCCGTACTGAGCCAGGGAGGATGGGAGGGTTAATACTCTGTGCAGCCTGTAGGAGGCTGCGAAAATGGTGATTTTGCCGTGCCGCCACCAAAATTCGGTGGCAGTGCCATGCCCGTGCACCCCCCGAGCGGCTTGACACCCCGCCGCCCGGGGGCCCACCGCCCCGCCCCCCCCAACTAAGCCTCTGCTTGGGTGTTCCTGGGACAAAAATGTCAATATTGTGCCAATTGTCACTGCAGCCCTTGGAGCAGTGCCTAGAAGTCTGAAGAAACATCTCAACATTCTTAACCTTGAGCAAATTACACCAGCTCAGCTCCAGAAAACAACATTGCTTGGAACAGCAAGAATCCTAAGGCAATATCTCTGTGATTCCCAGGATCTTGGCTAGACCCCAAATTGCAGAATATAACCTGTCCAGCATATTTGCTTAGGTAGGCTGTGATGAAAATATCATAACAACTTGCTGGACTCCCCTCATGAGTTTGTTTAGGTTTCTGCAATTGTTTCTATTATATTTGTTTATGTTTTCAATTGACTGTGTTTTTAATTGATATTTTAAGCTGGAGTCTCCCAAAGGAAGAAAGGAGGGTAGATTTTTTTAAAAAATAAGGATAATGGGACGTCTGAATGCAGCCAGTGTGTTAGCAGCTCCTTTTGGAACCGAGGAACTGGTCTTCAAAAATATACATCCTCTTAATGCAGATCAAATTGTTCAACGTGCATTGGGCAATTGTCATTGCTTACTACCGGCTGTTTCCTGCACTGTTTGAAACCGTTCGGTTTTCATTTTGACTTGAGCTAGCTTTGACCTTTTTTTTATTTCAACAGTTCTGTGTGGTACTAGTTTTAGAGAGAACACTTGTGCAACCCAAGCCTATTTGGGACCCCCTATGGGGGAGAAAGGCAGGATAGAAATTCAATAAACCACCACCACCACACCAGAGTGATAAAAATGCTGCCTGCCATTTTTGTGCATGGAAAAGATCAAGTCTCCATGTGCACTTTCTTCAAATGTGATTGTATTGCTCTCTCATGTGCCTTCTGGAAATGCAACAGACTATAAACAAATTGCCTTTCAAGAGGATGTTTCAGGAAGTGCATCTGTTCCAAATCCCACCTCATACAATTCAAGCACACAATCACATACCTGTGAAGCCCTTCTCATTAGAAGCCATCTATACAGCCTGATCATCTATGAAGTTTCAGAGATTGGTCTGGCCCACATGTTAGTGTCTGCAGAAGAGAGCTGTCAAATACTATGGCTCGGTGGTAGAGCACGTGCTTTGCCTGAAGAATGTCCTAGCCTAATCCTGGGCACCAACAATTTAAAACAACTCAGGTAGAAGGAATTGGAAAGACTTGTGGTTGTGACCTGGAAGAGCTGCTGTGGTCAGTACAGACAGTAGTGAGTGAGACTGGACCAATGCTTTGACTCCATAGAAGGTTGGTTTGTTGTGTCAAATAACAAGACATGACATAAGACAGAGGTTCCCAAACTCCCACGTAGAGCTTTCCGTACTGTAAGTTGCTGCGGGGACACCCCCCCCCGACAGCAGTTACAGCACTCCTGGGATCGTGCTGCTGCTGCCTGGGGAAAAACTCCTTTTTTTACCTTCCCTGAGGGATATGCTGGTCCCCCGAGGGGTGTGGGGAGCCTGCGGACCCCTCTCAGGCCTCCTCGCACTTCAGAACGGCCCTCCGACATGATCGAGACCCACTTCCAGTTTCATTGGAAAACCAAAAGTAGGTCGCAATCCTGTTGGAGGGCCATACTGAGGTGTGGGAAGGCCTGCAGAGGAGTCCGCAGGCTCCCCACATTCCCGGGGGACCAGCACACCCCTCAGGGAAAGGTAATAAAAGCACTTTTGTCCCGCAGCGGTGATGGCACGATCCCGGATGCGCCGTCGACTTCACCGCAGGTCACCACTCCCCTTAAGGGAATAGCGACCCATTGTTCCTGGCTGGGGTGTCAAAACGCCCCAGTTTGGGAACCTCTGACAAAGGAGGAAAATGGGTGTACCACAAAATGGGTGTGAAGGTCAGACCTTCTCATTTAGTGACAGAGGAACCATCTTGTCTAGTGGCTGTTTGCTGGCGTTTCTTCGTCGCTTTAGATTGTGAGGCCTTTTGGGACAGGGAGCCAATTCGCTATTTGATTTTCTCTGTTGGTTTTGCGAACTTTTTTGTGGAAAAGTGGTATATAAATATTCTTAAATAATTATAACTGTATTGGGAAATGGCAAAAACTTTGGAAACTGTCTCATCAACTTCCTCGGGAACATTAGGACCTCGTGCGCTATAAAAGAACCAACATTACAGCATCGCCTGAGAGCAGGTAAAAAATGTTAGCAACACAATTCATTGTATCAACTGCCTGCACATGTGATACTATGTCATACTAATCATCACCTTCCAGGGGTTAAGTGTAACATCTAGACTGGAGCTTTGTGTTCCTACAGCAACCATGTTCAAGGGAATGTTTGAGAGGCTCATTCCTACCACTGAAAAGCAGCAGACAAGCCTTCTGACATACCGTATTTCTTCGATTCTAAGATGCACGTTTTTTTCCAAATTTAGCAATTCAAAAAAGGGGGTGCACCTTAGAATCAAAGGTGTGCAAACTGCACCCCAAAACACCACCATTTCGCGAAAACCGGAAATGGCCGAAAACCGCTGTTTTTCGTCAAACTGAAGATCGGGGAGGCCTGCAGAGGGTCGCGCAGGCCCCCCCCGAAGCCCCCACAAGCCCCGGTAATAAGTAAGGCGGTGGTGTTTTGGGGGTGCAATTTGAACATATTTTTTCCCCCAGGATTTTTTTCCTTGCTGGTGGTAGCAAAACTAAAGGTGCGCCTTAGACTCGATGGCGCCTTAGAATGGAAGAAATACAGTATATTGGCTTTTAGTGTGTGGGGGAAGGGGGAGGGAAGCTGCTCTTCCGAGGAAATGGTTTGACCTTTGAATGGCCTCTCGCTTTGAGCAAAATGGCATTGTCCACGGCTTTGGCATTCTCTCTCAGAAACGGGACAGCTTTCCTCCTAAACGGTCCTTTGGGAAGGCCCACGCCAGCTTTCTGGTTTCCCCTCCACGAGAAGTTTAGCCTTTGCAATAATCTGCTTCCTGGCAAATTGGAGCCTTGTGACTGACGGCGTGCCGAGGAGAGATGACATTGAGAAACACTCCATGTGGTTGTTGCGGACGTCCACTCCCAAAATGTCCAAAGTAGCCCACTTCCCTCCGGGGGCCCCTCTGCTGCCTGAATTAGTTCTGCATGAGAGAGCAGGCTCTTCTTTTCCATTTGCCTCTGCAACGCGGCTGTAATGACCTCTTATGATAAATGAAAGTGCTTATTAGGCCTTTAAAGACCTCAGAGGGAGGCTAGTGAATTTATCACAGAAGTGACTCTATCAGGTGCCTTCTTGCTGGGGATGAAGACGCCAACCCCACAGGAAGCAGGCGCGACTTTAATGCTAATCGTATTTGTAATTCACTCGCTGTTTTCAAGTGACTACAGTGTCAGAAAATGCTGGAGCGGGAAAGGAAGAAGACTACCGAATGCCTCTGACTAGGCAAAGCAGGTTGTCTAGATGTCCAGAACAGAACATGATTGGCTGCCCGCTATCAAGTGACTGCCAGCCATGGAGACTTCAGAAGCAGCAGCAACTGGCCAGAACAGGAAGTCAAATACAGTGAATACTACAGTTATCAGTGCCAGGCTGCTGGGGGCCTTGGTGCAAATCCATGCTCTGGGCTCCTCCATAGCATCCCATCCATCCTCTGTTGGTGTACTGGCGCTACTACTGTCACCGGTATTTAGGGCTTAGGGATCAGTCAGGCTGGCTGTAGCCCCTCAGCTGTGCCCAACCTGGTGAACCCCTGATGTCTCTCTGACCTAGACAAAGCCCCAGGAAGGCTTGATAGTGTTTCATGAGAACCCTGAGACTTCCAGTTTGGTTTTCGTAGTGAAATGGGTTCGGTTGCCTTACATCCCAATCCTGTCCCCCACCAGCCCATAGCATGCAGCACCGCTGACGGAGCACATGCTATGGTGGGGGAGGTTGGCTAGAAGACCTGGGAGAGGTAAGTGAAAAACTTCATCTTCACCTTCACCTTCACCTTCATCTTCATCTTCATCTTCATCATCATCATTCCAGTATTTATATGCCACCTTTCTTGGTCATTGGATTTCTCCTTTGACTTTAATTCAAGGCAGTATACAACAGGCAGGCAATTCTAAAACAAACGGTTTGTACATTCAATAAATGTCCTAATTTTTCATTGGATGCTCTTTCCAGGTGTTTCCTTTCACGGTCTGGTCTCTTTGCTGGCATTCACCTCCCAGGCACTGACTGACAGGCAACTCCCTCTCATGGAGCACCGGCTGCAGCTTTCTCTCTCTCTCTCTCTCTCTCTCTCTCTCTCTCTCTCTCTCTCTCTCTCTCTCTCTCTCTCTCTCTCTCTCTCAGAGCAGGGTTTCTTCGGCTTTGTCAGCAGCGACAGAGTCTCGAACTGCCGTCCTTGATCTTCAGGCATGTAAGGCTGCAGCTCTCCCGACTGAGTGGATTGGGCTGTTTGTGGAAGATTTATAATAGAACTGAATGGGAGGGGTATCCTTGCTGGTTCTGCAGAACCTCTCTACCATAAACCATAGTGTCCTTCTGGACTGCCTTGCTGGAATGGCTGGTGGTCACCGCTTTGTGGAGACTGTGGTCCTTCCTGGTAGGTAGGTTCCAGAAGGTGGTGCTGGGGAAATTCTCCTCAGTACCATGGGGCCTATGGCATTTCAAAGTGTTCCATCTTGTTATGGCTTTGGACAAGGATACCTGAAGGCCTTCCTGCAAATGAAACTACCTGTCCACTAAAATCTAGGAGGGAGGCTTTCTTGCATGTCCTGTGACCCCCCCTGGCAATGACACATGAAAGGGCCTTCTTGGTGGTGTACCCCCTCTGGAACACCCTACCACTTAGGGTGCACCTGGCCTCCTCCAGTGATGCAGACTTGAGTATATTGACACAGACTCGAGTCATGTCAATGACTCGACTAGGACTTGACTTGGCAATTGTAAAATACTCAAGAGACTCAACTTGAGACTTGGAGCCTTTTATGACAAGTCAAATTTTATTCAGGTTTAAACCTGCTTTCCCCATTAAATAGATAGGGACTCGCAACCAAAGGTTCAGGACTTGGGGGCAAAGACTTGGGACTTGACTTGAGACTTAGACCCAGAGACTTGATTCACATCCCTGACCTTCTCCAAGTATTTGTTTTGTTTTTGCTGGGAATTAAGGACCTCACTCTTTAGCAGGCATTTCCTGGACTCTATTACCATATTGTCTCGAGTATAAGACGCACCTGATTATAAGTCACACCCTTAAAGTTTGGTGGTGCTATTAAAAAACTTTAATTAAATTACTGGCATTAAATATATGCCAGTGATTTAAACAAACAAACAGTGCAATCCTGTGCATGTCTACTCAGAAGCAAGTCCCACTGTTCTCAATGGAGCTTACTCTCACAAGGAAAGTGTGCACAGGATTGCAGCCTAAACCATTCATTGCCTGGGGAGGGGGGATGAAAGTGTATGTGATGTTGCTTTATAAGAGGATACAAAACCCAGCAGAGCAGAGAACGAAAATTAACAACTTATTGCAGACTGGAAAGGGTTACAGCCTGTACAGGGGAGAGGTAGAGGTAGAGTTGTGTGTGTGTGTGTGTGTGTGTGTGTGTGTGTGCACGCGCAAAGCAAAGCAAAGCTCAACTAGCAGCGATAATCACCCGATAATCACTTCAATTGGTTCTCCTCTTAGCCTCCGCTCACTGGCATCACTACAGGGGGGACGGAGCTGTAAGTTCTTCCATGATCGGAGCCTCCGTTACATGGAAGAATGAAGCGCCCCGCCCCCGCGCCTTCCGACCCATTCAAAGCAGTGAAATGCGCGTTGTTTTCACTGCTTTGAATGGGTCGGAAGGCGCAGGGGCGGGGCGCTTCGTTCTTCCATATAACAGAGGCTCCGATCACGGAAGAACTTACAGCTCCGCCCCCCCGTAGCGACGCCAGTGCCTCCGCTTCTTCCAGCAATGTCTATTTTTGCAACAGTGCAAGTATATGACGCACCCCTAGTTTTAAAAGTTAAATTAAGGTAAAAAAAAGTGCATTTTATACTCGGGACAATTCGGTAATTCAAGTGCTGTCTCTTCCGTGTTTTTTTCCCCCCAGTTTGCTTTGGTTAAAATTGTTTTGCTTCTATTGTTTGATTTTTGTTTTTATTGTTATGATTTAGAGGTTGATTGTTTTTTAAATTTCTTGTTGTAGGCCACTTTAAGTCCCTGTGAGGGAGAAAATGCCAGGTATAAATATTTTAAACAAATGAACAAACAAATATGAGAGCCTGCAACTAACTCTAAAGAACAACCACAAGTACTGTAGTCACTGTAGTGCAAACAAGAGCATACATTGTTTAAATCAAGACCAGCCATTTTCAACACCAAACTCAATATTTTGTTGATTGGACATGACAATGAACATTCTCTGAAAAATTCAACCTTTTCAAAAGAAGTTGTATCCAAACTGTGAAAATCTGGTGCATCTTCTGATTTGGATGGGGTGTCTAAACAACCCTGAAATGATTAGATTAGCTATCAGGTTCTGGAAAATACAGTTTTCAAAATCTTGTCGATTGGATCCTGGCAGGAGGGGAAATTTAAAAGAGTGATTGCAATGTCAATGTGCCCAGGCCAGAGTCTAAGAAACCAGAAAGCAAATTAAAAAAAGATTAATATTTACTGTCGAAATCTCAACTGTTTGCAAGGCAATTTTGGGATGCCGGAACAATAAGGCTTGGCAATTCTGCAACAATCGCAATGAGAAGCAATCTCAGTTGCAGATGCAAAATATGCACATTCTGTGAACATAAAAGATGTTGCTGTAACTAGTTTCTTGCTCAACCGGATGGCTCATTGCTCTTTGATAGAAAGAAATGGAAAGTGTTCCATTTCGGGATGCTATGATAATGAGTATCTATCAGGCTCACACATTTCCTGTAGCTTCTAGTCATGGCTAGTGCCAGAAGCAGAATCTTGGACTCAATTAACTACCAATAAAGCCCAGCAAAACTGATTTTATATCAGTTATATATATAACTGTAAAACAAGTATAACTGAAACCTTCACAGGGCTAGTGGAGGAATGAACACATCCAATTTTAAAAGCAAATTTGAAATAAGCATATCAGTGGTCCTATTTCTTTGCGATATTTCCCCCCATTGTTTCACACAATTTCTCCCTTGACAGATACTATCCAGTGGCAAATGGGATGGAAGCCAAAGGTATCTCTGAAGTCAAGATTCTGGTTGTCTGATTGGCAACGCTCAGGAAAGTTGATAGTTTTATCAGATTTTTCTGGGGTTTCACAACCCATTTTCTCTGTACAAAGACTTTCTTTGGAAGATAGTCTCCATTCTCCAAGAACGGAGAAAAGATGGAGAACAAGCCATGCTCGAGACTTAGATTACAGTCTCCAACAAAAGTACTAGGGAATAATCCCCACTGATCACAAAGGAACTTAAGCCGGATCCACACCGCACGCGTCTCGGTGCGTATGCATCGGGTGTCCCACCCCCAGGTTCAAACAATGGGCTCTGATTGGCTGAACACGAACGGAACACCGGCAAAGTGGAGTTGGACTCCACTTTGCCAGCGTTCCATTCGCGTTCAGCCAGAGCCCGTTCTTTGAACCTGGGGGCAGGACACCCGACGCATACATGCCGAGACGCGTGCGATGTGGATCCGGCTTCACTTGTCAGCAAAAAGGCACAGTGAGGCTGCAATTCTAAGCACATCCTAACAGCACAGTGCAACTTATTTCCCAATGAACCAGATAGGATTGGACTGCATGGATGCAATCCTAAACACTTGCCTGTCACACAGGTAGTAATCTCATGGGCTTGAGAGGAAACCCCATTGAGCTCCATGGGAGTCACTTCAGAGTTAACATGCAATCAGGCCAACTTGCACTTGGCCTTGCAGCAAAGTTTTTGGTTGTGCTGTGAACATATTTCAAGAAAATAATATCGCCAGTGACGGAAGCAGAATAAAATATCGGCTGTGTTTAAGAGCCTTGAGCGGGGAAAATGATGAATCAGTGGTTGTTAATAGGCTTTTTAATGCAAAAAGAAAGAAGGGGGGATGCTAGTGGATATACTGCAAGGCTTTCAGAATATAGTACTTGAATTGTTTTAACCCAAGCAAATGCTTATTCATTCATGTAGCTGTAGATATATATGTGCAAGAGTATATACCATATCTTCAAAAGGTGCACACTCTCTCTTCAAAGAAAAGGAATGCCCAAATGGAAACCCTAGTGTTGTTTACACATTATGGCTGTGTCCTGGGTCAGAATGTTTGTGCAAGACACAGCTGTTTGCACCCAGGTGCATATTTCTGAGTGGATGACTGTACCTGGGTTCATTCTTAGAAACCAATAATCCATGTACACTGTAAACAGATTGTGCCTGCATTGAATGGAAGGAAGGTGTGAATAACTGAACCCAGATTCACAGTAACAATGATTGTACCTTGGTACAGTTTAATGAATGAACAGCTGTCAGGTTAAATTTGATCATAGATCAATGCTGCAAGGCTTGAAACCTCATGCTGCAAGGCTTGAAACCTCATATGAAAATCTCTGGCAGACCTGTAATACTAACCGTTTAGTTAACGTGATGGAAAGGAAGAAGTGCTTCTCCATTGTAAGTATTAAATGCTTTTAAAAGTGTGGGGGAGGAGAAGGTTGGACAGCTTTAAGACAAGCAGACATACACATACAAAGCACACACACACGAAAGAGAGAGAGAGCAGGTGTTATTCAATTATTAAGTCGAAGCTCCAGAGACATTGCCTGAGAGTCTGTCATAGTAAAGGAATCACTGTTGGATGCATTTGCTGCATGTAGCAAATGATGAACCTGCATTCTGATCTCTGGTTCCTCTAGAGCTGTTCAGCACCAGGCTAGATCTCAATTGCCCATTGAAGGATAATTAACAAAGTGCACTGTGGGAAGACAATGAAAGTTAAACTGGACGACCAGGTACTGTTTACTTGTGAGGATGACGGAGTTACAGCCCAATCCTGTCTAGAATGCAGCTTCTGCATTCTACCCAGGATTGGGCCCACACCGGTGGAACTGGAGCACTCTTCAGGAGAAAGGGACATTTGTCCCTTTCCCCCAGGTAGAGCCCCAGCAGGCCCATTGGGCCTCCTTGAACGTGCGTCAGCAAAATGGCTGGCACAAGCCTGTGTAAGGCCTAACAGACCTGGGAAGGGGGATAGGATTCGGCAGAGTGTGCTGCTGCTAATCCCTCCCCCCCTTTTGGGCCTGGTGGGCCAATCTGGCACCCTGGAATATCCCGTCCCACCCTCCTCCCACTGCTGCCCCTACCGGCAAATAATTTACCTTCCTCAGTGGGCGCAGCTCTCGGTGTGGTAGAGAGCAAGTGGCACTGGCCTCTCCGTCGGTGCTGCCTACTTGCCGGGTGTAAAAAATATGCCTTACATGACGGAGTGAGCTCCCGCCTCCTGTCCCAGCTCCTGCCAACTTAGCAGTTCGAAAGCAAGAAATTGCAAGTAAATAAATAGGTACCGCTGTGGAGGGAGGGTAATAGCGTTCTGTTAGTCATGCCGGCCACATGACCACGGAAGTGTCTTCAGACAGTGCTGGCTCTTCAGCCTTAGAAATGAAGATGAGCACCGCATCCTAGAGTCGGACACAACTGACTTTTGAGCAGGGGATACCTTTACCTTTACTAAGCCTCTATGCATAGGTTGGCACAGCGAGCAAAGCTCGCCCGCCTGCCCGCCCGCCCACTGCTTCCGGTTCGCCCGAAAATAGGGCTTCCCGGAAGCAGTTGACGGTGATGCAATATCATTGTGTCACCGCCAACTACTTCCGGGAGGACACGCTGCAGTGGGTGAGCTCCTCCCTCAAAATTTGGCCCCACAGCTCCTAAGGCCAGCCCCGCCTCTACCTTTTACATCTGGGAACAAATTGAAAAGTGTTGATCGTAACCATGACTTGTTATGACCAAAAGAGTTATGTCAGTTCTACAATAACACGTTTTAGTGAACTGAGGTGACTTGAAGGCCATCAAAGTGCAGTGTGACTAGAAAAAGAGAGATCAACAGTGGTGGGGGGAAAAGGCCCATTCACAGTGACCATTTTAATAGGCCATGGCAAACTTCAAAGGTTGGTACCCTGGAAGGAGCTGATTAGTAATTCATCTGCTAGTTGAGGGGGAAGGAAGTAGAACAACAATAAAAATCAAGCAGTATTGAATGTTCGGCACAAAAAGAACCAGTTGGACTCTGGCTCCTCCAGTCTCTATTGATTTGTCTTTTTATAGTTTGCCACCACATCTCTTTCGAGACAAAAAGTTGAAAGGAAAATTAATACCAATGCTGGATCCTTTAGGAACTCCAGAGTTTTCATTAGTCAAGTCATCAAGCTACTAGAAGGATTAAAAAAAACAAACATTGTGTTTGAGAACATGTTTTCCTTAGCCAGGAACAAACCCTACATGCTGCTCCAGGCTGTAGTAATATTTTAATGAGGAGGAATGTTATAGAAACCATGCATCTTTTGCTCTTCTGTTCTGTGAGTCATTCTGTGGCCTTGGCGGTGCTCACTGTTTGCCTATTCCATGTAGCAGGCGGAAAGTAGCAGCTTTGTGCATGCGTGTTGAAATGGTTACTGAAACATGCCCTAAACGATGCACGTTTGCCCTCCTCATTTCTGTTCACTGCCACTGTTTCCTCTTCTGCTTTGATGCAATTGTTTCCCCTGCGTTTTCATTCTGGGATGTGTCACAGACGCCACCATCTGACATCTCCTGTGATCTGTGCCAAACCCTGGTCCCAGGGTTGCCAGATGCCCATTCTCACCTGTTCCTACCAACACATCTGCATTGAAGTCCACTGGAACCAGCTCCTCAGAACTACCAGAAAAGACCTCTATGTCTGCCTTGCATTGTTCCTCCTAACCATGCTTCTCAAGGGTCTGAATTCTGTTGGAAAGAGATGGAATGGTTTTAGCTTCTGCAGCTAGCTTCACACATACACACCCTTTTGGTTGTCTTCAGATTTTTGGAAGGTTCTTTCCTCTCCCTTCCTATCTTGGTCTCCTCTTTAGCTCTCTCCAGGGCCTCTAAACTTCACCAGGGCTTTAACTGTGCTTGTGCCCTCATTGTCTGAAAAAGGGGCTAAAACAAGGGCTGCTTGCCCAGTTAGATGCCTAGTCCATTCTTGGGCTTAACCCAATGTAAACAGGCCCCTGTTTGTTCCTTTTCTTAGCTGGGATGGTAAGGTGGTGTCCCCTTAAGCCAGTGTTTCCCAGACTTTTTCAACCCGTGGCTCCCGTGACCATTGCCGACCGTTGGCCGTGGCTCCCCATTACATTATGTTGATGCCTGCCAATTGGCATTGCACTGTTTTCCGAGATGATTCCATGGTACTCCGCAGCTCCCCTGGCTGGTTTCCATGGCTCCCCTGGGAGCTGCGCCTCCCAGTTTGGGAACCACTGCCTTATGCCTTATTCTGTTCTTAAATCCCCCATCCAGGTGACTTCAAAGACCCCACCTGCTTACCTTTGAAATGCTACAGTATTTAGCTTATGGTAAACCTTGGCTGGGAAGCCAATTATCTTCAGCCACATCTCTGACCTGTAGCATCAACAGTGGACTAAGCTGCAAGGTTGTCATAAGCCCCGTCCCCCCTCCACAGCCGCATACCCTGCCTGCAATGGGAGGACTGTACTGGCATTGGTGGGGCAATTTTCTCAATGTTTGAAAATAGAAAACAAAAACAAAAAAGGTTTGTTTTGGAAAACAAAAAACAAAAAAAAGTCCTCTAAACATCGGACTTCTCCGCACTCATTGTTTTGCTGCTTGTTATGAGTGGCGCTTTTTGAAGATTTTATACGTGTGTGCCTGGAGTTCTTTGTATTTTATATTTAATTACATGGCTACTTCACCCATAAAAGTTGTGTCTTGTATTCTAGTAGCTGGCCATGAAAGCTTTCGTTCTATGAAAAAAAACAAAAAAGGTTACCCGGAAAAAAGGTAAGTTTGAACAATTTTAAATTGGCAGAGGCTTCCAGGACTGATCGTGGACCAGCGCCCGGAACCCGGGACGGTCCCAGGCATTCCAGGATGGATGGCAGTCCTATATATGAGTCACGCTACAGCAAGGGTTCTCAACCCCTTCCAGGCCAAGTACCACCTCAGGCGTCCCTCTGCTGTTGCGTACCACCGGAAGTAACTGGCGATGACATCATCGCCAGTTACTTCCAGGTTTTCAGGTATTTGGAGGCTAAAAAGCAGAAGTAGGAGGCTCTGGGCAGGTGGGAGGGCCCTTCTCAGCATTCCTGAGAGGCTTAGCTAAAGGCAGGAGCGAAAACGCGCTGCTGAAAGTGCTGTGTCGGAGCGGGGTTCCGGTGGTCCAGCAGTCCAAGTACTACCAGCAATCAGCCAAAGTACCACTGGTGGTACTAGTACCACTGGTTGAGAACCCCTGCACTACAGCAATGCCTTGCAACCAGTGGCACTAGTACCACTAATGGTACATCACAATATGGCAGGTGGTACTTGGCCATGGCACTGGCCCAACTGGCCCAACCCTGCTGGCAATGAAGATGGCTAGGATAGTGGTGCACTAGTGGGCAAGATGTGGCTGTGCAGTCCTTCAAAATTTTGGGGGAGAAATGTGCAGGGTGACACCCAACTATGGCGCATGTCACCCAGTCCTGTGCTCATCTGCTGGTTCTGGTGCCAGTGGTGTTACTTCCAAAAGTGGTACCCTAGAAAATGTGGTACTTTGAGAGATCCTTCCATCAACAACAAAAGCTTGATAGGCCCTAAGGCCACCGGTCTTTTCTTATATCAGACATTATCTGTTGACAGACATCAGAGCATGTGTGCATGTGTGTGGGTGGAAACCATGTCTACTATCTGGATTCAGGAAATGAGGGTGGGAATAATATCCATTACTACAAGGGCATTAAAGTGTGTTATTAAAACAGATTCAATGAATGCAGCAATAATAAAAAAGTTATTAAAAACTCCAGCTATAGTAGTAATTTTAATTAGTATTATATATCTACCGGTATATCTATCTAGGTCTATGCAGTAAGGTTTGTCACTTAAATATCCCTCAGATGTATATGTTTTGTTAGGCAATAACGTCACTAGCTCCTTCATGGATCATTGCCTTGTCGTGGCGAAGGGGCTTGCGTAACTCAATGAAGCCATGAGCTATGCCGTGCAGGGACACCCAAGACGGACAGGTCATAGCGGAGAGTTCTGACTAAAACTGATCCACTGGAGAAGGAAATGGCAACCCACTCCAGTAACCTTGCCAAGAAAATCCCATGAACAGTACCAAAAGGCTAAACAATATGACGCCGGAAGATGAGACCCTCAGGTCGGAAGGTGTCCAATATGCTACTGAGGAAGAGCGGAGGACTATTCCAAGTAGACCCAGAAAGAATGAAGCGGCTGGGCTAAAGCCAATAGGACGTTCAGCTGTGGATGTGTCTGAGGGTAAAAAGAAAATCCAATGCTGCAAGGAGCAATACTGCTTAGGAACATGGAATGTGAGGTCTATGAATCAAGGCAAGCTGGATGTGGTCAAAAATGAGATGATAAGATTGAACATTGACATCTTGGGAATCAGCGAACTAAAATGGACAGGAATGGGCGAATTTAAGTCAGGTGACCATCATATCTACTACTGTGGGCATGAATCCCTTAGAAGAAATGGAGTAGCCCTCATAGTCAATAAAAGAGTGGGAAAGGCAGTACTGGGGTGCAACCTCAAAAACGACAGAATGATTTCAGTTCGAATCCAAGGCAAACCATTCAACATCACAGTAATCCAAGTGTATGCCCCAACCACTGATGCCGAAGAAGATGAAGTTGACCGGTTCTATGAAGACCTACAACACCTTCTAGAACTAGCACCCAAAAAAGATGTCCTTTACATCATAGGAGACTGGAATGCTAAAGTAGGAAATCAAGAAATAAACGGAACAGGCAAGTTTGGCCTTGGGGCGCAAAATGAAGCAGGACAAAGGCTAATGGAGTTCTGTCAAGAGAACACGCTGGTCATAGCAAACACTCTTTTCCAACAACACAAGAGGCGACTCTACACATGGACATCACCAGATGGTCAATACCGAAACCAGATAGATTATGTGCTTTGCAGCCAAAGATGGAGAAGCTCTATACAGTCAGTAAAAACAAGACCTGGAGCTGACTGTGGCTCAGATCATGAGCTTCTTCTTGCAAAATTCAGGCTTAAACTGAAGAATGTAGGGAACACCACTAGACCAGTCAGATATGACCTAAACCATATCCCTTATGAGTATACAGTGGAGGTGAAGAATAGATTTAGGGCATTAGACCTGGTAGACAGAGTGCCTGAAGAACTATGGATGGAAGTTCATAACATTGTACAGGAGGCAGCAACTAAAACCATCCCAAAGAAAAAGAAATGCAAGAAAGCAAAGTGGCTGTCAGATGAGGCTTTACAAATAGCTGTGGAAAGAAGGAATGCGAAAAGCAAGGGTGAAAGGGAAAGATATAAACAACTGAATGCAGATTTCCAGAGAATAGCAAGGAGAGATAAGAAGGCCTTCTTAAATGAACAATGCAAGGAAATCGAGGAAAATAACAGAATGGGGAGGACTAGAGATCTCTTCAAGAAAATTGGAGATATCAAGGGAACGTTTCGTGCAAAGATGGGCATGATAAAGGACAAAAAAGGCAGGGACCTAACAGAAGCAGAAGAGATTAAGAAGAGATGGCAAGAATACACAGAAGAACTATACAAGAAAGATCTTGATGTTCCTGATGACCACGCTGGTGTGGTCACTGACCCAGAGCCGGACATCCTAGAGAGTGAAGTCAAGTGGGCCTTAGGTAGCATTACTAACAACAAAGCTAGCGGAGATGATAATATCCCAGCTGAGCTACTTAAAATCCTAAATGATGATGCTGTGAAAGTGCTGCACTCAATATACCAACAAATTTGGAAAACTCAGCAGTGGCCAAAGGATTGGAAAAGGACAGTCTACGTTCCAATCCCAAAGAAGGGCAGTGCCAAAGAGTGTTCAAACTACCGTACAATTGCACTCATTTCACATGCTAGCAAGGTTATGCTCAAAATCCTACAAGCTAGGCTTCAGCAGTACGTGGACCGAAAACTACCGGACGTACAAGCTGGGTTTCGAAGAGGCAGAGGAACTAGAGATCAAATTGCCAACATGCGTTGGATCATGGAGAAAGCACGAGAGTTCCAAAAACACACCTACTTTTGCTTCATTGACTACGCAAAAGCCTTTGATTGTGTGGATCACAACAAACTGTGGCAAATTCTTAAAGAGATGGGGGTACCAGACCACCTTACCCGTCTCCTGAGAAACCTGTATGCGGGTCAAGAAGCAGCAGTTCGGACCGGCCATGGAACAACCGATTGGTTCAAAATTGGGAAGGGAGTACGGCAAGGCTGTATATTGTCACCCTGCTTATTTAACTTATATGCAGAGTACATTATGAGAAATGCAGGGCTGAATGAATCGCAAGCCGGAATCAAGATTGCCGGGAGAAATATCAACAACCTCAGATATGCAGACGATACCACCCTAATGGCAGAAAGTGAAGAGGAACTAAAGAGCCTCTTGATGAGAGTGAAAGAGGAGAGTGCAAAAGTTGGCTTGAAACTCAACGTTAATAAAACTATGATCATGGCATCGGGTCCCATCAATTTCTGGCAAATAGAAGGGGCAGAAATGGAAGCAGTAACAGATTTTACTTTTCTGGGTTCCAAGATCACTGCAGACGGAGACAGCAGCCATGAAATTAAAAGACGCTTACTCCTTGGAAGGAAAGCTATGGCAAACTTAGATAGCATAATAAAAAGAGATATCACCATGCCAACAAAAGTTCGTATAGTCAGGGCGATGGTGTTCCCAGTAGCAATGTATGGTTGCGAGAGTTGGACAATAAGGAAGGCTGAGTGCCGAAGAATAGATGCTTTCGAACTGTGGTGCTGGAGAAGACTCCTGAGAGTCCCTTGGACTGCTAGGAGATCAAATCAGTCAATCCTAAATGAAATCAACCCTGACTGTTCCCTGGAAGGACAGGTACCGAGGCTGAAGCTCAAATATTGTGGCCACCTAATGCGAAGAGAGGACTCTCTGGAGAAGACTCTGATGCTGGGAAAGATTGAAGGCAAAAGGAGAAGGGGAAGGCAAAGGATGAGATGGTTAGACAGCATCACCGATGCAACGAACATGAAAATGAGCGAACTCAGGAAGACAGTGGAGGACAGGAAGGCCTGGCGGGATATGGTTCATGGGATCACGAAGGGTCGGACACGACTTAACGACTGAACAACAACAACAATGTCACTAGACAATTTCAAGGGGCAAAAATACTTCTGTGGTACTTAAGTTTTTACATGTTATACATAGTGTATTTCAAATCTCAGCTTCCAAGAAACGAACAATCTTTGGAAATACTCGCAGGTAATTTCTGTGATTTAAGATCTTGACAATACAACTAAAACTGGTCTCTCAACCAGCCAAAATCCAACAAAGAACATAAGCTATTTAAACTAGAGTCTAAACTAGAGCTTTAAAACACCCACACCCACACACACACACACACACACACACACACACACACACACACACACACACACACACACACACACACACACACACACACACACACACACACACACAGAGGAGGGTGAAATCCTGAATGTGAATGATACGGGGCAAAGTATTTGAAAGTAAGGCTTTGTTTTTGCTTGGGGGACATGGGAAATAGATATGGAGCCAGATTTTTGGAGAAGGGGAAGTTTATATTCCAAGCACCTTCCTTTCAAAGTTTTGCACCATCATCAGCAATATTATTGAGGCGTATATAATTTTAGAACAGAAATCAAACGGGCATATTTACACTTCTTAAAGTACAGGATTGCCAAAACCAATTTTGAAAAAAACATACTGGTTGTCAAGCACAGACAGAAAAAGCCATTTCATCTCAAATGTGAACTCCACTAAGGAGGAACTTGAACCTTTTTGTTTGGGAGAGGTTATGTTTAAAAATGCAAAGATGTTACTATTGAGTCATCATTTTTCGCACAGTTAGCAGGGACTACAAATATGTCACAAGACATTGACAAAAGAACTTTAATTTTGGGCACTGTACTGGATAGGCTACCTTGACTCACTCCCATGATTAATTATTAAACCTGCCCTAGGACTTCAGAGCCTGTAAAATTATGAAGTCTTATTAAAAATGAAAACTTTTTTTTCATAAACCCCAGCTACAGTATGAGGCAAAATACTCTTTAGTTTGATCAAATAAAATAGCACTGAATTCTCAGGTCATTTTTCTCCACGATACAGTCTGCATGCTGATTTCCAATTGGACAGAGCTATATAAATTTCCCTTCCTCTTTTTCTTATTGCAGGAGCATTGTAATAAAGGAAGGGCTTGCTAAGAAACGGGGCACCTCGCTTTTCTCATCACTCTGATCACGTCCTGTTCCTCCTTCAATCCTTACACTAGTTTCCTCTTCACTCTGGGATGCGACTCAAGCTCCACATTCTCATCTTCAAAGCTCTCCATGGCTTTGCCCCTCCTTATCGCTCCACTCTCATATCCCATTGCATCTTTTCCTGTGACCTCCAGCTCCACCATCTTTGGCAACCTAAGGGTTAATCTCCTGCTCTAGAAGAGATGTGGTAAACCTTTGGGAAGAGAGTTATTCACTATTAAAAGTGTGCTTATGCCAGAATGTTGTGCTTGGTTTGTGTTTGGCATCTTCCTTGTAACTAAACCCCGCTTAGTAGCCTTCTGAAGGTCTCCTGCTCCCTCAAATAAATCCACCATTTCTCTCTTGCTGATCCCTTATGCTTGGAGCTATCACACAGTACACCTCCGTGTTACTTCTTCTCTTGCTTCCTTCAAATCCCTCTTCATAACTCAACATTTCCATGAAGGCTTTCAACCAGTGGTACTAGTACCACCAGTGGTACTTTAGCCGACTGCTGGCGGTACTTGCACTGCTGGCACTGGTGTCGCTGGAGGTGGGGCAGAAAGCTAAGTTCTGCAGCTTTCCGCCCGACCGTTACTCTCCTGCACGAGGTGCCCCGCCCCCTCGTCATAGGAGCCCATCAGCGGAGAGAAAGCAACGCGCAGGAGAGTCCCTGCACGTTGCTTTCTCTCCGCTGAAGGGCTTCTACGATGAGGGGGCAGGGCGCCTCGTGCAGGAGAGTAACGGTCGGGCGGAAAGCTGCAGAACTTAGCTTTCCGCCCCACCTCCAGCGACGCCAGTGACCGCCAGACCACCAGAACTCAGTTCCAATGCAACGCTTTTGGTGGTGTGTTTTCGCTCCTGAGAGGCTCTTGCCTTTGGTCGAGCCTCTCGGGAATGCTGAGGCCCTCCCACCTGCCCAGAACCTCTTACCTGCATTTTCTGGCCTCTGAAAACCTGAGAACCCGGAAGTAACTGGTGATGACGTCATTGCCAGTCACACACTTCCAGTGTTACGCAGCAGGAGAGTAGCGCTGGAGGTGGTACTCAGACAGGAAGGGGTTGAGAACCCCTGCTACCACAATGCCTTACTCCTCAAATGTCATATTCTCCTCTTTACCCCTGCCGCCGTTCCCTCCTCTTCCTCTATTACATCTCCTCCGTCAAAATCTAGATTGTCCTATCATTCTCTGTAAAATGCAATGTATAGGAATGGTGCTATGTGAATAACACAGAAGCAACTAATGTACATGAGCAAACATGGTGCCTATTGCTATTGCGTCTTCTCTCTGGAATGTGCCTAAGTGGCCAGTGACAATTGGGACACCCTATGGTGTGATGCTGCCTTGGAGATTATTGACAAGGGGCAGGATGGGAGGGCTCTCCACAGCGGGAAACCCTATCCTGGAACCATTTGGTTAGGTTACCCCACTCTGTAACACATGTAGCATAATGGTTAATCCAAGCAGTGCTGTGATTGGGGAGCTTTGAACTTGATGTGTGTATAATTTAGAATGGCGCGCAATTGTCTGGTCCGAAAACTCTGATCTTATATGACACGAGAAAATGGCTCCATGCTCTAGTGTACTGGTGGCGAGGGCAAAAGCAACCAGTCAGTGAGGTTGCACAAAAAAATGCCATCCAGGTTTTAGGAATGGCAATCAGTTGAGTCCCTCCTCATTATCCCTAACATGGAATATGTTTTTTTTAACACAGTACTGTGTTATGTTATATTATATAAATATTGCCAGCACTGTGGCAATATTTGCACATATAAGTGCTATTGGCTATCATGGATCATTTTATAATGATGAGGGTCTCGAAAGTTATTTAGGTCAGTTATTTGTTTGCACATTAAGCTCTACACCTCAACACATTACAGATCAAAAATGTAAGGCTGGCCTGGTTGGATCAGATGATCTAGTCCAGCATCTTGTTGCCCACAGTGGCCAGCCAGATGCCTCTGGGAAGTCTGGAAGACATGGTGGGACATTTACAGCCCAATCCACCGTAACACCCTGCGCAGCAATGCAGCTGCACAGGGAGATGTGGTGGTTGGCGCCCACTGCATCCCATGGGGGAAGTTTCAGCATCCAGAGGTCTCCTTGGGGTAAGGGAACATTCATTCCCTTATCCAGGGTAAGCCCATGCCAGCCCATGGGGTCTACTCGAACCTGCGCCAGTGATATTGCTGGTGCAAGTCCACATGGACCCAGGAAGGTGGATTGAGGCAGGAAAGGGGGTTAGGTTTTGGCATGAGCAGCTGCCCCCTTTCTGCCCACCCCATACCACTCACTCTCTCCTTGCTCCCACCCCTGCATGTACTCACCGGGGCCCATGAGAGGGGGGTAAAGGGGGTAAATGTACCCAGGCCCAGGGTCAAAAGGGGGCCCAGGAGCCAAAGGAGGGGGTCCAGAAATTTCCTGGGATCTCAGCTGGCCTCATGGAGAGTGAAAGATGGTGGCCAGGCTAACTGGAAGGCCAGGTCTACCAGGCGGGTGGACCTGGGCGCCACATCGGGAAACCTGGTAGACCTGGGCTTCAGAGACTTTTCTGGCCATTGCTGTCCTCCGCTGCCCCATTTTGCCCCTCCCCCTTTGGGAAGGGGCCCAAGAGGAACTTTGTGCCCCCTGATAAAATACCTCTCAGAGGCCCTGCCGGGGCCAGTGGGTGTCCATCATCTGCTGGTGTGTGGAGCCGGCCGCTTGCTGTTTGTGGCGGTGGCCAGGCTGCGTGCTCTGGCTTGTTGCCTTTTGTGACAGTCGGAAAGCACCTAATGCTGCCAGAACGCTTGTTCTGACAGTGTTAGGTGTAAATAGGATTAGGCAAATAACTCCTTTCAGTTGGTGATGAGATGCAGGGTAAAGTGTTCAACAAAAAGAAAGGACAAATGAGGCGCATTGTTAAGGGACACCTTTGAACATGGAATAATTCAGCTATTCTGCCTTGCACCTGAGTAAGCAGGTAGTACACTGCATGTGCGTTGTGCAATCTCATGGTTGGGCTGTGGCTCTTTTCTGTTAATTGCCTCACCTGCTGCCACCGCACACGTCCCTGCTCTGAAATACATTCAAGTGACCCACTCACTGCCTGTATACACAGCGAAACAGATTTTTGAAGCTGCTTAAAAGATGATGGTGCATACAGTACACTGCGTGGACATGCATGTAAATATAGTGTACCGTCATCCATTAGTAGTGAAGTGGATCCTTTGGCTCTGTGCATGAATCATAATCCGTTGTTTTGCTGTATATTAATCTGCAAATTCTAAAAACAGGTTTCGGCTCCTTAACATTGCAGAGTATGCATGCTGAATGCCAGGTTTTTATTTACCTAGCAATGTGAAATCAAAAGACAAGATTTGGGATTTGTTTTATACCTACTAAAAACCAGAGAGAGAGAGAGAGAGAGCGAGAGAGAGAGAGAGAGAGAGAGAGAGAGAGAGAGAGAGCATTATAAATAGTTGGATTGTGTCATCATCCCTTGCCACATGCTACACTCCGTACTTCAGTCATCACCACTTAATTTGGGCTCTAGGGAGGTCAGGAAGAAATAATTAATGAGGGGTAGGTACACCTGGGCGTTTGCAGCTGCTTTTACAGTAGTATTTTCATCCTGAAAAGTAAACATTTGAATAGAGATCATAAATCCTGGGTGAATATGTTTTTTTCCCCTGCTAAGCCACCTGTCCACTCATTATATGCTATTATGGTCTCTGATCATTCAAGCAATGTTGCCTTAGGACAGGGTTGTCAGGTGGCTCTTAAAGTTGAATTAAATAAATAAAACTCTTTGTTTTATAGGATCTTTTCTTAGTCCAGAATATAACTGCTCCTGAATATACACCCATGGTTTCCAAGCATAACTGTTCCACTGTACTTCATAAGGAGCCAAAATAATAATAATAATAAACCGTTTTTCAACAAAAGAAAGCTCACAAAGTGGTTTACAGACAAAATCAAATAATTAAATGTCTCCCTGTCCCAAAATGGTTCACAATCTAAAAAGATGCAGAAGAAACACCAGCAACAGCCCCTGGAAAAAACACTGAGCTGGGGTGAAGAGGGAAAGTTACTCTCCCCCTGCTAAATATAATAATAATAATATACAGTATTTATATACCGCCTTTCTCGGTCATTAGATTTCTCCTCCGACTTTAATCCAAGGCTATGTACATGGGCAGGCTGTCCTAACCCCCCTTGGGGTTTTTTACAATATACAGTATATAAATGTCCAATCTCTCATGAACAGCTACTTTCCAGGTGGTATCCTTTTACAGTCTGACTTTTTTCTGCTGGCTGGCGTCTCCCACACTCGACTGACGCAGCTGGAAGCTCTTATCTCTCCTCCTGGAGGCTTTCACAGCTTTTTGCCAGCAGCGTGTCTCGAACTTATCAAGTTCACCGGTCTTCGGGCTTTGAAGGCAGCAGCTCTCCCCACTACGCCAGACTCTTCTGCCTGCAAATCACCACGTGCAAAAGTGCCTCTGTGACCAGTTTAGCAGGGTGCTATTATTTTACTTTATAATTATAATTATGCTTTACTTTTTTATTTGTAAGCAAACTTCAGTTTACAGATAAAGCAGGAATGAAACTTTTCATAAGGCAATGGACAAACAAGTTTCTTAAAGCCTATTGTCATAATTTCAATTTATATTTAATTTCTATTTACAGATGGACACCACCACCCCGCAATACTGAAATCTGCATAAAGCAAAATTGCTTTAGCGCGGATACGGGGACCAATGTAAAAACCTTTTTAAAAGAAAAATTGTTAAAAAGAGCTTTCCTTACCTTTTCACTGCAAACCACTTTATTTTCTTGCCTGTAGATGGGGAAATCGTGCTCCTACAGCCTCTTCCGGATCACATACTTTCCCCCCCTCCTTTCCCCAGGCTTGTCCCAATGCATTCAGATTTCCCCTTCTACAGGTTTTTACATGGGCCCCTGTATCCGCGAAGCACCTGCGTTAAGTCAAATCCGTGGATACAGAGGTACAACTGCACATTTCAAATTTCAGTCGGCATGTGTACATATGCATTTATATTTGAACTGTTTCCACAATACGAATGGGTGTGCTCTCTTGCCCCAAATCCAAACAGGCAGCTCATTTGTGTGTGTGTGTGTGTGTGTGTGTGTGTGTGTGTGTGTGTGTGTGTGTGTGTACGTACACACCCATGCACATGCAAATAATAGGGACTGCATTAATGCCGTAATAAATCTGAATATGGTCAAGAGACTTGCAGTGTGGCATGGACAGCAGAAAAGTCCCCTGTCCCATTGTTGTCAGCGAATCACCTTGAGACACGGAAGTTACATCATTTTCCATCCCACCAAATATGTTCGTCTTTCTAGAACCTATACAAATCACTGCCTTGGGGGCGTCTAATGCAGTAACTTTTTGCTAAGTGAAAATGACAGTGAAAAGGAGAACTATTATGAAGGTTACTGCCAGTAAAAATCTATCAAGCATAGGAAGCCAGAGTGACAGAGCAGTTTTGCAAAGGCCAACTCCTCAGTCTGCTCATTTAGAATGAAATAACCAAATAGAAAGTAAAATAAACTTTGTCCCCTCTCCTAGCATCCTTTTCTCAGGATTGTCAAAAGAGAATGGGGGTGGAAAGTAAGCAAGCCACATCATGAAAATGAGGCTTTGTTAATCAAGACACCCATATCCTTTATCTGGTGTCTGTGACAATGGAAGTACAGCTGCATTGCCTAATAATCTGGCCAACGTTGCATATATTTGAGTTCAGGCTTACAGAAGGATGGTCAACCGCCACCCCATACATGCATCTGCATATTTCATGTGGGTGTTCATTTGTTCCCCCCTCTAAATGCATGACTAGGAAATGGGACCACACATGCTGGCCATATTGATGTCCATGCATCAGACATTAGTGTGAAGTCCCTAGCAATACAAATTCATGGATGATTTAAAAATGTCTGACTGAGTGCTGGGTGCATCTCTAAAGTCCACAACTCACAGATATCAATCTCTGGGTTCAAGACCAGTACCAGCTAAATAGTCTACATATAGTTAACACAGGACAATCCTGTGTATATGTATACGCAGCCAACCTAAAGGGTCGGCCGCTGCATCTTATCAGTATTGCGGCCTTTCCTGGGGCTGCTAGGCCGCATCTCGCGTGAAGGGGACATTTGTCCGCTTCCCCAGGTGTAAGCAAGCCTGGGGCCTATGGGTCTCCTTGAATGCACAGCAGGTCCAGACCTGGTGTACATTCTTGGAGGAGGTGGCAGGCCGACGTGTGTCGAGAAGGGGCCTAGGATATCACCGCTAATATCCTTGTCCCCACCCAGCCCAGGCCAGCCAATGGCCCTTGCAATATGGGGCTACTCAGTAATACAGTGATACTAATACTGGACTAACTTGCAGGGGTTAAGAATGGCTGAGATGATGTCTATTAAACGTTTTCAGCCTTCTTCAGTTCTATCAAAAATTATTTAGAATGCTTTCTGAATTTTCAGGTTACTGCAAAAGCCACAGGCAGCTGTTGTGCAGCTATCCTATCACTTTGGCTGCTTTTCTAGAGCACACGGCAAAACAATTCAAAACATGCTTACTTGAAAATAAGTTCCACAGAGCTCAATGGAACTTACTTCCTAGTACGCTGTTTTGCACTGCATCCTTTAGCTACCCTCACAGAGAATGAATACATCTGTGGAATACATAATGTATCATAGTTTACCGAGCCTTATTCTGACATCATCTACACTTTGGGATTACAATTAATGTAGCATGGATATTTTCATGACCAGACATAATGCTAAGAGGTAGAGTTTTATAGGTTAAAAGGTTATGTAATTTAAAAAAAAAAATATTTTTATAATATTAAAATATATCCTCATAATTTTTGTTTAATATTTTAAATTTTTTACATGACCTTTTAACCTATAAAACTCTACCTCTTAGGATTACAATTACTCAGTCATTTGTTATAACTCCATCCAAATATGATTACTTCTTTCATATGACACCAAGGATGTTACTAATCAACATTCTGTAATATCCAACAGATTACAGATAGAAGGGAGGCCAGCTCTGAAAGGTAGATCTTCCACAGATGATAATGATGATGATGATGATGATGATGATGCTTGGGATAACGCTGAAAATGATGGTGTCCAGAATCCAGAATACTCAGTTGGTCCTCCTGTGTGAATTTAGTGGCAAAGCAACACAATCAGTTCCATAATTGACTACTAATGTTCATATACAAATCTCCCAAGATTTTTTTGAGGGTTTCTAAATGTGTGTGTGTGATATATATATATATATATATATATATATATATATATATATATATATATATATATATATATATATATATATATATATATATATATATATGTGTGTGTGTGTGTGTGTGTGTGTGTGTGTGTGTGTGTGAGAATGTGCTGCCTTCTGCTGCCCTTCTGCTGCCAGTTACCCCTTTCCCCATCTCATTGGAAAGGTTTTCTTTGTTTGGGAAAGGGGTGGAGGGAACTGGTAGGACTAGCAATGACAGCTGGGTGAATCCAGTTTCAACTTGGATCTGATCTGGAAGTGGTTTGGGTCCAGCTCAAAATCTGAGGGTTTTTTGAACTGGGGATGTTTATATTTTGAACTCCATCTGAGACATAAATAAATTTTGTGTTTAGACTTGGATTCCATTCCCAAGATATCTCATTATATTTATGAAAATATTCCAAAATCCAGACAAATCCAAAATTCAGACAACTTCCCATCCCAAACAGTCTGGATAAGGGATACTCAATCTGGATATGGTTTGATTAAAAAACAAAACAAAACCTCAAACAACCAGTCTTGAGCATGTCAAAAGTGTCTTTCCTTAAAGTAACCAAAGGGGTCCAGCAGTGGAGGGGGGGGGTTAGCTACTACTCCCCCTCATCCCCCTTCCATTGCCATCCATACATCCATTGTTGTGGCGATTTTTAGAAGGCAGAGGGCTTCCAGTGAAATGATTTAGCATGGTCTCCACGCCCTCCCCGTCACATTCAGAGCCCACGGTAGCAGCAATAGTGGACAGAAGAAGACACAGGAAGGCACTTGGTGTAGCACATCTAGTTTGGCCCTATAACTGGCATAGCAAGAGGAACTTTTACAACTCAGTTGTTATGGTGGGCACAGAGGAATAAATCTTTAGTTTATTTCAGTGGGAATTGGGCCTGTGACTTCTATTAACAATAACTGTCATAATTTCCCACAGCATGTTTTAATAAAATAACACCAATGAAGGAATTACAGCCATCAATCTGTCTTATGATCCAGACGAGAGAGAGAGAGAGAGAGAGAGAGAGAGAGCCCTTCGAATGAAAATACTTTTAGAATTGCAGCAGGTGCCAAATAATAAATTATTTCCACAGTATGTGTTTGTTGGGCTGGCTGTGATATAGGTATATTATGGTGGCGCCCACAAGCTTTGCTGCTGCACAGATTTTGTTAGGATTACCATTATTAAATCCTGTTTTCCGAGGAGAGGAGGTTTTAAAACTTTGACTGTGAAAATATACTCCAGGCTCAAGCTTGACATTTTCAGCTTCTGTTGAAAAGAGATTAATTACAAAAAAAGAAAAAGTCTTGAAGTTCATTCTGCTGGTTCTTAAAGTCGTGTGAAAACAAGCTGCTAGAAAATGCATTTGGAAAATGCAAACTATTTTTGTGAAAGAGGCCTTTAGGACTATAGGTTATTTTTTTTTAAAGCACCTTTGTGAAAATCAGTGCATGCAAACCAACAGCATTTCAAATAAAGGCCCTCTCAGTTATACCATCCACATGTAGATGAAATGCATGGAGGGGGTGCAAGACCCCAATGTCACTGCACTCCGCTGGTCCCAATCCAGATGTGCAGAATTCCGGACTGGACAGAGTGCCTCTTCACATACAGCTATACACACATCAGACTCCTTTTCAAACTTTCTGAATTATGCATGGATGATAGGGCCAAGACAAGCATAGTGGGACAAATCTATGCATGACTGAAACAGGAGTACGTTTCTATGGTTTCCCCTCCATGTCCAGTCTATTGCATTACATCTGGAACTTTTGCAAATATCAAAAGTTTATTCTTAACATTTACATTTATTTGGGGCCCAATCTTATTCTCCCCCCCCCCGGGACAATGGAGCGGTGCCAAAATGGCTACCGCTGCATCCTGCAGTGGGGGCAGTTACAGAGGTCTCCTGTGGGTAAGGGAACAATGGTTCCCTTACCTGGGAGTAAGCCTCTACGGCACGAGGGTCTACTCGGATCTGCACTAGCTAAGTAGCTGGCGCAGGTCCATGTAGACCCGCACAGCAGGATCAGTTCTGGGAAGGGGGTTAGGATGATAGCCGCCACTGATCCCGCCCCCTTCCTGGAACCGATCCGCCCATCCGCACCCCTGTTCCGCCCTCCCGCCTGCCCTGCCACCTTACCTCATGACCGTTTTCACACTGCTCTGGAGCGCACGGGAAGGCTCTAGCCTTCCCACTGGCACTCCAGCAGTTCGCTGCTTCACATGGTACCAGAGTCATATATATAGAAAGGTATCTATTAGAATACCAGACAGAGTGCATGCTCTGTCAGTAATGCCGCATACTCTGGGCTGGTGGGGGATAGGATAGGGCCGTTAATAATATTACTGTCTCCTGCACTGAATCCTGCAGTGCACTGGGCTGGGCCGGGCTGGGACTACCCCCTCCTGCCGCTATTGCCGCAACCCTTCTGAGAGCCTGGCCGGCTGCGAAGGGCCAGCCAGGGCTCCTCACATGCCTGTGCGAGGCTCGCGAGGCTAGCCCAGGCACAAAACGCTCTCTTTTTTGGCTGGGTGAGCTCTCCCTGGCGTTGTGCGTCTGTGTGAGCCTCGCAGCCAGCCAGGTTCAAAAAGGTCACGGCCCGCTGCAATGCAGCCAGGAGGCCAGGGGCAACCGGGAAAACCAGGACAGACCCGGTATCCGGGCCCGCTGACCGGGATGGACCCCTGGAAACCGGGACTATTCTGGTTTTTCCGGGATGGTTGGTAAGCCTGCTAATAGAGGTTTAAGCATGGTGTAGACAGAGAAAGAGATTTCCCCCCCACCCTTTCTCATAATGTTCTAATTCAGGATTATTCATAGAAATTGACTGGCAGTCGATTCAGGACAGAGAAAAGAAATGATGCATTCCTCACACAAAGCACAATTCATTGATGGACTTCACTGACACGAGATGTGGTGATGGCCGCAAGCTTAGACAACTTTAAAAGGCAATTAGAGAAATGAATGGAGAATATATCCACCAATGTATGCTAGTCACAGTGACTAATAACCCCATGTTCAGTGGAAAATCCACATTCCTCCACATATGTACATTAGTGCCCCGATCATCAGTTATACTACAGCTTATAGCACTATAAACTGGGTGTACTTTTGTGTATCCCAAAGTCACTATAACCCTCCATAAGCATCACTTCTATTTATCTGGAAATTTCACTACCAAATTGTTTAGATGCCCCTCAAGCCGTTTGGATACATTAGATTTTGATAAATGAGGGCTAGGCAACAGAAGATTGTTTTCATTTTTTCTGGTGGGAATTTAAATGTTTAAAGAAATAGGATGGGAAAGATAACACACACACACACACACACACACACACACACACACACACACACACACACAAAATCCCAAAAAGGCTGTGAGGCATCACATTTGTCACTGCCCAGACAAAAAGAATCGATCAGGACGAATTGCTATGTAGCTGTACAAAGTAGCTGAAAAACCAGGCACAGACCTTTCTTCTTGCCTTGTAACAACAACTGATATGAAATACTTTTTTGTCAATTGTTATGGGTTTGTTTGTTTGTTTGTTTGTGTGTGTGTGTGTGTGTGTGTGTGTGTGTGTGTGTGTGTGTGTGTGTGTTTGGATGGTCTGTCATTCTATATTTGCTTCTAGTAACAGTGATGGCCTCTACAAAGAATGGTTGATGTCTCATCTTAAGAAAATGAGAAAAGTACCATAAAACACTGGCTCTCAAACTGTGGGTCAGGACCCACCATGGAGAACTTTTGCTGTCCCCCTTAAGGGGCGGGGACAGCATGGCGGCGGCAGCGATCCAGGGGATCGCCACCGCCTCTGCCGCCGCAAAAGTGCCCGAAACACCCACCCCCCCGCACTTACCGGGACTTGGGGGAGCACAAAAACTGGAAGTGCCTGAAGATCGCAGCAAAACAGCGATCCGAAGATCGGGGGGCCTGCAGAGGGTCGCGCAGGCCTCCCCAATGCTCCCCCAAGTCCCGGTAAGTGCGGGGGGCCGTTTAGGGGCCGTTTCGGGGGTGGTTTCGGCAGCAGCGGTGGCGATCCCCCGGATTGCTGCTGCTGGCTCCGCCCCCACACACACTCAAGGTTCTCCCCGCCCTGCGGGGAGAACTTTGAGAAATGCTGCCATAAGAGAGACTTCCCTATAAAAGATTCTCAGGGATGTGGATCAAGTCTCTGACTTCAAGTCTCAAGTCCCAAATCTCTGGGTCCAAGTCTCAAGTCAAGTCCCAAGTCTTTGCCCCCAAGTCCCAAGTCTTTGGTTGCGAGTTGTGAGTCCCTATCTATTTAATGGAGAAAATGGGTTTAAACCTGAATAAAATTCGACTTGTAAAAGGCTACAAGTCTCGAGTTGAGTCTTTTGAGTCTTTTACAATCGCGGAGTCAAGTCCGAGTCAAATCATTGATGCAACTTGAGAAAACAAAGATCGGCAGAAGTGATGCAGGGTAAAGGGAGAGAACAGAGGAAATTGTTGCCAAGCTGACTTTCAGTTGAAGGGTTTTTTCCAATTATGATAGCATGTCAGAGGCACCATCAAGTGTTGAACCACGGCAAGAGCAAAGCCTAAAGCCACCACCCCACTGCTATTCCCCATTTCACCCCTTCCCCCCAGCATGCTATTTAACGGACAGCGCAATCCTATCCAACTTACACCATTGGTGTAACCAGCAGTGCAGCAAGAATGGGAGGCCCCAGAATGGAAAGGGGATTAAAATTCCCTCCAAAGGGGGATTCAAAGGAGATTTAAATCTCCCCTCCAAAGCCTCCCGCCCTGCCCTCCCCTGCTGGTTTCACCGGTGGTATAAATTGGATAGGATTGCGCTAAAAATCTAATAACCAAAGGTACATTATGCATTCCGGGTCATGTCAAGGTTGACCCTACGATGAAATGATGACATCTGATGGTTGTTCGGAATGGAAAAATTTCAGAGTTCTTCCCACTCAAGGCAATTCTTGAAAATGTTGCACATTGATATTTCTTTAATCTGGACGGGATTTATTTGTGGATTTATTTTATGCGTATTCTGCAAAATAGTGTGCATGACTGCTTAAAGAGTTTATGCAGGCAACACCAACAGGCCACCAGCTCCTCATAAGCTGAAAGTCTAAACTAGGCAGCGGGGAAACAATAGAGGGAGGATAGGGATAAAATAATGTGGACAAATTCTTTACAGTTTTATAGTTGTGAATGAGGATTATTCATGAGAAGTGAATACCAGACAGAGGCAGAAGCCAGTTGACACAACTGAATTTAAGAATTTCTTCCTTCCCTTTACCCGTTATGAAGTCCGAAGTTCTCTTTACTCGTTCTGCAAGAGGAACAGCAATTTTCGAACTGTAATGTGGACAGCCATTTTGTGATTACATTCTGAAACACTCTCTAGTTTGGCACCAACAGCAAACTTAGTGAAGTAATAATCTGTAACATTTTGGCCAGAACTGTTGTGGTGTAGTGGCCAAAATGCTGAGCTGTGAATCATTTTGCCTTTTGAATCTTGTCTGAGCTATGAGCTCGCTTGGGCAAGCCACTCTCTCTCAGCCTCAGCTCTCCAACTGCAATATGAGGATTATAATACTATACTTATGGCCCAATCCTATCACGGGCTTACGCTTAATGATCTCACAATCTATCAGTGTAAGCAGCGTTCTGGCAGTGTAAAAACTGCGCTGTTGTGCATTTGAGAGCCAGTAGTGCAAATGACCATATGTTACGTGTGTGTATCAGTGGCTCCTGGACACCCCACCAGAGCAGGTAATGTGGCAGCTGGGGTGGTTCAGGGGCAGTCTGGGGAGGAGCAGAGTGGGGAGTGGGCTGACCTGGGGGCATGAGGGGGAGGATCTCAGCAGCAGCACATGCCAAGATTCTACCCCCTTTTCCCTGGCCTGTCATGCCCCCTGAGGCTCCTTGGACCCACACCAGCTCAATAGTGTAGCTGAGGAGACTCATTGGAAGCCAGGCAGCCTACAGGGAGGTAAGCAAAATTGATTTTTACTTATTTCTCACATCACAGACAGTCTGGTCGTCCCGTCTCCTCCATAGCATGCAGTGTGCATTCGGTTGGTGGTGCTGCATGCTCTTGGCTGGTGGGGGATAGGATTGGGCTATTACTCTCTGTGCAGGCTTGTTGTCAGGATTACAGGATTACAAGAAAATTCATGTGAGGTGCTTTTGAACACAAAAATGCAAAATGACTGGCGCAGGTCCGAGAAGGCCCATAGATGATCGGCCAACCTACCAGGAGGTAAGTAAAAAAATACTTATCTCCTGGAGGCCATACAGCCAGCATTGTCCGAAGATGCTTCCATGGTCATGTGGCCTGCATGACTAACAGAGCGCTTCCTTCCAGCTGCAGTGGTACCTATTTATCTACTTGCAATTTCTTGCTTTTGAACTGCTAGGTTGGCAGGAGCTGGGACAGGAGACGGGAGCTTACTCCATCACTCAGCACCCACTAAGTCACCGCAGCCCCCATTCATACTAAAGTGTTCATTTCACATTACAACGTCCCTATAGTAGGTGATGTCAGATTACAAACAGAATACTTCTGTGCCTTTGTATTATTCGCCTTATTTGGAGGGCGATTCTTCTACTAAAAAAATTCTATTCAAATAAACGGTTCTTGCTGGAGGGCATTGTCTTTTTCAGAACTTGCATTTTTGCATCCTCCATGGGGGGGTGTTTGCATCCTCCAGGTGCACCCCCCCGGGCGCCGGCCAGCCAGACGTGTCCTTCCTGGAAGTATCAAATGCGATGCTGGAGAGGCCGCGCAAACTTGCTGCAGCCTCTCTAGCTCCCTTAGTCTCGCTGGCTGAGTAAGGAGGACCAACACCCCCCCCCCCGGAGTGTACCACCACCCTGGCTGCTTTCACCTCCGGCTCATGTCGAGCTTGGGGGTGTGGTGTCGACCTCCGGAGCGGTTGCACTGCCACACCACCGAAATTCAGAAGCGTGGCGACGGCAGTGTAACCCCTCCAAGCTTGACACCCTCTGCATCTGGGGGCCCATGGCCCCCTAACGATGCCTCTGTCCAGTATCCTCCTCAGTCCCTGAAAGCTGCACTGCACTGATGCATGACCTGCCCTTATCTCCTGCCACAGTTGGTGTGCAATGTGGCTTTGTGGACATCAGAAGCTTGGAAAACACACACACACACACACACACACACACACACACACACACACACACACACACGACTTGTAAAAAAGTCCATGCAAGTTTCATTTAGTGTGACTATACATTTTAAATATATTCTACATCTTTCAACAGTTTCATAACTTCAAAAGCCATTATGCAATCCTAGCCATTTTTTTTAACTAGCTTCAAGCAATCTCTTACTCATTACTTCAAAAATATTTTCCCAATCACCCTGGCTACAGTCGATACTAAATAAATAATAGCACTAATAAATAAAAAAATTAAACATATGTATGCAGCAACTGCAATTTGAAAACACAAGAGGCACAATCCAGCAAACAAGCCTCCTGCACAAGCCTCCGTGAAATGAATGAGAGCCGTGCAAGAGCAATGGGACTGGCACAAGAGTCCTCCCCCCCCCCCGGATTGTGTCCAGTACATTCTGGGATTCTCCATAGTTCTTACAAAACGGTAGTGCTTATAACAGTGAAGGAGCAGTTTACTTGGGCTCAATTTGGGTATAAAGGTAAAGGTGACCCCTGACAATTAAGTTCAGTCGTGTCCGACTCTAGGGTGTGGTGCTCATCCCCATTTCAAAGCCGAAGAGCCAGTGTTGTTCGAAGACGCCTCCGTGGTCATGTGGCCGGCATGACTCTCCTTGCCGAGCGCGTAGCATGCGGCTGGAACATGGAGCGCTGTTTACCTTAGCGCAAGCGGTACCTATTTATCTACTCACATTAACATGCTTTGGAACTGCTAGGTTGGCAGGAGCTGGCCAAGCAACGAGAGCTCACCCTGTCGCGGATTCGAACTGCCGACCTTTTGATTGACAGCTTATGGTTCAGCGGTTTAACCCACTGCGCCACCTGCTGGCCTCAATTTGGGTATACCCGGGTCCAAATTAGTTCATTTTAAGTTAAGGCAATTCTGAGCTCTATCACATGTTCATTGGGGACATAACTAGTTCTGGATGCCTCCAAACCCAAAATCTATTGTGATTCTCCAGGCTTCTTGGTCCTTAGCATAGATCTCAAAGCCTTGAAAACGACATTTCCTGAGATCTTGACAGCCACAGGGACTAATGCAGAAAGATTCAGTAACCACGGTTAAAAAAAATGTATATGGTGTTAAAGCGACAGTAGCAGCTTCAGGAAATAGCGGCAGCAAACAAGATGAAAAAAATCAGATACTGTACTAATGAAGTCAAATTGCTGTTGGAAAATATTTCTAAGCCTTCCTTCATAACGATTTACCTGAGAATTGAAACTAGAGAAGATTCAGTGCAACCTAAGGAAGAAACCTGTAGGGTTAAAGGAGTGTGGTATGTTTTACCTAAAAATATCAAAGGGATGAAATTGGCCATAAGAATTCTAAAGGAACAGCCATTTGAGTTCAAAGAAGACATTAGCATAAGCATTAATGGCCATACTGCGCTACTCCTATCCTGCAAAGTGCAGAGGAAGTTATGTAATAATAATAATCTCTTCAGCCATGGGAATCTTGTATCTCTTGGTGATCCTTCTGTGTGGGAAAGACTGAAAAACTCTGACTTTCTCCTGCAAGGGAAGCATCATTTGCTAAAAAAGAGACTTCATCTTTCTGCCTTCTTGCCTCATACTTGAATTTTAGGAATCACCACATAGACCCGTTTTACCCCAGCAACAACAGTAGGAGACAGGAGGTCTTCTCCAGACTGCTCTGCAGCTTAATTTCGTACCTGCCGGGAAACCTTCAGGCTCCACTGAGAATCCCATCCTTTTCTGTTCCGCTGCCCATGGCATCATTGCCAACCCAGACTGCTGAGTCAGTCAAAGCACTCGGAAGGGACCAAGGCAGCTTTTTGCTGTGTTTCTCAGATCTCACCCACTGCCTGGGAAAGATGAGGTTACAACCTAACCTCTGAACACAAGAGTTAACATTGATTTTCTGCCATTATCAGTCAGACGGCAGAGAAATTTGGCAAGAGGGAAATGCAGGCTGGGTCAGTTACAGTGTAAGGTCTGAATGGAATGAAATCCCTAAACGGAAAGGGGAAAAGCCACCACTGTCGTTGAATAAAATGTCAGATGGTATTCAGCTGGATGGATACTGACTTCGTCAACAGCACATAGGATTTAAAGGATGCTTCTGCTGAATCATTGGGCTTAGTCCTAAACACGGTTATCTGGAAGAAAATGGGACTTACTGTTACATTGATATGTTTAGGACTGGGTTGTGAATCAGATAGGGATCTGCATTATCCTCTTTATCCCATGTAGGGTTGGAAGGCGTTCAGTCCCGGCACAAGACAAGGCCAGCGCAACCCTGACCCCTTACCAACACACTTTAGTTCACTCCTAAAACAAGGAGACACTCCTAAACAAGGAAAAGGTAGACTGCCACCAGCTGGGGCGGTTCACCCGCGCCTCCATTTCCCAGCTACTGGAAGGCTATAGGAAATACATTGTGTAGACTGGCTTCCCTGACCAAGGCACGATAGTTACGGTAGCGATGGCTTCAGCGTACAAGGCCAGGATTTAACCTATTTGGTTCCAAGAAACACACCATGGTAAAAATATACCATGTTTATAAAAATATACCGGTAGATGTTTTATTTAAGACTATGCAAGGCACAGAAGTATTAGACATTTAAGGCAGATACTGTAGTACTGCAATACAGGCTTAACATGCATGATACAAAAAAACAGGCTAAAAATAATATACTAGATCTCTCACCAATTGCCATCTGTAGGGTTGGAAAGGGATTCTATCCAGGGCCAGGTTGCCAAATGACCAAGAGAGTTCCTTCACATTGCATTTGGTGCAGCAATGGCAGGAACTCTTGGAGGATTGGGAAGATGATGATGAAGAGCAGCAACATTCCAGTACCTCCTTCTGCCACTTCTGTTAATGAGAAACAGAGCTAGGGACTGCAGGGGCCGGTTATCCGCCTGAGTAATAAAGCCCTGTCCCCACAGCAGAGGCGTAGCTAGAGTGGAGCGGAGGCAAGTAGTTCTGCAAGACTCCGTTACACCGGAGTCAGCAGCCCCTCCCCCTTGCTGTCGGAGCCATTCTGGCAGCAACGGCAACACACAGGACACTCCCCTGTCGCTGCCGGAATGGCTCCAACAGCAAGGGGGAGGGGCCGCTGACTCCAGTGTAACGGAGTCTTGCAGAACTACTTGCCTCCGCTCCACTCTAGTTACACCACTGCCCCACAGAACCTGCGAACAACGTCAGCATGAGACTGTGAGCCTATTGGTGGCTTCTTCCACGGCCACTGCTGCACAACCAGTGAGGCAGGAACACAAGCAAGACGGGTGAGGAGGAGAAGATTTCATACATCACTATCCCTCTACTGCTTCTCATGGCCACCACTGTCAAGTCTTCTGAGGACTGAGAGCTAAGCAGAAGCAGAATATCTGGAAGCATGACTGATTGAAGAACATCTGGCCCCTTCCTCCCCAGCAGCTTCCTTTGTTGGTGCTGTTGAGAAGGAAGAAACCCAGAATCTCCAGCAGTTGGACATTAGCCCAGGTTCATTGGACATAGTCAATACCACTTGGTATTCTAAGGACAGATTGCTTTTACAAGAGACTAATTTATCTTGCTTGAGGAATTCTGTCAGACCAACAGGATAACAATACTCAAAAAGTATCTACTCCAGTACTTAGGCATGCATCATTGTGAGGGCAATACCATCCACCTATGAATGTGATTTTTGATTGTAATTGAAAAAAGTATGCTTATATTGGAAGCCAATCTTTTTTTCCTCTCCTTTGTCTTTCTCTGTAGCATATGACTCAACTTATTTGCATGAGTCATCTGGATTGGAGCTTGAGTCATTTGAGGGGTGAAAATGTTCCAGCAAATGCTCATTTGAATTTCCTTGCAAAAATTCTAATTTTATACATTTTCCAAATTTGAATATAGAATTTTGGGGATTTTTTTTTAAAAGTACAACAGTATTAACATGATTGTCTTAACATTTATCAACCAGGCTTCAGGTTTAACAGGTCTGGTGCTGTTGTTTGATAAAGAATCTGGAAACAGGAAATTTGATCATGTCTGAAATGATTTTATTTATTTTTTTCATTCAAGCTGTGCTGAATTAAATATTTCTGTAAAAATAATTTTCAGCTCTAAACTAGAACTAACTGATTTATGGGATACGGTGCAAAATGTTAAATACAGTTGTCTGTCTGTGGCACAATACGGGTGTAGAACAGCGGTTCTCAACCTGTGGTACGCGTACGCGAGATGCTCCCCATTATCAGCTGCTGCGATCAGCAGCTGATAACAGGCAGTGGAAAATGGGGGAAAGTGCTTTTTTTCCGGCCTCTGCCACGGCCAAGCGGGACCTCCGGCTTGCGGTGCACGCCGGAGGACATAAGAACATAAGAAGAGTCCTGCTGGATCAGGCCAAAGGCCCATCTAGTCCAGCTTCCTGTAACTCACAGTGGCCCTACCAGATGCCTCAGGGAGCACACAGGCCAGAAAAAACACTTTTGCGGGGGTGAATTTTTGCAGGGTATGCGGGATTTGGGGGGTCCAGGGGTATGCCAACCTTTGGGAGGCCCACCTAGGGGTACGCAGGCCCCCCAAAGGTTGAGAAACCCTGGTGTAGAAGATATTATGAACAAAACTGAAGAATAATACAGAAGAATAGTACAGAAGAATATGACCCCATGTAACTGGACTGTGTGGGTAGATCTTTGTGGCAATTGTGGATTAGAAAGGCAATGGCTTTTGGTCCTCAAGATGGTGGACTTCCTTGGCATCTAGCAATTGAAGGGGCCATTGAATCCAAATGAGCCATAGTGCCAAGCTTCCTTCCCCTCAATTTTTTAACACCCTGGGCATAAGATTGGTGCCTGATTCATCATATTCTGAAATAGCTAAGTGGAGAGATTTACAATCCATTCATTGGAGTCTAAACTAGACTCCTTACCGGCAGTGCTTACTGAATCCACAGGCATCACAGCCTCCTTATATGTTTTTATTTAGGAGAATAGTTGCAGCTGGCATGAATCGTTTATCTGATTTCTGTCATCCTTATGTAACCATTCGAGTTCAATACTGCACTACTCAGGCTTGACAAGCAGAAATGTGTGGATCAATGTTATCAGCATTGCCATTCAGAAGCACAAAAAGGTTACAGGTGGCAGGTGGCTAAATGGAGAGGCAGAGAAAGTGGGAGGTTGGCCATCATGACAGTTCCCTTTTAAGTATCCTACTTCTTCAGTTTCCATGAAATATTGTGCTGGTGAATTCAGCTATCCTTGCCTGCGGTGTGCTGAAAGGGTCACAAACACCAAGTCGCTAGTGGTAAGACGGTGGCAACTTGAACGAATTTTGGTCTCAGTAATCTATACTGCAGCTCACGCACACCCAGCAACAAAGACTGTGTGAAGGCAGCCAATGGTAAACACACACCATTAGAATGGAAGTTGTATCCATGCTCAAAGAATTGGCTGGGAAGTAACCTGTGTGTGCAAATATTGCCATTTGCAAAGCAGCCAGAAGAGCCATGCCGTTACAGACTGAGGGACGATCTTTTCCCCACCATAACATGTAGCTACGTCAAAATGGGCTGGGCTGCATACTGTGGTGGGGGGAGCAGAGAGGGGAAGCTTGGGAGGGGAAAGGGAAAACATTTTCCCTTACCCCTCTGGAAGCCACTCAACTGCCAATGGGTCTCCTCAGACCTGCGCCAGTTCTTTAGTTGGCACAAGGTGAGGAGACAAAGGGGGCATGTCAGCTTGCTCTGGAGGGGATAGCATCTGGTGCAAGTTGCTCATGCCAGGTGCCACTCCCTTCCACCTCTAACACACTCCCAGCCCTCCCTGTTATGCCCTGTTATGCCCACCCCACCGTCTTACCGAGGTCGGCCGGCTTTTTTATCCCCGCCACAGCGTGCAGGGCCTCCATGTCTGTGGCCCGGAAGTGTGCAGCTATGAACACTTCGCAATCAGCATTTGCAATGCCATAAAGCACGTTCTGCCACCAGAACGCTAGATTCAGCGGCAGCAAGATTGCATAAGATTGTGAATCATCCAAATCGGGAATGAGTTGTCTATTCTTATCCTTGTTATACCTATACATGCCGTACATGCAAACGTATGGAAGCAACTGGTGATACGCTACTGCTGGCAACCGTATCACTCAGTCACAGTAACAGAAAAATGTATTTACACTGAGGACACAGACAGAGATTTTATTCATGAATTCATTTTTAACATTTATATCCCACCTAATGGTAACAAAAAAGAATGTCAAGGTGATCAAAATCTCGCACTTACAAAATCAAATAATAAACTTGATTTGTACTGATGACTTGCCAAAGGCTACTAACCAGTCTATGGAGTCAGTCTATGACTCCACTGTGTTGGAAGGTATCTTGGTGAGGAAAGGAACACTGATCCATACTCCACATAAAAAAGTTTCCACCTCTATCAACTACGTGCTTATTTCTTCTACACAACTACACTGAGGAAAAAGAAAACTGGGACAGAAGTAGGAATTGACAGGAAGACAAAATGTAGCACAAACAAGATGTACATTCAAAATAGATGAGATCTTGGTCCTTGAATAAAAGAGATTTTAAACAATGTAGATAATTGTAGCTGCAAGGTTAGACAGTATTGCTGAGGCTAGAATCGGTTGTGGGATAAAACAGAAATGAGAATTATTCAGACAGGCTGAGTTCTATAGTACTCAAGAGAAAAATGATTCCTCATTATTTAATAACTATTATTATTTCAATTAATATGTGATAAGGGCTGCTGAATGCAGTGCACTTAGCTAAGGAATTCTCCCAACAATTTCTTGAACGCTTGAAGGGTATTTTAATACAAGTAAATTTAGTCCAAGATGAGCTTATTACAGTGCAAAGGTTATGCTGTCCATATTCAATAACAATGTGTCCAACAGGATTGTGCATACACCACCTCAGAGACCAAAGGCAGCTGCTTCAGATCTTTCCACTTGAAGCTCAAAAGTAGTGCAAGAGCCAGATTTGACTGTTTAATGTTCATGTTTAGTAGACAGCAAGCAGCTCTGTGTTGTATCTGTGTTTTTGAATTGAAAATTAATCGGACGCCTTATGCTGAATGAGCTAAACAGGCAGCCCTGTCCTATACAGGATTGAGGTAACAGCTTTGTGAGAGCAACGCTGTCACAAAATGGCTGCTGACAGCATGTGAAACACTCTGTTGGTGGCCATTTTGGGAGCACTGCCTCAAGAGGCGGCAGTGCTCCCCCGTCCATCGCTGGATCCCGCCACGGCTGCCAGAGCAGGTAAGGCAGCAGCGGGGGCAGGGAAGGGTGAAACTGGGTGGGGATGGGGGAAGGAACGGGTGGTGAGGAGGTGGTGAGGAGCTGTCTATATCTTTGGTTTAACTCCATTTTGATTTCTCGGTCTTTTGGATTCTCTGCCTGCTTGTTGCAGTGCCTTGGAGATTGGCAGGTGTCCAGCGACCATGAGTTGCAGTTTTGGTTCTGTCCTGCCTCGGGAGTCTTATCTGTATGGGAACTGAGTTAGTTAGTCGTTCCCTCATTATTCCAGCCACCTGTGTTAAACATCACAAGACTCTTTCAGTTGGGAGGGGGATGAGGAGTTTGAATGTGTGTCATCTTTTGATTGGTCAATTGCCTTTGTCCATCCCCTGATCCCCAAAAGTGTATTTAAACTGTCTTTGGAGGATCCATTTTGGAGCATCTCATTTTCACTTACTGCCTGTGTGCTATGGCGTTTTGTGGAGTTGGCTTCCTGGGCTGAACTGCCCTGATGCCTCCCAGCCAAGCCTGGCTGGGTGGGCCCCTGCACAGCATCCCTGCCTGGGATGGCTGAAAACCTTATTCCATCGTTGGTGAGTTCTTTAGGGAAATGTTAAGCTTAGGAGTTATCTCTTTTTTGTGTTATGTCTGTTATTTTGTATGTTGTTTGTATGCCTTATGTATTTAGCAGTTTACTGCCTTATTTATTCCTGTGTCTCTTCTATGCCTTTTGCATAGTCTACATTAAATAAAACAACTCTATTTTATACACTGTGGTTTTCCTTTGAACCAACCCAAGCTAAATCCAAAGTCTACGCTGGCCACACGCTACCCTGTTCTCTCTCACGTTGGGTCATTTGGACTGCCCTTGGTCAGGGAGTCACTTGACTAAAGGTCCTGTACTCTGCAGCCCCCCCCCCCGGAAGCTGGGGTTTGGGGGGAGTTAGGAGGCCCCCAGCTGGTGGCAGTCTACCATTGTCCCCCTTGTTTTGGGGTGCCCCCCTCCTTGTCCAGGTAGGGGGGAACAAAGGAGCAAGGGGGGAGTGGCGCATGCCGGTTTGCTGGCCTTGTTCTGTGCTGGACTCCGGGTGGCCATAAACCCCCCTTCTCTACAGGCGTGTAGGCTGCGGGAGACAGCAGCAAGGGTGTGTGCTGGATCCTATCCTCTCCATCAGCAGCCACCCCAACCCCTTTCTCTCCTCAGACGCGTCAACTACAGAAAGAGCTGGCATAGGTCTGAGGAGACCCAGACAACACCAGGTGGCCTGTGGGAGGCAAGTAGAAAATGCCTTTACTTATCTCTCCTGGGCTGCCTGGTTGTTGGCTGGCCTGTAACATGCAGCGCATGCTCCGTCAGCAGTGCTGCGTGCTCTGCACCAGGAGCGGATAGGATTGGGCTGTTAGACTTACTTAATTTTGGCTCTATTACAGTCATTTTTGTGATGCACTAAAAACTGATTGCAGACTTAGCAGCTATTTTAACAGCTGTGATTTGCATTCCTTATAAGTCTGTCAAGCCGGCAAACAAACAGTACACTCAAATAGCTGTCTCCCTTTTCAAATCCTTGTTGTGAGCTGTATTGGGCTGTCATATGATTGGAATGGCAGGATATACACTATCTTAGATAAAATTTATTAAAATACCTAAATGCAAATACACACTTCCCTCTTTATACTCTCACTATACAGATTTTCACTTATACATACTGCACATATTAAGACCATCCCTCTTTATCCATACCAAAATTTGCAACATAAGGTCCAAGAATGGGGTGGGGGTGGGAGGACCAAGTCTCTCACGGAGGCAAGGTCTATCTCCCATTTTAGCCAATGGGTACATCTCCCCTCTGCTTTGAGCTCAAGAGAAAGGGACAAATTTGCCTCATTTGTCCAAGAAAGAGTTCCAAATAAGTTTGTTTTTAACATCTTGTTTATTTGAATAAATAAGTCTTACAACGACAGAGTTTACCCGGCAATATGTGGATTTTTAATTCGGAGATTTGGTCATGTCGTGATAACCTACGAACATATCCATTTAGGGTGATTTTGGGGTGAACTTGGAATGGCTTTGGAACGAGTTCGAATTTTCCCCATTGAAATTAATGTAATAATTGTACTTGTTATCCAGATTTGCACCATAAGGGCTGTTTTCAGGAATGGATTAGGTACATATAAAAAGGGACAGGTAAACTAGCTACTGTACACAACCCCAACATTAACAGATCATGAAAGAAACTTACTGCTGGATCACTCCAGTTTTATGTGGGGCAGGTGCTATGATATACCCATCCATGATGTGATTACCGGTAACTTCTTGAGAACCTTGATTTCTCCATGAGGCAGGTCCTCTATGCTGATCCTAAGCCATTTAGGGTTTAAAGGTAATGACCAGCACTTTAAACTGCACCCTGAATGGACCAGGAGTCAGCAAAGCTGATGTAACTTGGAAAACAATTAACAGGGGAAACAATGTATGAAGCAAAACATGGGTATTTGTTTGTATGACAATGTATGAACCCAAATGTATGAACCCAAAACATGAACCCATACTCAATGGGTTCAAATGTATGAACCCAAATGTATGAACCCATACTCAATGTATGAACCCAAAACATGGGTATATAAAAAAATGTTTTAAACAAAAAAATATTAGAATAAAAACTTGAACCAAAGCTTAAGACTAAAGGGACAAAGGGGAAACATGTCACCTGCCTAGCCCTCAGAGAGTCCTTTGATTGACGTGGCTGCTGCCCTCTAGGGGTTGGGGTGAGATAGTGTCTTTGTTGTGAAGTTGTTGCTGAGGAACCTCGGCAACAGATGTTCATCATGGTCATTGGGGTTGGGTTCCTTCTCACCCAGGAAGTCATTTAGCTGGTAGACAACTTTACTACTGGGAAAGAAAATCTCAAAACCAGCTAAATCTAGAATATTTAATCCCAATCTGTTCAATAACGTATTATTTCTTCTTTTTGCTAGAAAAAGCCATTTGCATGGTTGTGTATTTTCTGCACTCAGTCTCCTGCTGCCTGCACAGTTAGCCAACTACATGGTGCAATCATACAAATATTGGAAATATAATTCATTATGTTTATTACTAACTAAGGGTTACAGTTAATGAAATTTTAACCCCTAAATCCCTATGCGTGAGAGTGGTGAAAGAACGAAGCAACAGTAATTTAATCCTGGGGACTGAAGAGTTGCAGTGTCATACCCATGACCTTGAGAAAGAGGAAAATCAAGGAAGCAGCCCCCCATGAAAGTGGTGTAATAATGGGTGACCCTCAGACTTGGTAACAGTTCAGTCAGGCCATGATAAAGACAAAACAATTCCTAGATAGGATAAATTCCTGCCTTTAAACATAATGCCATAATGCCCCCGCTGATGCCAAAAAGTAGGCTTACCAGATCTCCAACCAGGACAGAGTGCTAGACCTTTAGAAGAAGGAATGTGGGCAGGTGAAGCTTGTTAAACCTTAGAGCACAATCCTAGGCATGTCTACTCAGAAGCAAGCTCCATTGTGTTCAATGGGACTTGCTTCTGAGTAGACATGCCTCTGATTGTGCTCCTAGGCTTAACAAGCTACACCTGCCCACATTCCTTCTCCTAAAGGTCTAGCACTCTGTCCCGGATGGAGATCTGGTAAGACTATCCAAAAAGGCACACTCTGTATCCAGACCCGGGGCAGCCCAGAAATGGGATAGGGATCAAAAGGCTTTAGAGAGGAAAGGGGAATTATTTCCCCTTACCCCTCTGTAAGCCTCCGACTATGCTCTTTAGCTGGCGCAAGTCCGAGGAGAAGAAAGGGGTGGGGAGGTTTGCAAAAGAGGGGATAGGATCCAGTGTGCCACTGCTGCCGAATCCACCCTCAAGACCCTTTGTTACCAACTAGACCAGTGGTGGCCAACCTTTCAACATGAATGCTGCTAGCCCTTTAATGGTTGTATAGATGAGGGCATTTCAGCAGGTGCAGCTGCTTTAGCAGCACCATCAGCACTTGCAGCTGCCAAGATTCTGTCTTCTACACAACTCTTAAGATCGCAGAGACCCTAATGGTGGAAGGTTGGCCACCTCTGAACTAGACTGAACGATTCATATGCCATTTGGTTCTTTCCAAGTCCAATAGATATTCATTTCCAGCGCAATCCAGCGTAGAGAAATGCCGGCGGAGCTGCTGCTGCTCCACCGGCATTGGGTGTCGTAAACGTGCCATAACGTTTTCAACACCCGTGAAGTAAGCGGCGCCGGTGCTGAAGCCATAGGGCCCTGGCTGACTTGCACCCAGGGACGGGGATGAACGGGGCAGCCCAGGAACGGGATAGGATGCAGCAGTCGGCCCTTTAGGCCAGCCGCCGCCTCTTACCCAGGACTGCACCACTAATGTATGAATACAAGATTATAATATTTCTCCTAGCTGCTCCTTTATGAAGAGTGTGTCCAAGAGGATGAAAGGTTTTATTCCCTCTCCCCCCCCCTAAATCCTAGGCCTTTTTGTGCTGATGCTGAATAGTGGGTTAGCAGCCTTTAATCCCTCCAGGAAAAGCACTATTGACATGAAGACTAACTATTTCAGGCTCCTCAATAACAGGGTGTGTGTAGCTACAAACCAGTAAAATATGCCGAACTGGAGAAACTCCAGTGAGTGTGAAGTGCACATTAAAATACATGCACACTCCGTTTTGTAGCAAGCAATGCTCAGAACCAAAACACAGTTTCCCCCAGCAAAATGTGTTCCCTTTGTCCTTCCTGCTGCCTTGGTAGCAGCAGCATTCATTACAGGCTTCCTTACAACCTATTTATTCTGAAAGGCTTTTCATAGGGTGCCACAGCCTCACCTTTTTTCTGTGCTTTCTCCTGCTGATTGACCTCCCCTTCCCCATTCACATCACTCCTTTATGAAGTCACCCCTTTCAGCTTTGTAAAAGTAGCGATTTCTAGCTTGAACCTGTATGACCCAAAGAAACCAAGGGTAAGGGAGGAAAAAAGCCTTGATTTTTCAAGAACCGTGCAGCCAGATGGATTTCCTAAATCCCAAACAAAGATGGCAACAGCCAGTTAGCTTTTAATGGGAAAACCATTGTTTGCAGAATCACTTGATTTGTAGTGATATTGAAAATTGTGGGAGCTTTATGGAAAAAAAAACCCACTGAAACCTAAAGGGAAACCAAGATCAGCTTCTATGGCCCTGTTGACACTACTATGCACAAAGAAGTTAGCTGTGATGGCTTCACTCAACGTATAAAAGAATCCTGGGAACTGTAGTTTGGGAAGGGTGCTGAGAATGCTTTGTTGACGATACCCTGACTCAGAGGACTACAATTCCCAGGGCTCACTGGAACAAAAGAATAATGGTCAAAACAAATTAGGTTTGTATGCCCTATGTATTCTGACCAACATGCCTCAACTATTGCAGAATCCAAACTTCTCAGTTCCATATAAGCTTTTCAGTCTTGCTTCCAGTCTGTGGGGTCACGATAGAGGAGATTGTATCATCGAGCTGCTTTGTCCTTTAACCATTTCTTTTCCCAGAAGCTCTTTTTTCTTTCTCTCTCTCTTTCTTTCTCTCTTGCCCTGATGCATCAGCTTCCCCATGCATCAGCTCCTGCCTGCTCACCACCTTCTCTCCATAATTTGTGTCACCTCCTAAGAAAAACAGCACATGGCTTGCAATTAATCATCCCACTCTCTGTATGTTTATGCCATTCACTATCTGAAGATTCACAGGGCATTATCTCCACTGGAAAATTACACCAGCTGAGTCACTCACCATATCATTGATTGAAAGGGTCATATGTGCTCCAGCTCATTGCTGATGGTGTACCAGGAAGTATTGGTCAAGTGAAGCATATCTGAATGCCAGCAAGAGCAGCAATTGCTTGGATTATTCATGGCAGCACTGGCCGAGGTCCTTGAAAATTCAGTGAACTTAGACAGAGTTCTAGCTACTTTTAAACAAAAACATAGTGAAATGCTTGACGCTAGAGAGAGACATCAATTTCTTTGGTATCCTTGATTTTTAATTAACAGCCCAATCCTGTGTAACGATATCTGGCAGGTTTAAAGGGCCGGCCACGGTATCCTAACCAGGTCCCGGGCTGCCACCTCGAGGGAAGGGGACGATCGTCCCCTTCCCTCGGTGTAACCCAGCCTAAGTCCTATGAGCCTACTCAAATGTATGCCAGCTCTGGCGTTGGAGTACATCCAAGGCCCAGGTGTTGGGGCAACCTGGGCCAGGAGAGGGCCCTGGATATCGGCGGAACTCGCCGCCGATATCCCCGCCATCCCCCTACCCAGTTCAGCCAATGGGTGCCCTCCCTCACTGCCTGGTCTTCCCTCCTCCCACCCTTGCACTGGCCGGTGCAGGGCTTACCTTGCCTGGCGGGCGCGGCAATGGTCCACCAGTGGAGAGAGGGCTGTGGGCCATTGCCCCAGTGGCCCTTACTCTCCGGGTGGCATGAAAGTGCTTTACGGCATTTTCACAACACCCAGCACTGGGGGAGCGCGTGCTCCCCCAATGCATCATTGTGCAAGATTGTGCCTTTAGATTGTAATCCTATGGTATTCAACAAAAACAAACACTTCTACTGATGGCCCACCCTAAGCTAATACCAAATCCACCTTAAGAGCCAATATTACCGTATTGGTCTGAGTATAAGACTCACTTTTTTCTCCTAATTAAAGTTTTTAAACTAGGGGTGCGTCTTATAATCAGATTGTTGCAATAATGCCAGTGATTTAATTAAAAAAATTTAATAGCACCAAACTTTAAGGGTGCGTCTTATAATCAGGTGCGTCTTATACTCGGGACAATACGGTATATTCATTGTAACTTGCACAAACATATTTTGAGAAATGACCCTGCATGATTGTCATCAGCTGTGCAGCCCACAGTAGAAAAATATTCAAGTCATCTCTGTGAGTTATTACCTTACCAATGTTCTCTCTGAATTTTATCTCCTCCTTCTAGGTACAGAACTTCTTCATACATCATACTCCCTGTGTTGTTCTAGAGATTAACTTCGCTGCTTAGAATGCAATAGACATAGAAGGCATGACATTCATGCCAATGATGCACAAGGCTACTGATCCACAGATTCTCCTGTAACTGTAGCCTAAGAAGTTCTTTCTTCCAAACCTTGATATCACCCCCCCCCCAAAAAAAACCACCTCATAATATTTCTAAATTTGTTTTTGGATGGAATCCTTGCAAGGGATATGAGTGAGTCTTGATTGCATACTGACAAACATATGTGTGGGGCTTTAGCAGAGGTGGGGTAGAGCCGTGGTCTTCAACCTTTTTTGTGTTGCAACCCCCAAAATAAATAAATAATGAGACTGGGGACCCACTGTTGATCCTGCCCCCCCTCCAGGGACCTGATCCGTTCACCCCCGCCCCATAGAGTGACCGGAAAAAGATCCTGCTGATAAAAGAAAATCCAGCACACAGTGTCCACTGCACAAGGCTGGGTCACCTTTGTAAGGCCAGGTCCCACCTCCGCCACCCACAACTACCAATGAGATTGCCTGCAAAGTCTGGGAGACTTTTGGATCAGCTGGTTTTGGATTCGCTTCTGCAGCCATGGAAGCCTGCCAACCATTTTGGTTCCTGTAAGTTGCCGCAACCCCACAAATGACCCCAAGGTTGATGAGAATATGGTCATCAGCTCTTGTCCTGGAAAGGTATCTGTTCTGTTAACAGCTCCAAGATATTATTCGGGGCATTTTTGTCCCTCTACTCGAATGAGCCAATTTTTCTACCCTCTTTCTCTACCTATTGTAGCAAGCAAGAGTCCCGCTATCCTCGGCAGAACTAATACAGTATCAGTTATTACAATGGGAATTTGACTTCAGATTTCATTCAGAAATTGAGCACTAGATTCGCACATGCATGCTCATCACTGGTTGACTGCAATATCTTGTAATTACTTGCATGTGTGAATGGGCCATCCATCACCAGTATAATACTACAGACATACTACAGGTTTATGCGACCTCACTTATTTCAAATGCATCGCTTTTCAGTCTTCACTTTTCAGCCATTTCACTTATTTGCTACCTATCATCCTATGTACAGTAATTACCGTAGAGGAATCAAGTAATGTACATGAACATGTGAATCTGACCTTAAGATATACATGTTCATTTGGTAAAGGTTGAATCGAAACAATATTTTGTCATTCTATAGTAAGCAACTATAGAGTTCCGGTGTGTGTGTGTGTGTGTGTTGTGTTGAGTTTTTATTATTCTATATTAGGTTAATAATTCTATTGTATATAGGTTAATAATAGTAATAGTAACAATAATATAAATTTGCAATCAGTTACAAACAACTATAAAGATACTGTTTCGGAGACAGATTGTTTCAAGGATGCAGAAAGATACATGAGTGGTATCAGGGCCAGCCCATCCATGAGGCCAACTGAAGCAGTCGCCTCAGGCAGCAGATTGGCGTGGGGGTGGGGTACTGACTTCTGTCTGCCCAATTGCATCCAATGATTCTCCTCCTGCCAGGCTCTGGCTTGGAAAAGGAAGAGGATGACAGAGCAGAAGTGTGGCGGATAGGAGAGCAGTAGGCTAGAATGCCAGAGGAGCAGAAGCTGGCACATCACCAGGTAAGGGGGCAGCATTTGGCATGCCCCCGCAGGTGCAAGGAAGTCTTGAGCTGGTCATGAATGGCATCTTCTCTGGATGTTATTCAAAATATATATACAGGTGGGCCCCCATATCCGCTGGGGATATGTTCCAGGCCCCTCCGTGGATACTTGAAACCATGGATAATAGCGAACACCCCCTCCATGGTTTCCTGAGGGCCCCCCACCCTGCCTCCCCTGCGGGCAGGCATGCTTGCCCCCCCCCCCCAGCTCTTATTTTTCTTTCAGCAAGCTTTGTTTCTTCCTTAAAACAAACAGAGAAGCAGCCTCCATTGCAGGCAAGTAGAATGAGACTAAGTCCTAGAGAGGCTCTGCAAGGTTTCTGTTAACCTTGCAGAGCCTCTCTAGTACTAGGTCTAGTTCTACTTGCCTGTAATAAGCAGCCAGAGGCTGCTTCTCCTGTTTCTTTAAGGAAGAAACGAAGCTTACTGGGGAAAAAGAAAAAGCTTGGGGGGGGGTCCCCACGATCCGTGGATAACTGAAACCGTGGATAGCGAATCAGTGGATATGGGGGCCCACCTGTATTCTCTGTTTGAGAATATTCCTCCTTTGAAGCATCCCAAACATTTCTGAGTAGGGAGGTGTTCAGTGGAACAGCCCTAATTAACCATTCAATACCAGCCCAAACATGGATTCAGCTTCTGGGGACATTTTCAGTGTTGTAATCATTATCCACAGATTCATAATAGCTTAAAAGTTATGCATCTAAATACTAATTAGAATTGGGATTCCCAGAAGGAAACAGAGAAACACTGCTGCTGCTGCTTAATATTGCATGAATCTGCCACAGTGGTGGTGAGTAAACCCTTACCAGCCTGAATCAGAAGGAGGTTGGTTGAAAAGAATTATTTTGGAGGTCATCATGCTGAAACATTTAGTAGAGTTGAAATGCCAGCAGACGTATGAAGCAGAGTATCAATGTACAACAATCTAGAACAATATACAGAAGACAGAAAAACAAAGATAAGATGGTAAGTCATAAGATACAAAGAACAATCTGATGACATTGGCAAGAATCAACGAACAATCAGATGGCTGTAAAAGAGGCTTTTGATTACTTAAAAACCAAAAGGTAAATTTACAGAAAACTCCACAATCAACTGAAGTTGCTGTACTATTAGTATTAGTATTAGTATTAGTATTAGTATTAGTATTAGTATTAGTATTAGTATTAGTATTAGTGGATCTATATTTTGCAACTTGCAATTTTATAGAAAAGTGGGATAAAAATGAAAATAAAGACAGAAACAAATAAGACATTTTACTTTTGTATGTGCTGTGTGAGAATTCAAAATAATTAGCCCCCCTGTTTTGTTCGCTTTCTTACATTAAAAAATCCATCAGTCTAATATCTAAGAGTAAGAACTGCTATTTTCCTCCCCAAATTCAGCAGTTTCCTGTTCTCCTCCATACTTTTCATTGCCAGTTATCATTTTGGTCATGCTTATCTTTGTTGGAATACAGTCACTTCCCCAAGAAAAGATCTAGGTGTCTTTGTACTGTTTATACTTAAAGATCATGATGCCGATAATATTTATTTACAACTTGGGAATAGAAGGAATCACTTAACAAAGGGTTTGAAAATGGATAGCCCAATTGAAGAGCACCACACTGCATTTGCATACACTCCTTGCCCACATAAATATTGATCCGATACCAAATGTTTGGTTTCTCTCAACGGTAAGTAACAGCTGTCATGAGACAGCAAAACAGCAAATATTGGGGCTGGTTTACCCATGCAGTTTCTCAAGTGTTTGAAATAATGTGAAGAAACCTTAATGTGGACAAGAATATAAGAAAAACAAAGGCCCATCTAGCCCTGCAGCCTGTTTTCCCACAGTGGTAGGCTTACCATCCGTCCCAGAAAAACCGGGACTGACCCAGTTTCCAGAGCCTGGTCCCGGTCTGATCCCGGCCACCGGGCTGGAACCAGGGCAATCCCGGTTTTCCGGGTCCGCCAACACCACCACCGCCGCTGCTTCTGCTTCAACGACGATTTTAAAAGTGTAATAAAGTTTTCCTGTGCTGCCATCTTGGATCTCACGAAATCCAAGATGGTGGCTCCCAAATTTCATGATGGCACATGAGGCAGTAGCACACTGAGTAGTCAGTTGAGGATCTTCTAGGTTAAGACCAGCACCTTGATTCAGGTCTGAAAACAACAACAAATATATGCCACTTGCACAATGAATGGGCCAGCTCTTCATTAACCAGCTCTTCCTGCCCATCTCTTCATTAACCAGATAACATCTGCTGATTTGAAGATCCTGGAAACTGTACCAGAAAATAATTAACTGAAAATGATTCACAGCTGCGGTGGAAAAAGGGCAGTGTGGTTAACAATGGCATTTTCTCTCTTGCTCTCCACTTCCCATTTCCTTTACCTTGTCAAATTGGGTTTAATGGGGAATTGGTAGTATTCAATTGCCACCATCCAATGCTAGGAAGCCCAAACAGAAAGAAGCTGCTTTGGGAAACCTCCTCTCCCAAGATAGTCAAGGAGCCCCTAAAATCAGAGAGATCATCCTTAAAATCAAACAATAGTGAAACTCGGTGGCCTGGTAAGCGTGAAAACCTGCTCCCTTCATAATATTTATTTTATTTATTTATTTTTCACATTTTTATACCACCCTTCCTCCAAGGAGCTCAGAGTGGTGTACATATTTCCTTGTCCTCACAACAACCCTGTGAGGTAGGTGGGGCTGAGAGATAGTGACTGGCCCAAGGTCACCCAGGAAGCTTCGTGGCTGAGCGGGGATTTGAACCTGGATCTTCCAGGTCTAAGTCCGACTCCCAAACCACTACCACTGTTGTTTTCAGACCTGAATCAAGGTGCTGGTCTTAATGGACAACAAGCAAACAGTAATAAATACGCGTTAATTGGAAGTATTGAAGGAACAGAACAATGGATGAGAAAAAGCAATAGGGAAAATGAGGTATATTTCAAACAGCAACCAGGAGATGCAAAACAAAGAAAGAAAATGTTCATAGATATTAAAAAGCAAGCAAAACAAACATAAACCCTGGCACAAAAACCGGAGCACTCTTGCCTTACCCTTTCTTACTTATGCTGTTCCAGGAATGTAGTCCCTGCACTAACATGGTGAGCGGGCATACCTACTACTAAATATTAGCCATTTCCAACAAAAGACAGGGCTACCACACACCACTGTCCCTATGTGCTACCTTATAAAACGTACGGTTGATGATGTCATGGGTTTATCCAACTGGATGAATTAGGACCACCTGGGCATCTCTTCCTGCCCCTTGACTTGGTCAGGTGGGACAGGGTGCCCAATCAGCTGACACATGCAAATTAAATTGGAGCACTTTGGAGCTTTAAATTGGAGCTAGGGTCCATTGTTCTTGGGGAAGCCAGTCAAGAAGACAGTGAATCCACACGCCGATCTGGCAGAATTCAATGAAGCTTTTGCAGCAGGATATCTTAGCAGCCTGGTTGAGGAGACTGAAGCATCACAGAAGCTGAAAAGATCCAAAAATATGAAAACATAGACCAAAATTGGGGGGGGGGGATAATCAGGGATTTTTACCACATCAACAAACTCAGAAATTACACAAAGAAAAATATTGACGAACAGACATTCAGGTTGTGATTTTAATATGGGGAAAACATATTACGGCGCAGATGCTGCTAGACTACAGCTCCAATTTTTAGGGACTGCAAAGAGTGAGCAGTCTGACAGGTTTATTCTTTATCTAGGAGGGGCAGGAGGCCTTAGAATAAGAAAGTCGGCTCTTTTCCCCTAAAGCTGCTGGACTTCAACGCTGCCATCCATACTGTGAACAACACAAAGCAAGAGTTACTTCTCCAGGTAACCCCTAGCAATTCATCAGAGGTTGCTATGCAGCCAGTCATTGTGTTCCCTGTTTCCCATGATGCAACTTGTCACCTGCCTTTGCAGAGGCTGTCAACAAGATTATCTAATGATAGTACCTTTCATTGACATATTTATAATGGTTTCAGTAGAGGAAGCTTTTTTGGGATATCCATGTGTGAGAGCTTAAAATAGAAACAGAGCCACAAACATTTAAAGACAGAGGTATGAGGAATTGCGCAGAGAGTTACACGGTCAAGCAGCAATGCTCCTCGACTCTCTAAGTGCCTTTAGCATTTTCAAGTCTGTTTGTACATCTGGAAAATGTGTTATCCAAATGAATGTCAGTGATGCTGCGATATCTGATATATGAGATACATCTTTATTTTTGAAACACAGACACATTGTAAGATAGATGTGCTATTGTACAAATATGGCTTTAAAAATGCCTTGATTGAAATCTCGGGTGTGGAAACATTTAAAAGGACAGTTTCATCTCTTCTCAGAAGCTTTCATTTCTTTGATCTGGAATTAATAAATTGGCAATCAATATGGATGTGCTGGAAAACAGTCTGTTCTGTGCCTGCTTATAGAAATATATAGGAAAGAGATTGGGAAAGACTGCTAATATTATATATAAATCTATAGTGTGGGCCACATGGGGAATAATGCACACAGTTGAATGACAATACAGTATTTACACGTAATAATTGATGGAGGAGTCATGTTTCCCAATTCTTTGTTAGAGTATTTGAAGTGGCATACTGGGGGAAGAGGGACAAATGACAAATTATGCTGAATCCACCTAGGCTGATATCATCCATTCATTGCTTTCTAGGTTTTCTTAAATATTAAGTTCAGCTATCGTCTCCATGTCCCAAAGCAAAACGTGCACGCACCATTTTACAATTAGCCTCTGAGGTAACTGATTTCAATTATATCAGAAACAGAAGAATGTCAAACAAAGAGATGTCGGTTTGAATGTCCTCTATCACAATTCAGCACCCCAGTAGATTTCGTGAGAGCAGAAATAACTAGAAATGCCTCAGATTCCTATACGTTTCTGTCAGAACCAACGGGAAATCTCCAAAGAGAGAAAATGCCTAGTTGCTTTTTTTTTCTCCTCAACTGTTGCTACTTTCTACTGACAAGAGGCCCCTGGGGAAGGATTATAGAAACCCTCTGGGACCATTTAAAATGTGCCAGACATGTAGCAGAATGTGTGCCAAAGAAAGCATGTATAGCGAATCCACAAAAGTACAATTCTGTAGAACAGTGGTTCTCAAACTTTTTAGCACAGGGACCCACTTTTTAAAATGACACTCTTATCAGGACCCACCTAGCCTAACCCTAGCTCAAACGTTTATCTCCCTATAATTACACAAGCTTGCAAACTGCAGGAGCTCAGCTGTTTGAAGGGCAATTAGCAGCTATCTGATTTTTGAATAGCCTCAGGGTTTGTGGCAATTACACATCCTTCCATCACCTGGGTCCCACCAGAAACCAGGGCACAACCCACCAAGTGGGTCCTGACCCACAGTTTGAGAAACACTAGAATATTCCAGATGCCCCATTCAGTCAAGTCTTTCACCTTTTAAAAATGGAAGAGTGCGATCCTTAACCCAGCATGCATCCTTTAGTACAGTATTTCAAATGAAAGTAGATCTTTTTGGTACCTTGATTTGTATACTTTGAATTGAGGTGGGTTTTTTTTTAATTACTATGGACCTTCTGACATAATATTTGTGGCTTGAAGCCTGTGGGTATCGGGAACTGCAATGTCTTTGCTTTTCCTTCGTTTTGACAGGGAATGTGCATAAACTGCGCTAAACAAAATTCTTCAGTCTGATTCAATTATGCAAATTAAATCAATTTGCATATAATCTATGATTCATTCTGCTTCTGCTAGGCATGGGGACCGAAAAGGTGCAATAAAGAGCACTGAAGTCACTAGCCAGTGTGAAAAAGTTTCCAAGCTTATCTTTAGAACCATAAGGACTAGGAACTTCCTCTTAAAAAAAAAAAAATCAAGGGCTGGCATTTCTGTCATCACCAAGCCCCATTTTGTGCCATTACAAAACCTTGTCTCAGAAATCTCAGTTTAGGGATGTGTCCAACATGGCAGCCCTATTCACAGCACTTGAAGATCAACAGATACCAAATACCCCGTATTGCCCTGAGTATAGGACGCTCCTGGTTATAAGCCGCACCCTTAAAGTTTGGTGCTATTTTTTAAAAAATACATTTTTAACTTTTTTAACTTAAAGAAAATATACACATTAGTCTGACCATGTAGAAAGAATATGGGTTTCGATGCCATGAAGAAAAAAACTTGTCTTTTTAATTGTCTTTACCAACCGCAGCGGGTTTCCTTATCGGCAGCCGCTTGCGGAGCACAAACATTAAAAACCAAGGAATTGTCCCAACGTTTCGGTCCGCACCTCGGACCCTCTTCCTGGGGTAAAAAATCAAAGGATTTAGATGTTGTTGTCCTCATTTGACCTCCTGGGCTATAAATCCTCGAAAGCGCGGGAAACAGCGCTTGTTCAAAAAAGCGGAAGCAGCTGATCCGGTTGTCTGTCAGTTGTCATTTCTTGCGTATTGCTAACAGCTGTACTTCGGAGATTGTAGCCAGATTTGCTACCTCGTGGGTACTTCACTAAGTTCTCCCCTTCCTCCTGAGTAGACCCCCTAGATGTTGTACTCGTAGTCAGTCCCCAATCCCCATTCTCAGTTGTTGTTGTACTTTTTCCTTTGCGCATACGTTGATCACGAATAATTGGCCCCCAAATCCGGTTGGCAAATGTTAGGTCCTGTAAGGGCGGCCCGGACCCGCCCTTACTCACCCCGACTCCCCCCGTCAAGGCCCAACCAGTAACAAGGGGGCCGGCAAGCTCACCCCGAGCGTCCAACGTCGAACTCGCCCCAGGCTCCCCGCAAACGCCACCGCGAGGGACGGCGCTTGCCAGGGCCAACCCCGACGCCAGCGAGACTCCTTCCGCCGCAGAGCCAGGCCCGACAGGGACTCCGATCCGGCCGCACGGCTGCTCCCTCACTGCGCAGCCGCCGGTTGGAGGGGCGGGGCGGGCACGCAGGACGGCCAGGCGGCGTCAGGCCGGAGTTTCCCTCAGGAAACAGCCCATTGGCCCCTCCGCCTGTCCGTCACCGGGGGAGGCGGGACAAGGGGGGTTGGAGGGTATATAAAAGCTTCCCAGCCGATGATGAGGCAGTCGGCCGGGAGGTGCGCTAGGGGCCGTGTCTCCTCTCGCACCTAAGAACGGGCGACTCTCCAGGGAGGCGGACACCGGGTGCTAGTAACCCCCGCCCCCAGGGAGGCCTGAGGCACGGGGAAGCCTCCAACCCCCACACCCCAAGACCCCGAAGGCGACGGGGCTTGGCCATTCCTCCAGAGCACGCGGCGAGGAGACCCTGGAGGTCGACGAGGAAGAGGAGGACCTCCCCTTCTTTACCCCCCTCCCAGACCCTCCAGGGGAAGACACCTTACAGGTCCTGCTGGCGATTAACCAGCTGTCCTAAAGATGTTTTGCTAATTTCAAGAGCTTCCAAATGTCTCAGGATTTTAACATTGTCCTCCTTCTGTAGACATTTGGCTTCGTCAAATCGGATCGAGTGGCCTTCTTTCAACGCATGTTCAGCAAGTGCGGATTGTTCCGGGTGATGGAGTCTGACCGATCTCTCATGTTCTGAGACCCTTGTCTTAATGGACTTAGATGACATCCCAATGTAACATCTGTCACATTCACATTTAATACAGTACACACCTGCATTAGAGAGGGCTGGACGTTTGTCCTTTGGATTACCAATTATTTGTTGTACTTTCGTAGTGGGTTTGAAAATTGTCTTGATGTTCCCTTGTTGCAATATCCTTGCAATTTTGTCCGTTACTCCTTTAATAAACGGAAGACAAACCCATACCTTTTCCTCCGCTGTGGTTTTTTCTATTTCGTTATCCTTCTGAAATGTACCCTCCCTAAGCGCTTTAATGTGTTGATATTGTTTTGTCCAACGTTTATGTATTTGGTTTGTGGTGTACCCATTGGCCTGTAAGGACTCAAATAAAATCCTTTTCTCTGCCTCTATAGAGTCTTTATCACATACTCTAATTGCCCTGTAAACCAATGAATTTATTAATGAATTTTTGTGTGCAGGATGATGGTTAGAATCATGGTTTAAATACCTCCCGGTATGTGTAGGTTTGCGGTACACCTTATGTCCCATTGATAGGTCTTCTTTACGTGTTACTAGGACATCTAAAAAGGGCAGGGAGTTGTTCCTTTCCATTTCCATTGTGAACTGGATTTCCTTGCATTGATTATTCAGATGTTTCAAAAATACCTCCAGCTCTTTATCTCCATACATCCAAACACAGGAAAAGGTATGGGTTTGTCTTCCGTTTATTAAAGGAGCTTGTTGCACCCTTCCATGATGATGAGCTGCACCTGCCCACATTTCAATGGTTAACAGCAGAATCCTATGCTTGTCTACTCAGAAGTAAGTCCCATTGCATTCAATGGGGCTTACTCCCAGGAAAGTGTGCATAGGATTGCAGCCTAAAGGTTGGCACTCTGTCCCCCTTTGGATATGGTAAGCCTATGCAGGAGCTCTTGCTCTCAACTTTCAAACTGCAGGATCAATAAATATTAATTGATATTTGATTAATTGGTTATTTTTTTCAAATGCTTCTGAGGCTAGAGCCTGCTAGAGAGATTGTGGCCATTTAGCAAGTGATTAAGAGCTGAAAACACAGTGCTTTGCAGTTTAAAAAAAGCAAAAGCTTTTACCTTTGAAAGAGACTTGGAGAGGCTTGAAAACAGGACCCTTTGCAGAAAACTCTAGTCAGAAAATGCCAGACTTTAATTGTAGGCCGCACCCCTACTTTAAAGACTTGCCTTAGGGCAAAAAAGTGAGTCTTATACTCAGGTCAATACGGTATTTTGAGCATGCACTTTCTATGGCACCTATTCAGTGCCTCTCCCTTGGAGAGCTAAGATCTAAGTCACTCTTACTCCTGGCTTCTCTTACCAAGTCCACCCCCTTAGTTGTAGAAGAACAGTTCCTAACAGCATGAATAAAGAACGACTGTTTTTTTACTGTGACTTATCCATTTTAAATTGCCTTTTGGGTTTTGAATATCTTAAATTTAAAAAGATGCCGATTTTTTTTAAAAAAAAATGTGATGTTTTCAGAAAAAGATTAGAGGGGTGAGTGCTTTCATGAATCCCTAGGCAGAAAGGGCTCTTCTGAGGTTTATAAATGATCAATATTGCACAAATTCATCTGTACATTTTTTTCCCCAAAGATGAAGCAAAAGCATACGCAAACAAACCATCTTCTTTCATGTGACACATCTAGGTTACAGTCAGTTTTTCAAAGTCTGGAGTTTCTTGCCAAAAGTTAGCCATCAGCAATATAGTACCAAATGCAGAGAGAGAAAAAGGGTGTGTGTGAAAAAAACCCCTGCAACCATTAAAAGAAAAAGAAAACAATAAAAGCAATTGACTGTAAAATAATAAATGATCTTCTGGCATTGGCCGTTGATATTCTTGAGGTGTGTTTACATGGCTAGGTTTATCTTTTAACGTGATGATTGCAATGGATTGATTTTACTTGACATGTGTCTGTTATCACAGAAAGAGCATTATAAGAACATAAAAAGTTAAACTGCAATGATCAGCATATAAACTGGACAAGTGATTAACAGCCCAATCCTATCCCCCGCCAGCCCAGAGCAAGCAGCACCGCTTCCAGCACACACACTGCATGCTATATGGGGAGGTGACGATGGGACGATGAGACGATGAGATGGGGACGGGGGAGGATGAAATGGGGAGGTGATGAGGTGGGAGTAGGCGGGATGGGCCCAGGAAAGCTGCCAAATCCTAACCCCCTTCCTGGGCCTGATCCCATGATGTGGGTCCATGCGGACTTGTGCTAGCAATTTTGCTGGTGTAGGTTTGAGTACACCCTCCTCCCGTGTCACGGAGGCTTACCCCCAGGAATAGGAATGGATGTTCCCTTACCCAGAGGAGACCGCTGCAACTGCCACTCCCTACAGGATGCAAAGGTAGCCATTTCAGCACCGCTGCAATGGCGGAGGAGAAGAATAGGATTGGACCACAAGTCTTCTTACTTAAACTGGTTATGAGCTGAGCAAAGGCAGATCACTGCCACCACCTAAGACTAGAAAACTCAGAGAAGGAGGTCACCTTGAGGAAGCTTCCTGCCCAGATTAACAGAGAACATCAAAATCTAGGAGGGGGCACTTAAAATCAAACAGTGCCAGACAGAAATGTGACAGTCTGAGACACATGGCAACTCTCTCTACTTCCTCCTGAGGGAACTTAGACCATGCAGATAAATAGGAAAAATACTGGAAAGTCCAAACGATGGAGGAAACGGTGAAACCTCATGAAAGGGATAAAAATAAGGCACCGATAAATAAGTAAAAGGAAGAAGGGGTGGTGGGTAGCACAGGGGTGGTGGAGGTTTAAACTCAAGTTGAAAACAACACAACTAACTGGGTCAGGTGCCTAAACAAATCACTTGTGTTGCTCCAGGGGTCATGGCTACTACAGCAGAATGACTCAACAACCCGTTAGGGGTAGTGTTTCCCAAACTTTTTTGGCCTGACCATTCCCTTGACCATTGGCGACCATTGGTTGCGGCACCCCATTACATTGTGTTGATGCCTGCCAACTGGCCTTGCACTGTTTTCCAAGGGGATTCCGTGGCACTCCGCGGCTCCCCTGGCTAGTTTCTGCGGCTCCCCTGGGAGCCACGCGTACAAGTTTGGGAACCACTGCTTTAGGGCATCATTTCAAAAGCCTTTGAGGGTTAGAAGGGTTCAAAATAGGCAGGAACAGGCAAAAATCATGGATTTTCATCACAATGGCCCAAGGATTTCTTGAATTGGGATGAATTACCAGGACAGGAAGGAACTTTTCCCACTGACCACACCATTGAAGAGGCCACATTGCCACTTTAAGGCTCGTGGCATGCAGAGGAGTGGGAATGCTAAAGGCTGTCTGCTAAGTAGGGCTGCTCAGTTATCGTTCGGTGGACCCCCCACCTCCAGCTTCACAACAAATTAGATTAATTGCTAACTTTCCAGCCAAGACTTAAGCAAGGATTGATGAAACAGCCAGAAAGTCTAATTAATTCCGCAGATTTCCACCAACTCCCGACATAATGAAGCTGCAAATCTTGAGATCTTTAGGAAGCAGGGTGGAAAGAAGGTTGTGAATGTGAGCACACCATAAAGTATGCAACTTGTTTACTGTCCATTTCTGCCACCTAAGTTTCCCCAAACCCATCTTAGATTCATGCATCGTTCGCACACAGTGCCTTATATGGCCAGAGCTGGCGAACAGGCCATCAGTTTGATAAATCACATTAATTCATGGTACCCTTAGGACTTGCTCTGACCTATAGCATCCGTGCCGTCCATCTGCCAAAGCTATTCAGCACGTGGCTTGGCATACCCTAACCCTGCTGATCTCTAACATACTGAGAAATATGATCCTGGATATTTTTCTCTTATGATCCTGTTGTATTTGCACACGCTTTTTAAATAAACACCTGAGCATCTTGCAACAAAGGACAAAGACTAATTAGCTGGCCAAAAAAATATTCTGCAGTGCAGCCACACTTGTATCATACAAGTCTTTAGAACAGTAGATGTGATTTGCAGGCGAAACAGACATCTGATTGCTTCTCTGTGCAGTCATTTCCTAATTTTTCAGTATGTGCTCATATTTGTGCTGGGTCAGGCGACAAAGTTCAGTGTCCCGATGCTTTGATGTGAGCACCAGGTGAGTAGGTAGCACCTGTCCACTAGGATACAGGAACCATGGCTCAGTAAAGGACATACAGAGGAGAGTTGTGCTACGAACTTTAGCCAAGGAGACTGGGATGGGAGGATGGATGAAGAGGGCCATCTGGTTCAGGAGCTGTAAGGATCCAATGAACTCTTTCAATGGAAGCTTTCTTTCCTAATTAAACGAGCACAGGAGGGGAAACACAATTGTGGGGTCAGAACCACAGCAGAGGAAGAGTTAAAGTCTCCTATTCTCATCACGGTTTCACCTCCATTTCATGTCCCCCAATTTAAAACAACAACAACAGGGGCGAGAAAACCTACATACATTTAAAATTAAATGTACTTTGGCCCTCAAATGCTTGGACACTGGGTTCATATCCTCCAGAGTTAAAGGACAGGAGTAAAAGAAGTAACACAAGTAACACCACAAGAGTCTGAAACCCCAGAAATTTTGCTTGCAATGATTGCTTCTGAAGTTATTCATTATAGAAGTGGGACAGAATACTTTTTAAAAATGAACGGGCAAAACTGTGAAAAGTGATGGAATTAATCACAGCATAAAAATAAAACTCATTTCATGTTTTCATTAATGTAGGTAAGATTGCATATAAAGAGCATTCCCTTTCTTTTTCTCTCATTGAGATAGTTCTGATTATAAGATCAGACTAGTCTGGAAATTATCTTATGCTTGCAGGTGGTATTGTAAGTAGAATTGGGCTTCACAGTACCAAATGTAGACACTGGCCTATTAAGGCTCCCTGTTTCCCAACAGCATCTACAATTATTGACTTGTAGGACACAGTGACGGTGTAATGATCGTATTTATATTCATCCGTTAGAAGAAAGCCTGCTGTTTCATGTACATAATCTGGGGGTGTTCAACATCTGCCGCTGGAGCCTACATCATGTGCCCATTCTCTTGGCTTTTTAACTAATACTCCTCTAGACGGTGATAAATGTGATATTGTACATAGTAGTAAAAACCAAGGCTATCATCTGAAACTGAGGATGTGGAAGAAAAATAAAGGTACCAAGGTCTTTTTTCCTCTGATGGAAGATTAATACTTTCATAAATTGTGATATACTGAAAAGGGTTTTCAGCAACATACTTTTCAGGGGCACAGGCGGAAGTAGGCACAAAACAGATCTAATTCTTCGGTCTGATAGTACAGTATTCATTTTCTACAAAAGAAGAGTCCGACAAGAAAATGCTAATAAACAGGGAAACTGGAACCCCAGGGGCCAAATCTGGCCCATTGGAAGCTTCTGGAAGATGACCTCATTGGCTGATGCAATGCCATGCAATCATGTTCACCCCTTCCCAACTGGAGAATCACAGCTGCACCTTGTTGTTTTTAGTTGGAGCTTCTTGGTGCTGGCATGAAGGTCAGCTTCACACTGTCCAAATTGGCACAGCCTTGGCACAGCCAGAGGCATAACTACTTGCTGCAGCAGCACCCAGGGCAGTGATGTCATGGTGTGCCATGATGTCATATCACTTCTGGGTTCTCTCCCGATTGCAAAGCAGCAGCTGGTCTCACTCTCCTTTCCAAGAGACCAGAGCTGAGAGCAGCTGGGGATTTGTGATCAGACTGTGGCCACTGCCAACTCCTTGCATTGCAACATCCTCCGTGCGCCCCAAGGAGGCAGTTTCGGCATGAGGAGAAGGCGGCCACAGCCTGATCGCAAAGTGGAGAGGAAGACCGGCCACAGCCTCACAATTGGGCTGTGGCCGCCTCCACACAGAAATTGCTTCCCCCCCCCTTGGTGTAGCACCTGGGGCAGGTGCCCCTCAGGCTCCACTGCAGTTACGCCTCTAAACATAGCTTTCTCACAGCAGCTACAAAATGGTTCCTGGCCTACAAAATGGAATCCTGCCTAGTCATTAATTTGACCATCACACCTGGGATGGTGGCAGTGGATAACTACCAATCGTTCTCCACACACACACACACACACACACACACACACACACACACACACACATTCAGAATGTTGACCAGTACATCAATGAAGTGGAGAGCAGAAAGTGTTATGCTGACCGGTATACTGACCACTAGGAACTATTCCCTTTGGTCAGCCTCCAGCTTCCCTCACACTGAGAAGAGAGATATGAACGTCATCTGAGAAAAATGGCTGGTTCTACTTAAACTCTTTATATTGTGAGCCCTTTTGGGACAGGGAGCCATTTAGTTTTTTGATGTGGGAACTTTTTTATTGAAAAGTAGAATATAAATATTCTTATTATTGATAATTTATTTATTTATTTATTTTATTTACAGTATTTATATCCCGCCTTTCTCCCCGAAGGGACCCAAGGCAGCTTACCCAAGTTACCCAAGGCGGTTATAATTAACTATAACAAACCCTTTTCACTTTCCTCAAAATTCCTTAGACATTTCACTCAAGCAGGAATCTCTAAATTCCTCTTGGAATTTTGCTTTAAGTGAAACCTGATAGCAACTCAATCCTGATCTTTGGACAGAAAAGAGCTGGATAGTCCAGTGTCATTTTTCCTCATCACACAAACCTCATGCAAGACTGGCACAGTGAATCCTGCATCACCAACCCTGAGAATTAGACTTTGTTTAGACAATGAAATGCAAGCTCACTATTCATGTTGGCCTATATACCATTTAACGACTTGTTCTTCCAAAGGGAAAACATCTCCCTTTCAGACCAGTCCTGTACATTGTGCTTGAGTAATAGACTTTGCCTTTCAGTTCCTTAACTCCAGCCAAGCTCAGTCGACATGGTTTCTTTTCAAAAGCTCATTATTGACAGTTTTGTCTGCCTGCCACCTTTGAAGGTCATCACTAGAAAAAATCTCATGAAAGAATGATGCAGCTGCGTCAAAGCCAATTAGGAAATTAGACATAGGAATGTACAACTATATGAAATGATCTAAAACCGTTTTGGGCTGATGAATGGCAAGACACATGGAATTGGCATTCTCTGATTGCCCTTCAATAGGATGCAAAAGTTGGTTGGAAATATTTGAGATGAACTGCTCCCTGCCGGCCCCCACCATCACTTCACAGCATCTCTCCTTAGCAGCTAGCTATAAGTGTTACTGAATAGTGTGTTATTTATAATACAAAGATGCAACCTAGCTGAGGTCCTGACCAAACATGCAGTTATTTCATGTGAAATTACACCCATCAGCACATTCAAGAGTGTCAACACACATGGGACTTGCAACCACACATTCACTCCAATCCGGGGGGGGGGTTGTACCCCCCTTCTGTCAATCATCCTTTGGCAGACTCATTTATTTATTTATTTATTTATTTATTTTTCACATTTTTTTATACCGCCCTTCCTCCAAGGAGCTCAGAGTGGTGTACATATTTCCTCCCCTCCTTTTTGTCCTCACAACAACCCTGTGAGGTAGGTGGGGCTGAGAGTGACTGGCCCAAGGTCACCCAGGAAGCTTCGTGGCTGAGTGGTGATTGGAACCTGGATCTTCCAGGTCTAAGTCCGACTCCCAAACCACTACACCATCCTTCCTGTGTCTGCATGTATCCTAGTAGCACTTCCCAGCTGAAGGGGTGGGAGCTTTCCCCAGAGAATTTGCCCTTCTGAAGGCTCCCGTATCTGTTTTACATTCAAATTAAATGAAATCAGTGACATGGTAGCATTTCAAGCTCTGAATTCAAGTTTCCTTTTCAGACTGGAAGTCAATTCGTTTTGCAAGAATTTTCATGCGTTTAGCTATCATGAATCTAGGCACCTTGAAACCTTGTAGAAGCTCACCTTGAAATGCTGACAAATTCATTTAAACGTTGTATACAAAACAACTGCCAACATTTTAAAATTCAAGAGATAGATGCAAGCTGTTTCCCTGACCTTTAAATCTTCTCCCTCTTAAACCTGCCAAGTGAATAAAACTAGACCAGGTACTTTAATAGCTAAATGCATTCTGTTCACACACCAAAAAGTACACTACAATGATAAAACCCTGATGCTGAGGAGTACAACATGTTAAGGCTCAACAATAGATTTAAGCCATTTTGTTTGTTTGCTGTTCCTTAAACTCCAGCTCAAAGTTACATAATCAAAACTATACAGCTCAAACTAACCAACTTTCTAGCACCAGTGCAGCCGGAATGCATCCCCAAGGTAAGGGAACATGTTCCCACATCTTGAAGAGGCCTCCATGACTGCCCCTGCACTGCAAAATGCAGTGTGCGCCCTGTTGGCACGGCTACACCAGCTCTGGAAAGTTGGTTAGGACTGTGCTGTTAGTTTTGTGTTTTTTAATCTCAGTGGCAAAGTTCAGCAGCTGAGCTCTTGCAAGTTCTGGCAGGACAGCTTAGTTCTTGCAAAGTAGTCTTATGTCCCAAAGCACCAGTGAGCATCCTGGCTTCAAAAGCCCTGGTTGGGGCCGCTAATGCCCTTCCCCCTGCCACAGAGACAACAGAAAGGGGAAGCTGTGAAGAGGCATCTCATGAAACACATTGAGCTAGCCAACACAGCAACAATTGTTGCCATAACAGTTGGGACACTACTACCAGGCGATCCTGAGCAGGAGGGATCAGACAGAGCCTGCGCCCTTTGTAGCAAGAACTTTAAAAGCCCCAGCCAATGATAAAAGGTTGTTTGAGAGTACAATAGGCTGAAGATTTTCTTATTGATCTTCCTGAAGTGCAAGGAAGCCAGCCCCTGAACCCTGTGAAGCTATCCCTAGGAGATTCTAGACCACCACTTCCCTGTCCTCCACACTTCCTCTTCTATTCAACTCTTTCTTTTCCACTCCAGGAAGTAGGACAAGCTGAGGTTGGTGCATCAGGTAAGGGGGAGGGAGCATTTGGCAGGGTGACCTCAGAGGCCCGGAAGTCTTGGACTGGCCTGGTAAGTGGGAATGGGATGACAGAGCAGGCTACAGGGGATTGCAAGTCACGTGTTTAGATCTTGTTGTGCTCCTACCATGGTCACTGAGAGTGTCCAAATTTGGCTCAGACTTAGGTTCGGGATCAACCAAGCTATCTTCTCACTGAGAGGGAGAAAGATTGATTTGCTAAGTCCAATTCTGAATTAATAACTGAGGGGTGGGGAGTTTCACGCTTCAGTTCTTATCCAGTATCAATCATCTCTCATACTTAAAGCATTTTACTCCTGTTTCTCTTCATAGTTTATGAAGTCACAGCAAGGAAGATCCCATTCAGTGCAAAGTGAGACAGCAGACAAAAGTCTTATCAATGCTCCCAAATGGATTGTTTTTTCTAAAATGAGGTGTCATGGATGCGTTTCATGGGCTTCTAGATGTCTCTTTTGCATAGCTCATGTTCATAGACAGACCCATTGATATTTATGGTAAAGATCTACCAAGATTTGACGGAGGAAGCAGCTAACGAGCACCTGCCAAGCAAAGCCTTGTTACATGTTAACATCTCTCTTGTAAAGCTCTGCGGAACCTTCAAAGAAAGGGTAGCAACCATTGGCATTGATTCTAAGGCTTGCCAGGTTGAAATGACATCAAAGAAAGATCTTTCTTTTTGGTATAAACGTATGGCAAAAGAGCATTTACAGCTTCTTCAGCTAGGAATCTATGCCACCTAGAGCTCCTCTTTATGTGGCTTTCTTCCTCACAAGTATCAAAAGGCTGGCAAAAACACAGAAACAAACAAGCTAAATAGTACAACACTTATCAGACGTTACACCTGTAAACACAGCATAGCCCAGAGGAAAGGTTTGATTCAACACTGGCAGCAGCTCCCTTCTAGATTACTTCTAGATTACTGCGTCTGTTTTGAAACAGCAGCACAAACGACAAAGGCCATAGGAAGCTTCATCAATAAGGAAGGACACATATAGCTTAGAAATAAATGTCTAACAGCCTGGTCCTATCAATAAGGACCCAAGAATCTCTCCAGCTTGGCAAATACGAATTCAAGCATAGACATGTAGGAGGATAACAATAGAATAGGATGGATGGGCCCCACTTGCTTGCCTAGGCAACCCTCATAAGAACATAAGAAGAGCCCTGCTGGATCAGGCCAAAGGCCCATCTAGTCCAGCTTCCTGTATCACACAGTGGCCCCACCAGATGCCTCAGAGAGCACACAACCAACAAGACAACCTGTTTCCTATTGTCACTCCCTTGCACCTGGCACAGAGAAAACCTACTTCTAAAGCCAGGAGGTTGCTTATGGCTTGTAACCTGTGATGGTCTTTTCCTCCATGAATCTGTCCAAACCCCTTTTAAAGGATGTGGTGATGGCACCTGGCCTAGATGCCTTTAAAAGGGGTTTGGACAGATTCATGGAGGAAAAGACCATCACAGGTTACAAGCCATAAGCAACCTCCTGGTTTTAGGTTTTCTCTGTGCCAGGTGCAGGGGAGTGGCAGCAGGAAACAGGTTATCTTGTTGGCTGTGTGCTCCCTGAGGCATCTGGTGGGGGCATCTGTGTGATACAAGAAGCTGGACTAGATGGGCCTTTGGCCTGATCCAGCAGGGCTCTTCTTATGTTCTTATGTTCTTACAATGCTGGGGCAGAGCCAGGATTGTCCCCTGTGCCAGAATGGCAGAAGCAGGGCAGCATTCTTTGGAAACCCAACGACTCTGTGGTGCAGGATGACTCTCCGCTGCAGCATTGCGAGGGCTGTGATTTACTTACCATTTACTGAAGGTCATATTTTTCCATTTTCGAATGAGGCCACTGAAACAAAACTTGTACACAAGCACAAAAACAAATCCATTTTCAAAAAGAGTCAGGGTGGAGGAATCAAGCTCCTGCAATGCTTCTCTTTTGTGTGGGTGAGGCAGATTACAGCTTTCACTCTGATGCCTGGAATTTCTCAGACTGAACCGCAAGATCTGAAAATGTCATTCTCTTTTCCGCTGACAGGTTGTTTTTCCACATCATTTCTTTTTTGAAACAACGTTCTTCAAAAAAAGAGGACGAATGATGACTGTTTTCAGATGAAAAAATGACAATTCCCATGGAACCTGTTCAACCATATCAATAGGAAGGCTATAATTTTGAGATGAAAACCTCCTGCTTTGTGTCATATATACAGCCAGGCCTAGAATCATTGGAATATGCAGAAAAACAATGCAGACATAATGCCAGATGGGGGATATGGTAATGCCAGATGGGGGCTGCCGATTCGCTTCTGGGCCCAATTCAAAGTGCTGGTTTTGACCTTTAAAGCCCTATACGGCTTGGGGCCAGGATATTTGAGAGACCACCTACTTCTATATAGTCCGGCTCGTCTCCTTAGATCATCAGAGAAGGCCCTTTTGCGGGTGCCGTCGCCCAGGGAGGTGCGAGGGGCGGCGGCCAGAAACAGGGCCTTCTCAGTAGTGGCACCTACCCTATGGAATTCCCTCTCCTTTGACTTACGAACTGCTCCCTCCTTGGACACTTTCCGGCGAGGCCTAAAAACCTTCTTGTTCAAAGAAGCCTTCTGAGCCTCTGCCCTTTTTTTAAACATCTTGCTGGTACAGGTGGGGGGTTTCTGCTATTTTTATGCTCCTGTTTTAATTGTAGCCATGATCTTTTTAATCAATTTTTAGATATTGTTTTTATTAATTTTTATTAATTGTTATTGTTTTAAACTGTGATTGTTTCTATATTGTATTTTTTTGTATGTATTTCTCTTTTTGCTGTAAGCCACCTTGGGTCCCTTCGGGGAGAAAGGTGGGATAGAAATATTGTGAATAAATAAATAAATAAAATATCAATGTTAACAGATGTGTGAGGAAAACATTTCCAGAAGAAAATCTGTAATGTACAATGAGCATGCTATTTAAAAAAACAAACAAAGGAACAAATAACAGGTATTAGGATCCTAAACTTTTCTACCGTTGCATCTTTTGGCATCAGGTTGCTGTGGTGCATACTGAATGACATGTTTTGCAGTGCTATTCTGGAGTTACATGGTGAGATAAATACTGTTCCCCCCCAGTGGGGGGGTACTATAAGTTGCGCATAGGTCTACTCAGCATTACATGTCCATTGGGCTCTAATGCTGCTTCACAGAAGGCACACCAGCTTACTCACCAGTAAGTGCAGGAACTGGGATTCCTGGGTCAGCATAAGGGATAATAAGCAATAGGGATGACTATATTTTTAGCTACATGCGTTTAGGGCAGGGGTTCTCAAACTCTTCAGCGCCACAGTGCACCTCGTCCCCCATGGTGGGTTGCAGCACCAGAATGACTTACAGGGAAGGCGGGGAGGCCTCTTCAAGGTCACACCAGGCTGGCGACCCACTGCACCGGCCTCTGCAAGCAATGCAGAAGCAATGGAGGGTGGGAGGACCCAACCCGCGACCTACCTCATGTGGCCTCCATGACGCACCAAGTGGGTTGTGACCCATACTTTGAGAAACCCCGGTTTAGAGAATTATTTTTGTTTTATTACCTCTTTTCACTCCAAGCTAACCTGCAAACTTCACTGTTGAGGTTTTGTGTGCTTTGCTCTTAAATAGCTTCCCAGCTCCCTCTACTGGGTGTTACTAGCTACTTCATCCAATTTTGATCAAGTGCTTGTGTCCAGCCAGCCAAGCACAGGCAACAGGCATTTTCACCAGCCAGCTTGTTGTCCTTTTCTCCACCCCCTTTTCCCCACTTTGTTTAATTTCTTTTTCTCTTGAATATTTAATAAACTGATTATCTCCTTGCCTGCCTAGTCTATGTTCATGGGTAATTCAATAGATTGTTATGTCTGATTGCTCGCATGAGCTGCTGCAAACAAGAAACAGGAGTTCTGTGGTCTCCTGGGAGGGTTTTTTTTTCCCTCTCTGACTAGTCTCCTTAGTTTGGGATGGTGGCAGTGAATTATTCTACCAGTCTCACTCCCTCTCTCTCTCTCTCTCTCTCTCTCTCTCTCTCTCTCTCTCTCTCTCACACACACACACACACACACACACACAAACACACACACACACACACACACACACACACACACACACACACACACACACACACACGTTGAGGTTTGAAAATGAACCTGATGAATTTACAAGCCAGAACAGAGAAGCAATGCAGTTAGAATAGAAAGTGAAACTGCTGTGTCATGCTGACTCTGCTCAGAAGCTGATGCAATGTGGATGACGTGATCCACAGGTGGGAGATGAGGTAATGCACAAGATGATTGGTGGACAGAAGTATAAAAGTCCTACCTTGCCTTACCATAATTCGCATCCAATTCCTGATTGTTATGCCGTTTGCTGCTCAATTCTGTGATTTGGACCTGGAAAAACTGACTACTCTATTTGTATGCATACTTCAGCAAGGACTGCTGTAAGTTACTTGTACATATCTGTAAATAGACTCTTATCACCTGATTTACGTGTCTGAGTCGTTTTCCTTCTGCCGGGACTGGGGACTGGATGGACTGAATAACTCTGCTGACAACTGATGAAAGGCAGCTGAGCAGAAAACCCCCTAACAAGTGGTTATGGGCCCAGCCAGCTGTTCCACTGCGCTGAATTGAAGCTGTGAAAAGTCGTTGCCTGTGAGACTGGTGAGTCTGAGGCATCTGACGAGTTCAAAGTCCTGCTAAATAGTCCGGTAAGAAGATTTACATCCCTGTCTTGCCCAGGAGGGGCTGTGGACAGTGAAAACAGCAGTATGCAGTCTGTAATTGGGGGAGGATTTCCTCTCACCAGATTAAATGAGACTAATTATCTCTCATGGTCCTTGAAAATGGAAATGTATTTGCGCAGAGAAGGACTCTGGCAAATTGTCGGTGATTCTCCAGCACAAGCAGCTGATGAAGATGAGGACGCTGGAGGAGATCAGAGGCAGAACGAAAAAGCACTGGCCAGCATAATTTTATGTCTGGAAGATAACCAGCTGATGTATGTGTGTGGGCTAACTTCAGCTAAGGAGTGCTGGGATGCATTGAGAGCAATCTACGTAAGAACCACCGCAAGCAGCAAGGTAATTTTAACACGTAAACTATGTCATGCACGGTTGCGTGATGGAGATAAGCTGTCTCAACACCTTCAATTTATCAAGGTAGCCTAGACCTTCCTCGAACTAGAAGAACGAGGTATGGACTTTTCAGAAGCGCATAAAGTTTATGTGCTACTGAGTTCATTAGATGAATCATGGGACACTTTAGTCACGAGCCTTGGGTCCATGCCAGAGGGGGTCCTGACGCTTAGTTATTTATCTGGAAGGCTGCTGGAAGAAGAACAGCGGCGGCAAGAGCGTGCCCGTGCCAAGGGCAGGAACGGCGATGATCCCGTGCCCAGGCAGAGAGGGACTCTGTCACAAGCAACCTGCCCAGCAGATGAGGAGAAAGTGTATGCAGTAAGGTGCTGCTACAAGTGCGGTTCCAGTTCGCATTTACAACGTGACTGCAGTGTCCGGAAAAAGGCAAAGAGAGACCAGCCCAGAGGAAAAGCGCTGCCCAGATCTCTGTGGTCAAAGCAACTGAGAAGAGCTTCAGAGACATGTGGCTGCTGGACAGTGGGGCAAGTGAACACATAGCAAATAACCCAGAACTATTTTCTTCTCTGGGACCTGCCGGCCGTGAACACGTAAGCTTGGCAAATGGAAATTGTGCTAAAATTGCAGGAAAAGGATCTGTGTTTGTGCCATGCCTTAATGAAAATGTAACTATGCTATGTGTCCCAGACTTAGATTATAACTTGCTTAGTGTGTCCAGTCTAGACCACAATGGATATGAGATTATGTTCGCAAAAGGAAAATGCCAAATAAGAACAAATGGTAATATATGTGCTGAGGGCAAGCTGCAAAATAATCTGTATGTGATGCAGCCCAAGTTAGGGGGCATTGCAGCACAGGCTGCAACAAGTAACAAGCCTTACCATGACCAGTGTGTACATTTGTGGCACAGAAGACTGGGTCATGAAAACTTCAAAGTAGTGGAGAAATTGCCCAAGGTAGCAACAGGTGTTAATGTAAAAACGTGCCAGAATTTTCTGGACTGCACTACCTGCAAAGTATCAAAGTCAAAGGCATATCCTGTGAGCAAGAAGAGTAACAGGGTGTCTGAGAGATGCTTTCAGCTAGTTCATGCAGACATTATTGGCCCTCTAAACACCACCCTAGGGGGCGCCAAATTTCTTTTGGTTCTCGTTGATGATTATTCAAGATTCTGTTTTTGTTACCTGTTAAAACATAAGAGTGATGTATGTGAACAATTTAAAAACTTTGTAAGTTTCATAGAAAGACGTTACGATACAAAAGTTTCTGCTTTGCAGACAGACAGAGGTGGAGAATTCATGACTGGAAGTCTCCAGCAGTGGCTAAATAGGAGGGGCATTACCCATAGACTGACAAATCCTTATTCCCCTGCGGAGAATGGTGTTGCTGAGCGCCGGAATGGCGTGTTGCAAACTATGAAAGATTCCCTGTTAATTGACTCAGGGCTAACAAAAGGATATTGGGGAGAAGCAATATTGACCGCAAATTATTTAGTTAATAGGCTGTGGAGTTCAGCTATTAATGAAACTCCCTATTTCCTGCTGTATGGAAAACGCCCATCCCTATCCCATTTAAAGGTTTTTGGATGTTCAGCATGGGTTCATGTTCCCAAGAGCATTAGAAGAAAGGGACAGGCAAAAGCACGAAAATTAACATTTGTGGGGTATCAGCCAAATACCAAAGGGTACAGATTTGTTGATCAGAACAATAAGATAATTATCTCTCGATCTGCCAACTTCTGTGAGCATGAGAACTGGGCAAGGCTACACGGCACTTCTGAGGTTGTTCTACCTAGTTTAAGCCAGCCTGAGACATTGCCAAGGCCACAAAAAGCCCAGGATGCAGAGAGCGATGAAGCAGAATCAACCCCAGAAGATCCAGTGAAAGATGAGCCAGTCACACCACGTAGGTCAGAGAGAGCCAATAAGGGAGTGCCACCACAGAGATACACACCCAGTGAAGGTGTGCTATGTACACCACGAACCCCAAAATTACCAGGAAGTGTTGCAGCTCCCAAAACCTGAGCAAGAAAAGTGGAGAGAGGCCATGCATGAAGAAATGCAAGCCATGCATGCCCATGATGTGTTTACTCCAGTTAAGTTGCCAGAAGGACAGAGAGCTGTGGGGTGCAAGTGGGTATTTAAGAAGAAAGCCTTAGCTAATGGAGACACCAGATATAAGGCAAGATTAGTGGCACAGGGTTTTACGCAAGTAAAACATCTCAGTTATGATGAAGTGTTTGCACCCAGCCTTAGGGGTGAAACTTTGAGATTGGCATTAACATTGGCTGCTACAGGAGAATGTAATGTGTACCATTTTGATATTACAACTGCTTTTCTGAATGCTAATCTAAGTGAAGAAGTTTATATGCTGGAAGCCCCAGGGTATCAATCAAATGAAGTAGGCAGAGTGTATAAATTGAACAAGGCAATTTATGGGTTAAAGCAGTCTGCCAGAAACTGGAATATGTGTCCGGACTCTGCATTAAAGAAACTAGGATTCAAGGGTAGCCTAGCTGACCCATGCCTGTACATAAAGAAATGTGGAAATGAGCAGGTGTTACTCTTGGCTTTTGTTGACGACCTGTGTCTTATAGCAAAGGATAACACCAAAATAAAAGCATTTGCAAAGCAGCTCAACCAAGAGTTTAAACTAAAAGATCTAGGCGAAATAAAAAGCTACTTAGGAGTAGAAATTAGCAAAGTAGAGGGCAAAGGGTATGCTCTAAGTCAAAGAAAGAAAATTGAACAACTGCTCAGAAAGTATGACATGGAAAATTGTAAAAGTGTACTGACTCCTATGACCATTGATTATCAAAAGGTAGATGCAGATGATGAAGTCATGACTCTGTGTGATCAGGAAATGTACCAATCTGCCATAGGGAGTCTACAATATCTAGCACAGTGGTCAAGGCCAGATATAGGGAATGCTGTAAATATTTTGAGCAGGTCTACTGTCCAGCCTACACAAAGACACTGGCTTGGCATAAAACGTGTATTAAGATACCTGAAAGGAACAATGGATCAATGTCTTGTATTAAGTCCCTCTGAGCCTATTGTATTAAAATGTTACGTGGACAGTGATTGGGGAAACAGTGTCCAAGATAGGAAATCTATTTCAGGGCTAATAATTAAGTTTGGAGATGCCCTGGTGGGATGGAAATCCAGGAAACAAACTTCAGTTGCTGTGTCAACTGCTGAAGCAGAATTTGCGGCTCTATCAGAAATGTGTTCCGAGGTTGAATGGTTTGCACAATTGTTAAGAGATTTGTGTATTTTTGTAAAACAGCCAATTCTTGTATTGGAGGATAGCCAATCTTGTATTGAAATGGCACGTAATGAAAGAGTTAAAACCAGAAGCAAGCATGTTGACATAAAATACTGCCGTGTAAGGGAGGCAGTGAGAGATAAGCTCATTGAGCTAATTTATTGCCCATCCGAGGAGAATGTAGCCGATATCATGACCAAACCCTTGTGCGCAGAAAGGCACAAGAAACATGTAGAGAAACTTGGTCTAATGGCTATGTGATCTGTCTAGTTCTGTTGTAAACTGGAGGGGTGTTGAGGTTTGAAAATGAACCTGATGAATTTACAAGCCAGAACAGAGAAGCAATGCAGTTAGAATAGAAAGTGAAACTGCTGTGTCATGCTGACTCTGCTCAGAAGCTGATGCAATGTGGATGACGTGATCCACAGGTGGGAGATGAGGTAATGCACAAGATGATTGGTGGACAGAAGTATAAAAGTCCTACCTTGCCTTACCATAATTCGCATCCAATTCCTGATTGTTATGCCGTTACTCTGCTGCTCAATTCTGTGATTTGGACCTGGAAAGACTGACTACTCTATTTGTATGCATACTTCAGCAAGGACTGCTGTAAGTTACTTGTACATATCTGTAAATAGACTCTTATCACCTGATTTACGTGTCTGAGTCGTTTTCCTTCTGCCGGGACTGGGGACTGGATGGACTGAATAACTCTGCTGACAACTGATGAAAGGCAGCTGAGCAGAAAAACCCCTAACAACACACACACACACACACACACACACACACACACACACACACACACACACACACACACACACACACACACACACACACACACACACACACACCTGTTGGCCCAGTAAATCTAGGAAGCAGTGAGCAGGAAGTAAATCTAGGAAGCAGTGAACAGGAAGGGGCACATGAGCACTAACCACTAGACATTACTTCCCTTGCTCAGCCTGTGGCCTCCAACTTCCTTCCATGACATGGTTGGCTTATTAATCGTGGGATATACTCTTAATAGTGAAACATGATACAACCTGGAAGCACGCAATGGTGGCCTGGATTTTGCACCACCTTAAAGGTTTGCAACTGTTGCAACCGACACGGTTTGCAACTGTGCAAACAGCATTTATCATCTTTATATTAATGGTGTGGTTTTTTCTGTTAAAAAGCAGTTGTTAGATTCTTGATTCACGCTTTTCTTCTAGGTAGGAAGGTGACTAACAATGTCCTCTTAATGATGCTCAAAGTGTGCTATATTCAAGGGCTTGGCATCTGGAGGCCAGCTGCCATTTAGTCAAATGTGAAGCCTAAGGTAATATGGAGTTATGAGCCACATCATGTCTTTCATCCATCACACAAAAGGTCCTTAAGTATATAAATCTCAAGCCCACCTAATTGGAAAATAGATGCTACCGAAGAGAAAACCTTGATGTGGAAGAGTTTGTCCTTTGAAGAACATTGGCTTCCTGAAAATATGGAATAGATTTTCCCAGCCTGTAGTCAAAACATTAAAGTACTAGGGGCCAAAGAGAAGAAAATAGAAGTGAAAATGAGATATGTACAGTCCGTTCTTTCATAGATCTGCTTCTGGCTTCCCAGAAGCATCTTAGTTGGTCATGATGGGCCACAGGATGCTGAACTCGACTGACATTTGGTTTGATCCAGTAGCAGGACCCTCCCTATGAATGGGTTATCCATCATATTCACCAAGAAAGGATGTTGAACTATAAATTGTCAATTCACACAACCAAATTCTGTGCAGAGCATTGTAATGACTGTCTTACAGATGACGAGACATTGAGAATACGAGGGAGCTGACGGCACACATGTCATGGGACAACCAGAAACACAACTATCTGTTGGTCAGTTATAGGGCTTTCTTTGCTTGCTGATGAAGTATTTCTCTGGCTCTGTGAGAAACAGGGGGTGTAACAGGGCTTGTAAAAAGAACCTCAGGTTAAAGGTTAAACTGAGCTGGTGAAGGCTGTGATAAAGTGGATACATTATATGGGCCTTACAGCTGACAGGCAGAGGAGGCAGAGAGTTTTCTCTGTCACAGTAATGTACACTAGCTACTCAAAAATGACCTAAGTCTGGAGGATTAGATGGTTCAGAAGTTCTGTAAACCTGCCATTCTGATTGGTGAGATGACCACTTCCAATTGCTTGTTCAAAATTGCCTCCAAGAGTTCTCTTTTGACTTTTAACTATAGACGTATGGTCAGTAGCTCTGAGAGAGTGGTCACAGACAGGGCCGGCCCATCCATGAGGCCAATTGAAATGGTTGACTCAGGCAGCAAATGGGTGTGGGTGGGTGCCCATCTTTGTCCACTTATGAGTGCTAATGGTGTGGGTGGGTGCCCATCTCTGTCCACTTATCACCATGAGTAAGGGGGGGCAGCATTTGGCATGCTGCCAGTGGTGTCGCTAAGGGGGGCCGGGGGGATGCAATGCCCCCAGGTGACAACTGCAGTCTCCTCATGAGGAGGAGCCGCGGCAGGATGTTTTGCTCCACGGCTGCTTTTTTGCAGCCGGAGGGCTGCATTTGCAGCCGCAGAGCTGAAACACGCCAAAATCGGCACATTTCAAATGAAACCTTCTGGGAGCGGAGGGGGTGGGGCGATGATGCGAAATGCGCTATCGGGCCCCCTCACATGGCCTGCTAGCGACCCAACTACATGCCGCCTCAGATATCAAGAGGAGACACCCCTGGATACAGAGGCTGAGAAAAGGAGGAGAACTAGTAAGAGGAGTTGATTTGGACGTGATTGCTACTGGGATTTGAGAGGCGGTATTGTCAGAAAAAAAAGGCACAAAAGACTGTAAGGCCAGGAGAGGAACTTGTGACTGATAATAACTGAACATGTTGTGGGACAGAGCTAAGAAAGCATTGGCGAGGGGAAGGATGAACATCTGCAGGAAAAGAATGCATGACTGCAGACAGAGTGTGCGCCAGTAGACACTGCCGTCTGACGTGGTCACACTTCCATTCTTTCTCCTGCCCAGTGCCCAAGAGAGTGAATTCAATGGCGGTGTAATGGGAGGAACCTCACAAAATGATGAGGTTACCCTGGCCTGGAGGCATCCTGAGAATGCCTTTTTAGCTGCTCCCATCACCGAAGTTTAGAAAGCCAAAGAAATGAAACCTACATACATATCAATTTGGACTTGCCATGCTAGGCTGTCTCTCTGCCAAAATGGAGTGTTAGCTTTGTCAAGCAGCCCAGAATCCTCACACTGGCTTACAGCATTGTTCATTGCAAATAATTATTTTCCATGTTGTGACTGCAATTATCTTCTGATAGCTTGGTCAGCTGAAGCTTGTATTGCGTTCATGATAATCTGATCAGCAGTGTAAGTGCTAGCCATCAATGAAAGAAAAGTTCACCCCGAATTATCTGTTCAGGATGAAGTCCACATTGCTGGACTGACTCCAAATATATTTCTGAGGAGGCTGGCTGCAAATATGATGATGATGATGATTTCCTGGTAGTGACTTCCTAGTAGTGAAAAAAAAAAATCTTAGAGCCAATTTATTACATTCTAGAAATGCAGATGTGAGAAGAAATGTCAGTAAACCCTAGCTATAGATTTCTACTGTAAAAAAAACTGAAAGCATTGAAGAACGCCAGTTATTTATAATGCTATATTCTCTGTTCCCAGAACCCTGATCACTTGTCCAAATTGAAGTGCTCTTTAAAACTTTTAGCGCACCATTAATTTTAAATTGCTGCATTCAGGAGAGGGCCAGAACTTTCTTCATTTCCAAACCAAAGCACTCTTGAAAATATGGCAGGCAAAAATGACTTTAAATCATTTGCTCTCTTCTGCCAGTATAAAGTTCTGTGTAAACTTTAGTGAATTCCAAAAAAGAAAACATTAGTACTGTACTCAAAACAGGCTGGAGGAAGAATCCCCTACCCACTGGCGTCGCTGTAGGGGGGCGGAGCTCTAAGTTCTGCCGAGGCTCCGACCCTCCATTACACCGGAGCACGAAGCGGCCCCGCCCCCTCGCCTTGAATGGTTCCGAAGGTGAGGGGGCGGGGCCGCTTCGTGCTCCGGTGTAACGGAGGGTCGGAGCCTCGGCAGAACTTAGAGCTCCGCCCCCCTGCAGCGACGCTAGTGCCCCTACCTTTTAGCCTACAAAAGCTCAAGTCCATACTGAGCTTCATGAAAAAAAAATGCAAATCTTTTTAGGAGTGGCGTCCCAAACTTTCACTTTTGCTTTTCACAAAGTTTGGATTTCTATCACTCATTGCATTCAACATTACATTGTTCAGATATGCAATCAAAATATTATTTTTGAAACATTGAGTTTGTAATTAAAAAATACAAAACAGAATATGATCCCTTTGTTATTTTGGGCAAACAAAGCAAAGGTGGGTCTCTCCTGGCTTTGTCCACCAGGCTTCCGGGTGATGTAATAGCCAAGGCTGCAGGGGTGGGGTCACAATAGTCTTATTCTGAGTCCATTCCTCTGACTGGGGGCCCTGTCCAGTGTGTTCCTGTCTGTGAATGTCTTTGCATGATGCTGAAGGGTGAAACAGGATTGGGATTCTATTGGTGCTTCTCTACACTAATTGCAGTTTCCAAATAGTCCTCAATGGCAGCCACACATAAAACATGTTACAGTGATGCCTCGCAAGACGAATGCTTCGCGCAATGAAAAACTCGCAAGACGAAAGCGTTTTGTGAGTTTTTGGGTGACTCGCAAGTCGAATTTTCTTGTGAAAAAGATTTCGTCTTGCGAGGCATCACTTACGAGGCCTCCCCGCGCCGGACGCTCCGAATCACCCCCCCTGCCGCGCCGGACGCTCCGAGGCCTTCTCCTGGCCTCGGAGCCTCCGGAGGATCCTCCTCTTCCGGAGGCTCCGAGGCCGGGAGAAGGCCTCAGAGCATCCGCCCTGTCCGGCTGTCTGGGGGCCTTCTGACGAGGCCCAATGCGGCGATACGCTATTTATTAGTTTTTCGCGCATGCGCGCAGACATTTCTGAAGGCTGCCCTTTTGCCTTCAGAAACGCGCAAGCGCAGAAAAGCTAATAAATAGTGTATCGCCACATTGGGCCTTGTCAGAAGGCCCCCGGACAGCCGGACATGGCGGACGCTCCGAGGCCTTCTTCCGGCCTCGGAGCCTCCGGAGGAGGAGGATCCTCCGAGGCCGGGAGAAAGCCTTGGAGCGTCCGGCGCGGCAGGGGGGGTGACGCGGAGCATCTGGAGCGGGGAGGCCTCGCAAGTGATGCCTCGCAAGACGAAATTATTGGCAAGATGACACGACTCGTGGAACGAATTAATTTCGTCTTGCGAGGTACCACTGTATAATAATTGTCTTGATATCACCAGTGTGTGGACCACTTGGTCAGGTCTGGTCAATTCAGGTAGGGTTGCAGTTAGCACACAAGCCAAAGCTGGGCAAATGCCCCCCTAACTACTACTGCCACCTGATTGATTAGCCAGGAGCAGCAAAGAGTCTAGAAGTACACCAGATGTCCTCACCACCTACACTAGCAAGGAAGTTGAGATTTGTTACATATGTGGTCCAATGCATGCAGATTATTAGAAAAATCTGAAGGGGCAAGGACATCTGTGCATTTCTTGAATGGGGGACTTTAAGGTTTACACCAGAGTTTTCCAACCTGTGGTATGCGTACCACCGGTGGTACTGAGCAACTGCTGGTGGTACGCGACAGGTTGGTCCTTATCTGGTTTTACGATCTCCTGTCTGACTTGCAATTCATCTGACTTGCTGGTCTTGCCTCTGGAACGCTGATCCCCCAAGGCCTCTTATGTAGACAGGTAGTAATTAGCTGCTAGGAGGTCTCTTATCTGCCCTTCCGATCTCTCTTTGAGCTGTTTCTGCTCCTTATCTCCAATTTGTAGTTTCCTATTGCTTCCTATATATACACCACTGAACCACTAGGTGGTGCATGCAAGAAGGAGCAGGCAAGAAAAAAACAGGCAAGCGTTTTATTTCCTATTTCTTTTATTTTATTTCTACTTTCTTATGCTGTATTTGAGCAAGTTGCTCAGATTGCTGTATTTGAGCTGTCTCTGAGCAAGCTGCTGCTCATATTTGTAGAGATTCAAATCAATAGGCATGAATAGGGGATTTTTTTTAGGGGGGGGGGGGGAGAAATGAAACATAACTGTCCTGTGGAAAGATGGGCCAAAAACAAGAGAGACTGAAAACTCGGGATGCATGATATTCTGCTCCTGAACTGAAGCCTATACTGCTCTTTTGGATAAGCTTCCAAAGCAGGAAATGGATCTGCGAGTACTACTGTTTGAAAGAAAGAAAGAAAAAACCACAGGGGTTTAATTGCTGCAATTGCCGATACTATCACCTATCTAGTGCACATATTTATTTAAGTTAAATGTTATAAATAAATTTATATTTATAAATAAATAATAAATGTATTTATTTATTGGCGCAGGTGGTACTTTAGAAAGTTTGACCGTGACAGGTGGTACACCTGGCAACAAAGGTTGGGAACCTCTGGTGTACACCAAAACAGTTAAGATACTTCTAGGCCATCCAGAGAACTGAAATTTGGTGTGCACATAACTCAAGATACATTGAAATCTTCTAAATACCTATATAAAGGTCTGCAAATGGAGCATATTACATATAGCATTTTTTTTACCTGTTATCATTAGGTCCTTGTGGATTTCTTGTTTGAAAATACGGAAATCATCATGGTAAGTTTTTTTCCACACTCTTTTGCCAAAAATAAGATGAAAATACACCCTTCATTCTGGAAGCCCTTGATTCTGGTCTTATAGGCACCAGCATTTGACAGTCTCCAACTTTGCCCCTCTTGGGGGATACAATGGATGGAGCATAGTGGCAATATATTTATTTATTTATTTATTATTTAAAGAATTTATATCCCACCTTTCTCCCAGCAAGGGCACTCAATACTTTTTCCTTCTCTCTTCATACTTTTTCCTTCTCTCTTTATTGTGAGTTGTCATATTCATTTTGTTCAGATGGAGACATTTCACAGAGAAGTAACGCTGTGGAAACAACCACCTTGTTTTTTGTACATCTTGGCTGAGCTGAAACTGCAGGCTGTTGTCTAGCTGGGAGTAACTTACAAAAAGTCCTGCGGGCAGTAAAAAGACCCTGGTAACCAACCATAGGTCAGAGCAATGAATCTTTTGTACCCCCAAGTGACAAGGAGACAACTACCGTATTTATTGGCGTATAAGACGCACTTTTTTGTCTACATTTGTGACCCAAAATAGTAGGGTGCGTTTTATACGCCAATACTAAAAAAATCCCTTTCCCCCCCTTGCCCGTTTTAAAGCATTTTCGGGCTTACCGCGTTTTTCCGGAGCCGGAGAGCTCCCTTGTGCTTTCTTCCCTAACTAATCTATCTGATCTACAGCTGTTTGTCGGGTTTAATTTATGCACGTGCATGAGTTGAGCTTCTCAGCAGCCAGCAGAGGGCGCTGTGCTCAGTTCAGTTCAGCTGAGCTGCAGAGGGCCTAGTCTTTCCAGCTCTCCTGGATGCTGATTGAATGCAGCTTCGGTAAGCTTCTGAACTGGGCCTAGTTGGGGAGGCTTTGGAAACTGCATAGGTGGGGTGGGGTGGGGTGGGGTAAGAGTTGAGTCTGGGTTGTTGTTTTTTTTGTACTTTTATGTTTTTTACTTTGGAAACTGTGCATGGGTGGGTTGGGGGAAAAGAGTTTAGTCTGGGGGCTTTTTGTACTTGGGGTATATGTTTTTTTACTTTGGAAACTGTGTATGGGTGGGTTGGGGGGAAAGAGTTGAGTCTGGGGGGGTTGTACATGGGATTTATGTTCTGGTGCATTTTGTTCATGTGTCTTATTGCTATGTTTTTAAAAGAGATCCTGGTATTTTTGTGCAATTTATGTAAATTAGCTAATTAAGCAGCCAAGCAGTAAGTGGCCCAAAAATGCTTTAAATCTTTTTTTCTTGAAACCCAGGGCCAAAAGGAAGGTGCGTCTTATACGCCGGTGTGTTTTATACGCCGATAAATACGGTAATTGATTCTATCATCTCATAAGAATGTAAAAGAGCCCTGCTGGATCAAGCCAAAGGCCCATCTGGTTCAGCTTCCTGTATCTCACAGTGGCCCAACCAGATGCCTCAGGGAGCACACAAGACAACAAGACACTTGTATCCTGTATATCTATGGCCTCTTTTTCTGGTGGGGGTGCTTGCAGGATTGTTGTGGAATTTTGGAAAAGGTGTTACAGCTCAAATAATATACTGTAGTGCTCAAAGCACTAATTAACAATATTTATATACCGATTTCAACAAAAAGTTCACAAAGCGGTTTACAGACAAAATCAAATGATTAAATGGCTCCCTGTCCCAAAAGGGCTCACAATCTAAAAAGATGCAGAACATCACCAGCAAACAGCCACCAGAAAAGACACTGTGCTGGGGTGAAAGGGGGGCAGTTACTCTCCCCCTGCTAAATAGAAGAGGAGTACCAATTGAAAAAGTGCCTCTTGCCCAGTTAGCAGGGGTGAAATCTCTCTGATAATCAATGGGAAACTGCATCAGTACTCCAAATCTAATTATGGAATGGTTAATATCTGTAGATGCCTTAACTGTATAGCACACCAGTTAGTTAGCATAGTTAATATAACCGATAAATGGCCACAGGCATATGAATAATTCACTGGTTCAAAACAATAATAATTCAGACAGGAGTCTCTGAGTCACAGTGTCCCTCAGGGCTATACATCAGGTAATGTAATTTGTTCTGTCCCTTTGTCATCAACTTTTATGTTTCTAAGGATTACATACAAGCATTGTCAGGAATGCTTATTTTTCTGAATCACAACCACCTCCACCTGTCAGATGTACCAGGAACAGTTGCATTCTGAAGTCAAACACATGCAAATCACTGGTGTCGACGGGGGGAAGCGGGGGGCGGGCCGCCAGGGGGCGTCGCGCGTCTAGGGGTGACGTGCGTTGTCGCGACGCGACTGATGCAAATTCATCATATGGCATGTAGTTTTTCTTCTGTGATGAAAAAATATTAATGGGCAACATTTTATTATGAAACATGTTTATGTTACAAAATCTGGAATATTTTGGCAAGTAATGATATGATGGCATTAGGAGCAGCATTGGGAGAAAGAGAGGCAAGAAGGGGTTAAACAGCAATGGAGCAATGTCTGCAAAGTGAACAGTGTGATAAGACTGTTGAACTGGGAATAAGGAGACCTGGGTTCAGGTTCCCACTGAGCCGCAAAGCATATTAGGTGGTCTTATACAGTGCTGGAGCCAGATTGCAGTGAGGAGCCTTGGCAAAGCCATGCACTTAGATGTTCCCATGGTGCCTCCCCCTTAAGGGCGACGCGCGCCCCCGCTCTGGGGTGCCCCATGGCCATGGGTGCTACCAATGCCACTACTGCTCTGGGTTCAGGGGTCAACCCAGTCAGTGGAGCCCTCTGATGAAGCTGATCCCTTGGCCAGTGCTTAGACCTTGACCACTCAATCTAATGCACCACATGAATTACAGTACCGTATGGTTAGAATAAAACGGAGGAAAGCCATGTATGCAGCTTTGGCCTATATATATAAAGGTAAAGGTGACCCCTGACAAGTAAGTCCAGTCGTGTCCGACTCTAGGGTGTGGTGTTGTTGTTGTTCAGTCGTTAAGTCGTGTCCGACCCTTCGTGATCCCATGAACCATATCCCGCCAGGCCTTCCTATCCTCCCCTATCTTCCTGAGTTCGTTCATTTTCATGTTTGTTGCATCGGTGATGCTGTCTAACCATCTCATCCTTGGCCTTCCCCTTCTCCTTTTGCCTTCAATCTTTCCCAGCATCAGAGTCTTCTCCAGAGAGTCCTCTCTTCGCATTAGGTGGCCAAAATATTTCAGTTTCAGCCTTAGTACCTGTCCTTCCAGGGAACAGTCAGGGTTGATTTCATTTAGTATTGACTGATTTGATCTCCTAGCAGTCCAAGGGACTCTCAGGAGTCTTCTCCAGCACCACAGTTCGAAAGCATCTATTCTTCGGCGCTCATCCTTCCTTATGGTCCAACTCTCGCAACCATACATTGCTACTGGGAACACCGTCGCCCTGACTATACGAACTTTTGTTGGCATGGTGATATCTCTGCTTTTTATTATGCTGTCTAAGTTTGCCATAACTTTCCTTCCAAGGAGTAAGCGTCTTTTAATTTCATGGCTGCTGTCTCCGTCTGCAGTGATCTTGGAACCCAGAAAAGTAAAATCTGTTACTGCTTCCATTTCTGCTCCTTCTATTTGCCAGGAATCGATGGGACCAGATGCCATGATCTTAGTTTTATTAATGTTGAGTTTCAAGCCAACTTTTGCACTCTCCTCTTTCACTCTCATCAAGAGGCTCTTTAGTTCTTCTTCACTTTCTGCCATTAGGGTGGTATCGTCTGCATATCTGAGGTTGTTGATATTTCTCCCGGCAATCTTGATTCCGGCTTGTGATTCATTCAGCCCTGCATTTCTCATAATGTACTCTGCATATAAGTTAAATAAGCAGGGTGACAATATACAGCCTTGCCGTACTCCCTTCCCAATTTTGAACCAATCAGTTGTTCCATGGCCGGTTCGAACTGTTGCTTCTTGACCCGCATACAGGTTTCTCAGGAGACAGGTAAGGTGGTCTGGTACCCCCATCTCTTTAAGAATTTGCCACAGTTTGTTGTGATCCACACAATCAAAGGCTTTTGCGTAGTCAATGAAGCAGAAGTAGGTGTTTTTTTGGAACTCTCGTGCTTTCTCCATGATCCAGCGCATGTTGGCAATTTGATCTCTAGTTCCTCTGCCTCTTCGAAACCCAGCTTGTACGTCCGGTAGTTCTCGGTCCACGTACTGCTGAAGCCTAGCTTGTAGGATTTTGAGCATAACCTTGCTAGCATGTGAAATGAGTGCAATTGTACGGTAGTTTGAACACTCTTTGGCACTGCCCTTCTTTGGAATTGGAACGTAAACTGACCTTTTCCAATCCTTTGGCCACTGCTGAGTTTTCCAAATTTGTTGGCATATTGAGTGCAGCACTTTCACAGCATCATCATTTAGGATAATTTTAAGTAGCTCAGCTGGGATATTATCATCTCCACTAGCTTTGTTGTTAGTAATGCTACCTAAGGCCCACTTGACTTCACTCTCTAGGATGTCCGGCTCTGGGTCAGTGACCACACCAGCGTGGTCATCAGGAACATTAAGATCTTACTTGTATAGTTCTTCTGTGTATTCTTGCCATCTCTTCTTAATCTCTTCTGCTTCTGTTAGGTCCTTGCCTTTTTTGTCCTTTATCATGCCCATCTTTGCACAAAACGTTCCCTTGATATCTCCAATTTTCTTGAAGAGATCTCTAGTCCTCCCCATTCTGTTGTTTTCCTCGATTTCCTTGCATTGTTCATTTAAGAAGGCCTTCTTATCTCTCCTTGCTATTCTCTGGAACTCTGCATTCAGTTGTTTATATCTTTCCCTTTCACCCTTGCTTTTTGCATTCCTTCTTTCCACAGCTATTTGTAAAGCCTCATCTGACAGCCACTTTGCTTTCTTGCATTTCTTTTTCTTTGGGATGGTTTTAGTTGCTGCCTCCTGTACAATGTTACGAACTTCCGTCCATAGTTCTTCAGGCACTCTGTCTACCAGGTCTAATGCCCTAAATCTATTCTTCACCTCCACTGTATACTCATAAGGGATATGGTTTAGGTCATATCTGACTGGTCTAGTGGTGTTCCCTACATTCTTCAGTTTAAGTCTGAATTTTGCAATAAGAAGCTCATGATCTGAGCCACAGTCAGCTCCAGGTCTTGTTTTTACTGACTGTATAGAGCTTCTCCATCTTTGGCTGCAAAGCACATAATCTATCTGGTTTCGGTATTGACCATCTGGTGATGTCCATGTGTAGAGTCGCCTCTTGTGTTGTTGGAAAAGAGTGTTTGCTATGACCAGCGTGTTCTCTTGACAGAACTCCGTTAGCCTTTGCCCTGCTTCATTTTGCGCTCCAAGGCCAAACTTGCCTGTTGTTCCGTTTATTTCTTGATTTCCTACTTTAGCATTCCAGTCTCCTATGATGTAAAGGACATCTTTTTTGGGTGCTAGTTCTAGAAGGTGTTGTAGGTCTTCATAGAACCGGTCAACTTCATCTTCTTCGGCATCAGTGGTTGGGGCATACACTTGGATTACTGTAATGTTGAATGGTTTGCCTTGGATTCGAACTGAAATCATTCTGTCGTTTTTGAGGTTGCACCCCAGTACTGCCTTTCCCACTCTTTTATTGACTATGAGGGCTACTCCATTTCTTCTAAGGGATTCATGCCCACAGTAGTAGATATGATGGTCACCTGACTTAAATTCGCCCATGCCCGTCCATTTTAGTTCGCTGATTCCCAAGATGTCAATGTTCAATCTTATCATCTCATTTTTGACCACATCCAGCTTGCCTTGATTCATAGACCTCACATTCCATGTTCCTAAGCAGTATTGCTCCTTGCAGCATTGGATTTTCCTTTCAACCTCAGACACATCCACAGCTGGACATCCTATTGGCTTTGGCCCAGCCGCTTCACTCTTTCTGGGTCTACTTGAAATAGTCCTCCGCTCTTCCTCAGTAGCATATTGGACACCTTCCGACCTGAGGGGCTCATCTTCCGGCGTCATATCTTTTAGCCTTTTGGTACTGTTCATGGGATTTTCTTGGCAAGGTTACTGGAGTGGGTTGCCATTTCCTTCTCCAGTGGATCACTTTTAGTCAGAACTCTCTGCTACGACCTGTCTGTCTTGGGTGCCCCTGCACGGCATAGCTCATGGCTTCATTGAGTTACGCAAGCCCCTTCGCCACGACAAGGCAATGATCCATGAAGGAGTCTAGGGTGTGGTGCTCATCCCCATTTCAAAGCCGAAGAGCCAGCGTTGGCCTAGATGCCTTTAAAAGGGGTTTGGACAGATTCATGGAGGAAAAGACCATCACAGGTTACAAGCCATAAGCAACCTCCTGGTTTTTAGAAGTGGGTTTTCTCTGTGCCAGGTGCAAGGGAGTGTCAACGGGAAACAGGTTATCTTGCCATGAATAAATAAATAAATAAATCACGAAAATCGCCCCCCCCCAAATCGCCACATCTCACCTAAGGTTGATTCCTCAATTTACATTTTGTACTCAGTTCATAGATAATACATGTACATCTCATTGGAGACCCTTTTCTATGTGCCCTCACCTGAAAACGGGAGAGGGGCTTTTCGGTAGTTGACAGACTGACTGTCGAGCCCCTTCCCAAGGGAGATCTGCTTGGTCTTCTTATTACTATCCTTCAGCCACAAGACAAACCTGTCCTGTTCACTTGTTGCTTGTTGATACTTTCATTTATTTATTCTAGAGATTGGTCCAAGTATTATCTTGCTTGTTTGTTTTGGTAAGTGTTTGATGGTGTAGTGGTTTGGGAGTAGGACTTAGACCTGGAAGATCCAGGTTCAAATCCCCGCTCAGCCATGAAGCTTCCTGGGTGACCTTGGGCCAGTCACTATCTCTCATCCCCACCTACCTCACAGGGTTGTTGTGAGAACAAAAGGAGGGGAGGAAATATGTACACCACTCTGAGCTCCTTGGAGGAAGGGCGGTATAAAAATGTGAAAAATAAATAAATAAAATAAATTACTACCTGCTGAATTGCTGTTTTTTATCCATCTTATTTGCATCAGTCTGCTGTCCATTTTTATTTTTTTTTAAACAACGATTGCTGTTAAAGTACTTTTGGTGCCATTTGGTAAGAAGGCAGAATATAAAATAAAATAAAATAATAATAGTGAGCCCTCAGTGGAACCAACCTGATCTAAACTAGCATCACCACACTAGGCCCTTGGGGGACAGGAGATCAGGGAAGCGCTTGTAAAACGATACTCTTACAAATACTCTTTTTCTTTCTCCTGCTAGTGGACATGCCAGGAGTGTTATGTTCAAACGCTCCCTGGCTGAGGGAACCTTTCACGATCGATAAGCTCCACACATTTGTTGTGCTGAACTAATCCAGTTGTGTCCCTTCTATTCGGAACGAGAAGCTGTGCTGCCAACTGCCCTGTTGTGGGAGATGCTTAGAAGGTTTTGTTGAACCACTCCTGACATTCACCGGCTGCAGAGTTTAAAGGCTTCCTACTGCTGCTTCTGTCAGAGTGAATCAGCAGGTCTGCAGATTCAGTACAACAAGGGAGGCAGATGGTGATTCAGCTACAGATGGCGCCTCCTTAAAGGGCATTCGAGAGGGGAAGTGACAATGGGACATGGAGAACTGACTGCCCTTCCTCCCTATACAACTGTCATATCCTTTTAAGAGATATTTTGGGTCAAGGGCAAGAAAGTGCAGATCATGAGACTTTGTTTCCCCTGCCCTAGGCCCAGCCTCCATCTTCACACAGTGGTAGTGAGGGAGGAAGCGAAGTCTGGAGCTGCGACTCAGTGGTGGAAGGTGGTCTTCCTCTTCCAAGGTGAGCCAAGTAACCTGTTCTCCTCAAGCAAGATCAGACAGAATGACAGCACAGTCAAACCGGGCAACCAGAATGTTATGTTGCGTGGAGATTTTTATGACTGGATATGATTGCAATTGTATTGGGAAGTATGGGTTCCATAGCCATGTATACAATTTAATACGAAGAAATAAAATCCTTAAAACCGCAGTTGTAGTTCAATGAGTTCTTTAAGTTTTTTTAAAAAATTAAAATTTTTTTAAAGAACTCATTGAACTACAACTGCGGTTTTAAGGATTGTATTTCTTCGTATTAAATTGTATACATGGCTATGGAACCCATACTTCCCAATTTGTTGTTGTTGTTCAGTCGTTAAGTCGTGTCCGACCCTTCGTGATCCCATGAACCATATCCCGCCAGGCCTTCCTGTCCTCCACTATCTTCCTGAGTTCGCTCATTTTCATGTTTGTTGCATCGGTGATGCTGTCTAACCATCTCATCCTTGGCCTTCCCCTTCTCCTTTTGCCTTCAATCTTTCCCAGCATCAGAGTCTTCTCCAGAGAGTCCTCTCTTCGCATTAGGTGGCCAAAATATTTGAGTTTCAGCCTTAGTACCTGTCCTTCCAGGGAACAGTCAGGCTTGATTTCATTTAGAATTGACTGATTTGATCTCCTAGCAGTCCAAGGGACTCTCAGGAGTCTTCTCCAGCACCACAGTTCAAAAGCATCTATTCTTCGGCGCTCATCCTTCCTTATGGTCCAACTCTCGCAACCATACATTGCTACTGGGAACACCATCGCCCTGACTATACGAACTTTTGTTGGCATGGTGATATCTCTGCTTTTTATTATGCTGTCTAAGTTTGCCATAGCTTTCCTTCCAAGGAGTAAGCGTCTTTTAATACTTATAATAAGAGTAATACTTCCCAATACAATTGCAGAATGTTATGGTTGGGTGGTGGACGCTGGGATGCCAGATGGGCTAAAATGGCAGCTTTAGACTCCAATCAGCTTTAATCCAAGTACTTCAGCATAACTGGCTTGTTTTTACATGGAGTAGAGATCTGACATATTAGATTTTTTGATCTATTGCTCTTTACGTTTTATGCTAGTTTTATGCTATGACTTTAACTTCAGTGGCACAAAACATTCATATCGCATCTGCTACACCAATGGAGGGAGAAGATCAGGGCACAATACTGTACTGTACCATAGCGAGGAGCTATGTTGTCCTGTTTTACCAACATGGAAGTCTGGTGCCTAATTATATCCTCTGTTGCTGCTGCACAGCAATGCGTAGGATTGCGTAGGATCTACAAAATATCCAACCCAAACAACGAGAACAGGTTCACACATGTTCGTCACATCCTAACTGCAACATTACGTGACGACTTGCATGCGTGAGTGGGCTAACAAAGATATAACACCCCAGACAGACACAACATTGGGTCCCTTTGGGGAGAAAGGCGGGGTAAAGATACCGTAAATAAATAAAATAAATAAACATTCATATCACTTCAAATGCTTTCTAATGGTGCCAGCTTGCCCATACAGCTACTGGTTTTCGAGGATCAGTTCATACGCTCTTATATTCTCTACACAGAGTGACCTCAACACCCCAGCATGAAAAGAGTAACGTATTAGTCATAAGAACATAAGAACATAAGAAGAGCCCTGCTGGATCAGGCCAAAAGCCCATCTAGTCCAGCTTCCTGTGTCACACAGTGGCCCCACCAGATGCCTCAGGGAGCACAAGACAACAAGATAACCTGTTTCCTGCTGCCACTCCCTTGCACCTGGCACAGAGAGAGCCTACTTCTAAAGCCAGGAGGTTGCTTATGGCTTGTAACCTGTGATGGTCTTTTCCTCCATGAATCTGTCCAAACCCCTTTTAAAGGCATCTAGGCCAGATGCCATCACCACATCCTGTGGCAAGGAGTTCCAAAGATGAATTACACGCTGGGTAAAGAAATACTTTCTTTTGTCTGTTCTAACTCTCCCTCCACTCAATTTTAGTACATGTCCCCTGGTTCTGGTGTTGTGCGAGAGGGAGAAGAATTTCCCTCTATCCACTCTCTCCATCCCATGCATAATTTTATAAGTCTCAATCATGTCCCCCCCTCAGGCGCCTTTTTTCTAGGCTGAAAAGCCCCAGACGCTGTAGCCTTTCCTCATAAGGGAGGTGCTCCGTGTAGTCAGTGTGTCCGTGTTGACAGATGCCTCTTCCAATTGGCAATGTGCATGAGAGCACTTAGCTAAACACTGCGTCACTACAGCTGCAGAGAGCTTCTAAGAAGCCGCACTTGTTAACATAGTTACATTGTCTCATATGCTACTTCTTCCATGCAGCTCCATCTATGGGGTCACTCTATGGAAATAAATCATATATATCTGAACCAGCCCCAAGTGTTCAGTAATCGTGGCTGCGTGTTTGTTTTTTTTCTCCCTCCAGCACGCTCAGGTCGCTTTTTTTTTTCTCGCCTCTAGCACGCACACCACACTAGCAGTTTGAACTGCGAGCTTGAAGCTAGAAAAGATGGTGGCCTCATGCGCCAATAGGAAGGCTGCTTGGCTGCAAAGGAGCTTGGGAGATGTAGTACGAGGGACAAGGAAGTAAGAGCGATCTTTTCAACGGAGGCTCATGTCTAACAGGATTCATTCAAAGCAGCTAAGGTGACTTGCAACACTTCCTTATCTTCAGATTCCCATCCAGCTCTTGTAAATAAAGATTTAATGCCATAAAGCACCCTGAACTAAAATAAGACACCATTTTGTCGTTTTTAAAATGAGCCGCGCTTGAGCATGCTAGAGGCATGCCAGAAACATAACTTCCTCCTATTTGGTATGAGAAAAACAAACGCAGCAAAAGTGGAAAAAGTGTAGAGAAATCCAGCAATATGCATGCATGTGTGGACCAACTCTTAGACTTGCCAAGTTCTCTGCAAGTCGAACATTTTCTCAACAGAGGAATGACTTCTGTGAAGAGTGTTTCTTTCATGATGACAGAAACTTGAGAAATTTACCAGCTTGGTTATGATGATGTTGACACACAACATCACATTTTAATTCAATGATACATTTCTGAAATGTAATCAGCACAAATTTCCTGCAAGTTGTATATCACAGGAAGATCTATGAAATGACACTGGTTGCAAATGGGATGGTTATTTTTTCTTATGAGTTTGCCACAAATAATGGTTATTTTTTCTTATGAGTTTGCCACAAATAATGGTGAAGCATTATATGGTATCTAAATGAAAAGCTGAAAAGGACAGAAATATTGACAAGAATCAAGAATCACTTAGCTGCCCTAAACAGAAAGTTCAAAGCTGATTGCTGTTATTACGGATCCTGGATTGAATTTCCTAATCATAGATTTATTTCCCTAGACTCCTCGTCCTGATTTACAGTGTCACAATGGCATGATCCATGCGGCTTTGGAAATATTTCAAAGAAAGTGACCTTGCTGGGTACCATAAGCCCTTCTCTGTCTGCTCCGTGATACATTTGACATTCATGATATGACTGACAGCCTGGGGCGGAGGGGGGGGGGCTTAAAGTGAGAATGCCAAGCAGGCACCACTTGAAGGCCTTACTTAATGTTTCTTGCATAAAAAAAATGGCAGAACAGTATTCAAAAAGAGTCTGCCAGGAGGAAAGCAAGTTTGGAAAATGTCAGCTTTGTAATGAATGGCATGTCACATCACCTTGTACAAACTGGTCGCTCCACTAACAAAAGGGCATGGACATAGTGTTGTGGCTACTCAGTTCCATGTGCAGTGACAACACTGGGAAACAAATCAATCAAAGGACGTGGATAGTACTCAGTGCAAGTGCTGAGTTCAGGCAGGATTACGAAATGCAACATTCCAAATTAAGGGCCAGTTTGCACTACCATTGCAATGGTAGTGCAACATACAACATACCATGTATACTGTATAATGCATATACTGTATAATGCATACACTGATCCATTAAAACAATTAGGTTTGAAGTGTATACACTTTAATTTGTTTTACCTTCTGTATATTTCAAAAACATGCTTTGGAGATCCATGATTGCCCTGGATTCCTACAGGATGTTTCCTGAGCATACAGAAATTTAAGAAGGCCTATATACGGTTTCAAATGTTACCATTTTAATGAACAAACAAGATGGGTTTATGATGAATACTCACAATTGCAATGTGAAACCCACAATATCATATATACTACATTTATCTAGTCCAAACCTCTTCCTTCACCATTGTCCTTCCTTTGTAATGTAGAAAACGTAAGCCTGCTTTGTTTCCAATACAGGATGTAGCACATGATTGGATTTTGATAAATGTCAGAAACACAATAGTTATGTTGACCTAGTCAAGTCCCCTGTAACCAGTAGCATAGCCATGGGGGGGGGGTGTTTCAATAAGTGTTGCATGGCGTTACACGGAGGTGCAAAATGGCCCCTCCCACTCGACATCAAAGCCAGTCCGGCAGCAAAGGCAGCGTTGCGTTCACTGTTGGACTAGCTCTGTCTGCGAGTGGGAGGGGCCACTTTGCACCTCCGTGTAACGCCGTGCAACACTTACCGCGCCGCCACCCCTCTGGCCTCGCTACTGCCTGCAACATCAGGGTTCTCTAACACTCCATCCAATCTCTTCTTGGAAGCCTCTTGAGAAAGAGATTCCACAATATTCTTGGGAAACTTGTTCCGTTTCCTTACCATTCTTGCAGGTGGGAAATATGAGTGTGTAACACTGCAAAAAAAAGTCACACATTCCACAACCCTGACTAGGGTTTAAACCAGGAATTTATTTTTTGAGCAGACATTGAACAATCACAGAGTTAAGACAGCCCTACCTTCTGTCTTTCTTGATGGGAAGCGAACAACCAATATCAACACGAGGACCCAGCTTTTCCTTAGCTGACTTTCACCACTCAGGGCGCAATCCTATCCAATTTATGCCACCAGTGTAACCCAGCGGTGCAGCAAGAATAGGAGGCCCCAGAACGGAAAGGGGATTCAAATCCCCTTTGAATTCCCCTTTTGGAGGGGATTTGAATCCCCTTTCCGTTCTGGGGCCTCCCGTTCTCGCTGCACCGCTGGGTTACACCGGTGGCATAAGTTGGATAGGATTGTGCTGCCCGAATGGGTATAGATCTAATGTAACCCTGGTATCCCTTCAGTTTTGGGAAGCAACATGAAATTGGCCCAACAGAACCTCAGAAACCAGCATACTGGCTCTCTTGGATACTATGATTCACATATGGTTAGATTTTGGAACAATCTTCGCCATCCCAAGTAGTTGGATGAGAAAGAATTTCAAACCCTTGGAGTAAGCTCCATTGAATACAGTAAAATTTACTTCCAAGTAAAACCACATAGGATTGTGCTATATATGACACATGTGCAATCTGGACTATATTGTTCATTAATGATACATACTTTAAGCGACAGCCTGACTGAAAAATTAATTCATGGTCAATGTATTAGACTAGACTGTCAAAGTAATGGTTATGAAACTAAACAAAAGTTCTTGATTGAAGTGGCAGCAATTTATCAGGAGACTTTATAAGCACGCTTACTTGACACCTCAAAAAGGCTTTAATTTTATTTAATCAAAAACAATAAGGTAAACAAAAAAGAGCTTACTCCATTAAGGATGCCACTTTGCAAATTGCCTCTGATTTTTCAGGGATGGCAAATTAAAATATTTAGAAATGTATAAGCAAAACTAATTTCAAAGATAACTATAAAGTATTTAAATATTTATGATCCTTTTTAAAACTTTCTTCACATCAAGATTAGGACTGACAAGTAAAATTAAGCATAAAGGCTGGTTATTGAGCAATTTGCTGTGATTTTCAATCAAAAACAGTCTCAGAGCCCAATCCTATCCTTTACACCCCCTGCCGATGCAGCAGCACCAAAATGGCAGCCGCTGCGTCCTTTGCGGGGGTGGGACTGAGAGGATGTTTAATCCCCTTATCCCTGCATAAGCATCATGGCTCGCAATGGGTCTCCTCGGGCCTATGCTAGCAATTTTGCTAGTGTAAATCCAAGGAGAGAAGAGGGGCGGGGAGGCTGCAGGGAAGGGGGAATAGGATCCGGTGTGGGTCTTCCATTACGGAGCCTCCCCCTCCCGTAGCATCCCCACCCACACCCGTTACACCCCCTCCCTGCCCCCGTTCTGCCTTCCCCCCACCTTCCCGCAGGCTTACCTTTCCCGGCTTGCATCCAGACGTCCTCTGGCGCAGCTGGGAAGGCGGAGGCCTTCCCATTGGCATCTCTGGCAGCACACTAATCAACGCACTGTCATGGAGGCTTTTGCAACTGGCGCAGACTGCTTTACAGAGGCACGCTGCCATCAAGCGACGTGCTTGGGATGGTGCTCACAGGCATATTCATGTGCATTGTTGGCCTTTTGCTGCAGTCTTACACCCTGTTAAATAACTTAAAACTGTGCAAAATACTTATTTGGAAGTCAGTTCCACTGAAATCAAGGGCACTTTGGCCTGGTTCACACCTGAGGACAGGCCCCAGCAAGTGCTTCAGAATGGGACCACTACTGGTCTGATAACTGGGTAGAGTTTACATGAAAATGCAATTTGTGTTGAACCAGAGTCTCTATACGGGGCTAGTCTATGCAACATTTTAAGGATCATGGTGGCACTTTTTCAAATCACCACATTGCAGTGACCGCATATACACCTTCATGGGGATGCATCTTATGAACAGCAGTTCCGTATAAATACTACCTAGCTATGAACTATACGGCTATGAACTGGTGCTATGAACTGTACAACAGCCCCATGTGCTCTTGAGGTGAATCAGAGTGTCAACTGGTGCTGACTTTGGAGTAAATATGGTGATTATCAGGCTGTTGAAATCAATAGGATGTGAATGCACATTCCTGGTTGTCAGCCTGCAGACTTCATCTACCATCATCACTAGGAAATCTGTCAGCTATTTAAAGATAGCTATGGCTTGTTTTTCACTATTTACATCCAGCTGGGAATGAAAGAGAATGAAAGAAACAATTTTCCTGAAATCCACTTTTCTTATAACAGGAGACCAAAAACAAACAAACAAACAAACAAAAACCCGCCATCACCAACCACCCACCTCTTTGGAAAGTTCCCTGTTGTTTTTATTTCTTTTAGCATTATCTCAACAACATAATGACAACTCAGCATCAAACTGGGGAATATTTATTTTTATCTCCTTTCTTGATTCATTAGACTACGACTGTGCCTCTATAATAAGGCACTTGTTGAGGAATCCGATTGTTGCCGCTGTGGTGAATTTGATGCGACACTCAGACATATGCTTTGGTCTCGTGTAGTGATACAACCCTTCTAGATGGGGGTTGTCAGTTGCGTTAACTGGGTGTCAGAGCAACCATTGTTTGTGGATATACATATTCTCTTGAATTACAGTACTTACCTACTACATGGAAAGTGTCTGAAGGACACCAAAAACGGACTCTTTGTGCCCTTACTGTAGCCAAAAGACTTATATTGAAAGCTTGGAAAGACAAGTGCCCACCCACTATTTCTCAATAGTACTGAGGACCTTTTAACTCTTATCAATATTTGAATCTGTTGCCTATAGAAGACAATTTCTTATGTATAAATTTTTAGGCATTTGGAAGCCCTTCTTAGAAATTTATGTATAGATTTTTCAGTTATGCTTTATATATGGCTATAATTTTTATGTTTATGGATTATATTTTTATTTTTTCCCTTTATTTTTTTCCTCGTATAGTTTTTCTGTTTTGTATTCAATATTCTGTTTAATGATTATATTACTGTATTGTTTTACTTATTAATAAAGGATTTTTTTTTTAAAAAAGAAAAAATATATGGCTGTCTTATGGCAGATTTACGGCCCAATCTTATACTAAGAGTACAACAGCAGAAGTCGCTTTCTGTTGCTATAAATGCAGCAGTGCCGCCACAAATGGTGAGCCTCTGTCAGGTGATTTGGAGCCACAAATGGAACCAGTTGGCAGCTCCACTCACCCACCACCGCTCACCATCTGCTGGTCCATGCTGACCCAGGTAAGTCAACAGAGGGGGCATATTATGGTTGGGGGGGAGGTTCAAGGAAGGTATGGATAGGGAGGGGACGGAGCAGAGGTGGTTTGGGAAAACCAGATTGGAGAGTGATTGGAGGGGGTGGATCCCAGCAGCAGAAACTATTCTCAATTCCCCCCCCCCTCTCCTTGAACTTATACCAGCTATATAGCTGGCCTAGGCCCAAGGGGACCCACAGGTCCCACAAGGCCTACCAAGGGGTAAGTAAAAAACATTTTTACTTATCCCTTGTGGTCCTTCTTTTTATCGTCCGCCACCATAGCATGCAGTGTATGCTCCATTGGCGTGGGATAGGATTGGCCTCTGAAACTATTGTGATAAAACATATGACATGAAAAGCTCCTAGACAGCCACTCAAGAATTGTTCTATCAAAGGAAGCTTATTAAATCCAGGTAATTGATAACGAGTTTGTGATCCCTTAAGACTCTTCAGTTCAAGGTGATTAAAGACTGGGAAAATGTGGATGCCCAGACTTACTTGGTGCATGCTTACATGTGGATCGATTACATCCCAATGCTTATTAGTGAAACCAGCCCAGATCTAGCTGTCATGGCGTGTATTTTATGTGACTGATGCTCTGGGTGGGGATGAGGATTCTTATCTCAATCCACCAAATTCAAATGTTGGATGGACTCCAGATAAGCATTGGAATGTTAATGCACATCTGCATTTTAAAGCTGACCCAAAGATATTATTTTAGCCTTTTGTTCTATTACATAAAATACACTGTGTAACAAAATTCGAACAAATTTATGTTTAGCTGAATATTTTGATGTATCTTTATTAATGTTGGTGCGAGGATTTCAAAACTGCCACTATTTTGGCATAGCATCAATAGTTCAGCCACAATTCACGCTACTCAGTGAGAGCTTACAACCTCTTGTTGCGGCCATGTTTACCCTGGTGTAAAGGCGAATGACAGTGTTTCAGTACCAACACAAAATTTAATATAACTAAAACAGGTTTGATGATTCCAAAAAACCAAGAGTACCATTGGAATCAGCAACGCTGAAATGTATAAGAAACATTTAGAAATAAATATTTTTAAAAATGGTGTTACATTGTATATTAACAGCCCAATCCAAACTAAATGCCCCCACTGATGCAGCTGCACCAAGGAGATGCTCACTGCATCCTGTGGGGGGGGGAGGTCTCTTCCACTGTCCCTATGAGATTCCTTGGTCCTGGAACAGTGATTTTGCTGGTACAGGACAGAGGTGCATAAGGGCAATGGAAAGAGACAGGAGGATAGGATTTGGCCGCATGCTTATGCTGCCGAATCTGCCTCTTCCTCCTTTGTTCTACATTCCTCCCTAGCCCCACCCTCTGCCCAGAAACTCCTCTGTTCCACCCCTCCCATCCCCATTCCTCCTACCGCCTGCCCCCACTGCCACCTTACCTCACACCAGCGGATGGTGGCCTGGCCGCCGGCCCATGCACATGGCCACCAGCAGCGATTGCACTGGTGACCTGCTGCGCTAGCCAGTGGTGCTGGAGCAAGTGACAACATCATGCAACTTCCAGCAGAAGCCAGACACTTCTGCCTGGATCCTGCCAGCTCTGCTGGCAGCGCACACATTCCGCCGGAGGATAATTTAGTTTGGATTGGGCTGTAATAATATTTATATACTGTACTGCTTTTCAGCAAAAAGTAGTTCACAAAGCAGTTTCTGTAGCTAACCAAGGAAATAAATGGTTCTCAGTTCTCAAAGGGCCCCCAATCTAAACAGAGACACCAGCAACAGCCACTGGAAAAGACGCCATGCCAGGGTGAAAAGAGGCAATTGCTCTCCCCTGCTAAATAAAAGAGGACACCACTTTAACAGGTGCCTCTTTGCCCAGTTAGCAGGGAAAACATACATTTCAAGCTTGTTATTTGCAAGGATTGAAAATCCAAACACACCATAAGTAGATGTTTCCTTGTGGACAAGGATCCCATCCAATAGGCAAAGCGAACCATAACACGAGGAGTCAAGGGGCATCAGAGATGGTTGAATGTCATGTTTATGACTTGAGCTACGGAGCCTAGGGTGAATTTTACATTTATGCATTCTCATGCTTTGTCTAATTAAGCTATGCATTAGGATGATGAATCAAAAATAGTGCTCAGGTGAGGGTGGCTTCTTCCATTTCCTTTTCAAGTGCTGCTTTCTTTCAAGACCTAAAGAAGTTTCAGTCTTTTCCTGCCTCTTTGGTCCATCCATCATAGAAATAATTGTTCTATCACTTTACCATCACTATATCACTCCTCTATTAAATTCCCAGTGCAGTTTCCCTATAAATCCTGCCCAAAGTGATTTTTCTAAGTCACTCAGGGTAGAATTAGATATGACCAAGAACACAGGCTTATAACTAAAAATGGAGCCACCATGTGGAACACCCATGAAGGGTCTCATGTGTTCCTCTGTCCTAGTCAACATCGTTAGCTGCTGCTGGGTGGAGGAACAAGCTGTGCAATAATGTCACGTCACTGTTTCCATTACTATACATTATGGAGGAGTGAAGGGGAAACTCAACAGGGGATCGCCATTGTGTCCTTTGTCATATCTAATTTTGCTTTGAAACACATAATTACATGGTGAGGGGTAGTACTTTTCATGTAGGGTGAACCCTAACACTTGTTTTCAATGGTTGGGGGGGGGCTTTTTGAATCAAGTGCTCTCATAATGTGACCGCACAGGCAAATGAAATATTCAGCATATAAAAATGGTCATCACTGTGAGTGCCTTGAGTGCATTTAGAGAAAAAAAATATTTTCGGGTTCAGAGATGATGGTCAAAATTTAAAAGCAAAATAAGTTTAAAAACAACAACTTAAAAAAGCACAACATTTCATCTAGGGTTCACTAGACTTTTTCAAGCAGGCAGCTTACGCCTCATGGTAAAGTTCAGCTTGCACTTCACATACACTTAAATAGTGAGACATACCAGCTAATGATTAGCCAGCAAGCACAGTAACACTACACTAAAGTCAAACCAGGAGCTGATCCGCACCACAACTTAGGCTGTATGGTAAAATCAGCCACCAGAATGAATCGAGCCAGATGCAAAGAAAAGTGCAACCAAACTTGGAACCTCAAAACTAAGATACCACATACAACCTTTATCGCTTGGAATAAGTGCTGACAGAGCTCTAGATATATCAAAACAATATATCAAAATTGTGAGTGCCCTTTGTATATTTTTAATATCTATATCCATTAGTAATAGGAATGGAGGACGACTCAAACCACACACCAACTACATGACAGGCGAACATTTTTTTTTTTTAAAAAGAAAACTATCCTTCTCATTTCAGGGAAGGCCCACATTCACTGGCGTCACTGGAGGTGGGGCAGAAAGCTAAGTTCTGCAGCTTTCCGCCCCACCGTTACTCTCTGGTATGAGGCGCCCCGCCCCTCGTCATAGGAGCCCGTCAGCGGAGAGAAAGCAACGCGCAGGAGAGTCCCTGTGCATTGCTTTCTCTCCGCTGACGGGCTCCTACGTCGAGGGGGCGGGCCGCCTCGTACCGGAGAGTAATGGTGGGGCGGAAAGCTGCAGAACTTAGCTTTCTGCCCCACCTCCAGTGACGCCAGTGCCCACATTTCTTTTCCATTTCATAAATGGTACATCAATGAGTGAGTAGTGGGACAAAACCCTGTACTTGACCTCAACAGATATGGTCTCACATTTTACAGCACATTTTCAGTGGGTCAGCAATAACTAGTAGGAATGACAAATCACTCTCTTCACTTGGGTGGTGAAACCCTTTGGAATATGTTGTCCTGTTGAGGTTGGAAACCATCTAGGGCAGGTTTTTCAACTGGTGGTATTTGTACCACTAGTAGTATGCAGCCCACCGGAAGGTGGCACGTGGGCCCCTGGCTGCCAAGATGACGGCCGCCAGTACAGCCATGCTAGAGCCTTGGAAATGGTGGCATGAGCTCTGCAGAGTTGGCAGAGCCCGAGCGCATGGGTTTGCAAGGTTGGAAAAGGCCCTCTTGCCCATCCTTGTCCCCTTACCTCTGCTTTCAGGCCTCCAGCGTGGCCAAAAACCCAGAAGTGGCGATGACATCATTGCCACTTAGGTGGTACTCAGTGTGGCAGTGGCCATGGAGGTGTTACGCCACACTGAAGGGGTTGAGAAGCCCTGCTCTAGGGTACGCACGGTAGCTAAAGAACACAACACAACAGGTGACACAAAATCCACAACTGTCAGGTACTGGGTGTAGTAACAGCTCTCTTTTTTCTTCATTTTTGAAATTAGCTTTGGAAGAACTGGAACAGAATGATCAGGGTTAATAAAATACAGGCTGCCAGTCAGATGAGTTCTTTTCTTTTCTTTCACTATTTGCTTCGTGTACATGTTGAAGGAAAAGAAAAAGGCACTTGAGATTCTGGGAAGGAGTAAACTTACTACTAGAAGCCACTAAAAAAGATGTTTCATGTTCTCCCAAGAAAACGACAAGAGGTAAAAAGAGAGCATTTGAGAAGGGTTCTCGCATCCAAGATTTTAAAAAGATGTCAGATTTACTGGATGAAGTGTGCAAAGTAATTGCTCACGCTCATTCTCCATTCAGGCCTGGCTTCTGCAGTTTCAGATCCGGTGAAAAGGCACCGACTTCTTACATTGACAGATGTCACAACTCAAGTTGTGACACCTGTCAGTGACATGCAGTGTGTCTGAACCTGGGTGATATCAGGCACACATTTAGCCGGGTGCCAGCATGAAGGATAAATCTCAGGATAATGAAGCCGAAGTGCCAGAAGTCAGTAGATAAAAGCTTTTAGGTCAGGCTTTGGCAGGGTCAGATTGCTGCTATTCACCGACATCTTTGCTTTGCCACATCCAGCCTTGCCTTGGCCCACTCCCTAGATTCACCCCCTCTATGCCATGCTAAGAGCCAAGTCTGACAGGAGGCAGATCCTATTTGCTTCTCCTACAGTCTTCTGAGAATGATCCTGCTGGGAAGTGGGCCAGTGAAGCTTTTAAAACAATGACTAGATGGATCCTGTCCAGCCCATCCCTGCTTGCCCTAACTCAAAGGGGACTTGTGTAAGAACTATCTCCGCACACTGAACTCAATTTGTTTCTAGGTATATGAGAAAAACCAAACAGCAGGATGTTGAGAGGGGCCTCTGGTGTTGAATTCTTAATCATTCAGGTTTTCATTGTTTTCAGAGCTCCTGGAAGACAAAAACCTTATCAAGACTGGCAGCTTCAACAGTCAGGGCTCAAGCTGACGGGTAGAGTACAGGAGAAGGAATATGGGAGCCACAAGAAATGGAACCAATCACATCTGCATTTCCTGTTACCCCTGCCTCCAACGTCCTTCCCCATCCTGCTGTTTTTCTTGTGTCAATATCTAGATGTTAAGCCCTGTCTTTTCACTTGATTTAAAGCACCAATGTATAACATAGGTCAGGGGTTCTCAATCTTTGGAGGCCCGGGTACCCCCTATCATGGTAAAATTTTCTGAAGTACCCCTGCTAATTAATTAGCTAATTAATCGTTAAATAAAAAGTACTAAAAATATTTTAAATGTGAAAAATGTCTTACTTAATTCTCTCTGTGTGTATGAGAGAGAGAGAATCAGAGTCAGACAGACAGGGGGCATTGCATTTAAGTTCTAATTAACAAGTAATTAACTACTGATTAATGCTGATAAGGGGCAGGCTCTGGCATGCCCCCTGCCGTTGGTCCGCGTACCCCTAGGGGTACTCATACCACAGGTTGAGAACCCCTGACCTAGGTGATATACAGCAAGTCCTCACTTAAACTTGTCGATAGGTCCTTCTTGGAAACGGCGATTTTAAGCGAAACAACTTACAATTAAACCAATGTTACCATAGGCTAATTGATAAACATAAACATTCCCATGGCATTTCCCCATCAACTTTAAAATGAAACGACTTTAAACAAAACAACTTTAAGTGAGGACTTACTGTACATTAATAATGGAGGCTTAACAATTCAGCTAAAGTTATTTGCAGCTAAATTGCATCAAAAGAAATGGAATGGAGCATTCATCTTCTTGAAGTCCTATTGATTTCAATCAGATATATTATTGTTACTATATAGAGTAGAAGCTATAGTGTGACTTGAATTCAGTATATTTTAATGGCCTCTTGCTGGTTTTAACAATAATAGTGACAATAATAATCACCCACTTAAGGGAAACTTAGTTACGACACAATCCTGCGTAAACATAGGCTGGCAGACCGCACTTCTGCGGCACCTCTAGAGTAAGCGGAGCCGATACGGAGGCCGGCACCGCTCACTCTGCCGCCCTCTTCTTCCTGCGTCGCCGGACACAGGTAGGTGTTGAGGGCAGACTGGGGTAGTGGTGGGAGGTGGTGGGAGGGCAGACTGGGGTAGTGGGGAAGGGGGCCATTGACCAGCCTGGCCTGGAAAGGGGCGGTGATATCGGAGATGAGTTGCGCTGATATCCCTACCCCCTTCCCTGGTCAGACCAGCCTTACTTACACGGCCTCCCCAGTTGTGCGCCTACACTGGGGGAAGGGGACAAGCGTGAGCCCCAGTCATTTAGGCTGGCCGCTGCAACTTGCGCAGGTTTTGGCTGTTAATCATACACATTTGGCAGTTAGTAAAATTGATTTTAGACAACTGATTTATTCAATTTTCATGTTTGCATATGAGTAAAACAATAGCTCTGAAGCAACAAATACTTCCCTTATTTTTAAATGTTTGTAAATTGAGCATTGTAACAGGCACCATCCTAGGAGAGGCTTTCTCCCTTCGCTCATGCATTGGCGGGAATGCATCTTCTCAGGCAGTCTTTCCCTTTTTAGGTTTTCATAAGTATTTATATGAAAACAATATAATCAGGGCAACCTTTTTGCCAATCAAAAGGTTTTGAAATCAGTTGATCTAGCTGACTAATTAGTTAAATATAGCGATAACCATTAGCAGCACTGGGGGGGGGGATACTCCCCAAACAAGTAGCTCATCCACCCTTCCCCCTACTGCTGAATTATAAACTGTATATTAAAGTATGGCAACAATCTTGAATCACACTTACCTGAAAGTTAATGCCTCAAGACCACGACTTATAGAGAAAATACACTTAGCATGTGAGCATTAATGCAAAAATATTTCACAAGGCTTTTAAATATAGCTAGTTTTATCGGGTTGCTGTTCTATTGACTGATGTACTGCTGGCTGAGTGTCCTGTTGCTGTTTCATTGTTATGTCATTGTTTCAGTTTCAATCACCTTCTAGTTATATTTTATGCATTGTGGGTTTTTGGTTTGGGGTTTTTGTTTTGTGCCACCTTGTGTATTTCTTTGAAAATAGAATAGCAGTGTATTAATCCCCAAAATGAATAAATAAATAATACACATATTGTAAGTCCTTAGATTTTTTCACTACCAGTATTTAACTCTATAATACACATATTTATGGATGGTGTAGTGGTTTGGGAGTCGGACTTAGACCTGGAAGATCCAGGTTCAAATCCCCGCTCAGCCATGAAGCTTCCTGGGTGACCTTGGGCCAGTCACTATCTCTCAGCCCCACCTACCTCACAGGGTTGTTGTGAGGACAAAAGGAGGGGAGGAAATATGTACACCACTCTGAGCTCCTTGGAGGAAGAGCGGTATAAAAATGTGAAAAAAAATAAAAATAAATATTTCTGTTTCAGAAATCTAACATGCAGGACAAAACTCATTCAAAGTACCTTATCCTGTGCCCCCACAGTAGATTTTCTTTTCTGATGCTGGCATCAGTAACGACAACAACAACAACAACAGCAGCAGCAGCAGCAGCAGCAGCAGCAGCATTTATATAGCACTTGCCCCGATTGCTATTCAAAGTGTTTTGCATTCGTTATCCCAGCAATCCTTATAACCACATTGTAATATAGGCCATATTGGTGGGGTGAGCCAAAGCTGCTCAAACAGAGATTTGGGGAACATATTGCACCTCTTAAGGAGCCCGCTACACATTTCCTTTTTAGTGTTGTTGGCGACTGACACCTTAATGCACTTATAAGAAAGTGTGTGTTGAAACGCTTACAGATTTTCTACAAAGAAAACACAGAGTGCAAAGCCTATTCTTAGACACCCATAAGACTGCGGCAGTGCAAAGTGCTGACTCCTCGCACAATTGTGTCATCTGGTGACATACTGTTGCAGCTGTAGTAATTCAAAATGAAGTGTTGCTTGCTTTCCTCCTGAGCTCTCCGCCAAATGTGGTTTAGTTGACAAGCAGTACCCAGAGGCACGTGGTCTTCAAAAGACACTAAGCATTTCATGAACTAGGGATGGACCACATCTCTTCTCCTTCAGCATCTTGGGCTTTCTGCAATAAAATATACTACCAAAAGATGCTGATCGTTGAATGCTTTTATGCCCGAGGCATGCCTTCATCTATCACAATGACCTGGAGCCTCCCCGCCCAAAAAACATGAAGAGAGTACTTGATTTTTAGTAAAAAAAAAAAAGTGGGGGTGGAGGAAAGAGTAACAGAATGAATAAAGGAATTTTACAGACTGATCCTAGATACTACAAGTCTGGGGTGCCATCTCATAGGATACTATGCAATAATCCAGCATTCCCCAAACTGTGGGTCGCAACCCACCAGTGGGTCCCAGCCCGATGTGTGGTGGGTCGCAACCTGATGCTCAATGCTCTGCTTGCAGACTTCTGGTTTACTTCCCGTTTGAGTCTGGGACTTTCGGTCATGTCCGGGAGGCATTCTGAGGCCCACAAAGGCTCATGGAGTGGGTAGTGGGCTTCGTGTGACCCAGAAGGAGCCTCCAGAGGCTGCTAAAAGTGCCATGTGAGTGGAGCATTGAGCATCAGGCCACGACACACCATGGAGGACAAGGTTGGTCTTGGTGCTCTAAAGTTTGGGAACCACCACAATAAACCACAAATCAGGGCCTCACATGTTGACCAGGGGGGAAGAAGGCTCACTATGATTGTAGCAAGATTTTCACCTAATTCCTATCTCTAGGGAAGCTTGCCAAAAGTCATGATGAGCCTTTCTTCCACTCAGTGGAAATGAGGCATAAAAAGACAACTTCCAATGAATGTTTCAGTAAAAGCAAGGGCTTGCAAATTGGGTTCTAAAAGTGGATTAACAAAGCTGCCAGTGACAGACTAGTGCTGTTGGTTACTGTAGTAAGTGACTGTCTTAGAGCTTAGCTTGAATGTCCTGACTTAACCAATAAAGTTTTTACAGGTGATTGCTGTAGCTCTCGCCTCGGAGCACCATTGTAGAATTCTCACTCTTGGCAATTCAGGGGCATGGTTAAAAACATGGAGGGTCCTTTTGTCCACTGCCATCCTCCCGTTGCCCCTGTTTAGTACTGTGATGTGGTGTCCTCTTTGACATAGCGGTAAAGCAGTGGTCTTGAACTTGTCACGAACTGGGACCCACCTCAAACACCAACTGCAACATTGGTCCCACCTACAAGAGGCCACCAGGTGAGAGGAGTGGACAAGTGAGCAGCGATGGCTCCTCTTTTCTCACTCAGTAGCAGCCAATCAGCATGAATTGCTACTGTATTGTTCTGCCGCTTTTCCTTCTAGACCAGTGGTTCCCACTGCTTACCAGGAAGCAGTTTCTGGGGGGTCATGGGATGTCGACTGGATGGCCACACCCAAGATGGTGGCTCACTCCTTCCTCCCTCCCACACATACTGCAGAGAAAGAAGCGTCTGATGCTCTCTTGGGGCTTGTTTGCTCACCTTGTGATACTTTCTGCTTTCCTTTTAGCATTTCAGTTAATATTAGCTCGCTCCCCGCCCCCAATGGGGCTGCTTATGACTTATGAGTACAACTTTAAAAATGTGATTTATTTTTAAAAGTGTAATTTATTTAAAAAAAAAATGACATCACTTCCGGATTACTCACATCACTTCCAGCCCTAGGCCTTAGGGGGGTCCTGAAAGACCATCATTCTACAAAAGGGGGTCCCGGTGCTAAAAAGGTTGGGAACCACTGTTCTAGACCAATTGGAAAGAGAGTAGGGGCAGAGAGTGGCATGGCAACTGTGTGCACGCAATTTTGAAAGGTGGGGGAGGGGAAGAGGAAGCAAGGCGAAGAGAAGGGACAGCAGGTGTGTGGGAGCAGAGGAGGCCCGATGAAGATTGGGAGCTTGGCCAAAGTAACCCCAGTAAACTTAGTCACAACCAACCCAATCCTATTCCAAGGCCCGCGCTCGGATGCAGCAGCGCTGGGGCAGGCTCCGCTGTATAAAGCACGAAGCTGGAGGTCTCCTTGAGGGAAGGCGTTTTGAAAATGTAAAGTCTTTATTGTGATGATTTTAATCTTCTGTTGTATTTCCCCACTTTGGGGACTTTCAACAATGGGCAGATAAATCCGCTTTTTGAAAACAACGTTTTGGACTGCCTCTACTGATATGACAGCGCAATCCGACTTAACTTTTGTGCTGGTTTAACCAGCGGCGCAGCGAGAACGGGAGGCCCCAGAACGGAAGAGGGATTCAAATCCCCTTTGAATTCCTCTTTTGGAGAAGATTTGAATCCCTTTTCCGTTCTGGATCCTCCCGTTATTGCTGCGCCGCTGGTTACACCGGAACTAAAGTTAAGTCGGATTGCGCTGTGAGTAATCTAATCTTTTCTTAAAACAAGAACTCAACTCACAATCTAAAAATCTAGAACAGTACCAGGAAATAGAGCAGCACATTTTCTCACTGACCATACAAAGCATAGAGGGACATATCTTCTCCATGGGTTTCCCTTATTGCAAGAATGATTAAAATAGCAATCCGATTTAGAGAGTCACATGTCCAAGACCCATTGTAACCCTGAAACTATCCATACGATTGTTAGCTTTCATGCTCTGTGGAGTTATAGGGTGCGTTATAAATCCCCAAATAAAATATCAATAAAAATATCAGCTTCCAGAGAAGTTTCACCTGATGGCTCACCTGATGGCTGCTGGAATCATAAAACAGATTGACAGTCCAACCTGCTGCGCTGTGCTGCCAGAACTCACATTCCGGCAGTGTAGCCTGACTTACGGTGTTATAAAATGCGATGCTCTACAGCGCGCTGCCAAACCACTGCCTCAGACGCCAGTAAGTCAGCGGTGGGGACGGATCATGGGTGAGGATCGAGGTGTTCCATGGAAGGAACGGGAGTGGAGAGGAGAAAGAGGGGGTGGATCCGGTGGCAATGGCGCATGCTGAATCTTACACCCTCTTTTAAAAACCAACCTGCCCCTTTTCCCTCCTCAGACATATGCCACCAAAGAGGTAGGGTATGTCCAAGGAGACCCGTAGGCGGCCCCAGGGCTTACACAGATTTCCCATTTGCCCTGGGATCGCCCCCTCCACCACTGGATGCAGTGTGCCCCTTTTTGGCATGGCCGCATTGGCGCTGGTAGCAGGGGAAAGGATTGGGGCCTAAGACTGCGCTCTTATACACATTTACCTGTGAGTAAGTTCTATTCTACTCATTAGGACTTACTTCAGAGGAGACATGCCTAGGATTGCACTATAAATGTCTTTTTTAGTAAATTGACAGATTTCTTTTTTAATTCACTTATTAAAATATAGGTGAAAGTTCAAGGACATTTAAACAAAAGTTGTAATTTTTCCCAATTACATAAGAAAAAATATTTCTATAACATTATATGCACCACCTACCTCAAGAGATGTGCGTAGATTGCCTACAACTGTGCCAGTTTACAACTTATTGCAGTAGAAGCAATATTCTTACAATAGGAGATGCTATCCAGTTAAAATCTGGGGAAAATAGGCACCCTTTAATCAGATGTTAATGTATTAAGAAATTAATCAAATGGATTGCACAATTAATGCTCTCTTGGAGTTTCTATCACCCTCAGCTGCACCAGCTAACTTTAATTAACTGATGTTGTGAACGCCTAAAAGTATAGAATAAGATTTTATTCATAAACAGGAGAGTGTAAGAATTTTTTTAAAATACCTAATGAAAAGGTTAGTTCATTCATGTCAGTACTTGTCAGAAAAGCCCTTGAAAGCTGCACTAAACAGACCTGAGTTTCAAGTAAACATAGGATGCATTTGCGCTTAAGGTCTCAAACTGCACTCATGTCCTTCAGCAGTAAAGTACTTCACTTCTATACTGTCTACTACTGCCTCCATGAGAAGGGCATTCTATAAAAGTGGTGTCACCACCAAAAAGGCCCTGCTCCTAGTAGAAGCATGCAAACTTCAGTTGGCAGGAGAATTAAGAGAAGGACTTCAGGCATTGAATGGAGTAGACAGGGGGTTCATAAAGGCTGATCTACACCGAACTTCTCCCGGCGAGTCCTGGGCGCATGCAGCGTGTGCAGAGCGGTGTGGCTGCCTTTTTAACCGATTGCCATGGAACGCGGGAGAGTTGTGCTCTCTCGAGTTCTGTTGTGATCGGCCATGGATCATGCTCATGATTGAGAGAGGGCGGTACGTGGAGTAAACTGTTTGACCAATGGGATGAGAGGGGGCTTTCAGCCAATCGGAGCGCACGTGTTTCAGCCAATCAGCGTTGAGCATTATTACAAGGAGGGACAAGCAGGAGGGACAAGCGCATTGAAGAAACTGGTGGAGCCCAGGGCAGCGTTTCAGGGCGGGGCATCTTTCAGATACACAGATTCCAGTTCCCAAGCTGTTTAGCTCCTATAGATCATTGCATATGCAGAAAATGTGCATTATGTGTGTTCCAGGAGTACACAGGTCATAGATCTGTGCACATATGTCTAAACTAAGGTCATGTTCACAAATAGCGCTAAAAGGGCTATTTTGATTTGAGTGCATTTCTCAAAATGCTGCTGAACATATGCAGACACAGAAGCAAATGGTATATTATCCTATTATCTAAAAATATAATAGAAGCAGTCTTTATTTGCCACTGCAATTGACCATTGTACTTTTCTAGAGAAACTGTATACAATCATGACAAAGTGCAAGGTAGTAAATCAGGGCCGGATCATTTGCCAGTTAATTTGCAAAGTGATGTCCCAGTAATCACGTGACATTCCCAGAATTTTCCACTATAAATTAATTCCATGGGTGTGAGTTTTGCACATTTCATTGTTAGCCACTTATTCATGACTTTAGCATTTGGAGCACCTCAGCTTGAGGCTAGCCTGAACACTGCATACAAAACTGCAGGGGAACAAAACACCCCAATAAGGAACACTTCTAACATCAGTTATAAAGTTATAAAATAATTTTATTTCCCTTATAATGAAATGGTGGGTAAATTGCTAATGTGCCACCAGAGCCCCAACACAAATCTGCTTTGTACTTGTGTGTTCCTACTTTATATTATTATTATTATTATTATTATTATTATTATTATTATTATTAGTAGTAGTAGTAGTAGTAGTAGTAGTAGTAGTAGTAGTAGTAATTAGTAGTAATTAGTAATAATAATAATACTTATAGACCACTTTTTGTCAATCTATCTCACTGGAATATTTCATAAACAATTTGGGCAAATTTTGAAGTGTGATCACATTATCATCAGAAAAAATTATTAGTGAAAGAATTTTTACCCTACCTTTCCTCCCGTAATGGGGGCACCCAAGGTGGCTTATAATAAAAATCAGAACATATACATTGCAATGTATATGCAACATAATAAAAAATGTACATTGCAACATAATAAAAAATGGCAGTCAGCAGTAGTACAGGTAAAAACAGTACTCAAGGCAAAAAGATGACAATATTGGGACATCAACATTGAAGGAATGGCACAGATCTCAATTCAAAAGAAGTTCCACAGGGAGAAAGGCCCTACCTCTTGTTGCCACCCAGTGGCGTCGCCAGATGTGGGGCCCTGGGGCGGTGGGCCCCAGGGCGCAAGGGCGCAGAGGCTCCTGGGGGGGCGGGAGGCTCTGGGGGAGAGCGGGAAAAATTTGAATTTTTCCCGCTTTTTTTCGCCGATTTTCGGGGATTTTAAGCCTAGAACTGGGGGTTTTAGTAAGTATGTATGCTTTTACCGGCACTTTTGTGATACTGGACGCTCCCTCAACGATTTTAAGCCTTCTCCCGGGCGCGCAGCTTCTCCGTGCACCCGGCCCGGGTCTCTGTACAATCTTCGTAGTTTGCGCATGCGCAAACCCACGGAGTCTCCAGGGACGTTCTGGGCATGCGCAAACTACTCCCTGGAGCGTCCCTGGAGATGCCATGGGTTTGCGTTTGAAGATTGTACAGAGACCCGGGCCGGGTGCACGGAGAAGCTGCGCGCCCGGGAGAAGGCTTAAAATCATTGAGGGAGCGTCCAGTATCACAAAAGTGCCGGTAAAAGCATACATACTTACTAAAAACCCCAGTTCTAGGCTTAAAATCGCCAAAAATCGGCGAAAAAAGCGGGAAAAAAATAATTAGCATAAATTATGCTAATTAGTTTTATAGGGGGCGGGGAGGACCCGGCCCCACATGCCAAATCGGCTGGGTACCCCTCTGTTGCCACCCACCTGGCCTCAGTTGGTAGAGCATTCGTCTCACAAATGCCTGAAGATCTGAAGGACAGCAGTTCAAGATGGCCGGAAGTCTGTCGGAGAGCTGCTGGCACACCGAGCTGATAAGCTGCAGAGCCTCCGTGGGGGAGTGGTGCTGCAAGCTGAGCACTTGAGTGGCAGTCAAGGTTGCCTGTGTCAGCTGAAGCGTGATGAGGTGAACGTCAGAGAGAGAGAGAGAGAGAGAGAGAGAGAGAGAGAGAGAGAGAGAGAGAGAGAGAGAGAGAGCTGGACTGTGAAAGCAACATCTCGAATAAAGGGTTCAATGAAAGATTAGAACGTTATTATATTGTAAAAACCCTTTGGGGTTTAGAACATCCTGCCCATGTACACCGCCTTGAATTAAAGTTGGAGGAGAAATCCAATGACCAGAAAGGCGGTATATAAATACTGTATATTATTATTATTATTATTATTATTATTATTATTATTATTATTCAACTGCTGCACATGTAGGGGGGAGGGTCCCCTCTGATGATCTCAGGGGGGAGCCGGAATATATGGAAGAAGGTGGTCACTCAGATACCCAGCCTGGTCCCAAGCCGTAAGGAGCTTTCAAAGTCAAAGCCAGTACCTTGAATTGTGCTTGGAAATGAACCAGCAGTCAGTGTAGTCTCTGGAGCAGCAACCTCAAATGGCCAAACCCCCATGATCACACTTGCTGCCCCATTCTTCACTAATTGGAGTTTCTGAATAGACTTCCATACCAGCCCCACATATGGCACATAGCAATATTCAAGTCTTGATGTCACCAGGGCATGGACCACTGTGGTAAAACAAAAGGTCCTCTGGCCACCGCTGCCACTTGGTGATCCAGGAGCAGTGGTGTATCCAGAAAAACTCAAACGTCGTGAACCTGTTCCTTCAGAGGGAGTGCAGCCCCATTCAGAACAGACTGATAGTCCAATAATTGCACCACGGTTTTCTAGACCAAGACCACCTCTGTTTTGTCCAGATTTCATTTCAAATTGTTCACCCACATCCAGTTATCAATCAACTTCCAGGCAATGGTCCTGGACCTCAATGGCCTCCCCCAGTGGTGCGATATAGTATTCGAAAACTATACTGGTGGTGCAATATAGAAAAATGTGGTGTGCAATATAGTATTCGATGGAAAAATACTGCAGGTGAAATGTAGACATGAGAAAGATTTGGCATGGCTTTGGAACAGTAGTATTATTTATACAGGACTATTCATACATATGGGGATGACAGGGATTTAGTACTCTTGAGAATGAAGGAAATCCTTTTTTTTTTTTTTTGCACCACTGTTGTCTGTGATGATGGGAAAAACCATAGCGCAGGGGCTTCCTTTTTCAAATCAAGGTGAGAATAATTAGGGAGAAAATGAGCTACATAGAAGAAGTTTAACAAACCACCACCTGATTAAAATAAATAACAGAATAACCTGCTGCAAAGAGGTAATGTTCACGTGAGCTAAACGTGGGCTAATGAGGGAGCAATCCAATCTTACTTAGGCTGCCGTTGTAACCAGCGGCGCAGCGAAAACGGGAGGCCCCAGAACGGAAAGGGGATGCAAATCCTCTTTGAATTCCCCTTTTGGAGGGGATTTGAATCCCCTTTCCATCCTGGGGCCTTCCGTTTTCGCTGCGCCTCTGGTTACAACGGCAGCCTAAGTAGGATTGGATTGTGCCCTGACTATAAAATTAGTCAGGTACTCAACTTTCAGTAATTGCTTATCTCTAGGAGCAACTCTAGAGAATGGCTTAAGCTGCGATTGTGTTTAGACAACAGAATATAAAGGTGCCGTCAACACCAGGGGAGGGCAATTTGCTTGCCCACATCGACATTTTTATGAGCACATATTCTAAGATAGGTCTGCAGAAAATAAACAGATTTTACCTGCGTGGAGATGCAATGCTAGAGAAAGTTGGTGCTGCTGTTAAAGGTACTAGCATTATTGTCAGGAAAAATATTGGCAACTGTAGTTGCCAACTTTTTCATTAGCACCCTGCTCCTTTAACAGCAACCCAACCTTCAAGTATTAGCAAATAACAATCATTATCTCTGTGTTGTGAAAAGCTTCACCCTGCTGATTTCTGCAGATCAAAGTGCTGTCAAGTCAAAGGTGCAAGATAAGGTCATTCAAACTCTCTCGAGGTCCCCTGAGGATCTTGTTAGCACAAAGTCTGTGTTAACACTGTTTCTTGTTAAATTGAGACTTCCTGGCCTGGTGTGATAATTGAGAAAGCAGAAAGCTGCTCAAGCATACCAGATCCAAGCAGGAAGGCAGAGCTGCACACTCAGCACCCTACAGCTGGAAAGTGCTGTTCCGCCACTGATGGCTCTCGGAGGCTTTTAAGGGTACAAAAAAGCAAAAACAAAAACCGCACACAGAAAACAGGTCCCAATTTGAAGTCAGTTTCTAGCCTCCAGCCTCTCCTAGAGCATGATTGGGCTTGTGGACTGTACAGCCGCATGACAGACAGAAACTCAGAGCTGATGGCGCATTCTCCATCGCTCCAGCTGGCCCCATGCCAGTAAAATCCGCACCTGTTGAACGTCTGCCTTCCCTGCAACTGTTAAAAAAGTCGTGGCAAGGGGGCCAGAAAAAGAAATTTGGTAGGAACTCTATTTATTTGGAGCATTTATAGTCCATTTTTCAATTTAGAATAAAATTCCCAACATAGGATGACAATGATCATATAAAGTTTTTTAAAAAGCAAAATACTTAAGTCAACAAAATCATAGTACAGGTGGGCCCCCATATCCACTGATTCGCTATCCACGGTTTCAGTTATCCACGGATCGTGGGGACCCCCCCCCCCAGGCTTTTACTTTTTTCCCAGTAAGCTTCATTTCTTCCATAAAGAAACTGGAGAAGCAGCCTCTGGCTGCTTAATACAGGCAAGTAGAACGAGACTAAGTACTAGAGAGGCTCTGCAAGGTTAACAGAAACCTTGCAGAGCCTCTCTAGGACTTAGTCTCGTTCTACTTGCCTGCAATGGAGGCTGCTTCTCTGTTTGTTTTAAGGAAGAAACAAAGCTTGCTGAAAGAAAAATAAGAGCTGGGGGGGGGGGCAAGCATGCCTGCCTGCAGGGGAGACAGGGTGGGGGGGCCCCTCAGGAAACCATGGAGTGGGTGTTCGCTCTTATCCACGGTTTCAAGTATCCACGGAGGGGCCTGGAACATATCTCCAGCTGATATGGGGGCCCACCTGTAGATTTAACAGCTAAAGACCTTAAAGTACTACCAAAGCAGCATAAAACCAACATCAAATAAAACAGTAACTCAAACCACTCGATCTCAAAAGACACCTGATCACCGTTCAATAAAAAACATGACTAAACTGTCTTGGCAAACCGAAAAGACTTCAACTGATGTCTCTTTAATAAGGGTACCAGGTGAACTAGTCTGAGGAGGACATTCCACACACAGGATGCCCCCACTAAAAGTTGTGCTTTAAAAAAAAAAAAAAACCTCTCCTCCAAAAGGCAGCATTGAGGGCATTCAGAGAACCTCCTCTCATGAAGTTCGTAATTCTAACATAAGAACATAAGAAGAGCCCTGCTGGATCAGGCCAAAGGCCCATCTAGTCCAGCTTCCTGTATCACACAGTGGCCCCACCAGATGCCTCAGGGAGCACATAGCCAACAAGATAATTCTCAGGCAGGTTTGTTTCCTGGAGAAGGAGGCCAAAAAAAGGGAAGTTTCTGCTGTGTCTCTGTTATAAGGTTCACTTCAGACAGAGCTTTGCTTTGCATGCTACATCTTTACAGCACATTGCTGTCTCCACACCTGGAAGAAGTCTACAGTAGTAGACGAAACGTTGTGTTTTTGCTAATTATGTTTTAATGCCAGTGTGCACACGAGTTGGATCTTGTTTTTAATGTGACTTTAACGTGTTTTTTGAACTGTTACTGACGTGTTTTAATGTGATTTTACTGTGTTTCTATTGGTTTTATTACATTTTTTCTCTCTTTTTACATGGCTTTTAAACCTGTACTGCCCACTTCTTTGAAAATTGTTGTTGGCCATGAAAGTTTTCTCTCTAAATTGGAAGACAAAGTGTAAAAAGGATTCTGAGAATATGGGAAATCAGAATACAATTTGGTGCAACGCCCTCTTCAGGAGACTCCCCCCCCCCCCATTCTTTGTGATCTTTTGACACTACAAACTTTCAGTTTCGCTGCCATGACTGGCCTGTGACAACTGATAATTTCTTAAGCTTTGCAAGGGCTGGTGCCAAGTTTTCGTGGGTCATCCTGACAAAGCTCCCTGCTGGACACTCCAGTTGATTGAGTTGTGCTATCACTAGGATGTGGCTGCCGGGTGAGTAGACAAGCCTCAGGTATTGAGCACATGGAACATGTCTAGGCTTACCAGATCTCCATCCGGGACAGAGTGCTAGACCTTTAGGAGAAGGAATGTGGGCAGGTGTAGCTTGTTAAACCTTAGTACACAATTCTAGGTATGTCTACTCAGAAGCAAGTCCCATTGTGTTCAGTGGGGCTTGCTTCTGAGTAGACATGCCTAGGATTGTGCTTTAAGGGTTTAACAAGCTACACCTGCCCACATTCCTTCTTCTAAAGGTCTAGCACTCTGTCCCGGTTGGAGATCTGGTAAGCCTAACCATGTCCCCCCAGCCAGGGCCCAGTTTGGCCAAATCTTGATGCTCACCTGTAAAACCGAAGTAGTAAAGCATTCAGAATCTTTGGCCAGATCTTTATGCATCAGTGTGGAACAGTTGTAGAAGTTTGGTTTGGCATCCCTGATCTGTAATAACTCAGGTGTAAACGTGTACTGTTCCCGGCAGGTGATCTCAGTGTATCATCATGGGATTCAGTGAATCATTGCCTCCACCTCCTAAGCCTCCATTATGTACCTGGTTCAACCCTGCCACTATTTTGCATGCGGCTCCAATTTGTGAACTTCAGGTTTTCCAATAACACACAAAATAGATCTATAAGCTTGAACATTTGTCCATCCCTGTCCTACGTAACTATTATATAAGCTATTATATATATATATATATCCTTTGCAAATGGTCTCCCCACTCAGAGCAACAGATAAACAAACAACTTACCACTAGCAAAAATTAATTTAGTAAGGTAAAGGTGACCCCTGACAATTAAGTCCAGTCGTGTCCAACTCTAGGGTGTGGTGATCATCCCCATTTCAAAGCCGAAGAGCCAGCCTTGTCCGAAGACGCCTCTGTGGTCATGTGGCCGGCGTGACTCTCCTTGCCGCAGCGCGTAGCATGCAGCTGGAACACGGAGCGCTGTTTACCTTCCCGCAAGCGGTACCTATTTATCTACTCACATTAACATGCTTTGGAACTGCTAGGTTGGCAGGAGCTGGCCAAGCAACAAGAGCTCACCCCGTCGCAGATTCGAACTGCCGACCTTTCAATCGACAGTCTTTATAGTGGTCAGCTAAACTTTGGAAGTGGGCAAACAAGGCAGCAGCAGCATTTTCTACACTGAGAATGCTAGCCACAATCTCTGCTTTGATTTTCTTCTCTTTTTAGTAGCATCTAGTTTTCCGCAAAGTGTGACGCAAAGTCATTGTTCTCTGGGTTTGCCCACCCCCTCGTTGAGAACATTGGCTGTCAGTTGGAGGGGCAGGGAAATGCACAGCAATGATGTCACATCACACACACTGGAGAGAATTCAATGTGACCAGAAAGAGGGAGAAAGAGACAGGAAGAAGGGCTGTCAGATCTTGGCTTCTTACAACATCTCGTTAGGCTCTAAGATCAATGTTATTAGAGAGTTTACCGATCAGACATTAAAGACCCATTTTATGTGTCTACTTCAAGCCTCACAAAATCTAAAATTGCTAACTGCACTGAGGAACACCTGCAACACTGCAGCACCTGTACTTAGAAAAGTCATCGTAGAATGAAAACATCCATGCATTGATGTCAAATATCACGGTGCATAGAGAAGCTTTCTCAGTAGGTTGCATCACATTTATGAAATTCTGATCTCCAAAACCAAACTTACTATGGATCTCTCTCTCTCTCTCTCTCTCTCTCTCTCTCTCTCTCTCTCTCTCTCTCTCTCTCCATTAATAAAATCATATGTAATGAGGGCAAGACTACCACATGTGACAATCACACATGCATGCATTTCATCTTGCATACATAATGCTAGGAAACTGTTAATGGTTCTCATGTCCCAGCATGGGTACATGCTGTGAAATTATTATTATTATTATTATAATTTATTAATCATCTGTATTATATACCACCACCATTCTTGTCGTCAGATTTCTCCTCAGACTTTAATCAAGGCGGTTTATATAAAACAAGCTTTTCTAACCCCTCCGTAGGAGTTTTTACAATAATGTTCTATTCGCCTAGTATCTTTCATTCTCCAGGTGTTTCCCTTCAACGGTGTGATCTCTCTCTGGCTGCACAACTCATGCCATTCCAAGCTTGCTCAACAGCGACTCCCCTCACAGAGGGTTAACAGGTTATCTTCAGCGTGTCCACAGCTTCCGGTTGACTCGAACTGGCCTCGTCTAGCTGGGTTTTTTTGCACGGTGGCAGCTCAACCACAAGACCAAACCTCCTGCCTGTGTGCGAGTTGCAGGAATGACAATCTGCATGTGGTTTGGATGCTATTTCTTGAATGAATGAGAGTCCATGCAGGAAAATTTTAACATATGAAGAAGTTCTTTGTTGGCACAATCCTAATGATCTGAAGCACACTGGTGCAGGTGCAGGCCGTTGCAAAACTGCCAGAAAGCAGTCTGTACCAGCAGGGGAGGAGCCTGGGCTAGTGCAAAGGCCTGCACTGGCTCCAGCATGCCACATTCAGGAGCAGTGCAGGCCGGAATAAGTGAGTTCTGCGCTGCTTGGTGCAAGGGTGGAACGGGGCAGGGGGAGGGCGGTGACAGGGGTGGGGTGGGCAGAGCGGGCCCGGGAGGGGGTGGGATCGGCAATGCTGGTGCGCACCAAATCCTACCTTCCTTCCCTGGCCATTTTTCCCTACACGGACCTCTCAAACATGCACCACCAAAATGGCAGGCACAGATCCGAAAAGACCCATTGTGGGGCCTGTGGCTTTACCCGGGGTAAGGGAACAAAAGTTCCCTTCCTCCGAGAAGACCTCCCACCCTGCAATTTCTGTGCAGGATGCAGCGTTGCCTGCATTGCAGCATTGGTCTTGCTGCATCACTGGGCAGAAAGTAGGATTGGGCTGCCCATGTAGGTAGTGATCTGGTGCACAGCATTACATTGCAGGGCAAGTTAGGCTTGTGGAATCAGGTATTTAACTATACGGGGGAGGGGGTGTTTGCTTTTATTAATCAACATATTGATGCCTTTCAGAACAGAGCAAGATATAGTCTCCAAATAATACATGAACAGTTTCTGTTGTTAACAGATTGAACTAGCCAATATGGTGCAATCAACATTGTTTCAATAAGAAAATCAATGAAATTGTTCCATGAAGTAAAAGCTACACAAAGGCTCTTTCTCGTGTGAACCATAGAATTGTTATATACTGGATGATCATTTGGCCTTTTTAAAATGTTTTAAACAATTGCCCCCCAATGAATGGTATTTAGTCTATTGCATGAAGACTATCCTTTTAAACAACAACAACAAAAAAAGTAATGATAGACTTGCTGTCATCTGTAGCAATTTGCTTCTTATTGTGATCATCTAGCTCTCCAAGTATGTGTTAAAAATGAATTCTTTTATCAATGCAGAATTCAGTGGATCTCGTGTTAGGAAATTATAGAGTTTCAGCGACAAGAGCAACCCCCCCCCCCCTTTTATTCCTGTCACTAAGGACAATTCTGTACCTAAAATGAGGGCCTCATCTCAACAAAGTATACTTGAGAGGAGAATAGTAAGTACTCTAGTTGCACATAAAGGCTTGGAATAATTCCAAAGCAAGCCTTTCAAGCCAGTATCAAACTCTGGATCCTTCTTCTTTAGCTGCTGCAGCTACAAGATATCCTGGATACAGATGCCAAGCTTCTGAAAAATGTGCAACACAGCACTTTCTGTTTTGGTCAGTTAGAAGGAATCAAAGTAGATGCCAACTATTTAAAGGATGCTATGGAGAGGGGATTAATTTTCTGGGGCTTTCATCTTTGATAAGACATGCTCATTTAACTTAAGATGTCTAAAAAAAGTACTGTGTTGCATCTCCCTCCTTACACCAGAGGACAAATGAGGACACACATCACCACCGACTTCTCACATCAGGACTCTGTAATGTGGTGGCAATGTGGACAACTGGGCAATGTGTTTTCAGACCACAGTCTAGAGATCCTGACCTTTTTATTCTCATGTTTTTCACATGCCAATTCTCAATATATCATGTAGAAAGAAAGAAAACTCCTCATGTTTATGTATATGTTCCTGGAGGATTTGAAAACCACTTTCAGACTCCCAGGAGATATCAATGAGAACAATCCTGACAACTAAAATATACAGACATCAAATATCCAGATAAAATACTAGATTCTTCACTCTATTTGATGGTTCTAGGTTCTGTTCTTGGTGCTATTGTTTGTGTATTTGTAGTGTGCTCTCTCTGTTGTATTGTAATTGTTATTGACTGGGCAGGGAGTTCCACACCCTGAGCTCTGCTGCGGACAAAGCCCTCTTCAGTGTGTCTGCCAACCATATTTCAGCTAGCAGTGGAACAAATTAGGAGAATCTCCCCCAGATGAACCATCTTAGGGTCAAACTAGAACCTAAAAACATAAGAAAAGCTCTACAGGATCATGTCAAAGACCCATCCAGTCTAGTAACCTCCTGGCTTTAGAAGTAAGTTTTCTCTGTGTCAGGTGCAAAGGAGTGACAACAGGAAACAGGTTATCTTGTTGGCTGCTTGTTCTCTGAGGCATCTGGTGGGGCCACTGTGTGATACAGGAAGCTGGACTAGATGGGCCTTTGGCCTGATCCAGCAGGGCTCTTCTTATGTTCTTATGTAGTATCCTGTACAGTGACTTACCAGCTGCCTCTAGGAAGCCCAAAAGCAGGAGAGAAAGCATCATTCTCTTCCATAAGAACATAAGAATCATTGCTTCCCTGCAACTGGTATTCACAGGCCAAGAACTCAGAGCAACCTGAAAATGCAAGTCGGTCTTTTGTATTTTGTGCATAAGAGGGCACCAGACTGGACCAAAATCATGGCAGGGTTACAGAGTTTTAGTACTTGGCCCTGCTGTGCTTTTGATTCTGATCAGAGAAAGAGGAACAGACTATGTGAGACTTCCAGAACATTTTGTGGATTCACTCATCTGGGTCCAGAGAGAACAATAGCCCTCGCCAGCCTACCTGCTGATACTGGTACGCAGTAGTCAAGTAGCCATCCAAGCACACCTGACCAGGGAGAGATCAGGTAAGGATGCCCAGATGGCCATAAACTACACAATTGGAAGGACCCGTTACAATTACATCAAACCACCAATGAACCTTTGACGGTCTTGCCCAGGGACGCTTGTGACTTGGCTCCCAAGAGAACCCTTCTGGTGGGTGGTCACGTTCTCACCGACACCCACCTCCCTTGGGCTCAAAGAGATAGTGCCTGAGAGGCTGTGACACTGAACAAGTATAGCTAATAACCAGTGAGACAGCCATGTTTTAAGGAATGTTATGCTGCTTTATGGTTTGCCTGTATTAGTCTGCTTGTATTTTAGTTTTCTGCACCTAGGCATTGCAAGCCCCTGGTTTTTTTTTTTCCCCAAGCCTCCTTGTTTTGTTTCTTTCCATCTTGACTTATGCAATTCCTCTCATTTTAACAAACTCATTTTTTTTGGCATTTTAATCCTGCATTTTGCATGGTTGAACTCCACCACAGCATTGCCCCAGTCTTCCTGGACTATTGGTTACACACTACAGCATATGATTGTGGGATTCTCCATGCAACTGGGGAAAAGGGTTCCAAGGATGGTCTTTCTCTCTGTCTCTTCACCTGACTTTCCTTGCAGTGGCAGCAGAGTCTACTGGATTTCAGTCCCTGGCATGGCGTAGATCAGGGAATTGAGGAGGCACTAACATCAGGGCTTCCCCTTGCTTCCCACCCACCACACAGAACATGTGGACCACAGATACTCATCCAAATAAGGAACTCAAATAATTTAGAAGGGTCCTGAGAATTCTGAGGGAAATGTACATCCTTGTTGTAAATAAATGAAACTATGAATAGATCTGGGGAAGGAATGATTTAGAACAGGTGTTCTCAACCCCTTCTTGGCTGAGTACCACCTCCGGCGACACTCTCCTGCTGAACACCACTGAGTACCACTCAGAAGTGACTGGCAATGACATCATCACCAGTTACTTCCAGGTTTTCGGGGGTTTGGAGGCCAGGAAACACTGCGAAACGCTCGGCCAAAGGCAGGAGCCTCTCAGGAGCGAAAACACTGCGCTTGTTGGAGCAGGTTTCCAGCTGTCCGATGGTCCGAGTACCACCAGCAGTCAGCCGAAGTACCACTGGTGGTACGAGTACCACTGATTGAGAACTCCTGATTTAGAACAATACAGTATCTTGTTCATTCCATTCCAAGTTCACCCCTTTACTCCTATTGCTCAGTTTAAAAAAGGGTGTTGTGAGGAAAAAGCAGGTGTATATGTACACGTATCTCTCTCTCACTGAGAGAACTGAAAGTTTCTAAAGCATGAAGCTATCAACTTTGAGCCAACACGGCAGCATGAAACGACTCAAACGAGTGCAATACACCCCGAACTGTAGCACTTGACTATTTCCATGAGAAGAGCAAGCATGCGGTGCATTTTAATAACATGTTTCCCACTAAACAGGGAATAAAAAGCATTAAATATTTATTCATTTCCTAGCATTCTGCTCAAACGTCCTACTTACCGAAGTTGGATGTTAATATAACCTTAATCTTACCAAGCACGTAATAGATTTACGTATAGCTCAGTTTAAGCCACAGTTTACCCAGCGCGCTTGAACATATACAACTGCCCTGTCCCGGGTCAGACCATTGGTCCCAGCATGGTTTACTGTGGCTGGCAGTGGCTCTCCAGGGTCTCAAGTCTTTCCATCCCCCACTGGCTGGGCTGAATTGTTGACCTTCTTACATGAAAACCATATGCTGTGCCACTGAGCTATGCTGCTCCCCCTTGAGACCAGCTCCATCACCATCACTGACCATTGTGCCAGATGGAGAAAGATTAGAGTGACCACAGAGTAATGGGTGAAAATGGCAATATAATTGGGCAAGGGGCTAAGAGCTGGACGATATGTCACTCTCCCAGGATGCTTTCAAAAACAAAAGTTTGCAACCTTAGGCAGCAATTTATGTACGTTAAGGTGAAGGTATCCCTTGACATTTAAGTCCAGTCGTGTCCAACTCCAGGGTGTGGTGCTCATCCCCGTTACGAAGCTGAAGAGCCAACGCTGGCCCAAGACGCTTCCGTGGTCATGTAGAGCAGCATGACTCTCCTTGCTGCAGCGTGCGGCTGGACACGGAACGCTGTTTACCTTTCCACAAGTGGCACCTATTTATCTACTTGCATTAACATGCTTTCAAACTGCTAGTTTGGCAGGAGCTGGGCTGAGTGGCAAGAGCTCATCCCATCGTGCGGATTCGAACTGCCGACCTTTTGATCGACAGCTCATGGTTCAGTGGTTTAACCCACTGCGCCACCCCGTGGCCCTCTTATGTACATTACTTGAGATTAATTAAGCAGTCATTTGAACAGTCTGCATGTGTATTTCTATCTATTACATCTTTATGCCACCAACATGCTCAAGGCGACACATGTTGCACTCCTGATAACCACCCTGTGAGGCAGGTTGGCCTAAGGGAGAGCGACTGACCCAAAGCCATCCAGTTTCATGGCTTAGCATGGATTTGAACATGGCTTCCCCCCCTCCAATGCGCTAGGCACACCATCACCTGGGCTCCCTTTGTTTCACAAGACCAGTCAAAGCACATCATACTGGTGCTACACTCTAAACCCAGAACCATTCCTTTTCCAAATACACACTCAAACGAATTCTCTCAAGCAGCTGAGAATGTGGGGAAAGCAATGGCTGCAATTAATCATTTCTCCTACACAAGCTCCGTTCTTTTCAGTGAGGTCTGCAGGACCGGGGGGGGGGGCACAGAGCTTGTTTGTTCTCACCCAGTGTCTGCCAAACGCTATTCAGGTAGGATGGTACAAAGTGGGAAATCAGCTTGTACGGTAGAAGGCCATCATTTGCTAAGCCTTTGTGAAACTGTTATTTATTGTAACAGTGGGAGTACAGTATAGTCAATGAAGCACTCGCTCAGCAAGCTCATAATTACGATTGAAGTGATTACCAACCAATCCAGCTCTCTGTTCTCTGTGTACGGGATGAAGCTATCAAAAAATAAATAAATCTTGATTGGAATTTCATAAGACTAAAACGCTGTCAACCAAGGCAGCTTTTTTCCATCCAACGTCTCAATCAAGAAGCACTGCAGAAATGTCCAAGAAATGTTTTCATGAGGATCTGCTGGGGTGCAGAAGCTGGGAATTGGACTATTGGACTCTTGATGGGACTGCAAATGAACAGCCAATAGTCCAAAAGACCAAACTATATGGGGCTAGTGGTGCACGGACAGTGTTCTAGGGTTCGACTATGGGAGCTCCAGGTTTAGATCCTTGCTTTTCCATGAGGCTCACTCAGTGGCCTAAGGCTCACTCAGGGTGGCTCACTCAGTGGTCTTTATCTCTTACATTGCTTCATACAGCTGTATGTACATGCCTTATTTCTTAGGTGCTTGAAATAATCAGTAGTAGTAGTAGTAGTAGTAGTAGTAGTAGTAGTAGTAGTAGTAGTGAGTACAATATAATATGTTCTTATGTCCTCTCCTTCACACTTCCTGTTCTGCTCTGTCCTCGCTTCCTTTCCCAGTCCAGGGAAGCAGGAGGACCTAAGGCTGGCACATCACCTGAGAACCAGGGGCAGCATTTGGCACACACCATCTCAGGCACCAAGAGGTCTTAGGCCAACTCTGGTGAGTGGGCAAAGTGAAGGGAAGTGAAGTCAAAGTTACAATATTAAAAAGTAAAACTGAATGGTACAGTACCTGCAATTTGACAAGCACTAGAATAAAGTGAAGGGCCCCTGAGCATGAGTATATACCTCCGAGCATGAGTGCCTTTCACCACTAAGCAATCACAGCCTACACCAGTGATGGCGAACCATTTGGGCTTGGTGTGTCAAAAATTTTGAAAATGCCTAACTTGACTCTGCTGGTGTGTTGCCCCCCCTCCAACTTTTAATAGTACTTTGACTATTGCTACTTTTAATAGTAATTTTGAATTGAACTGAACTGAAAACTATAGAACACATTGCATTTTATTTAACATCAATTAGTGACTTTTTTGTTGCTGAATTTTACTAGATAATAATTTGAAAGAGGTCTGCCAAAACCCCTGGGGAAACGCTGACGTGTCACCCAAAATGACCTCATGTGTCACCTGTGACACGCATGTCTAACACACTCAGAATTGAGGACAACTTGAAAACGTCAGTGACAAAATTGTGATGAATCCCTGTTTTACTGAATCGATGACCTCATTTCAGGACTTTTGTCAGCTCTCCCATGTATTTGAGAAACCCTTTGGCCTTGAAAACGTTTTACCTCAGTGCTGGAGAGCAGATAAAAATTTTCCGTTCATTATCCACATAACCAATATTGCCAGCAGCGTTGCTGTTGTCTTTGCAATCACACCTTAGGCAGAGAGTGGAGAGATGGGATGGCAGTAGGTTCATTTCTTTCTTAAAGCTCCCACACTGCTTCTTTTCAATGTTCTCAACGTTGGTGAGATTGCTGGAACAGCTTTGGTTCATGAATAAAGCATACGCCACAGAAGCATCTCAAGCTTATAAAATGTTTATGCCACCCTTCTATGTAATACTCAAGATGGCGGACATGCACATTACCTGGCAGCACTACAAAAGTTTGGTTATGTCACAAAGATGCTAGGTGGCCATTACTGAAAGGAACAATGGGCCTCCAGGCAACAGGCAACTCAAGATGGCGGACATACACATTACCTGGCAGCACTACAAAAGTTTGGTTATGTCACAAAGATGCTAGGTGGCCATTACTGAAAGGAACAATGGGCCTCCAGGCAACAGGATTGTTGTCCATCGAGGGGATGCTGTGCCCCTACCAACAGGAAGATGAGCTGTCACCAACCAGCTGGGAGACTGGTTGGTGGCTGATGGTGTAATCGGCTGTCAACAGCCCCTAGCTGGAGGTGGAGGCAGCTAACAGCTGCGTGGGTCAGAGCTTGGGTGGGGCTGGTACTACTTGCCCATTAAAACAGCCAGAGTTGTAAAGGAGGGTGAGGAGAAGGCAGGAGGAAACTGAGAGACAGGAACAAAGGAAGGAGAGAGGAATGATAATAAAATAATCATCTGTTTTTATATACCGCCTTTCTTGTTGTCCGACTTTATTCAAGATGGTTTACACATGCAGACTTTTCTAGCCCCCATACGGGTTTTTACCAAATGAAATCAACCCTGACTGTTCCCTGGAAGGACAGGTACTGAGGCTGAGAAGCTCAAATATTTTGGCCACCTAATGCGAAGAGAGGACTCTCTGGAGAAGACTCTGATGCTGGGAAAGATTGAAGGCAAAAGGAGAAGGGGAAGGCAAAGGATGAGATGGTTAGACAGCATCACCGATGCAACGAACATGAAAATGAGCGAACTCAGGAAGATAGTGGAGGACAGGAAGGCCTGGCGGGATATGGTTCATGGGATCACGAAGGGTCGGACACGACTTAACGACTGAACAACAACAAATGTTCTATTCACATAGAATGCTTTTCATTCCCCAGATGTTTCCCTTCAACAGTGTGGTATCTCTCTGGGTGCACAATGCACACCTTCCGAGCCTGCCCAACAGCGACTCCTCTCTCTCACACAGAGAAGGTAGAAGGAAAAGCAGAAGGAAAAGAATGGAGGGGGAAAGAAGGAGAAAGGGAAGAAGGAAAAGAACAATGGAGGGAAGGGGAGAAGGAAGAGAGAGGAGGCCCTACAGGGAGAAAGGAAGAAAGGGAGGGCCTGTGGAGAAAAAAGGGGAAGCAAGAAGGGGGGGAAGGCTGGAAGGATGAGGAGGAAAGCAGTGGAATCTGGGGGCCGAGGGCACCACCTGGGATGGGGAGCCAACGCCCCTACTGTTTGGCCAAGGGCAAGCCAGGGGTAGCTGCAGAGAAAACTGGGTGTTGGCTCAGCTCCTGACCCGGGGACCCTCTTGTGCCAGCAAACAGTGCGGGTTCTCCATTACCCCAGTGAGCCTTACCCTCTAGCAGAGAATACTAGGAATGTATCCGCATAGCCTGGGCAAGACCCAACTCACGTGCCAGAGTGAGCTGCACTAGTGAGGTACACCAAAGGGCTGCACCAGGACCCAGGCAAAGTAACCCCAGGCAGATTTTAGAAACATCCCATTTCCTTAGTTAAAAAGCTTGTTTTCAGTTTTGTTAAATAAGCCGCTGCAGTCCTGAATCTTGCTGCCTCACTGCTAGTGCTTCCTGCCTTTCCCATGGCATTTCTACACTTTCTGGATGTGGAGCTATCCCCCTCGGAGGAGGAGTTGGAGCAGACAGTGCATGATCCATTAGGATACTATGCAGATTTCAGCCAGATACAAAGTAAAAAAATAGAGGAAGTCAACATGAGAACACAAGTGCCTTGGCTCCTCTTTCGATCCGCTTTGTAGTATGGATGTGTCTTGGCTGCATCTTCTACTCTCATTCCATACTCCCAAGCACAAGGTGTGCAACTCCCAAACTCCGAGTAGGGAGAAGAATAACGAAGAGACATTTCTGCTCTGCTGAAAATGTTTGAGAGAATTGCTTTTCAAATGTTCCACTCTCTTCTCGATGGCTGCCCTTAGGGCAGGGCGATGCTACCTAATGATGGACATATATTCCAGAGAAGACCCCAGCATTTGAAGAGGGCTAGAGCAGTGTTTCCCAAACTTTTTTGACCTGCGGCTCCCTTGACCACTAGCGACCATTGGTCGTGGCTCCCCATTACATGATGTTGATGCCTGCCAATGGGCATTGCACCGTTTTCCGAGAGGGTTCCGTGGCACTCTGCGGCTCCCCTGGCTGGTTTCCGCGGCTCCCCTGGGAGTTGCGTCTCCCAGTTTGGGAACCACTGGGCTAGAGAAAGAAAAATTCTACATTCTTGATTAATGTAGATATGAAGACTAGCAACTAAACAGGTGAAATGATTCCACTAAAAAGCATGACGGATGAGATGATGTGAAAACTGATTTGATGTTTTGTGCCGTTATATCTGTGATGCAAGTTCACACATGCAAGTCATCACATGATGTTGCAGTCGCAAGTGATGAATGTGCATCCAAGGACCTGTCCTAAGCTTATTGATGTATGTGGATACATGTATTGCCAGAGCTCCTTAATTATTTTTAGTAGTTTGTATCAATCTTTCTTGTCCATTTTCATTATAGTTGATGTCCAGAATTAGGGCAGTGTGGACATGCTATAAGTGTTCTTCTAGGTTACAGTCTCAGCACCAGTTTAATAGTGATGTAATTACCACTGTAATTGCCACTACCACTGTAGGGCTCCCACTCCCTAGAGCAATGGTCCCCAAACTTGCCACTGCCACAACCCACCTCATCCTCCCGCAGCAGGTTGCAACCTGCCTCCAGAAGCCACTCCCACATCATGCCAGGGACAGCCTCCATGGGCCTCAGAATGCCTTCGGACATGACCAGAAGTCACATTTGTGAAACTGGAAGTGACCCAGAAGTCACTTCCAGAGGTGTTCCGTGGTCCGTGGAGGCCTATGGAGGCCATCCCCGGGCCTTGCACGACATGGAAGTAGCTTCTGGAGATAGGGCACAACCCAGAAATGGCCTCCACTTGCATCCAAAAGGCTCCAATTTGGAGCCAAATGGACAAAAGGGCAGGTGGTTCTTCTGCAGTCACTGCTGCAGCCTTTGTGACCCACTGCTGCAGGCACTAATGTGTGGCACTGCACATCGGGCTGCGCCTCAGCAAGTGGGTCACGGCCCACATGTTAGAAAACACTGCCCTAGAGGGAAATGCACTAATATTCTATAGATATGTTTCCTTGGAAGTAAATTCCACAGCATTCAGTGGGGCTTACAGCCCATTCCTATCCCTGCTGCTCCATAGCATGCAGCTGTGCCAATGGAGCATGTGGTCCATACTATGGGAGGGCAAACAGATGGAAAATAAACACATTACTTACCTTCCAGTAGGTAAGGTGATCACCTATGGGTCTCCTCAGATCCATGCCAGCTGTTTTGCTTGCATATGTCCGAGGAGAGGAAGGGGGCAGGGCAGGTTGGAAAAATCGGGGATAGGATCTGATGTGCGCTTTTGCTACCCCTCCAGCCTGCTTCCCACCCCCTGCCCTAAACCTCCCCCAAACCACCTGCTCTGCCACTTTACCTGGGCTGGCGGAGTGATTCTGGCATGTGCGTGTAACTGCCGGCCATTTCTACCAGTGGCTCCATTGTGCATGGCAGTGGTGCAACGCTTGCACCATTGTAGGGCCATTTATGACAAAATTGATAGATTCCCTGTTGTAAATGGCCCATAGGCTTGGGCCACTAGTCTCAGGTAAGTAGGTTTAGAATTGCAGCCTTAAGCTATTAAGCTTAAGTTTTAGTAAAGGCAAAGCATCCAGTTATAGTTACTTCTGGTCCAGAATGAAAACAGTGTACTATGAAGTATGGATCGCAGTAGAAACTCGTGTTTTGTCTGGATGCAGAGCAGGTTTAGTTGCCTGTTGCATCCACATGGGGATCCAATCCACATGGCTGAAGAAGTCTAATTCACTTCAAAATGCTTGTTCAGGGGAAGCTTCCAGTGACTGTTGCCTATTGGAAATCAGGTCAATCTACCCACCAATAGTCATTAACTTGGGGAAAGAGGGCTTGACCTAAACGTCCATGTGGTCATTGCTGGTAGAAAAGCAACACTTGGAAACAGCGTGAAGACATCCCGCCGTTTGGCATGTTCAGCTCTCTTTACAACAAATTCGAAACAGCACGATCTGACATTCTATTTCGAGATATGTCACTGGAATAAATGTGTGACCTAAAAAACAACCCCCCTACCAACTCAATGGAATTACAATTTCCTTACTGTAAATTAGTATCATTACTGACAATCCTTGAAAGACAAGCTTTCACAATGCCACCAAATAAACTTTATTTACACAAAGCACGACTGGGCTGAAGCCTTCCCATTCCACACCCAATCATTAATTCCCGTGACTGTTGCTCTTTTCGACCTCACAGCTGCTTTTTAGCAAGGCCCCCTGTACCACATAATCAGAGCGTGCAGCAAAATGACGAGCTGCCTCCAGGGTAACGTGCCTGCTCTGCCTACATCATCCCAAATGATCCAGTTTCCTAATCCGTTCCACTAGGGTGCGTGTTCTGTTCATTGGGGGGCGGGGGGGGGGGGCGGATTGTCTTTCACAATGCTCTGCTGCACTGAGATTATGTATTTATTGAACAACATTTGTACTCTGCCTTTCCCTTTCATAAGAAAGGGCCCAAGGCAGCTAACAATACTGAAACAGTAAAGTTTCATAAAACAAAAATAAAAGTGCAACAACCACAAAGCAGCAGCAACCAGCAAGAAAATGATGAGCAAAAAAGAATGGAACAAAAATATTTTTAGCCCCCGCTGGAAGTCCAACAGAGAAGGTGCAGTTCATAATTCAACAGGGAGAGAGTTCCTTAACTGAGGCATCACTACAGAGAAGGCTCTTCCTGCCCCAACTGAGCTTTGGGGCACACGCAGGAGGCTGCACAGGAATGCAACCCCATTTAGAACACATTGATCATCCACTACCTGCATTGTAGTTCTCCAAACCAAGAGGATCTCTGTTTTGTTTTGTCTGTAGAAGCATTTGGTGGATCAGAGAGGTAGAGCCGAGCATCATCCACATATTGGTGACACCCAACTCCAAATTTCCGGGTGATTTCTCTCAGCTATTTCATGTGGATGTTAACTAACATGGGGGACAGAAAAGAACCGAGTGGCACACCACAGGCCGAAGTCTAGAATGAAGAACAGGAAACCCCCAATACTACCTTCTGGAATCTATTAGCCAGAAAGGACTGGTGCCAGTATACAACAGTGCCTACAAGCTCCAGTCCAGTCACCCAGAACGGCACCATAGTCAATGGTGTCGAAAGCCATTGAGAGGTCCAGTAGGAACAATGCACTCCCCTTGCCTAGTCCCCAGCATAGTTCATCCACTAGGGGCATCAACATTGTTTCTGTCCCAAAACCAGGCCTAAAAGGGTCCAAGTAATCCGTTTCATCCAGAAAAGGAAGCCATTACCTGCTCAACTACCTTGCCCAGAGGGTAGCCAATAGCGAAACAAGGGAGGGTTTCTTCAGAAGGGGGCAAACAGCCAGCTTCAATCCTGCCAGCAACACCTTCTTCAGAGATGAACCGACAACCCTCACTGTCCACTAGCTCTGCTTCCCCCCCCCCCCCCAAATCTGATACGCCAAGCTGGGCAAGGATCATGGAGGCATGTAGATGGCCTCAGTTCAAATGTTCCTGTCTATCCTCAGGTTGTCAAGGTGAAAAGAATCCACGTCAATATTTATTTATTTATTTAAAGAATTTGTATCCCACCTTTCTCCCAGCAAGGGCACTCAAGGCGGCTTACAACATTAAAATAAGCATGTACATTAAAATAAAACAAATAATTAAAACAATTAAAATAATCAATACAATAGATTCAGAGGAGACATCAACAAAAACTGTTAGCTTGGAGTCCAGGTTGTGACAGATGCAAGGGACTTCATTCGCAAAGTGTCTTGTTAATTGGTCACAGCAAGACACCAAGTTGTTCTCTTTCCTACTCCGTAGGCTAGATGGTGTAAGCCCTGAACAACTGGGAACAGCTCAGCTGGACGACTCTCAGAGGATGCAGTAATGGCAGAGAAACACACTTCCTTCCCTGTCATCACAGACACAGAGGAGGCCCCAACATCTTGCTCTGAAACTGAATGGAGCAGGTTCGCAGCTTGGGGGGGTTGCCTGGACTCGCAACTGCTCCTGGATTCCCAGGTGGCAGCTGTGGCCAAAGGGGCCCTTATCGCCTGCATGTACCTGGATTGTGCAGACCAGGCCACGGTGATCCATGCCACGGTGACCTCAAGGTTAGATCATTGTAACACAGTCAACGTGGGGCTGCCCTTGAAGATGGTTCAGAAATTGCAACTGGTGCAAATTATTCCCATGTTCTTCCTGTGCCAATGCCTCTCCACAATACAGCTCAGCAGTGGCAACAGAAAGAATGAAAAAACAATCCACTAGCTAAGTACTCTCTAACACTTCATGTTGGGGGTTTTTTTTTGGGGGGGGACCATATACCTTCTCGGGACCCACCTAGCTTTACGAGACACTCAAACATTTATCTCCCTATATTTACACTATCTTGCAAACTGCAGGAGCTCAGCTGTTTCCAGGGTAATTAACAGCTATCTTGCAAACTGCAGCTCAGCTCTTTGAAGGGCAATTAACAGCTAGCTGATTTTTGAATAGCCTCAGGGCTTGTGGCAATTACTTATCTGATCTTTCCATCACCTGGGACCCACCAGAAATCAGGTTGCGACCCACCAAGTGGGTCCCAACCCACATTTTGAGAAACACTGCTCTACAGTCAGATAAGACTTAAATAACCAGTCAAATAATGTTTCCTTTTAATTCTACACTTCATTTACTTCCCCAGAATCACACAGGGTTCCCACTTCAGATCTCCTCCTCTCTAAAGTTACACTGGATCAGGCTGTTATAGTAATATATTTCCTTGCTTTATGTTTCCTTTCAATAACTCAGCACTATTTTTGTTCAAACACAAAAAATTTATGAATTATAGAATTGGTTTCCGACATAAGAAAATGTTTAGTTTCTAAACTAACATTTAGAAAAACAGGAAAGGCAAGATAATTTTGATGCAAATAAGAAATTTGTCACAGGGACAAGTCTGTAACAGTCATCAATGAATCCTTTTCTTCTGTCAAAAATTCACTTTAGTGGTAATGGGGGGAAGCCCTGAAGCTAGTACTTTTCTCTTTTCCCCAATCTGCCCATATGTCAGGTTAAAACCTAAAACCCAACCAATAACATGTAGCCAATGATCAAGGAGGACTAGGTCAAGACTCCAACCAAGTTCAAGCAACCACAGGCAGGTAAACAGGTAAAATGCAGAAAGGGTTTATTAAATATGTGCGCGCAGGGGCAGAAGCGTCGTTAGGAGTGGGGCGGTGGGCCCCAAGCGGCGGGGGGGTGTACTTGCCTCCGGACCCGTCGCTCCCTCTGCCGATTGTGCATCTTCGTGCAGCCATCCTTGGCTGCAAGATTGGCCCTCCCACCCATTTGGCTCCAAAATGATGTCATGCCCCCAGGGGATGGGGCTTGTGGCATCACATGGGGGTGTCATGTCGGCGGCCTCCCATGGAGGGTGTAGGAATGTCACTGTGGGGGGGGTATTGGGTAATACAAGGAGGTAAGAATAAAACAAGCAGGCTTTGAAAATGGCTTGGGTGTTGGTAGTGCCCAATTCCAGATCTTAGCAAAAATGCAAGCAGGAGAATACAGGCAAATGTAAAGTCAAAATAATTCCCTAACACATCTAAGGGCCCAATCCTATTCTTACCTGCCATAGTCTTTCCTGGACATTGTTCCTGTAAAGCAGTCGGGACCAGTAGCAAAAGGCGCTGCAACAGTGAGTCACTCAGCACAAGTATCTCCTTCTCGTCCACTCTGGCGCTTCTCCAACCACTTGCCGATGAAGGTAAGTCAGCTGGTGTGGCAGAAAGGGTGGGGGAGGGTGGAATTGGGGCAGGGAGGGGGCATGACAGGGGCGGGGAGCCTGCAGGAAGGGCAAAATCACTAGTGCGGGTCCAAGGAGACCTCAACATTTTTGATACAGTGCTTGTTAGAAAGGTAGCATGGAACAGACATGTTGCTGGGTTAGCAGATCCTTCTTCTATTTGCACTGCAAATGCTAAGACATTGTGTAAACATACAGAGGAGAGTGTTTAGGTATGAGCTTTCTGTGTTCTGGGAAGGAGAAAATAGCAAGAGGCATAGATATTTCCCTGTGTGTATAGAGAAGTTACATCTGCAATACATTTCAAAAGAAGATTTGAGAATGTATCAGCAACATTTATTTTATTCTATTCAGATTTCATCAGAACTGTGGATTCCCCACCCCCCACTACAGGTGTTAAGCACAATTAGCATTAGTTATTCAGAGTGAGAACATTATGGCCTTTGATTGATGTTTCGAATGGGTCACTCTGACTTTGTGTACATTTGAGCTTTGAATAAAAATGTTACAGACTTCCTGTAACCCTTATATTCCATGACCTTTTGGTCCCAGTTTTTGGTTTTATTTTGTATACACTTCATGTATGTATCTATTGAGGGCAACATTTCTAGGTCTTATGAATCAGGCTCTAATACAGAAATGCTTATGCTTCAGTATTAGCCTTTTTGGTGTGTGTTTTTCTGCAGCTGACAATGCAGTCAACTGAAGGATGACTATCCCTCTAGATTAGAAAATATGGAGTTGGTGTTTATCCCATCATACTGGATAATTACATTCAATTAACTACTAATAAAAATTACGACTGGATATTACATATGCATAATTGCTGTCCTTTCTCCTCTCACACTGCTTGCTTTTCAGCACAGTGAAAAAATAGCCAGGAATGGAGCTTTCTTTTTCTTTTTACCTTCATTCAAAGACTGATCAACTTCTTTTGTAATCAGATGTGTTTTGCAGGTGTGCTTTTGATATGATGCATTTGAGGGCACATATGTAGGCTTTCTGCTCTGCTGGCAGGGATGGCAGGTGGATTGAATGAGTACATGAATAGAGGAAGAGAATTTATGTCTGAACAACAACAGGTATGAAGGCTAAATTTCTGCACTAAGTTTCCAAATCCTATTGCCCAGCAGCCGTTTTGCAAGTTTGTCAGCAGCAAGACTGAGCTTATTAGGATGTACCTCAAGTAATTCATTTTGCTGGAACTTGCACAAGTTTCTCTCCTCATATTTCTCCACCACCTTTTCCAGTACTCTACCTGGCACCACTGGGATTAAGGCTGCGATCCTATACAAAGCCACCTGGGAATAAGCCCCATTCAACTCAATGGGGCGTACTTTTGAGTTGCCATGCATAGGATTGCAGTATGAGTCTTGGATGACTCTTTTATTGGCAACAAGAGACTTCAACAATTGCCTAGCACAGGACATGTTACCCAACCACTTTGAAGGGGAATGTATTTGCTGGGTGCCAGGTAACCACCAGGTATTTTCCTGCTTAATCCAAGTAACTGGTAATAAATGAACCAAACCAAGCTGGAGCTAAAACTTGCTGCTGGAACACTTATAAGTAAAGGTGTTTGAAAATGGTGGGATGTGTTTTTTTTTTAATTTGTTGAATTAAAATGCAAAATATGGTGTTTTGTGTTTTTATTCATAGGTGTGAATTCTTAAGCATCAACATCAGGTTTAATATTTTACACTGCAGTCTTCAATGCAAAAATCAACAAATTATTCAATTATTTCTAACTGGAAAAGTAATATGTTTCAACCAGATGCATTCCACAACCAGTATACAGTTGGTAATTTGGTTCCAATTCTGTTTGAAAATGTGGTGTTTTGTGTTTTATTCAGTTTGAAAAGGTTGAAAAGGTGGTGTTTTGTGTTTTTATGTGGTTATCAACAAAAACAAACACCCCTACTGATAAAGTAAAAGAACAAGGCAAAGCAGATCATAAGAGCTTGAGCCCCTGTCCAGGGTGCTGAAATGCCAACTATGTACAGTACTGTACTGTAGTCTGAAACTACATCTCCTTCAAATTCCCTTGCATTATTGGATGCAAGATTTTTAAAAAAAATTCTTGATGACTTTCTCATTTTTTGTGTATCAGTGCTGGTCATAAGCAGTCTAGTCAGATCTGGAGCACTCAGTGAAATGAATACCATCAGGATCAGGAGTCAGCATTCCCAGGGAGCTCCAAGAGAAATTTGCTGGGAAGGCTCATAGCAAATCACACAAGAGTCATGCACTAAAGCGAACTGAGAACAAGGCTGTACATGATCATATGCAAGACACCCATCTGAGTAGGCTAGGTTACAGAGAGGTGACAGGGAAAGGAGGCAAGGAGGCAGGCAGGAAGGCTGGACACAATGAAGCAAAGGAGTGAAGGAATCCGAAAGACAAGGCCAAAGGTTACTATAGTCATATAGGGACGGCCAGGGCGCTGCCATGCTGGAGCTGAGGATATAAAATCCTGCCTCTGCACCCTGGAGTGGCTCTCCACCAGAGACATTGGTATATAGTCCAGAACAGAGGCGTCGCTACGGTGGGGGCGGTAGTGTAAGGCAGCAGGCAAGGGAAAAGATGGTCAATAAGTTTGGAGACTGACAAAATAAAGCCTTGGCCCTGTTACACAAAAGACATAGACAATACAATTAGCAATGATATAAAAGTGAGACAATAAGTATTAGATGACCTTGTGGGTCCCATCCAAATCTATGGTTCTATGATTCTATTTAAAAAAAATAAACTATGCCCATTTGAAGGTCAAAAGTCGTTTACAAGGCAGAAATGATCAGGGAAACCGTTTTCCATTTCCATGCAAGGAAAAGGTTCGGCTGTTGATTTGGTTATGTTATACTGTTACGAAATGACTTTTAAAATGAGAATGTGCCAAAGAGACTTTGAATGCTAATGACTTGTGAGCTGAATTTGTGAGCTGGACTGTGTTACGACACAAGCGAAGGTCATGCCGTTTGTGTTCCTGCACCATGGACCAGGCTGTAACAGATTTCCTCCAGAAAGCCAAGAGAAGCCAGGAGGGGAAGGATCTGATCAGCATTCAGCATTTCAGCACACCATGGACCCAAAATGCTCACACCACGTATGCACAATACATTCCCTTCCCCCCTCTCCACTGAATGGACATAGGCAAAGTCTTGCTAAGTGACAGTCTGCCAGTAAGTAAACCATGGAACAGGGAAGAGGGTGATCAGGATGGTCCGGTCTTAAGGAGCTGGCTTGAGATAAAAGAGAGGCTGGGATGACTCATCTCAGGTGTTCCAGGAACGAATTTAGCATAACTGATCACCCTCTTCCCTGTTCCATGGTTTACCCAAGGTGCACTGAGGTGTCCCTTCTAGGGACCCTCCTTCCTGTTTTTCTGTGTACCTGGGGGTCCTCCCCTTCTCTTGGCCATGTGCTCTGTTCCCTATAAAAAGGTAGGGACAGCCTGGCAGGCCTCCCTTCCTCCTGCGGTTTGGACTGGGTACTGGTGAGTTCTCTCTATCTCTATCTTGTTCCCCTTCCCCCCCTTTGCCCCCTCCCTCTCTCTTGCAACCCCCCTCCATTCTCTTTGCATTACCCCCTCAATCACTGATTTGGTTCCTGAACTCAGCTTGTTCAGAACCTTAGAATCATTTTATTTCTCCCCCTTCTCCTCCTATCCCCCCCACTCTTAACTTGACTTCTCAGTCACTCTGCAGGCTGCCAGTCCTCCATTTCCTTCACTGCTACAGCACTGCAAGCCAAGGTGAACTCTAGCAAGAACCCTGCTAAGTCTTTGTACTTCTACCTAAGTTTCATAGATCTGTATGCTGTGAGTGTGATTGAATATGATTGTATTTTTTGTATGTATCTGAATTATTTAGTAAATATTGGAAAGCAACCCATGTTTGTCCTCAATATTATTTAAAACGGAATTCTGTGAAAGCTGGACTCTGGTATACATAGGTATCAAGGTCCCAGAGCATGCCAACTTGCCCTAATTAAAGCTATTCCCCAAAGTAACACGCAATTTTGGCTAACAATACAGCTATGCAAAGGCACAGGAGTCCTGCTAGGAAAAAAATAGTTACTCTAGAAGTGGTGGCTTTGTATATCCTTTCCTTCTGAAAAAGCAGTGGGTTGATTTAACTACTTTTGACCTTCAAATGAGCATAGTTAATTTTTTTAAATAGAATCATAGAAGTGTTGGCCTGATAAGGTTTTATTTAGTGCATGCAGGGAACACAGGTGTCCACACATGTACATGGTTCTGGGCACCTGTCAGGAGAGCACAGCCCAGGCCAGTAACGTGATACCAGCTCTAGGACTGGCGGCAATAAGGCTCAGATTATCTACAGGCTAAGGAGAAGGCCACACTTTTGATATATTAGCAGGATGGTGTAGTGATTCAACTCACTGGTGCTGTGTGAAGCCACCTCCATTCCAGCAACAATCCAAGGAGCACCATGCCAAGCTGGAACCCAGGATCAGTACTTTAAACATAAGAACATAAGAAGAGCCCTGCTGGATCAGGCCAAAGGCCCATCTAGTCCAGCTTCCTGAATCTCACAGTGGCCCCACCAGATGCCTCGGGGACCACACAACCAACAAGATAACCTGTTTCCTGCTGCCATTCCCCTGCACCTGGCACAGAGAAAACCTACTTCTAAAACCAGGAGGTTGCTTATGGCTTGTAACTTGTGATGGTCTTTTCCTCCATGAATCTGTCCAAACCCCTTTTAAAGGAATCTAGGCCAGGTGCCATCACCACATCCTGTGGCAAGGAGTTCCATAGATGAATTACACACTGGGTAAAGAAATATTTTCTTTTATCCTAACTCTCCCTCCACTCAATTTTAGTGCATGTCCCCTGGTTCTGGTGTTGTGCGAGAGGGAGAAGAATTTCCCTCTATCCACTCTCTCCATCCCATGCATAATTTTATATGTCTCAATCATGTCCCCCCTCAGGTGCCTTTTCTCTAGACTGAAAAGCCCCAAACGCTGTAGCCTTTCCTCATAAGGGAGGTGTTCCAGCCCACGAATCATTCTGGTCACTCTTTTCTGCACCTTTTCGAATTCAACTATATCCGTTTTGAGGTGTGGTGACCAGAACTGGACACAATACTCCAGATGCGGCCTTACCATCAATTTGTACAAAGGCATAATGATATTTGGCCGTTTTATTCTCAATCCCTTTTTTAATGATCCCAAGCATGGAATTAGCCTTCTTCACAGCCGCCGCACACTGGGTCGACACTTTCATCGACCTGTCCACCAGCACCCAAAGATCTCTCTCCTGATCCGTCACAGACAGCTCAGAACCCATTAGCGTATATGTGAAATTTTGGTTTCTTGCCCCAATGTGCATCACTTTGCACTTACTGCACTTATTGAAGTGCATCTGCCATTTTACTGCCCATTCTCCCAGTTTGGAGAGATCCTTCTGGAGCTCTTCACAATCCCTGCTGGTCTTCACCACCCGGAAAAGTTTAGTGTCATCCGCAAACGTGGCCACCTCGCTGCTTATTCCCAACTCCAGGTCATTTATCAATAAGTTGAAAAGCACCGGTCCCAAGACCGATCCTTGGGGCACACCGCTTTTCACCTCTCGCCATTGTGAAAATTGCCCATTGACTCCCACTCGCTGTTTCCTGGTCTTCAACCAGTTCCTAATCCACAAGAGGATCTGCCCTCTTATTCCCTGACTGTGGTGTTTTCTCAGGAGCCTTTCATGAGGGACTGTGTCAAACGCCTTCTGAAAATCCAGATATATAATATCCACGGGTTCGCTCGCATCCACATGCCTGCTGACCTTTTCAAAAAATTCTAACAGGTTTGTGAGGCAAGACTTCTCCTTGCAGAAGCCATGCTGACTCTCCCTCAACAGAGCTTGTTCTTCTATGTGTTTTAAGATTTTATCTTTAATGAGACTTTCCACCATCTTCCCTGGAACAGATGTTAGGCTGACCGGCCTGTAGTTTCCCGGGTCCCCCCTCCTTCCTTTTTTAAAGATTGGCGTGACATTAGCTATCCTCCAATCCTCTGGCACAGTGGCCGTTTTAAGGGACAAGTTGCATATTTTGGTCAAGAGGTCAGCAACTTCATTCTTGAGTTCCTTCAGAACTCTTGGGTGGATGCCATCCGGGCCTGGTGATTTATTGATCTTTATTTTGTCAATTAAGTCTGAGACGTCTTCTCTTTTAGGCTCTATTTGATTTAATTCTTTAGTCATGGGAGGCCGTTCAGGCAGCGGTATTTGCCCGAGGTCTTCTGCCATGAAGACAGATGCAAAGAACTCATTTAAATTCTGCTTAAGATTAACTCTGCTTAAGGTTAAGTTTAGCCTGCTTTTTTCCCTTCTTTTATCCTCCTCCTGTTTTGTTTTGGACTCCTACTCTAAGGTAGACTCTTCTGCCCTGGGCTCTTACTCCTGAGTAAACTCTGGTCGTACTCAGAGTAAGCCTGTTTAAATGTGGGCTGCAATTCTCTTTAGAATCAGCTCCCAGGCTTGTCCCGGCTTGCCCAGTTTTTGCCCCTTTCTCCTTGCACAGCTGCTGAACTCGCTGCGTCTTCTTTTACCTTGGCACTTTGTCCCAGTGAGGCACTTCGTCCCAGTGAGGCCACTCGCTGCTCCTGAAAATTTCCTCCCATTTGCTTTTCTCCCATTTCCAGGCTTTCCTCTGCTTTCTCTCTCTGAGCACACAACCAAAACCACCGTGCGCAGGAAAGCCAACCCTTTGGGCCACCTCACTGAATGCCCCTTCTCTCTAGGAAGCTCTATTGATCTCTGGCTTTCTTATCCTGCTTCCCTCCCTCAAGCAAACTCACTGCTAACTGGGCAAGAGGCACTTTTTCAATTGGTGCACCTCTTATATTTAGCAGGGGGAGAGTAACTGCTCCCCTTTCACCCCAGCACAGTCTCTTTTCTGGTGGCTGTTTGCTGGTGGTGTTCTGCATCTTTTTAGATTATGAGCCCTTTTGGGACAGGGAGCCATTTAATCATTTAATTTTGTCTGTAAATCGCTTTGAACTTTTTGTTGAAAAGCGGTATATAAATACTGTTGTTATTAATAATAATAATAATAATAATAATAATAATAATAATAATAATAATAATAATAATAATAATAATAATACGAGATACGACCTAGTTTTTAGGGCTAACTAGTATTACTGGTATAAAGTTGTCCTGCCTCTGAACAGGACTTTCTCTTGTATGCCCGAAGCCACCACCAACTGCAGAAGAGCGATTGCCTTCATTCTAATTTCTCTGTCACGATCTGCTCGGCCAGCTCCATAAATACCCCCCCGCGCGCGCGCGCCTTCCTGCCGCAACTACACCTTCCCAGCCCTTCTGGCCCGCTCCTCCCGTCACTTTCTGAGCGGTTCCCGCCCTTTCCCCTCTGCCACTCCCCGCTGATTCGTCCTTATCATCCCGTGGCTACCATGGAGTCTCTGCCTGCTGCCGCGCTTCACCGGCTTCCTCGAACCCTCCCGCCGGCGATATCTCCGTCCCGCTCCTTTCGCTCTTCCTCATTTTCAAATTCGCGCAGCGTTTCCGTGCCCCGCCCTCTGATCGGAGGATAAGTGAGGCAGGAAAGGAGTCAATTAAGGGAGTGGGAAGTAGACAAGGTACGGGCAGCAGTCGCTTCGCGGTGGCTTCCTTTTCCCAAACAGTCATGCGCAACAGTCAAGTGGAGGGCGGGGGAGGAAGAGGAGGAGAAAGGAGCCAGGAGCCTGCGCTCTGCGGGTGCTGCTGCGCCGAGCGCTTCAATGCATCTGCAGTTGGCTCCTTACAACTAGCACCCTGGTCAGCTCCTCTCGCCCTTCGGCTTTCTTGCTTTGGAGGGAACTCAGCGGGAGACAGCCCGGCGGAGGCGCCACTTGCCCCTCAGTATTAGCTGGGTCGCAGGAGGGGCAGCAGCAGGCGGCAGAGGCTGCCTCAGTGCACGAGAGCTCGTCGAGCAGCCTTTTGATCCCGACGCTTTCCGCTCTGTCTGTGCAGCAGGCATCCGTCCCAGCCCCGGGCAGGCGAGAGTTAAAGTCATAAACCCACGTAAGCGCTCGTTTGCTCTCGCTCCATTTGGGAAGACGGTGGTCGAGCCTTCTCGGCTCTCAGCTGCATCGACAGCTTTCATTATCGGGCAGCCTTTCCCCGACCCGTCCTCTCTGGAGCTCGCATCCCAGCTCGGCTGGTGATTGTGTTGTTCCTTTCGGGTTGCAGAGGGCAGAGGAGGAGCAGGAAGAGGCTTTTCAGCCAGGCACCCTTGGGCAGATGAGCCTGTGAAGGGGAGGGCATCTTGGACGTACATCGGAGGCTTTGTGCTGCCGCTGCCGCCGCCGCCACCACCACCTGCCTCCCCTTAATTCTTTTGTCGTTTGCACCTTAGAGCTGCCGGTGAAGGAGGATTTGCAGCCAACATGTTGGACCCGTCCTCCAGTGAAGAAGAATCCGATGAGATTGTGGAAGAGGAGAGCAGTAAGGAGGTGCTGGCCCCAGCTGCCTCTGGGGCACGGCTCTCGCCGAGCCGGACCAGCGAGAGCTCTGGGGGTGGTGGAGGGCTGCAGCCCAGCAGCAGGAGTGGAAGCAGTGTCCGGCCTTCCAGCCCCAGCCCCTCGGTGGTGAGCGAGAAGGAGAAGGAAGAGCTGGAGAGGCTGCAGAAGGAAGAAGAAGAGAGGAAAAAGAAGCTGCAGCTCTATGTCTTCGTCATGAGGTGTATTGCCTACCCCTTCAACGCCAAGCAGCCCACCGACATGGCAAGGAGGCAGCAGAAGGTAGAGCCTGCTGGGGAAGAACAATAGAGGGAGGGGGCTGCATAGAGGTGTGGGGAGGGGACCCAGGGGTCAGCATCACCTGGCTGTCAGCAGCAAGGAGCAGAGGAAGCACTGGGGGGGGAGAGGATGGGGGGCCGGGGAGGCAGCCCTTGAGAGTCAGTTGATGCTGCAGTTGAAAGTTCCCAGGAGGGGCTCTGGAGATCTCTGTGGTTCACCCATGAGAGCAGAGCCCCTCCCCAGGCAAGTTTTCCCCTGCAGCTGATGGACAGGACTGGAGGTAGATCAGTAGTATTGCCCGTCATTGTTTCGCCAGTCTGAAAAGTACGTTTACGGCAATGATCTCATTTCTCCTCACAACAAACCCTTGAGGGAGGTTATTAGTAGTCCCTGAGGTGGAGAATGAACTTGTCTGAGGCTGGGGCTGCTGAGAGAGAGAGAGAGAGAGAGAGAGAGAGAGAGAGAGAGAGAGAGAGAGAGAGAGAGAGAGAGAGAGAGAGAGAGAGAGAAATGACTGAGTAGGATTTTTGAACTCTGCTGTCCTTGGTCCAAGTCCAACACCCTGTCCACTACACCACAGAGACGGGAAAGTGGCTGACAGAGGTAAGGATGGGAGTAGCCTGCAGTGGTTGAATGCAGCAGGAGGTCAGGAAGCAAGAAGGACACAAGAGGGGCACAAGACGTAAGGAGAGGCCTTGTGTCCCAGGTAGTAAAGAGTTCTGGTAGTAGGGAGACCATGGAACTTAAACAGGAGTCACCCCAAAGGGCAAAGGGAAAAACTAAGGCAGCCCTGGGGAACAGAGCCGCCTTCCATCCACTCTGCATTGCTGCCTAGCCAGTAATAGTACAGGCAATGGACAAGAGTCCCGTCGTCGCTAGTCAGATGATCCCTATCCTCTCTTGGCTGCTTTCCCCCATGACTTACGTAACTGCAGTGATTGCCAGAGGGACCTGGCCCTTTTCAACAAAGTCAACATGCTATAAAGAGCAAACGCAGAGAAGGAGGGACATGTGTTTCTTCTCCAATCCTGGAGGGTTCCTCCAGTCCCCTTTGCCTTTCCGTCTAGCTCTCCTCTTCCAAGGTGACTGGTGCTGCACCTGCCTGGGAGAAGCAGCCAAGCTGTGACTCTCCAGGAGATCTGAGCAAAGGTTATGCTGGCCCAGTTGCCTGCCCTGCTTACGCTACTGTGAGAACCAATTATTGCATCAAAGCTTTTTGTGTCCCTGCTGGAGGAGCCCCAGCCGTAAGCCTTCTCCGTGCAACGTTTGATGTCGAACAATAGCATAACATGCTTCACGCTAAGTTCTGCTCACTTTCTTTTTCTTTCCTTTTTCCCATTGAAAACAGCATCGCTGATGAGTTCTGAATAACCCCTTTGACCAGGTGCAGTAGTACCTGCAGAATCCACGTTTTGGCTTGAATGTTAACGTGTTCTGTTAACAAGTGGATTCATTCATACACAATGTACACAAAAGCTACCAAGGGTTGAATCCATTGAAAAGGGAATGAAAGGCTTTTCCTACCCATGTGATGAATACTCTGCTGCCACTTTTGTGCAGGCTCAATTTAAAAAGACAAATAATTAATCCAGTTGTCATTATCCTGCATTTGGTAGCTACTGTGTTTTTCTCTATTTTATAGCACATTTAATATGTGAAATGCTTTGGCGTTGTTATCTTGTTTGTCCTGTATAGCAAATTGCTAGTATCTGTACTTTCCAGATGAGGAACTGTGGCTGAGAGACAGTAAGTGACTTTCCCAAGGTCAATCAGTGAGTTCCTGTCAAAGCAAGGATTTTCAACCCAAGGTCTTTCAGATGAACAGCGCAATCCTGTGTAACCTTGCACCGGTGTAACAGTAGAAGCACCGGCGTAAGTGCACTTATGCCAGTGTAAGTGCTGTTACACCGGTGCATCTGCTGTTACACCGGTGCAGGGTTACACAGGATTGCGCTGCCAGTGTGCTAGTTTCTGGACCTGAGCACACTGGAGTTTACGGTGCAGAGTGAGAGCCCATTTCTAAACATGTTTACTTGAAAGGAATTCCCACTGAGTTAAATGGGACTTTCGGGAAAGGGTGCATAAGATTCTTATGGAAGAAGGTAGAACGGGTAACGCGGTCATAATCAACAGGAAAAATAACGATCCAGCCGATAAAAAAGATTGTAGCCTAAAGATTGTAGCATAAGATTGTAGCCTAAAGACGCAGTCTGCATCCCATGGAAGTCAATGACAAAACTCCCACTGCTTTAGTGACTGAGTTGCATTGTGAGGTCTTCTTCCAAAGTACAGTAATACATTGTACAACTAAACCAAGGTTAGGTTTCGTGGACATCATGCATTAAGGTAAATTTGAGTTCCTGGTTGTTATGCTTACATTCCCTATCTTATAAGTGAGCTGTGAAAAGCAGGTTGATCTATTGAAGGAAAATAGCAAATTATTCTATCTACGGTCATACTCTTGATTATGTAAATGAAGGTCACAAACCTTGTGGTCCTTCTGTACTTAGTATGGCTACTCGTGAGTAGCTTGGGGAATAAGATCCTAAGACATTAAAGAAAATTAGGATTCCACTACAGCCTAGCCCGGAAAATATGTTTTTGATCAGATACTTTTACGTTTCTGAATGAATTCCAGCTGATAAGAGAAAATGTTCCTGTACAGGATGCATTTACAAACACAGCACTATAATATCAGTAGCAAACTAGCCTTTCCAAAAAAAAAAAAAAACCCACAGAAAACCAAGAATGAGGAGAGAGATGGGGGCTCAGCTGGACTCTGAACCAGGCAATACAGTTTGGCAGCAAATTAAAAGAATTGCTCTTGGCACTTTCAGTTATCAGGGCACGGTCATCTATTGCCTAGACAATCACAGCAAATTGGTTTGGTTGTGTGTTTTGTCAAGGAAATCAGGCAACTCAAAGGCATTTGTCTTCCTGCCCGTTGTCCGTTATTTAGCCAAGTGAACTCTAACATGGCATGTTTCTTTTTAAGTCTATTGTTGTTTTAACGAAATCGCATTTAGACCATTAGAAGTAATGCTTTGGGGACCCCAAGTGGCTCCACTTCTACAAATGACCCTTAAACCAGAAAGTGTCTAGGACATATTGACAAGAATGACATTTGTTCGGTATTGTTGTGCCACAAAGCTATTATTAGCCCATTAGAGCATAAGGAGATAGAAAGGAATATCAGAACAACACTGTTGAAGGAAGGCTTGGCTAGAGAGTTTGGTGCTGATAGAAGGTCAAACACTTACAGGCTTTTATTCCTTGACTGAGACAGGTTGATGATAGTTTATATTGGTATATTACTACCTTGATTTATTGCATCACATTGCAATTTGCTGACAGGTTTCCATTTTGCTGTATTTTCCCCTCATGTCTTAGAAATTCTCCATGTTAAGAAACAAAGGAAAGTTGAAGATGAACCACTCAGTTGGTTTTATAACAAGAACTTCATTTGAAGGTGGATAAAGTTGTTTAGAAATGTTTAGTCTCAGATGTGGACAGACATAGATTCAGATGCCTGGGCCATCATGAACTCATTGGTTAGCCATTGACTAGGCTTGCCGTCTGTAAAATGGGAATATTAATTACTTGCTGTGAGGATAAGTGAAAAGGGTTATATGTATTGTGTGCTGAGAGAGAGAGAGAGAGAGAGAGAGAGAGAGAGAGAGAGAGAGATGGAAAAAAAGATAGTGTTTAGCAAATATGAAGCTGTCTGATATTGAGTCAAGCCCAGGGCTGTCTGTTACTCTGACTGGTAGCTGTTATTTAGGGTCTTGGGCAGGGGTCTTTCCTAGCCAGACTACCTGAAATACTTTTAGGTGGAGATGTTGGACACTGAACCTACAATCTTGCATGAGCCATGGGCTCCCCATTTTATATGTAGAAACATAAATGAAAAATAGGTTTGTCACTCATTGAAGGCAAATGCTTCATTTCAAGCTGATTTAATCCCATGGAAATCAATGGTGACAAGCCAGTTAAGAAACACATACTTTTGCTAATCTGATTCACAGCGCAATCCGACTTAACTTTTGTGCCGGTTTAACCAGTGGCGCAGCAAGGACGGGAGGCCCCAGAACGGAAAAGGGATTCAAATCCCCTGGCAAAGGGGATTTGAATTCCTTTTCTGTTCTGGGGCCTCCCGTTCTCACTGCGCCGCTGGCTAAACCGGCACAAAAGTTAAGTCGGTTTGCGCTGTCAGGGAGCTAAAGTGTAAAAAGAAGAAAAAAGGAAGGGGGTCCTAGCTCAGTGGTAGAGCACGTTTTATTTAAAAATATTTATATGCCAGCCTTTAGGACAAGTCCTCCCAAGGCAGATAAAAAGAACTGAAAATCACAGTATAAACTAACGGAAGCAGATCAGCTAAATCCAATTTTCCTGCTAAACTCAACCACTGAAAACTTTCTGAGGTCAACAGGTTTTAAATGGAGAAGGTCCCAAACCTCTGTTTAACAGCCCAATCCTACCTAACGTTCCCTGCACCAATGCATCCTGCAGGGGAATTTAGGAGGTCTCGAGATAAGGGGACATTCGTCCCCTTGCCCCGGGTAAAGCCCCAGCCAGCACCATGGGTCTACTCAGACCAGTGCCTGCCATATGGCTGGCACAAGTCTGCGTGCACCTGTGTTGGTGGATCAGGCCTAGGAAGGGGGGATAGGATATGGTGTGCAAGAGTGCTGCTGATTCTGTCCCCTCCCAGACCCAATTCACCCACCTCCCTGCCCCATTTTGCCCCCTCCCCCTCCCCACCCTCCCTGCCCCTGCGCTGCTCAGCGCAGCACTTACCGGCATCGGTGTGTATTCCCCCTGGCACTGGCACCAGCAGGAAGGTGCAGGACTTTCCGCTGGTGCTGCTTTCTGGCACGCCATTGCAAACTACTTTCTGGCAGTTTTGTGACAGTCTGCACCGGCGGAGCGCATGCTCCTCCGGGACAGAGCAACCATAGGATTGTGCCATAAGAACATAAGAAGAGCCCTGCTGGATCAGGCCAAAAGCCCATCTAGTCCAGCTTCCTGTATCACACAGTGGCCCCACCACATGCCTCAGGGAGCACACAAGACAACAAGATACTTGTATCCTGTTGCCACTCCCTTGCACCTGGCACAAAGAAAACCTACTCCTACAACCAGGAGGTTGCTTATCCCCATCATGGCTTGTAAGCTGTGGTGGACTTCTCCTCCATAAATCTGTCCAATCCCCTTTTAAAGGCATCCAGGCCAGGTGCCATCACCACATCCTGTGGCAAGGAGTTCCACAGATGAATTACACGCTGGGTGAAGAAAAAATTTCTTTTTTTCTGTGTTAATACTCCCTCCACTCAATTTGAGTGGATGTCCCCTAGTTCTAGTGTTGTGTGAGAGGGAAAAGAACTTCTCTCTATCCACTCTCTCCATCCCATGCATAATTTTATATGTCTCGATCATGTCCCTCCTCAACCGCCTTTTTTCTAGACTGAAGAGCCCCAAACGCTGTAGCCTTTCCTCATAAGGGAGGTGTTCCAGCCCACGAATCATTCTGGTCGCTCTTTTCTGCACCTTTTCCAATTCAACTATATTCTTTTTGAGGTGCGGTGACCAGAACTGGACGCAATACTCCAGATGCGGCCTTACCATCGATTTGTATAAAGGCATAATGATATTGGCCGCTTTATTCTCAATCCCTTTTTTAATGATCCCGAGCATGGAATTGGCCTTATTCACAGCCGTCGCACACTGGGTCGACACTTTCATCGACCTGTCCACCAGTACCCCAAGATCTCTCTCCTGATCCGTCACAGACAGCTCAGAACCCATGAGCGTGTATGTGAAGTTTTTATTTCTTGCCCCAATGTGCATCACTTTGCACTTACTTACATTGAAGCGCATCTGCCATTTTGCTGCCCATTCTCCCAGTTTGGAGAGATCTTTCTGGAGCTCTTCACAATCCCTGCTGGTCTTCACCACCCGGAAAAGTTTAGTGTCATCTGCAAACTTGGCCACCTCACTGTTTATCCCCAACTCCAGGTCATTTATGAACAAGTTGAAAAGCACTGGTCCCAAGACCGATCCTTGGGGCACACCGCTTTTTACCTCTCGCCATTGTGAAAATTGCCCATTGACTCCCACTCGCTGTTTCCTAGTCTTCAACCAGTTCCTAATCCATAGGAGGACCTGCCCCCTTATTCCCTGACTATGGAGTTTTTCCAGGAGCCTTTGATGAGGGACTGTGTCAAACGCCTTCTGAAAATCCAGGTATATAATATCCATGGGTTCTCCCGCATCCACATGCCTGTTGACTTTTTCAAAGAATTCTAAAAGGTTTGTGAGGCAGGACTTACCCTTGCAGAAGCCATGCTGAGTCTCCATTTAAACATAAGTTTAAACATAAGTTTAAACATGCCGGTCAGTCTCGCCATAAGACCTGCTGGTCAGAGTGGAAGGTAATTATGCTAGGTGGATCAATAGTCTGTCTTCATATAAGACAGCTTCTTATGTTTAAATGTATAGCAAAACTGGCTATAATGACAAAAGGCAAAGTATTAAATGTGGCCACACTGTGAATTAAAACAACCAAAGGAAGTGTATCCATGGAGATACATTTTATTATATTTAGCCCTTTTAAAAAGACAGAATGTAACTCTTGTGTGTTAGGACTCAACACCAACAAAAAGTTAAAATGATCTAGTACTCAGCACTGTTTTTGAGAAGCAGAAGAATTTCAGCTGCCTTCCTTTAGTGCCTCCAGCTGTGTCTGAAGAACAGATTCCAAGGCATTTTCTTAAATTAGTCCTTTCAGGAAGATTGTGTGCCCGGTTTCCACCACTTGCTTTAACTGGGGCAGAATTCCCTTTGAATTAAATGCAAGTGTTGCTTTATCCAACGTTTGAGCCTCCGGCAAACTTGCTACGGTTGCGACTCACGGTCGCAAAACAACGGTGTGTGTGCGCCTGCCTGTGTGCTTTGTTCTTTCTGTTTCATGAATCTGCAATTTTTATTCCTGGGAAGATGAAAAAGTGAGTGGAGTTCAATCCGGCTCTCTCCATAGCCTGCTGTACGTTGACATAAAGATATCTCAATTTAGACCATCTCAATGGCATTTTAAAGATATTTTAATAGTGGTTGTGACAAGAGCACATGGGCCTGCTCTAGACAGATTGGCTTTAGCAAATGTATTTGCTTTCCGACAGTAACATGACTCATTTGTTCCAGATCAGCTGAAACTGTTGATAGAAATTTTAGCATTCAAAGCAAGTCCCCTTGGCTTTGTGGGTGTTTTTTACTACACATAACTTTTGTTCCTCTTTGCCCATCCAGACTACCCAGTCTCTGCAGAAGGAGACGGTAACCTGTGATAGCCTCGCAGCTATGAGGCAGCAAGAATAACTCTCCTGTGCTTATTAGTCAGAAATTTGCTTGTGAATCATAGACGGCCAGCTTCTTGTCTGTCTAGGGCAGACAAGAGCTCTAGTGACCCAATCCTATTCAGATGCTGTGCCAAAGTTGTATGGGTGCCAGCGCAACGTCTGTTGTATCCTAAGCCCCTCGTGGCAATGCCACACTGACGCCGGCGCAACTAGGGCCAAATGCCAAGCCAAGCCTGGCAAAGTAATGCTTCCCAGTAACACTCCCAGCATCCATGAAAACAGCAACACAGCCTCTTATCCATGGAGTGGCATCCTGATGGCAGCATGTCATTGTCGTGACGTCAGCATGTCATCACTGTGACATTCACGTGTCAACGCCGTGAAGTTGGCAGGTCATCCGTGTGACACCTGTGTGTCATTGCCATGAAGTCGCTGGCAATGTGTCATCAGTGTGCTGTCAAAGGAGCCAATCACTGCATCCAATCAACCCCAACACCGGCAGCCAGAGAAGCACTCCCAGAGTGAACTGAGTAAGGGGTGGGGACAGGTGCAGGGCCAATGAGCATCCAGTACTGGAGGGACCATCCCTTGACAGCCACTAAGAATGAATAACACAGCCAGAGGCACCGCCTCAGGGATGGGGAGATGCCCCAAGGACACTACACACATGCGCACACACACAATACAACACAAGTATACCCAACACCTCTTACAGGAGTCATAGGCATCTTACAGGCATCAGCAGTATGGGGGGAAAGCAAAGAACTGCCAGGGACCCCTGTACCCAGGGCACAAGTCCTCTCATCACACCCATATAAACACATACAATACATTCAAGGAATACCTTTTGAGCGGTGCAGAGCACGGCTGTGGGGGGTGGGTTGACGCACTGAGCCGGCCAACCCCTCGCCCGGGGTGACGCGCCGGCTCGTGACACTGCTGCCCACCATAGAGAATGTGGAACATCTCCCCCACCTTAGGCCTCACTGACAGCCCAATTCTATCCTCCCCCCCCCTGCCAATGCAGCTTCACCAAAAAGGTGCACACTGTATCTGGGGGGGGGGACGGGACGGATCAGGAGGCTTGGGAGGGGAAAATGGAATTATTTTCCCTTACCCCTCTCGACTACCAATGGGTCTCCTTGAACCTGTGCCAGCTCATTAGCTGGTGCAAGTCTGAGGAGAAGAAATGTGCAGGCAGCCTTGAAAAGGAAGGGATAGGATCCAGCACGTACTATTTGCTACCCCTCTCAACCTCCCCACTGCCTCCCTGCCCATGGTCCTCCCCATTTCCCACCCAGTTTTGCCCCTACCCCGCCTACCGGCAGCAGCTGCTCCGGATCCTGCCATTGCCTGCGACACCTCTGCAAGTTGCAACCTCACCAGTGGTGGGATGGAAGCACGTGGCTCTACACGCTTCCATAAGACCGTTTACGATGGCCATAAAGCAAACCCCATCACTGGAACACTAGTTCCGGTGGTGGAGGAGAGGGATAGGATTGGGCTGTAAGTCATAGAGTGAAGATGCGGCAGACCCTGAGAACAGAGAGGCTCCTCCCACTGCAGAGTCCTACCCTGAGGCCAGCTGAGGTAAGGAACTACTAAGGTGGTTAGAAGGGATCTGCTAACAATGAGAAAACAAGGGTCATCCAGCCAAAGGTTTTATTGAACTGTATCGACAACAGAGCAGCATCTGAAAGAGAAGCACAGATCTCCGCCCAGCAAGTTTGTTGTTCCATAGCAAGGTATCCAACAGACAGCCAAGTCACAGGTGCCTGTGCGGTCTGGCTGCATCAGTTGGTTCACTCTCTGCCATGGACTTTGCAAAGCCACAGGGGCCTGACTAGAATGAGTAGGTCAGCAAGCCCACCAAGCAGCAGCTGGGCTCACACCAGTCAGGCTTCCCTTGGTATCTGCACTGTGCAACAAACTGCCTGTGGGGATCAAGGTGAGAGAAACAGGGAGTTGACAACGGCATCAGTCACACCTGTTCTCTGGCTTGAGATGCATATACAGTGGGCCCTCCTCATCCGTGGGTTAGCCATCCGTGGATTTGACTCAGCGGGGATGGCTAACCCCGGAAGTAGAGTCCTACTGGAGGCAAAGGGAACCCCCGTGGATACCCAAAAACGCATTAAACCAAATCCGCGGTGAGGGGGGGCAGTCCCACAGTACCTTATTTATTTTCAGCTGTGCCGGGCATGCCACCCACTTCTTGACACTTGAGCGCCTTCTAAGTATTCCAAACTGCTGCAAACAGTTTTAAAAAAAGTGGTAGAAAGTGACTTCCAGTCGTGATGCGAAATCGGACGTCAATTTTGACTGCGTTTTTTTTTTTTTTTTTTTTTACTGCTTGCAGCAGTTTGGAGTACTTAGAAAGCACACGAGAGTCGAGAAGCAGTGGCGGGCCCGGTGCAGCTGAAAAATAAGGTACTCCGGGACTGCCCCCCCTCACCGCGGATTTGGTTTAACGCGTTTTTGGGTATCCACAGGAGTTCCCTTTGCCTCCAGTAGGACTCTACTTCCGGGGTTAGCCATCCCCGCTGAGTCAAATCCACGGATGGCTAACCCACGGATGAGGAAGGCCCACTGTATATGCATTTGATTTAATGCAGTTTTTGGTATCCATGAAATGGAACCCCCGTGGATACCGAGGGCCGACTGTACGTAGTTTTTTAGGGAGAGTGGTGCCACCAGCGTGTATTTGGAGTGGTGCCCTGTATAGGGCAAGAGCATAGTGGCTTAGGACATTACCTTTCCCTCTCCTGTGGGGCACTGCACTGGAACTCTGCAGAGGACTCTGAACTCTGTTCAGCCCCCCATGTCAATGCTGCAGTCCTGAAAAACAAAAGGGATTCAGATGAGTGTTTGGCCAGCAGTAGTAATGGTTGGAGCCCCTGGCATTCGCCAAAAGGAATCAGACCCTCCTGGCTCTTAGCTGTTTCTAAAGGAAGGGATTGTTGGGCAACATAGCTGATAGCAGAGACACATTTGATAATCGTGAGCGGTCAGAATGGGGCAGGTAGAGACATGAGAGGAGATGCAGCGTCAATACACTGCAGCATGGGCTTTCTCCCCCCCCCTTTGCTTACTTGTGTGGGCTGCATTTTCCTTCTCATGTTGGAGGGGTGAAGTGGAGGTTTCAGCTTGGTGTCTGTCTGTGGAGCCCTGCTGGGGCAATCCGAATTCTGAAAAGACAAGTGTTAACCAACTACCTTGCCATACATGTTGTGAGGGACAAAAGGTTGTTTGTGCAAAGTGCTCCCTTTGTGCACCAAGTGCTCTTTCACCACGGCTCCCCTCACCAAAGTTCCCCTTTGAGGGACCAGAGAAGCATAAACACATGCCACATGTCTGATAATCTGAGCTGTAGTGTCCCTGTCAGGGGCTTTAGTACTATGGTGGGTCTGGTCAGTGATTGGCTGCCAAATGGAGTCTGTATCCTATGCTCCATTGTAGGAAAGTGAAGGGCAGGAGGTGTACTTTTCTGGTGTTTTCCCCTTCCCCGTTGTTCCTGTTGGGGTTCCTTCTGCCTACGCCAGTTCTGTCACTGGCATAGCATGTGTGTGTGTGTGTGTGTGTGTGTGTGTGTGTGTGTGTGTGTGTTGGGGTTTTGTTCGTTGTCTGAAGAGGAGTTAGGATATGGTGTACATCAACTCCTCCTTGTCTGTCATGTGTCCCTCTTAGATCTCCCCCCCCCATCACACCCCAATCTCCCTGTTTTGGCCTCCCCACCAGCAGAGTGATGTCCAAGCTATGTCAGCATGGGGCTTTTCCAATGTTGTGCTGGTGGTACATCCGTCGGTGGGTGGGCTTCTACACTGGGTGGGGCTATCATTGCACCCGTGTACACGGAAATACACTGGCATAATTCAAAGATAAGATTGGGCCTTAAGGCACTTGCATTGGTTATGACTTTCTTGGCGGAATTATACTGAAGGGGTAATAAGAGAAATGTCTGCTTCATTTCCTATGCCAAAGGGCCCTGATGACTCCACTTAAGTAGGTTAGAAATCAAAGAAAATGCAATGGGAAGTAGTCCCTTTCCCTGGTATGGCAGACACGTAGAGAATTGCATGGCATATTAAGGGATTTTCCATAGAATCGCAGTGCGGAAAGTCTTAGAGATATCAAGGCAAGCATTCCAGGCCTAGTCTGAACAGGTCTGAAAGGTCTGCCTGAGGAACCTTTCTGTGAGATTGGATATAGCCGTGATTGTAATGGCTGAATATGAAATGAAGGTCAGGAGCTTCTAACCAACCAGAAGGAGGGAACATGCATAGTTTCCCTTAAACTAATGGAAGATGCCCACATCCTCCAATGAGTAAAGCCAAGTGGGGACCATCAGCAATAGAGAAAGCATAGGATTGGGAAATGGACTGAGTTACCAACCTTGGAGTATCATCATGATAAACTGTGCCTGAGTTCACTGCAGCAAAAAATGATGACTGGGAGAATTGTCCTTTGCCTCCTGTAATAGTGACTTCTTGAAACTCCCACTCCATCATCCAGGAATGCAGTGACTGGCTGCCGTTCTATGCTCTGGAGAGATTTGTAATTCATTCTTGTAGAAAATGAACTTGTATTAGATCTGCATTTAGGCTGGGGCTATTTCATTGATTCAGAAATTATCAAGGATCAGCAGGGAGATAGTCAACTTTACAGATCACACCAGATTATTCAGGATGGTTAAATCCCGAACCAAACAGACTATGTGGAACTCCAGTGGACATCTTTAAATTGTGTGAATAGGCAACAGAATGGCAGATGAGATCTAATGTAAATAAGTGCAATGTGGTGCACACTGGGGCTGATGGTATTGATGGAGTCTAAATAGGTTATGATGACCCAAGAAAGATCATAATAGGTGCATCTTGAAGTCTTACGGAAAGGCTCACTTAAAGCATCCTCCCAGAATACTGTAGAAGTGGAAAAAGTGAAATGCAGTTAGTTACTCAAAAAGGGACTGATAATAAAACTGCAAATATCATAATGTCATTGTGTAAAGCTGGAGCGCAGTAATATTTGGAATAATGTGTGCAGTTCAGGACAAGAGATTAGAGAGCTGGAAAAGCAACAGAGCAGGACAGTTAAAATGCTCAAGGGGGTGGAGCACTTTCCCTATGAGGAAAAAGTGAAATTAAGTTGAACTTACTTTAAACCTTTAGAAAAATGTCAAGAAAATGAGAAACTGTGACATAGAAATAGATCTGAAATGGTTTTAGCCCCCAAAAAACATCTTTACACAATGCAATAACTGATAAATTGCAGTACCATAAAGCACTGTGTTACATGTCTTAAACAAAGGATTAGAGGCCAGGTTTCTTAATGATTGGGCACAGCGGTGGTGCACTTGGTTAAACCGCTGAACCATGAGCTGTTGATCGAAAGGTCAGCAGTTCAAATCTGCACAATGGGGTGAGCTCTCGCCGCTCGGCCCAGCTCCTGCCAACCTAGTAGTTTGAAAGCATGTTAATGCGAGTAGATAAATAGGTACCGCTTGTGGGAAGGAAACAGTGTTCCGTATCCAGCCGCACACTACGTGCTGCGGCAAGGAGAGTCATGCCGGCCACATGACCACAGAGGCGTCTTCGGACAGTGCTGGCTCTTCGGCTTCATAACAGGAATGAGCACCGTACCCTAGAGTCGGACACGACTGGACTTAAGTGTCAAGGACACCTTTATCTTTACCTTCTTAATGATTAGCTAAAAAGAGCAGCCACCTTCACTGGAAGCGGTAATATCAGTGTCTATAAAAATGTAAGAATCTTTTCCTTGGATCAGGCCAAATACCTGCTAGATGCCCCTAGAAGCTCATAATCATGTTGTGATGGTGTTGACTATGTCCTAATTTCAAAAGGATGGAGCAAACAATAGGAGGTTTGATTAGATGGACCTTCATCTAATCACCTTCATAGAATGTTTGATTAGATGGGCCTTCGTCTTATCCTGCAAGGCAATTCTTATGTTCTGATGGACAATTACAAAACCATACATATGTCTACCTTTGCTTAGATAGAAAACTTTGTGCCTCTTCAAGGCTGAAAGGAGTTGTGTGAGCGAAATATCAAGTAGGGTTGGAACGGCAACATAATTATGTGCACTTTGGATAAATGCTGATGACAACAGTGAAAGCTAGAAGAGTTTTTGGAAATTTCTGAGATTGCCACCTACACTAGCTCTGTAATGCTCATCAACTATACCTAAAAAATAGGAAAGGCAATTTCTTTAATGGGCCTGCTTTTGTTTGTAATAGAAGTGTGTCTGTTTTCAAGTTACAAAGTACATTTTCTGAAGTGAAGAGAAGCAATAACCAAATCTAAGATGCATAATGGGCAAGACTAATCATGGGTGCTGGTATTTAAGACTGTAACCAGTTGCCTCTAGCATTCAAAGAGAAAATGCAGAAACCAACAAAGGGATTACAGTGTGTTGTAATGACCTAGCACCACAGACCTTCTTCTTCATCATCTTATTCTTCTTTTATTATTATTATTATCATCACCACCATCATTGTGCCTAAAGTAAACCAAGCATTTCACTGAGTATTGTGTACCTATAGATATTACTGTAGAAACTGTTATAACCCCCCCAAAGGTTTATAAAGGGGGGGTGTCGGGGGAGGAGTCACTAGGTGACGCGCACGCCCCGCTCTGGGGCAGCGTGCGCCCTAGTGACGCCACTGTGTATCAATGAGGAGGTTTTTGAAGGGTGATGGAGTGTCATTTTAAAAAGTGGGTCCCAGTGCTAAAACGTTTGAGAACCACTGCACTAGGGTGTTGTTTGCAATGTATTAGGTAGACAATAATTCTTCAACTGATGCATTACTTCATATCCTGAATGTCTCCTTACCTTCTTAGTGGTTGCTGTAGAGAAAACCTATCTGCATTAGCTGAATAGTCCTCTGTTTTAGTCAAATAGCGATACTCTTTTGCATGCTTTGTTCTTTAGGACCGACAAGGGGACAACTATCTATACTGAACATCTGTAATAGAGCATCAATTCCTATTCAAACCTTGCTTGAGACATGAATAAATTGCTTCTTAGTATTAAATGCATATTGGATTCTTTTCCCAAGTATTAAGCAGTGTAGCATATGAGAGCTTTACATTCTTCAGGTAGCTAATGAATTATGGCCTACTGGAGGCAAACAACAGGGCATGACGCCTAAATGTGAGCTTTCCTTTCCATAGTTTGTGGCAGGTCACCATTGGAAAAAGAGAGCTAAACTAGTTAGGCCTTTGCTCTCATCCAGCAAGGCAATCTTTTTATGTTTTTATGGGCTAAAATAATTCCAGAATGAAATATCCTGCCTCATTTGCTCCAGCCTATTTGAATAAAATGCAGCTTATTCTACAAAACAAAAGCGTATTCTACAAAGCGTATTCTACAAAACATAAGCTTATAAGCTTATTCTGCAAAACAAAAGCCACAATAAAAACACATTTTTGTGAGCCATAGCACAGCAACGCTATTACAATCGGACCTTTTTATCCACGGTTTTTCCATCCACGGATTTGACTCAACCCGGGTGGCAAAACTGTGGAAGAAGGAGTCTGAACGCACCACATAACCTCTTTTTTCAGTGTTGTCAGGGGCCTGCCAACTGCTTCCCACCTCCTGCACGCGTCCAAACTGCTGAAAAAAGGAAAACAATCAACAACCGGGAATCTGTTGGGGGCCTATCAGCTGTGTTTAAACTGTTGAAAAAAGAAAAAAATGCAACTGGGAGTCTCTGGCACGACCTACAGGTTGCTTCCGGTAGCGGTCTTCCCCCCCCCCCAGTCAGTTTAAACAAACTCAAGAGGAGGGGGAGCACTGAAGATGCTGGAAAAAAAGGTAGAGTGGTACCACTCCCCACCCCCATCTCGTTTTTCATATAACTGATTTTTTTTTAGCCACTGGGGTTCCGGGAACAGAACCCTTATGAGAGGAAAATGCAGTCGGACCTTTCTATCCACCTGGGTTCCGGGAACAGAACCCCAGTGGTAAAAAGGTCCGACTGTATTTTCCTCTCATAAGGACTCAGTGAAGGCTGTTCTCATTCTAAGAGAGCATCTTCTCCTGCCATTGCACTTCCATGCAGCAGAAAAGGCTTTGTAGCCTATAGGGTAGTAACAGTTTGGCATGGGACACCAATGCACAAGCTCCTCAGCAGAAACACCTGTATAAAAGTATCTCCAGTCCATTGGTAATGATTGGAAACATTACCCTTGTTGGAAACATCATTTAAAACAAACATTATATTACATTTGTAATGTATGGTGTGTACAGTATAATGGAATTAAATCCCCCCCCCCAAAAAAAATCAATTTAAACAAGCCTAACAGTGACATTAGTAAGGAGCTAGTTTGGTGGAGTTTACTCGTGGTTAGTAGAGTCACGGTGTGTATGAAATAATGTCTTGGAGGTAGACAAAAGTATTTGGAATCTACAGAAAGCGCATTGCTAGGGTTACAATATTCCTGTAATTTACTTTAAAGCAACCCTGCCTCAGCTTAATTTGAGTGGATTTTACAAGTTTGTCACTCACTGTCTACTTATATGCTGTGTGCCTTTATTAAATTAGAGGAATGCAAATAAATACCTTTCAACCCAGACTGTTATTTGACCATTTTAGAATTTCTGGCTTTTGTTTAACAGGGACAACAGCTGCCAGCGCCCCTGCCAGTTATTAATTTACAGTATATTGTGAACCCAGAGACTGTTGCAATGCAAAAACATCTTCAGATTGTGCTTTTTGCATGTGTGCAGAATAGAGTTCTGCCTTTAGCAGTGCAAGTCTAGGCATGTTTACTCAGAAGTAGGCCTGACTATGTTCAATAGAATAGGGCTTACTCCCAGGTAAGTGTTATAGGATAGCAGCCTTTAAATATTATTTATAGCCGTGTCTGCATTGTCTAGACTCTTTCCCAGAAGAAGTGTGCCTTTTGCCTTAGCAAGCTCAGCTGCTAAACTATTACGGGTGATTATCTTTTATCTACCCAACTCCACAGTAGTCTCTTCTTTTCTAGTGCTTATTCTTAGTGCTCATTGACACAGTCTGAAAGAGTCTTTGTACTCATTGAAACATTTGCAAAATAGCTGAATTGGAATACTTTTTCATTTCTGTGGCATGAAGCAGTCTGGTTCTGGGAGGACTCATGTTGAAAGAAGATTGACGCTACATTTTTAAGTGGGAAAATTAACTGCTGGGATACTGTATAAATCTATGGCATATGAAGCAGCGAAAGTCATAGCATTGGCCCATCTAATTTAGCATTGTCTACACTAGTGGCTCCCAACCCCTTTGGCACGGCGTACCACCTCCGGGGCCACCATTTCACAGCATACCACTGGAAGTCAGTGGCAATTACATCATTGCCACAGACTTCCAGGTTTTCAGCTACGACAGAGCCCTGAAAATGACGGCAAAGAGGTCAGGGAGGGGGGGACGGCACTTCCCAGCGTAGGAAACCCACTCACTTGAGCGCCGCCAGCTGCTTACCATTGTTTTCAGGGCTCTAATGCGGTGCAGCCACAATGGTAGCTGCCATCTTACCGCTCGAATGCCAGCGTACCACCAAACAGCGGTCCACGTAACACATAATGTACTGCTAATAGAATAGAAAAGATTACTATGTAGTTTAACAATGTAGTTTAACAAAGATTGCTATGTAGTTTAACAAACACACGCACACTGGTGCTGGTTAGGATTGGGCTGTTAATATGTTCTCAATGTTGCAGCCAGACATATTCAAAAGTTTATTTGAAATGTATTTTTATCAGAATACTCAAATGTTTTGAGAAATGATGACTCAACAGAATACATTTCCTTTCAGTGTTTGCATTTTAAGAAAAAAAAGGGAGACATTGAAAACTTCACGTATTAATTTCAACATGACCAAAGAAATGTCTATTTCTTTGACAGATATGCATGGTCCCTAGGGACAGTCACTTGAAAACAGTTAATTATGATTTTGGAACTGCTCAGTTTGATTGATATTGTCTCCCTTTATTATATGATGTAATAAACACACAGCCAACAAGATAACCTGTTTCCTGGTGTCACATCCCTGCACCTGGCACAGAGAAAACCTAATTCCAAAGCCAGGAGGTTGCTTATGGCTTGTAACCTGTGATGGTCTCTTCCTCCATGAATCTGTCCAAACCCCTTTTAAAGGCATCTAGGCCAGGTGCCATCACCACATCCTGTGGCAAGGAGTTCCACAGATGAATTACACGCTGGGTAAAGAAATATTTTCTTTTGTCCGTTCTAACTCTCCCTCCACTCAATTTTAGTGCATGTCCCCTGGTTCTGGTGTTGTGCGAGAGGGAGAAGAATTTCCCTCTATCCACTCTCTCCATCCCATGCATTCTCCATCCCATGCATATTCCGTTTTAAAGTTCAATATCCTCTTACCCACTTTTCTTAAAGCATGGAAGCTGGTGCTTCCTTTGGCTTTGGAACTTTCAGCATGTGACGTACAGTATGCCCACAGGTTTTATTTTTCTGTATTGGTTTACTGGCTTGGGTTAGCGAGACGGTCTCCGTGGTTTTCGATGTGATGGTGTCCTTCTGAGTTGCCTGGAGAAGATGAGGACTGGAGGCACTGTACTGTATCACAGTGGTTCCAGTCAGTCCCAGAGAATGGATTTCACAAGATAGTTCTGGAAACTTCTGCTTATCTCCATGATGACTTTTGGAATCGCAGAAGGTTCCATCTTGTCGCCCAACAATACAGTGAAACAGATGCGGACAAGAGATAGTGAGTGACTTGCCCAAGGTCAGATAGCACGCCATGTAGCAGAACAGAAATGTGTGCAATTTTTTAAATGGGTTATACAGTTTTCTAATAAATAAACAAACAGCAGTGTCACAACATTATGGAGCTGATCTGAGTCTGACGTTGCATTAAGATTGACTTAACCTGTTCATAAGCAAACGTCCTTTGGGTCATGATGATGCAAGGCTTGCAAAGAAAACAGCAAATGTCCCAATGTCTCAAAAACTGCCCCTTTGTAATTCCAAGGCTCGTTCTGTTGCTCATAAAGCCATCCATTTTCATTTCTGCTGCATCAGCCTTGTTGGCAGCAATCAAGCACCATAGCTTGTCAGCCATGAATGGAAGCAAGACTAGGATTGCGACCAGCCATGCCTTTCTGATATGATGTTTCAGCAAAGGCCTTTAAGATGAGCTGTCACAGAAACAGCTGGCATCATTTTTGGTGGGGTTTTTTGCAGGGATGTGGATCAAGTCTCTGACTCCAAGTCTTGAGTCAAGTCTCAAGTCTCTGGGTCCAAGTCTCAAGTCAAGTCCCAAGCCTTTGCCCACAAGTCCTGAGTCTTTGGTTGCGAATTATGAGTATCTATTTAATGGGGAAAATGGGTTTAAAACTGAATAAAATTAGACTTGTATAAAAGGCTCCAAGTCTCGAGTCGAGTCTCTCGAGTCTTTTACAATCGCCAAGTCAAGTTCGAGTCAAGTCATTGACGCGACTTGAGTCCAACTCGAGTCAGAGTCAATAGACTCAAGTCTACATCACTGGTTTTTTGTTTTTGTTTGGGAGGGTTGGACAGTGAGCCAAAAGCTTTGCCTAGGCTGCAATCCTATGCACATTTGCATGCGAGTAAGTCCTACTGAATCCAGTGGGGCTTACTTCTGAGTAGACATGGCTTGCCATGTCCTTTTATGAGAAAAGGAGGCTAATGAACCTGAGCAGCAACTCCATCCATTGCCAATTGCAAGAAGAAAATGAGAGTCCAGGATTCTAACTGCTGAGGAACCTCCTCTTTTGCTTGTATGTACAGGTGTCCCCCGCTTAACGACAAGACACCTTCTGGAAAACCCGTCATATAGTGAAACTGTCATTAAGCGAGTCCTCAGCACCATCTAGTGGCCGATTGTGGTATACGTGTAAAACCAATACAGTACAGTGTAATGCAATGTAACACAGTGGAGTTGTAATAGGGAATGAATGGCAAACACAGTGTACATTATGAATGTAACATAAAGCACAACAAAATTTCTACCTGTCAATGGAGGTAGAAACACAGACACAAACACAGAGAGTTAAGACAACATTTAGTTTTTTGCATTTAAAATACAGTACTGTATTTAATTAAACATATGAACATAAGAAGAGCCCTGCTGGATCAGGCCAAAGACCCATCTAGTCCAGTTTCCTGTATCACACAGTGGCCCCGCCAGATGCCTCAGGGAGCACAAGACAACAAGATACTTGTATCCTGTCGCCACTCCCTTGCACCTGGCACAAAGAAAACCTACTCCTACAACCAGGAGGTTGCTTATCCCCATCATGGCCTCCATAAATCTGTCCAATCCCCTTTTAAAGGCATCCAGGCCAGGTGCCATCACCACCTCCTGTGGCAAGGAGTTCCACAAACCAATTACACTTTGTTTAAACTTTGGGAAGCTCCGTCGTATATGCGAATCGTCATTAAGCGATCCGTCATTAAGGGGGGGACACCTGTATTTGTCCCTTGTCATGAATATGAAAATTTAATACTGCTAGTCTACAATCATTTGTTTGTGTTGTGAGGGTCATGAGGCTCTGGGAGGGTGAAAAGGAAGACAAGCCTTCCTGCAAACAAACACACACACACACACACACACACACACACACACACACACACACACACACACACACACACACACAAATATTCATCTCGTGTGGATTGCAAATTTGCTGGCAAGGTCTGCCTTGATTTGTACGTATTGTTGAGTGACTTGATTTTGAAAGCAGTGTTTCCTGCACAGTATTCTGTATGGAATCTGAACACAAGCATCTCAGCTTGCAGATACAAGAAAGAAATCAAGTTTCTATCCTTCAGTTTAGAGCAAAGTTTGAAACATGCATGTTATTCCTTATGACAGCTCCAGTAGAGTCGCGATGACGCGCGACACCCCAGAGCGGGGGCGTGCGTCGCCCTTAAGGGAGAGGCTCCGCCCCCGTGCGTGACGTCACGCGCAGGAGCAGAGCGCCCTCCCCGCTCCATTTTCGGCTCATTTTGGAGCCGAACGGACACCGGGGAGGGAGGGCAGGCCCGCCTCCAACAGAAAACTGTAAGTGGGGGGATCGCGCGTTACCCCTATACGCGCGACACCCCCCGGCGGCCCCCCCCCCGCTTCCCCCTGTCGACGCCAGTGGACAGCTCCCATGTTCAGGTGGCAGAACTGTTTAGGGCAGGGGTATCAAACATAATAAGGCCAGTGGGCCTGACCAGGCCTGCTGGCTTATCTTGCCTGGGTGATAATTGGGCTCTCTCAATTATCAGGTCATTATCTGCTCTCAGCATGAGCTGCAAAGTTGTAAACTGATGTTGCCTTAAGTAAGGCTCTTATCTCTTTCTATTGTTCTCTAATGCTGGAGAGAAGCCAGGCATGAGTGCAGATCACTGATAGAAGTGATTCAGGCATATGTGCTATGCAGATAGAAGTGTGCTTCTATTTGCCCCATCTCCAAAAGAATATTGTGGGGGAAAGTACCAAGAGCCCTGTACCTTGTAATGAATATGCAAGGAAGAAAACACAGGAGCAAATGGGCTTCCTCTAATCCTGTGTTTCTCAAACTATGGGTCAGGTCGTGACCTGATTTCCGGTGGGTCCCACAGAGCCTCCAATGAAAACACCAGTGATGGAAAGATCAGATAAGTAATTGCCTCAAGCCCTGAGGCTATTCAAAAATCAGATAGCTGGTAATTGCCCTTCAAAGAGTTGAACTCTTGCAGTTTGCAAGATAGCTGCTAACTGCCCTGCAAACAGCTGAGCTCCTGCAGTTTGCAAGTGTTTGTAAATATAGGGAGATAAATGTTTGAACATATTTTTTCTGGATTTTTTCCCCCAAATCTGTCAATGACAGGTAGTGGGCGCAGATGAAGGCTGGGTCACATAACTAAGCCCCTCAAGCCTTGAGGCTATTTATTAGGGCTGCCTCTTTACAAGAAATGGTTTGAGTTTTTTTGCAAATAAATAAAATATCACTTTCTAGATCACTCTTTTATAAAGACTTGTAAAGCTAGGTGGGTCCCGATAGTGTCGTTTAAAAAAGTGGGTCCTGGTGCTAAAATGTTTGGGAACCACTGCTCTAATCTGTTTATAGACGATTTTGAGAATCACTGAAATGTTCAGCTCCTCGCAAGCCCAGTCCCCAGGAAGTTGCCTGGGTCGCCTGCCCCTAAATCTGTCTGTGCTTCTGTACTGTGGATAATATGTCTGTTAATTAGAAAGTCTGGATTAATTGTTAGACTAAAGCATGCTTTGCAGCTGGGCCTTTATTATATCTGAAACCTAGCCTTCCCCTTTAAAACGATTCAAGCTTAATTTCTGTGTTGAGGGATCTACCCGTGGACAGTACCTGCAGACAACCAAGCTACCCAAAGAATCAACAGACATTCCATTTGTGTGTGCATATTTAAAAGATGAAGGGTCTATCATTATTATTTTTTATCTACTGTATACCAGTTCCTACTTATAGCAGGGAGCCTGTGTTTGTATAAACCAGATGCAGTTTTGTGAAACTGAAGCAGAAATTACGAGTTATCCCACCGTGTGGGCTGCCACTATGCTACAACAAGGGAACAACAAATTATAGGCCAGCCTTTTTATTTATTCCACCATGTGCATTCCATTCCCCTCCAGTGTAAATCTTCATGCACTGTGCAGTCAGACACAGTCATATCTGAAGTGCAATGCTGTGGGTTGAGAAACACAATCTGCTTCTCTAGTGTGAGCACTTGGTGTGCTCCCTTCAGCGCCTGCTCAAGTACAATTTTGGCTATGAAGTAGCATTAGTTTTGGATTTTGTAGTCCAATCCAAGGACCATTCTATACTATACATGGCAGCAACCCGGGATTTGCCACCACCAAGTACATACACTCAACAGGGAGCTGCAGCTAACCTTGCTTTCTGAGTGTACCTGTGATCCATGCATTTGCAAACATGTGCCATGTTTAGCGTGTGCACTTTTTATCTTACCATAATAAGTACAGGTGGGCCCCCATATCCGCATATCCCCATAGCCTCCTTTGCAGGCAAGTAGAACGAGACTAAGTCCTAGAGAGGCTCTGCAAGGTTTCTGTTAACCTTGCAGAGCCTCTCTAGTATTTAGTCTTGTTCTACTTGCCTGTAATAAGCAGTGAAAGGCTGCTTCTCCTGTTTCTTTAAGGAAGAAACGAAGCTTACTGGGGAAAAAAGTAAAAGCTGGGGGGGGTGTCCCCACAATCCGTGGATAACTGAAACCGTGGATAGCGAATCTGTGGATATGGGGGCCCACCTGTATACACTAAAACATGCAATGTGGTCCAGTAATCAAGGCTTCTGCAGCCATCCCTATCAGCTTCAGATTTTGATTTTACATTATTCTCTCATTGGGTCTAGGCACATTGCAGAGTCACTTGCTTCAAGCATTCAAATGTAGTAAGTCAATGAGCCCTCCAACAGTAGATTAAAACCGGATTTGAAGTCAGTGAATTGTGGGGTGCAACGTGTGAAATTCCTTGATTAAAAACATAATATAGTTAAATATGTAAAATAGAAGTATTTGAATACATTTGTTTTTGGCATGGTTTATTCAAATTGCTATTTCCTTGCTATTTACTGCCACTGCCACTTACAGTAGTAGTAGTAGTAGTAGTAGTAAAGGCCAGGCGGCCTATCTTGAAGCATGGTATATGGATTGGAGGCAAGACTTATGAGAAACTGTACATTGAGAAATAGAGTTTCCATGTTAACAAACTGATTGTGGATGGTGTAGTGGTTTGGGAGTTGGACTTAGACCTGGAAGATCCAGGTTCAAATCCCCGCTCAGCCACGAAGCTTCCTGGGTGACCTTGGGCCAGTCACTATCTCTCAGCCCCACCTACCTCACAGGGTTGTTGTGAGGACAAAAAGGAGGGGAGGAAATATGTACACCACTCTGAGCTCCTTGGAGGAAGGGTGGTATAAAAATGTGAAAAAAAAAATTGTCACAGGAAGCGACATGTATATGTGAAGAGTCAGTTTCTTTACACAGCCACACCTCCTCTATTGTTACCTTGCTATTTCCTTCTTCAGCTTCTGTCTGTAGAACAAGGCATTTCAGAGTTTTCAGTGACACACTTTGTAAGGGAAGACGGCAGGCAAAATGGGCACCATGCCTAGTGGTTAGCAACGGTGCCCACTTTCCTGCACTCTGTTTCACCCTTTTATCCAGGGTAGACTGGGGAAGGTAGGGGGAAAGTAGCTTTTGCTTCCACTGCCCGAATCTAGAAAACCTACAGCCCAATCCTACCTAACGTTCTGCGTGAGGCTGGTGCAGGCAATGCTGGATCCTGAGTAGAAAACGGGAGCTGGGAGGTCACCTCGGGGAAGGGAACTTTTGTTCCCCTAACCCAGGTAAATCCCCACCCCCCACTAGGGCTCTCCTCAGACCTGTGTCCTCTTTTAGCAGTGCAAATCTGGGAGCCCCATGTAGGGAGAACCGGCCAAGGAAGGGGGATAGGATTCGTCATGCACCAGCGATCCCCGCCCCCTCCCGGGCCCGGTCTGGTGAGATAAAAGCAAGGCACTGATCAGCTAGCAAAAGGAGAAAAGGGGAGGAGGGAGACAAAGTGTGGCAAAGATGTTAAAATGTGGGTGACAAGAACAACAACAATCCTGATGCAATTAGCTGGGTACAATCCCTACCCTACTTACTCATTGTGTTCCAGGCTCCTGTGCGTTTGACCCTGATTTGTGTGTGTGTGTGTGTGTGTGTGTGTGTGTGTGTGTGTTACAGTTTGTGGTCATTAACGAGGTTTCACCTGTGAGATTGGGTACTGGGGGGAGAGGGTCACCTGAATAGTTGAATTTCCTGCTCTTGGAAATTAGTTAGACTTTATGGTCCAAAGTCAAGTTAATTGTTTACCAGTCAATGAAAGGCGAAGAAGATGCTCCAACTATGAACACAAGAGGGCAAACGTGGCTATTGACTTTGAGTGACTCAGCACCCCTTTTGGACTGCGGAGGCATCACAGAAGTCTCTAGGGTGCTAGAAAGGTCCAAAATAGGTGGAGATTTGGCAAACAGGTGCAGATTTGGCAAAGAGGAGGAATATCAGGGGTTCTCACCACACACTCCCTTGCTGACATTCGGAGGTCATTGGCTGGTCCCAACCCTTCCTCACAGCAGCTGGAAAACAATGAGAGGCAAGAGCCCCAAATTTGAAGTGACTTTGGGGCATCTTTTTCCAGAGAGAGAGAGAGAGAGAGAGAGAGAGAGAGAGAGAGAGAGAGAGAGAGAGAGAGAGATTATGTAGCAATTTTCAGCCCTAACTCCATGATTTTTATCTTTATGCAGAAACTGCCTCAAATATACATGGGCTATTATGTTGTTCAGTGCAGCAGTGCTCATAGATTCTTATTTACAGCTCCTGAAATTATTCCCAAAACATCCCCGAACTCTAATTTCCATTTTATTGTCATTCAGGAGTGTGTTAAAAGGTTTCAGACAATTATCACCTTGTTTTCTCGGTAGTCTTCTGGACTTACATCAAATTTACACTTCTTGTCCTTGCTTAAGAATTCTCCCTTATCTATCCAGCCTTCTTTCTATTCTTGTCCCTGCCTTCTGCAGCCATAATGAAGCCCCACTTGTAGGTCCATTTCAGCTGATTGTATCCAAATGCATTTTACCCTGATTCAACCATGTATGAGCGTCGTAGCAGGGACTATGCCATAGCCCTTTCAAGTAAACTAAAACTTTACCTATCACTCAGCAGTTTGGTAGAGATGAGAAAGTGGGAGACACTGTCCTGAGGTTTCTTTACAGCACTATGTATTTGCAGCTCAGGTTGATAGATAAAACTGAGGAATTGTACACATAGTACCTGTCCATATGTGCAATTCTCCATCCAGGGAGAGACATCTGACATCTGACTATGCACACATAGTCTCTAGCTGGCGAGGTTGTTTTGGTTTATGGCTACAATCCAAAGTAGGATCATCAACACGCTGCAAAAAGTAGGTATCAAACCACAAGCCATCAATTCCTACATGATTTGAAAGCTTGTTTGAATCCTATCATTCCCTTACCTGGGGTAAGACTCCATTACCCCAATGGGTCACCTCAGATCTGCAGTAGCTACTTTGCTAGTGCTGATCTAAGGTGAGTAAGGGAGAGGGAAATGGGGAAACATGGGTCAAAGACACGGGTGCAAGTCGCTACTGCTGGTATTCGCCACATTACATCCCCTCCCCTCCCCTCCTGGACAGCCCCCCATTCATTCCCCTCCTTGCCCCATTCTGCCCACTCCCTGCCCCTGCTGCTGGCTTACCTGCCCTGCTGGAAATAGCCAACTTTGGGAGCGGACCTTCAGCTCTGCCGCCATTTGTGGTAGCACTCCCAAAATTTTACGACATCGTTTTATGACAGCGAAGAGTGTTGCGCTGTTGTAAAGGGCTGTGTAGCCCTAGTTAGGATCAGGCTGTTAGGCTGTAAGCCTATACACATTTACCTAGGATCCATGCCAACAAAAGTTCGTATAGTCAGGGCGATGGTGTTCCCAGTAGCAATGTATGGCTGCGAGAGTTGGACCATAAGGAAGGCTGAGCGCCGAAGAATAGATGCTTCCGAACTGTGGTGCTGGAGAAGACTCCTGAGAGTCCCTTGGACTGCTAGGAGATCAAATCAGTCAATCCTAAATGAAATCAACCCTGACTGTTCCCTGGAAGGACAGGTACTGAGGCTGAAGCTCAAATATTTTGGCCACCTAATGCGAAGAGAGGACTCTCTGGAGAAGACTCTGATGCTGGGAAAGATTGAAGGCAAAAGGAGAAGGGGAAGGCAAAGGATGAGATGGTTAGACAGCATCACCGATGCAACGAACATGAAAATGAGCGAACTCAAGAAGATAGTGGAGGACAGGAAGGCCTGGCGGGATATGGTTCATGGGATCATGAAGGGTCGGACACGACTTAACGACTGAACAACAACAAGTCCCATTGAACGTGGTGGGGTTTACTTCTGAGTAGATATGGAGAGGCTTGTGCTGTTTGTCCAGTCTCCAGAGACAACTCTAACAGTCCTATCCTATCCCCTGCCAGTCCAGACCATGCAGCACCGCTGATGGAGCGCATACTGCATGTTGTGTGTGTGTGTGTGTGTGTGTGTGTGTGTGTGTGTGTGTGTGTGTGTGTGTGAGAGAGAGAGAGAGAGAGAGAGAGAGAGAGGAGAGAGAGAGAGAGAGAGACTGCCTGGCCTACATTGGGTCTCATCGAACCTACACCAGCTCTTTTGCTAGCATAAGTCTGAGAAGACTCCTGGGGGAGTCTGGTCAAGGAAGGGAGGATAGGATCACAGTGTGCACTGCTACTACTGAGATCCTCCCTCTTCTGCTCCTGGTCCAGCCCATTCCCTGTCCTGAACCACCCACAATCCTCCCCCAAACCGCCCCTGCCACCAACCTACCTGCTATGACAGGGCTCCCACACCATCAGTACTGAGCTGCCCATTGCTGGAGCACTTGTGCAATGATGGGAATGGCCTTACACTGATGGATCGCAAGATCTAAGGCTGCAATCGTATCCACACGTACCTGGGAGTAAGCCTCATTGATGATAATGGGGCTTACTTCTGAGTAGACATGCATAGGATTGGACTCTAAGGCCCTGGTAGGGTTGGGCTGCAATCCTCTTTATAGCAGAACTTGGTGAGCTTTCTCCTCACAGGCAAAGGTTGCAAGAGGTGTATGTCAATAGCAATGTAATATGCAAACCAGTCTGGATCATTTTCTGTCTTCATAAGTAAAATAATACTGCAATGCTTTATGGAAATATGATTTCAGTGCAATTTTGTATTGTCACTTTACAGATGTGATTTTACCAACTATTTTACCAAATGCTTAAGTAAGGTGACAGGGTAACTATCTGAAAGAGCTAGGCTCTGGGGTTGATCTCCTGCACCACCAGCACTGTTTCTAGACATAAGCCTTTTAGACTGAGCTCTGTGCTTAAAAGTCACCAACCCTTCCACCCGACTCAGTTAGCTGAACCCAAAGACCAATCTCGGTCCACCAGGTCCTATAAAGCCTTTGCTTCTGAGCTTTCTCCACAGTCTAAGCAGTTTGCCTTATGTGCCAAGCTTTTGCTCTCGGTCTCTTTCCTTGATTGCGGCTTTTGGAACTCAACACCCTACCTCTTTGGAATGATACACTTCTTTCTAGAACTTCTGCCCCTTGGCTGTTGCTTTGAAACTTGACTCGCTGCATGAGTTTGGGAATGTGCTACATGCCCCTGGCCCCATCAGGTTGACAGCTAGCTCTCCCCACCTCCACCCCCGATCCAGCTATCTGGGATTTGACTATCCCTGAAGCCTAACACTATGTTAACTTTCATATCTGCAACAATATCCTTGTTCTTTATTCATCCCTTGTTTTTTACAGACTTGCTTTAGTTGCAGTGAGTAGCAAAAAAAATAAAAATTAAAAAAATTGGCAAACTTAACAAATGACACTTTGGCAGCCAATGGGCTTCTTCCCTGCAAGAGCCTGCCATTGACTTCAGTGGAGAAAGTGCAGAGGCTTCGTTTGTTGACTTCAGTGAAAGAAGACATGACCATGTGTGTGAAATCATACTTGCAGCTTTTTAATCAGTCTTTGAATCCCAGATTGCAGCCCAATCCTAACTAGTGCCTGCTTGCAGAGTGCAATGGCGTCGACATGGGCTCTGCTGCATCCTGCAGGTGGGCACAGACTATGTTGAGGCAGAGAGGTAAGTAAAAGAGAGTTTCCTTTCTTTGCTGTGCCATGCTCCCCAATGTGTCTTCTCAGATCTGCACCAGCTCATGGGCTGGTGCAAGTCCGAGTAGAGCCAAGGCGGTGTGTTGAGGGTATCGGTGGAGGCCAGGCGGTAGCGTAGAGCATCCACCCTCTGCCCACCCCCACTATGTCACCTGGAGGTCCCAATCCCCATCCTGTTCCCTCCAGCCCCCACCCTGTTCCAACCACCGCCCGGCCCAGCCGCCATCAGTGGCAGAGGTAGGCGAGTCTGGTGGTGAACCTCTGGCACCTCCACTGCTTGTGGTGGCAGTTCCAGTATGGCTGGCGGAGCCACACTGTATACTCCACTGTATGGCCATTTACGATAGTGGAACTGTGTTATATAAATGCTCAGTTAGGATCGGGATGTCAGTCTGGGATTTCATGTATCTTAAGTGTGACCCTGGGCATGGCACCATTTTTCAGCCTGCTTTACCTTGCAAGGTGGTTAAAAAAAAAAAAAGGAAAAAATTGCATATGAGAAAAAAGCTATAGAAATGATATACTGTAATATCTGGAAGCAATTTCTGTTCTGGCTTCGTGTTCTAAGGCATGAGTGCACAGAGATACAGCTTATTCTCTAATTTCCATTCTAGGCTTACCAGGCTGCATCTCTATCAGTCAGATTGTTTAAGATAATCATCCCCACAGGTCTCTGTTTTTCTGTGTCCTGGGTTTTATGAGGCTCTTCGTTTCCACTGAATAGCCCACACAGAGTTCTGAATCACTGGGAAATTTAATCATGTTTTTTATGTTCATCAAGCAAAATCCGTCTTTAAAAGTCTTCAATGTGACTGCCTTCTGGGCATTATTTTAGAATGCTTTCTGGTCTTGTTAATCCAAGCCACTCATCCCGATAACATATGAATTGACTTCATAATGTAGCAGTTTTATACAAGTAGCTGCAAGAACACAAGTATTGACTTCATAGAGTCAATACTTCATCTGACAATACGGTTCTCAGGAAGCCTGGGTCACATCAATCCACAGCATGCCTCTTTTAGACTTTTGACATTTTTACTCACAATGTCTGTCTTGAAAAACTGGAATAATGTGACCAATTCACGCAATACATTTTGTTTCTCTGCTCACTGTCCAGATCTTCCTTAGGCACATGTTACATGGTCAAAAATAATATGTGAATTGTGCAATCATTAACATGTCATGCAGTAATTCACAAGGAATGCTAGGAAGACACCCAGGTTTGTTTTTGTTTTTAATAAATTCAGAATCTGGTGAAGTCTCCAAACTAGTGTTTCCAAATCGTAGTGAGTACCCTTTGGATAGAAGCATGATTACTTCTTATCATGAATAAGGGGGCAACAGACCCTCTTTGGCTCCACCATCATACTGCTGCTGCTGCTGCTGCTACATGCAAGCAAGCTAGGAGAACCCAGAGATAATTGGATGGTTTATACATATTCCAGGTTGTATCCAAAGAATATTAGTCATGACTAAACCTCATTGAAATTAATGGACATAAGTGAGCCACAACTAATTGGCCTTATGGTTTCAATGATGCTTAGTCATGACAAACATTCTTTGCATATAAGCCCCCAGCTCTGCACTAGCGACCCACCAAGCAAAATGTAGTCACTACCAGCTACATATTGTGCCATGTCAGCTGCTTGACAAGCCCAGGCAGGCAGAAAAATAGGACGCTAGAGCCCCTGGTAGGCTGCCCATACGTGGGCTGTATTTAGCTTGGCAGATCAAAGCTTGTGCAAGCCAAGTGTATTTTGAAGGGGAAGAGAGAAAGGAAACACAAAATAATCATGATATCTGATGAAGGCACCCCAATACTACTGGAGTTTGGCATCTATTTTACACTCATTCCGTTGTTTGCGCTCATATCAAATGTTTTCTGAAAAGTACAGAACTCTAAAATCAGATCATTCAACATTTCACAGGTTTCCTCAGTCTGTCATGTTTGCCAAATCAAGACTGCCTCCCCAAAGGATACGGCACACTCAGAAAATGGGTTGTCATCCTCATAAGCAAGGATCTGCCATAGAGTCTACATTTTTCAGTATTGCCTCCTTGGTTTAGTGTTCTCTGAGCAGTGCCTGCAACCGCCGCTCCTTACAATGACAGCCAATACAAACTTGAATAATTCATGATTACAAGTTGTACACCCTGGATGATAAAAAGGAGCTGATGGTTATTTTACACCACCTCATAGTGTGTGGAATGAAACTTCAAAAGCACACAAATAACCACCAGTGACAGCGCAATCCTATCCAACTTATGCCACCGGTGTAACTAAGCTCAATCCTATCCATTTACACCACCAGTGTAACCCAGCGGTGCAGCGAGAATGGGAGGCCCCCCAGAACAGAAAGGGGATTCAAATCCCCTCCAAAAGGGGAATTCAAAGGGGATTTGAATCCCCTTTCCGTTCTGGGGGCCTCCCGTTTTCGCTGCACTGCTGGGTTACACCGGTGGCGTAAATTGGATAGGATTGCGCTGTAAAAGAGGCAAAAGTGTATTCACACTATATGTTCTGTTATCGTTTTGCCTCCGATATTCAATGAAAGTTGAAAAATACGGAACTCCATCTTGTCAACTCTGTATACGTTAACCCGGAAGAGAAAGGAGGCAGGGAGAAACCTTCTATTCAGTGTTTATTTACAAGAGCATATCTTAGAGCCACAGTTGTGAAAGGGCGATTCAACCATGCTAGGTGACTGATGTGGCAACACAAGATGTGGGTGCGAATTCCAGTTCAGTGAATGAGTTGCAAAGTGCTCCTGGCTGAGTCATTCTTGCGCTGCTCCATCTTTTCATCTGTAAAATGGGAACAATAAGATATATTGCAAGGATGAGCAAGCCAACAATTTTAAACCCATTCTGTCATCTACACGACTAACCTAAATGGATAATGTACTAGCAATTGTGTTTTAGTGATTCCATGGGGGGGGGAGATAAAATACTATAAATCTTTTTGATGTTAGAAAAGGGTAATGTTTCCATAGTACAGGTGGGCCCTCATATCCACCGATTCGCTATCCACGGTTTCAGTTATCCACAGATCGTGGGGACCCCCCCAGGCTTTTACTTTTTTCCCAGTAAGCTTTGTTTCTTCCTTAAAGAAACAGGAGAAGCAGCCTCTGGCTGCTTATTACAGGAAAGTAGAACGAGACTTAAGTACTAGAGAGGCTCTGCAAGGTTAACAGAAACCTTGCAGAGCCTCTCTAGGACTTAGTCTCGTTCTACCTGTCTGCAATGGAGGCTGCTTCTCTGTTTGTTTTAAGGAAGAAACAAAGCTTGCTGAAAGAAAAATAAGAGCTGGGGGGGGAAGTATGCCTGTCTGCAGGGGAGGCAGGTGGGGGGGCCCAGGAAACCATGGAGGGGGTGTTCGCTCTTATCCACAGTTTCAAGTATCCACGGAGGGGCCTGGAACATATCCCCAGCGGATATGGGGGTCCACCTGTACTAATGCAATGCTTAAGAATACTGACCTTGTTGATATTCTTTGTATTTTTCTTAAGAGTGTTGCCATGGAGAGTAAGGCCTAAAAGCAAAGAGACTGCTGATCGTACTCCATTCACTGCTCCAAATTTTTTGCCCTTAATTTGACTCCCATTTTAACCGCACTGACTTCACTCAGAGAATCCTGATTCACACAAATATAAAGAAGCAAAAGATCTGACTCACTCACTCTTGGATTCCAAGCTCTTCCAGAGCCAGGAAGGAGCACAAAGCTTCCCATTGCTTTGTCACAAGAAGAGTTGTTTTGCTGGATCAGACCACATATCTGGATGGCCAAGTGTCTCTGGGGTGTTTGTTCCATAGCACAGTGATACCTGTGCAAATTCGTAGATGCACTTCATGGCTTGGGGTGGTTGAGACAAAACTGCTTCAGAGAACTAAGCAATGCTACCCAAGTAGGGTTGTCTGCTGTCGATCTTCTAGACTGTCAATTCCTGTCTATTTAAAAGCCCTGAAGCAATGAGACGGTGCACCCACTAGGACTCCTGCCCTGGTCTTGCACTGACATCTTTAACCACCCTCGTCCCCTCTTCTGTAACAAACAGGACTGTCGATTTGCCCCATAGCAAGCAAGGAAAGAGGCGGATTGGTGAGTAGGCTGCAGAGCAGCTGGGTGGGCCGTACAACATCTGCTTCTTTGCAAACTGCTATGGAGCAATTAAAGGGGTCGGCACAATCCAAGTATGGCTAATGACTGTGGATACATCACCAAAACACATTAGCACATTCAGTCACTATCATGATTGAGCGATGGAATGGTTACACAAAAGGTGGCCAACTGGCAAACGTGCAGGCCAAATCTGGCCTCCTAAACTCTTTCATCTGACCATGGTCTTCCCCAATACATTTTAACTAGAGTGAGATAAAATGTTTGCTTACAGTTTCATTTTGTCAGGAAATAAGAGAAAAATTGCCAAGTGATAAGAAGCAGAGATACTCCGTGCTTCCATACCATCTCTCTTTGTAGGAATAGAGGTATGTCAATGTAGGTATTTGTCATGTAATGTTATGTCTGCACTCCATTAACTGTGCAACCCAAACCACTGGAAAAGGCCAACAAAGAAGAGCCTGGCTACTCTTATAGGAGCCGGTGCGTGGAGCAAAATACACGTCCAGCCCTTTGACCACTGTATGGCGTATAAGAATGGTTTGTAAAGATACAGCAGTTGGCCTTCTTTGGCCTACACAATGAATGTGTCAAGCTGCCACTGATTAGATTCCCCTAACCCAGGTAGAAATGCCACATCTCTTGAGGGAAGGAGGGGAGGGAAGAATGTGCATACAGGATGCAACCATGTTTGTTATTTCGCTGTATTATAAAAGGTACCCATTACCTGGGGTCTGGCTGCCTTCAAATTGGCTAAGGTGACAGCCTTGCAGCAGAGGTAATTGGCCTTGGCTTAGAAACATCTGTTTGTTCTGCAAGTCTGATCACTCATCAGTGAAAGGAGCAAGCCTCTGAATTCAGTATCAAATCCTGAGCAATTTGTATAACTTGGCTACGAAGCTGACAAATACTTGCAGCTACAAATGGGAGTCTTCAGAATAGCTTGCTTTCTTCTGCCTATGTTGGTTCCCTGTACACCAGAGAACACCACTTCTCTCCCATCAAGAAAGAGAGAGACTATTGCAAATATATGGAACAAGCCTTTAGCTTGCAGGAGTTTCTTTTTTCCTGCCATGTTATGTTAGTATTGTAGTGGAACATGAGTACACAGGAGCTTTTTGAATGGCCTCTGCTGTGAGGCTGATGACATCATAATAATCATTGCTCTGAGTAACTTGGGAGTGAGTCAGCACCCATCAGATGGATTAGTGGGCTTGAAGGCTTAGTGGGCTTGAAGCATTTTTATAATGCTTCATAATCCTTTTATGAGCCTCAAACCCCATTGCCATCAATGGCCAGTGTATGATCCTGGTGTGTTTAAAAAGAGTTCCATTTGAGCTTCCAGATGTCCTAGTTTTGGAAGAGAACAGAGTGTCCTGTAAGTACTTGGGTCAATGCAATGGGCCTTATTTGGCTACTTTATGATGCAATTGCTTTTCAATCTTAGTCCATATGCCAGGTCAGTGGTAGTGGTTCTGGTAGAAGAGGAACAGTACCCACTCCAGCTGAGTGATATGACAATCTCAAAGACAGTATGGTCTTTGAGACCAGTGTAACCTGCTCCGCTTGTATGTGCCAGAACAGAACCTTGTAGGATCAGACCTGCTTCAGGTGTTCAGCTGGAAGGGCCAAAGGCACATATATAGTCAAATCATGTAGACCAGTGTTTCTCAAACTATGGGTCAGGACCCACTTGGTGGGTCACAACCTGATTTCTGGTGGGTCCCAGCTGATGGAAAGATCAGGTAAGCCCTGAGGCTATTCAAAAATCAGATAGCTGCTAATTGCCCTTCAAAGAGCTGGGCTCCTGCAGTTTGCAAGATACCTGCTAATTACCTGCAAACACCTGAGCTCCTCAAATGTTGGAGCGTCTCATAAAGCTAGGTGGGTCCTGATAGAGTGTCATTTTAAAAAGTGGGTCCCGGTGCTAAAAGGTTTGAGAACCACTGATGTAGACCTTTCTTGTAGCTCCAGTGGCAGCAGGAGAATGAAGTCGTGTTTCTTTCCCTCCTCCCCTCCCTGCTACCGAGTATGTAGTATGGCCCATGTCATAACGGCAGAAGTGCTGGAAAGTCTATCTTTCCCAGCACTCCTTGCATCTAGCACAGTGTGATGACTGTGTACAGGGAAACGGGAAAGAGAAATGTGTCTCTATGTACTCCAGCTGCTGCTGGAGGCACAAGAAGGCTAAGTGAGAGCTGGGGAGTAAGTGGGAAGCAGATGCGCACTAGAAGGGGAGCAGTGTTGGGAATATACAGGGGATTATCAGGGGATTATCAGAGGAAATGGATTGGACTCTCTCATGCTCATACTGTGATGGGTGGGGGCATGACAGGATCCAAGCAGACTTAGAACTAGGGGTGAAAACAGAAAATAGAAAGCTATTTGCCAAGTTGGAGGGAACCATTTGTTCTTTCTGACCCGACTAAAAAGTCAGAATGGGTGTTAACTACACCCATGAGTTAACTACAGTTTTAACTCAACTGTCTGATGATGCAAAAATGGTAGCAATAGTCTGCTATTACAAATCACACCCTTTCATCAGGCATTGTCCTCATGATGATGGGAGGTGATAAGTCTATCCTTGTACAGACTGTCACCTCTCTGGTTGTGTGCAGACATTTGGCAATGCCATCTGAAAAATCTGAGTGGAGAGGAAGCCTAGAGCACCCAAAGTCTCCTGTCATTCCATGCAACAGCAGCATTGGCAAATATACCCCCCCCCCCAAATCAGTTTATCTGCTGCAGAGGTTATTTGTAGATCTCTACTGTTACAGGAGGTGGGGGGGAGAGCGCAGGATATTCTAAATACATTTTTTGTAGGACCAGCACTATTGAAGGGGAAAGTATACAGTAGCACAAGAGTAAAGACATCATAATGATGGGGCTGCCCTTGAAGCTTCAGCATTTCCTTTCTGAATAGCATCTGAATGTCTGGATTTCAGTTCCCTACAACAGCTCCCTAGTTCCCACCAGTATTCACATTGTATGGATTTTCTTTTTCTGCATCTTATAACTGCGTTTTGCCGAACAACTCTAGCTGCCTACTGCTTCCTCTTTTTCACTTGCCTTTATACCACAACAGTGTCTTACTTTGACACAGTCTGGTACTGAGAAATGCTAGTCAAGGCAGCGGTCAATGACAGAGCACCTAATTGCTTCCTGGTTGTTGTGCACAACGTTCTGTACATACCTTGACACCTTGCGCATCTCCTCTTCTAGCCTCCATTCATCATTTCCCCTCATGCACAGATAGTGTTACTAGGCAGCACAGTGGGACTCAAGCCAATTTAGCACCACTTCATTGAATGAAATTAAATCACTTTAGGACTTGTTCAGTTAGGATCTTCTCACGTCTCTGGTTTCTTACTCTGCTCCCAAACTGGGTGTACAATAAGCATTCAGCAGCAACTGCAACCCACTGGCGTCGCTCAAGGTGGGGCGGAACGTAAGTTCCGCACTGTGCTAACCTCCATGTACTCCCCGGCACGAGGTGGCCCCGTGTTGCCTTTGCCGCACTGAATGGCACCGACGGTAAGGGGTGGGGCCGCCTAGTGCCGGGGAGTACACGGAGGTTAGCACAGTGCAGAACTTACTGTTCTGCCCCACCTTGAGCGATGCCAGTGCTGCAACCATGTGGTTATCAGCAATGGCAGGATTATCCAGAGGGCTAGGGCAGGACTTCGTTTCTTTCCATTGCCCCCTAGTCATAACATAACATAAAAAAGGCTTGCTGGATTAGGCCAATGGCCCATCTCTTCCAGTGTTTGTTATCCACAGTGGCCCACCACCCATCTCTGGGAAGCTCCCAAGTAGGAGAGAAAGGCATATTGCTGCTGCATCTGAAGGTAGCACATAGCCATTGCTACTAGTAGCCATTGGTAGACCTGTCCTCCATGACTTTGTCCAAGCCCCTTTTAAAGCCATCCAAGATAGTGGTCATCACCACATCACCCCCAGGTTCTCTCTTTTCTTTGCTTATTAGTTGCTACCTGGTTGCTTGCTTTTCTATGTATGCTAGTCAATGGTCAAAATATTCTATTTCATTGAATTGCCATACACATTTCAATTAAAGAATGTACATACAAGGAATGGACCCTCCCCATTTGCAAGAGACAGCAATGGTAGAAGGAACTGTGTAAGAGACATCCATCAATATTCCCCAGAGTGTCCATGACAAGAGAAATTGGTTTTGGAAATGGTGTCCCAATATCAAATGTAAAAAAGAAAAAAAATCATGTGGGGACTTTATCATGGGGATCCAAGATATTAATGACTATCTTACACTGGATTTATTAAAAGGAGAGCTGCCCTATGTTAGGAGACATATAACTGTAAAAGAGATCACCTAGCAGGACAAGATAAGGGAATATTTGCTATTCCCTGTACAACAAAGTAATATGGTTGGAGTACGTGCAATGCATCAGTGAAATTACATCATGGCAGTTTTGAGCAGTGATAAAACTAGAGATGAATGGTTGTCTTAAAGTATTGTACCATTCACCAAAGGATTGTCAGGTACTTGGGTTGAGTGACTGAATCCAGAATGTTAATGCTGGGTTCAGAGGCCAGAATGGTGACTGGTTACCCTGAGATAAGCAATGAAGATTCGTGTTGAAGTTCTTACTGACCTCCTCAAATTGCTGCCTTCCTTTGGAAAGTGTAATGGGAACTAGAAGGTATGTGAAGGAGGATGCAAACTCCCTGCAATTTTGCATATGCAGCTCAGAGCTAAGGACCAAAATGCATTAGATGCATCATTGTCTAGTATGGAGGGGTTCCTTTTCCTCCTTTTACAACAGCAGCCATGGAATGATCCAGTCTTGATGATGAATGATCCAGAGTTGATGAATGAATGATCCAGAGTTGATGAATGATCCAGAGTTGGCACTATAACATGGGAGTATTCAGTCCCTTAATTCTGCACTATTTTCCTGCTGCATCTTCCAAAAGCAACGATTTGTTCCCAAAGGTTCCATTTGCTGAAATGGCCTTTTCAGGAATAAATAGCTGCAATTGTCAGTGGGAAAATGGCGCAGAATTAATGGGTTGAACGCCTGTGTCGTGGTCCCAATCCATACCGCGTGCACGCACGCACGCACGCACACACACACACACACACACACACACACACACACACACACACACACACAAACTATTTTAAAAGGACAAAAAAGCCCTTGCAAACTAGATGACGACATGCTTGATGTCATGTCTAACTTGGCCCTAAAACAACGCTGTAACCTGCCACTATTTCTATTGGAAGGTTTGGAACTGATTTACACACTGAAGTAAACCAGCGATGAGTCAAGGAGCAGTTTTGCAGGCCATGAACAGGGCTTGCCATATTTCATCCTTTGTTTTTCCTTTGTAGAGAAATATCCATGGCTTTCAATCATGCCTCCTTGAGCTCAGAGGCTATTAAAAAGTTATGAACAAGCCAAGTCACCAGGTAGGTTTTTCTAAGTACTTAAAAGACTCATTCTCCATCACTTCTCCCTGTAGGGGATGGATTCTCGGGGACTCAGGCAGCTAATGGACCCTGAGTGCATAACAAACTCTGAAACACAGGCAAGAGCTTTCATCTCAAAGTGAATCCTAAAAATAGCGTAAAATTCACAGACTTAAGAACATGAGAGAGAGAGAGAGAGAGAGAGAGAGAGAGAGAGAGAGAGAGAGAGAGAGAGAGAGAGAGAGAGAGAGAATGTTGCTTTCCTTAAAGCATCTTCGGCAGTATTAATCCTCAGAAACACAATATCAGTTGATGTACAGGGAACTGTTACGTGCACACTCCAGGATTGTTCACTATAGGCCCAACAGAACTATTGTTTGTAACGTAAAGAACGAAAGTGGTCCAGCATTAGGACCCGGGGGGGGGGGGCTATGGATCAAACCCAGGGCTGACAGCAGCAGCAACAGATGCTGATACATCTGTTGATGTCATCCCTGTTCCCTTCCCCAGCTCTAGTTTGAGCACTGCAACCCTCAACACATGTCTTCCCTTTTACACCCATGTCTTACAATGCTTTTCCCACACTAAAGCCATAACAAGCCACCTTGTGTGGAATCTCAGTGTCCTGGTTTCAGAGCACCAGAGGCTCATTTGCATTGACGGGCAGAATGTGGAGGCCATGCATGGTGACGAACCAAATACTACTTGTGCTAGCTTCTCCTCCATAAAGCCATCATCCTGTACAGTGCCTTCCTGTGGTATTGCAAAGCTGTGTATCCATATGGCCAGCTGGGACCACAGACCAGCAGCTTCCTGGCTTCACATGGAACAGGGAACAAGTTTTCTGTCATTGCCTAGCAACAGCATGATATATTGTACTATCGAACGGCTACATAAGGGAAGCACACCAACCTTTTTCGGCTTCTTTTTTGCTTCACCATGGTGCTCGAATGCTTTAGAAAACTTGCCTTCCTTGCCTGTTGTGTTGCAGGACTGGAGTCCTTTCAAAATACAATGGAGGAGCAGGCAGCCAAACCACTGCAGCACTGCGACCATTGAAGCCAGGTGTCTCCATATTTATTTATGTCCAAGGGTTTTGAAAGAAGCAGAAGTGCCTTGCCACCTTGTCTTGTACCTGGGCTTGCCACTTCTGTTAGTCTATCATCCCCACTAATGAGGCACTTTCACCGTCTGGTCTGGGATCGTCCAGCTTTCCATTCCCAGCTGACATGCTTTTAAAAAATGTCACTGAGCATGCATCATTTATCATGGCAGCACCTACTGGAATAGCAGTCACTAGGCAGGGGTGTAAATGAGCGAACTCAGGAAGATAGTGGAGGACAGGAAGGCCTGGCGGGATATGGTTCATGGGATCACGAAGGGTCGGACACGACTTAACGACTGAACAACAACAGGCAGGAGTGTATGATTGACACTGAGACTGTGAGAGGAAATGGTGGCAGGCTGTTGTCAGGGCTTGTGGGTCAAAGGTCCATTCTTTCTTGGTCTCTTCTTTCACATTGTTTAAACATTGCCAGGTGTGAAGCTGCCCCACCATTTACTGTATTTTTCCATTTCAATACACAAAGAAGTCAGTGTAACGGGATTAAAAGCCATGAGGGTAAAAAATGTCTTTATGGTTAAAAAATAGTAAACATGTAAAAACACGTTAAAACATGTACTGGTAACTAAAATCCAAATCAGCAACACATATAAGAACACAACGTTTCGTCCACATAGATTCGTGGACCTCTTCTGGTGTCAGCGCACAGGCTGTCAAGATGTTACCAGGCAAAATGCGCTGAAAAGCTTTTTTTTTTTTTTAAGGAGAAAAAACGCCAAAGGGAGAAAAAGCTTTTCAGCGCATTTTGTCTGGTAACATCTTGACAGCCTGTGCGCTGACACCAGAAGAGGTCCACGAATCTATGTGGACGAAACGTTGCGTTCTTATGTGTGTTGGTGGTTTGGATTTTAGTTACATTTTTTAATGTGTTTTTACATGTTTTTAGCAGGTTTACTATTTTTTAACCATAAAGACGTTTTTTTTACCCTCATGGCTTTTAATCCCGTTACGCTGACTTCTTTGTGTATTGTAGCTGGCCATGATAGTTGGTTTGTTTTTCCTTTTCAGTTTGAAAACTGAGACATGACTCCAAGAGATTCATGGCCATACGATTCATGAGCCTGAACAGAAATAACCTTTTAAAAAGCTTTTTAGATTTGAAATATTAGCAACGGGTGTTATTGGGGTCGCAGGTTCTTTAAGAGTTCTCACCATTGTGGATTATGAATGCTCTATTTTTTTTCCTGCTAGAGAGGTAGCTGTGTTAATCTGCTGCAGCAAAAACAATTGTCATAGACTGTACCTCTTGCCTCTCATAGCCAATTTGGCCCCAATGAACCTTTTTTCCCCTCTGTATCCATGTATTTGTGTGTGTGAGAGCACACTTGTCAACAATTCACACATCCGATGCAGTGGCCACCAGTCCATGAGAACGTATGCCTTGCTTTGTCAATTCAACTTAGAAATGCCACAAGGCTCTTGGTTGTTCTAATACGGTAATTTTTATCATCATTACCCTCATTGTGAAGCAGAAACAGTGCTACTTTGCCAAATATGTACAAAGATATGCTTCATCCTTTGTTGATTTAATCAAGGCTGTGAACTTCTGAGTATTATTTAAAAATAATAAAAGCGGTTTCCTTTGGGGTAAAGTAGGAGCCCTGGGATAGATCCAGCCTAAAGAGGTGGTATTGTTACACAGAACAGGTTGACAATTATGGAAACCTGTGGCATCACTCCGGTGAGTAATATTTCTTTTTCAGCCAAAGAGCTAACAACATTGTGCAGTTCCTAAGGCTCTTTGTACGCAGTGTCTGTGCAGAAATACACAGTGTTAAATTTTGTAAAAAAAATCAATATGGGCTGTAAATCGGATAACAGCTTTTTTTTCCCCAAATGGCAAGTCTGGTTTCACTAGGTTACAAAAAGAACTTGTTAGGATGTATAGTTAATTTGAAAAGAGCCTGTGAAAGCTTTAATGCATGACAGTAACAACTTAATATCTCCCCCCCCCCCCCGTGAATTAGCAACTTATCCACCACCTAGTTGTCATCTTGTTATTCAGAGTCCTAATAATGTGCTAGAACATTCTAGAGCCAACAGTGTATCATAGCACTTCACATACTGTGGCCTGGTTCAGATAAAACTCATGGATGGTAGAGGCTATGAGCAGTGAGGGACATTGCCCCTTTCCACCCTAGTCACCAGGCGCACACACCAAATATCCACATCGAAGCATAAAATTTGCTTTGGGCCCACATGCTTAAAACCCGTGGGTCTATGGTGGCCCAGAGGCACGACAAGCATTTCTAGTTAGCAGGGTTGAAAGTCACCATCCTGCAACCCCACTAGCATAGCCTCTAAACCACAGTGTTTGTCCAAGCATACATACATACTTGTGTGTGTGATACACACACACACACACACACAGAGTTTTATATATATACCTGCCTAGGTATTTATCAGATCCATATATATATATATATATATATATATATATATATATCCCTGGGAAAGAACATTGACGCAGAGGAGACCTCCAGGACTACGGTTATGTCGGCGGGAGGGGGAACCATAGGATTGGGCTGTTCTTCATGCGGACACTTGGTTGCAAAATTATTTTATTCCCACTTTATGATCTTATATTCTAGTTTGCCCAAAACAGGACCCAGGGCAGGTCCCCATAGGCTACATTGCAGGCTACATTGCAGGTCCCCATAGGCTACATTGGTCTGGAGAATGAAAAGGTGGAGGTGCAGCCACAGACATTCCCATAGATTCATGCAGCCTTTATTCTAGCTGCAGATTCTGGAACTCAAGGTCCAGATATCTGCTGAGAAAGACAGTCCACATGACTGTAGAAACACCTGATAATTATGTCTTCTCTTTCCCCTTGGTAAAGCTTTTTGCCCTGGGGATGGGAGAGCAGTGGAGGGGGAAAGAGGTGGGCTTTTGGGGATCCAATCCATTGTATTTTGTTGTATGCCACTCAAGAAATATTGATTTGCTATTATTTAACAGCTAATAGATACAGTATTGGTATTAAAATTTATGCATTAATTAATTTAATAAACATAAAGACAACCTCTGCATCAGGAGAAGTGGATGCAACATGCAGGCAAATTTGAGCTCCACACCTTCTCTCCCAGAAATAAAATACTGAAAACCATGAAGTTATCAGTTAGTAATTCCTTCCGGAATAGTATCCTGATAATTCTCATAGGGCTGCATGAAAGCTAAAAGTCCTTGCAAAATAAGGGTCTTGCACACAACAATGTTTGGGTTTAAGAATGCCATTCCCAACAACAGCAATAGTTTACACTGCCAATAAAGGACAGTTATTTAATAATTCTTTCCATTTATTTTATTTTACCTGTAAACCGCTTTGTGAACTTTTTTTTATTGACAAGCAATATATAAATATTCTTATTATATTAAGACTATTATGAAGGAATATTATTTCTTCATTTTTGCAAGCAGGCATTAACATTCATCTTGGAAAATCAGCTAGAGGGACAGATTGATTAATGCTCCCATTTGCGTGTCCTGTACATTTTTCTGAGGGTCTGAAATATCTGAATGACGACAGCAAGCTATATTAGGAGCTGAGTTTATGAGTTTGTATTTCATTCTCTGTGTTACAATCCTTCTAATCTAGGATTATATCCAGTTGTTTTCTTCATGCATTATGTAAAGTCTGATAACAGCAATATCAACTAGGAGGAGAGGAAAATGGCTGAGGACGCTGACGGAAAGTTCTCAGCGTCAGCCAAGATGGCCGTCAGAAACACCCATAGCCCAGTAAAGTCCATATTGGTACATAGGCTGACAGGACACCATATATAGGTATATATATTGCTGATCAATGGAGAATCCTGGGAAGGCAACCAGTTGCAAATGAAATGGTAATTGCTTTCCCCTCACTGAATGAAATCTTCTCTGAGGCGATTACACAGATTAAAGCTTCCCACTGAAATGTTCCAGAATAAATATAGTCTGTGCTTCTCACAGGGGAAGCTGCTGCAGTGCACTGAATATCTAGCAGTAAGATTAGAGCTTTATTGTGAGATAAAAGGAGATGCATGAAAATGAATTCTAATTGCAATGCACAAATGTCATTTTGGTACCAGCCTCATGGTTTTGGGTAGCTTGGCCTTATTAGGAGTTTTGTCTGGCTTTGAATGCATGTGGTGGTAATCTAAATATTCATTGGAATTAGGGCTGAAGCTTGTTGAAAGTGAGGGAAGCACCTCTAGATCAGGGGTTCTCAACCTTTGGAGGCCCGGGTACCCCCTATCATGGTCCAATTTTCTGAAGTACCCCCTGCTAATTAACTGCTAATTAATTGGATTAATGAATTAGGTAATTAATTGTTAAAAGTACTAACACTATTAGAAATGTGAAAAAATGTCTTATTTAACTCTGTGAGTGAGTGAGAGAGAGAGAGACATGCAAGGATCTCTTTTTTTTCCTCCAAGTCACATTTCCCAAAATCAGCTCCTCCCTCCCCCACCCCACCCAAGTACATTTTCCAAAGTACAAAAATTAGCCCAAAACTACAATCAGAGAGACAGGGCTCCAAAAATAATTACAATTTAAAATCCATGTTAATTAATACTTAATTAGCTGCTGATGGGGCAGATAAGGGGCAGGGCTTGGCGTACCCCCAGCAAGAGGTCCGCATACCCCTAGGGGTACCCATACCACAGGTTGAGAACCCCTGGATTAGATAACTAGGGACTACTGACATTCTTCATTTGATGACCCTTATCTCTGGCACCCAAGAGGGGGGGTTGCTTGCACAACAAGAACATGTTCATCTGAGATTGAAGGCAAGACAGGGTAACTAATACATCCTAGGATTGCCAGCTCCATGTTTAACACTTGTTGACTGAGGAACATATTTCTGAATGTGATGCTTCCAAGAGGAAGGAGCAAAATTTTCAACAAGGTTTTCAACAAGGTTTAAAGACTCAGTCTTGAAGATGTTTAAGAAGAAATTGCAAAGGAAGCAAAAACAAAAAAGGATGTGGTGTGCTTGTTGTGGTTACAGACAATCACCACTTTATTATTATAAAAAGGGATTTGAGCCTCTGTCAACTTCTCAGTCCTGAGAAAGTGAATCCTACATAAGCACCATTGAAATCAATGAGGCAACGACTGTGACTAACCCATAATTTCAATGGGAGTTAGGAAAGCCTAAATTCTTAGGGAACAGCCCCTTATAGGCCCATTTTATTGGAACGGGAGCATCGTATCTGGTGGACGTCACTGCACCCCAGATCCACCCCATCCCACCTCTGATCTGCCCCCAGCTCAACTGATCTCTGCTCCACCCACCACCAACATACCCTGGATCAGTGGCCAGTCTGTGGGGTGCTGCTGATGACTCCCAGCCTTTGCACCAGTGGCTGCGCTCCGCAGACCATCAGAGAGGCAGCTGCAATAACAGACGGTGGGTTATACTGGCGGACCTCATGGTTCTCCACCGTAAGTTTTTTAATAACTAAAAAAAACAATTCCCTACCCCTCTGCAGTTTTTCCTAGGAGAAGTAGACAAAATGGTTAATGTTAATAGAACATTTCCTATCCCACTCTATCTCATTGGGAGAACATTTATAGTGTGTTCCTTTGGCATTCCCCACAGAGGCTACATAAAGGGGATGCAGCACATGAATAAATATTAGCCAGTTTGGGCAAGTTGTTTCTTGAATCTCTGAGCTGCTTCTAGCGCAGTGCATTTTCTCCATGGACATGCAACAGTTTCAGGTATGTTAATGTAGATTAATCAGGAGACAGTTTGATATTTCAACTGACTATGGTTGAAAGGGAGGGCAGCCTAGCTTGGTGGTAAAACACATTCAAGGTTCAGTCCCTGCTGTAGGCTAAAAGGATCTCAGGTAGGTAGTAGGTGCTATGGAAGAGTCTTCCTCTTCCGGGAGAACCACTGCCCATCAGATTAGATAAAACTGAGCTGGAAGAACCACTGGTACAAAGGCAGCTTCATAAGCTCAGTGCACCCAAGAACCTGCCTTAGGGCAAGATCTCACCTGAACACTTTCAGATTCCTTCTAGCTGCATGATTCTGTGTAGTGATTTACAGCGCAATCCTATCCAACTTACACCACTGGTGTAACTAGCGGTGCAGTGAGGCCCCAGAACAGAAAGGGGATTCAAAGGGGATTTAAATCTCCCCCTCCCCTTCAAAGCCTCCCGCCCTGCCCTCTCCTCCCTCGCTGGTTACACCAGTGGTGTAAATTGGATAGGATTGCACTGTCAGAGTGACTCTTGAAATGAGTATGTCATCTAAGGGTAGGCTTACCAGATCTCCACCAACCGGGACAGAGTGCTAGACCTTTAGGAGAAGGAATGTGGGCAGGTGTAGCTTGTTAAACCCTTTAGAGCACAATCCTAGGCATGTCAGGGCTTGCTTCTGAGTAGACATGCCTAGGATTGTGCTCTTTGTTTCATTTAAAGGGACTTACTTCTAAGTAGGGCCAGCAGGTGGCGCAGTGGGTTAAACCGCTGAACCATGAGCTGTTGATCGAAAGGTCAGCAGTTCAAATCCGCGACGGGGTGAGCTCTCGTTGCTTGGTCAGCTCCTGCCAACCCAGCAGTTCCAAAGCATGTTAATGTGAGTAGATAAATAGGTACCACTTGCGGGAAGGTAAACAGCGCTCCATGTTCCAGCTGCATGCTACGCGCTGCGGCAAGGAGAGTCATGCCGGCCACATGACCACGGAGGCATCTTCCGACAACGCTGGCTCTTCGGCTTTGAAATGGGGATGAGCACCACACCCTAGAGTCAGACACGACTGGACTTAATTGTCAGGGGTCACCTTTACCTTACTTCTAAGTAGACATGCATAGACTAGGGATGTAACTGTATGGGCTTTGACTTCGGCCTGCTACACAACAAGGATTCTGAAAATGCCCCCCCCCCATTCACTTTAACTGACAAATCCTGATGACAGAGTTCCACAATGATATCATCGTGCTCTCTGCTCTCTAGCGTCAAAAGGAAATAATGTAGTTGCTTTTTGCAACACTGTTTAATTGTGAGGGAGCATTGTTAGTGCTTTAATTAGGTTAGGTTAGATGATATTTAATTCCGAGCACTGTGTGTGTGTGTGCAGTAATCACATCATGCAAATTTTAAATCCCCAAAGCAAAAAAGTCATTGAGGTTTTTTTCCCCTTACCTAATTAATCCTTCACAAAGAAAAGAAGATAATATGGTGGAGAAGGGAAACTCAATTAAGCAGGTACTTAAAGATACCTTTGCATGGTACCACCTCTCGGAAGTACCACAAAGTTGATTGTTAGATAGAAGCAGAGAATGGAGTCAATTGCAGGAGCCTTCAATCAGAGATGGTCAACTTTTCAACACTAGGGATTCAACACTAGGCCTTTTTAACATCTTGCTGGTACAGGTGGGGTGCTACTGCTCTTATGTTCTTGATTTTAATTGTAATAGTGGTCTCTTGTTGTTTTTTAGATGTTTTTATTAGTTTTAGTTAACTGTTTTTATTGTGTGTGTTTTTTAAAGTGATTTATTTTTTGTATTTGTATTTTCTGTTGTAAGCCGCCTTGGGTCCCTTTGGGGAGAAAGGCGGGGTAAAAATATTGTAAATAAATAAATAGATAAATAGATAGAGATCCTGCACTTCAATACCATGTTTCCCCGAAAATAAGACAGGTACTTATTTTTGCAGGAGGTCTTATTTTCAGGGATGTCTTATTCTTCCCAACCGAGCTGGGCTGAATAAACACAATCAGTGTGGTTCAAACAAGAGTTGAAGACGCAATCCCTCCCCCACACACAGCAGCAGCCACTTTACCCGCTCACCCTCCAACTCACTCTCTCAAACACACGCTGATGTGGATGCAAGGCTGTGTAATTCTTCCACCACCCCTTTTCCTCCCGTTCCAACTCAACTGAAGATCGCCTGAGTGAGTGATTGCTTCTCTGCTTCCGTCTGTCCTTTTCCAGTCTCAGCCCTCGGGTCCTTTCGCACCAGGGAGCTGCGCTGGCCTGGCGATCCCGAGAGAGGGGTGGGTTTGGTGGCTGACTCCCTGCTGCTAACGTGGGGAGAGAGAGAGAGAGAGAGAGAGAGAGAGAGAGAGAGAGAGAGAGAGAGAGGAGGTAGATGATGGGGTAGCGGCAGAACCACAGTGGAGCGCGTGGAGCAGGAGCTCCAGGCCCTTGGGCGGGAGGGATGGCGCGCTCGGGGGAACTCACCAAAGCGAAGGCAGGCGGCGGATCGGCCCTCCCTCCCTCCCTGGAGCCCGTTTGGCTCCGAAATGAGAGCAAACCGGGCGGGGGCGTGTCGACGTCACGCGAGGGGCGCATCGACGTGATGTGCGCAAGCCCCGCCCCCACACGTTTGGGCGCCGGCAGGGTGCCTGTCGTCTCTGTGAGGGGGAATCGGGTGTGTGTTGCTAACATGGGGAGAGAGACTCATCCAGCAGCGCTTCCAACCTAAGAAAGTTGAGTGAGTGAACACACACACACACACACACACACACACACACACACACACACTTCTCTGCACGCACAGAGAGAGGAGGAGGAGGGGGCGAGTGCAGAGAAGCGCCTAGGAAGTTTATATCAAGTTAAAAGCCAATTCCCTCCCTCGCGAGGCAGAGGAAAGGAGGAGCACAGGATAAATCCGGGGCCAGCAGGCAACGTGGCTGCAAACGGACAAGCTGCAGTGCCAGGGAAAGAAAGGCAGGAGGTAGCAGCAGAACAGAGGGGTCTGGAAGGCGGCTCCAGGCAGGAGGAATGGAAATCACGGGGAGCCATGCTAGGTCTTACTTTCAGGGAGGTCTTATATTTTTAAGTGCCAGTAAAATCATGCAAAAATGAGGGGAGGTCTTACTTTCGGGGGAGGACTTATTTTCAGGGAAACACGGTAATTGTTCAGAAGAAGAAATTCCAGCAGGAACACACCTGATCCTATCATAGGGCTTGAAAAGCTGCAGGAACCAAAATTCCTTCACCTACACAGCCCTTGCAAAATGCAAGAAAACTAATAGCCATTGTTTCCTATATGAACCGGCCCAATACCGAGATGGCCAACAGGAGCCTTGCTCCATGTCCCTCTGCCCCCTGTGTGACAAGTGAGCACAAGGGGTAAATTCTTTTCTGTCATGGCAATGAGAGTCTGGAACATGCTTCCTAGAGATTCAAAAATCAGAAATTCCTGAGCTTTCTGCCATGTTAAAATACAAATTTAAAAAGTTAAAAAGATGTTACACTTCCAACGTTTCGTCTGCACCTATGGCAGACCTTTCCAAAGAGAAGAAAACCTCCCCCAACATGAGGGAAGATCCTATCAAAGTACTCAGGTAGTAGGAAAGACTAGTATTTAAGCCTACTTCCTAGAGATTTTCACCTGGCTCTCTCTTTTCTTGCCTTTAGGTGGGCAATGAAGGTTTGTTTCATCTACCCTTTGATTTTCCTTATTGAACTATTTTTAATTGCTTGCTGCACTGTCTGGTTTTGCTGTTTTTATTTTAGATTGTATTTGTTGATTTTACCTACTGTGATTATCTTGAGAGAGAGAGAGAGAGAGAGAGAGAGAGAGAGAGAGAGAGAGAGAGAGAGAGAGAGAGAATTGTTGAACATCCCCACTTGAATTTTAAAATGGGGGATCTTGAATAATCCCATATGCTGCTCCTTTTGATGCAAACGTAACTCACAGCCCAATCCTAACCAACTTTCCAGCACCGATGCAGCCACAATGCAGCCCAGAGGTAAGGGAACAAATATTCCCTTACCTTGAGGAGGCCCCTGTGACTGCCCTCCCCCCCCCCCCCCGAATCCACAGTGCATCCCATTGGCATGGCTGCATCGGTGCTGGAAAGTTGGTTAGGACTGAACTGTCAGTTCAGTTGTAACTGTGTAGTTACATTGTTCTAACAGGGACAGAAATACAAGATAACTAAGGCTGAAATCCTATACTGTATACACTTTCCTGTGAGTAAGCCTTTGAGTTGTGCAGAAGTATTTGTTAGGTGTAGACACAATCCTATGTCTGTCTGTCTACTCAGAAGCCCCATTGTGGGGCTTCTGAGTAGACAGACATAGGATTGTGTCTACACCTAACAAATACTTCTGCACAACTCAAAGGCTTATATTCGCCCATACCTGCACAAACCTGGGTCCAATAAAAGATAAGCCAACTTTTGTCAAAAACAAATTCAGATTAAGACACTGTGGCTGAACAGATTTTTAATCTTCTAAAGGCAAGCAAAATTGCCCCACCTTGTGGTCCTATGTACCAGTGACCAACATGCTGAGCTTATATTATACATCTGAAAATGAAGGCAATACATTGTCCCATCAGTATTAAAAACAGTCTGACAGTGCAATCCTTTGCATGTCTACTCATAAATAAGCCCCAGTGAGTTCAATGGAACTTACTCCCATGTAAATGTGTATAGCATTTCAGCCTTAGACATATACAATGGAAATCAAGGACTTTTTTTTGTCTTAAGTGGTTTTTCTTCTTCTTCTTAGCTATTTGGGATAATGAATAGAGCATCTGCTGTGGAAGTCCTTTCCACAATGGATTTTGTCCATGTCAGTACATATACTTGCAGAGAATATCTAATTTCTGAAAGGAACAGCACTTTTCCTAGAAGCCGGACCCAAATCAGACAGATGAGCAGAGGGTACTGGCTTTGGGGTACTGAGTGGTGATGTGACCACTGGTGCTCAAATTAATTGGTTTTTTTTGGGGGGGGGGTATTTAAAGAGCGCTGGATTGGCTTGTGGAAAATCAAGGTAGCTAAGCCCATTCCAGCCTGTAGGAGCACCCAGCAGAACAAGGGATCTTTTGAGCTAAGTGCAATGACCAGCACCAGTAAGAATTCATCTAAGAGACTGAGAAGAGAACATCTTGAGAATTAAAGGATTCATTTAGCAAAAAGATTGTAATAGAGAGAAGATACGAATAAAACAGTCTATTAATCTTAATCAAAGTGTGTAAATGTGCCTGGTTTGTGGCGGATGGAAATGTATGCAGAGTGCATTTAGTATACCATGAAAGTAGAAAAGGGAATGGTTTTCAGGGAAAGAAGCCCTGATCTGTTTCCCTAGTTCCTAGACTAGGACATGAAATGGAGCTGGTGAGATAGAGGGAAGGGGGAGCAAAAATTATTTTTATTTAACTCTCCCAGGCTGTCTGGTCACCCCGCCTGCCCCCCCCGGACCATAGCATGCAGCACATGCTCTGGCAGCAGCGCTGCATGCTATAGACTGGTGGGGGGGTAGGATTGGGCCCTTAATCTAGTTACCAGGGAATTGGTGCCTTGAAGTTTAAGACGGTAGGTGAATAGGGCCTAGGTGGCTACTGATATGTTCCTTCCTGGTGTATACTTAAAAGAGAACATTTCTACAAGAGGAAAATCATAATGCAATTATGCAGAGGATGCTGCCCAATAGGCTGATCCAGAATGTCTCAATGGAGATAGATAGTCAAAATGCAGATGTGGTTCAAAGATGCTACAATAGGGAGAGCCAACATTTAAATACAGAAAGAATGTCAAGCAGCTACGTTGAAAGGTTACATTCGGTAGGGACACCCACAATGCAGGCACATTTCTTAATCGGTGGCTCCAAGATGTAGAGATACACAGAGTAATCCTATCCAACTTACACCACCGGTGTAACCCAGCGGTGCAGTGAGAACAGGAGGCCCCAGAACGGAAAAGGGATTCAAATCATCTCCAAAGGGGGATTCAAAGGGGATTTGAATCCCCTTTCTGTTCTGGGGCCTCCCGTTTTCGCTGCACCGCTGGGTTACACCAGTGGTGTAAATTGGATAGGATTGCACTGACAAGCAAGATGCAGAGATTACAAAGAGTCTGAGAAGGTACATTGAAAGGTTACATAACACATTGGCAGGGCTGTAACACATCCATGAGGCTGACTGAAGCCTGCAGCCTAGGCAGAAGATTGGCAGGGGGCACCCACCCTTATCTGCGTACTTGCTTCCACTGCTCCTCTTTCTCCTCCCATTCCTTGGACTGGAAAAGGAAGAGGTGGTGAAATGGAAGAGGAAGTGTGGAGGAGAGGGTAGTATTGGACTGGAGCATCTCCAGCACACTTCTTCTCCCACTCTATTCCCCTCCTCCCTTACCAATCCATGGAGTGGGAGGAGCAGAGGCTGGCATATCACCATGAGGGGGGGGGGGCAGCACTTGGCACTCTGCCCCAGGCATCTGGAGGTGTGCACATTGAAATAGGACTACATCATTGCTTGCCCATCCCAGCATCCCACGCTGTAATGGCATGTAGTTCAAAACTGGAGTTTGAGTTTCACCCGAGTGTCAGGAGAAAACAGTGTCCAAGGTTCCTACTGTCCATTTGATGTATATGAGTTTACAGCAAAATAGTCCATAATGCAATGCTGGCATCTGCTGATAGGAGCAGGGAGGGTTGGCTTGAGTGGTGCTGCCTGGCATCAATGTATACTGTCAATGGGTCATATAAACATGAGGGCATAATACTGTACATAGAAACTAAGAGAAAAACAGCAAACACATCATGTGCCACAGTGAGGGAGAAGAAGTCTTCATGTGCTCAGAGGCCATCTTTTGCTTACTTCTTCATATATCCTATGTGCAGTGCCACTGCAAACAGGTTCCAGGGCTCCATTTAAACCTCTGATCTAAGAGTGGCACCAGGGCGTGATCTGAAGGTACATTAGACATACCATCCAGTAGATCTGGGTCTCTCAGTGGCTAGATGCAAGTTTTAAAGAAGCAAGATGAGATACATATGAAAGCAATACAATAAAAAAATAATGCTTTTCCTTTTGTGCCTTGATCACACAAACATCCAAAAGTATTTGGTAAGGAATGTAGTAAAGCAAGATTTCTCATTTTTGTTTGTTACAACGTTTTGTGTTTTTTTATGCTATTAAATGCAAGTCACAACTGTATTACATGAAGAAAGGCAGGCTATATACTAATAAACCAAGTACCGTATTGGTCTGAGTATAAGACTCACTTTTTTCTCCTAATTTAAGTTTTTAAACTAGGGGTGCGTCTTATAATCAGGCTGTTGCAATTTAATGCCAGTGATTTAATTAAAATGTTTTAATAGCACCAAACTTTAAAGGTGCGTCTTATAATCAGGTGCGTCTTATACTCGGGACAATACAGTATTTTTCTACCGTCTCTGCTTCATACCCAGAATGCTACTGTGTCAACATGTGGATCCTTATCAGCATTTCCTCCCCTTTGCAAATTGCCTTGCATCCACTTCCTGCACGTCCTTTTCACAATTCCTTCCATTTAAAGTATTCACTCAGATATGACAATGATCTTCATCACCACTGAATGTTAAATGGGACCAAATTATGAGATGACAACAAAAAAATCCATCTTTATTGACTGATCGTTAATTAGCTTCATTAAGGGAAGCATTCTGCCATTCCTAACCGATAGTGCTGAATTTGTCATATGATTTAGGATCCAGTTGTCAGGTGCATTAGGCAATGGTAATATCTGGCAAATTGGGCACCTAAATATGTCTAATATTTCTCTTTTAATTGTGAATTAAAAACACTGAAAGCATCTAGCATCACCGGGAATGCACGTTCAACATTAATGCTGTCAGCCCAACTGTTTTCGACATTTAGCTGTATGTTTTTATCATAATTCTGCTGAGCATGAACACAGATACAGGGCTGCCCAACAATGTTGTGGTATATCATATATTAATAACTACAACAAAGATTCAGACAGTATACCGCTTTTCAACAAAGAAAAGCTCACGAAGCGGTTTCCAGATCACAAATAAATGGCTCTCTGTCCTACAAGGGCTCACAATCTAAAAGAAGCAGAAGAAACATCAGCAAACAGCTATTAGAAGAAGACACCGTGTTGGGCAAATAGTACTCCCCTCCCCCGATTTTAATACTCCCCCTCCCCCGCTTGAGAAGGTGCCTCTCTGCCCAGTTAGCAGAGGTTAATACCATGTACTAATTATCATCAAAGCACATTCTAACAGTAAATTACTTAACACGTGAATGCAACCATCCTTTCTTGGAATATAATGGTTCTGGTTGAACATGAGAAGCAGGATGTTGGACTAAATGGATGTTTAGTCCAACAAGACATTGTTGAGCTTCTCGCATTGAGTTCCCTCAAAAGAGACACTTACTACAGCTGCAAAATGGCTGATGGGCAGAAGTCAGTGAAACACTTGCACATGTACACACCCTGTATAGGGGCAGTAGCCTAAACAGGGCTTCCAGGGCCACACCTAACTGGCTCATCACCTTCAGGCTGGCTAGCTCCCTCTTCCTCCCCTGGGCCTCAGAGCAGGGGCAAGGAGGGAGCTTGCAACACCCTACACCTCAGGGCCTTCTCCAGCCATCCAAGGTTCTGGAGACTTTCTTCCCACCAACCTTCAGCCAGCCCTCTCTCATCTCTGTCTCCCACTTTATATTCTCCTGGCTGATCCTGCCTCCCTTCCTTGCTCCACCCACCTGGCCTGGTCGCCCTCTGGGTCCTAAGCCTCCCCTGCTAGGAGTTGGGGAGGCTCCTGCAACCACTTACAACCCCTTGCTTTTCTTTGTCCGCTCCAGCCTCTCTCAGCCTGTACCCGGCCCAGTGCCCACCGGGCAGGCTGCTCCCTGGATCAGATAAGTCCAGCACATTCTATTTTTGTTTGGAGTCCATGTTCTCACGCTGAATCCTCATGAGTAAGGTGCCTGCTGAACTGTATAATTGGGCTGGTTTCCTGTTGAGTTGGTGAATCTCATCATAGTTGAACTATATACTGCAAAAACTACTGAAGTCAGTGAATATAGCCAAACTTTAGTCTCAATGTAGATTTTAGGCCAAACTTTAGTCTCAATGTAGATTTTAGGTTGGGTATTAAGTCAGAAGTCTTGCATTAATTGCATTATATTTCAATTCCTGTAGTGTAATAGTTAATATCTCAGGATTGCAGCCTTTTGTTGTCTAAGAGGGATTGTACGTTACTACTTTTGTATAACTTACTTTGCAGCACAGTTGCACTTTTCATTTCTTACTACGTAGGGTTTTTATAAGTAGCTGTGATGATCCCTTGTTGGTCTACTGCGCATGGAAAGGTAGACTTTGATTTGATTTTAAAACTAGCAAGAATTGCATATGTGGTTTTAAAGATGCATAAGAAGCATCACTAAAAACTGGTAGTCTTCTAGACCCTGAACATAAGTCCTGTAGGAAATTTGAGGTCGACAACTTCTCTCTTCAGATCCTGTTAGGGCATGCCTAAAGAAAGGGTAAAATCTTGGGTAGACATCTGGCAACCTGGGCACATGTTTTATAGGACACAATTTAGTTTTTGTACTTGCAGAAGCTGTCATACAAGACGATGCCGATGCCGCAAAAACTTAGTTTCATGTTTTGTTTCCTACTACTCTGCCATGCCATGGTCCCATGGGCCTACACAGATCTGCACCAGGTCTCTGGCTAGTGTAGATCTGAGTGTGTCCAGGGGGGCTGTGTCAAGGCTGAGCTGGGGGCATAGGATATCGGCGGAGATGCTTCTCCCAGCCCACCCTTGACAAGCCCCCATCCGGCCCTGATCCCCACCCCAATCCTCCCCTGGAACACCCCAGAATGCCCCCTCCACCGACTTGCCTGTTCTGGCAGGGGCTGAGTACTCTGTTGGCATGCATGCACCCAGGGCTGCAAGCAATTTGGCGGTGAATCTCCCCTTCATTACAGAAGCGTGCCTTTTAGCACAGCAGAACAGTGGGCACTTTGAATTTTTAACTGGTTTAAAGTTGAAAAGGAGCATCAGAGCTTCTCCTGGTGGTTGCCTCCTCCTGGCAGCCACCATGATTTTCCCCACAGTCCCTCAAATATTCCAATGATTTGGCACCAGGAGTGGGGAATATGATGGCCACCAGTGGCGATCTCCATGTTTTTGTGGCGGTCACCATGCTGAGGTCCGGATGGATAGGACGGCTCATGCTACCATTTGGTTTGTCTAGTCTCATGGGCATTCAGTTCACGATGAATGAAAAATTAACCAAATCAAATGCACACCTCTAATAGTCAGCAATATGTGTAATTTTAACTAAACACAAAAAATGCTGTACTAGATTCAAATGCCAGCATCATAGGTAAAGGTAAAGGTGACCCCTGACAATTAAGTCCAGTCGTGTCCGACTCTAGGGTGTGGTGCTCATCCCCATTTCAAAGGCGAAGAGCCAGCATTGTCCGAAGACGCCTCCGTAGTCATGTGGTCGGCATGACTCTCCTTGCCGCAGCGCGTAGCATGCAGCTGGAACATGGAGCACTGTTTACCTTCCTGCAAGCGGTACCTATTTATCTACTCGCATTAACATGCTTTGGAACTGCTAGGTTGGCAGGAGCTGGCCAAGCAATGAGAGCTCACCCCGTCGCGGATTCGACGCATCATACTAATTGTTATATTGGTTGATGCTATGGTTGATGCTATGTTATCCAGTACTTTTAGTAAGTAATGAGCAATTTACAATACTTTAGATATCTAGAAGGCAACTGACAATGTTTTAGAGTTACCGGCAGAGCGATTCAAGTCATTTTCATTAACACAAATAGACCTTGCACTTTAGCATCGTCAGCCGACCCCATTTGGTGTTCTGTCCCATTTGGCAGTGTGATCTTGCAGAACTTACTGCAGTAGAAGTGAAGAAAAATCTCCAGACTGAGAATGTGCCCCTTGGAGTTCCTGCAGCTACTTTGTTTTTGTAGCCAACTGCACCTGCTAACTTTTCTTTTATTCGTATTTATGAAATAATGTCCTTTCCATCTGACATTAGAACAGGGGTTCTTGCCACTTTGCTAGTGGAATGATTGACATAGCAATAAACATGCATAGAGGGTAAAAGTATGCAAGTAAATAGCTCCTTACCCTCCCCATCTTTTTGTAGAGAAAATGGTGAAAAAGTGGTGGTGTATTCTCAGCAAAATTATTAGGAACCTCTGGAATTGCCTTGCTTTATCACAAGGGCTACATAGACTCCCACAGCAACCTGCCAATAGTCACAGGGACTTCACAAGCAGGGTATAAAGGTGATGGCTGTCCCTGACCTTTGTCCACAAAGGTTCCACTTAGGTATCATGGTGACCAGACTTTGATAGATGCTAGGAAAAATCCTTTCTGAATTGGAAGGATTCAGGAAGTCTGCCTCAGTAGATCTACCGTATAAACCATGAAGTGCACTTAAGGTTTTAGCCGGAGAATGTTAAGGAAGGGGATATAAGCTCTTGCATGCTCATAACAGTCTGCCATCCCTGACATTTTCTTCAGGAACAAGACTGTGGGTTGCAAGTTGCAACTTCCTCCACCTCCCCTCATTCGCTTCTCCTGTGCAGTCTACCATGCCTCGAAGACACAACAGCCTGTAACATAATGTCTGGGATGCCATGTCATGTCAGCCCGCATAAGCTTCACGTGGCTGCGTTCTGCAATTTGACTAGAGAAAAACAGGAATACATCTATAATAAGACCATGTTGCAAGCCTGACTAAACCTGCTGAAAAACAAAGGACCTTGTGGTACCTCAGTGGACTATTTCTTCTACCAAAATACCGAACAGCATCTTAAAGCAGTGGATGATCCTACCTACCACAAATTTAGGAAACTGTTTATGTTAACAGCATAGAGATGAGACACTCCATACTCCCCAATAAAACACAAGACAAGCAGTTTGGGTTTAAACAGGCCACAGTTCATTGATTTGAATCATATAGTACAGTACAAACTTGCAGTGGTCCTAATTACGCTACAGCTACATCCCTTTTTAGTGCCTGTTCCCCTCCTTGGGGAAGACACTTATGAACACCAACCCCTTGAGGCTGACTTTACAATTCATGGGCAAGGGGTTCCCTGCCAGTATCCCCAAGCCACGAAGCCTCTTGGGACCATTTCTGCCCCCCATTCCACTTCCCCTGGATGCCAATCAATCCCTAATTTCCTCTGACCCATGGATAAGTCAAGGTATGAAATTCTTTGAAAATGACGTACCAGTAATTGTTCTGAGGCAGCAACAAAAGCTGGGGTGGGTAAAAAAAACGGAGCCATTTTACCTCGTTCTGAAACAGCACAGAACGGAGCTCTTCTCCAAACAGGAATAGAGCTTATGGGCATTGTAGTATTTGTGAGGGCTGCTGCTATGGAAGTATTGCACTCTCCTTCATCTTTCTTCCTGTTTGGAGAAGAGCTTCATTCTGTGCTGCTTCAGAACAAGGTAAAATGGCTCTTCTTTTTTTTTTTACCCACCCCATGCGACCTGCTTCTCAGCCCGGTCCCTCTCCCCCCCCCCCGCCTCACCAAGCAAGCTGTTCTTACCCTGTTTCCCTGAAAATAAGACCTCCCCTGAAAATAAGACCTAGTTAGGATCGTCAGTCAGTCAGACAGACGCGACCCCCGGCACTTACTTTGACCGATTTAAGCTTCATTCTTTCCCGAGGGTGCAAGGCTCTGCAAGGCCTGGAAGGCCTGAGCTTGAGTCCTCCATGATAGAGATGACGGCTAGAAAGACTCTGCAAGGTTGCAGCCTCCTTATAGGCCTTGCTGGCCTCTCTAGCACATCATCTCTATGGTGGAGGACTCAAGTGCAGGCCTTCCAGACCTTGCAGAGCCTTGCACCCTCAGGAAAGAATGAAGCTTTAATCGGTCAAAGTAAGTGCCGGGGGGGGGGTCGTGGGGGGTGCCGTGCCACAGGTTGGAAAAATAAGACATCCCTGAAAATAAGACCTACTGCATTTTTTTGGAGCCAAAATTAATATAAGACACTATCTTATTTTCAGGGAAACATGGTAGAAGCCCCATGTCCACCCAGGTTTTCAGGGCCAATTTTAGGGCATACATTTTTCAACTTATACACAAGTATACTGTATAGGTCCAAGCAGGGTACTGAAGCCTGAGCCTGCATCCCTTACGACGATGGGCTTAAAACCTGCCCTCAACTTATCAATGAGATTGACTTATACACCCACACCATACCTGCCTGTTGTAACCACTTGGTTAAGAAAAAACCACCAAAAACCACTTGGCCTGTCCAAAGTAGGCAATGAGGAATAAAAACAATGAAGAAGCAAACCTGCAACAAACCATCTGCACAGTATTCTGCGTGAAAAATTCAGACACTCTGGAATAATAGAGAATTCCTAAAATTCTCCTGCCTCCCTCCTGCCAGGCATACTAGGGGCAGTATGCCTGAGTTAACATTGAGGTTACCTGAGGTTACTAGGTGAGTTCCGGTTTCAATTGAAGTAGTAGGAATGCGCGCCAAAACATGTATTTATAGTATCAGGATTACGTTGGCTTCTTTAACATCTCTTAGCCTGCTTAGGCTTTTAGCATTTGAAAAAGTTTACAGAGGTTAAACGAAACGTTATGCTGTTTGTTGAAATGTTTTTGTATTATGCTCCATGATTTTTAACAGCTCTGCATGAGCTTTTTAGCTTTTATTGTTGATCGCTTTTATCGTTGATAGAGTGATTTTATTTGCTGAGTTTTGGGTGTATTTTACAATCAGACATTTATATAAAAAATTTTAACCAGTAATCCCGATGATGATCCATAATTGCTAAATTCCTAAAACATTAGCTCCACTTTAGAAAGAAGATTAGAAAGATGATTATAAATTCAGAACTCCAAAATCTGTCCAGAAATTAGGAAGAGGAGAATTGTGAAAACATTCCTGTGTATAACACTGGTCAACACACTTTTTCTGGCATAAGGTATTCCAATGGTTTTAAGGTGATTTTGGGGTGCTGATTCCAAATCTGGCATCAGTTTTTTGTCTATTACGTCAGGTTTTTGAGATATCAAATATAGCATTTGATAAAATCAATGAAAAACAGCAAATTTACAAATTTATATTTTTTTTCTGAGCTGGGCTTTTGCAGCTGTTTTAGACTAATTTCAGGGTGCTGATTCCAAATCTGATCTCAGATTTGCTCTATCAACGCGGCTGCTTGTTTGTATTGCAAACTATGACTAATTGTTGGCTAATGAACCAAGGCTTGAGGAACTTATACAATATATCCGAATTCTAAATGCATTGCTTGGCTAAATAGCTGACTGCTTTTGTACAGCCAGGATTGCTCCCAGGCAGGATCAGATCAGTAAAAAAAATCAGATCAGAGAATTGAGTCCAGCGAGTTCAGGTTGGGAAGGGACAAGTCAGGAGGACATACACGTAAACTAGAACAGGGTTTCTCAACCAGTGGTACTAGTACCACCAGTGGTACTTCGGCCTACTGCTGGTGGTACTCGGACCGCCAGACCACTGGAACCCCGCTCCGACGCAGCGCTTTTGGTGGTGCATTTTTGCTCCTGAGAGGTTCCTGCCTTTGACCGAGCCTCTCGGGAATGCTGAGAAGGGCCCTCCCACCCACCTCAAGCCTCCTACCTGCCTTTTCTGGCCTCCGAAAACCAGAAAACCCAGAAGTAACTGGCAATGATGTCATCGCTAGTCACTTCCGGTGGTACACAGCAGGAGAGTGGCGCTGGAGGTGGTACTTGGCCGGGAAGGGGTTGAGAACCCCTGAACTAGAAGAAGCATTCCTTGACTCAGTAGTTCCAAAAATAACTATTGATCAACCTGTTAACGGCTTTCAGGAAATGCTATGCAGGAAATGCTGAGAAGCAGAAACAATATTTAGATTGTAAGCTTCTTGGTCAGGGACCAGTCTTGCATATTGATGGTAGGTTAACAACAGATCAGAAGAGGATACATCATTCTGGCTTGGAGTGATATCTGTGTTCAATGTGCTGAGTTCAGGAGTGGGCCCTGGCATTATTCTCAATATTCCCTACCAGCATCTCCAACTACTAACTCAAGATATCTCATAGTATTGTACTTTTCCTTCCTTTGGCTTCTCGTTCAAACCGAGGAGCGGTGAAACACTAGTTTTATCACAAGGAGACCATTTGAAAATTAATTCACTCCGATAATTTAGGATTGCCACCACTCCGTAGGACTAATCTCCACTTCCTAGTTCCTGATTATGGCCAGTGTTTCTCCACACCCATGCTGGCCTAACCTAGCCTGGCTTGCAACAGGACGAGCAGAGTACCGTTGGCGCAGAAGAGTAGCTTGCGCACTGCCTCCCTCTCCGAAGTGCCTTATAGTTGCAGGAAGTGGCTGCTATATGGCTAACAAAGTATATGAAGAAGGTCTTAGACTAGTCCTATCATGCTCTGGTTGTTCTTGCAGAATGGGCAAAATATACCCTAGGGCCAAATCAGTTCCTCAATGAGGCTCGAAGATAAAGAGATGCACTAAAAAGTCCTAGAAAGAATAGTTACTGATTCTTGCTAATGACACATTAGAAACGGATTATCAGTCACATGCATGGACAAACCTAACATTCTCACACACACACACACACACACACACACACACACACACACACACACACACACACTAGACAGACCCAACTGGATGTTCTTTGAAGACAAATATTTAATTAACCTCTCAGTAGCATTGTGCTTATTGCAGGTGGACCCTAGGAATGAAAGTTGGCATACCAAGACATGCTTTCCCTCAAAATACAAGCTGTAGTTGTCAAGGAGAGAAGTAAGAGAAGCACAGAGTGTCCTGTCTGGAAATGGATGTGAAATTTGTGTGGAAGAACCCCCCCCCCGAGAAGATCAAAGTGAGTTGCTAAGCAGCTCGTAAAGACGCCTTGACACTTGCCAAGCTAAATTAAAATGAGGAGGCACTGAGAAATTGCTTGCTGCCGAGGGAGGTATGAGAAAGAATTCTCTCTCCCCGACACTGTTAGTTCAGGATCTATTGCCAGCATTTCAGCACTGCTACTATTCTAATTTGAGGTGTACAGTTAAAGTAGTTATGCCAGCATCTTATTGTTGGTTGGCTGCTGACAGAGAGGCCCTAATCCTGAAAGCGTCTGATCACATACTGGCAACACCTATATATAAATCTCTGACAGCGCAATCTGTGTAACTCTTGCACTGGTGTAACAGTAGATCCACCAGTGTAAGTGTACTTACGCCAGTGTAACTTGCCGTACGTCGATGAACGCAGGATGGACATCAGCGTAACCCCACTCAGATGCAGTTCAGACGCAGGACAGATGCCAGCGCAACTGCGCCGGTGCAGGGGACATTCTGGGGGCTTTCGGACACCCCTGGAATGCCCCCTGCGCCAGCGGAGTTGTGCTGGTGTCCATCCTGCTTCTGAACTGTGCATGCACGGCGTCTGAGAGGGGTTACGCTGGTTTCCGTTTTGCGTCCATCGGTGTACGGCAAGTTACACTGACATAAGTGCACTTACACCAGTGGATCTACTGTTACACCGGTGCAGGAGTTACACAGGATTGCACTGTGAGAGAGCTAAGGACTTGTTACAGTTACATTCTCCTAGGAGACTGCCTAATAGAACTGCCAACTTTTTTCTGGCAGGGTTCCTGCGCCTTTACTATTAGCAGAAAAGGCAGAATTGTAGCAGGTAAAATGTTTCCCACCAGCATATGGCAGGAAAAGGATCCACATTTCTGTCTCTTGTACATCTGCTGAGGGAAGCGGATTTCTGTCTCTTGTGCAGCTGCTAAAGACACACAGCACTGAGGCATAAATCAGGCCCTCAGTCTGACTGTTCCGCCTTCATTAAAAAACAAAGCAAAATGCCACTTAAGCCTCTAGCCCTCTTGCAGAAATGTAAAGGAAAGCATGCGGAGAACATTCTACTCACCTGTGCTGTGAAGAATACAATTAAGTACGTAGCTTTAAACATATTGATCAAGCTGTATTTATGTGCTGGCTGTTCTGCAATGATTCCCCACCTCATCAGCATAACATTTCTAGCTTCAGATCTGGGGGGAGGAGACAGGAACCCTGTAGCTTTGCTCTCAAGGGAGTCCAGGTCTCCCCGATCCAGATCTCCTTGCTCTCCGTTGAACACACTGTCCATTGGGTCATTTTGACTTTACCATTTGAACAGAGCAATTTCTCTGTGTGAAAGCTCTTTAGTGAGGAAAAAAAACAAGGCTTTAAGGGTCAATAGCAGTAGAGGGCATCAAGTGATAAGTGGAAGGTGGTCATTTAATTACACACAAAGACCGTCAATTTTTGTACTTAGCCTTTTGTTTTGCTACAACCTGGACAGTTCAATCAGCTCAGAGATGAAGGAGCCAGTTTCTGCCCCAAAATGGGCCTCTGTACCTTGAACGACTGTGAAGCAAAGAGACTGCTGCTTAACCCTTTAATTTCTATTCCCAACTGAAATAAAACTTAAGGATGCATCACTGCTCATGCTCATTAACTCCACATTCATCCCTTGCATCCCACCCTTCTCTCTGTTTTCTTTTCACTATTAACATAAAAAACATAAGAACATAAGAAGAGCCTTGCTGGTCCAGCTTCCTGTATCTCACAGTGGCCCCACCAGATGCCGCAGGGAGCACACAGCCAACAAGATACCTGTTTCCTGTTGTCCCTCCCTTGCACCTGGCACAGAGAAAACCTACTTCTAAAGCCAGGAGGTTGCTTATGGCTTGTAACCTGTGATGGTCTTTTCCTCCATGAATCTATCCAACCCCCTTTTAAAGGCATCAAGGCCAGGTGCCATCACCACATTCTGTGGCAAGGAGTTCCACAGATGAATTACACGCTGGGTAAAGAAATATTTTCTTTTGTCCATTCTAACTCTCCCTCCACTCAATTTTAGTGCATGTCCCTTGGTTCTGGTATATTGAAATGCATATTGTAACCTCCTTGGGGCAGAGACATATGTTTGGGGGGAGGGGTGCTTATGTAACTGTAAAATGTTATGTGCATTAATGTTGCTGTAAAAATAGCAGTAATATTATTTGGTAAGGGGGAAGGGAAATGCTGCACCTGTGGGACTTTGTCCTGACATGCTGCTATTGACGGCACAAAGCCAGGCAATCGTGATTCTATACAAGGCCCTTTAGGCCATGGAGAGGTATGCTTCTGCTGAGGGAAGCGAATTTATGCCGAAACAATTATTCAGCCTATGATTTCATTTCATAGCCAGCTGCCTTGTAAAGGTTGCCTGGAGGGTATCAGACCAGTGGTCCATCTAACTCAGTATTGACGACACTGGCTGGCTTTCCAGGATTTCAGACAGGAAATTTTCTCTGCCCTACCTGGCAATGTCACAGATTGAATCTGAGACCTTCTGCATGCAGAGCAGGTGCTTCCGCCCCCCGCCCGCCCCGAGCACTGCCCCTTCCCCTGACTTCACGGGGAACAGAGCGTGCAGCTGCCTCACGTCTTCGGACAGCAGGCTGTAATAGATTTCCTCCCCTCGTTTTAATTTCTGTAGCTGGTCTGAGGCAGAATCTATATTGATCAAACTACGCTAAAAGGCGGACTCGGTCACTACTGATGGCTTAGAACATTGGAAGGGGTCAGTGGGAGGGCAGCACTCCACGTGCTGCTAGGAAACAAGTGTAATTACGTTTCTAATTCATTAAGGTTATTGATTAATGTAAAGAGGAGAGTGGATGGGCTTATTATATACTTATGAAAAATTGGCCATCCATTTGATCTTCAGCAGATGAGATTATTTGGGGTCCTGGAGCAAATGCAGAGGAGTAGTGACCCCTTCTTGCCACTGGCGCATGTCCAGTCTTTGCTTCCATGTGAGGGTTGAGAGATGGATGCCCTTTACATAGGCTAACCAGATCTCCAACCGGGACAGAGTGCTAGACCTTTAGGAGAAGGAATGTGGGCAGGTGCAGCTTGTTAAATATTAGAGCACAATCTTAGGCATGTCTACTCAGAAGCAAGCCCCATTGTGTTCAGTGGGGCTTGCTTCTGAGTAGACATGCCTAGGATTGTGCTCTAAGGTTTAACAAGCTACACCTGCCCACATTCCTTCTCCTAAAGGTCTAGCACTCTGTCCCGGTTGGAGATCTGGTAAGCCTACCTTTACATGTTCTTCCAACTGTGTCAGCATCACTTAGCCCACAGAGGCTCCCACACAGCTGGGAAAATGTTTAAAGGACCCAGCCCTGAAAGAAGGGACTGATTCCATGGGAAAGACCCAGGCAAGCAGCCCTGCCCATGTGGTTGGGTAAATTCAGCAACGGCGCAATTGTGCCTAACTATAGGCCGGCGGAGCGTGTGCTCCGCTGGCCTAGGTTGTCATAACATGCCGCTTACACTGGGGGAAGGGGATGAACGTCCCTTCTCCCGAGGTGCACCTGGGCTGTGCTGATGCAGGCCGTAATAGCCGTGGAATACAGAGGCCCGCCCTCTAGGCCAGCCGCACAAAGTTTTATAGGATTAGGCTGTAAAGCCTTCTCCCAGCTGTATGAATGTATCCTGGTTGCCACTGCAAATCTCTCTCTCTCCCTCTCTCTCCCTCTCTCTCCCCCAATATGCTAAGGCTGATTCATTTGTACAAAGGCGGAATTTCCCCAAACCAGCATTTTATCTCATTAATGGTGGGTTTGGCTTCTGCTGTAGTTCTGGAAACTAAGTATGACTAGATTTCACGTTACATGGTCTGAACCTTGCAGTTCAGGCCCTGTAGTGGTGTAAAATGGTCCTATTTCCTAATAGAAAAGTGAGGGTATCTGATTATGTGAACGTCAATGTTCAGCTTTTGATCTTGTTTTCTGCTGCATGTGCTCAAGGTGTACATGTTTCAAGAAGCAGCCAACTGTGGCTTTCTAAAATAAATACTCCTAATAAAAACACCAAACCACCACCCCCCCAAAGGTCAGCTCCTTACAGCTGATACATATGGTTTTGCCACATTTTCCGACAAAAAAGGTGCTTTTGCTGTAAGAAAATTGTAAGACCTGAAGTGCCTGGTCTTGGATACCTAAATCATTAGCCTGAGCAACTCAGATATGAAATTGTTGTCACTTGCCCTTTAAAGGTCTCAAACACTGATGAGAGCCACCACAAAACTATCTCCTTGCTGACTTAATTGTCAGTTCTGTATCCCAGATATCTACCGCTAGAGCCCTGTGACATAGCCGCAAGGCTCTGATTGATTACCACCTAATAAATTCTAACCCGTCATTGGCTTAACCATACCAGCCTTGTGGATTGATGGCTTTTGCATTGATCATGTCCCCACCTGCTCCTTGCATAAATGCATTCTAACATTAATGGGAATTTTCTGCTAAAAACCCCACAGGAACCAATATATGCATTTTCCAATTTATCTTAAGCACACCAGTTGCCATTACAGCTTTCAGCCGTGTCATCCAATGGCAATCAACTAATGGGTTATGTGTATAGATGGGTAATACTGGATGACTTGTCCAAAATGAACTATAAACCTTCCAATTATCCTTCATGATAAAAGAAAGCTCGGATTTGTTTATGACCAAGCTGTTCCTAAAGCTAAGCAATTGAAAGGTCTGGGAAACATACCTACATAAAAATAATTTTATAACTCCAAGAAGGAAGGCAGAAGAAGCTTTAAAACATCAGAGGAAATAGAGCAGAACTTCAAGTGATCAAGCTGCCCGTCCCCAGCCCTCCCCTATTCATTGGCCCCTAAGCTTTCATCAGATCATCTATTCCCAACTGCCATCTCTTTTCCTGTTCTCATTCACCAGCCCATATTAAAAAAAAACAGTCTACATTCTTTAGATCACTGAAGCAGAATCCATTGTGTAAAATATGAACATCTACTAGCCTTCACTGGCACCCAATCCAGTGCACGTTGCAGTGGCCGGCCTAAATGGTGTGGCCGGAGCTCACTTCAGGGGAAAGGGACATTTGTCCCCTTCCCCGGTGTAAGCCCCAGAGGCCCCAATTGGCCTCCTCGAATGTGCGCCAGCTCTTTAGCTGGCACGCGTCCCAGGAGGCTGTGTATGGCTGGCCTGGCCCAGGAAGGGGCTTGGGATATTGGCACAACCCAACAACGATATCCCCACCCCCTCCCAGGCCAGGCCAGCCAATGGCCCTCTCCCCCGCCACCCTGACCCGCCCTCCCCACACCCTCCTGCTGACCAGCCTAGGACTTACCTGGATCGGCCAGCGCAAGTCCTGGGCAATGGCCGTGTAAGCGGTGCCAGGCTCCGCCCCGGCACCACTTACACTAGGAGCCGCAAAAATACGTTACAGCACTTTTGTGACATCTTAGGCCGGCGGAGCGAGTGTTCCACCGGCCTAAGGTTACGTTTGCACTGTTTAATTGTGAAATTAATCTTTGTGGTGTAATGTAAAACTGGAGTTTTGGAAATCAAGTGCAAACGCTACATTGCTCTGCATATCTCTCCTTCTTTGCATATTATTCTGTACCAGTGTGCGGCCACTAAGTCTGCTGAAGTTGTACAGGACTGCTGCAGTAGTGCAGTGGAGTGCTAGACCTGAGCCAGGCTCCTGCAAAAATCACTGCAGCAGACATTGATGTATGGCATTGATTTCATCCAAGTTATTTCAGCATAGGCGCTATTCCATTGGCTTGCTTTGATGCAATTTGTAAACACATTATTGAAGGTAACTGCCGAGGGCACTTCAAAATCCTTGTGGGATGTACTTTACAGGAGTGATGGTCTCTGAGAACAAGTTTATGTATACACTCATAGTCACTGGATGTGCAATGAAACCCCTAGATATAGATGCAAGTTAACTTTAGAATCACTATAGCCCTGAATTATCGAATTTAGCACATTAACCATAACATGACCTCAGCTCACTATTAATGTGTATACCAGTGGGACCTGTAACCAGGGCCGGCCCATCCATGAGGCCAACTGAAGCAGTTGCCTCAGGCAGCAAGTTGGTGAGAAGCGCCCATCTCTGTCCGCCTACTTGCCTCCACTGCTTCTCTTTCCACTCCCTGGATTGGAAAAGGGAGAGCGAGACAGAAGAGAAGAAATGTAGAGAGGAAGAGAGTGCACATTGCAGTATGGGAAGAGCAGAAGTTGGCATATTATCAGTTAAGGAGGAGAACCATTTGGCATGCCACCTTAAGCATCAGGAAGTCTTGGCCTGCCTGTAACAAAATGTTGCAGTGTATTCCCACCCCCAACAGAAGTGGTTTTTATTCAAGATAGAAGCAGCAATTCTTAACTGGAATTGAGACAATTCAGGGTCGTAACTGCTGTGAACCAGAATCTTAAGTGATCGACTCAAACAGCCTGCCCAAATTCTATTCCTTTAAGCTTCCCTGTAAAAGCCACAACCTTATTTTTATAGCTCCATTTCATTTCCAAGCAGATAGGCACTTTAGTTTGCTATGAGTATATACACAACAATATGTTGTTGCAGGATACACATCTCCCTTGGAGTAAGCAGTTCCACTGGACTCCACCATGGGGCTTAAGGTAAAGGTGACCCCTGACAATTAAGTCCAGTCGTGTCCGACTCTAGGGTGTGGTGCTCATCCCCATTTCAAAGCCGAAGAGCCAGCGTTGTCCGAAGACGCCTCCGTGGTCATGTGGCTGGCATGACTCTCCTTGCCATAGAGCGTAGCATGCAGCTGGAACACGGAGCGCTGTTTACCTTCCTGCAAGCTGTACCTATTTATCTACTCGCATTAACATGCTTTGGAACTGCTAGGTTGGCAGGAGCTGGCCAAGCAACGAGAGCTCACCCCGTCGCGGATTCGAACTGCCGACCTTTCGATCGACAGCTCATGGTTCAGCAGGGACTGGGTGGGAGTCTTATTGCTTAACTCCTGCCAGTCTTCCCAGCTTCTTTTCCACATCTTTTGGAAATTAACAGGCCAGTCCTAATGAACCTTTCAGCATTGATGTAGCCATGCCAACAGGGCACACACTGCATCCTGTGGTGGTGGTGGGCAGTCATAGAGGCCTCCTCAACATAAGGGAAGATTTGTTGCAGATCACACTGTTAGGATGAAGCAGCACTCATACTTCCAATCTTCCTGGCTCTTTTCTTTTTCTCTCAGAGTTTTCTCTCCTGACCCCCCCCCTTTTTTACAGTTAGCTTTCGAATGCACTTCATATGCATTGGGCTACTTGCAGTGCTTGCCTGACCCCACCCCATTAATGGCAAGTTCCAGCACTGTGATGCTGCTTTCTTGGAATGAAGATGCTCTCTTTAATCCTTAGGCTCCCCAGGAACCAAGCACTCAGGGGCTTTTTCTTTTTACACTTTTCACAATAAAAGGCAGATGTCCTCAACATATAGGTAAGGAGTCAATCTGAGCAATGGAGCAGGGGACAGGCTCACTGCAACTGCAAAAGGCTGCAGAAAAGGAGGAGCAAATCAGAGATAGAAGGGAGGCTAGGTAAAGGTAAAGGTATCCCCTGACAATTAAGTCCAGTCGTGTCCGACTCTAGGGTGTGGTGCTCATCCCCATTTCAAAGCCGAAGAGCCAGCGTTGTCCGAAGACGCCTCCGTGGTCATGTGGCCGGCATGACTCTCCTTGCCGCAGCGCGTAGCATGCGGCTGGAACACGGAGCGCTGTTTACCTTCCCGCAAGCGGTACCTATTTATCTACTCGCATTGACATGCTTTGGAACTGCTAGGAGGAGGCTAATGGGACACAAAAACACACACAGCTTTGGCAAAGGTGTAAAAAAAAAAAACCCTCACCAGAAGCTGGCATGAGAGGCAGTGCCCAGTCAGAAGAGCCATGACTGAAAGATGGAAATTTGTAGAAAAGAGCTCTCTGCAAGGGTAAGCCACAAAAAGTGTTTTTGATTTGCAGGTTTGATTTGCAGGTTACCCATGTCATTGAAAGTAAATATTGCTAATGTAGGCTTATGGCAAGCAGGAAGCTGTTTCCAGCCAGCTGTTACAGTGGCACTGCAAAAGCTAAATGGAATATGAAATCAATTTAATTTCCTATTAGGAACTGACTTCCTTTCTCAACAACATTGGTGGCTGGTGAACTGGGGGGGGGGAAGACTGATAATCTACTGCTATGCTGCAGTTTGAAAAATAATAACCTTAAAGTGTAGTAGAAGCATCTTTATTGGATGATGTTGCATAAAGAAAATGTGTGTGTGTGTGTGTGTGTGTGTGTGTGTGTGTGTGTGTGTGTGTGTTTTAACCTCCCCATTGTGTTATCATTGTGTATAATTTTAGAAAAAATTACACATTTTACACAACATTCCAAGGATTATTTTTTACCATGCACCCTAAAGTAGTCAATGCATGAACAAAAAACGTCTCCAGCACTGTCAGCCAACATCATTCATTTTCAAAGTAGCTCAACTGATTTCCTATGGAAACAGCTTGGCAAAGAAAAATTCTGAGTTGAGCTGAACAGAATTAAAAAAGCAAGGATTATAGGATGCTGTAGTGGTTTGGGAGTCGGACTTAGACCTGGAGGATCCAGGTTCAAATCCCCGCTCAGCCACGATGCTTCCTGGGTGACCTTGAGCCAGTCACTATCTCTCAGCCCCACCTACCTCACAGGGTTGTTGTGAGGACAAAAGGAGGGGGAGGAAATACATACACCACCCTGAGCTCCTTGGAGGAAGGGCGGTATAAAAATGTGAATAAATAAATAAATAAATATGAGAGAGAGAGAGAGAGAGCGCTACAGCAGTAGCAATTAGCATGTATAGTGTTGTGTGTTTTGCATTTTTCTGCACTGATTGTTCTAACCTCAACTGAAGTTCTTCCTTCATTTGCTTCTTTCCTTTCCCCTCACTCCTACCTTAGAAAGGCTGCCAGTTCAAGGATTGTTGAATAAATCTTTCACAACCGCTAAAAAAATACAAGGAAAGATTGGTCAGGATTCTGCTCTCTCTGCGTGATGCAGGAAAAGGCACCAATTGAGGAATGAGCAATGGAGCAGTTGCCAGGAGCAGCCCTGGTCAGAGCACAACCAGCCATGCGTTCCAGGGAAAGTTAGATTGTGCCAACCAGTGCTGTCCCCTGATTTCCATGCATTGGGGTAAATGTCTGAAAACAGAACATGTATATGTGCATAAGCATGGCCTTCCGACCTTCACCCCAATGCACAGAGGTTGGAGGATGAGGTGGTGGGTGCACTGACATCAGGGGCAGAAATGGCAGGTGCAATTTCAGTCCCCCAAAGGCATGGAGTGGGAAAAGATGAGTAGATTTACTGTAATATACAGAGAGGGGATCATGCTAGCTTGGTTGACTCCTCCCTTCTCCCCGGTTATGACTTGGCCATGAGGGCTACTCACGGACGACCTCGATGGCTATTGTTGAGTAGCATGGGAGGGAAAGGAAGGAAGGAAGGAAGGAAGGAAGGGCTCTTCCCTGCCCTCACCCTATTCGCCAGCTGCCTCGCTTCCTGTTCTCCACTCCATCAAGTGGCCCAGACCCCACATAACACACCCCTTCCTTAGGACTGCCAACTCTAATTTAAGCTATTCTTGGTTCCCTCTCCCCCATGTGATGTCATGTCATTTAACCAGGAAGGTCCTGTTAAAATCTACAGAACTGCTGTCGGTAGTCTCCTCCTGGAGATTGAGGCTCGTTCCTGGAGTCTCTAGGCTAATTGTGGAGGGTTAGCAACCCTCTCTGCCCTGCTCACATCATGGGGCTTCAGTTCTTGGATGCCCAATGAAAGGCTGTACTGTTGCCTGGTGCATTGCTGTATGCCCAACATCTGCACCTTGTTCTCCGTGTGGGGAGAGCAGGATTACGCTGTTTGGCATTTATCATTAACAAGTTTATAATATACTGTGTCTATCAGTTTATAGACTGGACTTGTTCTAAGACAAGGATATTCAAGTCATTAGAATTTATCCTGCAGCAATTGAGATTCATTGATTTCATTCTCTAGTATTTTTTAAGCTTCAAGTGGTGTATTTCCACTAATGCTAATTATTCTTGCATAGTGATCTAGCAGAGTTCCCGTGTGTTCTTCTTCTCTGTTGAGTAACTTTCTAACTCTTACAAGAGGTAACAATAACAGAGAGTGAAGGGCTGTTAGCAGTCCAATTCTTATTCTATCATCTTATTTTATTTTGTTTATGATAGTCACACACTGCCTTTCAGTTTAGATAACTCACGGGCAGCCCGATACTGGCTACGATGTGGCGGCCTGCTGAAATGGCCAGCTGCTGCATCCTAGGCAGGATGCGGCCCTTGCCGGAGGGTCCGGGGCTCACCTTAGGGGAAGGGGACCGGTGTAAGCACCGGCATCCCCAATGGTGATGCGCACCAACTCTTGGACACAGTGCGGATATCCCCACCCCCTCCAAGGCCGGCCAATGCCTCCCTCGCCTACCACCCCGGCCCGCCCGCCCCACGCCCTCTCGCCAACCTGGGTTGGCACGGAAAAAGGATGGCAGCAGAGTGAGCGGCGCCGGCCTCCATGCTGGTGCCACTTACTCTCCCAGTGTCGCAAAAGTGTCTTACGCCACTTTTGCAAACACCTTAAGTCGGTAGAGCGCTTGCTCCACTGGCCTAAACTTACACAAGACAAGGAAAACCGCCCAACAAAATGACAACTCATCATTGCAAATTCTTTTTTTATGAATGCATTTTTGTTAAGGATATATTCTGCACATCTGTGATCACTCTAATTAATCATATTATCTGTTTCAGAATTCAGCATGTTAAAAAGTCTCTTATTTCATTTCTTTAAAATGTGTCTGTCAAGATCTGCTTGCTAATACACAGGCACATCTTCAAAGGCAGAGAAGGGCAAACAGGATTTCCTGTGTCTACAATGCTTCATGGTTCCTTACTCACCTTGAACAGTTAGCAGAAGCAGTGCAAATTATTCAGTGTATTAAAATATACAGTACACCAGTTTGATTAATGGACTAACAGTGTAATCCTATGTATGTCTACTCAGAAGTAAACTCCATTGGCAATTAGCAATGTTCCCGCGCTTTTTTCAGTTTTAAGCAAGAACAGACACATCAGTGGCAATTTCATCTGCAACCCTTCGGGTTGATTCCTATGAATAGGTTCCGGTTGGCGGAACGAAACGTCAGGACTGCATCCTTGGATTTTATTGGTATTTTTAGTCCGCTTGAGGCTGCCCAGATTGGGAAACCCTCATACGGCTGTAAGAATATATTAAAGTTCAAACCTTTGTTTTTACATGGCATCTGTTCCCGTAACTCCAAAACACTGTTGGCTGATTGCGGGCCATGAAAGCTTTCGAACAAGATTATCCATTGAGTTTAATTGAACTTACTCCCAGGTAAGTATGTATAGAATTGCAGTCCTAAACACACTTACCTGGGAGTAAGTCCCATTGAACACAATGGGACATGTTTCTGTGTAGACATTCATTGGATTGTGCTGTTAACTTGCCATGTTACAGATTTTGGTGGTGCTGTTCTTGGTGAAAATATGGAATGATTTTATTGACCATGGGTCCAAATACCTTAATCTGTTGCCTGTCTCAACAGTACAGTATGTGCCATCATAAGTGACTTTTTTGTGTGTGTTTCTGTTGTTTTCCAGATAAGCAAACAGCAGCTCCAAACAGTCAAGGATCGCTTTCAAGCTTTTCTGAATGGGGAAACTCAGATTGTAGCTGACGAAGCTTTCATGAATGCTGTCCAGAGTTATTATGAGGTAAGAAAACAAGAGCTGCAGCTCCAAGACTGTGAAGGGAGAAGCTGTCCCTGTATGTCAAATATACCTGTGAGCAGGCTTACCATATCGCCGACCGGGACGTTCCTTTTTGCCCTTAAGGGCGGCGGCGGAGGGAGGGGCGATAGAAGCCGGAGCGTTGCTCCGGCTTCTGTCGCCCCTCCCCCCGCCGCCGCCCTTAAGGGCAAAAAGGAACGTCCCGGTCGGCGATATGGTAAGCTGTCGTGTCCCAAATGTTGCACCCCAAACTTTACTCCTGGGGGAGCAAACTACTATTCCCTTTAATTAACTCCCATGTCCACCTTAGGCAAAGTTAGCTCCTTTCCCCTTTCAATTGCAGTTGTGTGTCAAAGAAAACACTGAACTCCAAGGCAACTATTTACAAGATTTATTACTTTTCCAGCAATAAATGTCCATTAGCCCTTCCTGGGCAGATAAGATTCTACTTAGCTAACGAGGGTCCGTTTCCATAGAGAAGTCCAGCTCGTTGCTTCACGGCAGTAGAATCTCCTTGTTGCCTTTATCCCGTCCAGCAAAGAGTCTTGTAGCACAAAGTCCAATCAATCCCAGTCTCTCCACTTTCCAGTCAGGCAGAGCGTCTCCCAATACCAGTCAATCCAGGTGGGTAGTCCATCCAGGTGAGCAGTCAGTCCGGCAGAGTATCCCCGTCTGGAGCAGAGTCGTTGTCGTTGTCGCTCGGCAGTCTGGCAACATGTCCCCGTGGCAAGCTGGTGAGGCCCCTTCCTGCTCCAACTGCTGCTGCTTTTATACTGTTAGTCCCTATCAACTCTTTACTGGCTACAGCTGTGGGCTTCCAATCACTGCCCTCATTATTGCCCACAGCTGTGAGAGTTCCAATCAATGCTGATTGAGTGCAGCTGCGAGCCACACTCACTGCAGTCAAAGTCCCAGCTTCATCTCAATTAACAGCAACACCTGTGGGCCACACCCAATTACTTGCAGGTGTGCTTCCACCCACGCAGTCCTGGGTGGTAACCCTTTGTGTCCCAGTCCTGTCAAACAGGCAATCCTTTAACCCCTTCCTTCCCGGACCTGTCAAAACAGGGGACCACTGCTAACACCACTAACTCCTCGCCAATCTTCCGCAATTTCCACTACATAAGCCTGCCTGTGAGGCTTCCACCCTGGTCCCGCTCATGGGGTAGGAATAAGCCTCAGACAGGGTAGCTTCCTCCCACCACCCTCCTCCTGCCCAGGCTCGCTTGCTCCTGGTCTCAGGCAGCTCCTCACTCATCAACTGCCTCTCATGTACTGAACCTCCTCATCGGCTTCCCTTGACACCTTTTAAGGCTGCCTGACCCTGTGGCTCCACCCCCTTCCCTGGCCTTGTCTTCCTCTCCTGTCAGGTTTGAGATCCTGCCAGCACTTGAAGGGCTCAGGTGTGAGCTCCTGCCAGCACGCAGGACTCGGGGATGAGATCCTGCCAGCACTCAGACTCAGGCTGGGCTCGGCAGGGGTTAGAGGCGGTGGATTTGGCCCTGCCGGGGGTTCTGCAGATGCTAGCCAGAGCGGTCGCCCTGGAGGGGTCTCTGTAGTGGGGACGTGGGGTGAGGCCGCCCCCAGCGATGAGGCCCTGGAGGGGCAGGGTGGAGGTGAGTCAGGGGTGACGGATCCCCGACAATACCAGTCTGAAATGAAGCAAATTCACATTTCTAGCTCATAAGTAAAGATTAACCATTCCATGATTTCAAGCTATAATCCTAAGAACAATTATGGGGACGTACGTTCCATTGAATTCACTAGTTCCATTGAAATTTTTCTAAGTAAACTTGCATCGACGATAGGACTGCAGTGTAAGAGTAACAGTAACTAAAAATTTATGAAATATAACGAACATGGTATGCAAAAAGCAAAACAGACTAGGAGATAATGCCTGGTGTTCTGTTTCACGAAGCAAAGTAATGAAATAAATGCTAACTTTAGCATTCCACTGGCGCGCTCTCTTGGGAAATTCCATTTGCATTATGCTAAATAAGATATGAAATAATAAATATAGCCAGAAGAAGAAGCTTCAAATGACAACATTTTTCTTCTTAAAATTCCCAAGTTTTGAATAATGTAACTAGCGGTAAATTTCAGCCACATTAAAACTCGTTGCTAAATCTCCTATATGGCTTTCTCTCCAGCATGACATTTTTGAGTTATTCTTGTTTTTATACGTTTGCTTCAGTTTTGGAACCTGCCTATCCACAGAAGCTCAGGGCAGATCACAAATCAAAATCTTATAAAACAAAATATTATAACACACAGCAATGCCTTTTAAAATATACTGCTAAAATATGCAATTGTCTGACTTACCCAAAGTGTTCCAGAACACAGTATTGAAGTTCTTTGTAGGAGTAGGCCATGCAGACGTGCCTGGGGAGTAGCAGCTCTCTGATTATCAAAAGTGTCCGGGTGCATTGCTAAATCAGTGTCCAGATGAGGGCTAATGCTGGGGAGGGAAACACTTTGTGGAATGCCTATGGAGAAAATAATAATAATAATAATAATAATAATAATAATAATAATATACAGTATTTCTGTACTGCCTTTCTTGGTCATTGGATTTCTCCTCTGACTTTAATCCAAGGAGGTGTACATGGGCAGGCTTTCCTAAACCCCCCCCTTTTTTTTTTTACAATATATAAATGTCCAATCTTTCGTGAACAGCTACATTCCAGGTGGTATCCTTTTGCAGTCTGGCTTTTTTCCACTGGCCGTCGCCTCCCACACTCAACCGACGCAGCTGGGAGCTCTTATCTTTCCTCACGGAGGCTTTCACAGCTTTTTGTCGGTGGCGTGTCTCGAACTTGCCATTCGCCAATCTTTAGGCTTGCAAGGCGGCGGCTCTACCGACTGAGCCAGATCCCATGTACACAGAAAAGGAGAGGAATTATGCCACAATTCTTCTTTTCCCTATCATGGGGCTTTTCAGTCTAGAAAAAGGCGCCTGAGGGGGGACATGATTGAGACGTATAAAATTATGCATGGGATGGAGAGAGTGGATAGAGGGAAATTTTTCTCCCTCTCGCACAACACCAGAACCAGGGGACATGCACTAAAATTGAGTGGAGTGAGAGTTAGAACGGATAAAAGAAAATATTTCTTTACCCAGCGTGTAATTCATCTGTGGAACTCCTTGCCACAGGATGTGGTGATGGCACCTGGCCTAGATACCTTTAAAAGGGGTTTGGACAGATTCATGGAGGAAAAGACCATCAGGTTACAAGCCATAAGCAACCTCCTGGTTTTAGAAGTAGGTTTTCTCTGTGCCAGGTGCAGGAGAGTGGCAGCAGGAAACAGGTTATCTTGTTGGCTGTGTGCTTCCTGAGGCATCTGGTGGGGCCACTGTGTGATACAGGAAGCTGGACTAGATGGGCCTTTGGCCTGATCCAGCAGGCCTCTTCTTATGTTCTTATGTTGATCCAATAATAGGTAACTGATACTTTGCGTTTTCTCTTCTCTAAGACCTTTGTGGAAATATTCTGCTTTTCAGCAGAAAGTTGGACTAGCCAAGACATTTGACTTTTTCTTCTAGCTATATACTTCTATGAATCAATAACGTTCTCTATAAGTTATAAGCAACTTTGCCCAACTGTGCCAATGTCGCCTCCAGTGACCATGCCCCTAAATGATTCCAGCCTTTATGTCTCATCTCAGCACTAAGTGATAGCCCATTATTTCCCAGTGCCACCTTGCACATAGCGACCCCTACCCAGCTAAAATTAGTTGCAACTAAGGCTGCAATCCTAGGCACATCTCAACAGTAGTTGCTATTGAACTCTATAGGACTCAGTTGTAGAATCGCATTGCAAGTCCCAATAAGAGTACTGTAAGAGACAAGGCAATTCTTGATTTTCAAGGTTGTGATAGTTCTTCTATTTTCAAGATAATAGAAAAATAACCTGTTTTAGATGGGCCCGTTGTCTTCAGGACCTGAAGCTAACATAATAGTTTCTGTAAGCAATAGAATGATATTTTCTGGTTTTCTTTGGAATCAAGCAGCTCAAGGATGTACATTTTTATTAAGGCATCTCCACCTCTTAGATGCTGGAAAAAAAAAACATGTATTTGAAACACAGGACCACTGCTAGTTCTCTTAAATAATAGCATCCTTGTATATAGCTGCATGTAGTGGCAGGCCACCCAATTACCATACCCAAGTACTTCAGTTTCTTACCACATTCGTTCATCAAGCTGTCAGATGATGTAAATGATGTTGAGTTCTTGGATTATTCGCCAAGAACTTCTGTTCATCATGAGATGTAAAGACTGGTGTATTTAATCCCAAAACTTTATTAATAGGTCAATCTTTCTCAGCATGACTTCTTCATGGTCTGGTGGCTCAGCTATTGATTAGGAGCCCAATTAACAGAACTAAATAGCAATGCATTGTCAGGGTGGTTAATCTAAAACCATTATCGTTTTCCAAGCGGTTTTCCAAGTGGTTACTACACTTAATTTAAAAATGTCTTGCTATTTGTAGCTCTTAGGATGCCATTAATGGTAATCTGTAAATGTACCTTCTATCAGTCATGTTGACTGGATAGGGAAATAGGTCTCTCATTTCAATTTGATAGATAAAAACAGACAGCATAGTGCAGTTACGTAATACCTCCCATAACACTGCTTCTTTTAGCGCTGATGTGTTACACTGTTATTTGTCCTGGCATGACAGATAGCTATTTTAGTCAATGGGACCAGTGCATTGTGAGCCAATTATCTCCCATTTCCTGCCTATTATATTAATGATGTATTCCATATCACTGTTTTATGCAGCACCCAATTTTCCAGAATGGACCCCCCATGCTCTGAGACATATTACTGTACTGGGCTACAGGATCTGCTTTGTTTGGTATTAGTACCCTGAGGTCCAACAACCAGAGCCAAATGCAAAATATTTTCTAAGGGGGTGGAACCAGATTTGGAATGAAAGCGGAAGAGGTGGAAGTTACCTGCTGCCACCCACGAGCCATTCACTGGGGCAATCTGCATATACAAGGGCAGATCTATATCAAAATTACTTTCAATCAGAAATTTGAATAGACTAATTTGTGGAGAAGTCTTTTTTGTGCTTGTTTTTGTTAAAGAATTGGGAGTCATTCCACAATGTATCGGGTATACGGGCAAAGACGCCATGTCAAAAAAAGGAAATATTTGAAGTTCAACGAACCTGCAAAAACCGGGCGCGGGTTTCCTATACAGGCAGCCGCGCTCGGGCTGAAACATTAAAATCCAAAGAAAAAGTAGCACCCCAACGTTTCGTTCCGTTGTACACTCGGAACCTATTCATGGGAGATCATATAGATCAAGATGGTATATACCACTATACCAAGTATATACCATCTTGATCTATATGATCTCCCATGAATAGGTTCCGAGTGTACAACGGAACGAAACGTTGGGGTGCTACTTTTTCTTTGGATTTTAATGTTTCAGCCCGAGCGCGGCTGCCTGTATAGGAAACCCGCGCCCGGTTTTTGCAGGTTCGTTGAACTTCAAAGATTTCCTTTTTTTGACATGGCGTCTTTGCCCGTATACCCGATACATTGTGGAATAACTGCTGGCCATGAAACATTTCGCAACAAATTGGGAGTCAGAAACCTTTTCTTATCTACTGCGACTCATCCAGTGATTTACCAGTGGGTCCTAATCAGAGACATTCCTACGGTGTGGGTTGTACTGTAAGTTGTGCCCCGTCCTAGTCCCCGTTTACAAGCCGACACGAGGTGGCCCCGCCCCCTCACCGTTGGAGCCATTCCGTGCGGAGGAGGCAATGGGCAGGGAGTCTCCTCTGGTCCTAATTTACCTTATTTACTTAATATATTTCTATTCCACTATTCCAAAAAATGCAATTCTTCACAAAACCATTTACAGTATAAACATAAAACAGTATCAGTTTACAATGTTTCAGACATACGGGAACAGATGCCATGTAGTAAAATTCTCTTGAAGTTTAAATCACCTTCAAATACCGTATCGCGGGTTTCCCTTTATAGGCAGCCACGCACGGACAGAAATCATTAAAATCCAAGGAATGCAGTACCAACGTTTCGTTCCGTAAAAACCCGGAACCTTTTCATAGGATAATCATACAGATTGAGATGGAAAACAGTATCAGTTTGTTTAATGATACCTTCTGCCCTGCCAACCCCACAGCATTTCATAGCATAGTGGTGAAGAATATCAACGGGGAAGTCACCAGTTCAAAGTTCACTTTATTCGTCAACTATGGAGCTGCCTTATATTTATAGATCATTGGACAATCTAGTTCTAGATGATCTACAGTTTCTACACTGATTAAGCAGTGGATTTCTAAGGTTTTGGACAGGATTACCTTCCTGTCCTACTTGGATATTCCAGAAACCTGGGGCCTTTCCATGCAAAGCAGGTGTTCCACGACTGAGTTGTGATAAGATGGCAGAAAGAATACCATGAAGTAGTTGGGTTGGCTTCTTGTGCCAGGTCCCTGAATTGATAGTTAGATTGGCTCCCTAAGGGCACAATCGTATTGAATTGCAACGCCAGCGCAGTGGTTGCTGTGCCAGCGTAGGGCATCACAAATGTGCCATAAAGCATGTTCGCAACACCCGGTGAGTAGGCAGCGCCGGCAGGAAGGCCTGCGTCATTCCCTGGGTACTGGGACTGCACCGTGGAGCTGCTCCAAGTGGTGTGGGGGTTGGGGAGGGTGGGGCGGGCAGATTGAGCCCAGGAGGGGGGAGGGATTGGTGGTGCTGGCATGCACTGAATCCTATCCTTCCCAGGCCTTTTTTTTTCCTTCCACAGGACTTCTTGGTTCTGCACCAGCGATTGAGCTGGCGCAGATCCGAGTAGCCCCATTGCACACCCTTACCCCAAGGAAGCCTCCAGCCTGCTTCTAGCAAGCACTGGATATAGGCCGCAAGTCTATCCACTGCATTGGCGCAGGATAGGATTGGGGAGATGCAATGGAGTAGCGACAGGATACAGGTATCATTTTGTCTTGTGTGCTTCCTGAGGCATCTGGTGGGGCCACTATGAGATACAGGAAGCTGGACTAGATGGGCCTTTGGCCTGATCCAGCAGGGCTCTTCTTATGTTCTTATGCCGTGAGTGTATGTGCATTCACTGAAAATGCCTTTTTTCAGCTAATAAGGATAATGAGCACTCCCAGATGAAAAACGATTGTAAAATTGAAAATAGCTAATCCTCAAAACATTGTAGCTTGATTCACATGCAACATTCAACAGGTGTACAGCAATACACATGATATGTACTCTACTTTTTTAAGGAGTCCCAATAACTGTGTTGACTTTTAAAATGAAAACATGTACTGTAAACTCACATGAAAATGGGTATGGGATTTTGCTTTCAAGCACAGCTTGCCCGGAGACATCTGGTTGACCCCTGCCGGAAACAGGAGGCTGGACTAAATGATCCTTTGGTCTGATCCAGCAGGGCTCTTCTTATGTTCTCACTCTTTAATTTCGTATTATTTGCTCACTGCATAAAGGCTCCAGTTCTCATGCCAATTACTTTTAAAGAGTTGATTGCAATGAGATGACTCCAGAGAATGAGTTTGGAGGATTATGGCATATGTGGAAATATTGGAAATATTAAGTAAGAATTTATCTCAGTAAGTTTATATTGGCTCAGGGGCTTTTTTTTTTTTTCCAGTGACAAACTAGTAGGAAGATAATAAAAAGACTAATGTGGAACTGGGGAAATATGCATACGACATGCTCCGTCATTAACTTATTTTTGTGTTATTTTCTCATTTCAGAGGCCATAAATTTCAATTAGACAATGTTATTTTCCAATTATATAATATCTTTGTTAAAAGAATCAATATTTTGGCAGTTAATTAGGCTTAGAAAAAGAAAGCTTCTGTGTGCTAATTAACTTGTGGGGCGGATCATCACAACATCCATAACTGTTTACAAGTTGTCACATAGCTCACTTGACATCTTCATGCACTGGTTGAGTTCACTTTGTTTGAGAGAAAGAGAAAAAAAGGCCACGTTTCAGTATACAGCACCCATATGCATTAACATTTGCCTGCTTATTTTGTGTGAAAGCACCCCTGCCCTGCCTCCAACAGGTGGCCTACATCTAATTTGCAGATTCATATTTGCCCAGATTATTTGCGAGCATGGCACATCCAAGACCACAGGTAGTTCTTATCTGCCTCTGCATGCTGCCTTATAATAGTGATGATGATAATAATAATAATAATAATATAAGAACATAAGAACATAAGAAGAGCCCTGCTGGATCAGGCCAAAAGCCCATCTAGTCCAGCTTCCTGTGTCACACAGTGGCCCCACCAGATGCCTCAGGGAGCACACGAGACAACAAGATACCTGTGTCCAGTCGCCACTCCCTTGCACCTGGCACAGAGAAAACCCACTTCTAAAACCAGGAGGTTGCTTATGGCTTGTAACCTGTGATGGTCTTTTCCTCCATGAATTTGTCCAAACCCCTTTTAAAGGCATCTAGGCCAGGTGCCATCACCACATCCTGTGGCAAGGAGTTCCACAGATGAATCACACGCTGGGTAAAGAAATATTTTCTTTTGTCTGTTCTAACTCTCCCTCCACTCAATTTTAGTGCGTGTCCCCTGGTTCTGGTGTTGTGCGAGAGGGAGAAGAATTTCCCTCTATCCACTCTCTCCATCCCATGCATAATTTTATAAGTCTCAATCATGTCCCCCCTCAGGCGCCTTTTTTCTAGGCTGAAAAGCCCCAGACGCTGTAGCCTTTCCTCGTAAGGGAGGTGCTCCAGCCCACTAATCATTCTGGTCGCTCTTTTCTGCACCTTTTCCAATTCAGCTATATCCTTTTTGAGGTATGGTGACCAGAACTGGACACAATACTCCAGATGTGGCCTTACCATCGATTTGTACAAAGGCATAATGATATTGGCCGTTTTATTCTCAATCCCCTTTTTAATGATCCCGAGCATGGAATTGGCCTTCTTCACAGCCGCCGCACACTGGGTCGACACTTTCATCGACCTGTCCACCAGGACCCCAAGATCTCTCTCTTGATCCGTCACAGACAACTCAGAACCCATTAGCGTATATGTGAAATTTTGGTTTCTTGCCCCAATGTGCATCACTTTGCACTTACTTACATTGAAGCGCATCTGCCATTTTGCTGCCCATTCTCCCAGTTTGGAGAGATCCTTCTGGAGCTCTTCACAATCCCTGCTGGTCTTTACCACCCGGAAAAGTTTAGTGTCATCCGCAAACTTGGCCACCTCACTGCCTATCCCCAAGTCCAGGTCATTTATGAATAAGTTGAAAAGCACCGGTCCCAAGACCGATCCTTGGGGCACACCGCTTTTCACCTCTCGCCATTGTGAAAATTGCCCATTGACTCCCACTCGCTGTTTAAGTAATAATAATTACTTAATTACTTAATTACTTAATTACAGTATTTATATACCGCCTTTCTTGGTCATTGGATTTCTCCTTTGACTTTAATTCAAGGCGGTTTACAACAGGCAGGCAATTCTAAACCAAACAGTTTGTACATTCAATAAATGTCCTAATCGTTCATAGGATGCTTCTTTCCAGGTGTTTCCTTTCACAGTCTGGCCTCTTTGCTGGCATTCACCTCTCACGCCTTGACTGACAGGCAACTCCCTCTCACGGAGCACCGGCTGCAGCTTTCTCTCTCTCACACAGAGGGCTTCTGCAGCTTTGTCTTCTTTTCTCTTGCTTCTTTTCCTCCTCTTGTCCTTCTTTGCAATCTGTTATTTCTTTCATGGCAAAAGGGGTTTCCTCCTCCAATGCAATGCTCAGCTGAGAACATGATTTAGTAGTTTTCAGTGCTTTTCCAGGCCCGAAACAGTCAGTGCAGTGCAAAAATCCTCCATGCCCTCCGGTCATTCTTGTGTTCTTTAATTTTTAAGCATGTTTGCAGAGACACCCCTCTGCCTGCCCAGCATTCATGTCCTCCACAACGTCATGAATAAAGCTGTGCTTCTTACCCCGCAGACTGCCAGTAGCCCTGCTTTTTCTGCTGAATAAAGACGGGCTTCCCCTTCTTTCATCCGCCACCTCCTTGCAAGAGGGTACATCTTGTTTCTGATGGAACTCCATTATAGCCTTGACCTTTTTTTCCTTCTCTTCCTTTCTTCCATGGAAATAATATCATCACTGGCACCCTGTTTTGCTTCCTCCTGTTGTCCCCCTGTGGACCTGCTTTGTTCTAGATTCACTGATCTCAGTTAAAATGCATCTCAATTGTAAAACAGCAGGATAGAACCTGACCTTTTTCATGCCTGCTGCGGTAGCACAAGCTGCATTTAATATACTGAAAAAAAGCCATTGGGAGAAATAAATCTAACATGATTTGCCAATTTCACTCTTCCCTTCCTTTTAAACAAGGGCAGACCTACTATTGTGCTGCAGTTCAGTTTCTTGCAAGCCAAACCCAAAGGGCTTGAGGAAGGTTACCATTTAAAACCACATGTGTATTTAAAATACATGTTGAAAATTGACCAGCCCAGCATATGAGATAATTAGCCATGTTGTATTACAAGCAAACATTTTTCTAACAAGATGTTGCATGAATGTGCATTTATGTTTGGCTAGAGGACTTTCAGGTGAGAGCCTGTTCCACCTGTCCTTTACCGCTATACCCTCTCCCAGTCTACTGATTACCACTTTGTCCAGGAATAGAGCTGGATGATGTCATCAGCAGGGGCAGCTTCCTGAGTTAGCGCTTGGAAAGATAGACCTGTTTTATCTCTGCTAACAATATATGGTGTCAGGCGCCCGCCAGCCATTCATTCTGAGGAAGTGGGCTGTGGTCCACAAAAACGTATCCCAAAAATAAATAGGTTTGTCTTTAAGGTATTACAAGAAGCTTTTTTGTTTTTGCTGAAGCAGACTAACATGGCTACTCAGAGGTGGTCCAAGCAGATCTGAATCAGCACAGATCCACCGCCCCTGCCAATGTGCCCCTCCCTGCTAATTCTCCCCTTCTTTTTGGGCTCACATCACGTCACCACTGCTGCCTCCTCCTCACCTGCCCAGCTTTTGAAGGAAGCAGCCAGTTGGACAAGGAGAAGAGAGCACAGGGCAGCCATCCCAAAGCCCCTCTCCCCCCCCCCCCCGTTCTCTGCCGCCAGTGGCGTAGCTAGACTGGAGCGGAGGCATGTAGTTCTGCAAGACTCCGTTACACCAGAGTCAACGGCCCCTCCCCCTTGCTGTTGGAGCCATTCTGGCAGCAATGGCAACATGCAGGACACTCCCCTGTCTCTGCCGGAATGGCTCCAACAGCAAAGGGGGGGCCGCTGACTCCGGTGTAACGGAGTCTTGCAGAACTACTTGCCTCCGCTCCAGTCTAGTTTCACCTCTGTCTGCCGCCACCCACTTGTTCCTGTCTGGCTACGTTCAAAGAGACAAACTGGGCAGAGCATGCTGGAACCAAGTCCTCTTCCCTCCCAGCATATTCAGCCCAGCCTGTTTGTTTGAACGTGGCCAGCTGAGAACAAGTGAGAGGCAGAAGTGGGTTACCGTCCAGCTGGAAGAAGAGGTGGGTCACCTCTCTTTCTCCCCCAATCCTCTCGCTTGCTCTCAGCAAGCAAGAAGAGGATCAGAGCACCATTTGAAATGACTGGGTGAGTGGCAGGCCAGAGGGAGGGACCTCCCTCCAGTCTGCTGCTCGAAGTGGCCACTTCAGTCGGTCTCATGGCTGGACCAGCCCTGTGGTTGCCCCTCTGGAGGTTACAAAGAGCCAGATTCTGAAAGTTTGAAAACCTAGTTGTGAGTAAAGCTCTCAGATGCCCAGAATTGCAGCAGCCCAATACTGCTGCAGCCCAATACACTGGGAGGCCATGTAAGGTGGGCCAGGCCCGGGACAGGGGATGGGATATCGGCAGAGGATGCCGCCGATATCCACATCCCCATCCCTGGCCTGGCTGGCCAATTGCCCCCTCCCCTGCCACCCTGGCCCACCCTTCCCACACCATCCCGCTGCCCGGTGCAGGACTTATCTACGTCTAGCGGCACTCGACCTCAGTGCTGCTTACTTGCACGGTGCCGCAAACATGCCTTACGGGACGATTGCAATCCCTTCCCCCCAGCAGGACTATAGTCCTGCCAGGGGAAAGCTAGTTAGGATTGCACCATAGGAAGAGTACAGCAGTAGAGAGTACAGACTGAGGTCTAGGGGGAAGGGGGGGTACACACTTTTCCCTGAATGAATCAATTGCTTTCTATGGAGAGCCTCTGCTCACACAAGTTGAACCCCCATTGATAAGGGTAATGAGTGGGGAGTGCCAATGCATATTGGTGGATAGACAGGTGTCTAGTTGTTCAGCTCTGAAGAAGGCATGACACAGGACAAGGATTTCTCAAAGTTCCTTTTACTAGTCAGATAAATTGGGTTCTGAAGTTTGAACTAGTCCTATCTTCATTTGATTGAACATTAGGCCATGTGAGATTGTAGGGTGCCACTGGACGAATGCCAGTCATAGGCACATGATGTCATGTGCAGCTCTTTCTGGCAAGGTGCTGATTTGAAGGCTGGCTGGTGCTTGTCCCTTCATCGTGATGAGCTTTCAGACCTCTCAGTACTTCTCCTTCATCCCCATGGCCTTGATGCAAAGGGGTCTGCCTCCGGAGCTGGGGCAGTGCCATATTTTCTTCCCTGTGTGAACAACAGTGACTTCTGGGTGGATATTTCTTCTTCAGCTTTTAGGTTTTTTCACACCTCTGCAGGAAAGAGGTCACTGTTGACAGGTGGTTCCTAGTGGAGGGAGAGTCATGATTATTTTTTCTTCCCAAAGTGGCTGTCGGCATGTCAAATGCTTTTCACCCCCATCATCTGACCTCTGCTTTGTACTCCGTATGCCTGCATGGAGAGATAAAAAAGAGCCCCTCAGAATAGCATGAAACACAGATTGCCTTTCTCACACTAAACTCTACCTAGAAACAGGGATCTGAACTGTGGCCAGGTCTGAAATAGCATCCTGTCAGTCACTGCAATCTTCTGTTCTTTAATTAAATTTTGCCACAATGGCTTCTCAGCTCCTAGCTGGTGACAATATATTAGAAAAGTGTATTGTGCTGTACAGTATATGGGAAAGGTGAGAGTTCTATTCTCAGCTTGTTTGAAAATGGCATCAGGCCAGTAGTGTATATGTCCTCCTTGCGACAAATTACGTCGTTTCTGTACAGTGACAGGATGCAGGAATGCAATACCTGTACTGTATAGATGGGTTTGAAATAGAAGATGCATTTAAGAGATTGCTTGTGTGGGCTGGCATCTTAAACATCAGCTAGCCCATGAGTTCATCTGCAGCTAGGCTTCCATAAACACGTCCACCTAATATACAGTATTATACCTTAGTAACAGTCACCGTGACACTGATGGGGTCTGATCTGTCAGTGAACTAAGAAAAGATCTTGAGGTTGTGGTGGATAGCTCAATGAAAAAGTTGACCCAATATGCAGCAGCTGTTAAGAAGGTGAATTCCAGGCTTGGGATCATTAGAAAAAGGGATCAAAAATAACTCCTATTTATTTATTTATTTACAATATTTCTATCCCGCCTTTCTCCCCGAAGGGACCCAAGGCGGCGTACAACAGAAAAAAATACAATACCAAAAAGTGCATACATAAATAGTTACTTTCAAACAATAAAAAACAATTAACAACAACTAATAAAAACAACATCGAAAAATTGATTTAAAAATTATTACAATTAAAACAGATCATAAAAACAGCAGCGCCCCACCTGTACCAGCAGAATGTTAAAAAAGGCAAAGACTCAGAAGGCTTCTTTGAACAAGAAGGTTTTTAGGCCTCGCCGGAAAGTGTCCAAGGAGGGAGCAGTTCGTAAGTCAAAGGGGAGAGCCACATTTGGAATGCAGCCCTGAGGTAAGGGAACATTTTGTTCCCTTACCTTGAGGAGGCCTCCATGACTCCCCCCCCCACTGCAGGATGCAGCGCACACCCCATTGGCCCAGCTGCATCAGCGCTGGAAAGTTGGATAGGATTGGGCCCTGATTGGATAGGATTGGGCCTTCCATAAATGGTGTGGAAGAAGTCGATAGAAAAAAAAAGTTCTTGTCCCTCTTTCACAACATTGGAACCAGGGGTCAGCCAAGGAAACTGATGAGCAAGAAATTGAGAACTAACAAATGGAAGTCCTTCACAGAGCACATTAAAAAATCTATGGCATTTGCTACCATAAGCTGTGGTGATGGCTACTAGCTTGGGTGGCTGTAAAAGGGGATTGAACAAATCCATGGAAAAGAAGTCTGTCAATGGCAACAAGTAGTTGTGTGCCTCTAAATACCAGTTGCAGGAGAGCAATAGCAGGAGGGGGGGGGCACAAAGCTTACCTCTGAGACACAGGATGCTGGAATAGATGGGCCATGAGCACAGCCTAGCTCTTATGTAGCCATATTAGCAGCAGTCGTAGTAAGCTTGTGAACTGCTTTGATAGCCTTGTCCTGGCTGAAAAGAGGGATACGAATATAATTAATTAATAAATTTGGTCTGAATACAGTTCCCTTCAATGAACCATTTACACTGAAAGGAATTTGTCACTTTTGAAGTGGTCTTGAGAAGAAAACAGTAGATCAGCATGAATCTTGATTATGTAGTGACTTTTATCAAAATCTGCGTTGAGCTGAAAATGTCATACCATTTCATGAAGGTTACTTTCATGACTACCAACTTCCTAATTGGAATGAAATATGCTTTTTTAAAGTTCGAACAGTGCAGATGCTATTATCTTTTTACTTAATAGAAGCTAGCTAGGAATCCTGAAAAAAAAAATCACATTCTTTTGACAATGGTGCACAAGAAACCAAAAGGTGTTCTATAAAGAGATAAGCTTCCAGGCATGTCCTTCTTTACTGGAAAAAAAAAGGGGGGGAGCCATTCTGAAACAGACAGAAAATCAAGTTTTAGTTGGAAATTATATGTAGAAAATAGTAAATAGTATGCTAGTAGGATGTATTGCTTCGTGCTTGCTATAACTTTATGAAATACGTATTGTTTTTATGTTTTAATATATCAATAATAAAGGAAATCAAGTTTTTGTTTCTACGTTACTTGCAGGTATTTCTGAAGAGTGATCGTGTTGCCAGAATGGTGCAAAGTGGGGGATTCTCAGCGAATGACTCCCGGGAAGTCTTCAAGAAACACATTGAAAAGAGAGTCCGTAGCCTCCCTGAAATTGATGGCCTCAGTAAGGAGACTGTCCTGAGTTCCTGGATGGCAAAATTTGATGCAATCTATCGCGGTGAGGAGGATCCACGCAAAGCACAGGCCAGAATGACCGCCAGTGCTGCTTCAGAACTGATTCTCAGTAAGGAACAGCTGTATGAGATGTTCCAGAACATCTTGGGAATCAAGAAATTTGAGCATCAACTGCTGTACAATGCATGTCAGGTAAGAGGTGATGTTGCCCGGAGGACCAAAGTCTTGATATTGTTCATGATATGACTATTGTAACCAGGGCCACCAATTAGAAGCAGCATTCTTAGTGGTCAGGTTGTGTATGAGTGTGTATGGATCAATTCCTACTCTTGGTATGGTCGTGTTTGGTCCTTCCGGGGTGATATACAGAACTCCTTAAGCAGCTTTGTCTCTAGCCTGTTGTACACATTATGGTTAGTAAGGGGGACTGCCTCATTCCCTCCAATCCTGAGTAGGGTGGCTAGATTTTGTGACCTACCACTGAGGCTGGGGAATTGTCCCGAGGTCCAAAGGCCTGATCCAAGACAAGGTGCATTGAAAGAGCTGAAGAACTGTCCAACTAAGGAGTCAGGCTGGAGCACAAGAAGCTGGAGGTATAAGAAGAAGGTATAACTGGAGTATACCTTCTTATAAGGTATAACCGTTATATAACGGGTATAAGAAGAAGGTATAACAGGCTGGAGCACAAGAAGCTGGAGGTATAAGAAGGGTTAACTTGTTGGTGGGGTTTGAGATACCTGACTCTGCAGACTCTCTGAGTGGGATTCCTCCCATGGTGGCAGTCTCAAGGTGACTGTGTATTCTTATTCCCTTTGGTCCCAGTCTATGTTGAAGCTGGATGTAGCGCTCTCCTCCAAGTATATCTCATCCAGTTCTGAGTTGGAGTGTTTCTGATCGTTTTCCACCCTTCTCCCATAAGTAACATTTAACTCATGTTACTCACTGCAGGATATCCAGGCCATCTTATAGTGAGTTGCCTCCCTCCATGGCAGTTACCAACAGTGGTGTCGTTGACGAGGGGCGTAGGCGGGGCGATGATGTGTTTCACGTCACGATGTCACTTTCGCCCCCCACGTCACTACGTCGCTCCCAGAAAGGCTTAGCTACGTAACTGGTTACCAACGAGATAAACTGAGATCAGGGAAACTCACTAAGTAATGGCCTAGTTTTCCATGGTAAGTGTTGCTAAGTGAGGGTGGAGTTGGGGGTAGAAAACCACCACAATGTATGCATTGGGTTTTTGATCTTAGTGCAATCAGACATTTCCTTATAGTAACTCTGGTTTCATCAATTGAACATTTTGAGTTGTCTGAAAATAAGCAGGGTCATCTTGACCACAGTGACCATGTGAGTCGAGTCTGTGGCTGCTAGGAAAGGTAATGTGACTACAGACTACAAACCTATTGAGACCTTGCTAGGCAGAGCTGCAGTACTGGTGTTTGTATGAGGAGTTTGTATATGTATATGTATAAACTCCTTTAGGAGTTTAGGAAAACGTATCTTAAGTTTGTGGTGCTTGCAGGGGAATCCTGAGGAAGCCTGTCAGCGGTGATGATTCAGTGGTGCTTCCCACAGGCTCTCATTGACATGCATTTCAGTAGGAGGATATTGAGGGTTACAGCTAACATGCTATGAAGTCTCATCAGCCATGCTACAAAGCTCTGACTTTGATTGCAGCTGACTGTCTATGAGTTCACTCTTCTCTGGCTGGCTAAGAGGCAGAATATACTTCCAAGTGTACTGTATGTCTATGGCTGGTGCAATTTGTGAATATGATGACTGTTATTGCTACTGTTATGTAACTACATGTACATGGCATCAGAAGGATGCAATGTAAAGAACATAGAGGTGGCGGTCTCTGGCCAAAGAGCCTACATTAAACATGCCAGTCTTAAGAACAGATCGCAGGGAGTGATAATGTGATGGAGCACAAGGTAGGCTGATGTCAACATGTTCCAAGAGTGCAATCCTGTACATATTTTCCTGGTAGTAAGTTCTTTTGAACATAATGGGATTTACTTCTGGATAGACGCGCATAGAATTGCACTGAAAATAATGTTTCTTGTTAAAACCAAGATCTCAACTCTTCACCATCCTTGATTTCAACAGTATTAAACCTTCTACTGCTGATTGCTTATTTTTCTTGCTATGTCATTACATCCTTTCTGACTCATTTCATGGGGTCTATAGCTGTGTATTGCACTAACATTTCCCCAATGGGTTCCTCCTAGATCTACCACATCAGAAAGTACAATTTCCCAGTGGCATTTGGTTCTAAACCTCAGTTTCAAATATCACAGCAGAAATAGCACTACAGGGACAGTGTGAATAGTGTAGTTCAAACATCACTTTTTAAATGCAGCATACTCCATATGCCCTTATTTTCCATATGCTCATATTTCTGCAAAGGAAGTATCCACAATCATAACCTCTCTGTCTATTTTTGGAGTCCCCGACCAATAGAAATGCAACCAAAACAGGAGAACCCACAAAGTATCTAGAGATATCTGGGTAATCGTTAACCTCAAGAGGTTTGTAGAGGTATGAAACTTTTTTTAAGACAACCAAAGGGAGAGGGAAAAAAGAGCCCAAAATGCTTTGCATATGGTATAGAGAAAGGTTAAAGAGAAAGAGTTTGGATTCCTAAGGAGACATCACTGTGACATGGAACTTCCTGTGGTGAGGGAGTCTGGTGAGGGAATTTCAGGTTGAATGCCCCCCCCTTTTTTTGCATCTCCCCCAGGACAGAACAGCTGCCCATAAAAACAATGGACAAATCCAGGATTCTAGTATAGTTGTGATTGGACATTAGTGTGTTTCACCCTGCAACAAAGGGCAGAAGTTCTTTTTAACTCAGTTCTTATGTAGTGTGAATATTTTAATTTCGTACTTAAGCATTTTAAAAGTTCCCTGCCAATGACAATATATAGTCCATGATCATCATGTTACAGGTTAGTGGGACTGTGGCTCAGAGAGGGGCTTACAGCATCTATGCAATGGAGTTTACTGTTTTATTGCAGGATAAAGATGGACCTTAAAGTGGGCCTGAAGGAACCAAAAGTCAAACAGATCACGAGAAACTAGTAATGAAGAATATGACTGAGTGCAGCTTAGCCATGATGAATTGTTGGGCTGTCATTTGGCAAAACTGAAAATAGACAATAATACAGTCCATTTTCATCGGCAGGGAATTGATCCGTTTCCTGGAAGGGGGAATTAGGTTAGAAGGATGTGTGCTGTGAAGTTAAAAAAAATTAAACTCCCTTCTTTAGTAAAGAGCGGAAGCTTTCATGGCCAGGTACAATCTTCAAAGACATAGGGTATACAGGTTCTGATGCCATGTAGAAATTGCAGTAAAACCAGTAAAAAACAAAAACCCGTTAAAAACACATGTTAAAAACACGTAAAAAACTAGACTTTAAAACAATCTTAAGGTTAAAAGCCGACGTTTCGTCACCATCTGTGGACTTCTTCTGGTAAGAAGTCTTTGCCGCGGTAAGCTGTCAAGATGTAGTTACCGTAGAAAGGCAGAGGAATACTAACCTTTTAACCTTAAGATTGTTTTAAAGTCTAGTTTTTTACGTGTTTTTAACGTGCGTTTTTAACGGGATTTTAAATGTTTTTTACTGGTTTTACTGCAATGTCTACATGGCATCAGAACCTGTATACCCTATGTCTTTGAAGACTCCCTTCTTTGTTTCCCATTTGTATTTTTCGAAACATAAAGTGTGCATTTGCAGCAAAGCAAGGGAAAGCAAGAATATGAATTAAATTGAACTAGAATTGGATGTGCTAATTCTTAGGGAATGGTTAGAACGGAAGCTTTCATGTCCAGCAATTATCTTACATGTTCCTGGTAATGATGGTAATACGGGTAATGATGCCATGTCAATAGAAGACCGTCCGTTTGTGCGGTTCCCGCTATTTTGCCTATTTAAACCAGGAAGTGGTGTGAATACACAGTTTCATCTGCAATCCCCCAGGATTGTTTCCTTTGAAAAAGTTCCAGGCTGTTGGAACGAAACGTTGGACTCGCAAACCTTGGATTTTAAATATATTTTCCCGCTCGTGGCTGCCAGCATTTGGAGACCCATGATCGACGCAAGAGATTATTATTTTTATCCAGGCTTCTCTTCTATTGACATGGCATCATTACCCGTATTACCAGGAACATGTAAGATCTTAGGGAATGCTTAGTGTTGTAATTAATGCTAGTGCTACTATGAGAGTGGAGTGAAGAGTAAAATGTACATGTGAGGATAGCTAATGCCACTTGGACTGGATATTCTGCGGATATTTTAAAAATAAGAATGACTGTGAATAAAGCCTGGTGGTCAAGTCAGTCAGCCACTCAGAGCCCAATCCTATTCTCCCCCCCCCCGTCGATGTAATGGTGCCAAAATGGCAGCCACTGCATCCTGTGCGGGGGGCAGACCGGGAGGGTTTTGCAGGGCAAGGGGAAGTTCAATCCCCTTACCCCTGCGTAAGGCTCACAACCGGCAACGGGTCTCCTTGGAGTTATGCTAGCAATTTAGCTAGCATAACTCCGAGGAGAGGAAAGGGGCGGGGAGGCTGCAGGGAAGGGAGTCAGGATTCGGTGTGGGCCGTCCGCAGCGGATCCTCCTCCTCCCGTGTCCTCCACCCCCCGTTACACGCTCCCCCTGTCCCTGTTCCACCCTCCCCACACCTCCCCGCTGGCTCATCATGCTCGTCGGCTGTCCTCCGACGTGCCTGGGAAGCCGGGGGCCTTCCCGCCAGCATCCCCAGCAGCACACTAGTCAACGCGCTATCTGGGAGGTGTTTATGGCTGCCATGGACTGCTTTATGGCAATCCACACCAGCAAGGGAGGTGTGTCGCCATTGGGTGGCACACAGAAGATTGGGCTGCCTGTCTCCAAATCCACTTTCATGACGCTTATGCAATAGCAGTCCTTATATTTTAAAGAGAACAGTCATTTTGATGTATCACTCTTTGTCCTTGTATTAGCAGGCTCAGGCTGTTCTTTTTATATGTGAATGTTGATAGACTGTTTTTTTGTCCTCGAAATTCACAGCGATGCATTTTTTTAGAGCAAATGCAGTGATTTTTGTACTTTCCTTCTCGCATTTACATATTCATTTCCAGCAGACAGGGATTATTTTTGTTTCATGAATAGATTAATTTCCTTGCCTTTCATTCCTTTTTCATCTCACTCCTTTTCAAAGTCAAAAATGAGAGAAATATCCTACCATTGAAAAGAACGCAGTGGGCATTTCTGTCCTGATTAACAACTCTGTTGCCCAGGCAAGGAGAGAGAATCAAGGATAGAAATTAGGGAAATGAACAGGCAGGAGGGTAACATCAAAGTGATTTCTAATTCTGGGCAGCAGACCTGTAGGACCTTGAACATGTACAGAGGCTGCCTATTCTCCTTCCTGTGCTTCTTTCCTTTAAAATTCCCTGCACCTCAGGCCGTGGTAATTGCTCCCTTATCATATGACAGACCAAGACAAATCACATACCCAGTCATAGGGAAGAAATAAAATATTGGTGCAGAAGGCAGAATGACTAGACCTTCTGTGAATGTTGAACTAGAGGAAGAGTTGTTGGCAAGAGCACCATGAGGGTTTTTATATGTCATTGAAAGCAGCCATTCGCCACCATATTGTCTCTCACTGAATGTGGTTTGGTCAGATGTGCTTCATCGGAGGCTGTCTTAAATTTTAGGGCCTACTTTAAGAATGAAGGTTGTCATAGAAAAATTCCCAAAATAAAGGGTTCTGTGTGAGCTTGGGAATATGGGCCGTGCCTTGTACTTCATGTGGCGGTGATGATCTGGTATAAAGACCAATCTGTGGTGGTCTGAGGCATCCGGCAATGGTAATGGCACCCCAGGATAATGGTTCTATACCAAAATGCCTGTCATTATTGTGTGTGTTTATGTGTAGGGAGGGCCTGCATACTGTAGGTCGACAGGGACAGGCAGATGGGCGTACATGTGCGCGCGCGCGCGTGCGCGCGCACACACACACACACACACACACACACACACACACACACACACACACACAATCACTGTGTTGATGGAAGCTGGCCCACCAGCTGTCAGGATTGGGTGAGTAGTTTTTGTCCCTACATGTTTTCCTCAAGTGGAGCATTTTATTTTTTTCTTCTGTGACTGAAAGTTAGCTATGACAGAAAGTAAGATGAACTCGCTCCCTGGCCCGGTATCTCCAGTGTCTGTGGTGAAGGCCTTGTTTTGCTTTTACTGAACTATGTCCCATGCTGTAATTAGATTAGTTTGTCCCAGAAACCTAATGGGAGCTTCTGAGAACTGAGCCATTGTCCATCTGCACCATCCTTCATCAGCATATTCCTGCTCTGCATTGGTTTTCTTGGTGTAAGCGTGACAGTATGTTGGGGGAGTGGTAGGGGATGTTGGGAACTACATTTTATAAAATGTACTGTTACAGGTGATACACACAACAATGAGCATTGGCGTGTTGAGCCTGTAGCACTGCACACACTGTTCACCTTAGAGACTCTGAGGTTATTTTCCTCCTTCATCTTGAGAAGCCATCTTTGAGACCCAGTGCACACTCAGAAGCAGCAATATAGTGGTCAATATACATGCAACTGTGTAGAGAGACACACCTCATGTGCAGTAGCCAGCCATACAGATCCAAAGATGTGTACCCTATCTCCACATGCCACCTCAAAAATGGCTTTTGGTGCTATGGTGAGATTTGTGCGAACTGCTTGGATTACCGCTGCCAGGAACAGTTCCGTTCAATCACATCCAAATCCGCCATCATGGCAGTGCCTGCTTTTGCTAATGAATGCGTGTACATCGTTTGCATTCACTGTCACTTTCCTGCTTGTGCTTCTCACCACACTAGTTTTAAAGGGTCAATTCATAATTCATAGTGTGTGTTTAGTGTTGAATACCTGCACTAACAGTATGAACCTATGCATACCATTTCAGAAGTAAGTCTCATCCAGTGTGCACAGAATTGCAGCCTTAATAAAGCATATTTGTCCAACACATGTTCATTCAAGGTCACACCTTCTGCTGCCTGCCCTCTTTGATGTCAGTTGCTTTCACTCTCCTGGTGAACGTTGTGTGACCAGGTGATCAACTACTCAGATGAGACACTGACTCTAAACAGATGTTCTGATATTTAAGTGGGGGGGGGGACTGGCGTCACTGCAGGGGGGCGGAGCTCCAAGTTCCGCCGGGCTCTGACCCTCCGTTACACGATGGGAGAAGGCGGCCCCACCCCCTCGCCTTTGGAGCCATTCCGGCCGACGAAAGCAAGTGCCGCCTTCTTCCGTCGTGTAACGGAGGGTCAGAGCCCGGCGGAACTTGGAGCTCCGCCTCCCCTGCAGTGACGCTAGTAGGGGGGGAGTAGTTATCGCTCTGGCAGATCTCACTCCATTGTATGCCAGACATCCATGCTTTGAATGTCACATCCTACACTAGAAGACTCAAACATGTGTAGGCTTGAATTGGCCAATCAGTATACCCCCTTTTTGCAGTGTCTTTCCAAGCCTACACATGGGCCTACATCCATAGTCCACTCTGCAAATAGGACATCCACCTGCAAATAGGACATCCAATAGGAATACTAGGTATACTTAGGGGGCAGGACTGACCAGCATGACAAATGATTCCTACTCCCCAAGTACATTAGAACATCTTTCTGAGCACTGTTAGATCTATCCACATGTTGTTGTTTGATATTATCAGATTTGTCTTTGTACAAACGGGATTCTACAAATGTGATGCTGAAGTCCCCAATTGGAAGAACTGATTATATTAAAAAAAAAAAAACATTGTGTGTAAATTGCTCTGTAAGCCAGAGCCGTGTTATTACAGCAGCATGAAAATATGACTCTCTTGATGCAATTCCTCCATTTAGCTCTCTTTAAAGGTCTTTGCGTCTTTACTTTCTGGAAAGGCCACAAATTGAAGTCCGTTCTGTATGACACAGTGTTGATGCTCTGCAAGCCTCATGTTGTCATAAGAGATTGGGGCAGCTGATTAGCTAACCCGCCTGACAAGTTGTTCCCTACGGGAATTCTCTTCACCCATCTTCCAAGCGCAAAATTTCCACTGCTTGTTTTAATACTGGGGTATGATGCAGTGCTTGGCTTTATTTATGTTCTTTTTATTGCTCATTAAACCAGCAAGCCTGCAATTAATTAGGGATTTGTTAGAAGTGCGTATTGCAGTGAGAACGCAAACACTTAACACAAGGATTACTTTGCTATTTTTAATATGTGTATGATAAAGATGATAATTAACAAAGATACTCTTGGGGGAAAAGCGTCTTATATAAGCCATCTCTTGGAAGAAGATAAAACAGAGCTTGTAGCACCACTAGCCCTGTCAGGAAGGGTTTAGGCATTTCAGAAGGATTTTTGTGAATCGTTGTATGTGGTGATTAAAATGATAATACCCACGAAGGCGGAACGCTGTGATTGCAGTCTGCTGTGACCAATACTTGGCCTGAACCTTTTCCTCATTAAAACTCTCAGTAGGTTTATTTTCATCTCCCTCCCTTAGTTTCCTGCATTACTTCCTGAAGGGACAGTAGACATTAAAGAAAATAAGAACTCCGAGATAGAGCCCAGTGATGTTTCACACCAGAGATCTCTTGGTGTGATTTATTTTGTTTATGTAAGTGTGTACTTATGAAACTGTTTAGCAATGGAAGTGGAATAAATTGCAGAGTGTGTGTGTGGGGGGGGGGGTTGCTCCCAGTATAATTTATTCTCTCAGACTGCAATCCTTCTCACGCTAAGGATTGTGGAACACGGTGACTGGTTTAGGCTCCTTTCCACACCTGTAACTGTTTTGCCTTCCATCATGGTGGAAATGCGCCTTTTCCCTGCCTCCCCATATCCATAACTATCCCGCAATCTGATTGCAATATTTCCATACTAAAAGCAGCAGGACTTGGTGGAGGAGCCCTCTGCTGTATTCTCTGCTTGCTTAACATGCTGGGGGCATTCTCCACTTCACATATATCCCATTCACTAGCCAGTCCTATTCTGCACTTGTTGGTCCCATCCTGAGGTTGGGGTGTATGCATGGGCGTCGACAGGGGGAAGCACGAGGGGCGGGCCGCCGGGGGTGTCGCGCGCATAGGGGTGACGCGCGACCCCCCCACTTACAGTTTAGCGGTGGAGCTGGGCCCGCCCGCACTCCCCTGTGTCCGTTTGGCTCCAAAATGAGCCGAAAACGGAGCGGGGAGGGTGCTCTGCTCCTGCGCGTGACGTCACGCGTGGGGTGGAGCCTCTCCCTTAAAGGCGACGTGCGCCCCCGCTCTGGGGTGTTGCGCGTCCTAGCGACGCGACTGGGTGTATGTGGTGATGAGGTGCTTTTCATGGAGGAAAAGACCATCACAGGTTACAAGCCATAAGCAACCTCCTGGTTTTAGAAGTGGGTTTTCTCTGTGACAGGTGCAAGGGAGGGACAACGGGAAACAGGTTATCTTGTTGTCTTGTGCTCCCTGAGGCATCTGGTGGGGCCACTGTGTGATACAGGAAGCTGGACTAGATGGGCTTTTGGCCTGATCCAGCCGGGCTCTTCATATGTTCTTATGCTCCCTATCCCCTGGTACAGCCCCCTGTATCTGTATGTGTCCAAGACTTGAAGCTACTACTGCCAGCTCGCATATTCTCCCTCTATCTCTCCTCCCTAATCAATGTCATGTTCGCATGAGGATTTGCGGTCAGACTTGCTACGGTAAAGCTGATAGGAAACCTCTCATCTCACAGAGTTTAGTCTGCCAGGCTTACACTGAAAACAGCACTGGTGCCAGAGATAAAACATTGGCTGCTGAGAGCCCCCCCCCTCTCTCTCTCTCACACACACACACACACATTTTACAACTAGCAAAACAGACTGATCAGTGACTTCATCCAACCATAGAAGATTAGATTGATGATTATATGTGATTATATATGTCATTGGCATTGCTTTTCCTAGTTACCTTATATTGATGTTTAACTCTTGTCATCTCCTTGCCCTAAATAAGTGTTGTTGGCATGTTTTGCCATCATGCATTTATTTGCCATCATGCATTATTTATTTCAACAACACAAGAGGCGACTCTACACCTGGACATCACCAGATGGTCAATACCGAAACCAGATAGATTATGTGCTTTGCAGCCAAAGATGGAGAAGCTCTATACAATCAGTAAAAACAAGACCTGGAGCTGACTGTGGCTCAGATCATGAGCTTCTTATTGCAAAATTCAGGCTTAAATTGAAGAATGTAGGGAACACCACTAGACCAGTCAGATATGACCTAAACCATATCCCTTATGAGTATACAGTGGAGGTGAAGAATAGGTTTAGGGCATTAGACCTGGTAGACAGAGTGCCTGAAGAACTATGGACGGAAGTTCGTAACATTGTACAGGAGGCAGCAACTAAAACCATCCCAAAGAAAAAGAAATGCAAGAAAGCAAAGTGGCTGTCAGATGAGGCTTTACAAATAGCTGTGGAAAGAAGGAATGCGAAAAGCAAAGGTGAAAGGGAAAGATATAAACAACTGAATGCAGATTTCCAGAGAATAGCAAGGAGAGATAAGAAGGCCTTCTTAAATGAACAATGCAAGGAAATCGAGGAAAACAACAGAATGGGGAGGACTAGAGATCTCTTCAAGAAAATTGGAGATATCAAGGGAACATTTTGTGCAAAGATGGGCATGATAAAGGATAAAAAAGGCAGAGACCTGACAGAAGCAGAAGAGATTAAGAAGAGATGGCAAGAATACACAGAAGAACTATACAAGAAAGAGCTTAATGTTCCTGATGACCACGCTGGTGTGGTCACTGACCCAGAGCCAGACATCCTAGAGAGTGAAGTCAAGTGGGCCTTAGATAGCATTACTAACAACAAAGCTAGCGGAGATGATAATATCCCAGCTGAGCTACTTAAAATCCTAAATGATGATGCTGTGAAAGTGCTGCACTCAATATGCCAACAAATTTGGAAAACTCAGCAGTGGCCAAAGGATTGGAAAAGGTCAGTTTACGTTCCAATTCCAAAGAAGGGCAGTGCCAAAGAGTGTTCAAACTATCGCACAATTGCACTCATTTCACATGCTAGCAAGGTTATGCTCAAAATTCTACAAGCTAGGCTTCAGCAGTACGTGGACCGAGAACTACCGGACGTACAAGCTGGGTTTCGAAGAGGCAGAGGAACTAGAGATCAAATTGCCAACATGCGCTGGATCATGGAGAAAGCACGAGAGTTCCAAAAAAACACCTACTTCTGCTTCATTGACTACGCAAAAGCCTTTGATTGTGTGGATCACAACAAGCTGTGGCAAGTTCTTAAAGAGATGGGGATACCAGACCACCTTACCTGTCTCCTGAGAAACCTGTATGCGGGTCAAGAAGCAACAGTTCGAACCGGCCATGGATCAACTGATTGGTTCAAAATTGGGAAGGGAGTACGGCAAGGCTGTATATTGTCACCCTGCCTATTTAACTTATATGCAGAGTACATTATGAGAAATGCAGGGCTGAATGAATCGCAAGCCGGAATCAAGATTGCCGGGAGAAACATCAACAACCTCAGATATGCAGACGATACCACTCTAATGGCAGAAAGTGAAGAAGAACTAAAGAGCCTCTTGATGAGAGTGAAAGAGGAGAGTGCAAAAGTTGGCTTGAAACTCAACATTAATAAAACTAAGATCATGGCATCTGGTCCCATCAATTCCTGGCAAATAGAAGGGGCAGAAATGGAAGCAGTAACAGATTTTACTTTTTTGGGTTCCAAGATCACTGCAGACGGAGACAGCAGCCATGAAATTAAAAGACGCTTACTCCTTGGAAGGAAAGCTATGGCAAATTTAGATAGCATAATAAAAAGCAGAGATATCACCATACCAACAAAGGTTCGTATAGTCAGGGCGATGGTGTTCCCAGTAGCAATGTATGGTTGCGAGAGCTGGACCATAAGGAAGGCTGAGCGCCGAAGAATAGATGCTTTTGAACTGTGGTGCTGGAGAAGACTCCTGAGAGTCCCTTGGACTGCTAGGAGATCAAATCAGTCAATCCTAAATGAAATCAAGCCTGACTGTTCCCTGGAAGGACAGGTACTAAGGCTGAAACTCAAATATTTTGGCCACCTAATGCGAAGAGAGGACTCTCTGGAGAAGACTCTGATGCTGGGAAAGACTGAAGGCAAAAGGAGAAGGGGAAGGCCAAGGATGAGATGGTTAGACAGCATCACCGATGCAACGAACATGAAAATGAGCAAACTCAGGAAGATAGTGGAGGATAGGAAGGCCTGGCGGGATATGGTTCATGGGATCACGAAGGGTCGGACACGACTTAACGACTGAACAACAACAACAAATTATTTATTTGCATGCATTTTTTTGCATCATTTGCATCAGTACATTTATTATGTATTTATTTTTAAAAAATTATACCCTGCCTTATCCCATGCCAAGGCAAATACCCAAGGCGGCTTACCACAAAGATAAAAATACATAATTTAAAACGATACATAAAATAAATTAAAAACTATAAAAAACACTGGGGGGGGGGCGCGCGCGACAATGTAGAGCAGAGAAGCAATGGAGCAAAACATCCTGGCTTTAGAAGTAGGTTTTCTCTGTGCCAGGTGCAAGGGAGTGACAACAGGAAACAGGTTATCTTGTTGGCTGTGTACTCCCTGAGGCTTCTGGTGGGGCCACTGTGAGATGCAGGAAGCTGGACTAGATGGGCCTTTGGCCTGATCCAGCAAGGCTCTTCTTATGTTCTTATGAGACCCATGCCTCGCAGGCCTTACAGTTGAGGAAATAATCTGATTGCTGTTAAAACCAAGTAAATCTGTATTAACAAAAGTGGGGTCAGCAAAGTTACCAAATTCCAGATTTACAACAGAGTGACTCATTTTTCTTCTGCCATATGTTTTGCCTCCTGGTTTCAGAAGTAGGTTTTCTCTGTGCCAGGTGCAGGGGAGTGGCAGCAGGAAAGATGGGCCTTTGGCCTGACCCAGCAAGGCTCTTCTTATGTTCTTATGTTCTTATGAGACCCAGAAGTCAGTATTATTTATTTAAAAAAATTAAAAATTCCTCATAAAGTCTTTCAAGATGTTAAACTTGGTATATTATGCAATAGAAAATGCAGTCTTGGCTATATATTAAGTCTGACTGCATGAATTCATCCTGAAAAGAAAATGTTCAGATTGGCTCATACCAGTAGACCATCATAGATATTCTCAATTGACATTGTACACTTATTTTTTTCACAAATAACTATTTGATATATATATGTAGATACTTGACTAGACATTTGACCAAACGTTCTGTCCAATTTCATTGTTTCAGGAAGCAATCAGTCCCCATTTATAAACAGATATTTACCATATGTTCTTATGAACTCACCAAGTACATTTCCTGAATTATTTACATCTATCAAATATGGAATAATGTATCCACATATTAACTTATTTTACATTGGGGATCCTTAACATACATTCCCTGTATTCCATTACACCATTTGATTTGTTCAGCAAATAATTCTGTCCAGAGCAAAAACTAGTGCTGATAACGGACAACCTTATCTGCTGTCTCTTTCTATTTTGAAAGAACGTTGTCTATCGAAAGATGAAACCATTGCTTTTGCTTTTGGATGTACAAATGTAATTCTAATCCATTTTAAGAAAGTGTTTCCAAAATTAAATTTCTGTAAACAAGCCATAAAAACCCCATCCATTTGAAACAATCAAATGCTTTCTTCATATTCAGAAACAGAAAATCAGTAGGTAATTTCGTACATGTGGTAGTAGGTAATGCATTTTAAAAAAAAATATTGAAGGTCAAATCAGATTAGAACACTAGTATGATCATTATTGCATTTTTGTTTTTATGCATATGTCCTGTTTATGCAAGTGGGAATTTATGCAGCAAGCAAAAATTCTATGGGGCTGACCCACTTGTAGTCAGTCAATGTCAGTCAGGGTATCAGGTCAAATGGGAGTTATGATGATATCTGGAGCTCACCTGAGCCCTTATTTATGGTTGATGGTATTGAAAGCCACTGACAGCCCAATCCTATCCTTCTCCCCCACTGGTGCAGCCAGTGGGGCAGAGGCGTAGGAAGCGATGGGGCGGTATGCCCCCAGGCAGCAGGTGGGAAGGGGCAGCATACCGGCGGCAGGGGCAAGAAGAGGGTGGCGGGGGCAGTGGAGAACACGGCGGCGGCGATCCAGGCGGCGGAGAATGTGGCGGAGGCGGGCAGAGGAATGGCTCGGAGGAGCCTGTGGCAGCGTCCTGCTGCCTCCACGCCACGTTTGGTGTGTTCCCCGCACAGCCCCGAGGGACGTTTCGCTCCGGCTAAAGTGGGGGAGGGCAGAACGGGAGGCTTTGGAAGGGAAAGGGAATCCCCTTTCTCTTCCAAAGTCTCCCGTTCTGCCTTCCCCCACTGGTTGCAGGGAGGAGAAGGATAGGACTGGGCTGTGGGGGAGAAGGATAGAATTGGACTGTGAGAGATGCACAGAAATTAACAAACTTGCACTCTCCCGTCCTTCTCCTGATGCAGGTCATTCAGCAGGGCAACCAGAATGATTTGAGTTCCAAAGCCAGGCTGGAAACCAGATTGAAATTGATTTGAATGATCTGTTTCTTCTGAAGTAGCTGGAGTTGAGACACCACTATGCACTTCAGGACCTTGCCCCAAAATCATAAATTGAAAACTGAGTGAAAATTGTTCCAAGTGCTTCCAGATATTTTTTTTTTCCGGAAGGGATGGAACACACCCTCTGTAAGGGAGGCATCAGCTGTTTTTCTGATCAAAACTAGTTGATAGATATAAACATAAATAATAATAATAATATTATATTAATACTAATATCTTGGACTGAATGCATATCTAGTCTTTTCTTCTCAGTTGTTCAGTGCCATCATTTCCCATTTGCTGCTGCTTCCTCATTGCTATGGTTTCATTCAGGTACTTCTACCTCCTTTTAACGTCACATGGTGTACCCCCACCCCATCAGATATATAGTAAGCAGGATGACGTCACAATGCTACATCTGATGTTATGTAATTGGTACGCAAGATCACAATTAGTCAGATTTGGCTATTTCACTGAGATTATAGGTAAGGACAGTACACAGACATTTTTGAAACTGTGTCAAAAATCTGAAAAAGTGAGCCATTTTTTTGGCGTCCCCCCCCCAAAAAATAATGAAAAACAGGGTGTATTATCAGCTCAGTTCTGATCCAGCTATTTCATATTAACTAAAATTTGAATATGGCTTTACACATTTTACTTCCTTTCAGTAAGGCGTAGCACACCAGTGAGTCAATAGTTAATTTGGCACCCCATTATTTATACTGCACCCTGCGCCCTGTGTTGCTGTTAATGAGTTATTCTGAAGTAGTTATGTTGCTGGGTCATACGAGTAAGCATTGAGTACAATTTAATAAGAAATAAATTCCCCATAAAGTCTGAAAAAAGAATAACAGAGCTACACATAATGGTGTAGTTCCATACTCTAGGTTTCAACTGTGGTAGTTTTTTGTTTTGTTTTGTTTTGTTTTAATTAGGTACACTTTCAACCCTATCCTTTTTACTAATGGAGATGTAAAGAACAATGCAAAGGCGAAATTCTTCCAATTTGCTCAATAAAAACCAACTATTCCTGCTGTTCTGACCCATCAGCGTCGGAACCAGGACGACTGACAAGTTGTGCACTTTGGTCCTTAGCATTAATTGTTAATGTTACTAAAGTGAAATTTTTATTTAAACATATTAGACTACAGGTATTTGCATTTTGGATTCTGCTCTCTCCCATGATTAGCCTCCCCTACCAAATATTTTTAAAAGGTCTATCTTCACAATATACATTTCTCCCAACAGCGCAGGGAAGCACATTTTGACTGTCAGATACACCCCCCCCCCCAAAAAAAAATGTAAGAGCCCAATCCGACTTGCTGTCGCTGTAAAGCATGTTGCAACAGCACAGAGGCCTGTCTCACCGGTGTGGAGGCTAGCGCTGGCAGGCCTCCGCTGGGGGCGGAGCCTCCGCAGGAGGCATGTGAGCTCACGCCGGCCAGCATGGTGGCGGGGGGAGGCAGGGAGGAGATGTTCCCAGGCAGGAAGAGGGCGGGGAGGAGGGCAGATCACGCCCGGGAGGGGGGTTTGGCTCAACAGAGGAGGCCTTTGCCAAATCCCAACTCCCGTCCCATGCCTGAAAGCCCGACATGTGGCTTCTCAGAGCTGCCCCAGCCATTTTGCGAGCGTGCCTCTGAGTAGCCCCATAGGAGCTGTTGGGGCTTGACATGGGGGAAGGAGATGACTGTCCCCTTCCCTTGAGGAGACTTCCATCCCTGCGCTGGATGCAGCGGAGCCTGCCCCAGTGCCGCTGCATCCGAGCGCGGGGCTTTTAATAGGATTGGGCTGTGAATTGTTGAGACACATCCTAAGATTAAAATATTTAGAATTTAAAATTCATTTGAACCTACAGAGTTCTGAAAATTGGTATCCAAAGCACGGACTTGGCTGGCCAAATATATACACTTCAATATTAGATACATATTTGGTATACAGACATGTCTCTTCCCCCATTTTTCATGCTGACTTAGCACCAATTGCTGCTGATAATATTCATTGCTTAAGGTTGCAGTTTAAAAATTGACAGAGAAATGAAGCTTATAGTAAGAGACTCAGAATATTTGCTGCATATTGGCACTCCTGAACTCTGAATTAATTAGTCTGAAACAACAGCCACATCCCTTTCTTCCACTGGCATCACTGTAGCGTGGCGGGTGGGGCGGGCCGCCGGGGGGTGACGCGCGCCGGGGGGTGACACGCGTCACCTCCGTGACGGCGCACGTCACCCTCTGGAGGCCGGACGCTCCGAGGCCGGGGAGCGTCCGGCCCGGACGGCACTCCAGGGCCTTCTAAAAAGAAGAGGCCCAAAGCGCTTGCGTTAAAACGCGAACTTTTAAGATTTTCGCGCATGCGCAAACCCTTTTCTGAGGGCAAGGGCAAGCGTCCGGCCTCCGGAGGGTGAAGCGTGCTGGAAAAGGTAAGTTTCTGTAGGGGGGGTGAGTCGGGGGGGTGACACGCGTCCCCCGCTCTGGGGTGACGCGCGTCACAGTGACGCCACTGCTTTCTTCGTCAATATAAGTACATAAGAATATAAGAAGAGCCCTGCTGGATCAGGCCAAAAGCCCATCTAGTCCAGCTTCCTGTATCACACAGTGGCCCCACCAGATGCCTCAGGGAGCACACAGCCAACAAGATAACCTGTTTCCTGCTGCCACTCCCCTGCACTTGGCACAGAGAAAACCTACTTCTAAAACCAGGAGGTTGCTTATGGCTTGTAACCTATGATGGTCTTTTCCTCCATGAATCTGTCCAAACCCCTTTTAAAGGCATCTAGGCCAGGTGCCATCACCACATCCTGTGGCAAGGAGTTCCATAGGTGAATTACACGCTGGGTAAAGAAATATTTTCTTTTGTCCGTTCTAACTCTCCCTCCACTCAATTGTAGTACATGTCCCCTGGTTCTGGTGTTGTGCGAGAGGGAGAAGAATTTCCCTCTATCCACTCTCTCCATCCCATGCATAATTTTATACGTCTCAATCATGTCCCCCCTCAAGCGCCTTTTTTCTAGACTGAAAAGCCCCAAATGCTGTAGCCTTTCCTCATAAGGGAGGTGCTCCAGCCCAGGAATCATTCTGGTCACTCTTTTATGCACCTTTTCGAATTCAACTATATCCTTTTTGAGGTGTGGTGACCAGAACTGGACACAATACTCCAGATGCCTTACCATCGATTTGTACAAAGGCATAATGATATTGGCCGTTTTATTCTCAATCCCTTTTTTAATGATCCCGAGCATGGAATTGGCCTTCTTCACAGCCGCCGCACACCTTTATTGGAAAAGAGAGAAATCCGCAGTTCTATGGCTCCGTAACTGCCGTAATTGTGAGAACGACAGGGAGGTTAAACGTTAATATGAGAAGGGTTTTTACATGATTTTTTTTGATTAATAAATTAGTAAATCTGTCATTTGCACACAGGAAAGCACGCACCATTTCAAATGTGGCAGCTGCATATTTAAAATAGAATGCAGTTGCTCGCTTTTCCCGTGTGGCTTTCAGTGGAAAAACAGCATGAGGAGAGGGGAGAAGGCTGAGAAGCCCTTGTGCCCTGCTCTAGTTTTCTATATCAGGGCCAAACTAGATTATATACCAAGGGTGGCCAAACTGTGGCTCCTGAGCCACGTGCGGCTCTTCGACCTATAATGTGCGGCTCTCGGAAATACGTTGTCTGAGCTCCTTTTTGCAGCACAATTTAATATAAAAAGGTAGATAAGAAATTTTAAAGCTTTATAATTATTTACCAGGTATAAACTTAGAGTCCACTGGATTAAAACATAAGTTTAATATTCACTGGTGAGTTAATTATATATATATATATATATATATATATATATATATATATATATATATATATATATATATATATATATATATATATATATATATATATATATATATATATATATTCACTCACCAGTGAATATTAAACTTATGTTTTAATCCAGTGGACTCTAAGTTTATACCTGGTAAATAATTATAAAGCTTTAAAATTTCTTATCTACCTTTTTATATTAAATTGTGCTGCAAAAAGGAGCTCAGACAACGTATTTCCGAGAGCCGCACATTATAGGCCGCACATTATATTGCGGCTCTCAAACATCTGAAGTTTATCGTATGTGGCTCTTACATGAAGCAAGTTTGGCCACCCTTGTTATATACTGTACCTATTATGTGATTGGGAGTTGTCAAGTATTCGAACATACCTAGTATATCCAGGGTGGCCCTGATCCAAACAGACTGAGGCAAAGGATTAAAGTCCCTCTTGCTCCACCATGGTTCTGATCTGGATCCCCTCTCCCATACGTGATATTAATTTTTAAAAAATCAAAGCACACAGGCCCCAATCACACTATTGGTGTATCATCTTGTTTGGCTCAATGGCTACATTATTACCATATTGGTCTGAGTATAAGACTCACTTTTTTCTCCTAATTTAAGTTTTTAAACTAGGGGTGCGTCTTATAATCAGGCTGTTGCAATTTAATGCCAGTGATTTAATTAATTTTTTTTAATAGCACCAAGCGTTAAGGGTGCGTCTTATAATCAGGTGCGTCTTATACTCAGGACAATACGGTATTATTTTTTAAGGTTGGAACTACATGTGATGTGTAGCTCTGCTACAAGGAAGAGTGAATGGCAAAGTAGAATAGCGCACCTTTTCCTTAATTGTGATATAATGATCTCACGTATTCAGAAAAGGCATACATTGTGTATGCATGTATCTGTGACGTAAGAGTCCCAGTATGTGCAAACAGTGGCTCCATCCGTTGTTTCTTGCTCCTCTGGATATCACTGGATATCTGCAATGTCACTGGATCTGCAATAATCTCCAATATCACTGGATCTGCAATGACCTGTTCAAAGTGGCATCGAGCAAAGGTACCAGCAACAACTAGTGCCCCAAGGACTACCATTTCTTTTAAACAACAGTGTGCTAGGGTGTGTGTGTGTGTGTGTGTTTAATGACCCAGAGTTGACACAGTCCCCCACCAAGTGGGCACTATTCACAAACTGTGAAAAGGAATGAAGACCAGATCGTGACAAAAAAGGGGTACTATGAAGGTTCAAGAGAAGGCTGCATCCCGCTGGGGAGTTTTGAGCCACAAGTTGAGCCAAACAACATTTGTTCCCTTGCGCCGGGGTAAGCCCTCACTGCTCTGCTGTGACTACTCAGACCCGCACCAGCTATACAGCTGGCGCAAGTCCAAGTGGATCTTCTGGGACGGGAAGGGAGATAGGTTATCGGCTGCTCCTCCCTGATCTGGTCTCCTCCCCGTTCCTTCCCCTGCCCACCCGATTCTGCCCACCCCCGCGCTGACTTACCAGGGGATGTGACTTATGTGCTGACTTAGCAGGGGATGTGAATGGGCCACTTGCGGCGGTGTCCAGGCCTCACTGTATGGCGTGTCGCATTTTGCAACAGCCTTAATGGATCTTAAACTGCTGGAACATTAGTTTGGCAGTGTAAGGCCCTGATAGGATTGGGCTGTCAGGTACCCTTGGTAGATACAGGGAGCAGCAAAATCAAAGGCATCAATGCAGAAATGGGAAGATGGAAAACTATATTTTTCCTTGACTGGCTGTCTGAAGGCCATAATTTTCTACACAGCTCTTGGTATAATGCTGCGAGCCCAGCTAATCAGTCAGTCACTCACACTCAGATAAGGACAGTTTGCAATTGATTTTGCCGTTTATAAGCTCTGGAGTTTCGTATGGCTGGCTGTGAGATTCAGCAGGAAGGCAGTGAGGAAGCACCCTTACTTACCAAAGCTGGATATATGATAAGGTTTAGTCTCTGGGATTAAGTCACTCACACTGACGATGTTGTTGTTTCTCCTGCTTCCAAAAGTATTTCAACAAAGCCCGTATGCATTTAGCATGAGCCAATCCAAGACCTTGGTGTCAAGAGTTTAATTGCTCAAGCAGATCTCTCTGCGAACGATCCAAGGAGACAGCTTCTCTCTCGCTCCTCCTTTTAACTTGATTTTCTTTTATGCCTCATAAAAAGATGCAGCATCATTGTTTCTAAGAACTTTGCAGATGTGTCTTTATCCGAGCGTTGTGCATTGCTTTTGCAGTGGAGGCAACGTTGTGCTACACTTGAGGCAAAGATAGAGGAGAGATATTCTATAGCCGTGAATTGAGTTGCCAAAGGTCACAGAATGATGAATGATGGTGAGAGCCAGAAATAGAATCTAGAATCTAATCCTATTCTCTTGTAGTTAGCACCCTTACAGTCTATTTCAGGTGAGCTTAAAAATTACGGCAGGTTTTCCTTGGCGCCTGAATGGTGTGAGGACAGAAAGCATGGATGTTCATTTTTCTGTTGTTTTTGGAGATCTTCTGAGGCTGTGTCAAACAGTCGCCGGTTATTATGAATAGAAATCAGTAACTGTGCTAAGAATGTAGCTGTCAGATTTATATTGGTGAGAGTAAACATGCATGGCTCCATTGGGGCAATCCCTATCACCCAGATGCCTTCATTGACACATATATAATGAAAAAAGAAACCACCCAGCCGTCTGGTTCCACATATTGCCAGACATAACTTGAATGGCTTTCTGAAAGGGAGCTGGTAAAGCTGTGGTTACTTGGTGGTTAAGATGCTGAACAGCAGACCAGGAGATAGGCAGGACAGCAGTTCGAAACCCATGTGCCGCGTGAGCTACAATATGTGAACATGAAATATGGAAGTTAACTGCATCATCCCGTGTTTGTAGGTTTCCTTGGGACATTTGGCACACCACTCTTAGACCGAGTTCCAGCTTTAGGAGCTGCCCAGATCAGGCACCAACCTGGGGGCCCATATTGGTTGATCTGGTCAACCCTTCATGCCCAGTGCTCACCTCTGTGCAATGGTAGCCATAGCAAGAGCGTCTCAATTGAGAGACTCATGCTGCCACCATTGCCTTCTTCTGGCACCTTTCCATCTGCAAATGAGAGTGTCCCCTAGAAGCTCCTGCATCATCGTGGGACCCCTGGGAGATAACAATAATAACAATAATAACAATAATAATAATTCCAGTATTTCTATACCGCCTTTCTTGTGATTGGATTTCTCCTTTGACTTTAATTCAAAGCGGTTTACAATAGGCAGGCAATTCTAAACCAAACGGTTTTTACAATAAAATAAATGTCCTAATCTTTCGTAGGACGCTTCTTTCCAGGTGTTTCCTTTCATGGTCTGGCCTCTTTGCTGGCATTCACCTCCCACACCTTGACTGGCAGGCAACTCCCTCTCACGGAGCACCGGCTGCAGCTTCCTCTCTCTCATACAGAGGGGTTTTTGCAGCTTTGTCAGTGGTGATGGAGTCTCGAACTGCCATCCTTGGCCTTGATCTTCAGGCATGTAAGGCTGAAGATCTCCCGACTGAGCCAAACCTCCTGCTCATTTGAAGATGGGGCTGCCAGGAGAAGGTAGCAGCTGCATGACTTTATTGGTTCAGAGATCTGCACCACTGCTGCTTTCTCCCACCCTCCCACGCAGAAATGAACTTCCTCTCAGGGCTGATGGGAAGGCAGGGAACTTTAACCCATTGCCCCTGCTGGGGTCCCCATCTGGATTGGACACCCCACTCCTGCTATTTGTCCATGGAGAAAAGCTCCTATTTGTGTATGTGCTACTTGTCAGATAAAAGCCAATCTTGCAGTTGCTCAGCACTGCCTTACAGTAATGTGAAGTTTGACCCTAAGAAACTAGTTCATTCTGTTCAACAAGCATTTGCATCAACAGATCTGTAATCATGCGCTTTGGCAGCACACAGTTCATTGGGATGCCTTTGAGACATCCCAGTAATCAAGCAAAGTGCCCAGATCCTGTGAATACATTGCTGAGGACGGAGGGCCCTTCCGTATAAGAACTTAAAATAAGAATGGATGAGACTTCCCCATGTTCACATTTGAAAAGCATGGAACACATGATATCAGAGCTGCTCCAATGACACTTTTTCAGTAGGTGAAAGATCAATCATTTGGACTAGACAGAGAGAAAATTTAATTATGGGTTTATCCACAGAAGTTCCTGAATGACCTTGAGAATGAGTTTGACATTGTCATTCAAGTCATGATTTATAGGAGTATTCCAGCCTCCAGGAGGTTGCCCTTGTAATATGTCATTCACCTTGAATACCCAGCTGTGTAGTGTGACATCTGTTCCCAGTGGCCTCATTCTCCAAGGCAGTAATGGTGCTCTTGAGAGCAAGGAGGCACAGAGGGGGAAAAAACCACATGGTAGTTAACATAGCTTGAGGTTTTGGTTTAAAAACATTGGTAACGTCCTATTGTAATGTTCCTAGTAATCACATGGGGCTTCTGTATTCTCAGGTGAGTTGTAGGATAATAAAATAAGCTCTGGTAACATTGATCAGTTTAGTAGAAGTGAGAAACAGAAGACCAGTTTGGACATTGGCTTGTTGCAGGGCTCGCAGAAGCAGGAGTGATGTGCTTGCAATGTTATTTATTGCGTGACATAGAACCACAATCTCCAGATTCAGTGGCGTCGCTCCAGGTGGGGCAGAGCTCTAAGTTCCGCCGCGCTCCGACCCACCTTTCAGGGCTGCGAAGGCAATGCGCAGGGAGTCTCCTGCGCGTTGCTCCGAAGACGAGGGGGCGGGGTCGCCTCATGCGGGCGTGTAACAGTGGGTCAGAGCGCCGTGGAACTTAAAGCTCCGCCCCACCTGGAGCAACGCCACTGTCCAGATTTTTTTGCTTCATTAATTGATTTATCGGTATATCCTGCTCTTTCCCGTGGCCTTAGGCTGAAAACCTGAGTGCACTTACCTGGGAGTAAGTCCCACTGAGCAGACTTATTATTTCTGATAAGCATGCATAGGCTTGTGCTGCTAGAGCAGTTTGCAGCATAGAGATGATCTCTGTTGGAGGAGGCCACTGTGAAGAATTACCTTGTTAGACGATGCCAAAGATCAATCCATTCCAGCTCACAACCAGAGCATGTTTCTAGCAACTGGTGATCAGAGATACTGTATATCAGGGGTGGCCAACCTTCCACCATTAGGGCCTCTGTGTTCTTAAGAGTTGTGATGTCATCATCACCAGTTACTTCCGGGTTTTCGGGATTTTGGAAGCCAGAAAATGCAGGTAGGAGGCTCTGGGTGGGTGGCAGGGCCCTTCTCAGCATTGGCCAACAGCAGGAGCCTCTTGGCAGCGAAAATGTGATGCTGAAAGTGCCACGTCAGGGCAGGGTTCCGGCGGTCCGGTGGTGCAAGTACCACCAGCAGTCTGCCAAAACTGGAACTGGCTCACAATCGCCGTGGAGAGCCAATCTGCAGCATGGGCTATGCAACCCTATGCATGCAGGGGCATGATCCCCGCTCCCCCCACATGGATTCACGGTTCTCCTCGACTCATGGGGAGAACTTTGAGAACTGTTGCTCTACATCTTTGCCTGGGCGTACGCCCCATTAAACTCATTGAGATTTACTTTTGAGTAGACATGCATAAGATTACGATGTAAGTAAATTAGGAATTGTGTGAAGAAATATTACTGCATTTTGTTGTTGTTCAGTCATTAAGTCGTGTTCGACCCTTCATGATCCCATGATCCATATCCCGCCAGGCTTTCCTGTCCTCCACTATCTTCTTGAGTTCGCTCATTTTCATGTTTGTTGCATCGGTAATGCTGTCTAACCATCTCATCCTTTGCCTTCCCCTTCTCCTTTTGCCTTCAATCTTTCCCAGCATCTTCTCCAGAGAGTCCTCTCTTCGCATTAGGTGGCCAAAATATTTGAGTTTCAGCCTTAGTACCTGTCCTTCCAGGGAACAGTCAGGGTTGATTTCATTTAGAATTGACTGATTTGATCTCCTAGCAGTCCAAGGGACTCTCAGGAGTCTTCTCCAGCACCACAGTTCGAAAGCATCTATTCTTCGGCGCTCAGCCTTCCTTATGGTCCAACTCTCGCAACCATACATTGCTACTGGGAACACCATCGCCCTGACTATACGAACTTTTCAAGCATCTAATGCCAGCATTTTCACACTTTGAAACAGAAATGTCAGTTTTCTTTGTAGAAGCGCTATATGGCTGTCCTGAACCTCCTTCGATCAAAAACGTTGCCTTCTGTAATGATGCACTAAGATGTACCACCTAGTTCCAGATAACGTATCTGGAGACTTCATCTGCTACAAATATGTTTTCAACCCCTGAGTACTGACCCAAGAGATATTGCAAAGCCTGAACGTACTAATAACTGAGAAGCCACGATGCGATTTTTCCGTATCTATGCTTCATAATCATTTTGTTATTGCAAATTTGGACCTAAGCTGCCTGTAATAATTCCACCTAACGCTGAAGAAGCAATCATTTAGTGGACTTGTTACCATAGGTTACTGACTGTTGTTGAATTTGTTTTCCCTCATTTATTTTCTGAAAAGCTACAAGGTTAAAAGCTGATCAAACATTTCCTTTAGCAGCCGTACGTGTGTCACAAACAGTAGTTAAATGTTCAAATTATATTTCTCTAATGTACTAATGTTGTCATCTCCAGAGATATTGAAATGGAAAGCTGTGGACCAGAGCTTATAGTAACAGTACAGTAATCCACACAGAAACAGGCTTGTTTAGGTGACATTTGCACAGGTTTTTTTTTTTGCTCAGTTATCAGGCGGGCAGAGCAATCCTGTGTAAGGATCTGGCCGGCGGCCCAGAGCCACCCACCGGATCCTGTGCACTGGCGGCCGGAAGTCTACTCAGGGAAGGGGGCACTCGTCCCCTTCCCCGAGTGTAAAGCCTGGCTAGCCCAACCGACCTCCTTGGATTTACGCCAGCAAAATTTCCACCCACCAGCTGAGGCCATCCCCCACCCTCCCCCTGGGCCGGCTGGACCAATGGCCCCCCTCCCCTGCCCGCCGAATCTCCACTTACCTCAGCCGGCGGACTCACGGCGGACGCAACCCTCTGCGCTGGCCTTCCTTGCTCTCGAGTTGTCGCAAACGTGCTTCATGGCACGTTTGCGACATCTCCCGGCGACGGGACGCACGTTCCGTCACCGGCTGAAGACTCAGGATTGCGCAGTAAGTCAGCATAGTTCATGCTAGATAAAAGGATATAGTGAATCATATTTTGGGGACCCAGATTTGGATGCTGCATTCTCTCCTTTGAGGAACAGGACTGTATTCCCCTCTAACATCTGTGCACCTCATGTGATGAGAAAAGTGTCATATTGCCCTTCTACTCCTCCCCAATAAACATGTGGGACAAGTGATTTGGAGTAATATTGGGCCATATTTATTCATCATCCAATCCAGCATATCAGCAGTGGGACCTCCCTCAAACTCTTCCCCCTTCAGTGCGGGCTTCTATTCTAGATGAGGCGAAACAATTGCCTCTTCTCTTATCAGGCATTCCTACCCTAATTCAAGCTGCAGGCTGTCCATTGATAGCCCGAGTTTATCAATGCCAACCCCAAGGGGTTGAGGAAACGGAACTGCACCACCTCCCCCAGACCAGAAATCATTTGAGGTTGGCTTTGCAATCCAAGTCCGAGGGGTTACCAACCAGTGTCGCTGGGCCAGACAGCATCTAGGGATTGGTACCCCCTCTGACCCTGCTTACTTCAGGGTGCACACCAAAAATCCCTACTCCTACTCCCTGGACCACACTATACCTGCCACATGGGAGGGCTAGCCTGGAGCGTAGCTTTTGCCCATGCCACCAAGACCCAGAAGATACCGTAGAGCCTGCCTGAGGAAAAGATTTGCCCCCAAGACAGACAAATGCATTCTGTCACTTCGATACAGAGTAGGCTGCGTGTGGTCTGTGCCACACGCAGACCACACGCAGGAGGGAAAATATCCCCTTTAAACTTCCAAAGCCCCTTGCTCCGCACCGCTCCCCACTGGATACAGCGCGTGCCTCTTCAGCGCAGCTGCACCAGCAGGGTGAGGGATAGGATAGGATTGGGCTGTAATGCATTTATTGCAGCATAAGCTTCCATGGCTACAATCCATCCGAAGCATGAAGTGGTCTCCTCAGTTGGCAGGGATAAATTGTGAATACACATACGTATGTACTCACACACACACACACACACACACACACACACACACACACACACACACACACACACACACACGGATATAGAGAAAAAGAAAAAAAATGTAAACAGGAAGGTCAGAAGCCATGAAATGCAAGAGGTACAGTCTGTGATAGTTCTGTGTAAAGCGCAAATGTGTAAAAAGTGAGCAGAGTGACTATTCACAACTGCAGTAATTGGTGATAATAAAATCTTCCTAGCCTTCCTAAGTCAATTAACACCGGTAATGTGCCAGGAGGAAGCTGCTGCTTAAAGACGTTCCCCCCCCCCCCCATCTTGCTAGGTTAGTACGTGTAGGATGTTTTTTTGCATGGGCCTTGGTTCAGAAATATGACTCCCCACTTCACCATAACAACTCACTACATACCCAATCCAGTATGCCGATTGGGTCTCCGATGCTTTAAGAGGGGAGCAGACTATTTTGTGGAGGAGATGCCTGTGTATGGCTATTCGACAGGATGGGTGGCACACACTTCCAAACTCTGGTCACTAGGCAGCAAACAATTGGGAGAAATTGTCACTTTCCTGCAGCATCTGGCTGTCCACTGTTGGAAACAGGTTACTGAGGGAGATGGATTCTTGGTCTCATCCAGCAAAGTTTTTGATATGCTCTTAAGCTAATCACCTACAGAATAAAACAAACAAAACCACACGCACCATTTCTATATTAGCAATACTTAGGGAAATTGGTTGAAGTGCTTATAGAATTACCGTAGTTCCAAAGGCCGTGAGAATTCACTATCATCTATTTTGGGGAAATCGGCATTTTATTGCCATAGTAACAAGTGGCAGCCCGGAGCCTTCTGAAGGGCTGTGATTACTCTTGTAACTTTTAATGGGCTGCGTATAAGCATCACTGTCAGCTCCAGAGTGGATGCTAGAGACTTTAGGGGTTTTTAACTCTAAATGCTAAATAGAGGGTAAAGAAAAATTGCTCTCATGTGACTGTCCCTGGTAGTACAATTACCCGGTAGTTTAAGAACAGAGGAGTGTAATTCTTTTTTAGCTAAGTTGGTTTGCTTATTTAAAAAAAAGAAAAAGGAAGCAATATATGCTTAAAGGAAGCAGGGAAATAATTATAAGGCCATTTGAAGAGACATAAGAACATAAGAAGAGCCCTGCTGGATCAGGCCAAAGTCCCATGTAGTCCAGCTTCCTGTATCACACAGTGGCCCCACCAGATGCCTCAGGGTCAGGGAGCACAAGACAACAAGATACCTGTATCCTGTTGTCACTCCCTTGTACCTGGCACAGAGAAAATCTACTCCTACAACCAGGAGGTAGCTTATCCCCATCATAGCTTGTAAGCTGTGATGGACCTTTCCTCCATAAATCTGTCCAATCCCCTTTTAAAGGTATCCAGGCCAGGTGCCATCACCATATCCTGTGGCAAGGAGTTCCACAAACCAATTACACGCTGGATAAGAATAATGTCACTGTCATTATCCCCTGAAATTCAGCACAAGCTGCCTCCTTACTCTCATAAGAACATAAGAAGAGCCCTGCTGGATCAGGCCAAAGGCCCATCTAGTCCAGCTTCCTGTATCACACAGTGGCCCCACCAGATGCCCCAGGGAGCACACAGTCAACAAGATAACCTGTTTCCTGCTGCCACTCCCCTGCACCTGGCACAAAGAAAACCTACTCCTACAACCAGGAACCACATCAATTTGCTTCCCACTCACTTTCCCCGACCAACTCATCTCACTCCATCCTCATGCAGTCCCTTTAAATAAAAAAAAGGAATTTTGGGGCACACTGGGAGTTACTGCACTTCCTGTCTTATTGAAAAGGGTAGTGCAGGAAGGGGTGAGGTGAGTGGCTGCTTTTTCCCCTTTCTGTGTTTTTGGGGGAACAGCAACAGCAGTGGCAGCATCCTGTAGAAGATCTAGTTGGGCCATCCCTGTGCATGAGCATATACTGTTTCATCAAGCCAGACCAATTGTCCTTTTTGCCTTGTATTCTGTCTGTACGAGTGGCTTATATAAATGGTTTCAATGCCTTTAAAAGGGGATTAGGCACTTTCATGGAGGACAAGGCTGTCACTGGCTACTAGTCATCATTATGGTGATATGCTGCCTAAAAGCTCAGAGGCAATGTGACTCTGAAAATCACTTATAGGGGAGCAATGGTGGACTGGGGGGGGGGCCTTCATCTTCTGCTTGAGGATTTCCCAGTGGCAACTGGTGGTTCCATAACAGAAATAGGATGCTGAACTAGGTCCTTTGGTCTGATCCTGCAGATGGACCTCTCAGTGGCTTTTGATACGATCCACCATGGTACCATTTTGAGCCACCTGGGATGGGGTTGAGTGCCTGTTCTACCTGGACAGCAGGACCCTAAAGATGTTGCTGGGGGACAACTGTTCAGCCCAGTGACTGTTAACCTACAGAGTTCTTTTCCATCTCTCTCTCCCCCAAGCTTTTAACATCAATATAAAGCTGCTGAGAGAGATTATCCAGAGACTTGGGCTGGGTTCCCATCAATATAGTTCAGGGATGTATCTAAGTAACTAGGTCGCGAGTGCGAGTGCAAGTACAAGTCATTTTTGCACGAGTGCGAGTCCGAGTGCGAGTCAGTGCCAAAAATTTTGGACAAGTACGAGTCAAGTGCGAGTCATTTTTGCACGAGTGCGAGTCGAGTATGAGTAAGGCCAGAAACCATGAGTCACAAGTCAAGAGTCGAGTCACTTTGTGGAAAATGGCTTTTTTCCCTGAAAATGGTGTGTGTGTGTGTGTGTGTGTGTGTGTGTGTGTGTGTGTGTGTGTGTGTGTGTGTGTGTACCTCTGAGGCTTTTAAAGCACCCACTTGGCTTCCCCTATGACTTGGAAAATGACTTGGAAATGGCAAGTCGTTACCCCCACGAGTGCGAGTCAAGTGCGAGTCCCGTGGGTCACGAGTGCGAGTGCGAGTCAGTGGGTCACGAGTATGAGTACGAGTACGAGTCAGGGAAAAAGTGGCTAAGTCACACTTGCGAGTCGAGTCATTTGACTCGAGTCCCCATCCCTGATATAGTTCTGTCTCTCTTTTCCATCTACTGAGACGGTGGAGGTCAGTGATGGATCCAGATTTTTTGATCCAATCTATCAATGATGACTGTGCCAAGACTTTCCAATTTCTTGCCATGCAGATCTTCATAGCAGACTGAAGACACAAACCCAGCAAATTGAATACTAACTCTACATCTTATTGTCCATTATAATCTCTTAATAATATTTTTCTTGACTCATTGGGTAAGTAATAATAATAATAATAATAATAATAATAATAATAATAATAATTAATACCACCAGTATTTATATACCACCTTTCTTGGTCATTGGATTACTCCTCTGACTGTAATTCAAGGCGGTTTACACAGTCAGTCATCTTGTCAATAATTTTGAAAATTATTTTGAAAAATAATATTTTGAAAATAACGTTTTGAATTATTTTTGAAAATTTTGAAAATGCCTGAATTTTTTGTCAGCTCCAGAACATGTTCCATTCATGTTCCAGCTCCATTACATGTGGTGTAATGTGGTACATTACAATCAACCTGTGGTGTGCCACATTTCCAGTAATGATTGCTTTTTGTACAATAAACCTTTCGTCCCCTTACAAGGACCAAGTGCAACAATTACCAACTCATTCCTAATGTATATATTCAGTTTGAGTAAATTCCAATTACATCTTATATAAACCTGAATTCCCCTGAAATTGGAATTCACACTGACTGCATACAGCAGTAACTGCAAGAATATCTTGAAGAACAATAATATCCTACTCCTTTATAAACAATTTATGCCCTCTTCGTATTTTCCTTAGAATCAACTCTTACTCTCAAGGACATGAACTTTTCCAAGATGTATCTTGTTTATTACGTTTTTTGAAATATAGACTCCCACTCTAGTTGCTGTCTCAATTCCAAATGTAGCTGAGCTTTCTAGATCCAGGAATTTTGCCAAGAGCGATTGACAGAGAACCCAACAATTTCCTGTCTCTGCTTTCTTGGGCACTTTTCTAAATCTCAGATTCTGTTTCCGTACCTAAAATTGTAACTCCTGTATTTTATCATCAAATTCTTGTCGGTATGCCTCTTCACTCATGGCATTATGATTTTGAATTTCTTCCTGGTTCATTCCTAATTCTCTCTTCCTGCTTAGTCATTGTAGTGTCAAACCTTGTTACATTTCCTGTTATTTCTATCAACTTCCATCTCTCACTGTCTGTGCCCTTTTTCAAGTGCAGCTCATAGTTGCTTTTCTTTCTGCAGAATCCTTTTCCAATTGGTTTTTGCTTTCCTGAATCCTTTTCAGTATTCTCCCTTCAGTATTTTGGAGTCCTTTAGATAAAAAAAAACCCTTATGGAACCAAATAATGGAATCATATTGGTTACTTTGTCAACCTCTTGATTGATTTGATTGATTGATTGATTTGATCCCACTTTTTCTTCCAGATGGGTCCCAAAGCAGCTTACAAAAACATATATAATATACTGTATATAAAACAATTCATAACAATTAAAACCACTAAGAACATAAAAACCATAATATTAAAACAGCAAAAAAAAACCCAGCATAAGAGAGTAAAATATACAAAAATAAAACATGTTTAGCATCTTTTATTTCCTTATTTCCTAGCCTCTGTGTTTTTATTATTATTATTATTTTATCCTCTGCCTTCTTCATATTTTTGGTAATTTGTCCTGTCAACGATTAATCCATAAATTGTTGTCAATAAATAATCAATAATTCCACTAACAACTTGATTCGTCACTTAACATCTCCTATAAAAAACAGTAATTGTTCTATTGATGTGATTAATTCCTCTAAGAATTCCTACTGGCAATCAGTGTTCAAATTCACTAATGTGTGCAAATCAACGATGTACAAGACTATCAATTAGTCTTAACAAGCAAAAAAAATACTTAACCAGTAAAAATTAATAAGTCAAATATCTTCCCATTTACTTTCATCAATTTTGATCAGCTTATGTAATCACTGCTATAACATTTGATTTACCCACAACTCTGGCTCTAACTCTAAATAATATCCAGTAAGCTAAGGGAGAGCTGAAATTCATCCATAAAAATAAACAGATTTGTTACCAAAGGATTCTAATTATGATAATTTCAACACACAAAAACCCTGGTCCTGTGATTTAGATTACTTTACTCTTTTTAAACTGTCAGGCAGCTCAATTTTATCCAGCTGCTAGGCCAAGGACAACTGCACTGGCCCAGGGCCATTGCAAAAGCTGCAGTAAGGATACCATATGGGCAGCGCAATCCACTGTAAGGATCCAGCCAGCAGCCCAAGGCCGCCCGCTGGATCCTGTGCACCGGCGGCCATGCTGCCTCCGGGCCGGAGGTGTACTCAGGGAAGGGGACACTCGTTCCCTTCCCCGAGTGTAACATTGGGCAGGCCCTATCAGCCTCCTTGGATTTAGCTGGCGGAAGTCAGAGGAGACCGTGTAACTGCCTAGCCACTCGGCGGGGGCTGGGATATGGCTGAGGCCATCTCCCGCCCCCTCCCAGGTCTGCTAGGCCAATGGCCCCCCTCCCTTGCCCGCTGAAATGCCCCCGCACCTGCCGGATCCCGGTTTACCTGGTCCGGCGGCTGCAGGGGCGCTCTGGCAATGGAGCAAGGGAGGCCAGCCTCTGCGCTGGCCTTCCTTGCTCTCAAGTCGTCGCGAACATGCTTTACAGCACATTTGCGATGTCTCCCGGCGATGGAACGCTCATTCCGTTGCCAGCTGAAGGCTCAGGATTGCACTCTGAGATGACTATATAATTAATTAAAAAAAAATAACATTTAGCAATACCCTGGGCACTCTGCTTGAACTGAAACCTGAGTCTCAACAGCAGCTGCAAGAAAACCTCAGTCCCTAGAGCATAAACACAAATTCACCACTAACTGGTACCGTAAAGGGTTAAAACTCCAACCTCTGATGAAGTGAAGGCATCCTAATAAGTTTAATTGGCCATACATTAGCCATGACCATCTGTTCAGCACTGTTTGGCTACCCTTCACAGGAACTATTGATCAACTACTGCTGGAGAAGGCATCATTATGCCATATCAGATTTATTTGGTTTAATGGAAGAGCTAATGCCTTTAAATTTAATTACAACAGTGAAAATTCCTCTGTCTAAAATCTGACACAAGGCACAGTATAACAGGAAAGCCTCACAGATTCATGCTCATATTTCACATACACATTCACACACAATCTTTCAAACTGAGTCTTATGGGTCCACAACTTGATGCTTTATGAGTTGTTACATTTTTAAATCATGAGATAGAATCACTCCTCTCAATAATAAACAACAGCAATGTTCTATGAACATTCTGTTCTTCCATTCTAATCATCAAGGAAGAATTTTCTGAATACTAGCAGAGCAGTAGGAACTAGATATAGCAGAAACCAACAAAAATACTTGTCCAGTGTTGAACACACCCGCCCTAGAGGCCCTGGGCATCTTGTACAGGCAGCCCCTGGAGGGCGGAAATGCCGAGGGCCGAATGCCAGGGACCAGCACCGGAGACCAGTGCAGCAGGCGGCCCACGCAGGATGCAGCTTGCCATGCCCAGGAGAGGCAGGGGATTGGCCCGGACATCCACTGATGAGCAGCGGTGGAAGAGGGAGGGGGTGGGCACGGCCACAACGAAGCCCAAGGGGACAAGACCTGCAAAAGGAAAGGGGGCGGAACTGGGGGAGGCTTTTGGCAGCTGGGAGGGATGGAAGCGGAGGTTGAGACAGGGGCTTAAACCCCTGAGGCTGTCCAGATATGAGGACAGTTCATCCATATGTAGGATGAGCTGAACCCCAGGAAGAAAGGAGGAGACAACTGGAGGAGGAGCACGGGTGCTGTACCCCTGCCTAGCGCTGTGGTGTTCTGAGACCTCCCGGGGTACCAGGCCCCTCAGTGGCATAGCTAGACTGGAGCGGAGGCAAGTAGTTCTGCAAGACTCCGTTACACCGGAGTCAATGGCCCCTCCCCCTTGCTGTTGGAGCCATTCTGGCGGCAATGGCAACACGCAGGACACTCCCCTGTCGCTGCCGGAATGGCTCCAGTAGCAAAGGGAAGGGGCCGCTGACTCCGGTGTAACGGAGTCTTGCAGAACTACTTGCCTCCGCTCCAGTCTAGTTTCACCTCTGAGGCCCCTGTCCCTCTGCAATGGAACAACCTGCCCAAGATAGGGCTGCCCTGCCACCCCAGGCACAGGACCCTACAGTACTTTTTCACTGAATTCACAATTATCTTATGGAATTACCATATATGATGACAGCCACTTGTCTAGTTGCTTTTGAACAGGATTACAGAAACTCATGGAAGATAGATCTATCAATGATTATCAGCCGTGGTAGCTAAAGGGAACCTCCAGAATATTCTATTCATTCGAAGAATTTCTACCCTGTCTTTCTCTGTTAGAAATGTTTTGCAAATGTTTTGAAGTCCGTCCCCTCCTTCATCAATACAGAGCAAGGGTGGGGAACCTATTTGCGGTGGAGGGCCATTTTCTCATGGGGGAAATCACGGCCGGCCGCAATTTTTGCACCCCACCACCGCAAACTCACCCCCCCATCGCTCGCCTCCCCCCATCGCTCGCCTTACCTTCAGGCTCCAGGCCGCCACCGCTCCGCCACCGCCACTGCCGGCCCCGCGCGTCATCTCGGCGCGACTCCTTCTGAAATCTGCTGTTCTGTACATGCGCAGAATGCCGCTAATGCCAAGAGAGGTCTCTTGGCATCAGCGGCGTTCTGCGCATGTACAGAACAGCAGATTTCAGAAGGAGTCGCGCCGAGATGACGCACGGGGCCTCCAGAGTCTCCGGTCTAGTCTCACGCGGGCCGGACCAGATGGACTCGAGTCCGGTCTCGCGCGGGCCAGACCGGATCGCCCCAGGGTCCGGAAACGGCCCATGGGCCCGAGGTTCCCCACCGCTGATATAGAGGATACACTTCACAGAACAAATGACAAAACAAATATAAATGCAAATCGAATGTTTCAACTAGTTGCCAACTGCCTGTATTTGCAACACTATGGATTTATAGATTGGGGCTTCTATACACCTGCTCTTTATTTTTGTTTTCTGTTTTACTACTCAATTCTCAGTCCACTGAAACGTTATCATTCATTATGGATCCAAAGAAACAGAATACAATGTACTCAAGAGGAACATTGACAAGCGATATTGTAGACTCTTACATAATGCTTTGCTGCATGACTGTGGTTTCTTAATGCTGGTTGTGGGAGAAGAATACAAAGTATACATGATTAGGATTAAGGATTAGGTTCCTGATAAATGATTGCAGATGAATGCAACTGCTGGTTTTCATAATAAAACAAAAACAAAATGAAGGCCAATGGCAGAATTGAATTAAAAACAGATCAAATCTACATTGATGGGAGCATCTTCGCCAGCTGTGCAATGCTTTCTCATGCTCAACATTGCACATTATGTTTGCTCTGCAGCTACTATGGACCACTTTTCACATGTTCTCTTCTTTTCTGTACTGCAAAGGAAACAGCAGAAATCACAGGCCACGTGAAAAGAATCTGTGCTGTGACTCCTTTTGCCTCAGTGGCAGGCCCGTGGGCAACAATTTTGTGGTGAGGAGTTTTCAAGGAACAGAGACTCTTTGGAGAACAGCCAGCGCATCAATGTTTAAATAGGTAGTCAAATAGGTAGCCAAATAGGTAGTTCATTTCAGTGAGTTATTTAATTTTACTAAATAGTAGTACAAAAAATGTATTGTGTTATAACAATTGAAAATAAGAGCCTGCTGCTTGCCACTTAACCTCTGCATTTGCTGGTCAGACCACCACCAGAGGGTGGAAACAGGTTTACATCTTACAGCGTAATCCTATCCAATTTACACCACTGGTGTAACCCAGTGGTGCAGCGAGAACGGGAGGCCCCAGAACGGAAAGGGGATTCAAATCTCCTTTGAATCCCCCTTTGGGGAGGACTTGAATCTGGGGCCTCCTGTTCTCGCTGCACCACTGGTTACAACAGTGGTGTAAGTTGGATAGGATTGTGCTGAGTTACACTGGTGATGTAAATTGGGTAGGATTGCTCTGTCAGTGTCAGTAGTGTCCAGGTACTCCTTCTGTGGGGTCCTAATGCAGGAAGAAGCTTGCAATTCCAGAAGAAGCTTAGCTTTGAGATTGGAGTGTGGCAAAAGCACTGTGGCCTCTAAGTCGTAAAACAGGGCTTCCCTTATCATGTTTGGATATGACCTATTGTGAACTTTTGCTATGCAAACCCTACTGAAATGCAGTTGCTGAAGAATGCACGCGCTTGTGCATTCAGTGGGTTCAACCCATTTGCACACGCCTTGTTCATTTCAGTGGGGTGTACATAGGAGAAGTCCTGACATTTTTCCCTCTTCATAATTGCATTTCAGACTTTCCATTGAATATATCACCTTAGGGAATCTCTCTGGAAACCAATTGCTTGTCCATTACTGCTGCTCTGGAACATGAAAAGCCATCCACGTAGCGCAAAGTGTGCCTGTTTTTGTTTGCTAAATTCTGGAGGAAATGCAGTAGTGGAAAGTGACCAAGCTGAAGACATTAAGCCTCCCTGGACACAAAATAACTACTTTTGGCACCAACGTTTCAAAATAATGACGTTCAGGATGAATTTAAGAGTTCCTCCCAAGCACGAGCATCTGCAAATGTTTAGGGAACGTTAAATGAGTTTTTGTAGGACAAATAAAATTTCTCAGGGAAGTTCTGCACACCCCAACACCTACGCAGTGGTTCCCAAACTGGGAGGCGCGGCAGCCAGGGGAGCTGTAGAATGCCACGTAATCCTCTCAGAAAACAGAACAATGTCAATTGGCAGGCATCAACATAATGTAATGAGGAGCCGCGGCCAATGGTCGCCAATGGTCAAGGGAGCTGCAGGTCGAAAAAGTTTGGGAAACACTGAGCTAAAGTGTTGAAGATTAAAAAAAAAGAGGATGGTGGTTTAGGAAAGTAGATGGTTTTTCTTGTTTGGTAGGGTCAAACTAGAGAACCTGGGTTGAAGCAGATAACCAGGAAGTGTATGTGGTTGTATAGTGAGCACCGGAGATGTAGGTATTACCTAACTGAATATTTGTTTATAGGTTACATAGAGAACATATGGGAGCTGCTTCTCATTCTGCAAAGATTTGTAACCAGCTGAGTTCTAATGGATTTGTTGTGACAATGTTAAGGGTGCATTTGCACAACCATTTTTAATATGGAAATCCTCCCCACAAGGTGAAAAGAAGCTTCTGGCTTTTTCTAGTGGTTACAGAGGCGTCGCCAGGCGCCCCCCAATGGGGGGCCGACCCCCCGACGCCCCAAACTAATTTGCATAATTAATTTGCATAATTAAGTTTCTTTTTTTGGTTTTTTTAAAAGGTTTTTAGGGGGTTGGTAGCGCTAACGGGGCTTCTAACGGTGTGTGTATGCTTTGCGCCAACTTATCTTGTTCCTAGGAGCCTCCAGTGATGATCTCCTCCAGCGACGATCTCTTCCCGGGGCGCAGATCGTTCCTCTGCTCTGCCGCCCTGGTGCAAACTCTGTAAAGCGCCCAGCAGCGCTTTACAGAGTTCACGCATGCGCAGAACTTCGATTGGAAACATTGTCGTCCTGCGCATGCATGAACTCTGTAAAGTGCTGCTGGGCGCTTTACAGAGTTCGCGCCCGGAGCAGAGGAACGATCCGCGCCCCCAGAAGAGATCGTCGCTGGAGGCTCCTAGGAACAAGATAAGTTGGCGCAAAGCATACACATACGGTTAGAAGCCCCGTTAGCGCTACAAAACCCCTAAAAACCTTTAAAAAACCCGAAAAAATTAAAATCAGAAACCGAAACTTAAGGAGGCCCGCGTCCCCCCAGAGCCTCTGCGCCCCTACGCCCTGGGGCCTTCCGCCCCATCGCCCCATATCAGCCGACGTCCCTGAGTGCTTATTTGTTTTATCAATGCATTCCCTCCTCTGATGGTGAGAAAAGAAAGACAGCTATACAGAAATACATTTTTGAAAAGTCCATAAATGCTTTGAATGTATACAGGTGTCCACCCTTAACGACGGATCGCTTAACGACAATCCGCATATACGACTGAGGTTCCCAAAGTGTAGCTACAGTAAGGTAAAGGTAAAGGTGACCCCTGACAATTAGGTCCAGTCGTGTCTGACTCTAGGGTGTGGTGCTCATCCCCATTTCAAAGCCGAAGAGCCAGCGTTGTCCAAAGACGCCTCCGTGGTCATGTGGCCGGCATGACTCTCCTTGCCGCAGCGCGTAGCATGCAGCTGGAACACGGAGCGCTGTTTACCTTCCCGTAAGCAGTACCTATTTATCTACTCGCATTAACATGCTTTGGAACTGCTAGGTTGGCAGGAGCTGGCCATGCAACGAGAGCTCACCCCGTCGCGGATTCGAACTGCCGACCTTTCGATCGACAGTACACTGTAATGTACACTGTGTTTGCCATTCATTCCCTATTACAACTCTACTGTGTTACATTGCATTACACTGTACTGTATTACTGCATTACACTGTACTGGTTTTACACGTTATACCACAATCGGCCACTAGATGGTGCTGAGGACACGCTTAATGACGGTTTCACTATATGATGGGTTTTCCAGAACATATCCCCATTGTTAAGCGGGGGACACCTGTATTTTCCCTCTTGCATTCTCCCGGGACTACATTTCTAAGAATAAACAGAAGGATCATAGGGATTTCTCACTTGGTGATGTGATTTCCCTGTTAAAAATGATTACGTTGACAACAGTTTCTTTCTCCTTTAAGCTACCTTGCTTGGTCATACTCTCACAGTTTAAACTGGTTTGCATGCTGCCACAAACTTCTTGTGCTTTTGTGCAGTTCAGGACAGCAAAGACCATACAGAGTGTTTTCTTAAAGGGCAGCCACTGCGATATGTGTGATGCCAGAGGAAAAGGTAAGAAGTATATAGAGAGCAGCACAGCACAGCATAGCACAGCTGGTGGAGGATATGGCTGATCAGCACTCAGGGATTGGGAGCTGGCCAGGAACAGCAGCAGTCTTGCTACATTTCAAGCATCACACTCCAATTTAATTAGAAAGTTCTGCTTCATCTAGTAGGCTGCGTGTTCAAGTTCATCCACAAATGCAGAGCTATCCTGCTCTAGCAGTGCCAACAGTAGCTCATATTTTAGAAGCCAAATTTTGGATTGTTTCTCACAATATTAGAATTTGGCTTCTGTATTTTTTCAGTAATGTCATCCCAGTTACATAAGGTTATTTGGCTTAGCCTGATTGATGGCCACAGACGGTGCTGTACTTAAAATTATGTGAGCCTTGTCTTTTGTAATTTGTATGATATCTGGAAAAGACATTAAAATACAGTTTTGTTTCAGAATCTAAGATATATTGATACATTTAGTCCTTGATGAAACCAAAACTGCCTCGTCTTAGCTGATAATCTAGAATGTTGGCATGATTTTCCTAATGAACTGCCAGGTTTCTTTTTTTAATCAAATTGAGAGCGTTATTTATCTTGGTGGTTCATTAACATGAGTTTGCCATTTCAAACGGAATAGCATTTTTTAGTTATTATTTTACTCTTAATATGTGAAAAATGCAATAAATCTGTTCCTGCTTATACATTCATTATACACATGCTGAATATTAGAAAACAAAACAAATGGATATTTTTTTTTCAAACCCCAGTTGCAATAAACAATGGAAACATTTTGTCTCATATAAGTAAAGATCTCCTAAACAGTTATTCTGTTTAGTATAAAAAGTTCAGAACAGTATTCCGAACTTTAGAATTCCAGTGCATTGTAAATGTTCTCAGTTTTTCTATAAATGTATTGTCCACAATGCACCTAAGACCAGGATATCCTGGTACTTGCAGTGATGAACCAAATGCTCCCCCCCTCCTTAATTGGTGTCATTGCAATCCAGGTCTGGTCCATGTAGCATCCGTCTTCTTGTGCTTGCCTACGCCCTATCCTGTCTCCATTGGGTGGAGGCATACTGGACATGCTGCGCCAGGTCTGTTTTGAAGAAGAGGCCAGGGCGACAGCGACAGTGGACCAATCCCAGAGCACCTTGTCCCCCTTACCTCTTCCTTCACTGTTGCCTCCTTTTTCCCCACCACCTGACCCTTTTTTCAAAACAGGCCAGGTGGAGCATGCTGGGAGAGTGGGGCCATCGCAGAGTTGACAAGCACACGGTCCCAGGTTCCATCTTGGGCATGTCCAAGGAGGATGGGGAAAAACTCCTGTCTGAAATACTGAAGGAATGCCACCAGTTGGTGAAGACAATACTGAGCTAGATAGACCAATGGTCTGACTCAGCCTAAGGCAGCTTCCTATTTCCTACTAGTCGGCAAAGAAGCGGGGCAAATGTACACAGTTGAAGAAGGTGATGTCTTCAGTGTCTCTCGACACATCCAGTTTTGAAATTGTGCCAAGTAAAGTGTTGCATTCAAAGGAAGTACTGTATATACAGTCAATTCTCAGTATCCACAGGGCAAACCTTTGTTGGGAAGATGTTCCACCACTTTGGTGCCACAACAGATGTGGTCCTGTCCTTCATGTCCACCCACCATACTTCTGATGGCAGCAGGACATAGAGTTAGGTGTCTCATGTTAACCTTTGCACTTGGGCAGATTCATGTGAGATAAAGCAGTCCTTAAACTATCCTAGTCCTTCCTTGACCATTTATTATTGTTGTTGTTAGCATATTTACCACCATCAATGTGCATGATGATTTAAACTTCAAAACCAGGCAAGGGAGTGGCGACAGGACACAGGTATCTTGTTGTCTTATGTGCTCCCAATGGCATCTGGTGGCCCACTGTGAGATGCAGGAAGATGGATTAGCTGGATCAGGCTCTTTTTATGTTCTTATGGCTGCAATCCTATGCACACTTCCCTGGGAGTAGGTTACATTGAATATAATGTGGCTTACTACTGAGCAGACATGCACAAGATTGCACTGTAAGATTGTCTTCCAAGGCTGCTCCAGTTACAGTGCTAAGGGAGCTTTATGGATGGTTTGTATGCCCAAAGTTGTATTTTGGGGTCTTGGTACCTGGTTGCCTCATCAACTATGTATGGGTTTCCTATTCGGCAGGCCAACATTGCTTTGACTTGGTTCATACCACATCCTTCTCCCACATCATAGTTCTCAGAACTGTGCTTTAACTGTAACATGGGTTTTAAATCATTTTGACTTGACTTTATCAGTGACTACCTAATAACTTCTGCCTGGAGAAAATAAATTCATAGTAAAATCCTACTAATCATTAATAACGATCCGTGCCCACTAAATCAATCTCATCTTACGAGACAGCCAGTCCCAGAGAAGAAAATCAGATTTTGCCAAACTAGAACACTGGTCAGCAGCAAAAGAGAAAATCCAATCTGAATCAAATCAAAAAGTTCACTGGATGTCCAATAAATCCTTTTCAATAGCATTAAGCCTTGTACAGTAGGATATCAATGGAGATAAATTCGGTTAGATATGAATAAGAACTCAGCAAGCATATCTCTGGATAACATGAAGGGACAGTCCAGTAGCTGGTCACAAATTAAAGAAGGAGACTAAGAAAAACTGATCCTATAAAAAGAGAGTTCAGGCTTAAAGAAGGCTGTTAAACCTTGAAATCCATTTTAGCAATTGTGTTCTTGGACTGACTCCAGGCTGTGCCACTTCTCCGCTTTCATTTTGCCTTTTATTCCACGCAATGGAAAGAAAAAGACAGCAATTCCACCTCCCACTGCATTTGTAGCTTCATGTTTTGTGTCCCCGCAATACCAAAATTTCAGAATTTCAGACATAAGGACCACTCCGAGATGTGGTTCATATGTAGTTCTATGAGCTGGTTTGTTGTTTATATCCCATCTTTTTTGTTCCATCATAGAACTCAGGGCAGCATATATGGGATTTCAAAGAGTTTACACATCTAGGCACTGAACAAATCAATACCGTCAGTTTATGTGCCTTTAACTGGGCTCTGGGGCCTCCTCCATTTTCATCTTATCCTTCTTCTAAGGAACTGTGGTGGTTGCGCCTACATGGTCCAACAACCATGGGGATGGAGCCATCGTTCAATGACAGAGCACTTGGCCTTGAGGTGGAAGAGCCTAGTTTCAGTCACTGGCATTTTCAGGCTGGACTGGAAAAGACTCCTGCCTGAAACCCTGGAGCGGTGCAGTGTAGACCAGGGGTTCTCAACCTGTGGTACGGGTACCCCTAGGGGTATGCGGACCTCTTGCTGGTGGTACGCCAAGCCCTGCCCCTTCTGCCCCATCAGCAGCTAATTAAGTGTTAATTAACATGGATTTTAAATTGTAATTATTTTCGGAGCCCTTCTGTCCTTCTGATTTTGGTTTTGGGCTTATTTTTGTACTTTAGAAAATGTACTTTGGTGGGGTGGGGGAAGGAGGAGCTGATTTTGGGAAGTGTCACTTGGAGGAAAAAAGAGATCCTGGCATGTGTGTGTCTCTCTCTCTCCCTCACACACACACACACACACACACACACACACACACACACAGACACACAGAAAGAGAGAGAGAGAGGAGTTAAATAAGGCTGCGTTTGCAGTTGTGGAACATAAACGTGCTGAAATCGGCACGTTTTGTGGGCCGTCCCACCCACACTGTGTCCTGGAAGACTGGAAATGAAGCCTTCTGGGAGTGCAGGGGACAGGGTGATGACACAAAACGTGTCATCGCCCCCCCCCCCCCGACCAATGCTAGCAACGCAACTGACTATCTTCTAGCATCCTCTGGCTGTAACCTCTAGCCCCATTTCGTTTCCTCTCAATAAAACCTCATTTTTCCCCTCTCAATAAAGCCTCGTTTATTCTGGCAGTATGAGTTTTCCTTGGAGAGCTTTCAGGGGAAGCAGACGTTGCCACAGCAAGCAAGTCACTTTAAACAAAAAGATAGAAACTGAAGGCAGCTAGAAGTCCTCTCTGTGCCTAGGGGATGGGGAGCACAGGGGATCTCTGTGCAGAGGCAGCTGTAGCTCCACAAACATGGGCACACTAGAAGCTCTCTCAAGCAATGCTTGTCTGGATTGGAAGAAAGGAGACCCTGTCTTCAGGAGACCTACTTGGGTTGGGGTTCTGTACATGTGCTGCCTCATGTGGTATATGTATGGAAAACTGTATATGTATACAGTACTCCCCCCATATCTGCTGGCGATATGTTCCAGGCCCCTCCGTGGATACTTGAAACCGTGGATAAGAGCTAACACCCCCTCCATGGTTTCCTGAGGGCCCCCCACCCTGCCTCCCCTGCGGGTAGGCGTGCGCACCCCCCAGCTCTTATTTTTCTTTCAGCAAGCTTTGTTTCTTCCTTAAAACAAACAGAGAAGCAGCCTCCATTGCAGGCAAGTAGAATGAGACTAAGTCCTAGACAGGCTCTGCAAGGTTTCTGTAAACCTTAACCTGTTAACCTGTCTAGGACTTAGTCTACTTGCCTGCAATATGCAGCCAGAGGCTGCTTTTCCTGTTTGTTCAAGGAAGAAACGAAGCTTACTGGGAAAAAAGTAAAAGCCTGGAGGGGTCCCCGCGATCTGTGGATAACTGAAACCGTGGATAGCGGATCAGTGGATATGGGGGCCCACTTGTATATGTATGGAAAACTGCCCTGTTTAAAATGTCCTATGAAGTACTTATGGTACCAAATAAGAGCCCTGTCTCCAGTATTGCTGTCAATATTAGCAATTGCATGGGCTTCATAGGTTGGGATGGACTTTTACTTGACTTTAGTCCTCCTTGCAGGCTTTAACCATTGTTTTCCTAAGCCATACAGCTGTTTTTAAGCACTGTATGTCTTACTTTCTGTTGTCGAACCATTGACAATCCTTTTGCAATCAAGGCAGTGATATTAAGTCGAGACTTGACTTTCTCTTTGCAGTGATTCAGTGTATTGTCGTTACACTTGAGCATGATAGAGGTCAGAACATTCACGCCTACATGTCTGTGGAGATAATCATCAGGGCATATTTTACATGTGAATTTCTCCTTAGTGGCATCCCCAGGCTGAAAACCAGACTGCTTAGTTACAGCCACTCTGTTTGATATATTTCCTACTTGTGCCATTTTTTAACCTTTGTTAAACCCTTTGATATAATATACAGAAGCCTGACACCAGACTAGAGCTAAAAATGAAGTGCCCAAGCTGTATGTCCCTGTTCATTACGAATAGTGTTGCGGTATAATTCTGGCTATTACTCCAGGAGTTGTGACTACAGATTAACAGATATAACTGCCCGTCTATAGTTCTCAGTTTAAATTGCGACATGTATGTTTTGGCTAATTGCATAGCTAAGTTGCAATACTGTCTGTTTTATATGAAATCTAAATGTAGCTTACCTTCTTCTCCAAACTCAGAGCATCATTCCAAGCTAACTGGGAGGTGAGATGTCACTCCCCAACCCCTTGGACATAGACCTCCACTATTGGGAGCAGGTAGCAGGGAGTGAGTTCGCCCCATTTGCCCAACACATTGTGTTGTTGTACGTAAACTTAATGAATCACTGTGATAAACCACAGTGCAGCTGTGGCTCAGTGGTAGAGCACGTGGTTTGCATGCAGAAGATCTCAGAACAATCTCTGACCTGTGCTAGGAAAGTCCCTGACTTAAACCCTGGAGAGCCTCTTATACAGCACAATCCTATCCAACTTACACCACCAGTGTAACCAGCGGTGCAGCGAGAACGGGAGGCCCCAGAAGGGAAAGGGGATTCAAATCCCCTCCAAAGGGGGATTCAAAGTGGATGTAAATCTCCCCTCCCCTCCAAAGCCTCCCGCCCTGCCCTCCCCTGCTGGTTAAACCGGTGGTGTAAGTTGGATAGGATTGCGCTGTCAATCAGTGTAGATAGTAGCCTAGCGAAGGTATATAGGTAAGTAAACTGGAGTAGAAAGCTGGCCTGATTCGGTATATATGTTCAACCAATGTAGATCCTTTATCAAATGTAATTAGTGGGCTGAAAGGAGGAAGTACAAAAGGTAGGAGAAAGAAATGACTGAGGCTTCCAAGATCCGTCCAAAGATGGGAAATGCATTATGGGAATAGAAAAGAGCATGGGTTGGACAACTTGTTGATGTGCTATCAAAATGCAAATCTGTGCTGGCAGGGGGCAGGAACATGCTGTGATAATGTGTTTGACAAAGCTCAGTTCCATTAATATAAAATCCAACAGAAATGTTCCTGTGATTTCCCCTCCGGGCACCACTTTCTCGTAATGTCAATCTGCAGTTGACAAGAGGGCATCGCCAGGCGATGATATTATAGGGAAGGATCATAATTGGTGGCTGAATTGGAGGGCTTAAACTAGAAAGAACCATGTTGTCTACTTGAAAACACTCTAAATTTACGCCTTTTCTTAGCACACGGAATACTTGTCACCTGCCCAATACTATCCCAAACGTAAATGGCTGTGCTTCTGCAGCATTCTGTCCACATGTGGCAGAAACAAAATGGCTGTACTCATGCTTGCCATTTTTTCCCCATCCAAAAATCTGTGTCACATCAAGACATAAAATATTGTTTATATTGTCAGAGGGTACATGTGGCATCATCCTTCTGGGTCAGAATGCAAAAATGCCTTTGTGTGATAGGGGCAGTGGCAGCCAGTGTGTTGGGGCAGATGACACAAAGTTGCTGTTACTGAAGGGGAGAGGGGACCACAGTCTTACTAGTGGCTATTGTTTGGTGGTGACAACTCAGGAAACACCAATTGGGTTCACTATTGGTAAATGGCCAGCAATACCTCATGTGGGCCTAAGCAGATGAAGTCATCAGCTGTGCTGCCAGCAGTATATCTGCCCCACTAGCCACCACTACCTCCCCCACAACACACACACACACACATTCTGAAGTGGTAATACCCATGGCAACTGTACAATGTTACAACATGCTGTTTCTGAGGATCTGACGCATTCCTTCTCTCTCTCTCTCTCTCTCTCTCTCTCTCTCTCTCTCTCTCTCTCTCTCTCTCTCTCTCTCTCTCTGTAAAAGACCTGAGGACAGATTGCAAACTTGAGTGTGGCCATTTGGTTTTCTATTGTGCATGTCACAGTGGAGGTGTAAATATTTGTTACACGCAAAGCAGTGCACTGGGCCCTTCCTACACAACCACTCACAGGAATGAAAATGTAAATTAGCGATAAAATAAACTTATATTTATTGGTACCTCCAACAAAATCAGTGTTTTGACATTTTTTAAAAAACATGCTGTACAGCAAAGATTAATCAATACAAACGTCTGGGCAATATAACATGAGCCTTGAACTTGAAAAACAAAAAAAAATTAGTCATAAAACCGGTACTTGGTCAATCATACTGACGGAGATGGCACCGGCGCACAGAAATTTTTCTCCTTCTGTCGAGTTGGCGGGATATTTGAATGTCGAGGTGGGTGATCGTAAAAATAGTGTTAAATTCAGGTCTGTGCATAGATTAGCATGGGGGCCCCTATATTCGTGGGGGCCCCGGGCAACTGCCCAGCATGCCCATGTGGCACTGTGCATTGGAACCCCATGTATGCTGCCTTGAGTTCCATAACTGTAGGATGTAATTTAAAAAAAGCAGCAGTGACCATTTTCAGAATGAGAGGAACCAGGGTTCAAGATCAGCGGGATACTGTGTTCCAGGACCATATGTGCCAATTGTGCCTGTTTACCAAAGACAGCCCCTGTTTTCTGGTACCTGTCCCTGGTGGATCACTGTCCCTGTTTCCGCCCTAATTTTGCCTCTTGGGGATGCGTTGCTTAAAAATTAAATAATGTGTGTTGCTGGTGTCATTATTATTCAAGGTTCAGTGCCCTCCTCAGGGTTTCTAGAAGTTACGGTACATCTCGGAGTGAAGAATAGATGCACCTTACTGTATCTCTGGCACACTTCCATGTGCACCAGGGTAACATGGCAGTGACCAAACTGCTAAATCACAGCCTGCAGTTGTGGAGGTATGTTTGCAAGACATGCTGTCACATGTTGTAAGGCCACTGTGTTTTCTAGTGCATCCTTAACACAAGGAGGAAACATGATTCTGGCTTTGAAATCAGAGGACGACAGGCGATTGCACAGTGAATGAATATGGTGAAGTGATTAGAGTTTTGGACTCATGAGATCCTCATTCAAATCCCTATTCAGCAATAAAACAAACTGGATGACCTTGGGCCAGTTCTCTCCCCCCCCCCTTCTCTCAAGTTCACAAGGTTGTTGTGATAATAAAATGACGATGGGGATCCATGTCAGCTGCCCTGAGCTTTTGGAGGAAGGGCAGGATAAAACAGTGTAGATAAGGTACAAAAATCAGGCTAGATGCAGGCTATTGAAGTGGGGGGGGGAGCACAAGATGCTCATTTTGAGAATTGGGTCATTATAATTATGCCCTTATTTTTGTCTCTACAATGTTGGTGGGTATGCAAGACCCAACAGCCCTCTCTGCCTCCTAATTGTAAGATATGGAAACTGGTGGTGTGTATAGACTGGAGAGATAAAGGCACTCTGTACTTGTGCAAATGCAAAATTTCTCACATCTTCAGTCAGCCAACGAATGGATGTAATGTAGGGTGCTGGTTGCACAGCCTGACTTCAGCAAAGGTTCTACTGAAACTTTTTTTGTTTCTCATTGATATCACTGAGTGATGATTGTGATTCACAATTAGTGAATGATACATTAGTGATTCACATAGATCTTGGGGGGGGGTGTTATTCTTCTTCTAGACCAGTGGTTCCCAAACTGTGAGGCGCGGCTCCCAGGGGAGCCGTGGAAGCCAGCCAGGGGAGCCGCAGAAGGATGGCTTCAGGTTCCCTGTGGAGGGAAGAAGGGGGTGCCCCAGTCAACATACCCCACTTCTGATTGGACCTATAGAAGGGGAAGAAATGACCTTCACAGAAGTTATTCACAAAGAGGTGAAATTGGGGAGAAAGCTTCACCTGGTGGTTTTCTACCTGTCACATAACATAATGTAATGGGGAGCCGCGGCCAATAGTCTCCAATGGTTAAGGGAGCCGCAGGTCAAAAAAGTTTGGGAAACACTGTTCTAGACAGACACCATTTTGTATGATTATAGATATAGATAGTAGAGGGAGTTGTGAGAAACCCAATAAGGGAATACCTGTGTTGGATTTTTGCTAGCAGATCTGGAGGAGGCACTTGAGAAGGTTGCCTCCCCCAATTCTGCACATCTGTCCACATCTGTCCATTAAACAGAGAGCACCCAGAAGAAAGAGTGTGCTGCAAGCCATGGTCCTTCACTGCTGACGCACTCTGTTTATGCTGATGGGTGAAGAGAATTGGGTGAAGAAATGAAGAATTGGATCAAGGGATTGGGTCCCTTTGAGCATTCTTCAGAACCTCGACCCAACCCTCCATCCTCGAGGGTTTTTGACCATTGAGTAGATCGAGGGCCCAAATCATTTTTATGCCAAGCAGCCTCCTGCTTGCCCATCACAGAATACAGATACACATGCATTTATGCTCATGTATACATGCACATTTTGATTGCACATTTCTAAATGTAGATACCTGGCTTGAGCCTTTGAGGATACAGGAAGGTTAAAAATATGTATAAATAAATGAATACAGAACCGTTCTAAACCAAATGGGTGCACAACACCCTCCAAATAAACACAGTTGCTGGGAATAGCCAAATTTTGACACTTATTTGATTACATGACACCTTGAAAGTATAGGTTTCACAAGCAGAGCTGCAAATTTATTTATAGTAATAAAGCTGTTTTGCCCTCTGTTATTAGCATTCAGGAAAGGCGGGCCAATTGCCTGAGCTTTGGAAATATGTTTATTATAGTACCCAAGCAGAGGCCTGGAGTCTCTGAACTGTGAAATAAGATTTCAGTAACTAAGGAAAGAAGCACTGGCTCTTACCAAATTGTCTCCCGTGCAACCGTAAATAGCTGTTTCTCATAGCTTTTGCTTATTTTCGTACTTCAGAGTCGGATAGATAAATAGACGAAAAAAGAGGAGGCTTGCTGGCGTAATAAAGAAAATGTAATCATGAGAGTAGGCTGCAGCCCACACCGACAGCGTGTTATGAGTGAATGACTCTATATGTATCTTGTACATTCAACTTCTGCATAGCGGTGTAGAAAATTTGTGCCGGGCTCCACTGTGGTGCAACTTGAATGGAGACGAAGCTTACTAACGTTTTACTCATCCTTCAGACCTGTGTCATTAGCAGTAGGTTAGACTAAGCAGAAATAAGCCGTTGAACATGTGCATCTCTCTTCCAATAAAAGTTTCACCTGCTGACTTCTGCAGGTGAAATTGTTATTAATAAAGACAAGTTATAACAACCAGCCAGGCTGGGGGGGGGGTGTTAGTTGGCAACCCTAATGGTGTCACCTATATACCAAGGAAATATCACCTATAGTATACTATCACCTATACACCAAGTAACAGCGCAATCCTATCTACATAACCACCGGCGAAGCGATGGTCATAAACATGCCATAAAGCACGCAATGCCGGTGGAGAGGCCGGTGCCACTTGCTCTGCCCGGGGCTGCAGCCACCACCAACAGACACACGTAGGTCCTGCGCTAGGTGGGTGGGGGGCGTGGGGCGGGCAGCCCAGATCCGGATATGCACCCGCCAGGTAAGGTGAATGGAGGGTCATGGGGAGGACAGGGTATTTGGGCGGGGAGGGATTGGTCAGCAGGGCCCATGAAGGGGGAGGGATTGTCGGAGGCCTCCTCCACCATATCTTACCCTCCTTCCTGGGTCTGACCGCCATTACATTGGGCTCTCAAATGCGCACCAGCAAAATAGCTGGCGTACATTTGAGTAGACCCATTGGGGCGGCTGGGGCTCTACTTGGGGTAATGAGATGAATGTCCCCTTCCCCCGAGGAGAGCCCCAGCCATGCCACCGCTGCATCCTATCTGGATAGGATGCAGCGTGGGCTCTATACTGGTGTTGCAGCCTGGCTAGACAGGATTGCACTGTTAGTTAGTCTAAAGTCATATTTAAACAACAGTTTGGGCCTAGAAATTAAATCACTGTAGGGCAGTGTTTCCCAAACTTTTTTGACCCATGGCTCCCTTGACCATTGGCGACCCTTGACTGCGGCTCCCCATTACAATATGTTGATGCCTGCCAATTGGCATTGCACCATATTCCAAGAGGATTCTGTGGCACTCCGCGGCTCCCCTGGCTGGTATCCGCGGCTCCCCTGGGAGCCACGCCTCCCAGTTTGGGAACCACTGCTGTAGGGTAAGGGTTTTTAACAACCAATGTATGCTTCTTTATTTTTTACCCCTGAAACTCAGCATTCTTTAAAAAAACCCACACACACTATTATTTTAATATGCCTTTGAACCAACCATCAAGTTCAACGCGAACATGAACAACCTAAGAACATGTCTCAGTTCATAAATACCTTAAAACGAAAAGGTCAACATTTTGAAAAATATGAGAAGAAAAACAAAAGGGAAAAAAGCATATTGAATCAACGCAGCATTGTCTTGAATCCGTGATTGACGTAAATTTCTTTGACAGGCAATTTTTGTTGGAAAAGTAGGATAAATCTATGAGAAACAAGAGAATGTAAAATTGACAGTTGTGAACACTATCATTGTATCACCGCTGCTTTCCTTGGGGAAACTGCCCCCTTCAAAATCAAAATGATTGGCAAGACCTATTAGATTAAGCAGAGTAGCCCCTTTCAGACAATCAGTGACCTCTACATGCTTCGCTGACAGTCTGCACCAAACTTGCACATATACAGATGTCTCTGTACTGTCAGGAACCCTGAGTTTTATTTGTTGCATATGCATAGCTTCTACACTGACCTTCAACAGAAAGCGTGGAGGTCAGGAAAAAAGCCATCCATCTCTCCCCACCTTCAGTCACTCACAGAGCATCTGAAAGGGGTTATTATCACTTGTAAAACCAGCAATGCCGTCATGTCCAGGGAGGATTCAAACTTCCTGGATGCCACGTGCAAAATAACAACTACAGATATTTATACCTGTTTCAGAAGTTGCAAGTCAGAGGTGCACATGAACAACCCTGAACACAAATCTTGAGCAATTTGTTGCCAGACATTTCAATCTGGATGGCTGCAAATTTTCGAAGACCTTACTTAGTCATTTTGCCTTTGAAGGACACAGTTTCCCTAAGATAAGTTAAAGTGATACAATGATAGTATTCACAACTATACCTTTTTCAGATTGAAAAGCCGTCTGATTTTAAGACACTAGAATCAAGAAAAAGTGGACCTGCAGGCCAAATACTATACCACAGTGTTGCACAAACTTTTTCGACCTGCGGCTCCCTTGACTGTTGGCAACCGTTGGCCGTGACTCCCCATTACATTATGTTGATACCTGCCAATGGGCATTGCGCTTTCTGAGAGTATTCCGTGGCACTCTGTGGCTCCCTGGCCCTGGGAGCCACACTTCCTACTTTGGGAACCACTGACATAGCACTTCATGACATTATGCTGAAGGGTAATAAATCAACATTTACCTATACTTTTAGTTGTTTCTTTTTTCAAACTTTCTTGCACTTCTATACCGCTGATGCGACTTTCCCGAGAATTTTTCCGCAGAACTGCTACCTTGGCAGCAAATTGCCTGTTTTTGTTGGTTTGTTATTTTGAAATCTAATAGCTCTGTGTTATTGATGAAGGTGGTAGCCAACGAATGTGACAAAATCATCTTATGCTGGTGTCTGTTTTGTCAGTCACTTATTTGCATATATTAACAGTTGGCGCCTGAGCCAGTCACCCTTGAATCACGTCTCCCCCACAGCTCCCATGTGTGCAACTCTGTGTGTAGGTGTTTTCTGCTGCTAAGCACCTTTTCCTCTGACAACAGCCTTTCCGTGAGAAGTGGCTGTGTTGGGAGACGGACTGCACTGGGCTCTTTCTGTTTAACAGATTGTGTAGTCCAGACACCATTGCTTGTGCAAATGTAGTGAAAGGTAACCAAGTGAGCAGCTCCCAGATTTTCTCAACCCACAGTTTAAAAGGCAACATTTGCAGTTTTTAATAACAATGAACCAGAAGTCATGGTTTATTCCTCTAAAGCCTGACCCACACCGCACGAGTTCCGGCACGTCCCAGACGCGTGTGGAGCTGTGTGGTCACCATTTTGAGAGAGTGCAGCTGAACGAGGGAGAGCTGCATTCTCCCGAATTCCGGCACGAGCAGAATAGTTTGTTGCCCATGTTTTGAGGAGGTGGGGATGTGGAGCTAGGAGGTGGGATGCAGAGCTAGTTTGGTAACCAATGGGATGAGAGGGGGTTTCAGCAAATTGGAGCGCCAAACATAATTGACTTATGTTTGAGCCAATCGGCGATTAGAAGGTGGGACAACAGGAGGGACTATATGCGAGAAGACAGTTGTATAGACGAGGTCAGCGCTTGGAGGCGAGCGTCCAGGCACCTATGCTCGCTTGCCTCTGCGCTGGATCTCATGCAGTGTGGGTTGGCCTTTAGGCAGTGGTTCCCAAACTGGGAGGCGCGGCTCCCAGGGGAGCCACGGAAACCAGCCAGGGAAGCCGCGGAGTGCCACGGGATCCTCTCGGAAAATAGTGCAATGCTAATTGGCAGGCATCAACATAATGTAGTGGAGAGCCACAGGTCAAAAAAGTTTGGGAAACAACACCCTAAGGAATTAATGTGAACAGTAGTTTCCCCCATCCCACCCCCAACATTGCCAAATTTTATGCTGACGCCTAACCCAGAGTTAGTACCAACTATGGAGGTCACAAAAAACAACATGCCTATGACACAAAATGAATGTAATATTAAGCAAGCAATCGTCACTAATAAAAGTATCACTTAGGGGAAGGGCTAAAGTCATGCAATCATCCAGGTTTTGAGTGAGCAGGTTTATTGCGTATTGTTTTGCAGGGTTCCTACTTACACAAAAAATGGGAATCCTTTGGGAATTTTGTCACTTTGAGAGAATCCAAGAAATTACATTTGCTAGGATAGCCAGAGACATTTATTTTGTAGATTGTACATATATAGAAGCCTGGTGGTAAAGGCAACTTCAAGGGCATCACTAGAGGGGGAGGGGCAGACCGCCCTGGGTGTCACTCCGAGAGAGGTGACGCCAAAATGACTTTCTATTCTATTAGTTATTGGCGGTGCAAAAACTTGGGTTTCCCAGAAGGCCTCCACAGGGTGTGGTCTGGTATGGGTGGAGGTCCATGGGGGTGACACCATGAGATCCTTCCCTGGGTGTCATCAACCCTAGTGACACCCCTGGGCAACTTGATATATGACATTTTTCCTGTATGGTGATTATCGCCATGCCATTGAGTGTTGTGCACCTGTGTACTGTCATGTTTGAAGATGGCTTGAGAGATCACTTGGTTGTGATGATGTGATTGCATGGAAAGAATTTGCATGGAGTGGGTTCCAAATATCTGTGTTCACTGCAAAATAGGAACATGTGCTGCCTTTTGACATGACTTTGTACACTTAAAAAAACACAGACAGTATAGGTTTGCTCATAGTGTCAGGCATGGAGTTTAAAACCAGCAGTTTCCAAGGATCCAGAGAACATAAGAAGAGCCCTGCTGGATCAGGCCAAAGGCCCATCTAGTCCAGCTTGTATTAAGGGTAGTGACAAAAGCCAGTATCCAAAGCAGCTGTCTCCCACACCCTTCCAAAAGCCATGTCCCAAGGTCCAGGAACTCTCCAGAGCACTAGTCCATGAGGAGAGTCGCGATGCAACCAAAAGGACCTCTCCGTCCTCACTACCTGGGGGCTACAGCGTTTGGGGCTTTTCAGTCTAGAAAAAGGCGCCTGAGGGGGGACATGATTGAGACGTATACAATTATGCATGGGATGGAGAGAATGGATAGAAGGAAATTCTTTTCCCTCTTGCACAACGCCAGAACCAGGGGACATGCACTAAAATTGAGTGGAGGGAGAGTTAGAACGGACAAAAGAAAATATTTCTCTACTCAGCGTGTAATTCATCTGTGGAACTCCATGCCACAGGATGTGGTGATGGCACCTGGCTTAGATGCCTTTTAAAGGGGGTTGGATAGATTCATGGAGGAAAAGACCATCACAGTTTACAAGCCATAAGCAACCTCCTGGCTTTGGAAGTAGGTTTTCTCTGTGCCAGGTGCAGGGGAGTGACAACAGGAAACAGGTTATCTTGTTGTCTTATGTGCTCCCTGAGACATCTGGTAGGGCCACTGTGAGATACAGGAAGCTGGACTAGATGGGCCTTTGGCCTGATCCAGCAGGGCTCTTCTTATGTTCTCTGGATCCTGGACACAAAGTGCAATTAACGAAACTAAATTCAGCAAATCTGGGATCAGGGGATGCTGCCACTGGGACCTTAGTCCAGAACAGAAATGAGCAGGACTATTAATAATAGCTTTCCCCAAAACGTGTTTTGCCTGTGCTGAATGCCAAATCAGAGACTTTGATATCAATTTATTTTTCCTGTGAGGGTTCATTGTGGCCTAGATTTCTATGATTTTGCATAAGGCATTTTCTTTGCCCATCCCACTCCCAAATCATAATACCCGCCAATGTTTTAAGCAGCGATTTCTTAGGGTTTTTTTTTTAAAGAGGCAGTAGCAATGTATGGTTGTGAGAGCTGGACCATAAGGAAGGCTGAACGCCGAAGAATAGATGCTTTCAAACTGTGGTGCTGAAGAAGACTCTTGAGAGTCCCTTGGACTGCTAGGAGATCAAATCAGTCAATCCTAAATGAAATCAACCCTGACTGTTCCCTGGAAGGACAGGTACTGAGGCTGAAGCTCAAATATTTTGGCCACCTAATGCAAAGAGAGGACTCTCTGGAGAAGACTCTGATGCTGGGAAAGATTGAAGGCAAAAGGGGAAGGGGAAGGCAAAGGATGAGATGGTTAGACAGCATCACCGATGCAACGAACATGACAATGAGCGAACTCAGGAAGATAGTGGAGGACAGGAAGGCCTGGAGGGATATGGTTCATGGGATCACGAAGGGTCGGACACGACTTAACGACTGAACAACAACAAAAATGACTACCTCTGCTCCTTATGTAGCTGTCCTGTATTGCTGTTTATTGTTGGCAATCAGCTTGGTCAGGGGAGGACGGAACATAATGGGGCAGAAGAGGAGAGGGTGGGGAGCATGATGGAGGCGGGAGGGGATGCGGCATGGGCAACTTGTGCCAGATGCTGCTATCTCCTCCAATAGCAGCTGACATGCCCCCTGCATTGGCCGGGGAGATAGACTAGGATTGGGCTGTATGTCTCCCTCCACACACTGCACTCAAAGGTACAAGGACTACTGCAGTTAACATGCCACTTGAAAAATGGGCCCAAATAAATGAAATCATAGATATCCTCTGATAAGGGCAACCAGCTAACAACCCATTCCTATGCTGGTAATTTCTTGTGATATTTGTTGCATTTGCATAGTTAAAAGACCATCACTTGGTGATCCACTGGCAGTACATGATAAAAACTTCCATCAAGGATATTATGTAATACCGGTAATTGTGATCATGTCAGTGAGCCTTAGAACACCAAGGAACAAAATAATTACTTAAGATACCCAAAGTGCAACATTTGTTGTATACCATTTCACATGTGAAGTTTTTAAAGAGCCAAGTATTTCCATAAGGAGAGCAGGATGAAATAATAATGACTAGTCATTTTAGTCTTCATTTTAGGAAGATGGTGCTTGGGAGATCCAGTTTGGAGGTTGTACGTACTGCTGCCTTTGTGTATATGATCCCTGTTTTTTTCCCTAAGGGACTTATGGAGCAATCCTCCGTAAACTTAGACCTGCGAAACGCGAGCTCTGCAGGCGCCTGGTGACATAAATGCACCGTAAAGTGCATTTTCAGCACCCGGGGGGTAAGGGCCACCAGCGAGACTCCTCCTCCAGACTTACACCTCATCCAGACCGACCCTGCAGCCGCCGGAGCAGGTTAATGTGTCAGGACTTGTTTGTTTTTAAATAGATTTGGTTACTTTTTTTTTTGTTTTGCTACTTTTGATCCAGCTATGTTTTGTTAAATTTCTGTTTTTTCTCATCTGCCTTTTGTAGGTAACGTTTTGGTAATGTTTTATCTTTTTTTGTGTTATTGTAGTGGGTTAAACCGCTGAACCATGAGCTGTCGATCTAAAAGTCGGCAGTTCGAATCCGTGACAGGGTGAGCTCTCATTGCTTGGCCAGCTTCTGCCAACCTAGCAGTTCCAAAGCATGTTAATGCGAGTAGATAAATAGGTACCGCTTGCGGGAAGGTAAACAGTGCTCCGTGTTCCAGCCACATGCTACGCGCTGCGGCAAGGAGATTCATGCCGGCCACATGAGCATGGAGGCGTCTTCGGACAACGCTGGCTCTTCGGCTTTGAAATGGGGATGAGCACCACACCCTAGAGTCGGACACGACTGGACTTAATTGTCAGGGGTCACCTTTACCTTTACCTTAATCTTTGAATAAGTAATAATAGATAAACATTTTTATCTAGAATAATGTTCTAAACATTTTTAGCATCTTCGTCTTTGTTTTTATGACTACAATCCCGGTGAAGATGATCCGATCTTGGTACATTGTAGCTGGTCATAACCGTTTTCGATCTATTTTAATAATAGATAGATAACTTAAATTTCTCCCCGTTCCCAATTTAATTGACTGGGGAATCATTGTGATTTATGTCTTTGCTCCATTAAGAGTACACCCATAAGGCACTCATAATGCAGAACCAATTTAATTCAGTTTCTCCTTGACCTAGTAAATCTTGATTGTCAAGATCTGACTGTGAAGTGTGCATACACACTGTGAAAAGTAAAATGGATGATTCTTTGTTAAGGAGTAGTTAAGGAATTGAGTTGATACTGAGTTATACAGTTGTTGACAACAGCCTGAATGCCATCGTTTTTATTTTTTATTGGCTGCTTTGTTTCAGTGACATGTCAGTAAAATATAGTATATCACGGACACAGATATCAGTCTATTAGCGGCCTACGTTAAATACAGTATAATATGATCTGATCCTATCAAGCCAGCAAGTCATTCCTGAATGCCAGAGGCACTAAGCAGCATTCACAGCCAGTTTTTAATCTTTCTTTCTTTTTCTTCTTATGTTTTTCTCACTTTTCCTCCAAAGAGTTCAAGGCAGCATCCATGCCCTACCTTCACAACGACCCTGTGAGGTGGGTTAGACTAAGAGACAATGACTGGCCCCAGATTGGAGAAGCACGTGGAGGTTTCTTTTGGTGTTTGCCAGAGAACTCAGTCCTTGCCCAGGGAATCAGGGGCCTGGGTTGTTTTCTGTTGCTATTGGAAGTACCCCTGGAGGGCATTTTGATAAAAATGCAGGTGTCAATCTATATATAAATAAAGAAGTTGTGAGCCACCTTGAATGCCTCCCTTGTGGGGGGAGGGGGGACAGATAAAATAAATTATGGTACTTAGTTCTAAGTATGCATGCATAGGATTGCATTGTAATGCTGTGACCAGCCTCAGACATTTGAATAAGACAGGTGCCCTGCTTCAGCAAGTTTGCCATTGGTTCTAATGGGCAAGCATAGGCCTTTTTACAAAAGGATCACTTCTCAAGTCACTTTGGAAGACCTTGAATGTTCCTGTAAGCACAACAAGGCATGCTGAGGTCCTGGAAACAGCTGTGGTGTTTTTGGGCCTTTTCTGAGAAATGTAGATGGATCTTTATTAAGCGATAGTAGCTTTGTGACAGTAGCTTGAATATTATGCTAGACCAGGGGTTCTCAACAGGGGTTCTAGTACCATCAGTGGTACTTCGGCCGACTGCTGGTGGTACTCAGACTGCCGGACCACCGGAACCTCGCTCCAATGCGGCGCTTTCGGTGGTGCGTTTTCGCTCCTGAGAGGCTCCTGCTTCTGGCCGAGCCTCTCAGGAATGCTGAGGCTCCCACCTACCCAGAGCCTCCTACCTGCTTTTTCTGACCTCCCAAAACCTGAAAACCCGGAAGTAACTGGCGATGATGATGTCATTGCCAGTCACTTCAGGTGGTATTCAACAGGAGAGCGGCACCGGAAGTGGTACTCGGCCAGGAAGGGGTTGAGAACCCCTGTGTGCTAGACCATGTTTCTAGAGTATTAGTTCAAGGTGGAGATGTACGATAGTCCGTGAGTTGCTATTAAAAAGTGCATTTCTGCCTTACTCTCTGCTTTCCTTCAAAGGCAAAAATCTTAATGCCACTAATTGAAACTGATTACAGTAGTACAGTACTGCACTTTGAAACCATGAGGGCAGAGACCCTGTGGTTCATGAAGCTGAGCTAAAAAGGGATGCTTTGTGGTCTGTCTCTGGCCTGAAAATGCTGCTTTTGCATTAATGTTACCATATGCGTTATTAGCCTCTTTTCTAGAGCATGTTCTTGGAAAATGTCTGTAAAATAAAAGGTGCTTCTCTGAGGAAAGCAAGAGGACAGCTTTCAAGCAAAATAGCATCCTTCGTTTCCAAATATAGCCTGGAGGTTATCTTGAGCAATGCAGTTAACCTCAATTAACAGCTGAAAACAACAAGGCATTTTTGAATTACCAAAGCAAGGAAATAATCCTCATGACCGTAGGATTTTGCATATCCTTCTCTGAAACTGAAATACAGAGAAGAGAGGTTGCAGCAAGAGTCTTTTCATTGCAGTGATGTCTTTTAAGTGATGCATCTTTTGGGGTGGGGTGGGGTGGGGTGGGGAGGCCAATGATGGGACAAGGGTTCTGCTTCTGCACAACCAGGACCTAATTCTGGAAGGCTCTGAATACATGCAACGTTTATTGAAGGCAGAATCGGTCCCTTCACATATCCTGACACTGGGGTGAGGAGAGCAGCTGGAAACGAATTCGTGCATGCAGAATGCAGGCTGGAAATACAGCCCTACACACCTACAGATGCACTTGTGCAAGGAGACCGTTACTTGAGCAGCTGGTACAGCTTGCAGGTACAGCAGTGCCTTGATGGATAGATAGTATAGTCTAATCCATTCAGGGAACTATAACCTAAGTGCTCAATGTCTAGTCAGATTGGGAATTGAAGCCGTAATGGTTGCTGCGACTGTAACTTTCCAGACTGCACTGCAGCAAGTAAGCGTTGGCTGTATGGAGCGATTTGTCTCCGGAGAAGGATAAAGTATAGTCTGGTGTTTACAGCCACCCCAAGCCAACTTATAACAGTGTTTTATGGAGAGCTGTCATCACAGATAGCACTACTGTACACAAAGCGCTTCTGGTTATGTTATTTTATTTTTCCTGTCGCTGGAAGGGATTACACTGAGCGCTTCAGGATTTGCAAAGTCCGGAACGAGAGGGGAAGAGGTGAACCGATCAATAATTAAGATACAATATGCTGAAAGCACCTGACAATGACAGGCTAATGATCAGTGCAACACTGTAGTATTGATAGTGTGCTGAGCTTATTACCTTGGAGGCCTGGATTCAAATGTCTCCTCAGCTGTGTGACTTTGGCTGGTCATAATCTCTTAGGCAGGCTAATGTTCATCACAGGGATGTTGTAAAGCTAAAATGGGGAAGGGGGAGACCATGTCTGCTGCCCTGAGCTTCTTGGGCGAAAGGTAGGATACAAATGTGATAAGTAACAGGCCAAGCATCATGAATCATGAGCGTTTTCAAGCAATATGTCAGTGACTGGCAGAAAAGTGTTTCAAGTACAAAACAGACAGTGGACTCATTCAGACATAATGATAACCATGGTTTAGTGCTCCATGAATGAGCCCAAGGGAGCCACTGGTCCATAAAATAAGAATAGTCCGGCTGGATCAGGCTTCCTGTATCTTACAGTGGCCCACCAGAAGTCTCTGGGAGCACACAAGACAACAAGATACCTGTATCTTGTTGCCACTCCTGTATACCTGGCATTCAGAGATAGGCTACCTTTAAAACCCAGAGGCTGCATATGGTCATCATGACGTCTAAGCCATGATGGACTTTTCCTCCATAAATCTGCCCAATCCCTTTTAAAAAGCATCTAGGACAGGTGCCATCACAACATCATGTGGCAAAGACTTCCACAGATTAATTATGTGCTAAGTGAAGAAATATTTCTTTTTGTGTATTCTGATTCTCTAGCCAGTCAATTTTAGTGGATGTCCCCTGATGTTGTGTGAACAGAAAAGGACTTCCCTCTCTCCATTTGATCTATCCCATGTATACTTTTATCTGTCTTAGGTCCCAGTCCTATCTAAATCCCCTTCATGAATGCACCCGCACCAAAAAGGCACGTGCTGCATCCTATGGTGGGCAGGAATTGGACAGGCCTGCAGGAGATAAGAAAAACATTTTGTACTTACCTCCTGGTAGGCTGCCTGATTTCCAATGGGTCTCCTTGGGCATATGCCACCAAGGAAAGGAAAAGGGCAGAGAGGTTTTCAAAGGAGGGGATAATATATGGCATGGACCATTGCTGCTGGATCCAGCCCCTCCCCTTCCCCACCTAGAAATGTATCCGTTCCTCCCCTTCCCTCCCCATTCCTGCCCATCCCCACCTCCAACCCACTCAATGCTGGTGGACAGTGTTGTTGCCACTGCTGAGCCTGCACAGCCACCAACTACTGTGCTGGATTTCTCATTGCACTCACCAGCAGTGTCAGCGAGCACAATATCATGTGATGTGCATGAGGATCCAGGAACTTCCGCCTGGATCCTGGTGCTTCCGCCGGCGGGACACACATTCAGCCAGTGAAAGCCAGTGGATAGATTGGGCTGACAATTATGTCCCTTCAGGCACCTTCTTTCTAAAATGAAGAGCCCCAAACAGTGTAGTCTTTTCTCATAAGGGAAGTGTCCCATCCCACTAATCTTTTTTGGTCACTCTCTTTTGCACCTTTTCTGGTTCCATGATATCCTCATCATGCACTCCCCCGTTGCCTCTCTTCCTCTTTTGCACGTGAGCGGAGAGTGAAAGCTTCCATTTTCACTTTAAGGGGAAAAAAAACACAGTTCCATGTTATGCTATGAGCTCAGGGAACTACAGTTTGAACTATAGTTTGTTAACTAACAAGCCAGGATATCAAATTGTGTTTTGAACCTGGTTTGATAGCCTCTAACTCTAGTTAGTTAACAAAGGACTGATTTGGATGATATTTCTTCACCCTAACCAGCCCCACATGGTAAAAGCCATCTGCTTTCACAATGCATACACATCCCAGTCCCTTCCCTGTCCTTGCACTTTTGCTTAATTACATGGAGAAGGGGTTTCATCCAAATCACCCTTCTACAAGTGCTTATATATTATACCTCGTTGCGGAGCACTTGATGAATTGGTCAAGGGAGAAAGGAGACCTGAGGCTAATCTCAGGCCTCCAACCAAAATGTATAGAAAGCAGAAAATGGCTTTGCTCATGCACAATCACATGGCACTCACAGAAAGGAGATACAGAGACAAACACAAAGTGATTGTGACTTCACACAAGACAACAGCTAGGAAAAATAGTAGGGACTTGGTGGGTCTTTGGCAAAGCTGCACCGCAGACCAAAGTTGCTTATCATGTGAGATCTCTCACACATTCTGTATACTGGACAAAACGTTGGAATATGGATGTTTTTAACCAGTGGCGTCGCTCTAGGTGGGTCGGAACGCTAAGTGCCGCCCCACTCTGAACCTCCGTTTCAGCTCTGCGCGAGGCGGCCCCGCCCCCTCGCCTTTGGAGCCATTCGAGGCAGTGAAAGCAGTATACAGGGAGTCTCCTGCGCGTTGCTTTCGCTGCCTCAAATGGCTCCAAAGGCGAGGGGGCGGGGCCGCCTCATGCGGAGCTGAAATGGAGGTTCAGAGTGGGGCGGCACTTAGCGTTCCGACCCACCTAGAGCAACGCCACTGTTTTTAACGTATGGCCATGGTCCTTAAACCCGGATATTTTAACTTTGTGTGTATCATCCGGCCATGAAAATTTGAGAACCTATTTACTTATCCTTATTCTTCAAAGCTTGAGAACAGTGTGTGCAAGGGATGTGGTGGCAAGGGAACTGGCCACATACGCCTTCCTGATCCAAGGAGGGATCTCACAGACAAGAGGGCTATGAAGCAAATCCTAGCATGTGCTGAGGCAGTAGCCTTGAAAGAGCCAGGCAAGGGAACCGAGCTGCCTTCCTCTGGAAGGGACACGCACAGCGCAATCCTGACGGAAACTAGGGCAGTGGAATAAGTGTTCCGCTGCCCAAAGTAGTCGCAAAAGTGTTGTAAAGCACGTTTGCAACTACTCAAGAACAGGGAAGGCCGGCGCAAGGCCGGCCTCCCCTGCTCCACCGACGGAGCGCCCAAAGGACCACCGCCGGACCCAGGTAAGGATCCAGCGGGCGGGGGGTGGTCCAGTGTTAGCGGGAGGGGGGCCATTGGCCCAGTCAGTCCAGGAGGGATAGCTTCTGCCATATCCAGTCCCCCGCTGTTCGGCTGGGCCGTTACACGGCCTCCTCCGACTTCCGTCAGAGATTTTGCTGGTGGAAATCTGAGGCCGATTGGCCCAGGCTCCATTTATACTCGGGGGGGGGGGGGTCGGACACGACTTAACAACTGAACAACAAAAAGGAGACGAGCATCCCCTTCCCCAATTAGACCTCCGGCCGAGTGGCAGCCTGGCCACAGCGGAGCACAAGATCTGGCGGGTGGCCTGGGCCGTCTGCCGTGATGGGGTGATTAGATGCTCTCAGGCATATATTGGGAGGTGCGTTCCCACTTATTAGCAGAGTTCCCTCCTCCACCCAGGCAGACTGCTTTGCTTAGCTAAATGAATACACACGAGGCCTTGCTTTGTAGTTGTAAAAAGAAGAAGAGTTTACTCACAGTTCAGTTTGCATATATACATAGCGTCTGACCATCAATCAGAGGTACATCCTAGACTTAAGATAGAACCCCCCTAGAGCTGGGGCTCCCTGCATGGGGTTAGGCTGCAATATGGCCGCTGGGCTGCAGGAGCAGCGATGGCATCATCTTGCTCGGTGGGCATCAAGAGAAGAAGGGACTGAGTGAGGGGCAAGAAGGAGGAAATAAAGGTCAGGGGCCACACCCCTTCCTGGAACACAGAGGGATTAGAGTAGGAGGTCTTTACATGTGACCTGGCAGTACACCACACCCCCAGTGTCCAGCAGCTAAACGCTGCCCATCCTCCAACACGCCGGATCCTTACACTGGATTTCTCTGTTAGAGATAAGTGGCCCAACAGTTGGCTGACCAGCCTTTGCTGGCTCAGCAGGTTTGGTAGCTCTTGAGGAGGGGAGAGGATGTCGATCTGGATTGGGACCATGGTGGGAACAAAAGACCTCCTCTCCCCCCATTATTATTATTCATATTTTTATACCACCCTTCCTCCAAGGAGCTCAGAGTGGTGCACATATTTCCTCCCCTCCTTTTTGTCCTCACAACAACCCTATGAGGTAGATGGGGCTGAGAGATAGTGACTGGCCCAAGGTCACCCAGGAAGCTTCGTGGCTGAGCGGGGATTTGAACCTGGATCTTCCAGGTCTAAGTCCGACTCCCAAACCACTAGGTAGAGGCTTTATCTGTACAGAGGTGAAGTGTCGAACCTTAGAGAAAATGGACATTATAAACGCTTTCAAACCCTTTAATATAAATGCCATGGGGAAGCACGTATAAGTAGCAATGTCTTTTCAGCAATCCATCTTGCTGACAATTTCTCTTTATAAAGATGTAATAACCTCTGCTTGTTAGTGTTGATTGACGGGCTGTCTTGAGAAAGGGATCAGCTCTTCACAGAGACAGGCAAATGTTACTGGTGAAGAGGATTGCTTAGATGGCTAGTGTAAAGTAAAAGCGGGTTAAGGTTCACAGGACCAGGTCCCAGTCTAATCAAGACCAGTGCACCCTTGGCTCTGCACCCAACCAGGTCACTTTATCACTCCTGACCAAGGAGAGGTTCACTCCTAAACAAGGAGGTGGTAGCTGCCACCACCTGAAGTATACACCAGACCACTCAGCCCTCAGGCTCTGAGTGTCTATAGGAAGTTGACGTTGTGGGGCTGACCTCCCTGGAACAAGGGAGTCAGGCCACAAGGTTGCAAGGTTACTTAGCACAGCTTATGCTGGGTATATGGTAGAATGGCTCAGGCGTCCCAGGCCAGGATATAGCCCATTCAGTTCCCAATAAGTACACGTTGGTAATAATTACAACTGGTGCATGTAATGCAAAGAGAAGAAGCCAAAAACTCCTCCACCTAGCAAGAAACAACATTAGAATCTTGACTGTGGGCATTTTCAATCAAGTTTCCTCTTAGAAGCAAGAAGGTAATTCCATTATGGAAGTTGTTCAGCAGCAGTGCTTGTGGAATAAAGAACGTCCTGTAGAGGTGTGTGTGTGCATGTGCATGTGTGTGCGAGAGAGAGAGAGAGAGAGAGAGAGAGAGAGAGAGAGAGAGAGAGAGTGCACGCACACATGCTGTACTGAATTTTGCACAAAAGATTGCTTTTCAGGGCAAATGATAGAATTTCCATAAGCTTGACATCAAGAAAAAGTTGCTATCAGGAAATGCTATAATACAGGTGGGCCCACATATCCACTGATTCACTATCTACGGTTTCAGTTATCCACGGATCGTGGGAACCCCCCCAGGCTTTTATTTTTTCCCCAGTAAGCTTCGTTTCTTCCTTAAAGAAACAGGAGAAGCAGCCTCTGGCTGCTTATTACAGGCAAGTAGAACGAGACTAAGTACTAGAGAGGCTCTGCAAGGTTAACAGAAACCTTGCAGAGCCTCTCTAGGACGTAGTCTCGTTCTACTTGCCTGCAATGGAGGCTGCTTCTCTGTTTGTTTTAAGGAAGAAACAAAGCTTGCTGAAAGAAAAATAAGAGCTGGGGGGGGGGCAAGCATGCCTGCCTGCAAGGGAGGCAGGTGGGGGGCCCTCAGGAAACCATGGAGGGGGTGTTTGCTCTTATCCACGGTTTCAAGTATCCACGGAGGGGCCTGGAACATATCCCCAGCGGATATGGGGGCCTACCTGTACTGCTTTTTCATTGCAGATCATTTTTCCCCTTCTTTCATTATTCCTATGTCAACATTAATGATTTTGTTTTCCTTTTGTGCAGCTGGATAATCCAGATGAACAGGCAGCACAAATCAGACGAGAATTAGACGGACGGCTCCAAATGGCTGATCAGATTGCCAAGGTAAAAAAAAAAAAAAGTTTGGACAGTACCACTGCCTATAGTGCCTAGGAAAGCCTGTCTTGAACAGGCTGGGTTTGTAAAGACAACATGTGTTTTATTTTGATGTTGAAACTATCATTCAGAGTGCAGGCTGTGACAAATCAGAAGCATTTAGCAACCTGTCAGGCAACAATACAGCTGCTGCCCCCTCCTCCTCGCTCACTTCATTTCATGTTGTCTTTTCCCTTGAGATGCTTCTTTGGGCAAATGACTGCACCTGATCCAAACTAGACTTTTCTTCCAGGAAGCTGGAACCTGTATTCTCAGTTTATGAAAAGAGAGGTGGTGTGGCCGAAGCCATGCACTCTAATCCCATGGGTCTAGCTACCATATGAGGAGGGCACATGATCAAGTACAATCTCTTTGACCTGGCAGCTTACATGTGTCGAGAAAAAATGTTGTTCCTGATAGCACATAATACATGCTAGGATCCGCAAAGGCTCTGAGAGTGAATCCTGGACTTGACAGTGGTCCCCTCCTTATTTTATCCTTATGGTATTGTTGGAGCCTCTCTATACAACTCCTTCCCACACTACCAACCATAGGAGCCCATACTACCATATAGTCCAGGGTTCCTCATAACACCCTAGAAGTGCAGGAAGGAGCTGCATTTGTAACAGCTAATGCAAAGCAAACTTCCCCTGGCTTGCATTAGAGTAGCTCAGAAATTAAACAGAAGACTTCCCATTCCCATTCCCTGCCTTGGGAAATAATTCACAGCCCAAACCCGCCCCCATTGGCGCTGATGCAGCCACACTAACGAAGCATGCACTGCACCCAGTAGTGGTTGTGGTGGTGGTGGGGCAGTCAGGAGGCCTGCTCAAGGTAAGGGAAAATAAGAGATCCACCTTCTACAGACCCCTTCCCTCCCCGATCTGCCCAGAAACTCCCCCTGTTCTCCCCCCTTGCCCACAAGATACACCCCTGCCAATTTACCTGCACTGGTGTGGTCCACAGCCCACACCAGCATAACTCCAATGTTTCTGCCACTTTCCAGCAGTGGCTCAGACTAGCCCAGCAGCAATGCGCTCTGCACGCCATCACAGGGCCTTTTACGACAGCAGGACGAGCGTCCCAGTATCATAATTTGAGCCATCTATTTTCAAGCCAACCTAAGGTTTTTTTTTTTTTTAGCAAAAGCGGTGTTATGTGTTTTATTTTGTTATCATCATTTTCTCCTGCCCCTAGCTATAGGTGAGGCTTGCCAGATGCTATGTCACATCACTCTTATTCGTCTAGAGAAGAAGAATCAGAATCTGTGTTCAAGCATTCCCATCTGTGAGAACAAATATGATATAGTGTTTTCTTCACAAGGCCAGATATATCCTTACTGCTTTAGACAGCCCATGCAGCTGAATATATTACCAACTCCAGACCCTTCCAGTTCATTTTCGAGAAGCACAGATGTACAAGCAGTCCCTCCAGAGTAAATCACAAATCCCAGAAGGATAAATGCCAAGTTCAGTGTTTATGTACCAGCATTTGGTACGCTTCTTTGCAGAATATCAGAATAAGGCTGTTTCCCCAGTGAGATTTCTTAGCAAAACATCCATGAGGCACCAAAGTAAGTTAGTGTATTATTAATTGTTCTTATTATTCATTATTTAGCACCCACATTTGTAGGAACATCATGCCCTTTCCCTCTTTGCTCTTATGTTCTACTTTTCAAAATAATGCAGGCTTAAAGCATTTTCACAGCAGGTAACATATCTCAGAAAATAGAACCCGTTTCAAAGACCTGGACAAATGAGGTATACCAAAATAAGTACTTGGAAAAATTAGTAGCAGAGCTGAACCTATATATTTATTCATGTTCCTAACCCTGTTTAAAATGGAATATCTGCCCTTTTCCCCCTTGAATAGTATTGTCGGGCTGCTTCTTGTTAAGAAACTACATAAAACCAAAAGGTCGTCAAGAGAATACCATCTTTTAGTTTGAGAATAAAATTTAAGGTATCTTTATTTAATTTCCTGCATACCATATTTTTGAATGAACGAGTGTAAGACAGCAATTCAGGCAAAACATTGGAAACAGTTATACATAGCGATTCTTACAAACAAGGATGCCATTTTGCATTCTTCAGTGGGCATTGAAAAAAAAAACCTGAAGAGATGCAAACTCTTCAGACCAATGCTACATGGAGCTTTATTTCATGTGATTCTAGAATAAATCAATACATTACCACAGGGGAGATTTTGATTAAATATTAGGAAGAACTTCCTGATGGTACAAACTGTTTGGCAGTGGAACAGTCTTTCTCGGAAGGTGGTAGACCCTTCATCATTGGAAGTCTTTAAGCAGACTGGATAGAGGCTGGATAGCTATCTATCAGGGATGTTTTAGTTGTGGACAGTGTCCACATTGGCTGTCCACAATGATCTTGTAAGTCCCTTTCCAAGTCTGTGACTCTAAAAAAAAAGCATTAAAGACTATGCATGTGTGAATCACTCTCATAATCCTGAACATCCAATTTGCTGCCTCAGAAATGTGGGGGCTCCTTCCCTGATGCAACACACCTCTTCAAACCATCACAATGCACAAAATATAAGGGGGAAAGGAAGAGAGGATGGGGCAAAATCAGCACCAGCTGAAGGGAGAAAAAATTGCACAAAAGCAAGTGAAAACTGTATTCACTGTGAATGCTACAACTACACATCAAGACAAGGGAGATATAGGACAATGGTGGGCAGAAGACCACCAAACCCTTTGTTGCCTTTGAGCTCCCCCCTCAACATAAGCTAGGAGAAAACACACATGCACGCTGCTTCTACTGTACCAACCACACTGTCCCACTCCTCCTCCTCCTCCTCCTCCTCCTCCTCCTCCTCCTCCTCCTCAAGAGTTTGGCTGCTGCACCCAAAAAGAAAAGTGGGAGCCGCAGATAACTCCAGAAGGTTCTCTCCAAACTGGGAGAATGGGCAGCAAAATGGCAGATGCGCTTCAATGTAAGTAAGTGCAAAGTGATGCACATTGGGGCAAGAAACCAACATTTCACATATACGCTAATGGGTTCTGAGTTGTCTGTGATGGATGAAGAGAGAGATCCTGGGCTGCTGGTGGACAGGTTGATGAAAGTGTCGACCCAGTGTGCGGCGGCTGTGAAGAAGGCCAATTCCATGCTCGGGATCATTAAAAAAGGAATTGAGAATAAAACGGCCAATATCATTATGCCTTTGTACAAATCGATGGTAAGGCCACATCTGGAGTATTGTGTCCAGTTCTGGTCACCACAACTCAAAAAGGATATAGTTGAATTGGAAAAGGTGCAGAAAAGAGCGACCAGATTGATTCGTGGGCTGGAGCACCTCCCTTATGAGGAAAGGCTACAGCGTCTGGGGCTTTTCAGTCTAGAAAAAAGGCACCTGAGGGGGGACATGATTGAGACGTATAAAATTATGCATGGGATGGAGAGAGTGGATAGAGGGAAATTCTTCTCCCTCTCGCATAACACCAGAACCAGGGGACATGCACTAAAATTGAGTGGAGGGAGAGTTAGAACAGACAAAAGAAAATATTTCTTTACCCAGCATGTAATTCATCTGTGGAACTCCTTGCCACAGGATGTGGTGATGGCACCTGGCCTAGATGCCTTTAAAAAGGGTTTGGACAGATTCATGGAGGAAAAGACCATCACAGGTTACAAGCCATAAGCAACCTCCTGGTTTTAGAAGTGGGTTTTCTCTGTGCCAGGTGCAAGGGAGTGACAACGGGAAACAGGTTATCTTGTTGTCTTGTGCTCCCTGAGGCATCTGGTGGGGCCACTGTGTGATACAGGAAGCTGGACTAGATGGGCTTTTGGCCTGATCCAGCAGGGCTCTTCTTATGTTCTTATGTTCTTATAACAAGATACACAAGGTAAAGGAAATATTGAGAGGGAAAGGGTTGGAAAATACTGGCAACAGACATATAAAGAGTTAAAGATGGCACACAGTTTGGCAAGAAAGGCAGAAAAATGAAAAAGAGGGGAGAAATTTTAAAATACACAGAAAGAAAGGCAAACTACATTGCAGAGAAGAAAAAAGAAAATTGGAACACAAATGGGGGGGGGGAGAAAACAGCAGCTTTGTCCGATTTATAAAAAGACAATTTATTAAGATCACCTGTTTCAGGGACTGCTGATGTACAGCAATATTTTGTTATGGGCCCAAGCTTGCACCTTTTGAAATGGCAAACAATGGTGTAGGGCTTGCTGGAAGCCATTGAGAGGGGAATGAGGAAGAGTGCTGAATGTTGGAAAGAAAATTTGTGTTTCATGGGTTCCGTTTCCATGCAAAGGGGATTTTTGAGGGGGTTGAATGTGAAAACCTCAAGTTCCAATCTCTCAAATATTCACAAACTAGGCTTCAGCAAGCTATTCTAGCTCCACTTAACTAGATACTGTGCTTTATGCTGCAGCAAAATCAATGGAGAGGAACAATTTCTGAGCCTTGAAAGTTGGAGTGGGAAGCTGTCTGTTAATTTGCCTGGTAGAGAAGCTATTTTGTTTTAAAGGCGATATCTTTTTTTAAAAAAATGCAAACGCCTTTTGACAAGCCTCCCATTCTACCTGCTGAGTACCATTTCTCTGACTGACTCTTAAAAAGTTCTCCTGGGAGAACCATGACTTTATTTTCTTCTCCCAAGGGTCTTTTTTGTGTGAACTTTTTTAATGTCATTAGGAATTATCAGCTCTTAAGTCAGTAGACATTTCTCAAAATCATCTGCGTGGTTCAGTCTTTAGAATTCTTTTCGGGACTGAACTTTGCTCAGAAAATCCTCCATGCACAGTGCAAGATGCTAGAGGCAAAGATATGCTAGCTAGGGCAATGACTCTCAGATGGCGCAGTGGTTCCCATCGAGGAGGACTTTGTTGGTGTGAGGCTAACACATGCACACTAGGCGTGTATATTGGATTGGCTTTTCCTTTGTTGTTGTTCAGTCGTTAAGTCGTGTCCGACCCTTCGTGATCCCATGAACCATATCCCGCCAGGCCTTCCTGTCCTCCACTATCTTCCTGAGTTCGCTCATTTTCATGTTTGTTGCATCGGTGATGCTGTCTAACCATCTCATCCTTTGCCTTCCCCTTCTCCTTTTGCCTTCAATCTTTCCCAGCATCAGAGTCTTCTCCAGAGAGTCCTCTCTTTGCATTAGGTGGCCAAAATATTTGAGTTTCAGCTTTAGTACCTGTCCTTCCAGGGAGCAGTCAGGGTTGATTTCATTTAGGATTGACTGATTTGATCTCCTAGCAGTCCAAGGGACTCTCAGGAGTCTTCTCCAGCACCACAGTTCAAAAGCATCTATTCTTCGGTGCTCAGCCTTCCTTATGGTCCAACTCTCGCAACCATACATTGCTACTGGGAACACCATCGCCCTGACTATACGAACTTTCGTTGGCATGGTGATATCTCTGCTTTTTATTATGCTGTCTAAGTTTGCCATAGCTTTCCTTCCAAGGAGTAAGCGTCTTTTAATTTCCTGGCTGCTGTCTCCGTCTGCAGTGATCTTGGAACCAAAAAAAGTAAAATTTGTTACTGCTTCCATTTCTGCCCCTTCTATTTGCCAGGAATTGATGGGACCAGATGCCATGATCTTAGTTTTATTAACGTTGAGTTTCAAGCCAACTTTTGCACTCTCCTCTTTCACTCTCATCAAGAGGCTCTTTAGTTCTTCTTCACTTTCTGCCATTAGGGTGGTATCGTCTGCATATCTGAGGTTGTTGATGTTTCTCCCGGCAATCTTGATTCCGGCTTGGAATTCATTCAGCCCTGCATTTCTCATAATGTACTCTGCATATAAGTTAAATAAGCAGGGTGATAATATACAGCCTTGCCGTACTCCCTTCCCAATTTTGAACGAATCGGTTGTTCCATGACCAGTTCGAACTGTTGCTTCTTGACCCGCATACAGGTTGGGTGTTAGCAAATTCGTGAAATGCTGGCACTTGCTGTGCTTGCTTAGGAGAAAGGTCCTTCAAAGAACATGCAATGCCTGGTTCAGAAAAGATCATGGTACACGTGAGAATTACGACACGCTGCCACAGATTCCACTTCCCCATAAAACATCACAGGCGCTTATTACATTTGAGAGTTACCGGTAACTAAAAAGAATGAGCTTGCGGTCATAGTTTGCTGTCAGCTTTTCCTATCTCAAATATTGAATGTTATTGAGGTATTGGTATGTGGGTAACCAGAATAATGCTTTCATTCTTTCTTGCTATTTCTTTTTTCTTTCTTTTCCCCCCATAATGGTACTTATGCAGCTAGTATGATGAAATTCGATGGTTCTGTTTCCCTTAATGCAGGTGTATTGGGTATAGTGCCTGGGATAGATAACATCTCCAGGAGCTAATCAAGCAATTGCAGATAGAACAGCACTTTATCACTTTGCTCGCTTTCAAGTCCTATCTGCTCTCACAGCCTAACTAGACATTATTGGGAAGCGTGGCTGCAGCCAACCTGTGTCTCCGCAATGTGACTCCCTGGAAACCTCTAGTAAAAGGAGCCTGTGATGTGTCATCATTGCACTCAGCAGTTCCTTGTTCCCTGAAAGGAAAAATGGGGAAATGCAGAATGTTATGACATCATGTTATGCATTTCTTGTCATTACCCCAAGCCTTGGCTTGGAAGAAGAGGCGTAACAAGGGTGGAGCGAAGGCAAGTAGTTCTGCAAGACTCCGTTACACTGGAGTCAGCGGCCCCTCCCCCTAGCTGTTGGAGCCATTCTGGCAGCAAAGGCAACACGCAGGACACTCCCCTGTGGCTGCTGGAACGGCTCAAACAGCAAGGGGGAGAGGCCGCTGATTCCAGTGTAACGGAGTCTTGCAGAACTACTTGCCTCCGCTCCACCCTTGTTTCACCACTGCACCCAAGGAGGTGTGTTGCTGGTTGGTGGCAGCCATTAGCCTCTTGCGAAGTCAACGTGGTAGTCAGTGTACAACTCTGGTGGTTGCATATTGAAAAAGAGATGGGAAATCATCTCCTCGCGCCCACCCCCGGTGGAACATCCAACAGAAGACAAGGTTCTGTGCATATCACTGTCAGTAAAGTTCAGTGTGCTGCAAAAACCTCTGTTGTGTTATCATTTTACACTTTTATGATACAGTAGTTGCCAGGGGTAGTGTTTACCTAATGGATCACAGGATTGGGGCTGCTGTCAGTTATTATTGGTAATAAGAGCTCACCTAAGGAGATTTTACTAAGCAACTAAGCAACAGTTCGAACCGGTCATGGAACAACTGATTGGTTCAAAATTGGAAAGGGAGTACGGCAAGGCTGTATATTGTCACCCTGCTTATTTAACTTATATGCAGAGTACATTATGAGAAATGCAGGGCTGAATGAATCACAAGCCGGAATCAAGATTGCCGGGAGAAATATCAACAACCTCAGATATGCAGACGATACCACCCTAATGGCAGAAAGTGAAGAAGAACTAAAGAGCCTCTTGATGAGAGTGAAAGAGGAGAGTGCAAAAGTTGGCTTGAAACTCAACATTAATAAAACTAAGATCATGGCATCTGGGCCCATCAATTCCTGGCAAATAGAAGGGGCAGAAATGGAAGCAGTAACAGATTTTACTTTTCTGGGTTCCAAGATCACTGCAGACGGAGACAGCAGCCATGAAATTAAAAGACGCTTACTCCTTGGAAGGAAAGCTATGGCAAACTTAGACAGCATAATAAAAAGCAGAGATATCACCATGCCAACAAAAGTTCGTATAGTCAGGGCGATGGTGTTCCCAGTAGCAATGTATGGTTGCGAGAGTTGGACCATAAGGAAGGCTGAGCGCCGAAGAATAGATGCTTTTGAACTGTGGTGCTGGAGAAGACTCCTGAGAGTCCCTTGGACTGCTAGGAGATCAAATCAGTCAATTCTAAATGAAATCAACCCTGACTGTTCCCTGGAAGGACAGGTACTAAGGCTGAAACTCAAATATTTTGGCCACCTGATGCGAAGAGAGGACTCTCTGGAGAAGACTCTGATGCTGGGAAAGATTGAAGGCAAAAGGAGAAGGGGAAGGCCAAGGATGAGATGGTTAGACAGCATCACCGATGCAACAAACATGAAAATGAGCGAACTCAGGAAGATAGTGGAGGACAGGAAGGCCTGGCGGGATATGGTTCATGGGATCACGAAGGGTCGGACACGACTTAACGACTGAACAACAACAACAAAGGAGATTTTACTTGGTTGAATAATAATGAAAATGGCTTGTAGACTAATGAGCGCTACAGTTGTCTTATAAAAGGCACAAGAATTATGCTCTGACCAGATATTTTGCAGCTAAGAACAGATGGACAAAATGTAGCCCACGTTCTTTGCCTCAAATATCACATAGAAAAGTGTGAATTTGTATCTGTCACTGAGGAGCTTTCAGAGGTAAAGAACCTCTCATTTCCTAAATAACTTCTTAATTAAAATCTCCCTCTGTAACTTTCCTGTCATACGTACCTTGCCTGCTTCTCATGGTGCCCAATGGAGAGATTTTGTCCTGATACTGCCTGTTGTCTATTCATTAAAAGAAAAATTCTCTGGCAGTAGATATTTAATCTTCCGCCCCAGGCATGATTCGAGAAGTCAAATACTGATCAGTATGAGGGTTTTTTTGTGTTTGTTTTTTAAACCAGACAGCATATAAAATGCCATAGCTCTATAGATGGAAAGATGGGTTGGAAGAATGTTGTGACTCATACTAGTATATGTTAATCTGCTGACAGATGCTTAAACTCCTATACTAGTGCTAACAAGTTAGCCACAGGCAAAAACAAGGGACACAATTTATAAAATATTTTGAAAAGACTGCACTAGGGAGAGATCAGGTGCATTCCGTGTTCTATGACTGCCCTTGAATTTGAGACTAGTTTCTCTGAGGGAAAAGATTATTATTACACAGCTGGGTCTCAGGACAAAAGAACCTGAAGCATTTCTCCCATTGCATCTTGCAATATCATCTGGGGTGATCTTCTGCCGGGCTACATCCAAACACCAGGACATTGGCCTTGAGATGATCTTGTCTTTCTATTTTATTTACTTTTTCTTCCCCATTCCCTTTCAACTGATTTGCTTGTGTCCACCATTGTATCAGTAATGATGTGACTCTTGTGCCAGGGCTGCAGGCCCTAAGGCCAGGTTCAGATGCCTGGGATCGTCTTCTTTCTCCTGGTGGTTCAAACCCCCACCTAGAAAACCTGGGATCAAATGTGTAGGCTCAGAGGCACGGCACAGCAAATGCTTCCTAAAAACAAACGTCAAAACAAATACTTCAGTTCAAATCAAAAGAGAAAAGAACAGGTTCAAACTGACTGCTTTGCCAATTTCTGCTTTCTCTGAGATGTTCTCAAGCATTCAAGACAGCTTCTTCCCATGTCTAGAAGAAAAATCACATGGTTTTGATTTCTGTATTGCCTGATACAGTTCCAGTACAGGTGTTCCCCGCTTAATGACGGATCGTTTAACGACGATCCGGATATATGACGGAGGTCCCCAGTAAAAAAAGAGCAAAGGATTTTAAAAGAGGTAGATGATCTAAAAAAGTATGGGCAGGCTCACATGGACAAGGGCAGTTCTTACCTTGGCCATCAGACCCTGTTGTTGGCTGCTTTTAAGAGGGTTGTAAAAACTTTTCTCCTCCACAAGGCTTTTAACTGATCCATGCTTGGCTTCTTTTTACTGGTGTTATTTTTACGCTTTATTTTACTCCTTATTGTATTTTATGTGTTTTTATTGTATGTATTTATTTTTAATTTGATTGTTAGCTGCTTTGGGCAACTTATGGCTTTGAAAGGCAGAATATATTTTAAATGAATAACGAATTTCAGTCAAGATCAGCAAACTTCTATCCTCTCTATTCCTGATAGCCAAAGCAAAACTATTAAGGTTGCATTATTCTTTAAATCAGGGGTTCTCAACCCGTGGTACACATACCACTAGTGGTACTCCAGCTGACTGGAGGGGGCACGCGGACCACTGGTTCGCAGGAAACCCAATGCGGCTTCCTTTAAGTCACGTGTTTGCTGCTGAGAGGATCCTGCCTTTTGCCGAGCCTCTTGGGAGCGCTAAAATGGCCCTCCCGCCTGCCCAGAACCTCCTACCTCTCTTTTCCGGCTGAAAATGTGGCCGAAAACCTGGACGTAAGTGGCGATGACGCCATCGCCACTTCTGGTGGTGTGTGCCCTGAGGAGGTCACCGGAGGTTGAGAACCCCTGCTTTAGATGGTGACAATTTTGAGCCTACAATTTTTTGTAGGTTACTGTTGTTCCTATTTATGTTATTAGTAGCATGGCGCCTTTACAATAGCATAGCAGTAATTGTTGTAATTAGATCTTTAGAAGGTTGCAAATTAAAATGGCCAGCATTCAGAGTGACATTGCATGAAAGGCAATGACCACATTTCTATGTTTTTGGCAAGAGATTATCTTCTGGTTTGGAGTAAAATATGAGTCAGCTTTCCTATGTGTGTCTGCAGGAAACAATCAGTGTAGAGAACAATGATCAGCAAATGTTCTTGATCGGTTGGCAGGTGCTTGAGCAAGAATTCATATTCCTTGGTGGTGAAAATGTCTTTAAATTAAACCACAGTTCAGAAGTTAAGCATCTCTCGTCACAATCCTGATTAATCCTATAAATAGCGACTTCTCAGCTCAGTGGTTTTCTAGAGCACATCCCAATTTCTCAACCACTCATTTTGACACCTCTAGACAGGGTTGTTGCTTTTGCTGGAATCACGTCTCTTCAGCAAGCAGATCTTGTCTACTTAATGCAGTCTCCAACTTATGTTAAATTTGATTATAACAGACAATAGAGAGAAACCGCCAGCATTCTATAAGCTTTTCAGCAAACAAGGCTAGAAACGTCTGGCTTTAGGTGAGATGGATATCAGGATGTCACAGTCCTTTGACATAAAATATAATACAAATATATGGCAAAAGGCTATAAATCCAGATACCACATTCCAGATGGAGCAGGACAGGGAAGATGGATTGAGTAATATGCTACAATTATGTTGAGCCCTCCCTGCATCTCTGAAAGTGTAATGGTTTGGAAAGAAGGTTTGTGACTCAGGGACTATGCACCAAGTTTGAATTACAGGGAGTGAGGATGAATTGGGCAAAGGAATTCCCCCAAATTTCTTCTGCCACCGACTTATTGGAGCCTTTCCTTTACAGTATCTTTAAAATAGCCATTTGGAGAAGAGGTTTGGGGTTGGAGAAGCCACCCCTATCCTGCATTTCTATCCCATTTAGGCTCCTGGAATATCCATGTACTGGAACTCTCACTTTACAGCTATATAAATACTTCTCAGTAGTGGCACCAACCTTATGGAATTCCCTCCCCTTTGATTTACGAACTGCTCCCTCCTTGGACACTTTCCGGTGAGGCCTAAAAACCTTCTTGTTCAAAGAAGCCTTCTGAGCCTTTGCCTTTTTAACATCTTGCTGGTATGGGTGGGGTGCTGCTGTTTTTATGATCATGTTTTAAATGTAATTTTTTAATTTTTAGATGTTTTTATTACTGGTTTTTTTGCTGTTTAAAAAGTAATTATCTATTTGTATTTTTTGTATTTTTGTATTTTATTCCTGTGTAAGCCGCCTTGGGTCCCTTTGGGGAGAAAGGCGGGATAGAAATATTGTAAATAAATAAATAAATAATAAATAGAGAGATTCATATTACAGTATAGTAGTTGTCAGTGGCGTCACTAGGGCGCGCGCCGCCCTGAAGTGAGGGCGCGTGCATCACCCTAATGACCCCCTGCACAAACCCCAAAAATTTTCCGTGCCGCCAAAGGCGGTGCGGAAATCTTACCCCCGTTGCTTCTGGAGGCTCCGAGGCTGGGAGAAGGCCTCGGAGCGTCCGTCCCTGCCAGTGGTCCATGGCCTTCTGACGAAGGCCCAATACGTCAATACGTGACCTTTTACCTTTTTCGCGCATGCGCACATAGTTTTCTGAGGGCAAAGGGCTGCCCTTTTCGCTCAGAAATGTTCTGCACATGCGCGAAAAGGTAAAAGGTCACGGATTGATGTATTGGACCTTCGTCAGAAGGCCCTGGACCGCTGGCCGGGGCGGATGCTCCGAGGCCTTCTCCCGGCCTCGGAACCTCCGGAGGGCAACGCGCGCAGCGGAGGTGATGCGCGTGGGTGTGTGCGTCACCCTTCTGTGCGCTTCTCCCTCCGGCGGTCTGCCCCCCCACCACGCTACAGCGACATTGGTTGTTGTAGTTAAAACTGTTAGACATAGTAGGAGGGCAGTCATGATGATTGACATTTGTCACTTTTCAAAAGCATTTCTTATATAGGTGTCCTTGGAAGCTGCGAGTTGCAAACAATGTCCGCCTCCTCATTTCATCTATTAGATCCACCATTAGCCTGTGAAAAGCATAATAAGATTATCAACTCAGAGTGTTAAAAATGCTGGGGAGATTTAGGAGTGTCAGATCTAAATCCTAGATTAAACTCTTCAGTACAGTGGAGTCAGGGCTTTGTTTACGCCTGACAAGGAACCATCCATAAAGCATGTCAAGCATCAAGGAGGGAGCAACGTTTTGACAAAAGGAGGATGGATTAGTGGATAAAAATGGGAGAGAGAATAATAAGGGGCAGCAGTATTCAAAAGGCCTCAGAGCATGAGACAGACTTTATGGACAATTCCACCAACCACAGCAGTGTAACCATGCAGTGTTACAGGTTTTACTTTGAGACATGTGTGTAACATGCACAGATGGGAGATTTGAATGCATGTGTAGGGGGACCTAGGTACAGTATATGCCAGGGGTGGCCAGACTGTGGCTCCTGAGCCACATGCGGCTCTTTGACGTATAATGTGCGGCTCTCGGAAATATGTTGGCTGAGCTCCTTTTTGCATCACAATTAATATAAAAGGCAAATAAGAAATTTTCAAGCTTTATAATTATTTACCAGGTATAAACTGAGAGTGCGCTAGATTAAAAATAAATTTAATGTGGCTCTTACGTTAAACAAGTTTGGCCACCCCTGCTACATGCTCATGAGACACTTCAGTGGATTGGCATTTAGTAAGGATGAGACAGACAAGATACACATTCAACACAATGCAATTGATTGTGGGATAAATATATACAAAGAAGGAGGGAGGAATTGCAAAATAGGCAATTCAATACACGCACACTGGTACCAGGCGTGCTTTCCAGAATGTGCATAACATGGGCAAACCTATTGCACATGAAGGGACTGTGTGCAGTGGCCAGTGACACCGTTCAGTAGTTTAGCATATAAGGAAGAGGGAGGCGAAGCTGAAGGGGCAACAACAAGAACTTTATTGAGGGGTTATTGAGGGGTTATTGAGGGATATAATTGCAGAAAAGGGGAATCAAAAATAAAAGGCAACGCAATGTTTGTTAGCCATTCATGCTCTACTAGGCTCTAAACATAAGCAGTTCCTATCAGTAGCGTAGTTTACGCGGAGCGGCTGGTGTCGGCCGCTCCAGGCGAGAGGGGGCGCCTCCGTGCACCTCTTAGTGTTTTCAGCAGCTACCACCACCAAAAACACTGCGAGGGAGTCATGAAAGTGCACCCGCTCACCCACAGTGCTGTTTGGCTTTGAAATGGAGCTGTTAGGCAGCAAGGGGCATGTGACGCGCTGACGCTGGGGGGCGTCAGCGTTATTGCATTGCACAACCAGCCCCGGGCGGGACGTGCGCACTACAGTACTGGTTCCTATGTAAAGAGAAAGAAAAGAAAGAGAAAACAACTTCTCTCTCTCTCTCTCTCTCTCTCTCTCTCTCTCTCTCTCTCTCTCTCTCACACACACACACACACACACACACACACACACACACGCACACACATGCCAGCTCACAACTACATAATTATAAACCCACCATTAGAAATCTCTGCTTCTCCAGATCTTATAGACACACCCACTGCAGGATTAGATAGTGGGTTTTCAGGCAGGTAGTCCTCCATTCCAACAGAGGGAGCAGCTGCAGTGATGTTAACTGACTTTACAAGAGCCTGGAAGTACAGCTCCAAGGTATGAGGGTCAGAGGATAAAGCCTGGGTAAAGAGGGTAACTCAGGAAAAAATAAAGTAACTCAGGAAAGCCCAAGTTACTGAAATCAGCCCTTGACAGTATTTTGTGTTCTGGAAATAAATAAATATGGCACTGGGCCTCTGAACATAAAAGAAAAAGAACTTGGAAACTCTACACTTCGATATTTTTGTTATTCGGGATGATTTTATTTAATAATTTTTCCATTTATATCCTGCTTTTTGACTTAGGCTCCAAGGCAGCTAATAAAAGTGAATAAATAAAGCATAATAAAACACACTTAAGAACAATAACCCCACAATAAGAAGAACCATTTCCAATACAGAGGCAGGCAATCGATCAGCAACAATAGAAGTCCCACATCATAAATTATCAGGGCAAAAATTGGAGAAACTCTTTACAATATTTTAAATGAATGAGAATGTTATTTAACCTCAAGTCTTCCAGTACCAAATATCAAACTATTCAGCAATATCTAGACCTGCTCTAATGGGATAGGCTTATTTAATTTAGATTAAACATATGAGGGTCAATAAATAAATAAATACCAAGATAAACTGTTGGATTTGCTAGCAATTGTCTTATTAGCCTCCAAATAAACATGAAATGGCATCCATTAAAATGAAATCATCCGGAGTTGTTTGAAATGTTTCTCTGATCTAATACAAGAGTTCCTTCACAGCAGGGCACTCCCATCGTGTAACTGTTGTTTTCTTTCACTAATGAAACTTCATTCGTTATTAATATTTTAGCAAATGTTATAATTATTTCCTAGAAAAACCTGACATTTTATAAAGTATGTCTCCTGATAACGTAGGACTGTGTATTACTCTGATCTTGTGCATCTACAATTTGTTCCTGCACCCAGTTCAAGGTATTGCCTGTCACCTTTAAATCTTTAAACACCATCTTACCTTGAACACCTTGAACACCATTTTTTTTTGTATTTTTTTTCTGTTGTAAGCCGCCTTGGGTCCCTTCGGGGAGAAAGGCGGGATAAAAATACTGTAAATAAATCTTCTACCTGTGCTAGAGGACACCTGTTTCCATATGTTCTCCCATCATCACCTCTGACCTATGGATGCAACTTTGCTCCATTTTCCCCATTTCTGAAGTCTTGCCTATCTTGTGCAAATCCCTTCAAGTTACAAAACAGCACAGCAGGCAAAGGGTTAGAACGTTTGTTTGATCTGCCAATTTTCTAGTCACATTGATATGTTTATTAACATGGTGAAGCATTCAAGAGTTGTATCCCCCACATGGAACCTGAAGAGGCAAAGTCCATTCTACAACCCCAATGTTCCATCAACCCATTCTGCTGCATATGTAGGTCCACCCTATATATAATGTCGACTGGCAGGTGAAGAAGTTCTTATTTTAAAAGAGTTTCCTGGCTATTATGACTTGACTTGAGTTGATTTTTAACTGGATGATGGTTCTCTATTTTTATTAGATCTTATTTTTATTTTTGTTTTCAGAAAGCCTTATGGAAAAACAACTTATATTATTATAAATAAGTATATGTATCATGTTGTTGGTGTTGATTAAACCCTTTTTTTTTCAATCTAAGGAGCGCAAATTTCCTAAATTTGTATCCAAAGAAATGGAAAACATGTTCATTGAGGAACTGAAGTCATCTGTCAACTTGCTGATGGCAAATCTGGAGAGCATGCCAGTCTCTAAAGGGGGCTCTGAGTTCAAGTTACAAAAATTAAAACGCAGCCACAACACCTCAATCATTGACATGGGAGAAGAAAATGAAAACCAGCTCTCAAAGTCGGATGTCGTGCTGTCTTTTTCCTTGGAGGTAAGAGAGATAAGATGTAATTTTCTTCAGATCACTTAATGGTTTGTATAATGAGGTCAGCAAAACAGAAAACAGGTCTCTAATGTCCGAGTGAAGAGCCTAATCTTCTAGGAAACAACAAACAGAGATTCCTTTAACGTACAGTATGATTTGCTCTCACAAATTCCTTATAGCCTTGTTAGACAATCTGTGAGCAGAATGTATAAATGTTAAGTCAATTACAGCCCAATCTTACCTAAATCCCCCCCTCTCCCCCCCCGCCGATGCAGCCATGCAAACTGAGCTACCTGGAGATAGAAAGAAGTCAACACAGTCCTGCCATTTTTTTTTGCAGCAGCCCTTTGTTCTTTGTAGTGTGTACATTTGCCCTCATACACTGGGTTAAATTAAAGGTAAACTTATTGGACTATAGGCCCAATTCCTACCTTACCTGAAGAACAGCATGGGAGCTGCTTTCTATGCCACCTTGGGACGCCAGACTGATATAGTTAATCTCCATGCCAACATTCCCCGTTATTAGAATGTGACTACCATCAGTCAAGCCTCCGACCCTGTTTCCCTGAAAATAAGACCTCCCCTGAAAATAAGACCTACCATGTTTTTTGGGAGCCAAAATTAATATGTAATTACTTCCCTTCCAACTTTACTAGAGGAATGTGGGAAAGAGCCATTCTGTAACAATTTCTACACCATTCAGACTCTCTCTCTCTCTCTCTCTCTCTCTCTCTCTCTCTCTCTCTCTCTCTCTCTCTCTCTCTCTCTCTCTCTCTCTCTCTTATTGTATTCCTTGTATATTTCCCCTACCATCATTTCCATAAAGTTTGCTTTGCATATTACAGACAAAATGTTGATTGGTTTGGGTCAAAAATAGGACTTCTGGTGTGGCATGATTTAAAATTCATTAGAGGTGTTGCACAGAACATTTTTTTTTTTTGCTGTACCTGAATAACTAAATTGTCTTTCTTTGTGTGCTTTGCATTTGATTATTGCTAATTAGAGGTGTCACTTTCATCTCTCAGGAAGTCTGGATTTCTACCTATTGGAAATATGAGAAAATTGCTGAGAACACACATTTTTTAAAAAGTTACACATTATATTCACACACTTTTAAAAAAAAATGTATGAAGGTACAGTTCATTTTTATTGAATAAAAACTCTGTATTCCATGCTGTACAGGACATAGGGTAGGAGATCAAATGCAAAGATAGGATAATTTAGAGTAGTTGGTGTTGAACCACTCCTACCCCCCCCCCACCTCAGCCTTTTCACATGAACCCATTTTGCTTCTTCTCTCTGAAACCAAACTCAGAAATATCCATTCACAGTTAAAAAGGCATGGTAGAATATTATACAAATATTATTTTGGGCCTGCTGGTGCAAACCTATGCACTTTCCTACTGATGAACATACATACGTGCCCTCACTCCTCCTGGCAGCGCAATCCTATCCAACTTACACCACCAGTGGGTGTAACCAGCGGTGCAGCGAGAACGGGAGGCCCCAGAACGGAAAGGGGATTCAAATCCCCTCCAAAGGGGGATTCAAGGGGGATTTAAATCTCCCCTCCCCTCCAAAGCCTTCTGCCCTGCCCTCCCCTGCTGGTTACACCAGTGGTGTAAGTTGGATAGGATTGTGCTGTTAGTCATATTTCCCATGCTGCCTTTGAGCCAAACTACATGTTATATGAAACGCATAGTTTCAACTTGGTGAGCTTGGTGGTGGGTTTTTTTGCAAATAGCCAGAGGGGCTGATCAGGATCATGTCTCAATCCAAGTTGCTCCCCTCCTTTCAGCTAGTTGCAAAAAACAAAACCCTACCAAAGCATGGCAGGGCAAACAACACATTTAAAGTAATGTGCAGTTTGGCACTTTGCCTCAGTGCCCAGCGCTATGAAACCCGTAGAGCATCCTATTGCTTCAAAACTGAGGACATCAGCATCACTTGGGTTAATTTTGGAGTGCACAGACTGCAGCTAGATCCCAGACTTGTCCAATAATTAATCATGAATTGTGGTCTAGACTGAGACACCAAAAGGAGATATCCCTGCAGGGATACAGAGGCAGGTGGACAGGATTTGTTAGTACTGCTGGTGCATGAATAGGTGTGCTAGAAAAGGGGAAGGAGAGTTGATCATGCTTGCAGACATTGGCATCACTGCAGGGGGGGCGGAGCTCTAAGTTCCGCCGCGATCCGACCCTCTGTTATACGGGTGAACGAAGCGGCCCCGCCCCCTTGCCTTCGGAACCATTCAAGGCGGTGAAAACAATGCACAGGGCCTGAATGGTTCCGAAGGCGAGGGGGTGGGGCCGCTTCGTTCACCCGTATAACAGAGGGTCGAATCGCGGCGGAACTTAGAGCTCCGCCCCCCCTGCAGTGACGCCAGTTCTGGCAGAGAGGGAAAAACTTGGAAAACTTATGGGATTTCGGTGACAGTGGTACGAAGACCATACTGTGATGTAGCAAAATCGCAGGTACATTGCAGTGGTGTGCTTGTGGAGTCCAGAGGACTTGAATCAGTGAGCCATGCCACGCACTGCAGCGGAAGGGAAATGATGATGTAAATAAGAATGGCGGACATTTGTATAGTGCGTTAACGCATCTGAGGGAGGTGCTCAGATGAGATACGCATCTGAGAATCTAACTGTGATAGAGAATTTAAGGGTAGGCATGAGATGATGCAGGACCAGCCCAAGACCTCCTGATACCTGGTGTGATGTACCATATGCTGCCCTTACCTGGGGATAACCTTACCTGGGGACACCTGGGGATGTGCCAGCCTCTACTCCTCCCACTCCCTGGGTTTGAAAAGCAACAGAGAGATGGAGCAGAAGAGGAAGAAGACCACAGAAGAGGAAGGAGACCACGGTGTGTGCAGGGATTAATCCTTTCCCTCTATGTGTTAGGGATTAATCCTTTCCCTCTATGTGTTCCTGAAGAAAATTGTTGTTTCCTGAGCCCCTTACTGAATGGAGAACTATCTTGAAAGTACTTTTCCTTCCTTTTCTTCAGGTTGTCATCATGGAAGTGCAGGGTCTCAAATCCTTAGCACCTAACCGCATTGTCTATTGTACTATGGAGGTGGAGGGGGGAGAAAAACTACAGACAGATCAAGCCGAGGCATCGAAACCAACGTAAGTATATGTCTTTTCTCTCACACATTTCATACTCCTCTCCAGTTTTGCCATTAGCCGGAAGAATAGTTAAATCTCCTCCAGCTTCAAATTAAGAACTATACCTTCCCCGTATGAGATCATTCACCAAGCTGTGAATTAACAACTCCTGAGCCATGAGTCAGCAAGATATTATAGCTCACTCTTCAGTCTTGTTGAAGTTAGTGAGGCACCAAAAATTACGTATATGCTGAATTGCGTTGCTGAAATGAAAATTTAGAACTAGCGTGGATCCTGCCGATTCTATTTGATGGAAGAAAATGTACTGCATGATGATCTGAAATCTCCTCGTAATGGCCATGTGTTGCTCTTTATTTCACCGTCTTCCCAGAACTCTGCACTGATACAAGTTACATTTTGCAGACAAGGGGGCCATGCCTTTGTCCACATATTGAAAAATGTCGTGTGTGAATGAGGAATGCATTCATTTCACTACTCCAGGCAAACAATGACCCCTGGGGGGCAGGGCCAGTTCCTTATTCGCTGCACCAGTGACCTTTAACACGTCAAGGGCTGGGACCCACCTCAAACCCCAACCTGCAATATGGGACCCATTTTCAATAACCCAACAGGTGAAAGGGATGGGTTAGTGAGCAGCTACAGTTTCCCTCTTTCCCTTTCCACCCGATGGCAGCCAATCAGTGTCGGATGCTACTGTGTTTTTTCTACTACTCCTTAATTTCCAGCCCAGTTGGAAGGGGAGGAGGAGCTGAGAGCAGGAGCATGCACTTGATTTTGAAAAACAAAGGGAACGAGGAAGGTAGAGAGCAGAGAGTGCCACAGTTGGAGAGAACAGGCAGATGAATGGGGGACTGAGGGAGCCACTGAAGATTTGGGAGCTGGCCATGTAAGCCCTGCACAGAGGCGTCGCTACGGTGGGGGGGGGGGCGGTACCATAAGTTGCGCCCCATCCTAGTCCCTGTTTACAAGCCGGCACGAGGCGGCCCCGCACCCTCACCGTCGGAGCCATTCTGTGCGGAGAAGGCAGTGGACGCGGCCACCTCATGCCGGCTTGTAAACGGGGACTAGGACGGGGCGCAACTTACGGTACCGCCCCCCCTCCACCGTAGCGACACCTCTGCCCTCTGCATTACAGCACCAGTTCAGCACAGGAAACCGTTGGAACTTGAAGCCAGTGAATGAAAGCTGGCCTCACCCAAGTCAAGGAGTCAAGTGGCCATTGGAAGCGACCCTCCCACCCCTATGATGTGGATATTCCTCCGGTTTGTTTCATGCCAGAGGTGTGAGCTTTCTAGATGCTTTTGCTTCTGAATGTACAAGCAACAAACCACTATCTTTTCATTATCCAGGAATGTTCAACTTTCAGCAGCACGCATACTATAACCATCTGGTTGTCAAACAGCTGCTCTCATTAGTTTAAGTCTACCAGCCTCCTCACATGTATCACAAAGCATAATGAGCATTGTTTCCAGCCTGGTCAGACTCTTGCAGTATCAGATTTTGCAATCATTTTTTTTTCTCTTCTCCGATATAAAAGGTGCAGTAAAGAGATTTTAAAGAACGATCTTGGAGTCCTTCAGCTAAATCCTAGTTATCATTTAGGCTGTCGATCAATAGTGTATCTGTCTAGACAAGCTTTTAAGCCAGTACTGTTCCTGGTGCATCCTGATTTCCTTTAGTGCCCTCACTGAAATATGCAAAATGTAGAATGGGGATTGAACACTGAGGTTCCAGTAATTCAAATTCCTACTCCCCCCCCCAAAATGACATATTTCAGCAAATAATTGGTGCTGCACCTGATGGTTTTCATTGCTCTTATTACTGACTAACAGCTAGCATTCTGAAGTCTCACGACATCTCTACTCTCGTTCTGTTTTAAATCCTTCCCCTTAAGTCATTGGCATTTGCACAATATCATAACTTTATGGGACCGATTCCGGATGCTGCATTACAACTTTGAAATATAAATGTATATGCACCACAGCGGTTTAGTGGTTCTGTGTTTGCACGCACAACTACTCCAATTTAGCAGACTAAATACAACCTGCCAAATTCTGATGTATTCAAATACAGGTCTTGTCATGGGGAGGTGTACCCCCTCTAGCTTCGATGCTGGCACAAACCAAGGCCACGCCACCTTAGCACGAGGAGGTTTGTTCCCCAATCGGTTGTTTGTCCACTCCTGACCAAGGAGAGGAAGGCACCCCTGAGCCACAGGGGGGGTTACAGCAATGACCCCTGTCCAAGGGGATAGTTCAGGTAGAATCTGCCACCAGCACTGGGGGCCTCCTAACCCTTCCAGTCCCAGGCTACTGGGAAGGGGTGCAGAGTGAACCGTTGGTCCCGGGTCTGACTAACCAAGCCAGCCAGGGATACAACGTGCAACACAGGTAGTACGTGACTAAGCACCAAGGCTTCAGGACTTAGTCTCCAGGGTTCCAAAGAAACACTCTCAGGTAAAATAGATAGGTGTTTATTTAGTTTTAGGCTACGCAAAACCAAGCATAGTGATACAAGTAAAAGGTACAAGCAACTAGGCTGCTGCAAAAAGGCATAACTTCCAAATACCAGAATACAGCACTAAAATAACAAAGAACTAACTCCTCAGCTAAACACATTGTCCCTAAACACTCACCAAAGATGAGAAGAGAGAGTAGCCATCCCAAGCAGGATGGTGCAGGGCTGACTTGCCCAAGGCCAGGGCTGAAGTCAAGCCATAGGAGTAACAGCAGATAGGGAGAACTGTCTCCAACAAAGACCAGTTAGAGAATGAATAGAAGAACCCAAAATGGATGCCAGATAGTAGCTTAAGTAGACTTTTTGGGGTAAGATGATTGACGGGGGGAGCAGACCAATCAAAGGGTAACACGTAAGGGAAAGTTCTCGAAGATGAGCTCACTCCTCGCTCCCCCTCCCAGATCTGAAAAGCATGTGATGTGCAGCGCAGGTGTGGGAAGTTAATTGGGAGAAGTTGTGGTATCAGGGTTCCCATGCAGATAAGGAATAAACAGGGTAGCTCAAAGCACAGCTCCCAAGGCCTCTGGCCATATGCCAATCACTGGGCTACAGAAGCAGGCAGGCAGAAAAACCAAGACAGGAAATCCAAAATGGAGACAGACCAAAGATTTAGACAGACCCTCATTACAGGTCTGACAAATTTTCGTCTTCAAATTGCAGAGAAAATCATTTGATGGTTCTAGATCAGTGGAGCATACGAGATTATTTGTGGATGGTGGAGAAGGGAGATTTATGGCATCACTGACTTAGCTTAGGAGCTAATCAAGGATCAAACTAGACATGATGCAGGGATTCTCTGATTAGGTGTCTCGCAGCTTTTAAGTAGTACTTTTAAGAGCAATCTGATCAGGACTGGGGTGTAGGGGTAGACAGGGGGCTTTCCCCCCATGCTGGTTTCTGTAGGGCTTATTCCCTATTAGATACGCTTAAGATTAAGTCTAGGCCTAAGCTCCCTTGAGGCTTGGCTCAAATCAATCCCTGCATATTGGCATACTTCATTATTTGCTCATTGTAGGATAAGCACTCACCATGTTTTAACGACCTGTTTAATTAGAAATTCAAAAATCTCTTCTCATGTTTATTTCCAATTTATTGACACACGTCTCAAAAGCATTATGGAAGAAAAGGATGTCTGTTTCCACATTTGATCAGAACATCAGCTCTCACGAAACTTCTATCGGCAAGCTGCGCACATGGCCTTTGATTAGGATTAGTGGATTGCATTTGCGTTTCAGCTGTGCCTTTGTTGTAACTTCTTGTTTATTATGAAATTGAAAAGCGGCTGAACAGCTTCATGTAAATATGAGATGAAAAATACTTGTGTTGTTCCGTGGCAGAACTGGGTAAGCATCTAATTACCAAAGCTCCCTGAAGGATATCCCTGACAGTTTGAAGACAAAAACCTACCCAAGGTTTACCTTCTCTGTTACTTAAAGGAAACAAGAACAAAATTAGCCATGTATCAACACATCTCACAAGAGAAAGATCCTGTTATGGCAGGTTTGCTCATGGTAGCAGAATGGTACTATTCCCCACAGAGACGGGCAGCCCAATCCTATCTAAATCCCCGCGCGGTGATGCAGCAGTGTGGGCGCAGCTTCCACTGTATCCCACGGGGGATTCGGCTTCTGGAAGTCTCCTCGGGGTAAGAGGAAATTTGTCCCCTTGCCCAGGAGTAAGCCTCAGCAACCGATATGGGGCAACTCGGACCTGCACTAGCTCAATTGCTGGTGCAAGTTCACATTGATCCATGCAGGTGGATCAGGCCCGGGAAGGGGCTCGGAACTCAGTATGCACCGCCACCGCTGATCCCGCCCCCTCCCAGACCTCATCCGCCCACCTCTGTTACCGCCCCATTCAACCCCCTCCCTGCCTCCCTTCAAGCCTCTGCATGGGCTTACCTGATCTGGGGGATGTCTGTCGTCCCACTGGCTCATGCTGGCAGGTCTGCTGCGCTCATCATTGGAGGCTGCTTTACGACAGCCATAAAGCAGACTCCACCAGCGCAATGCTAGTTACGCTGGTGGGAGAGAGGTGTAGGATCGGGCCATCAATTCTGTAATAATTCTCTAAGTCTTTAACTTAGAATTTGCAGAGGACAAGGAATGCCCTTGAGAAAGAATTTTGCATTCAATTCCTATGCTTCACCCACCCTGCTCTAGGTTTCTGGAGTAGCTGAGCCAGCTATCTCCATTCCAGATATTCAGAGACTGAGGATCACATTTCACTCATCCGCAGGAAACAAAATGGACGGTGAATTTTATCTTTAGTTCTGACTCATCATCACTATTAACCAAGGATAATATAAAACAATTAGGTTCTGAAACACCTTATCTGGCAAAGACTTTCTGGAACCTTAGAACAACTTAAATTACACGGGTAAAAAGCCATGGCAAAAACGTTTCTGGAACCCTTTCGGAACCCTTGGTAGCCTCGCCATGTGCTTCCCTTCTATCTGTCATTGAACTGCCCCAGTATTTTTCCAGTTTCCTACCATCAAGAAATACTTTCATATCTGTTTGTATGCTGAAGAACCCCTTCCTTTTGTAATTCTGCAGTTTGTTCTAAGTGACACATTCTCATTCATTCAGGCCACTGGCTAGAGTGGTTAACCTCGCAATCCTCACCAACTTTCCAGCTCTGGTGCAGCCTCAGTGCAGCCCCGAGGTACGGGAACAAATGTTCCCTCACCTTGAAGAAGCCTCCATGACTGCCCCTGCACTGCAAAATGCAGTGTGCACCCTGTTGGCACAGCTACACTGGCGCTGGAAAGTTGGTTAGGATTGCGCTGTGAGTCTAGTTAGGACCCCTTATGAACTGAGAGTGTGCAGCTGTGCGCGTTGGTTAAACATTGCAGGGGAAGGTCAGTTGTGGGTCTTCTCATTGAGGAACCATTGAGTGTCTTCTACCACGGAACTCTTAAGTTCCTAGGAACACATTTTGAAAACGTTCCCCTGTTCTATTCCAAAAAGTAGCTGGTTATTTATTTTATTTAAATATTTTATATTCTGCCTTTCTCCCGACAGGGTAACCAAGGTGGCTTCCAAAATTAAAACAATGTTAAAACAATTCAAAAACCAAACAAATAAAGCAATTAAAACCAGACAAGCGCCAATGGGTCACCTTAAAATTACCTTTGGCATTTGGTTAACTTTGGCATTTCCCCTCTTTTTCTTTCTGGTCTGTTTCATGGAGGTGGAAGGCTTCTGGACAGCCACAGACCGTGTGAGTTCTGTGAATGGTGCAGTGGCGAGCGTACACCCCCAGGGGGCTCTGACGCGACAACCCCACGTGACGGCACATGCCACAGCCCCTGGGGGGCGTGATGTCATTTTCGCACATGTTGGTGGCGGCGCGGCTTCAATCACACACACAACCCCGCCGTTTTGCTAACATTTTTGGAGCCAAACGGCTCCAGGGAGGGCAGGAGGGCCCAACGTGAACAACAGCCAGCGCCAGACGAGGAATACAGCGGAGGGGACACATCCAGGAGGCAGGTACACCCCCCTCCGCCGCCACATGCGCTTGGGGCCCACGGCCCCCCCATCCCTACCCCAATGGAATGGTGATGAGCAGACTTTAAAACAATGCTTTTTAGAGGCATCAGCCCTTTTCCTGTAAAGTTGGTTGAGATGAAGGTTTTGCAACTGCTCCCCGATTATTGCAAATGGTGGGTAGTATTTATGCCTTAGCTTAATCAAGGGTCACTTTCTCATTCCTGCAGAAACGTAAAGAGTATACCAATAGTGGAAGCACAACCCTGATTGCCAGACACCCTTCTCAGAGTATCCAGACATTCTCCTGACCGTTTTTGTTCCTCCTTCCACCTGCCCTTACTGAATTCTTCTTCCCCGGTTACCTTCCTTGCCATCATCACAGTCTCCTTCAGCAAGTTCCTTCCGTGCCGCTTGAATGCTGCAACTGGTTTATTGCCCAGCTATCCTGAACAAGGAGAACTGGCACAGAACAGGCTTCTTTGCATTTAAGAAGGTGTGAAATGGTATGAGTAGCTGGATCCTCAGTGAAAGATGGATAAAGGAGGTGTTGTTCTGTTCCTCTTCAATTCTAGAATTGTATGATATTAGAAAAGTCAGAGCAGCTGGATATGCAAGGAAGGGGAGTTTGAGATATTTACCTGAGAGCTCAGATTTGCCCACTGTACCAGGTGAGTCCTTAATATTCTGTAAAAAAGAGATAGAAATGTTATGGGTTAAAAGACCATGTAATTTTTTTTATAATATTAAACAAGTACGAGGAATTCCAGTTTTAATATTATATACTATACTTGTTTAACATTATAAACATTTTTACATGGTCTTTTAGCCCATAAAATTTCTATCTCTTTTTTACAATATGTCTGATCATGAAAATATCCATGCTACCTTAATATTCTGTCTTGCTTCCTCATTTGTAAACCTGGAATGTGACAGTTATGGGAAGTGAGACCATAAAGTTCTTCGTCGTCTAAAAGTGCAGTACAGGGTCCCCACTGTTCGCGGATTCACTATCCACGGATTCACTTATCCACGGATAGTGGGTGGCCCCCGCATGCGTGAGGGGAAGGGGGGCCCTCAGAAAACCACAGAGGGGGCGTTTGCTCCTATCCGCAGTTTTCACGTATCGGGGGGGGGGGCTGGAACATATCCCTGCAGATATGGGGGCCCTACTGTATACCTTCAAATATAAAACAGGATAAAAAGTTCCCAAAGTAATATCATCTTTCCCCCGTGGCACTACTGTGTGTGGGTGTGGATGCAGTCATTTGTTCTGTAGGTAATCCATCTGCAGAATTTACACCTGACTCCGTGGTTTTCTAAGACGTGACTCTCCAGCTCCAGACAGGAGAATAGTGCTTCTGTGTAAGAACCCGTGTTAAAATAGAAATGGCAGTGCACGGAATGTAGCCACATCTGTATTTTAAAGGTCAAATTGTCAGCTCTTTTTCAGACTGAAAGATATAGTCTAGGCATATGTGATACGGTTTGCTGGATTCATCATTGCCTGTTTAAGAGAGAGGGCTTTGGGTCAATTACACCGCGAACATGTCAGCACTCAGACTACTTTTAATTTGGTGCTCTGAAGACCTATGTCTGATGAAGAACATCTGTGTGATTTGAAAGCTTTACTGTTTTTTTTAATTGGTCCAATAAACGTATTTACCCAATCTCAAAGACTGCGGGAGTAAGCAGCACTACATGCGTAGAATACTTGTGCCATTCGTTTCAGCAGAGACACCTGATTGGTTGGACACAATCAAAAGCAAGCATGCATGCTTAGATGTACTGCATCCATTGAAATGAGTTTGGGGGTTGGGGCTGAGCAGCTGAAAGAATGTCAGAGTTTATGTACCCATAAGAAATTGCTGTTGGACCAACATCTTCACTCTGTGCATTAAGGAGTTAATTTATTTTTAAGGGCAAAAATGCCTGCACAAATCAATTCTTACTACTTTTCAAACCAAAGCATCATTGGCATTCTGTTCCCATTCCTCTCTCCCCTACAGCCATAATAAAGTGGCATTAATTCCTAATTCTGAATTCTAGAGAAACAAGAAAACAATACTAAATCACATGTGCTTTATTTTCTTAGGAACATCTAGTAAATTTTAAATGATCAGTGTTGCTGTAATGTCCCCATCGGTGCTGTATGAAGTGTTCCTGCAGAAAAAAATCTGATTGTCAAGAAATTCAACTGAGACTACATCTAGTTTAGGGGTGCAACTAGTCGCAGCTACTGGGGAGACATGGAAGAAGATCTGAAGCTCATGAGTGCCATCTACTTGCTGAAAAGCAACATGGCATTTTTAATTTTTTTTATAGTGGGGACTGCTGTCAATGCCCAGTTTTGCATGTGCATGTTTTTTTGAGAGAGCCTACAGTTCAGTGAACAGTGAAGCTGGGAATGAGTTATACACCAAGACACTTCAATTTCTTCACTGTAAAGGTCACCATTCTTTCGACTTCTCTAGACAGTCCTTCAAGATAAGGCATCCAACTAATTGGTATGGGAGCAAGAAAGCAGACAGAGAAACATAGCACAGTCAAGAACAAATGAGGCCTAAAGCAAGCATTGTCCAGCAAACCATGATCGACTTTCGATTCTTTTTCTTCCACTCCCCAATGATGGACTGTGCTGTGGAAGAATGACTTGAAGTCTTTATTAGATGCCCCAGATGGGACATTCAAGGTTTGTTTTGCTTTTTAATTCATCCCTGCATCGCACACTCTTGGGGATTAAATCTCAGGACTGCAATTCTCAAAGAATAACTACAGGTGTCCCCCCACTTAATGACGGATCACTTAACGACGATCCGGATATATGACGGAGGTCCCCAGTAAAAAAGAGCAAAAAAGATGCATCTTTTAAAATTCCCAGGTCTTCAGCTGTTTCGAGCTAGATAGGGGCTTTGAAGTTCAGCACTGTGCTTAAACAGCTAATGGGCAAGATAAGAGTTTGGATATTTAACGTTGAGGCACAGCAAGACCCGCTTAATAACGGCTTCACTTTACAACGGGGATTTCAGAACGTATCCCCATCATTAAGCGGGGGACACCTGTACTTTGGGATCATGCAAAGGCAGTTATGTGAGGAGGCTATCATGCAAATCTGTTACTGCAGATGGAACCTTCATATCTCATGAATTAAGCCCCTCTTAATGGAAGTTGTGGCTTGTGCTACTTTTTGCAGGTTGAGTACTTTGCATGGAGCATTGTTGACTTGAGCTCCTGGAATGAGACTACCAGTCTGTAAGCTGGCAGCTAGACACTTTGACATTGTCAGCTGTACCAGTGAATTGAAGGAATTGGAAATGCTGTTTCTGCTTTCCATTCTGGAGTAAAGAGGCTTATTTTTGTGAATACTGCTGCCTCTGACAGGACTTTCATCAAGCACCAAATCAGCTCAGGATAAGATTGCCACTTCTAGGTCAATTTCTTAAAAAGCTGCCTAAGTAAAGAGAAAGCATAGCAGATCAGGCTTCCTCCGATTCCATCTATATGTACTGTCTTGCCTATTTATTTTAAAGCATTTATATGCTACTTTTTCACATTAATTCCAAAAGTGGCACATACATGCCACTTTTGTTCCTAGCTATAACAAAAAAAGTATTTTTAGAATTTTCTAATAATCTAGGTGCCTTGTACTGTTTATCTGTTGCAAATTTGAACTTTCTAGTTAGTGTGGACTTGGCTTTATCATTTGAGGGTATATTTCATTACTTTCCCCTCCCACATCATTTCAGGGACAGGGCATAAAAATTTAATCCTTTTAGATTTTACAGCCAATCAGGATATGAGTGTGTACCAAATTTCACTTCTAGAGAGGTAGGTATTTCGTAATTGTGTTATCACCATTAGTGGGCTGGCGAGTGAGTGAGTTTCCAACACAGAGAGAGAGAGAGAGAGAGAGAGAGAGAGAGAGAGAGAGAGAGAGAGAGATTATATGCACCAGTGCTTGTACATGCATGCATGCCCTTTTGAACAAGAACAAAAAGTTGTTTTTTTGCTTTGGCTGACTGACTAGGGACAATCACTCCCCCAAAAACTGAGAAGGCAGGGGAAGGTCATTTCACCGCCATCAGTTTCCTTTTAAAAAAAATTATGCATACATGCCCTCTTGCACAAAAAGAAAATGCTTGAAACTGACAAGACAGGTTCATTGATTGATGTCGTCTTTTCTACCTATAGATAGATCAGAATCAACCCAAGGGTAAATCTCTTACGCTAGTCAGTTGAAAATGGAATTTCTTACCTTTTCTGAGAATTCCTATTCTGGGAAGAGTAAGGGGGGCATTCCGGACCAATGGGATGTCCTCCTGCTCCTGAGAAGGCAGGGTCACTTCAAAGAGAGTCTCCTCCCACGCAGGAGGGCGCCCCGCCCCCAGTTATGGACTGGACCGAAGAGCTGAAGCATCCTCCCCGATCTCGATGGGCCGGACACGATGCGAAGCAACGACCAGAGGACCATCGGGCAACTTGAAAAAGATAGGCAGTCTTCCTCCAGAACTGAAACAGGTAAGTGAAAAACAAGGAGGCCCAAGAGAAAAGGGGGCCAACGAGGAAGAACAGCCAAAACAGGAAAGAACAACCAAACGAAGTTAAATAAAAACAACCAAACAACTTATGGACCAGCAAGGGTGCGTCCGACAGTTAGGCACGGAAAAAACAGGACAGAGACCGAAGGGAAGGAAAGAACCACCCCAGGTCTAAGTCAGAAAACTGTCCCAAGCCATGTCTGTGTAGAGGCGGGTCGGAATGCCCCCCTTACTCTTCCCAGAATAGGAATTCTCAGAAAAGGTAAGAAATTCCGTTTTCTCTGGAAGGAATAAGGGGGGCATTCCGGACCAATGGGACATACAAGAGCTGGAACCATGAGGGCGGGCAGACTGGCGTCCAAGTTAGCGCGGAAGGACTCTATGGAGAACCCTCCTAGCAAAGGACGCATCGCCCGAAGCGGCCTGATCAACCTTGTAATGACGGATGAACGTATGCATGGATGACCAGGTGGCGGCCTTGCATATGTCCTCTAGGGAAACATACCCTTCATAAGCCGCAGAGGTGGCAGCACTACGGACCGAGTGAGCGGTAATACCCGCAGGGGGATCGCAGTCCGAAGATTGGTATGCTAACTCAATGGCCTGGCGGATCCACCTGGAGAGGGAAGAAGCCGAAGCCTTGGTACCCTTCGCCAAACCCCGGAATCTCAAAAACATGGAGTCCGTCTTACGGAACTCCCTCGTTCTGGACGTGTAAAACTTGATGGCGCGACGGACGTCCAACGTATGCCAACACTTCTCTTTCGGATGAATTGGCCGAGGGCAGAAGGAAGGGAGCACAATGTCCTGCTGCCGGTGGAAAAGCGAATTTATCTTGGGCACAAAGGCCGGATCAGGCCGGAGAACAACCTTCTCTTTGTGGAAAATACAGAGATTTGGATGTACGGAAAGAGCCCCCAGCTCCGATACCCTCCTGGCCGAGGTGATTGCAACCAGAAGAAGAGTCTTTAAAGTTAACTCACGGATGGGAACTGTGGCCATGGGTTCAAAAGGTTTTGCTGTTAGGGCATTCAGAACCAGATGGAGATCCCATGTGGGACAGCGGTGGACTACCGGAGGGTTAAGGAGCGAGACTCCACGCAAAAATCGCTTAACATGAGGGTGATCTGCTAAAGAGCCCCTCCCCTCCGCTGTCAAAATGCTGTTAAGGGCCGAAAGTTGTCTGCGCAAGGTGTTAGTGCGGAGACCCTTGTCCAGCCCATCTTGCAGGAACTCAAGGAGATCCGCCACCCTGGGCCTGGTAGATCTCACCCCCTTAGTCCTGCACCAGTGAGAAAACTTCCGCCACGTAGAATTGTAGGACCGCCTAGTGGAAGGTTTCCTAGAGGCTAACAGGGTGTTGACGACCCTACCGGAATAGCCCTGTCTATTGAGGGCGCGCCGCTCAACCTCCATGCAGCTAAGCGGAATAATTGGGGACGAGGATGATATTCCGGGCCCTGAATCAGAAGGTCTTCCCGGAGCGGGAGCGGCCAATGTTTGCTGACTGACATTTCCAGAAGCTCGGGGAACCAAGGGCATCTGGGCCACCTCGGGGCTATGAGGATTAACTGCGCTTTCTGTTGACGGGCCTTGCGCAGGACTCGCGGGATTAACGGTACTGGCGGGAAAGCGTACAGCAGGCCCCACGGCCAATCCCCCCGCAGTGCGTCCACGCCCTCTGCCTCCGGCTCTGACCGCCCTGCGAAGTACCTTTTTAGCTGCCTGTTCACGCTGGAGGCAAACAGGTCTACCCGAGGCAGGCCGAACCGGTCGGACACTTGTCGGAACACCTGTGGGTGGAGCTGCCATTCCGCCTCCCCCAGAGTTCGACGACTGAGCCAATCTACTCTGGTGTTGAATACCCCGGCCAGATGTTCGGCCTTGATCGAGGCTAGATTTTCTTCCGCCCAGGACATGATGGACATGGCCTCCTTGTGAAGCTTCGAGGCCCGGGTCCCCCCTTGGCGATTTATGTAGGCCTTGGCCGATGTGTTGTCTGTGCGTACCAGCACATGGACCCCCTTGAGAAGGTCCTGGAACTGGAGGAGAGCCAGCCGGATCGCCCTCAGCTCCAGGAGATTTATGCTGAGTGCTGTTTCCTGAAGGGACCACAGGCCCTGAGCCACTCTGGGCCCCACATGTGCCCCCCACCCCGAAAGGCTGGCATCCGTCGTGACAACCACGGGGTCGGTCTGACAGAGACCTCGGCCTCGCGAGAGTCTGCCTTCCTGTTGCCACCACCTCAGACTCCTCCTCACGGAGGGCGTGAGGGCAAGGAGAAGGTTCCGCTGACACTCTATCTGATTCTGATAGGGACGGAGGAATCGCTGTAAAGGCCGCATGTGGAACCGGGCCCAATCTATCACATCTAGGCACGACACCATGAGGCCTTGAAGAGAGGCTAACTTCATAAGGCCTATCCGTTCGGCCGACATGACGGCAGCTAAGGATGTCCTGATTCGTATTTGCCTCTCCTCCGAGAGCGCTACCTGAAATTTCTCTGTGTCCAATAGTAAGCCTAGATGGACCATCTGGCGGCTGGGACTCAGAGAACTCTTTTCGTAATTTATTACAAAACCCAGGGACGAGAGGACCCGGATAGTCAGGTCCAGGTCTCGACTGGTAGTTTCCGGGGACCTCGATCTCACCAGAATGTCGTCGAGGTAGGGATATGCTCGCACTCCCTGTTCCCTGAGAAAGGCTATCGGTGCGATCAGGAGTTTGCTGAAACAGCGGGGTGCTGATGATAGTCCGAATGGGAGTGCGCAATATTGATAGTGGTGGCTGCCATAGCAGAAGCGCAAATACTGGCGGTGGCTGGGTCGAATGGGGACGTGGAGATACGCCTCCGTCAAATCCAGGGACGTGAGATAGTCCCCTTGTTCGAGGGAGGCAACGATGGATCTCCACGTCTCCATCCGAAAACGTCTCTTCCGTATCCAACGGTTGAGGCGCTTGAGATCGAGAATGGCCCTCTGGGTCCCGTCCTTCTTGGGGATGAGGAAAAGGGTGGAATAAACTCCCCATCCCCGCTGACAACTCGGGACGGGCTCGATGGCCCCTATCTCCAATAGGTGAGAGATCGCTTGGAGCTTTTGGCGATGCTTCTCTGGGTTCTGAGACAGAGGGACCCGCCAGAATCTGTGGCGCGGTCTGGACGTGAATTCTAGGGCATAACCGTTCGTCACCATCTCCAAAATCCACGCATCGCTGGTAACGTGTCGCCAGCGATGCGCGAAGTTGAGGAGACGGCCGCCGATCGCCCCTGAACCAGCGGACGATGTAGCGTCACACCGGTCTGTGCTCCTTGTTGCTCTTACCTGTACTTGAGGAAGAGCCGCCTGTCTGCTCGCGACCCCTGGGAAAGACCCTTGTTCTGTTCCATTTACTGCGGGGCTTGTGCCCCTCACGGGGTCTGCGGTCGCTGCGGGAAGAACGAAAGGAGTGAGATTTTGCCTTGGGAGGTTCCTTATGACTAGAGGGCAGGACCTTCCGTTTCTCCTTATTTTCGATAAGAAGAGGCTCTAACGCCTCGCCGAACAACTTCGTCCCCTTAAACGGTACCGCCACCAATCTTGCCTGAGACCCGGTATCGACCGCCCAGTGGCGAAGCCAAATATTGCGGCGCGCCACCACATTAGAAGCCATAGCCCGCGCCAAGAAGTGCATCGAATCTAGGGAGGCGTCGGCCGAAAACGCGGACGCCAACGCAATCTTTTTTAGGGTATTTTTAACAGACTTCGGTAAACTAGGCTCCTCCTCAGCCAGCTGCTCTGACCAGAGATATGCAGCCCGAGCCAAAATAGAATTTGCCGCCGCGGCCCTAAAGGCGTAGGCCGTGGCCTCGAAATTGCGTCTAAGTGATACCTCGACCTTCTTGTCACACTGGTCCTTCGGACCCCCTTCCCCTTCGGACGGAAGCACAGTGGAGGACGACAGCGCCGCCACGGGGGCGTCGACCGCCGGCACCTTCAGGTTGTCCATGACTTGATCCTGAAATGAGTAAAGCTTATTGATTAGGCGTGGGGGGTGTCTCGTTGCAGCTGGAGTGGCCCATTCTGAATCTAAGACATTTTGGAATGGCTCGGGAAAGGGTATTGGTTGGGGTTTGGAAGGGCCCTGAGGGAAAAGCCTCTTTGCTGAGACCTTGCCCCCCGAGGCCACCGGGGTGGTGGCAGGTTCTGTTGCAAGATCCAGGGCCTGTACTGCCTTGGCCAGCATTCGGGGAAAAAGTTCCATAGGAAACAGCCTGTCCATCTTTTGGTCGGGCAGATCCTCTTGGTCACCTGACAACTCCCCTTCCTCGCGCTCAGACCCAGAAGGGGCCGATGCTGAAGAATACTCAGAAAAAGCAGGAGATCTAGGAGCTCTGCGCCTATGTCCATGCTTGGGGCCTATGGGTCCTATATGATGGGTCCTATAAGTACGCGCCCTGCGGTGTTTCTTGCGGGCTGGCGTATCAGAATCTATTGAAGAGCCATACTCCTCTGAGGAGAAAAAGGCTTCAGGGGTAGGGGACCTGTGGCGCTTTTGTACATGGCGCCTGAAACCAGGGCGTTGCTGGGTCTGAGAAGCCTTCACTGCCCCCGCTACCGCCCCTTTCACCAGGTCCAGAATCTGTTTCTGCATATCGTCAGGGAGGAGGGTGGGCATGGCTGAGGTGCCTGCTGTCTCCACCCCCCCTTTCCGTTCGACCTCGCCCTCCCTGGGGGCCTCTTGAGACATACCTGAGGCTCCGGGAACACTGACAAGTTTTGGCGGGAAAGCAGAATGAACGCCGCGGTCCGTCCACCGCCCGTGATGTGCCCACGTCGGTAGACGAGGGCTGGGGAGAACAATCCTCTCCCCGTGGGGATACCGGCCGCCTTCGCGTCCTTAGAGAGACGCGTAGAGATCCCGGGACTACGCCGCGCGGGAGGCGCCTGAGGAAAGTCTCCCGCCCAACTGCCAACGGTCTGTCAGTAGCCGATGGTGGCCGGGCTAAACAAGCGTTCCGGGACTGCGCCGCACGGAAGACGCTGTGAGTTCTGCCAGGCGAGGCGGCGACGGTCCCTTGGGGAGCCGCTCTTCCGCTCGCACTGGGGCAGATCGGCCTCTCGAAGTCCCCGCCTCCGTGAGGGAAAAAATGTGCGTCTGAACCTCTCTGAGGTAAATGAGAGGCGGAGCGGCCTACTCCCGGCCCGACAACGAGCACTGCCGAAAACGCAGGCTGAAGGGAGTCTTTTCTGTTCTCTTTTTATGCCCTCAGGGAGTGACAAACAAAGAAAAGGCGGGAGGTGGAGGGAGGGAAGAGGCGAGAAAAGGAAGAAGGAAAATTGAAGAAAATACTGAAGAGAGAGAAGACTGAAGGCTTAAGCTGTGGAGCTTTGCCAAAAAGCGACCTGCTTCAAGAGAAGGCAGGGCAAAAACTGGGGGCGGGGCGCCCTCCTGCGTGGGAGGAGACTCTCTTTGAAGTGACCCTGCCTTCTCAGGAGCAGGAGGACATCCCATTGGTCCGGAATGCCCCCCTTACTCCTTCCAGAGAAAGCTGTCTACTGTCCTGAGCAAATCAATCCCAAGTAAGTGTAGAGTTGTAGCCTTATGGTGCAATCCACCGTAACGTTAGACTGGTGGAGCAAGCACTCCGCCGGCCTAAAGTGTCGCAAAAGTGCTGTAAGGCTCCTCTAGTGTAAGTGGCACTGCTTACAAGGCCAGGTAAGTCTTAGGCCAGTCGGCGGGAGGTCAGGGAAGGGGGCCATTGGCCAGCTTGGCCTGAGTGGGGGTGGGGATATTGGCACTGGGTTGTGCCGATATCCCAAGCCCCTTCCTGGGCCGGGCTGGCCTAAAGGCTGAGTTACATTACACGCGTCGCGGAGCTTCTGATATATTTTTGAAGCAAACGGAGCCGCTGCGACCTCCGCACTGCCGGCGCGTACCTCAAGCTGGAATCCTACTTTTGAGGGGGCGTGTTAGCAGAGCTAGGGGGCGGTTCGCGGAGCTACTGCAGCCTACCAATCGTAGGAGAGGGGGGGAGAGTGGCTGCATGCCAATCAACACTACCTCCAATCACCTTCTTAAGAAGGCGGGACAACAGGAGGAACAACAGGTGGGAAGACACTCCCCCGCTCCAAGCGCGTAGGCAGAGGCGGCGGCAGAGCCTCTGCGTATAATGTAGCTCAGCCTTTACACGGCCTCCCCAGACTGCTAAAGAGCTGGTGCATCCGAAGAGGCCCATTGGGGCCTCCAGGACAACGAATGTTCCCTTCCCTCCCCCAAGGTGAGCCCCGGCCATGCTGGCACAGGCCACATCTTGCGCAGGATGCAGCGGCCGGCCATTTAGGCCAGCCGCTGCAACTTGCGCAGGATTGGGCTGCCCGTAGCAGTCTCAAGACCTCCCAGACCATGGATGGCCAATCTTTCAACATGAATGTTCCTGTACCTTTAATGGTTGTATAGGTGAGGCCATTTCCGCAGGTGCAGCTGCTCTAATGGTGGAAGGTTGGCTACCCCTGTCCAAGACAGTCCAGGCTAGTCAATTTATTTAAAAGGCACTTACGTGCTCCCTTATTCCTGTGCTGATGTGCATACATGCCCTTTTCAAGGAAAAATTAAACCTACACTGGGATTAGGGAGGTTTTTTTTTGGGGGGGGGGAAATAAGTTTTGTTTTATATTGTGTATTGAAATCAACCTTTTAAATGGAGCCTGTATGAGCATTAAGATACAGATGGGTTTACACAATGTACTAGGAAGGGGGGAAATAATGCAAAACAAATGGAAGGAAAAGAAAGCTCTGGCAAGAATAAACTGTGCATGCACCCATTCCTAAATTAATTATAGAGATTTTCTACAAACAATCAGAAGATAGGCAGAACGGAACATCAGGCATAGCCAATCTGTGGAAGGCTATAAGTATGTAAGAAATCAATTCTGTACTAATATTCACCTGTAACTAAATTTCCTTTGTAATATTGTTAAATTAAAAAGTTAGTACTGTCTAGGAGTCATTGCCATGCACACTATAAAGTCATCTTCTGCTGAATTCTTCTGTGGATATTGCTACCTGAGTTGAGTCCTGGCACAAATTCAGTACTATATTTCAGATTGGACCAAGCTGGGTTATGACAATAAATGGTCACGTTTGTAAATTAAACAGAAACGTCACCTGGCACAGCAGTATGTCAAAGGAAGTATTTGTATCACAAGCTCCAGTGACATCTACCTAACTGGAAGATCATAGTTAGAAAACTTTATCCAGAGTAACTAGGGATGAATCAGAAATTAGTAACCCACTGGTGTCGCTCGAGGTGGGGCGGAACGGTAAGTTCCGCACTGTGCTAACCTCTTACGAGGCGGCCCCACCCCCTCGCCATCGGAGCCATTCAGTGAAGCGAAGGCAACGCGCAGTAGACTCCCTGCGCATTGCCTTCGCTGCACTGAATAGCTCTGACAGCGAGGGGGCAGGGCCGCCTCGTAAATGGAGGTTAGCACAGTGCGGAACTTACCGTTCCGCCCCACCTCGAGCGATGCCACTGGAGGCACCCTGGAGAGTCTTGAGTTGGAGGCCACTTCTAAAGGTTTCCTGAGTTTCAGGAACAGATTGACTGTAGTCAGAAAGAGCTGCCTCCAGCACTTTGCTGTTTTGCAGACAATCCCAATGCAGTCCTTTGCATAACGACATAAGAAGAGTCCCAAAGGTCCATCTTGTTTCCTACAGTGACTAAACCAATTAAAATAAATTTATTTATATTAAAATGTATAAGCTGCTTTGTGACCAAAGAGGCCCCCAAAGTGGCATATGACAATTATAAGTCCATTCTGTATTATAAGTCCATTCATCTGTAGCTAAATAGCTAATTTTTTTAATATACAGTGTATTAAAAAGTTTAACATAATAAATTTGACCACCATAAAACAGAGAGACATAAAGCAGCCAAGCATCAACAATAGCAACACTCTGATCAGGGAATAATTTATTCCCTATTGAAAGCCTGTCAAAATAGGACCATCTTCACCAGTCTAGGAGAGGGGCTAGACCAGCATTTCTCGTTGTCTTGGCACAACGTACCACTTCCCAAGCCGCAGACCTTCACATATCACCGGAAGTAACTAGCGACGACACAATTGCCATTTACCTCTAGGTTAGAGACCATGATGCAACTCTGCAAATTCCAGTAAGAGGCTAAGGGTGGCTGGGATGACTAAGGGTGGCTGGGATGACTGGGATGACGCTGAACTGAGCCCCCTACCGGCGTTTGCAGAGTCGCTTCAAGGTCTCCATGATGTGAGGTGGGCATCCGCATTGGGGGGGGGACCCGGCGGGACGCCGCCCCGGGCGCCCCCGGCACTGCCCCCCCGTTGCAGCCGGCTCCGCTCCAAGGCCTTCTCCCGGCCTCGGAGGCTCCGAGGCCGGGAGAAGGCCTTGGAGCGACCTCCCCGGCCGACGCGCCAGGGCCTTCTGACGAAGGCCCACTGCGTCACAGCGTTATTTATAATGTTTTTTGCGCATGCGCAGACCGTTCCTGAGGGAAAAGGGCAGCCCTTTTCCCTCAGGAACAGTCTGTGCATGCGCGAAAAACATTATAAATAACGTTGTGATGCAGTGGGCCTTCGTCAGAAGGCCCTGGCGCGTCAGCCGGAGAGGTTGCTCCAAGGCCTTCTCCTGGCCCAAGGCCGGGAGAAGACCGTGGAGCGGAGCCTCCGGAGGGCGACGCACACAGGGGAGGTGACGGCGCGTGGGTTCGCGCGTCACCCTCTGCACGCGTCGCCCTACGGTGGTCCACGAGCGCAACACCCAGGGGCGGGGCAGTATGCGCGCCTCGCGCTAGCGACACGCCTGGATTGCAACCACCTTCTATGCTGCATTTGCAAAAGGATGCAGCTGCAAGTAGAATACTGGGGGGATTTGATATCCCTGCAACAGAAGTGCTATGATGGCATCTTGAACTCACACAACAATTGAATGAGTAACCACCACCAATGGACTGTGGAACAGAGTAGTTGCCGGCCAAGGCCTTTATCTGCTCACCCTCCAAGCTAAGGATGTGAGTGAGCACTTTTTTCATGGGTGCACATGCTCGCTCTCTGTCTCACAAGACCTACGATGCCTGACAAGGACAAACATTGAGAATTTACAGACTAGATGACCCCTGAAATCCCTTCTAACACTGATTCTCTGCAGCCTTTTATCAAGTGATGTATGAAGTGCCGTCCAAAGTTTTGGAATAACAGAACTTGAAATAAATGCTCTTGTCATCTAGCTGTGAATGATTTTGCCTTGCATCAAGCCAGACAATCATATTGTGCTCTGCTATCTAGGTATTTTCTGGAACCAGTTTTTATGAATGTTGACATAAAACCTTGTGCATAGAAGTTGCGCACTTTGAATGAATACAAATCATATTTCCGTGGCCTACATTATGTCCTTATGCTGAACATCCCTATGGCAACTAATGGCATTATCCTAAAATCCAGCCTGCCCTAAATCCCACTGCTAAACTATCATTACTGTAATGAAGAAGGTATTTTCTCAGTTTTATTAAGTATGAATTTATAAGTATCACATTGTTGTCAAAGGTTTGCTATGTGTGTTTACTCTCATTTGGTTTATTCCCTTTGTGACTAATACTGTTCTCATAAAGAAAACCTAGTGAAAATTACTGTTTGTATTTGGTTAGTAACATTTGTTGATAACATATGGTCTGGGAATGCTTCAGCAAATAAGGGGCTTTTAATAGTAAGCAGAGACAGGCGTTGTATAAAGCAGATGCTATCAGAATGCATAGTGCAAGGTTGTGGGAGGTTTTTTCCTTTACACTTCTTACACCTCCCCTACATTAAGTATATTTCCCCATTCTTGTTTTCATTTTCCTCTGTGAAAATGGATCTGTGAAAGTTGGAAGGGAGAGGACAGTAGGAAAAAGGATGACTGCATTCAGAGTACCAAGTAAGCAAGCCCCGTGACTCCGAAATGCAAGCAGAACATTTAGACTGTTCCTTTCTCCTGATTAGTTTAATACCAGTACTTGCTAGGACGTTTCTATTTGTTTGCAGCTTATAAATGTAGAATATCTCTTATGTAACTTCCCATTTTGGGAAGTTGCTAGAACTATGGAAACTGGAGGTTCATATTTTGAATGCTACAGTGGCACTTCTAGGGTTAATTTGCTGCATCATAGTGGTGATTTTCAGCCTGGGAAACAGCATAGAGGCAGAGAGGTAAACACCCTTTACCTCCACACTGCAGTTCCAATCCAAACAGTGGCCCCGCATAGCTTCTACGCGAGTAAAGCGAAGCCTGTAGCTACACAATGACATATTTAGTGTCGCACGTGGTTGGTCCCTAAGAAATGAGGTTAAATTACACTAGTTATTTCTGGCAGTTTGATGCATCAACATGAAAGATGAAGTCCTGTAGTGCTTGGTTGTAAGGTGACATTCAGTAGCAGCTGGAAGGAGGTTGATCTGAGAGCAAAATCTACGAGGAAGCAAACAAGTTAATTCATCCACCTTGCTGGGCATTAAGTTGCATAGCGGCAAAATGCAAAGTCACGGTGAGCTGTATTTGGAACAGAGCAGAACATAAACATAGGCTATTTCTGTGCCAGGTTAGAGGAGAATATTCTTCCCAGTAGCTCTCCAATGGGGAAAAAGGTTATTTACGTATCCTCAAAAATGTCCCCTTGGGGTCAGATTTTTAATTAGTGAAAAGAAAGCAATTCACACAAGCCAGTCTTCAGTTACAGATTTGAAAGAAAAGTGTGTGTGTGGGAGGGTGTCTAATAAATATCTAGTCCAACTAGTGTTGACAATGGCTTCCAATAATTTCACTAAGGGAATTCACCAATTTTTTTTCTTAATGTATGACCTGCCTGTAGATTCTAACAGCAGACACCAAAATGAGCCCCCATTGCTCTTGTGCTGCACAAGGGTTGCCCAGGGTGGCTGGGCTAAAAAAAACCAGGATGTTTGTGGTAGCAGGAAGGGAAAGAGAGAGGAGGAGATTTGGGGGGAAAGGGGAGAAGCTAGAGAGAGATTCCAAGGTTCTGACTGCAGCGAAAGACCGTGGCTGAGTAGCAGGTCTCTGTAGCCCAAACCAAGGGTTACAGACAAGGAGTGAATCCCTTAGCATGCGGTGAAATTACTTCATTCATTTCCAGTGGGAGAGCTGGTCTCTCCCACCATTTGATTACTTCTAACCAATGTCCCAAACCTCTGAGAGAATTGGGGATTTTCCTTGTTCTTGGAGTTCTTGATGGATTGGTTGGGGGGGGGGGGAAATCACATGGTAGAAGACTGGGGATGATATCAAGTCTCCCATCCCCATATGGGGGGGGGCACCATCCTACGATTTATGGAGGAAACGTCCATCACAGCTTACAAGCCATGATGGGGAAAAGCAACCTCCTGGTTGTAGGAGAATGTTTTCTCTGTGCCAGGTGCAAGGGAGTGGTGACAAGATACAGGTATTTTGTTGTCTTGTGCTCCCTGAGGCATCTGGTGGGGCCACTGTGTGATAGATTTAGATTGTGAGCCCTTTTGGGACAGGGAGCCATTTAATCATTTGATTTTGTCTGTAAACCGCTTTGTGAACTTTTTGTTGAAAAGCGGTATATAAATACTGTTGTTGTTGTTGTTGTTGTTGTTGTTGTTGTTGTTGTTGTTGTTATTAATAATAATAATAATAATAATAATAATAATAATAATAATAATAATAATAATAATAATAATAATAATACAGGAAGCTGGACTAGATGGGCCTTTGGCCTGATCCAGCAGGGCTCTTATGTTCTTACGTGATTCTGTGTCTCTGCCAGAGCATGTGTTGCACGCTATGGTGGGGGGGGAGGGGCAACCAGACAGCCCAGGAGAGGTAAGTAAAAATACAGTATTTTTTTATTTACCTTTCCATCAGCTTCCTGGCCGTCAATGGGTCTCCTCAGACGTATGCCATCTATTTAGCTGGTGTACATCAGGAGAGGCAGGGAGCATGTCAGGCCCGGAAAATGGGGATAGGATCTGGTGTGCATTACTGCGTCCAACATCCACCCTCTCCTACGAATGTATCTTCCAGATTCAAAGGTAGCATACATCTGATTATTTGATGCCGAACAGGAGACTGTGGCTATTTCGCATCATGCACTGTTTGTGAACTTCTGGGGCATATGGCTGGCTGCTTCTGGAATGTATGTGAACCTTGTGCCTGATTCATCAAGACAGTCATTAGCGAAATACCAGTAGTCATACAGCCATTGAGCTGGAACTATCTGGTTATCTCCCTACCTTGGAACGAGTAGTAAACTTCACAAGCTCTATTGCTGAATGCATCAAATTGTTCTTTCCAGATTAGAACGTGATTTAAAACATTGGATTTCTGCACAGTCCTCACTGGATACTAGAGTGGGCATGTTGGCTTTTCCTCCTTCCCATCCCACTCTTCCTAACGTTCTTTAAAACATGTGAAAGTATACCATGCTTCTTCCACCGATCTTCCTAGGATGTTCTTCCATGCCCTTCATCACACTGTAGCACTCCTGACGTTTGTCCTGTAGAGCTCCTCTGCACGCTTTCCAAGCCCATTTATCCTCCTCCTCCTTGAATTAGAGGTTCCTAATGATCCAGGATCCACCTTTCCTTTCCCATCATTTTACTAATGTGGACTGTTTACTTTTAGCCAGCAAATGACAGTTAAGAGTTTCACATCAGTGTCCCCCTAATAACTTTTCCCCCACATATCCCTGACTTTTCCAAAGAGCCCAGTTCAGCATAACAGAGGACAATAAACAGTTTGCTACAAGGAAAGCTGGAGAAAGAAAAAGGCATTTCAGCTATCTGCAATCAGATACTATTTTGTATTAGGCATTTTCGAGCCCGAGCCTTCATTTCCCCACCACAGCCTAGAGACATGATAGAACTATTTTTGGAAATTTGCAGTTTCCTTTGCAGACTGATATTTTCTCTGATTAGAATAGTAGAGATAGCACTCACATTTCCAGACTTCTTCTCAAACAATCACATTTATCTTTACTTAACGTCCCTTGACATTATCACTCTGGAGACATGTGCCCATGTTACTAGCGTAAGAGGAGAAAGTGCACATTTAGCTTATGAATGTTTTCATACCTTCTTGCCTTCAAGCAGATTCCAGGCACTGCTTAGCAATTGGGTGGCAACTCTTTTAGGCTCTATAGCAGAGGTGGTATGCAGACCACAGACTGGTGGTACACGGGCTGCCAGCAGCCAAGATGGTGGCCGCCATCTCGGCCACACAGTGCCGTGTCAGAGCCCGAAAAGCGGCTCCTCAAGCAGAGCTCAAGCATGCGGGCTCTGAACGCTGGGGATGACCCTCCCCTACATCTTACCTGCCTTTTCCAAGCTCCAGCACAGCCACGAACCCAGAAGAAAGTGCCGATAACATCAACGGCACTTTCTTCTGGTGGTATGCAGCCGGCTGGAGGCCCGCATAGGTGGTACACAGGCTGAAAAGGTTGAGTACCTACAAATCGATGGTAAGGCCACATCTGGAGTATTGTGTCCAGTTCTGGTCACCACACCTCAAAAAGGATATAGTTGAATTGGAAAAGGTGCAGAAAAGAGCAACCAGAATGATTCGTGGGCTGGAGCACCTCCCTTATGAGGAAAGGCTACAGCGTCTGGGGCTTTTCAGCCTAGAAAAAAGGCGCCTGAGCGGGGACATGATTGAGACTTATAAAATTATGCATGGGATGGAGAGAGTGGATAGAGGGAAATTCTTCTCCCTCTCGCACAACACCAGAACCAGGGGACATGCACTAAAATTGAGTGGAGGGAGAGTTAGAACAGACAAAAGAAAATATTTCTTTACTCAGCGTGTAATTCATCTGTGGAACTCCTTGCCACAGGATGTGGCGATGGCACCTGGCCTAGATGCCTTTAAAAAGGGTTTGGACAGATTCATGGAGGAAAAGACCATCACAGGTTACAAGCCATAAGCAACCTCCTGGTTTTAGAAGTGGGAGTGTCAACGGGAAACAGGTTATCTTGTTGTCTTGTGCTCCCTGAGGCATCTGGTGAGGCCACTGTGTGATACAGGAAGCTGGACTAGATGGGCTTTTGGCCTGATCCAGCAGGGCTCTTCTTATGTTCTTATGTTTTTATGTACCTGTGCTCTATTTCACTTCATTGACTGAAACTGGACGCTATCATTCTTCCATTTCTTGGCCCCAATCCTGTCCCCTGCCACCAGCACCGACACAGCACCCAAAAATGCACTTGTTGTTGCATCCAGTGGTGGGGGGACGACCTAAGGGCAAAAGAGGGAGGTAAGTAAAAATGACCTCCACGTAAGCCCTGGGGCTGCCTATGGGTCTCCTTGGACATCTTTTTGGTGGTGTATGTCTGAAGAGAGAAAAGGGATGGATTTAAAATGGAGGGAATAAGATCTGTCATTAGATGGAAATGCACCACTGCCGCTGGATCCACCACCTTCCGCCTCCTCCCTGCCCCAGTCCCTCCCCCCTCCCCACCCAGTTATGCCCCCAGTCCTTTCACTCCCACCCCCTCCCTGTCGCTGACTTACTGGTGCCGGGAGTTCCAGGTGGGTTGCTGCCACGCTGCCGGTGCCGGTTGCCGTTTCTGGCAGCGGCCCAGCCACTCTATACGCCGTTGCATTTTGCAATGCCATAGGTTGGGCGGTGTGCTGCCAGAACGCTAGTTCCCACAGTGCAGCCCTATCATAGAACTGGGCTGCTTATTCATAGAACTGGGCGACCTCCGGGGGTGCGGGGGTGACCTCGGGGGGGGGCGACCCAGTGGGACCCTGCACCGGGCACCCACCCCTGAGCGCGAACCTGGCCAGCTTACCCTTTCTTTCCAGCGACGGCGTGCGTTCAGTTCACTTCAAGCGGAAGTGAGTGTGTGCGCGCCTCTCCTTCAATTCTCTCCTTCACTGTGTCTAGTATTATGTTCCTTCAGCGCTCAGCGGAAGTTCAAGCAGCACTCCTCGCTCCATGCGATCCGATGTCTTCAATTCCCCGCCTCGTTGGACTCGAGTCTCTCGAGTTGGTCTCGAGTCGCCGCGGCGCCTCCGCAGCAGGCAGCGCCTGGTTCGACTGAACCACGCGCTCCACCTTCGTTACACTACTGCTGGCAGCAAAGGCAACACGCAGGACACTCACTCACTCACTGTTGCTGCTGGAATGGCTCCAACAGCGAGGGGGAGGGGCTGCTGACTCCAGTGTAATGGAGTCTTGCACAACTACTTGCCTTCGCACCACCCTTGTTACACCACTGATGAGCACCGCTTGTGTATCTTTCATCCTGTTTTCATCCTTAGAGCCAAAACCTTATAGCCAATATAAGGGACATGAATGCACATAACTTGCATAGTGCTGCTGCCCTGAACTAAAATGGAGGGTGGCTCTAAGGCTACAAGACAAAATGAGTTATATGTGTAGCTTTCATAGTTCTGCCCTATGGTAAAAGAAAGCAGTGCTGTGGAGTGCTCAATGCAGTGTTGTTGCCTTATATCTAATTAAGACATTGACTATACTGACTTGAAACAACTTTCCATGGTTTCATACAAAAGTATTGCACAGCCATTCCTGGAGATTGAGCCTGGAACCTTCTGCATGCAAAACATGTGCTTTTCTATTGAGCTATGCCCCCCCTCTGCAGGAAGTCCTGGGAAGAACTAGTCCAGGACGTGCACCCCTATTTTTACTGCTGGTGGTCACTATGGTTGTGTCAGCTGCCTTGATTGTCCTTATCGGAGAAAGCTGGGGTAAAAAATATTTAAATAAATACATAAAATTATGGTCACCTAGTTGCAGCTGTTACAGGCTACAGGCAGGCAAGTGCTATGGTAGAGGCACACAGAGAGAAATTTATCTTAATTTCTGTGTCTAGTCAGTGGCGTTCCTATGACTGCCCCCCCCCCCCGCACCGGAAGTGACGTAACAGCTACAGGCGTTATCGAGCGCTCAGAGACGCAGGGCGGGCGGGAGGGCCAAACACACCAATGGCGCTCCTCACTCTCCCCGGCGAACGGGACAATCCACCCCGCCACCGGACCCCATTGCACCCACCTGCCACCTGATCCTGCCACCCGGGGGCCCACCACCCCAAGGCCCCCACCGCTGACAACGCCACTGTGTCTAGTATTATGTTTCAGAGTCAGGTCCTCTAATGCGTATAAATGAGATTGTTCAACAGAGACTTTTAGACTTCACAAATGCCATTAGCCTTTGATCTTTCTAAATCAAAGCCTCATTTTAGCTAAATTCTGGGAAACATTAAGACCATATTCCTCTTGATTGCAGTTGAAATGCACTGTGACTTGCTAATGAACAGAAACAACGAAAGTTAAGATGGGATTATTGTATTGATTTTTGTCAGTCAGAAGGCCTGGGATTTTGATGACTGCATGAGCAGCATGAGCAGCATGAGCAGCATGTTAGTACATAACATTTTGTGAAGCATACTGAGTCACAAGATTCAGGGCAGAATAGCAGCTGGTTCCAGATAGCATTGCGTCTCTCCCATTTCCCCAAGGCCAATGGCTGCTAGTTAGCTCAAGGGTCTAAATAGGGTCTTCAGGGACCTATTTATAAACTAGCATGCAGTGAGCGTGTCAGTGCAGCATGCTAATCCAAGCCAGCAAAAGAGTCGTAGAATTTCTATTAATAAAGGCTTACATAATGACAAGAGTGGGCCATTTTGATCCTTGTGTTATAAGCAGCTTTCTCAAAGAGGAGGTTGAAATTAGAAGTGTCCAAAGCTCTTCAGGGATTCCAACGCAGTTCAAAACATGATTGAAGTAACACTCATCATCTGGTAAAACCAGTGCTGCCTCTTCTGTTACGGGGAGTGAAGAGTGCAGACAAAACAAAAGTGAGGCGTGCAAACAGGTCACGCGTGCAAACAGGTCACCAAAGTGAAGACCAGTTCTTCTCCAACTGCATGATGGATAATAGATGTGCTGGGCTGGTTAGACAGATATGCGAGATACATATACAGTATGTAGAGCCTGCCTCCTAAGTCCTGCCTCCAGAGTATTAGGGCTTGACAAAACTTGGTTGTGATCGTTTCGAAGAGCTTGGGTTTGTAGGCATCAGCATCAGCCAAACCCATCTCAAAGAACAGTTTGGAAGGGAGCCCAGAAAGCAGGTCTTTCTGAAGAAAAACCAAGTGTGAATATTTTCCCGTCATCATCAAATTAACAATTTTAAAAAGCAGCAATCCTGGTATAAAAGTGCACTGCCAATATAGAATGGTAATGTGCACTCCATAAAATTAGTTTATACAACAGTAGACTATCGTGATGATTCAATATTCCTGCCACTAACTTCAATGTGCTAACTGTATATTAATGTATTGTAATAAACTGTTACTAACCTCACAGCACAATTCTGTGTAAGGATCCGGCCGGCGGCCCATGGCCGGCTGCTGGATCCTGAGCCGCCGGCGGGCCGGAAGTCTACTCAGGGGAGGGGATGCTCGTCCACTGCCATGGGTGTAAATCCAGAGCGGCCCTATCGGCCTAGGAGGCCGTGAAACGGCTTAGCCGGCCCACCGTGGACGGGGATATGGCGAACGCCATCCCCTCCTCCTCCCCCTCCCGGGCCAGCTAGGCCAATGTTCCCCCTCCCTCACCCAGCCAGACCTCCCACACGGAGAATCTCACCCATTCTTCCCAGTTCCTTGGGAGGATACAGTTGACTAAGAGGTTGTGTTTATTTGAAGGGCATGTCTGCAGTGCCATACACGATTTTTTTTAAAATGCCGTAAGTCAGGGGTTCTCAACCTTTGGAGGCCCGGGTACCCCCTATCACGTCCCAATTTTCTGAATTACCCCCTGCTAATTAATTGCTAATTAATTGGATTAATCAATTAATTAACTAATTAATCGTTACGGCGTAAGTTATAAGAGTGGCTCATACATGCAGTAAGGATTCTTTAGGAAGACATGCTTGATGAATATCTCAAGCGTGTTGGGCCTTTCACCATAAATATGCTACTCAAGGCAAGTTGACTATTGGCCAACTTGCCTTGGGTTGCATATTTATGGTGAAAGGAGGCTGTTTTTTATAGGAAAAATGATAGGAAGCACCGGTGGAACACGTGTCCTACCGGCGCTGGCTGCCGCAAAGCACTTTGCAGCAGTGCAGGGAGCCGGTGAGGTGGCGGGAAGGCTGAAACCTTCCCGCACATGCTGGTGGAGCAACCGAGGCTTCCAGATCAGGTAAGCCCGGCACAGGGGGTAGAAAAAGGAGAAGGTGGGGTTGGGGTAGACGGATTGGGCCTGGGGATAGGATCAGTGGCAGCAGCAGCGCGTGCCAAATCTCGGGCCCCTTCTTGGGCCTGATCCACTTTCCTGAGTCAACTTGTGCCAATGATTGAACTGGCTCAGGTTGACCCATTGCGGCTGCTGGAGTAAAGGGAAAAATGTCCCCTTACCTCAAGGAGACCTCCAGCAGCCAAAAATCCCTCGTGGCACCACTGCACGGGGATTTAGGTTGGATTGGGCTGTTTGTATTGTTCCCGTTAACCTCAGTGAGACTTTCCTGTTCTATCTGGGCTGTGTGATAGAATATTCCTTGTCGATCTAAAACCTTCTACCTGCAATATATGGCTGGTGTCTGGAAATGAAGCATTTCTGGCCTTACTGGTAAAAAACTCCTACAGTACAATATTATGACCCTTATGAACACAGAAGACTATCTTATATAGTAAATTAGGCCCTTTGTTCATCTAGCTTAGTATTGTCTACTCTACACTGATTGGCAGTGACACTCCTGGGTCTTGGAGGGGGGACCTTTCCCAGTCCTACCTAATGGTGCCAGCGATTGAATCTGGGACCTTCTGCATGTGAATCATGTGCTTTATCACTATAAAGCTATAGCTCATCATTCATTCCCCACATCCTTATCTTATTCATGCTCACAACAAGGCTGTGAAATCAGTACTATTTCAATGATGTGTTTTTACCTAATGGGGAGCTGAGTCTGATAGTTACTTGTCCAAGGCTACCCACAAAAATCAATGGGTTCTCAAAGTCCTTGATTTCGCATGGCCATTTCTAGTATGTAACTGAGAGCGCAATCCACCGGAGACTTCAGGCAGCGGAACGAGCGTGCCACGTTTGCGATGACTCGCAAGGCCAACTGCCCTTACTCCGCCACCAAGATGACCCCACGGCCGCCGGAGGAAGGTAAGGCTCCCGGTGGCGGCACAGGGGCAGTCCAGGCAGTGAGGGAGGGGGCCATTGGCCGAGCTGGGAGGGGGCGGGGATGGCATCTGCCATATCCCCGTCTGGGTCGGCTCGGCCGTTACACGGCCTCCTCTTACCTTCCTTACCTTCCTCCGGCGGCCGTGGGGTCATCTTGGTGGCGGAGTAAGGGCAGTTGGCCTTGCAAGTCATCGCAAACGTGGCACGCTCGTTCCGCTGCCTGAAGTCTCCGGTGGATTGCGCTCTCAGTTACATACTAGAAATGGCCATGCAAAATCAAGGACTTTGAGAACCCATTGATTTTTGTGGGTAGCTTTGGACAAGTAACTATCAGACTCAGCTCCCCATTAGGTAAAAACACATCATTGAAATAGTACTGATTTCACAGCCTTGTTGTGAGCATGAATCTGAGGAGGCCCATCGGGCCGGCCCCGGTTTACACCCGGGGAAGGGGATGAACGCCCCCTTCCCTGAGTAGACCTCCAGGCCACAGCAGCGCATCCCAGAATGGGGATAGGATCCGACGGCTGGATCCTTATGGTGGATTGCGCTGTAATTCACAGTCTTGGCAGATGGGGTCAACTAGAAACCAGAAAAACACCAGCAACAATAAGAGCAACAACATTTAAGCCGTAAACAAGCTCCATCCCAATCTGGAGCACTGAATTCCAGGCCTACCTAAGAAGTGGGTGCAGTGGTGTCACTCTAGGTGGGGCGGAACGCTACGTTCCGCAGCGCGCAGCCCCTACCTTACTCACCAGCATGAGGCGACACTGAATGATTCCGAGGGCGAGGGGGCGGGGCCGCCTCCTAAGGAAGGGGCTGTGCGCTGCGAAACGTAGCATTCTGCCCCACCTAGAGCGACGCCACTGAGTGGGTGGGGAGGTTCATGGTTCATTACATGGCTCAAGATCAGAAATGTGACCTTCCTGGCCTTTTCATCAAAAGTATGGCCTTCCTTCCAGCCCAGAAGATCTGTAGCCTCCTGCCAACAGTCTTTATAATAGTCATTGTACTGGTCTGGCCCTTTCCTCTCCAGGGTCTCAGCACCAAGTACGTGGTGTGTTTTAAATGAGTGTCTCCTGCATGCTTTGCATTACTTAGAAATAACCAGAAATAAAATATGGACCATGTAACAGTGGGCTGGATGACTCATATAAATTTTAATGACCACACTGCCCTCTACTGGTTTTCTTTACTTCTACTTTGAGAATATAACAAGTCCATTGTTTCTCTGCTTTTTTCCCCCCCTGATCTCTGTCTTGGAAGGAACCTGTGTGTTTCAAGTTAGCACTCAAGACTGGACTAAGTTGTTTTACAGAATGTATATTTCCAGAATATGGGGGTGGGAGGGCAGGCAGAGCCCAACCATTTTTTGCTGCTTTTGACTAAGCAGCCCTCCATGTGTGTATGGAAAGTGTCTTACACCTCACTCAAGGTCGTATAAAAGATTTCTAAACTACCGTTTGCTTTGACAAGCTGCAGGCTATTGGGGAGCCTACAATATGTTCTCACTATTCCCCTCCTCTTTTTGGTTACCACCTAGCCTGATGAAGAATCCTATAGCAGTGGTTCCCAAATCTTTTAGCACCGGGACTCACTTTTTAAAATGACACTCTATCGGAACCCACCTAGCTTTACGAGGCTTTTCCCTCAGGAACAGTCTGCGCATGCGCGAAAAACGTTATAAATAACGTTCGCTGTAGTAGGCCTCGCCAGAAGGCCCCGGGCAGCCGACCGGGGAAGACGTCCCCGGAGTTGGCTCCCAGCCTGGCGAGGCGCGCGGGGGAGGCGACACACGGGGGAGGTCACCGCGCGTCACCTGGGGGCCCCCGCCCGCCTCGCCACGCAACAGCGACGCCTCTGCTAGTGATGTCTCTGGCCCCACATTCAGTGTTTGTTAATAGATGCAAATGCTGAATGCAGAGAAAGTTGTCTGTTCTACAGACAGAGAGTAGCCTATTTTACAAACACTGAAAATGAGAAGGGAGGTGGCGGCAGGGCTAAGCGGTGTGTTCCTGAGAAGCCCATTACACATTGGCTCTACAGGGGACTGCGGATATATGCATAGGGCTAGAGCCGTGCTTTTCTACCAGTGCTACCACAGTATGGCAGGTGGAACTTGACTTCACTGCCACGATGATCATAAGGCACTGCCTCCCTGGCTGTACCCTGTTGGAAGTGGAGATGGCTAGAGCAGTGGTGCATGAATGAGCAGGCTGTGCAGCTCTCTAGCCCTTCAGAACAACACTATCCCTATATACGGTACGTAGATGATCATCACGCTCCACTGGAGAGCAAGTGCATGAGGAGCTCCTCCAGAATGTGTGCACTAGCCCCACTCCAATGATTTGGTGAAGGTGGGTGCAGAGTGAAGCCCCAACTGTGGGACAAGCCATCCTCTCCTGTGTATGGCTTACATTTCTGGTGGAAGTGGTAGTGTTTGCAAAAGTGGTACATGCAAAAGGTGGCACTTGGAAGGGTGGTACTTAGGTGAAAAGGTTGAAAAGACCAGGATGAAGGTATAATAACAATTCAGGAATTGTGCATATCACATGAAAGCCACATGTCCCAAACATGTAATGCCAATGTTTGGGAAGGCAGAAATATTCATCAGAATAACATGGAAGGTTTGGGGATTCATAATTCTTTATTGGTAAAAGTAGCCATACATACAGAATTCATTGCTAAAAAAAAAAAGCATTTTCCTACTTTGGATCGCACACGTAAAATTAGCATGTTTCATGATCATTAATCATTATCAATAGGCCAGAACATTATCTTCTGGAAGATTTTGCATATCCTTACAAAAAGGCATTTCTGTAGATTTTAGCCTTTTCTATTTGTATGACAGATAGGAAATGTAGCAACTATAGACAGGTGACAGAGTTAAGCAAAGTGTTTTCTCAGTCGGTGAACTCAAGATTGTTTTCAGTGGTGTCACTCAAAAACTGGGTCTGGGTGTTATCCATGATGATTCATGCATATATATCACCAACATATATAATTCTATCAGTCATGCACGTAGCATGTATATATCCCCAACCTAAGCTTAATTAGGAGGCTGTTGTACAGGCTCACTGAAAACAGCATATTATGCGCAGCACATAACTCATTCTAAGGAAAAGTTTGGCTGCAAAACTGGGAAACAGCAATATTCTGTGGATTAAGAAGCACACAGTGAGATATTGTCAAGGAAACAAACTGCTTAGAGCAATACTGTCTTTTCTGGTAGGCCTAAAATTAGTTCCACCATCTGTGTTTTGGTTTACGTGCCTGCATGTACCCGAATCCGACCATCCTTCTGTTGAATGCAGACAGTTTGAATGTACAGGGCATGCATTCTGTTCTCTTGATTGTAACAATCTGGGCTTTTGTGATTATAGAAAAGAAAACCATTCAACATTCGCCCTGTACTGTAATTGAACTGAACCCTCTAAACTAAGATACCAGAGGCATCACCCAGCAGGCTTCTGAATGTTCACTTTACATAAAAGTATCTTCTCCCAGATCATGCGACTGTATCATAGCTTTGAAAGCATTTTGTGTTCTTTCATAAGGCCAAAACTTCTGAAATTGCCCTGGTCACATGTTTTTTTTTTAATGTACTGTAGTTCTATTTTTAGCCCTTATAGTCAGGAGTTTTGAAATATAGTCTAATAAAATGACTTTGAATACAAGCCTTAGGGCACAATCCTATCCTATGCTCTGCTCAGCGATCCAGCAGTGCTGGCGCCAGTAATGCTGGATCCTGAGTAGAGTAGGCAGGGTTGGAGGTCTCCTCAAGGTAAGGAAACTTTTGTTCCCATACCCCGGGTAAAGCCCCAGCCTCCCAAACAGGTCTCCTTGGATCTGCACCTGTCATTTTGGTGGTGCAAATCAAGGAGGCCCGTGTCGGGAGAAGCGAGCCTGGGAGCACTGGCGTCACTGGAGGTGGGGCGGGACGCTAAGTTCCGCACCGCGCTGACCTCCGTTACTCACCAGCACGAGGCGGCCCTGACCCCTCACCTTTGGAGCCATTCAGTGCGGCGAAGGCAACACGCAAGAGACTCCCTGCACGTTGCCTCCGCCCCACTGAATGACTCTGAAGGCGAGGGGGCAGGGCCGCCTCGTGCCGGTGAGTAACGGAGGTCAGTGCAGTGCGGAACTTAGTGTTTCGCCTCACCTCCAGCGACGCCACTGTCGGGGGACAGGATACGGCCACTGCCGCAGATCCCACCTCCTCCCGAACCCTGCCCCGAAAAGCCCACAGAATGCCCTTCCCCTGCCCTTGCACCACATGGCCCAGCCACAACTTACCTGCTCCTCACACCATCTGGATCTGGCCTTCAGAGCCGATGTAGGCCTCTGCAGTTTTTGCAACAGTCCTGGGCTGGCACCATCGTCCTACGCCACTCTAGCGACTGGATATGATTGGGCTGTTCCTGGCTTCCCAAACACTCAACTTGTTTACTTCTGGGGTCTGGTTTATCAAAAGGAAAAACAATAAACAAATTAACAATCTTTACGGTGACCTCTTTCTCTTGCAACAGCAGGGTACCAATGCAGAAATAAGTTCCATGGACCTCAAAGTGACTCACAGCGCAATCCTATGCATGCCTACTCAGAAGTCAGTCTCACTGACTTCAGTGGAATTTACTCCCAGGAAAATGTGCATAGGATTTCATCCTTATTCTCAAATAAATGTTGCATAGCATTGCAACCTAAATATGATGATCAGCTAAACAGCAAGCAGAAAGCAAACGCAAAAGCATTCAAAAGAGATGCTTATCATCTAACCAGCCTACTTCGGCTAGGACAGCCGTATTTTTCCAAGTCTCACCCCAGGGAACTAAACTCTGTGCGGAGTGTGGGCTTATACCTCACGGTTTTTGCCATCTGGAACCATCTGCTTGCATGCACTTTTAGTTCCCACTTCCTACTAGTGGCACACTGGAGTCCGGATCGTGTTGACCCTATCAACATCCATGGCGCCTTGTCTCTGGGCTGCTAAGCGCTGCTTCTGACCCCACCCACTCATGCATAGCAGTATCCATATTTTCATCGGTGAAGTGTTGAAGGGTACGGAGAAGACAGCAGACACCATGCAGAATGGGTTGACTTTCTTCTACAGGGTACTTTAATCTTGCAGTTCTTTGTGGCATCCCTTTACACAAAATAGCAATATTAAAGCTATTTGGTCAGGATTTATAGAGCTGTATATGTGTTTCATTAAGAGAGAGATGGGGAGAGGAGAGAACTGCCTACTTCCAGGAGAGCGAATGCACCGTTTGTTTAAAAAAAAATGGTTGCACAGCTTGAAAGTTCAAGAAACAAAATTAAACGAGCTGTGAAGATTATTGAAAATCCATCACAGAAATAATGAAAACTTCCCTTCAGAGTTCTCTTCAGAGTTAGAGAGGGAAAACCTGCTATGAATTGTTAAACTCAATTGCATGTATATGTAGTAGAAAAGGTGTCTTGGGCTCCTAAGGTAGCCAAGTCTCTGACAAAAGCCCTGCAGAACCAAAAGAGAGATTTACAGCTCAGGTGCTGTAGGATACACAGGCTACCAGGAAGAAAGTGGAATTAACATTGCAAAATTTGAGCCAAATTCCATCCAGAGTTAAGAAACCCTTAAGCCCCAGGAATTCATTTGAAGACTTAAGCAGTCTTTCTTTCATTGAAATCTACAATTTAAAATGCTTAAGAGGAAATTATCCACGCCCTGAATCAGCAAACCAACAGTTTTCACAAGGATATTTATTTGTTTGTTTGTTTGTTTGTTTATTTGAAGAATTTATATCCCACCTTTCTCCCAGCAAGGGCACTCAAGGCGGCTTACAATAAAACATTAAAATACAAATATACAGTACATTAAAATAATTAAAATAGACAATAGGATAGACAATATAATGCTGCCATAGGAACTTACTAAACTTCCATATGACATCGTGGGCATTTTGAGCAGGAGTCCACAAATGCAGAATGGTCTTGAAAGCCAACTTGCTGTTCAGAGCTAGACTTTGCTGCCATAGCCACCTCTCACTGGTGGGGCAGGGCCGCCTGCGTACCAGTTAGTGGCACTACAGGAGCTGCACGGGGACAACCCACATTCTCCTGGAGCAAGGGAAAATGCAGTTTGCCTGCCACGTCAGTGGCGACACAACATTGAGGAAGGGGGTAGACCCAACAAGGGAGAGAGCGATTGACCGGTGTTGCTGGTCTTAGAACTGGTCTTAGCTTATGACTGGCCAAGGATGAGGAGGTTGGAATGGGAGCAGAGTGAGCTGGTGGCTCTTCCTTGTGGAGGAGAACGAGAGGCAAAACCTAGTGAAGGCAAAACCCAGTGAAGAAGGGAGAAGGAGGACTAGGATGTAACCTCCAACCTCTTCCCAACCCTGAGTTTCTGCAGGCATGAGCACTTGCATCCTTGCATGCCGCCCCAGGCCATACCTGCATGCTGCCGGAGTGTGCTTTACGGCCTATTTTCAGCAGTTCCTGCCAGTGGAATACACGTTCCGCTGGTGGCGAGAATAAGCCAATAAATTAAATGTAACCACATAGAATTTGACATTTTGCCTTTCAGTTCATGCAGTTCAGAAGGTTGCATTCTCCTCTCCCTCAAGTTTTTTGATCTCCAGGGAAGAATGGGGCTGTTTGGTCACCCTTTGTTGCTAGAGGACATGGCAGGGAAGGAATTTATCTCTGCTGAACAGCACAAAAAAAAGGGACCCCTCCCCCTTCTGAATTCTCTGCAGTGCATGGGGAATTTGAGTGCAGGAGGCACCTCTCTTTTCCTGCTTGTTCACAAGCGTATCACACCATGATGTTTCCTCCTTGCCAACAACAGTGATGTAGTGACCATTATTATAGAATCATGCTTGGGACTGGGTATTAGATACCGAAGTCTAGACACTTGATCAGCAATGAAAATGACAGAGTAGCCTTAGCTGAGTCAGCCTGACTCATATTATTAAGATGTTGTTAGAATAAATAATTACTTAAAATGGTGAAGTAGGTTTTATTTTTTTACTATGAGAAGTGCCAAAACGTTATTTAAAGTAGATGTTATTGTGTGCATAGAAAATGGGAGAGTTTGGGGGTATGTTTGCAATGTGGAAGCAGAGGAGGGGCCATAGCATAGAATACATACTTTAAATGCAGAAAGTTCCCGGTTCAATCCCTGAAATCCCATGGTAGGGCAGAGAAAGTTTCCTGACCGAAACCTTGAAGAGCTGCTACCAGTAAGTGTTGACAGTACTGAGCTCAATGGACCACAGTATACCAGCGCAATCCGATGCAAGTTGTGGCAGCCGGCTGAAATGGATGCGGGCCCTGCCGTGCCTGTGCAGGCCATACCTGCCGTGCCTGCACAGGATGCTGGCACGACGCGGGCTCACTTTCCCCCAGTGTAAGCAGCGGAGGCCCCAAAGGGCCTCCTCGGATGCATGCCAGCTCTTTAGCTGCCATGTGTCCAGGGAGACCGTGTAAGACCGGCCCAGGAAGGGGCATGGGATATCGACGCTGATATCCCCGCCCCCTCCCAGGCCAGGTTGGCCAATGGCCCCCTCCCCCACCACCCTGGTCCACCCTCCCACCAACCGGCCTGGGAGGAGACAGGATAATCGGCCTGGGAGGGGGCAGGGACCAGCGTAGGTCCTGGGCGACGGCGGTGTGAGCAACTCCAGCCTCCACACCGGCGCTGCTTACTCCTGAGCGACTCCTTACCCCAGTGGAGCGAGAGCTCCGCTGCGCTAATGATAGGCAGGATCAGGCTGTAAGTCGTTGTACTGAGTCAGTATAAGGTGGCTTCCTATGTTCCTATACAATGCTAGAATTCCAGTTTTAAAAAGCGATCCATAGGAAATTGTTCACAATTATGCAAGACTGGATCCATATCTTTCCCATGTAGTACATGTAAGTATTCTTTTTAAGAATCCCACCGCTACACAGAGCTCATCCATGGGACTCTGGATGTTTGGCGATGACAACACACATCGTAGCCAAGCTACAAGCTGTGTCAAACTTGGCTGTAAGGTGCACAGCGCACACCTCAAGTGGTACTTGTTTCTGCACACAGGAGACATAATGGAAACGTTTCTCTCCTATCCTTCCACTTCCCACCACCCCCTTCTCAAACATTCCACAGTGAGCCTAGACACCACTTCCATGACATCCTTTTTATTTCTAGTTGAAAGAGTTACTATTCTGTATTTTATGAATGTGTGCAACTAGTTCTGTTAGAAGTGGAACAAATGAAATAACATTTTTGGTTGTTGTTTTTCTCAGTAAGCAATGGATGAATGGTGGAGAAGCCTCTCAGGTGCTCCATGACATTCAGAATGTTCCACTTATTGAATTTTTATATTTATCTGCTTGAATGGCTACTAGACCAAGAGCATCTTGTACAACCCCCTGAAACTTTCATTCATCCTCTTCCCAAATAATGAGCCTAGCAAATGTGTGCTCTCTATGTGTTTCCTCTGGTCAAGTTATCTGTTCCTATCATGTTATTGTACCCACACAATTCCCACTGATTTACAAGGGAATTACTGTATATGTTCAAATACGTAGGAGGAACAAATAATGATTTTAGTGAGACTAACAGCCCAATCCTAACCAACTTTCCAGCACCAATGCAGCCATGCCAATGTGTTCATGCCATTCGGGGGGGGGGGCTAGTCGCAAGACCTCCTCTAGGTAGGGCTGCAATGCAGCTGCATTGGTACTGGAAAGTTGGTTAGGATTGGGCTGTTAGGTACACCTAACTTTCAGCCCAATCCTAACTAAATCCTGCTGATGCAGCCATGCCAATGGAGTGTGAGCTGCATTCTGGGGGGGGGGGGTCCTGGAAGCCTCTTCAAGATAAGTGAACATTTGTTCCCTTAGAGTAAGCGTCTGCTTCCTCAGTAGGTCTACATGGACCTGCACCAGCTCTTTGGCTGGTACAATTCTGAGTGAACCTGGGGAGGTAGATTGAGGCCGGGGGGGATAGAATATTGGCGGAGCTGCTGCCACTGATAACCACCCCCTTCCTGCCCTCTCCACCCTGGTCCTTGCACTGTTCTTCCAACCCTCCCCACCGCCTAACTCCCATGCCAACTTACTGACACCAGGGCATCCAAGATCGCCACTGTCTTGAGCTCACAGCCACTCACTGTTTCCAGCAGTGGCCCAGTTGCGCACGACAGTGTGTCACATTTTGCAACACCAGAAAGGCCACTGGAACGCGGGTTCCGATGGCGCAGTGGCCTGTTGGGATTAGGCCCTTTGTCTGGATTGTGCTCAGCATTTGTCACCCTCCCACTCTCCATTCCTTTTCCATTTTTCCTTCTGCTGAACAGGTCTTTTGGGGATAAAGTATTCAAAATTGTATAGAAAAAATTAATCTTTACACAAATCTTTTGAATCCATTGATATGCTTTTGTACATATTTTTAGGATTTGCATAGCATTTTGGGGGCAGAATTTAAAATTCCTTTGCACAAGAATTTGGGGGGAAATTGCACTAATTAGTATTCCCTTTGTGCTCCTAGATACCTCTGTTACTGAAGGACTGATGGCTTAGTTGTAACCACTTAGATACTACAGTAATCAGATGCTATCTAGATGACTGTAATTTTTATGCATAGTTGTAATACAAAAATATTTTTATAACCTGAATCCCGATGATGCTTCATACGATTTACAAAAATATTTTCATCAGCCTTCATTTTACCAACTTGTAAAATAAACAAAAGTAAGAGGTTTTTTCCAGCTTCAGTCTCATGCTGTTCTGTTGCCTTCCCAGAAGAAGCTTAAGACATCGCTGAGTTGTTGTCTTACGGTTTTTCTTATGAAGTTAATTAATTAACACAGTGTCACTCCTGTTGCTTATTTAATGCCTGTGACAGTTGGTGACAGTTGTGTTAACCTTTTCCACCCCAAGGTGACAGTGCTGAGTTAGAGGGCTTCTGTACTTGTCTAATGCTTCATTGTGGATGTTTTCACAGCTGGGGGACTCAGGGTGACTTTTCTACAACACATGCCCTTCCAGCGGTGAAAGTGAAGCTGTTTACGGAGAGTACCGGTGTGCTGGCTTTGGAAGACAAAGAACTCGGACGGGTAAGGGCCGTGACACTTCTTCACTTTTGTTTACAGCAGTGGTTCTCAAACTTTTTAACACCGGGACCCACTTTTTAAAATGACACTCTTATCAGGACCCACCTAGCTTTATGAGACATAAAAAAGGTGATCGAGAAATTTTTATTTATATATATACAGTATATACATATACATATACAGTATATGCATGCAAGTAAAGAGCTCAGCTGCTTGCAGGGTAATTAGCAGCTATCTTGCAAACTTAAGGGGACCAGCTCTTTGAAGGGCAATTAGTAGCTAATTTTTGAATAGCCTCAGGACTTGTGGCAATTACTTATCCGATCTTTCCATCACCTGGGACCCACCACAAATCAGGTCGCAACCCACCAAGTGGGCCCCGACCCACTGTTTGAGAAGCACTGGTTTACAGGATAAAGAAATCCTTCATGGCAGCATCAGTAGTTGCAGTTTTATGAATCCAAGTCATAAAAGAACACAGACTTTCTACCCTGCTGTGATGGAAATTAGAACATTTCATATCTTATCTCTGGCATTACTTCTTGGTGGCAAAATTACAGCTGGCTAAACATCCCCTGAACAAGAAAGGAAAATTGGCAGCTATTGAAAAAATGTACACAGACACACACATTTGCAGAACAAGAAATATAATGGAGGCTATTGTACTTTTTAAAATTAATTTCCAAAATATATTACATTCTAACTAGTTTACAAAAACCATATAATCAGCTTTAAAAGAAACACGGAATTACATCACTATTTGGTACTTATGAGTCAAACCATCATTATCATACCAAATATATGTCTAAAACATAGTTAATATCAGGGATGTGGATCAAGTCTCTGACTCCAAGTCTTAAGTCAAGTCCTGAGTCTTTGCCCCCAAGTTCTGAATTTTTGGTCGCAAGTCCCTGTCTATTTAATGGGGAAAATGGGTGGGTGCTGTGGTGGCATGTGGGGGGGGCAGAGCAGAGCCTGAGTAGTCCCTCCTTCCCACCCTCATGCTTGAATCAAAAGATGCTGAGAACTGAGGAAGCCTTGCCTTCTCTATTGCCCCCTCGATTCCCAAACACCACCTCCACTGCATTAGTGCCTGCATTCCTTGTCTTCGCCGTCACAGATGCCTTCTTCCTGGTTTACAGTGGCAGATATGGTAATGTATAGGCTCGTCGTAAAAGCCTCCAAGTCTCGAGTTGAATCTTTCGAGTTTTTTACAACCGCCGAGTCAAGTCCGAGTCAAGTCATTGATGCGACTTGAGTCCGACTCAAGTCCAAGTCAATAGACTCGAGTCTACATCACTGGTGGTTAATATAAACTAGCCATCATAACCTGTTTTTATATCCAGCAAAGCACCACATCGAATCACCTATAATAATTTTTAGCATATGTTATAATATACTATATACTCCTAGCCCCATATCCAAATTAATCTAAAGCAGTGGTTCACAAATCTTTTAGCACCGGGACCCACTTTATAAAATGACATTCTATCGGGACCCACCTAGCATTAGACCTTTAAAAAAAAGATGATTAAAAAAAACCCTTTTTAAAAAGATGATCTAGAACAGGGGTGGGTAACCTATTTGCGGTGGGGGGGCATTTTCCCATGGGGAAAATTGGTCGCGGGCCGGCGGTTAGGCCGGCCAAAAATTTTTGGCCCCCCCACCGCAAATTTGACACACACACCCCGCGAATTTACCGCTCCCACCGACCCACCACTCTCTCTCTCTCCCGCCCACCCACGGACCGCTCGCTCTCGCTCCCACCCACCCACAGACCGCTCGCTCTCCCGCCCACCCACCCACCCACGGACCGCTCGCTCCCAACCCACGGACCACTCGCTCGCTCTCGCTCTCGCTCCCACCCACCCACCGCTCTCCGAACCCCCTCCCTCCGCTCCCCAACTTACCTCAGACTCTGGGCCACCGCCGCCGCCAGTTTTCCCGCGCCTCCTCCTTTTCAAAACGGCCTTTCTGTACCTGCGCGGATCGCCGCTGGGCTCAGCGGCGCTCTGCGCAGGTCCAGGAAGCCCGGTTTTAAAAGGAGTAGGCGCGCGGTGGCGGCAGAGCCTCCAGTCCGGTCCCGCACAGGCCAGATCGGTCCGGTCCAGCGCGGGCCAGACCGGATCGTCCCGCGAGCCAGATCCGGCCCGCGGGCCAGAGGTTCCCCATGCCTGATCTAGAAAGAAATACTGTATTGTCCCAAGTATAAGTCGCACCTGATTATAAGTCGCACCCTTAAAGTTTGGTGCTATTAAAACACTTTAATTAAATCACTGGCATTAAATATATGCCAGTGATTTAAACGAACAGTGCAATCCTGTGCATGTCTACTCAGAAGCAAGTCCCACTATTCTCAATGGAGTTTACTCTCAGGAAAGTGTGCACAGAATTGCAGCCTAAAGCATTCATTGCCTGGGGAGGGGGGATGAAAGTGTATGTGATCTTGCTTTACAAGAGGATACAAAACCCAGCAGGGCAGAGAACGAAAATTAACAACTTATTTCAGACTGGAAAGGATTACAGCCTGTACAGGGGAGAGGTAGAGGGTTGGAACCCGCTGCATCTCTTGCCTAATTACACTAAAAACAAACAGGAACTTAGCAGGCGCTGCAAACGGCTGAAAAGCAGGGTGATAATCACCCTTCAATTAGCTGCTTTGAAAATAATACGTCTCCCCTTAGCCTCCGCTTCTTCCAGCAGTGTCTCTTTATTTTTGCAACAGTGCGAGTATACGACGCACGCCTAGTTTTAAAAGTTAAATTAGGGTAAAAAAAAGTGTGTTTTATACTCGGGACAATACAGTAATATTTATTTACAAGTAATATTTTATTTATTTGCAAAAAACGCAATCCACTTCCTCATATTGAGGCAGCCCTAATGAATAGCCTCAAAGCTTGAGGGGCGGGCAGCCAGGCGGCTCAGGCTGCCAGGCGGCTAAGGATCCGCCAGGCAGCTCAGGCTGCCCGCCGGATCCCATGCTCTGCTGCGGGCAGGATCCCGCCCGGTGGAAAGTCTACTCGGGGAAGGGAACGCTTGTTCCCTTTCCTGAGTGTAAATGGCGCTGGGGCCGATCGGCTTCCTCAGATTTCCACCAGTGAAATCGCTGGCGGAAGTCGGAGGAGGCCATGTAATGGCCCAGCCGCACAGCGGTGGTCAGGATTCGGCCAAGGCATTCCCCATCCCGGCTGGGCCTATGGCCATCCTCCGGCGGGCAGGCGACGGCTCCGTCAGCGGAGTAGGGGAAGCCGGCCTTGCGCCGGCCTTCCCTGCTTGCGAGTCATCATAAAAGTGCCTTATGGCAATCTTACGTATTGACGGCTTAGGGCAGAGGAACGCTCGTTCCGCCGCCCTAGACTTGCGCTGGATTGCGCTGTTCGTTATGTTACCCAAACTTCACCTGCCCCCACTACCTGTCATTGACAAACTTAGAAAAACACACAGCAGAAAAATGGCACTCAAACATATTTACGCAAGCTTGCAAACTGCAGGAGCTCAGCTCATTGAAGGGCAATTAGCAGCTATCTGATCTTTGAATAGCCTCAGGGCTTGAGGCAGTTACTTAACTGATCTTTCTATCACCCATGTTTTCATTGGAGGAACCCACCAGAAATCGGGCCGCGATCCACCAAGTTTGAGAAACGGTGATCTAAAGTAATCATGCTTCATATTTTCACTCTTCCCATTGGTGTTCTTTTCACCGCACAGAAAACGGCATCCATGCCTTGTACATTTTCTCATATTCCATCTCAGAATGTAAGTATGCCGTTAAGTTTGCCAATTTAATTACATTCCAACATTTGTGGAGCCATTAAGCTCTGGATGGATTGGCATTGTTCCTCCAATATCTTGCAAAAACTAATATTGCAGTTGTAAGTACACCTGAGACTCTTTTGATACTCTACCAAAATAGTTTTCACTAAATCAACAAGTATACCTTGGAGTCCTTTGATAATTGAATATTGAAAATTGCATTTTATCACTTTATCCCACTAGTTTTTGCATAAGTAAAAGAAGCAAAAAAGCGAGAATCTATGGGTGAATATAAATACCTAATTGTCTTCTGTATCTCCCTGTAAATCTCTACTCCATCCTATTTTATACACTTTCCAAACATCATCTTCCTACTTTTTCAAGACCTTATACAGGCCTGACCTTGGATAGGGCAACTAGGGCAGCAGCCCTGGACCCTGCACTGGGGGGGGGGGGACGCACAGGGTGCTGCAACACTTTTCTGAACATCATCAAAATCCAATTCTCCCTTTCATTCCTTTCAAGGATAATGTGACCATCTTTGTTAAGGGAACTCATCTGCTGTCTATTCTGTTTTAGCTGTAGGGACAGATAGGGCAGCTTCACTGCGGCTACCATCTTGGATCATAAACAAGGCCGGGCCCCTGCTTGAGTTGCCCCAGGGCCCACATGCTTCTAGGGATGGCCCTGATCTTATAGATTTGAAATAGGGATTTCTGTTGTTTTGTAGATATCAGGCATTCAAACTCAGTCTTCTCTCTTAAAATAGAAATTACACAGAGCAAAAAAAAAAGTATGCTGCATTTCTTAAACATAATAACAATCAATAAAGGACTGCAGAGGAGCGACTGGGTGAAGTCCTCAGATAAGAGAGGTGGGGGAGAATTTTCACCAGTTCTCTAAATTGGTGAAAGGTGGTTGCAAAAAGAACATAAGAAAATAGGAAGAGCCTTTCTGGGTTGGGCCCATCCACTGGTGTCACTGCAGGGGGGGGCGGAGCTCCATGTTCCACCAGGCTCTGACCCTCCCTTACACGACGGGAGAAGGCGGCCCCGCCCCCTCGCCTTTGTAGCCATTCTGGCCGATGAAAGCAAGTGCTTTCGTCGGCCGGAATGGCTCCAAAGGGGAGGGGGAGGGGCCGCCTTCTCCTGTCGTGTAACAGAGGGTCAGAGCCTGGCGGAACTTGGAGCTCCGCCCCCCTGCAGTGACGCTAGTGGGCCCATCTAATCCAGTATCCTGTTTCTCATAGTGGCCAACTGGGAAGTCTTTGGGAAGTCCCCAAGCAGGAGCGGATACACCCCTCTTCTGCTATTGTTCTCCTGCAGGTGGTGATCAGGGGCATACTGGACACCATGATTAGTAGCTGATAGACTTATCCTCCATAAAAATGACCAACGATGATTTAACAGGCTACTCCTAAGTGGTCGAATTTATAGCATGCTTCTGTATCCGTGACCATGTTTAGTAACAGAGCTTAAATGAAGGAACGTTAAGTAACAGACATTCAGAACGACAATTGAAAGTGAAAACGCAATAAAACAAAAGTACAGTTCTCATTAGTTCAAGTATATTAGTGGAAGATGTGAAATCACTCTCCCTAGTTTTCTCACTTCTTACCTGATTCTACCACACAGAAACCTCTTAGCTAGAAGAAGCATTGGTTTTGTTACTGATCGAACAGAGATTTTACCTCAGGCAAGCAAAGGGATAGCAATGAAAGAAGAAAACAAACGAGTACTGGCCAATTGGAATAGACCTCTCACTCACTCACTCACCACAACACCAACACCACCAAGTCAATGCTGCCTTTTCCAGGTGTATATTTTCAAGTGTAGCTGGGAGAGCCACCCCCCCCCCCCAGTATAGTTTACCTCAGCTTCTGCTGATTTGTGTGATAGTACGCAGAGAACTGCACCTGAGAATGTTTCACCTCCCCTGTCTGGTCTCCAGGGGGTTGCGGTTCATGGGGGCGATTGATTTCGTTTGTCAGGTGGCTGACCAGGTGAATAATTCAGCATGCTTAGTTTGGCAGCAGAGCCCTATTGAATTCACTGCAGCCTGTCTCTTTCTTCTACCTCCCCCCCTCCCACTTCCACAGCTGCAAAAGTTCATAAAAGCAATTCCCCTTTTTGTGATTCAGCTTGTTCCTTGGTGCTATCAGCTACACACAGAGTGCTCTTGAATGTTCCTTCTCTGTTGCTTTATGACACTTGAGTTCGTTGTCATTGATTTTTTTTTCATAGAGCCTGCAGCTGCACAATTTATCTAGGTGGCAGACATAATTGCCAATGAATTCTCTGTCTGCCTTCTTCCTTCTCCCCCCCCCCACCATTGTTCACTTACTTAGACTGAAGCATGAAGAGCATCCATTTCTTTAAGTGTGAGGTGACTTTAAGGTAGAGAGGCTGGCAAATCAAATGCCTTCAGAATCAGGGAGTCTGTAGCACTTTCCTCCCCATCATGGGAGGTGACCCTCCCATGCTGGACAAAAAGCATGCCCACCCCCTTTCTTTTTCCTGCATGTGGAAATTAATAGACATTTCGGAGGAATGGGCAGAAATTCAGTATTTCCATTTCCATGGGGTCCTGTTGCATGACTCCCACAGAAGTAAGTCCTCATAGCATCTTTGAATGATTAAGGCTGCAATCCTACTTTCCTGGGAGTAAGCTCCATTAAACACAATGGGGCTTGCTTCTGAGTAGACATGGATAGGGTTGTGCTGTAATTCCATTAAACCTGAGATCCCCAAGATCATGTGTCTCCTATGAAGCTTCCTTTTACTGAGTCAGACAATTGTTTCTGCTAGTTCAGTATTGTCTACGCTCCCTGGCAGTAGCTCTCCAGTGTTTCAGACAGGTTTTCCCACCTCAGCCTACCTGCATATGCCTGGGATCAGAGGCGTTGTCAGGGAGGGGACCTTGGGGCGGTGGGCCACAGGATTGGGCCACAGACGGCAGGGGGGGTGTCACGGTGGCCGGCGGAGGCGTGAATCGTCCCGTTCGTTGGGGCGAGTGAGAAGCGTCGGCGGCATGTTTGGCCCTCCTGCCTGCCCTGAGCCTTGGAACGGTGCATTACGGCTGCAGCCATTACGTCACTTCCAGCACGGAGATGTCAGTCGTAGAATCGCCACTGCCTGGGATTGAACCTAGGCCCTTCTGCATTTAAAGCATGTGTTCTAACACTAAAACTACCTCCCCTGTCATCCTAATGTTGAAGAACTATGTCAGAACAATGATCATGACGTCAAGGCCAGGATGAACCCTGCTACTCAGGCAAAATATCTAAGGAATTTCAAGGGAAGCAAAAACAATTTCACTAAGACTAGAAACATGTATTGGATGGGCAGAGACACATCCCTGCGCTTCTGCCAAGTTTTACCTAATATGAAATGTTGAGATCAGTTTGAAGCATCATGTTCATTGGAACATCTGAGGACTTTTGAATAGTTCCAGTAAGGCTAGTGGAATTTTGCAAGGCTCTTCAGTGCATCTTATTTGTTCTTTCTGAATGTGAGCGCTCAGGAGTGCAGAGAGACCCAATTATATGGGAGTAACTCTATATTCCTGGTCAGGAGCCGCGGTGGCTTAGTGGTTAACATGCTAAACATGTTCAACATGCTAACGTGCTAAACAGCAGTTCAAGACCCGATGCTGCGTGACGGTGTGAGCTACCGTTTTTGGCTCCAGCTCCTGACAACCTAGCAGTTCGAAAGCAAGAAATTGCAAGTAGATTTAATAGGTACCGCCTTCGCGAGAAGGTAACAGTGTTCCATGCGCCTTGGCGTTCAGTCATGCCGGCCACATGACCACAGAAACGTCTTTCAGATATTGCTGGCTCTTCGACTTTGAAATACCTAGAGTCGGTAATGACTGGCATTCGAGCAAGGGGAACCTTTACCTTTTAAACTCTATATTCTACCAAATGATAACATTAGCTCAGACCTTCACTCTCTTTTGTTGTTATTTCTGCCTTTTTTTTCCTCTTTAGTTTATCACCGCTTTTGCCCAGTAGGCAGTTTCAAACTTTTTTCAATGCTTAGAATGAAGCCTGTTTTTTCCAAAGAAAGCAGACAGATTAAAACTGCCCCCTCAGAAAAAAAAAATACTAACCAAGGAACTATTCCAACTGCTTAAGTCTCAGAATTCAGCAGGGATTTTATAGACTTCCCTGATTAATTTTTAAATCCACTAATGCAACCCAGTGCTGATGAATATAGACTGATGAATATACTGTATATAAAAATAGTAGTTTTATTGCCTCTCTTTCTTTCCCTCTCTTTCTTGCCTCTGTTGGTTTTCATCATCAAATTAAGTTCAAAGGAAAATCCTGCAAATCAATCCTTCTTTTGTCCAGTGTTGACACTTATCCACATGCTTCAGAATAGAGTAGACAGATTTGGTGATTCATAGTTATTCAACCCAAGAGAACATTTTGCCCTTGGGTGCCGAACTACAATCCCCTTCAAACAGACATAACCAGCTTTTGCTGCTGAGCAAAGGAAGGGAATTGTACCTACTTCCAGTCAGGCTTGAGACCAGTTTTGTGCTTGATTTGAACTAAAAGTATTTCAGTTGCAGTTCAGTGGCTACCCCAGTGCTTCCAGTTTAGCTGTGGCAGTAAAAATGGGGAGCAATAACATCAATAATCCACAAATCTCTGTTCCATAGAATCTCTGTCACATATAAGTGACAGGTAGCAAGAAGAAATTATCTCTGAAATCTGAAATCTTAGCAATAGTTTTTTTTTACTAATAGCCCAATCCCATAGGTGCCCACAATGTGATCCACCAATGCAAAAATACTCCCATCATAATGTATGTACATTATGTACATACTCAGTAAAAGTACTAGTTCCACCAAGTACTAGTTAAAATGGAAGTGCAATCCTATGTGCACCTTAGAGGTAAGATCTGTTGAGTTCAGTAGGACTTACTCCCAGGTAAGCATGGATTGCAGCCCTACTTTTGAAATGTGAAAGATGCTTACATTAAGGCTTTGATTGACTTCCAGAGAAGTTCTTGATGGCAATTGCCCAACAACAGCCTACTCTTCCCTACTTTCACAGTTCGTGTATGACATACTGAGAGCACTTTCAGGATAACTCCCTGGTTAGCTATAGAGAGTGTAATGGGGCATAGGAGAGAGAAGGTGGCCTCTAAAGAACGTGTGTCTTCTGTACCTGCATCACAGTCTTTCGCATCAGGAGAATCTCTGTCTTGTCTAGGCTTAATTTCAGCCTCTTAGCCCTCATCCAGGCCCCAGCTGCTTCCAGACAGCGCCCCAGGACTCCAATAGCCTCCTTGGAAACTAGTGAAAAGGGAAGATACAGCTGAGTGTCATCCACATATTGGTGATGTCCCACTCCAAATCCCCAGATGACCTCCCCCAGCAGTTTCACATAGATATTAAATAGCACGGGGGGAGGGGCAGATTGGATCCCCGTGGCACCCCACAAGTCAGTGACCAGGGTGCCGAACTGCAATCCCCCAGCCTCATAATCTGAATCCAATCTTCTAGGAAGTAGCAAAACCACTGTAAAACAGTTCCTCCAAGTCCCAACCCAGCCAGTCCAGAAGGACATCATGGACAATGGTGTTGAGAGCTGCTGAGATATCCATCACGACCAACATAGATTATTATTATTATTATTATTATTATTATTATTATTATTATTATTAACAGTATTTATATACCGCTTTTCAACAAAAAGTTCACAAAGCGGTTTACAGACAAAATCAAATGATTAAATGGCTCCCTGTCCCCAAAGGGCCCTGTCTCGTTCTCAAAGCAGATCATCAATTTCAAGGCAACCAAAGCTGTCTCCGTCCCATAGCCAGGTCTGAAACTGGATTGAAATGGGTCCAGATAATCTGTTTCTTACAGAACTTCCTGGAACTGAGACGCCACTCAATCGATCACCTTGCCCAAGAAAGGGTGGTTGGAAACTATCCAAGACCATTGGGTCTAGGGAGATCTTTTTCCAGAGAGGGCAAATTACACTGCCTTTTTTTGACAATACGGCCTCTGAAAGAAATGCATTTACTCCCCCCCCCCCCGCCCCTGGACTGATCGTAATAGCCACACCACGCAAGGATCAAGAAAACAAACAGCAGGCCTCACACTCCTGTGAATTCTGACCGCATCCTCAAGCAGAGGTGAAACTAGACTGGAGCGGAGGCAAGTAGTTCTGCAAGACTCCGTTACACTGGAGTCAGCGGCCCCTCGCCCTTGCTGTTGGAGCCATTCCGGCAGCGACAGGGGAGTGTCCTGCGTGTTGCCATTGCCGCCAGAATGGCTCCAACAGCAAGGGGGAGGGGCCGCTGACTCCAGTGTAACGGAGTCTTGCAGAACTACTTGCCTCCGCTCCAGTCTAGCTACGCCACTGTCCTCAAGCTGTATACTGAAAAGAATCCCAAATAGGCAGGCAGGTGCCCGAAAGACACCTATTGAACCTGTCAGTGTGGAGTCCAGGTTTGCAAAAGCATCAAAGAGGCATTAGAAGAATCTTTCCGATACTCCTGAGATGTTGGGTATAAAAGGCCCTGCAGGATGAAAAACACCTCCGCTGGACAGCATTCTGCAGATGCGATGGTGGCAAACAACAGTCTTCTTTGCTGCCATCACTGCCATGGAGTAGGCACTAAGTTGTGCGCTAGCCCATGTTCTGTTACATTCATCTTGCACCTTCCTTCACTGTCACTCTAGATGTCTGCCAAGCTGTTTCATCATCCATAGCTCTTTGGTTAACCAAGGAGCTGACCAGACTCTACAACCCAGCCAAGGCTGCATCCATCGCCCTAGCCCTGTGTTTCCCAAACATTTTCGACCTGTGGCTCCCTTGATAATTGGTGACCATTGGCTGTGGCTCCCCATTACATTATGTTGATGGCGGCAAATTGGCATTGCACTGTTTTCTGAAAGGATTCCGCGGCTCCCTTGGCCGGTTTCCACAGCTCCCCTGGTATCTGTGCCTCCCAGTTTGGGAACCACTGCCCTAGCCATTTCCCCGTTCCAGAGGGTAACCAGAGCAGGGGTGAATTGCCAGCCCTAATATCAGGAAACTCCCCCCCCCAAGCCCTCAGGCAACCACCTGGATTCATCTGCCTTCAGGGGCGGACCATCCCATTCCCCCCCTTGCAGAGGTTAGGCAATTGACAAATCTACATCCCACCAGGTAATAATCTGTACGTGACAAAGGAGTAGCCTTGACCTCCTCCATCACCTGACCACCCTCCCTCTACCCAGCAGTGAAAATCAGGTCCAACATGTGTCTAGCCACGTGTGCTGGGGCCGCAACTCACTGAGACAGGCCCCAAATTGGCTGTATTGCTGGAGTCACTGCTTGAGATATTTTAATCTCATGACCAGAATAAAAAGTTATAGTCTATTGAATCAGCAAGAAAGCTGGAGATCAATGGAATATTAGGAAGATGAAGTTGAATGTCAGTATTGGGCAAATACAGCTAGTCAGGAATCAGAAAGAAACCATTTGAGTAATGAGAATACATGCCCTGAAAGGTTAATGCATTAAGAGGAATTTCATCTTGCTGCAGAATAATAAAAAGCTTAATAATGAGATGCCACCTCCTAAGTCATCAGAACGAACTGAATTGAAAAACACAGTAGCCAAAGTTCAGAAGAGAAAAATTATAAAAATGTCTTTATTCATTTCAGCAGTAAAACAAATTACTGGTATATACAGAATCATACTTATGAAAAGGTGTTCAAAGCAAGCCTTGAGTAATTTTCCTGCGTAAATACATTTTTAATTATGTGAAAGCACACACATCTGCATAACCTTCCATAGCTTTTAATTTGATGTTATTGTTTCCTTAATCTTATGTTCCTGTTAATATACCGTAATTGACAGCACAATCCTATCCAACTTCCCCCACCGGTTTAACCAGCGGGGGAGTGCAGGGCAGGAGGCTTTGGAAGGGAAGATTTTTTAAAATCCCCTTTGAATTCCCCTTTGGAGGGGATTTGAATCCCCTTCCTATTCTGGGGCCACCCGTTCTCGCTGCACCACTGGCTGCATCGGTGGGGGAAGTTGGATGGGATTGCGCTGTTAAACAGTTTCTCCTTCCATTAGCTTTGCTTTAAGCCCCTAGATTAAAGCTGAGCTCCGTTTCTTCCGATACTGCTCTGCCTTACACATGAACTTAATTAGTTTTTATCTTTTTATGTTGCAGTAACTAACAGTTGCAATTATGAGTTAATATACAAACAGCCACATTCTCCATTTTGTATGCTTTCCTCTTGACACATTTGGTTATTCATATTTTTTAACTTTCACTCTTTAGCAAATTTATGCAGGGCTCACTTTTCTTCATGAAGCTATATGCTTACATCAATCATGCCCAACAGAAATGGAAAATTCTTGTTTCTAACAGGAAGATTCTGATTTCTGATACATACTTACCGGTATTTATCGTTCACATTTGTACACCTTCCCTCTACCAGAAACTCACTCCTTCTGCACCTTTTATCTTCATAACGAATTTGTGACGTAGGTTGTGCTCAGAGGTAACGATTTGCCCCATATTACCCAGTAAGCTTTTCTTTACCCTTTCAGATTCTCAAATGGGATGAGCTAAAATCTCTCCTTAAGACTTAACTACAGTTCAAACAATTCACACAAAAACAGGGTGTTTTTGTACCACAGAGTATAATAAAGGATCTTTGTCTTCTGTAAATGTGCATGGGCAAGATCTGACATAGAAGGTGATATACACTAGTATACATTTAGAATCTCCTTTGTGATATTCTCAGTTTTCATTCTGTACAAAGTTCATTGTTATGGACATCAGTCTGAAAATATAGTGGTCATTTATATCAACGAAAGGAATCTGCCCTCTGCTCTGAAATTGCAGGTCTGTGTGTCTCATAGCTTCCAGGCCTGTAAGAAATCAGATCCTCTATGTCTGATCTGGCAGATAGGAAGCTTTCCTCACTCTGCTCCGTGAGGCTCTGCTGTCCTCCCTCATGCTGGTTCTCACCATTCTTTAGGAAAGTGTCATATTCACTGTACTACATATCTTTAAAAAGAGTCAATATAGACTGTATATTGATGTAGACTTGAGTCTATTGACTCGGACTCGAGTTGGACTCAAGTCGCATCAATGACTTGACTTGGACTTGACTCGACGATTTTTAAAAGACTCGAAAGACTCGACTCTAGACTTGGAGCCTTTTACAAGTCAAATTTTATTCAGATTTAAACCCGTTTTTCCCATTAAATAGATAGGGACTCGCGACTCACAACCAAAGACTTGGAACTTGGGGGCAAAGACTTGGAACTTGACTTGAGACTTGGACCCAGAGACTTGGAACTTGACGTGAGATTTGGACCCAGAGACTTGGAACTTGACTCAAGACTTGGAGTCAGATACTTGATCCACATCCCTGATATTGTCTATATACAGCATAGACTGTAGTCTAGAAACTGTGTAATTGATTTTGTTTTTCATACACTGATACGGCAACATCAGATTTTAATGTTCTCAATCTCCTTAGATTTTCCATATTCTCCTTAGATCTCAGCTCACTAAAATATTCTTATTGGTGTCACATTCAGGTTGTTCTTCATCCTACCCCAAATAGTCCAAAACAATCAGAGTGGCACAAAATGGCTGTTTCCAAAAACTGCCCTGATCAAGATCTGAAAATCAAACTTGCAGTCCGAATGGATAAACCTCAAAACATGAAGCATTCTGGGTAAGTTGTTTTGCTTTCTGCATAGTTTAGTCACTTGATGGTGCATGTTGGCACATTTCGTTTTTCATACATTGGGAAGAAAATGTACGGTTTCTGTTCTTCTTCCCAACCTTCTTTAATAAGATTACCTAAAATAAAAGATAGACCAAAGTATCTTGAATTTTAGTTTGTTTCTATATTTCAAAAATAACCCGTTCAATGGTATATGACAGCATTTCTCAAACTGGTGAGTCGCAACCGATCACACCAGCCAGAAGCAGTCACTAACCTCTTAAGGGACGTGGCGATGTGCAGCAACAACACTTCCGGGCCATGCCGCAGCTGCAGAAATAGTAATTTTTCACTTACTGGGGGATCGCACCAGCCCTCCAGAGGCTTCTACAGCCCCCCCTCCCCGCACCTCAGAAGAGCTTCCAGTTGTGTTTGGGAGCTACTTTTCCCCCCATGGCTCCACCGTCCCTCCCCCCGTCCGCCAACCCTCCCCCCGTCCGCTGGATCCAAACTTACCTCGGTCTGGCGGCTGGCCAAGGACTCCGGCAGCAGAGCTGGGAAGGCTGGCAGCTCTAAAGTAGTCGCAAACGTGCTTTATGGCACGTTTGCGACTACTTTGGGCGGCGGAACACTAGTTACAGAACACCGAAAATACAGCAGGATTGCGCTGTCATTGGTTTGTTTTTCCTGTCTTCTTGTTCTGTCTGTGCAAGAATAACTGCAGTTCTTTTGTTGTTGCAGTAAAGTCCTTAACAAAACTCACTTTCCTATGTGTGGGACTGATTGATTCCCTCAGTGCTGCTAAAATTATCCTCATTTCAGTTCTGTGAAATAGGATTGGTAGAACGTTGCCCAAGTATATGCATAGCAAAGAACGAAAATTGAACTCTCCAGTTATATCATGTTATTATCTGGATTAAACGACCTCCTGCAGGAAGATCTTCATCCTGTTTCCCATGAAAACAAACAGTACCAGACTGTGCATGAGTGCTTGCACAACCTATTCTGTGGCACCAAGGAGCAAATAACAGAGGACAAAATTGTGACTGCTTGGTATACGGGTTGCATCTGGGTTTAAGCCCAAAACTAATGGCCAACCCTGCAACTGGTATTAGAGGCATGCTGGATTAGTAGCCAGCAACAGACTTGTCCTCTAGGAATTTGCCTAATCCCCTTTTAAAACCATCTGTGCTAGTGGTCATCACCGCACCTTGTGACAGTGAATTCCACAGGTCAGCTGTGAATATATCTGTTTATGCCCACACTTCTTTTCCTGCTGTTGAACCAGTAGCTAATCCATAGATGACCTGTCCGCTTATCTCTTATTCTTTCTTGATCTTTTTCTTAATCAATATTAATGGGTATGGCGGAATAAGTAGCTCACCATTCTGGAATTTTAAATTGTCATATGTACAAGAGATTCATTCAGTACTGATATTTCATTTCCTTCGAAGCTTCAGAGCGTAACTCTGCTAATTAGCTTTGGCTTTTTGTCACATTTCCTTTTGACTCACAGTTGATTCTGAAGTCTTCAGTACATTTAAATGATTAAGCCATCTGCCCTGTTCTTACAAATTTGATGCTCCAGACCTCTCTGAAGTCAATTACAATTTTCCCCACTATCTTCATAGAACTTCTGATCAAGCCATAAATAATGCATCCTTGAATAGTTCTGCTAAATTATGCATAAATATATATCATGTAGTCCAAATGCCTGTCAGTTTTATCTGCATAGATTTGGGCCTGATTTAAATGTGATGCCAGCCGGGTAAGAAGAACGTACCCAGATTGCATGTGCCCAGCATCTCGTGTAAACCAGTCCCTAACCTCTATGCATGCAGTGTTTCCACACCAATGCCCATCCAGATTTTGAATCCTTGTATGGCAACAGTGTACTGGCAGTTAAACCACTGAACCATGAGCTGTCGATCGAAAGGTCGGCAGTTCGAATCCGCGACGGGGTGAGCTCTCGTTGCTTGGCCAGCTCCTGCCAACCTAGCAGTTCCAAAGCATGTTAATGCGAGTAGATAAATAGGTACCGCTTGCGGGAAGGTAAACAGCGCTCCGTGTTCCAGCTGCATGCTACGTGCTGCGGCAAGGAGAGTCATGCCGGCCACATGACCATGGAGGCGTCTTCGGGCAACACTGGCTCTTCGGCTTTGAAATGGGGATGAGCACCACACCCTAGAGTCGGACACGACTGGACTTAATTGTCGGGGGTCACCTTTACCTATGGTAACAGTGTACAAGCAGACAAAGGGGGTAGTGTACAGGATGCACAGTCTGACTTGCCTAACTGGCCCCACATTCAAATCTAGTCTTACCAGATCTCCAACCGGGACAGAGTGCTAGACCTTTAGGAGAAGGAATGTGGGCAGGTGTAGCTTGTTAAACAGAGCAGGGTTTCTCAACCTGTGGTTCGTGTATGCAGACTGCAGGTTGGTGGTACGCGAGATGCTCCCCGTTATCATATCCCCGTATGATAACAGGCAGCGGGAAAAAAATTTTCCCCTTAAAAGTGCTTTTTTTGGGCCTGCGACGTGGCCGAGTGGGTACTCAGAATCGGCAGGGCTGTAGCCTTTCCCTCCAGTTTGCGGCGCGAGCCGGAGAACCCGCTCGGCCGCGCCGCAGACCGAAAAAACACTTTTGGGGGGTTCACTTTGTGGGGGTACGTGGGGATACGCAGGACTTGGGGGGCCGGGGGTATTGCAACCTTTGGGGGCCACGTAGGGGGTACGCGGACCCCCAAAGGTTGAGAACCCCTGCCTTAGAGCACAATCCTAGGCATGTCTACTCAGAGGCATGTCTACTTGAACACAATGGGGCTTACTTTTGAGTAGACATGCCTAGGATTGTGCTCTAAGGTTTAACAAGCTACACCTGCCCACATTCCTTCTCCTAAAGGTCTAGCACTCTGTCCTGGTTGGAGATCTGGTAAGCCTATTCAAATCAAACCTTGAAGTCAGAATTGAAGCATAGAATTATAAACCCTATGCCTTGAACAGCCTTTTGGAAAAGTGTCTGTTGCCCAGTTAGCAGGGACTATTATGCTGTAGTAATGAGGAGTGGTTGTATAGTTGTATATTTAAAAAGAGCAAACAGATGTAGAATTCTAAGGACAACCACAATGAGATCGTCACCTGTAGTTCAAACTCAGCGTCACAGGTTCTGTGACAGGCAGGCGTGCCTGCAAGTTGAACGTTGGATCACTTACAGCACAATCCTGTGTAACTTTAAGCAGCCGGCCTAAAGGGCTGGCAGCAGCTGTATCCTAAGGACATTCCGGACTGCCCCAGCGCTGCTAGAGCACACCTCTGGAAAAGGGGACATTTGTCCCCTTCCCCGGGTGTAGGGAAGCCCAGGACCTATGGGTCTCCTCGGATGTACGCCAGCTCCAGAGCTGGCATACATCTGGAGAGGCGGTGTAAGGGCGGCACAGTCTAGGAAGGGACCTAGGGTATCACCACCGATATCCCAGCCCCCTCCCAGCCCAGGCCAGCCAATGGCCCCCTCCCTCGCTACCCCATTCCGCCCGTCCCTGCCCCCGCACTGAGCGGCGCAGGACCTACCTGTGTTGGCCGGCGCAGGTCCAGGTAGGTGGTGGAGTGATCGGCTCCAGCCTCCATGCCCGTGCTGCGTACTCTCCCATAGTCGCAAATGTGCTTTACAGCACATTTGCAACACTTTAGCCCAGCGAAGCAGAAGCTCCACCAGCCTAAAGTCACACAGGATTGCGCCATAGACTTCTTTCTCTATAGTTTGCCCCACTGACTGCCCTTTTCTTTTTTTTTAAACCATAAGCATTTATATAAATAAATATTCATCTTAGCAAAAAAAAAAAAAAACAACCCTCACAAACATTTTTAGAAGTTGTAGAACTGCTCCAATGTTTGCAGGCAGGGGAAGCAGGAGGTGAACTATGAGGTGAATGCTTTATACCGAGGCAAACCATTGATATATCTGTCCTGGGACTGTCTATTCTGTCTGGAGACAGCCTCTCCAAGTATAGCCCTTTCTTACCCCACCCTACTTTACTTCCTGAGAACGTTCTAACTGTAAATATTGGAGAATTAACCTGGGATCTTCTGTATGCAAAACATGTACTCTATTAACTCTATTCAAAGGTCATGCCATCTTGTGGATGGCAACATGTAAGGGGGACAAATAGGAATATGCTGGTTATCCACATCAGTGTATTCGCTGCCTCACCTGTGGGTAGGCTTAACAGATCTCCAACCAGGACAGAGTGCTAGACCTTTAGGAGAAGGAATGTGGGCAGGTGTAGCTTGTTAAACCTTAGACTCTAAGGCTTAGAGCACAATCCTAGGCATGTCTACTCAGAAGCAAGCCCCATTGAGTTCAGTGGGGCTTGCTTCTGAGTAGACATGCCTAGGATTGTGCTCGAAGGCAGGGGTTCTCAACCGTTGGAGTCCCGGGTACCCCCTATCACGGTCCAATTTTCTGAAGTACCCCCTGCTAATTAACTGCTAATTAATTGGATTGATCAATTAATTAATTAGGTAATTAATCGTTAAAAAGTACTAAATCAATTTTAAATGTGATAATGTCTTATTTAACTCTATCTCTCTGTGAGAAAGAGAGAGAAAGAGGTTTTCTCTGTGCCAGGTGCAGGGGAGTGGCAGTAGGAAACAGGTTATCTTGTTGGCTGTGTGCTCCCTGAGGCATCTGGTGGGGCCACTGTGTGATACAGGAAGCTGGACTAGATGGGCCTTTCGCCTGATCCAGCAGGGCTCTTCTTATGTTCTTTCTTTTTCCGTCACACTTCCCAAAATCAGCTCCTCCCTCCCCCATCCCACCAAAGTACATTTTCCAAAGTACAAAAATAAGCCCAAAACCAAAATCAGAGAGTCAGAAGGGCTCCAAAAATAATTACAATTTAAAATCCATGTTAATTAACACTTAATTAGCTGCTGATGGAGCAGATAAGGGGCAGGGCTTGGCGTACCCCCAGAAAGAGGTCCGTGTAACCCTAGGGGTACCCGTACCACAGGTTGAGAACCCCTGTTCTAAGGGTTTAACAAGCTACACCTGCCCACATTCCTTCTCCTAAAGGTCTAGCACTCTGTCCCGGTTGGAGATCTGGTAAGCCTACCTGTGGGCCTCCACTTGTTCAATGCTTTTCTACAGACATTCAGGGTTCCAAATCTTGTTTGGCACTACTCTCTGCAGACAAGCACTGAACAAACGTGTGAAGGCCCAGGAGGGCATGGCTAGCTGGTATGCTCCTGTTTTTCTCCCTCACATGTTGCCATCCACATGACATGACTACTGTAATGTCTAATTCTATGAGGTCACTGAATGCTGGGCTAGTGAAAGGGGGGACATGGGATGTTGGGAATGAGCAAGAGGGAAAACTGAGTTGGGACAGTTGGAAAGGGAGGGGCAGCAAGTAGTCAAAGCTGAGAAAAAGCTGAAGAGAAACTTGAGGAAAGAGAAAGAAAAGAAAACGGACAAAATATCAGAAAGTAGAGGAAGACAAGCAAAAGGAACTGTCTGAAAAGATGGTGGCAAAAGCTGGTATTTGACTAGCAGCAGCTGACACTGATGGCCCAACCCTAAAGGCCACTTACAGCACCGGAACTCCCCGTTCACAGCCATAAGTACTGCTGTGGCGTCGTAAGAGGTGCACCACTACCATGCGCTTCAGGGCCACCAACGCAAATGGCCGGTGGCCCTGTACGCATAGCAAGGGCTGCCAGATGCTATAGTGGTGCAGGTAAGGTAGCAGCAGGGGCATTTCAAGGGCAAGAGAGGCAGGAGTAGGGGAGCAGAGGGGTGGGGAGTGGGGCAAGCAGAGGGCATTTCGAGGGTTGGAGGGGTTGGCTCTCACTGGCGACAGCACACACCAAGATGCTATTCTGGTTTTCCCAGCTTCCCTGCCTCTCCTAGGACTTACACCAGCAAAATAACTGGCACGAGTCCAAAGAGACTCATTGGCGACCAGGTGGCCTACTGGGAGGCAAGTAAAAAAGACTTTTACTTACAGTACCATTCCCAGACTGTCTGGACACTCACACTTCCACCATAACGTGCAGCATGCACTCTGTCGGTGGCACTGCATGCCATGGACTGGCGGGGGATACGATTGGGCTGTGTGCCACATAACCAATGAGAGGCTTGGTAATCAACCATGCTTTGGGTCATTTGTGTTTTGCTGCTGTTCTTTATTCATTCTTATACTTGTTAATTAATTGCTTGCGTTTACCCATTTTTTAATTTATAAAATAACGAAAATTGTTCATATTCGTTAGACTTCAGAGTGATTGCCAATCTACCTCTCCTCATCCATAATTGAGAATTGCATCTATTATAATACCATTGTGAATTACAGCTCCCCTCCTAATGGTGTGTCACTGATGTCACAAGCATTAACCATTAGGCACCCACCACAGCTGACCTTTCCCAAATTCAGACTAAACGAGCCTGAGAATCAAATATACACAGGACTTCTTGAGGGAAGGTGGTATTGAAACAAACCTAAACTTTCTGGATAACGCCCTCCAGAAGAGAACATAAAAAGAGCCTTAGGCTCCGTCCATTTTTAAGACAACAAAATGTTGTGGGCAATGTTTTTCTTTTTTGCCAATATTGAGGCATTCGAGATTTGCGCATGTGCACAAATTGATCCCTTCAGAGGTGTCATTAGAGGGGCAGGAGGCCCCCAGACGCCAAGCAGAGGGGGCGCCAAATTGCCGCCAGATTTGGCGGCAATTCGGTGGCAGTGCAGCCAAAAAGCACCTGCCTGCGCGCAGTTTTCTGACCGCTTTTAGGCCGTTTGCAGGGTGGATCCTGCAAACAGCCTAAAAGAGGCCAGGGGGTGTTTTTTTTGCCGTGATGTGGCCGAAATTGGCGGCGGCGCCACAAGAAAGCAACCCCCAGCTGCTGCTCGCCCGCTTTTTGGCTGTTTGCAAAAAAGGCCAAAAAGTGGGCGAGCAGCAGCCGGGGGTGTGTGTGCTTTCTTGCCGCGGCACCGTCAAGTCTGGCCGTGCCGCAGCAAAAAAGCAGACACACCCGACGCCACGCAAAAGAGCACACACACACAGCCCCACAGTTTTTAGGCCGCTTTTAGGGGGGTGCACGCTCCGTGTGACAAAGAAGTACTCACTCCGTCCGCCTGGAGTGACTACAACGTCTTCCTGCATGCGCACTGGCCCCACACCTTCTTGTCTTCCCGTATGTGCACTGGTAAGTACTTTGCGCATGCACACTAGCCAACATGCCGCACTGGCCTTCCACGCATGCGTGAAGTACTTACCAGTGCACGTACGGGAAGACAAGAAGGTGTGGGGCCAGTGCGCATGCAGGAAGACGTCATAGTCTCTCTGGGTGGACGGAGTGAGTACTTCTTCGTCACATGGAGTGTGACTCATCTTCTTCGTCTTCTCTCCCCACCCACTGTGTCAAAAAACCCACTTGTGTGTGTTTTGCCGCACTCCCAGGGGGCGTGGCTTGTGACATCACATGGGGGGTGTCACATCAGCAGAGCCCCCCGGGGGGATGTAGGATCGCCACTGGATCCCTTTAAGCACTGAACTGAAAACAAGTTCTGAGGTACGTTAAGCCTTCACTTTTACTTTTGTCATTCAACGGCAAAAAATTACCTTTATCTCTACACAGTCATATGCTTATTCATAGATTTGCATACTGAAATCACCTATTTCTTTTATAGATATTTGTGGGCCATTGGCAAAAATGTCTGGAAGAGATGGAAGAAAAGGTTCTTCGTGTTGGTTCAGGTAATATTTCAACTAAAAAGAGCTTAACTTTACGTGATGGGTTTGCTAAGTCTGCTTTGAGAATTGTAATTTCTCTTGGAAATGCTGTATGAAAATGTAAAGTTCTGAGAGCTGACTCAGTGTCGTGGCTGAGAATGTGAATCTATGACATCAACTCTTCCGTGAACTCACTAATAGCACAACCCTATGCATGTCTACTCAGAGAAGTAAGTCCCACTTACCATCCAGGATTTACTCTCCAGGTAAGTGTGTATAGAATTAGAGCTTTACACTGCAATCCTTGGCATTACCCAAAAGTAAGTCCCACTGTGTTCAGTGGGGCTTACTCCCAGGTAAGTGTGCATAGGATTGCAGTCTTACGTAGGGTTACCAGATCGTCAACCGGAACGGGGCTGTAGCCCCTTAAGGGGGAGGAACGGGGGCAGGGGCGGTACCGCCCCCGCCCCCGTTCCTCCCCCTTAAGGGGCTATAGCCCCGTCCTGGTTGACGATCTGGTAACCCTAGTCTTAGGCAAACTAATGCTTCAACACACACACACACACACACACACACACCATCCCCAGTTTGACATATAGAGATAATCCATGGAGAGGGAGGGTTATGAGGTGGTCCTCTAGACTAGGCTACCAGTGTCTGCCACTGAGCTTTACCTTGGTGCCCTTACCAGTAGGGTCAGCCGCAGAGCCATCAGGGCTGATAGCACCACACCATGTAGGTGCTCAGCTGCTGAGTGTCTTGCCTTGCCCATCATAGGTGTAGATTATGATGTCGCTGGCCTGTGCTGGGCAATAATTTTGCCTTCTGTTCAAGAACCATAACAGCAGGTTTCAAGGCCCTTTGCCTGTGGCTGTCATGCATTGAGAATAGCTAACACACATCAAGGAGCCTCATAACATGTCTGAACCACAGATTTGGATGGATTTATTAGCCATTTGTTCTGCTTTGAGAGTATTGAGAACTGTAGAATTGTGAGAGAGGCTAGGATCTCTAAAAAATAATTTTGGCACTCTCAGAAAACTGTAGTTCCCAGGGAGCTTTGAAGAAAGGCATGACAGGCTGGTGTAAGATCTATATCTGGTGTAAGATCCCAAGTTTGCACCGCGGCTGCCCGATGCGGTCACGTCGTTGACCGGAAGCCCCGCCCGCAATGGACAGCCGCGGTGCACACTTGGGAGCGGCTCGGGTCTGCTCTAGGCCAAAGCATGCCTCGATTCCGGGACTCCGGTAAGGCTACAAAGTGATCATGTATACTTGTACTGCTGGAGATTGTTGACATATGTCCAGATGGATGTTTTGGCTGTTAAAATAAAATTTAGATGAGTGTACTGTAGAGATTTATGATTAATGACTTGAGTGATTAATTGCACCATCCCTGCTTTCCAATACATTCATCCAAAGCTTCCATGTAGATATATGCCAGCAATATCAATGGATTTCATGGTAATTTGATAGTTAATGGATTGAAAGATTATCCATGATGAGCAAGCTAGTATTAATTATGCTACTTCATAATTACCCAGATTGGAATATTAATTTTGTGCAATTGTAAATCATGCCTGTATTCCAAACCAGTCATCATATCACCCTAGGACAGTAGCTACTGTAGCAGCAGAGAAGAATATCTCAGAAGTTAGGGCCCCTGGGCACTCCAGTAAAATTATATTTCCCAGGGTCCCTGATACCACAGGGAGGGGGAAAATAGGGAGATACCTTCCTCCCTTCCTGTCAACTGGGTAAGTGGGCTTAGGGTCTCATGGGGAAGAGATACAGGCCCCATCATGCTTTTGATCATGTCATTGGGAGCACAGGAGGATTTGAAATAGACTTGACATTGGTTTGCCAAGCGGAATTACAAATTGATCCTTGAGGGTGGGGGTAGGGTTGCCCATCTTTGCTAATTATATTGCCAAATGATGCTTTAAAAATTCTGCATACGAAGCTGCCTTATATGAAGACCACCTGGTCTAGTATCTTCTGACTGGCAGCAGGTCTCTGGGAACTTAGGCAATACCTTCCCAGCCATGCTGACAATATTGGGAACTTGGCCTGGGGGACTTTATGCATAGAGTCTGTACTCCAGAACGGATATGACTTTTTCCCCACAGTCTTCCTTTTGCCTTTTCTTTAAAATGCGATCACTCCAAATTTACTCCAATTTTAGATGCTGTTTTGGTTGCAATATGTAATTATTTGGGAAGGGCTTTAGTCATAGCTATAAGTATGCTTTTAAAATGCATACATATATTTTGCTAGTAGGTCCCAATAATATAATGTTCTCTTGTGATTTTGCCATTCTGGTAGCAAATTTACCCTCTGAAAAGAACAGAATGCTAATTGCATGCAAATTTCATGGCACAGACTTGTTATTCACCTCATTGTGAATTCTGAGATATGCAGTGTGAAAGTGATGGCAGAATATGACCCCAAGGTTAGGAATGAAAATGTGTCCACAGCATCATAAATCAAGGGAAGTGCATGGCAAAGTCAATCTAATGCTCATAACTGGCTGAGCAAGCCAGGAAAGCTTTTAAATTGAATAGTTTTACTGTGCTAAGTGAAAAATACAATTTTGATCCCCCAAGACCATAAGCCAAACACTTATTATCTTATAAATATATCATCATTTTCTCCATCATGTTCTGAGAAAGTATATGTCAAGCACCTCTTATAGGGCTTGAGATAGATATAGCATACAAACATAGGATTTCTTTAAAAACATATGGCAGTTCACAAGACACTGTTTCATGACCCATTTTAATAAATAGAAACGACTACTCTTGTTGTTCTTGTAGGATAACATAAAAAAATTAATGATCCTCATTCTTAAAATGCTACAAAATTAGTCTTTTTACTGCTAAAGTAATGAGGTGAATAGCTGTAAGGCTGCTATTCTGGAACTTATTCTGGTCTCTTCTTCTAACCTTGTCAGTGCCAAGATTTCGTTTCCTTCTTCTTATTCCTACTTTGTTCTGAAGTTCATCATATTCTTTTTTTTTTCTCCATATTGTTGTGATTTATCATCTTCTTGGTATCATCTCCTTTCCAACATTGACTTGGCTTACCTAATTTCGCTTACCTTGTCTTCCTACTCTTACAATGTAATTGTGAGCCCAAGCCTATCCTTTACCTCCCCCACCGATGCAGCGGTGCCGAAATGGCAGCCGTTCCTGGCTTACCATTCCTGGCGTGTGTCCGGAGATCCCCCGGCATCGCTGGGAAGGCGGAGGCCTTCCCACTGGTGTCCCCGGCAGCATGCTGATCAGCACGCTGTTGGGGAGGCTTTTGCGACTGGCTTTGACTGCTTTACAGCAGTCAGTGCCAGCGCACGAGGTGCATCGCCATTGGGCGACGCGCATAGGATTGGGCTGTGTATGCATGTTTGCTCAGAAGTAACAACACAATCCTATGCATGTCTACTCAGAAGTAAGTACCAGTGTATTCAACGGAGCTCACTCCCAGGAAAGTTGTGCATAGGATTGCAGCCTAAGTTCCATTTAATTCAATGGGGCTCACTCTTGGGGCTCACTCTTGTACACGATTGTCACCTAATTCTAGATGATTTTAATATTCATGTTGACTCACATTCTGAACATTCTGTTCGTCAATTTCTCTCTCTTTTACATTATTTTGCTTTAACCCTCTCATCTCGTACTCCCACCGATCCTGTTGGTCACATTTTACCACCTGCTTATTTTGTCACCATATTCTTTTTCTAACCTTGCCTCTATCCCCTATCCTATTTCGATCATTTTCTGGTTCACTGTAACCTCCTACATTCCACTTCTCCTCAAGTTTTCAAACTCTTTTGAAATCTTCATTCTTTAGATCAGTGGTTCCCAACCTGGGGGTTGCAATCCCTCGTTTGGAAAATTACTATACCTTTAAGGGGGAGTGGCTAACACCGTATCCTATCCCTTTCCCAGGGCCGCTTCTCCCAGCACGGGCCTCCTTGATTTGTGCCGCCAAAATGACAGGCGCAGATCTGAGGAGACCCGTTGTGGGGACTGGGGCTTTACCTGGGGTAAGGGAACAAAAGTTCTCTTACTTCAAGGAGACCTTCAAACCCTGCCTACTCTCCTCAGGATACAGCAGTGCCGTCACCGGCATAGCTGGATCACTGAACAGAGTGTAGGATAGGATTGGGCTGCCCAAGACATCTAGATATGGGGGGGGGGGGAACTAGACTGTAAGGTCCTTAGTCTAAGTTCATATGCTTGTGTGGTATAGAGACCTGGCTGGCCCCTACCTGGATGAAACCTGGCTTTTTTGTTCTTTTGGCGGGCAGGGGGTGATGCCTGGCTGTGGTTGCTGGTGGTTGGGTGATTTGTTGGGAAGGGGTTAGTTGTGGATTATGGTTTGAATGTTTGCTGTACTCCGCCGATATCCTAAACCCCTTCCCGTGCCGGGCCTTACACGTCCTCCCCGAATGTATGCCAGGTCCAGACCTGGTGTACATCTGAGGAGGCACATAGGCCCCAGGCTCGCTTACACCCGGGGAAGGAGATGAATGTCCCCTTCTCTCGTGGTGCGGCCTAGCAGCCCCAGGGCAAACCGCAATGGGCTTAGGATACAGTGGCTGGCCATTTAGGCCGGCTGCTTAAAGTTACACAGGACTGGGCTGTAAGTTCTCAAAGAGATAGCAAACGAAGAACATATTTGCTGATTTAGATAGCATTGTCTTCTAGGAAACAATTGCTATTGCTGTAGCAAGTAGTGAGAAAAATCTAATGAGATGTTATTTCTAGATTGAAAAGGAAATTGTCTCCCTAGAAATGTAATTTCTGCTGGCATCTTTCAGTTCACACTCATGTAGTGATTCAAAAGTGATTATTTTGATTGGGCATCTGGGAGCTGGAGACACTAAATTGTCAGTTATAATTTCTGTGGTTTCCCCAGGAGGTGGCAGCAACAGACTACTGTATATATCTGATAATTACTTCAGAAAAAGAGAGAGAGAGAGAGAGAGAGAGAGAGAGAGAGAGGGAGGGAGGGAGGGAGGGAGAAAGAGTAAGTGCTCTAAATACTAGCTGGTGAACTCTTGCCTTCACTGAGAATAATATTGCAATGGGACAATCGATACATAAATCGATAAATCCTTGGTTTATCCTTGGTAGAAGCCCAAGGTGATTTGTATAAATATATCTGCATTTGGGGGATTGGGGATACACTAGTCAAGGAGTGAACTGGAACAACAAACTCCTTGACAAGGAGTCAAAGAGCATCGGTCCAGCAGTGGAGGGGGCAATTGTGTCAACCCCTCAGCCAAATTAGGAGGAAGGAAACATGAGGCTACAGGCTTTGCAGACCCAAACACTCCTCTAGTCAGGAGCAGAGGGAAGACCTGCTTCTTTTCTAGTGAGATATATCAGGTCAAGATATAAGCAAGGGTCACAGGGAGTCTACCTGCCTGCGGACTAGCTCGGAGCATCCAATGCATGGACTAACATCAGTAGATAATGTTTAGGATTCTTAGCAAGTCAGTACTCGCATCCTTTCATGGTTGTGACTACTGCCTGCCACTTTGCATCTCCCGCTGAAAAGAGCATTGGGGATCCCGCCTCCCAGTTATTGCTCAGCGGCAGTCATGGGGCATCACATCACACCAACTCATCACATTATGTAGCATGGATATTGTCATGGCTGGAAATACTTTCAAAAGAGGTAGAATTTATAGGTTTAAAAGCCATGTAAAAATCTTTAAAATTCTTAAAATGCGTGGAGAATTCAACACGTTTAAAAGCACATTACATTATCATCATCATCATCATCATCATCATCATCATCATCACATTATCTTTCCAGCCTCCGCTAAACGTTGGCAGACACTGAAATCTACCTGAAGTACCATCAGTCTAATATATATGTTACCAAACTTGATGGGGTCGCCAACAACAACAACTGTCTTGTGCTTGAGCTCCACTTGCATCAGTATCTACAAACTCGAGTGCCATGAGTCCCGTGAATCACATTGTTACTTCCTACAGCACAGCTGCCCTTTCATTAGGACCACTGAGGTTAGCATAGGCAGCAGTATCCACATGCTTCATGCTCAGGAGCAGGCTTTGGGAGGCAGAGCCTTTTCAGAGCCTTTTGGGGGTGTGTGCAATGCTTTTCCAAGTCTATTCCTGATTGCACAAACATAAGAGCTGGGTTCAGAAGGAACCTACCCAACCCAGCTCCTTGGTTTGAGAGACAGTTTAAGCATTCCTTGTCTGCATCTCTGACAGACTTGCAACTGTCACTTTGGCAAGTGACAACCTGTACTCCTCCCACTGAAGCTACCTCAATAATGTAAGGAAGAGTGGGCAGATAGGAAAATATGTCCCATTGCTTCACCCATCCATCATTGTGACTGTTGCTATGGGTAGAGTACAAGGCAGAGCAGGTCTTTTTTTCTAGAACAGGTTCTGCCTTATGCTCTCTAGGAGGAGCTGTGGTGCTGAGTGCAGTAAAATTAGTGGGAGGGGGAGTTGAGTAGGGGGAAAGCAGGGAGTGAGCGTTCTGACAGCGCAATCCTATCCAGTTTATGCCACCGGCTGAGCTGTGCTCAATCCTATCCAGTTTATGCCACCGGTGTAACCAGTGATGCAGTGAGAACAGGAGTGGAAAGGAAAGGGAATTTCCAGAATGGAAAGGGAATTCAAATCCCCTCCAAAAGGGGAATTCAAAGGGAATTTGAATCCCCTTTCTGTTCTGGGGCCTCCCGTTCTCGCTGCACTGCTGGTTACTCCAGTGGAATAAGTTGGATAGGATTGAGCAGAGCTCAGCCGGTGACATAAGTTGGATAGGATTGCGCCCTGAGTGTAGAAGGGGAGAAGGTCAGTATGCAGAATGGGGAGGGGGGGAGATTTTATCCACATGACCTTCATGATTGAAGCCTCCCTGTGTTATTGATGCAGAATGAAACATGTCTGCAGTGGTTTTTCAGCAGTTCCTACACTGAATTAGAGCTTGGTGACTGTGTACAGTGGCAGTGAATTTTGAAGAAGAAAGTGGAAATGAGACTGTGAGACATTGTGAAACAGGGTAATATTTCTGACTGATTCTTGACAGAAACATTTATTTTTCGTTTGCACTCACCATTATGGTTGCTAATCTTTGGAGGGAAATTTGTAAAAGTGTTGGGAACAGGATAACAAGAATATAGGAAACAAAAAAAAATGGCAGTGACAATCTGGGTATTTTTCGGTGCAAACAGAGACAACCAGACTGTTGATGATTCCACTAAAATAACACATTGAAGGTTGACTTCCTTCCCTTTTGTGGGTTTTGGACCACGTAGAGCTATGGAGTGTCGCAGAACAGAGAATTTTAAGAACATTTAGGAAGAGATTTGGGATGGGAGGAATTATAAGCAAAAGGTTAATACTGATTTGAGGCCAGTGGAGGGCAGCATGTCATTGAATTATCCTGCCTTGCTGGAAAACTCGCTTATATCTTCCACTGTAAATCTTGTTTTATTGTCTACAGAGCAGCAAAGCACATGGGTGTATATGTTTCCCCTGCATTTTTGCTCCTAGTAGCCATTTTTGTGTATTTTGAAGTCTCATAGATCCTTTCTATTATGGCCAGCAGCAGACACTCACATCTATTAAGGCTACATACTTGTGAGGGGATTTTCTATCACCACCCATTCTTCCAAAATGACAAACACAATCCATTGATACAAGAATGTTAAGGAACCATCACAAGTCAAAGTTTCCTCCAGAGGTCAAGGAAATGTCTAAACCAATATAATTATGTAAGGAATCCAGAATGTGACACAACCTTAACAAAGTCATTTTGAAATCATTTGACAGTAAATTTCCCTGTAAGTTCCTAGCCTAGAGCATGGGAGAATCCTTGGCTTTCGAACAACATTCTCCTAGACCATCCTGATTTTTAAAATGCTAAGTACAAGCTGGTCTTGATGCAGCATGATGGGCACCTAAAGGCAATGTCAGAGCCCCCTGCAGCCAATAAAAAGGCTGCCGTCAAGAATTTGACATTGAATGTGTCATGTCATGCCAATAGATGGTAACTCAGACAAGTGAGAGCTGCCATTTACAGGACCAATGACAACTGTACCGATCTGTGAGGTTTTAAGATTGCTTTAATATGACTGGCACCTAGCAATTTAGCTCACATTGTTTCTGACAGTGTGTCACTCTGGCACTATCTGAATGAATGATAAGAGTTTTCAAAGGATGCAGATACCTCCTATACAAGAATGGTTGTTTAACACACACACACACACACACACACACACACACACACACACACACACACATACACACACACACATGAGTGCCCTGGGATCATTCAGAGGTGTGCGACCCAATCCTACCATGTTTACATGGAAGTAATTCTCACTTAGGCCAGTGGGTGACGCAGTGGGTTAAACCGCTGAACCATGAGCTGTCGATCGAAAGGTCGGCAGTTCGAATCCACGACGGGGTAAGCTCTCGTTGCTTGGCCAGCTGCTGCCAACCTAGCAGTTCCAAAGCATGTTAATGCGAGTAGATAAATAGGTACCGCTTGCGGGAAGGTAAACAGTGCTCCGTGTTCCAGCCGCATGCTACGTGCTGCGGCAAGGAGAGTCATGCCGGCCATATGACCACGGAGGCGTCTTCGGGCAACACTGGCTCTTCGGCTTTGAAATGGGGATGAGCACCACACCCTAGAGTCGGACACAACTGGACTTAATTGTCAGGGGTCACCTTTACCTTTACCTTTAATTCTCACTTAATTAAGTGGTCCTTACTCCCATGTAAGAATGCATAGGATTCCAACCTGAAAAGGCCACTGCAAAATTATTTATAGAGGAATACTCAAGGATAATTTCAGTGGTAGTAAGAACTGAAAAATCTCTTTGCCATTTTGACTTCTTGATAACCCGTAAGAGGTTTCCCTGAGTTTGTCTCATCCTTGATGCCCCATGGAGACAACCTAATGAGGTTTGATAAGCAAGAGGTATATACTTGAGACTAGATGCCATTTTTGTGAGCAACAAAATGTTAATCTCCCCCTCAATGAGTCCAGGGACAAATAGAAGTCTCTTATGTAGTCGTTTTAGGATTAGTAGGTTCTGGTAGGATTAGTAGCCTGGGGACTGAGAAGGGAGGACTTCGGCCCACATCGAGTGTCTGAGTAGGCTTACCAGATCTCCAACCGGGACAGAGTGCTAGACCTTTAGGAGAAGGAATGTGGGAAGGTGTAGCTTGTTAAACCTTAGAGCACAATCCTAGGCATGTCTACTCAGAAGCAAGCCCCATTGTTTTCAGTGGGGCTTGCTTCTGAGTAGACATGCCTAGGATTGTGCTCTAACAAGCTACACCTGCCCACATTCCTTCTCCTAAAGGACTAGCACTCTGTCCCGGTTGGAGATCTGGTAAGTCTATGTCTGAGTAAAGAAGATTGGCTCTAGTCTTCTATAGACACGAGTTATGGATCCACAAGATCCTTAGGCTTGCTCTTATCCTAATGTCCAGGAGTCAGCCTCTAGCTCTGCTAATCATGCCATGGCAACCACCATGTCAACAACGTTTCTGTTCATGTCACAGTGGCTGCCACTAAAACCAAGTGCGTGAAGCTCCCTTGGACCCTGTTCCTCATGGACCCATATACCCATGGTGAGGGCATGCAGCTAGTAATCTTTGATCAAGAAAATGTCTGCTGCAAGAATACTACTTTCTTTGGTGAAATGGAACTCTCTTACACAAGTTCACTAAGGGAATTTCACATATTACAAAGCAACAAGCACATATTACATGGCCAGCAGTTGTACAATCAACAAGGATCTGCCGCCAGCTGCAGCTCTCTAACAAATGCACCTGCATGCTAAATATATTTCCGAATACCTTTGTGTGTTTCATTTTTAGATGTAGACTTAAATATTAGGGGTACACGTATATACCTAAAAATGTAATGCAAAGAGGTCTTCTGGGAAAAATTCTGTATTTTTATTCCTCTTGCAGCTTGTTCACAGCTTGTCTTTGGACCACACAAACCCAGTTCCATTTCCTTTCCATTTCCCTTCACTGCCTTTGAAAAAACATCTACCGGGGATACAGCCCTGCATACAGGAACATTCAAGAGAATATTTGCTAATCATGGGACCAGTAGCGTCACTAGGATGCGCGTCCCCCTGGGGCAGGGGGCGCGCGTCACCCTAGTGACGCTACGATATTGGCGCGGGGGGGGGCGAACCGGCTCTCCCCCCCCGCGTCGCCCTCCGGACGCTCCAAGGCCGGCCCGGGAGCCGGCCTCGGAGCGTCCGACCCCGACGCTCCAGCGACACCCCTGCATGGGACCACTGTACTGCCTTCCTTTTTACTGTAAAATGGAGATTTTTATATCCTAGCATTCTCTGTTCCATTCAATAAAAACATTTTCTGTTCTATTCAATAAAAACGTGTGCTGTCATATTACAAAAAAAAAGCATAGCACTTCAAAACTGGCTAATAGCATACAAATTATACCTGGAAATATTTTATGTATTAGCATTTCAAGTGAGATAAAATATGAACACACAACGTTTTCCAAATGCCACCACTTTGAAATGTACTTTCTCATCACTTGATGCTATCTAAGCTTTATGATTTTCTGCAGGTTAGCCAATATACATTTGCTATGTGCAGCTACCGAGAGAAAAAGGCTGAGCCTCAAGAGCTGCTGCAGCTTGATGGATACACAGTGGACTACACAGACCCACAACCAGGTAGGCAAGATAGTTGTCTGGTATTCTTTATCTTTTGTTAATTTGTTTGCTAAACAGTTATGGACCTAATTAGAGCTTTTCACTTGTGTGTGTATTTTTATGTAGAGTAGACTGTTAATTTTATAGATGTTACTGGAAATTACATAAGTGGTTCAGTGTCCTATATACACATACACCATGTGCTAGCCACATTATGTGATGTCCTCTTGGTTTCTCTAGAGTGTATCTTCCTGTAATTAAAACCGTCTAAGCCTTTTCCATTCATAATTATCACTTAATCATAGCTACGGGCAATTAGTGGATTGCTGGGTGGTAGTAAAGGGTTTCTTTCACAGCCATGAGCCCTCCCAAGTATGAGAGCATTAATTTTCAGGGGAAAGGAAGTGGCAGAATTCTTTCTTCTACGTTGGTAGCCATAGAGTGGAACTGATGGGCAGTAGTGCTCACTAGAGCCAGCGGGTGGCGTAGTGGGTTAAACCACTGAAGCATGAGCTGTCGATCGAAAGGTCGGCAGTTCGAATCCGTGCGACGGCTCCTGCCAACCTAGCAGTTCGAAAGCAAGAAATTGCAAGTAGATTAATAGGTACCGCGTCAGCGGGACGGTAACAGCGTTCCATGCGCCTCAGTGTTGAGTCATGCCGGCCACGTGACCATGGAAACGTCTTCGGACAGCGCTGGCTCTTCGGCTTTGAAACGGAAATGAGCATCGCTCCCTAGAGTCGGACACGACTGGACAATTGTCAAGGGATACCTTTACCTTTACCTTTACGTAGTGCTCACTAGGCAATGTGCTTAGCATAAAGAGGTAATTTGTGCGTCCCCTAGGATGAACTTGCTCCTCTTCAGGAAGGCCTTCATCCTTCATTGAGTACCATGGACAACAAGCTTTAATTGTGGAATGTTCAGTGTGTACCTACATAAGACTTAGTTGGAGTTCTAACTGAAACATGTACAATCATAGGTCTCAGGACTGGAAGACCTGTAATTTAACATGTGGCCTCATCCTATGCATGCTTACTCAGCAGTAGGTTCTACTGAATTAAATAGGGTTTACTCCCATGTAAGATTGCATAGGATTGCGGCCACAGGGTAGGTTTCACTGCAGATACATTCTAGAAATCCACTCTATCTGAGTGAAAGAACGAATTTTTGCCCAATGCCTTATGCACATGGTCATATCTGGCAAAAGCATGAGAACCTACTGTACCAGTCAAGGAAGCACCAGAAGATATATAAAGAAGCCTAGAAAGAACAGTTTGGGGATACAGGCTTCACAATAAAGCCCTAAAAGTAAAAAAAGTAAAGTGAAAATTAAAAAGTAAAGTGAAGTCTAGTTAACATTGCACTGAGTTCTACAAAACTGCACTGAAATTGTCCGGCAGTGGCAGACAGCTGGCTCTGGTGTGTCCGAGGATCCCGCTTTTGGGGGAGCACGAGAGGGTGTGGAATGGGGGACAGGCCCCAATCAGCTCTGCCGCCTGGCGGCCAGCAAAGACATAGCTCATCCAGAAGGTGGCCAGGCACCCCTGCAAGGGAACAAGCTGGAGGAAGGACAGAAGGAAACGGTTAATGATCCAGGCAATCAAGCATGGGTCAGCTGGGGTTAATAACAGGAGGAGGACCTCTGGACCTCGGGGCACAGGGTAACTGGGGAAGGTTCATAAGCTGTTTGCTGGCCGGTGATGAAGGTCGGCTCTGGTGATGCTGAAGGCTTCGGCCTGCAGGAGAAGAAGCCTGACCAGGGAGCGGAGGAGCACGGTGCTGCAACCGCCTCCCTCCCTAACTCTGAGGCCAGTTCAAGGCAAATCCAGACCCCTGGGAGGAACCCTCAGCCCTGGCCTGGCTAAGGCATAGGGGAAACCTTACTGAAATTTTAACATGCCATTACTGTGATACGTCTGAACTGGACTCTTTAATTTTGGCACTCAATTTTGTTCTTTATTAATCTTCTGCAAGACATAGACTTTAAAAATTGTCGGACATTCTGGCTCCATTACATTCTGTGGTAAGGGCCATTCAGCCCATAATTCTACTTCTTGTGCTCCCTGGCTTGGATCCGAAAAGACCTTTGCACGAGTGGAAGGTATGTTGGCTCTCACAAGATGGGGTGTCGATTTTCACCAACTCCTCCCTCAATTGCAGCCCTTGAGCCACTTCACACACCTTTGCAGAGGATCCCTTGACCATCAAGAGGTTTTTTTGGATGGCATGAGAGGCTATAGACAGGAGCAGGCCTGATAAACTTTGTTGTGCAAGTAAATCCACCATTCTTAGGATCCAAGCCAGTGGTGCTGTGTATCAAATCATATCTCCACATGATCTCTCTCAATGACTGCTTTTTTCTGATTTTCTTCAGGTTTGGAGGGCGGCAGAGCATTTTTTAATGCAGTAAAAGAAGGTGACACTGTGATTTTTGCAAGTGACGATGAACAGGATCGTATCCTGTGGGTCCAAGCCATGTACCGAGCCACGGGCCAGTCCCACAAACCTGTGCCACCCACTCAAGTTCAGAAGCTTAATGCTAAAGGAGGAAATGTGCCCCAGCTAGATGCCCCAATCTCGCAATTTTGTAAGTAAAACTTGCTGTCATAAGAAGTCTTTGCCCAAAAGGGTGCTTATACATAGATACTTGTGTGCAGAAAAAAAAAATCAAACTTTTTAAAAAATACATTTTCCCCCCCATTTGTTTACTTTTACACCTGAGGATTGTGAGTATGTGTAGTGAACCAAGAAAAGAATGCAGCTGGGAAGCGTTCAGTGGAAAGACAAAAATGCAATACTTGATGGGAATTATGTTAGAAGAGATTTTTCAGAAGATACAAGATCTTCTGCACTGGCACCTTATATACTCGTGTGCACATTCACAGTGCTGCCCTACCTTGTTCCTTCTCTCTGCTCCCCAGTTTTTCTAGAATAAGCCAACTTAGGACGGTCATGTTCTATCCTATAGAAGACTGGCTACTGTGTAGTATAATGAAGGGCCCATATTTTAAAGTGGTTTTTTTTTTTAAACCCAGGGTTAGCATAGGCTCATGCTACTGCTTTGCTCCTGGGGAAGAAGAACACAGGGGAGTCTTACACCCAGGTGATCTGGAAGAAGAAAATGTGTAGAAATGTGTAAACCCAGCCTCCTGTAGGTACATCTTTCACGGCACCCAAATTACCAACCCAATACTAATCTTTGTCTTCGCCCCTGGAAATAGCATTCGGGTGGCAGAGTGCACCTTATAGTGTTGCAAATACCATTACAGAAGCACAAGCAGCTGTGTGCTTGCGGGAGCACCCTGCGCACTGCAGCGGCACCCTGCGGCACCCTGCACACTGCAGCGGCAAGTAGAAACCCTGTCAATGTCAGTAAGTTGGCAGGATGGATGGAACGGAAGAGGAATGGGCTCGTGTTGGAGTCGGGAGGGGGCAAGTCACACAAGTGACTTGCGCCAGATGCTATTCCCTCCGGAACCTCCTGATACACTCCTTTTGTCTCTTCAGACTTGCGCCAGCTATAGAGATAACACAGGTCCAAGAAGACCTAATGGTGATTGAGGAGCTTACGGAGGGGCAAGGGAAGCTATTCATCCCCTTATCCCGAATAAAGCCCCAGACTCCGCAATGGGGCTACTCAGAGCTGCACGAGCCGAGAAGCCCCATGCAAGCAGAAAAGGGCTGGGAGAGGGCATAAGATTTGGCGTGCGCCAGATCCACCAATCCCACACCCCTACTGGGCCTGATCCGCACTCGTCTCCGCCCTCCCCCTGCCCTGGTACACCCCCTCCGTGTCTTCCCTAAGTCACATTTTGCACTGACACTGAATCCTCCACAACCAGGTGTTTTAACACATTGATCCAAGTATTAGACCACAGCAAGGTCCAGTGCGCTCACCCCTCCAACATGCCTGATGCAGTGTGTCTCTTTGTTGCTGGGTTGGTACATGGACCTACTCTCATTCTCCTCCCCATCAAGGAGATGTGCTCTCTGTTCCCACTGGATCTGCCAGCCTGGGAATCCAGCAAGAAGAGGCAGGGGCTGGAGAATCAAGCGCTTCTTGGACAAAAGAGGTCCGGAAGCCAGCCAGTTCTCCAACTATCGCTACCTGTTCCTACACAGTCCCCAGATGTCTGGGGGCCCAGCAGGAACAGGTACCAGAAGTCACTCTCAGATTAACCAGCTCTTGGCTGAGCTGAGGGTGGTGCCTGAGAGTTGAGTAGGTGAGGGGCTCAGCAGGTGTGAGGAGCCTGTACAAGCCATGATGGGTATATGCAACCTCCTGTTTTTAGTAGAAGCGCAGTGGGTTAAACCACTGAACCATGAGCTGTCGATCGAAAGGTCGGCAGTTCAAATCCGTGATGGGGTGAGCTCTCGTTGCTTGGCCAGCTCCTGCCAACCTAGCAGTTCCAAAGCATGTTAATGCGAGTAGATAAATAGGTACCGCTTGCGGTAAACAGCGCTCCGTGTTCCAGCCGCATGCTACGCACTGCGGCAAGGAGAGTCATGCCGGCCACATGACCACGGAGGCGTCTTCGGACAACGCTGGCTCTTCGGCTTTGAAATGGGGATGAGCACCACACCCTAGAGTCGGACACGACTGGACTTACTTGTCAGGGGTCACCTTTACCTTTACCTTATCTCAATGCCAGATGCAAGGGAGTGGCAACAGGATACAAGTATCTTGTTGTTTGCTCCCTGAGGCATCTGTTGGGCCACAGTGGGATACAAGAAGCTGGACTAGATGGGCCTTTGGCCTGATCCAGCAGGGCTCTTCTTATGTTCTTATATAGCACCCCTTACAAGCCTGCTGCCTTCCCTGAACCCACCACACAAAGCATCCACTTCACCCTGCCTTCCTTCTGGGTAGGCATAGCTAGCATGTAGCCCATGACTGTCTACATCACCTCCCTTTTGGGTAAAAATATTTTAAATAAATAAATATGCAGTAATTGTTATTGTAATTCATTAATTATTTTAACTATGTATTTTAAGATTTTAAAGCATCGCAGGCAATTCGAAAAAAATGCAAGTATAAATAATTTAAACGCCTATCCCAACTCACAATATTTTTAACTAAACAGGAGGATACATTTTTAAAAGAGCAACGTAATGGACATTTTGAGAAAAACACCAGTCTTGCCTTCCCAGACTTCCAGTATTTATCTCAAGTGGCCTGAAATGGGGTATAGAGGTTCTTAGACATCTCAGTACTAGTAAGATTTGTTTCCCCATTTGCCTCCTTTTATAAGATTTGGTTACCTATCGATAAACGATAAACGATAGAGTTACCTATCGTTTTCACATGCTTGCATAGTCAGGACTCTTACTCTGTCTTTATTATTGCCCAGGAAAGCTTGGTTTTCATTTCGGTATGAATGAAAACGTAGCATGGTGCAGGTTGGTTGAAGGTTATTCATTTCATGTTTTCCTCTCAGTTGCCCATATACATTATGCAAGGAAAAATCTCATTGATTTAAGTGGCAGTTTGACTGACTGACTGATTGATTGAAATGCTGCAGCATTGGACCTTATAATGGCATGTGCATCCTAATGTCCCCCTCCTTTAGGCAAACACACACACACACACACACACACACACACACACACACACACACAAAATAATACGACCAACCCATCTTCTTGATTCACATTATATGGCGCCTGTGTGACATAGGTAAGGTAAGTAGCAGCATACTTTTCTGAATTGCTTGTACTAGGACATCACGGAGCAGTTTGGTGGCCACTCCTAGCTCTATGAATGGGTGGGTAGATGATCCAAAACTGTACCATAGAAATATTTGTCCTTCGTGTAACCCACTTTTCTTCCCAAGAGCTGTGTTGTTCTCATCTCTGGCATTCCATGTGCTCTGTCTTTACCTGGCCAGGCAACCCAAAACATACCCTCCATGACTTTGAACTTGCAGTTTTCCTCTTCATTCCTTAACATTTCTTGTTCAGTCCCAAAGTGGTGAAATTAGGATGTGACACATACAAATCCCCCAATTCCATGGAGTCTCCACGATCGGAATCTGGAGCTTCTGTACTGATTCCTAGAGTCTCCTCCTCTCCTTATTTTACTCATCATAATCCTTTTCTACTGTGATCCTCCTAACCAAGGCTGCAACCTACCATGGGTAAAAAAACAAATAGTCCTAACATTTCAATATGAAACAGTGGGAAATCCAGACTAACTACTTCGCCAGATTGCTCCACTGCTTTTTAGATGGACCAGGCAAATTGTAGAATGTGGCTTCTTCCCCAGTCTGTCCCCTTCTTTCAGCCCTGTATTCCTAATGCCATCTTGAGCAACCTTTCAAGGCAAAAAGGGAAAGACAGAAGCATATCAGGGGGCTTGTGCACGCATTATGCATTTCCTCTTAATGGCTGAATCATGTGGTAACTGCTGCTGAACTCCTCACCCAAACAGAATGTGCCCGACGATCTGGGTTCTCTGATTCAACCAGAGATTATGTTCTATCCCTAGCAGACCCATTCATGAAGTTGAGCAGCTAATGGTAATGGGGGGGGGAGGGAGGAATCATATGCTGCATTGTGGGATGTTCTTCTTTGATAAACTTTACTCTCACTTCCAGACTTTGCAATTGAATCCCTCCATTTCTAGGCAATAGACGTTAGCTGGAAGAAGTGTCCATTTCCCCATATTTCTCACCTGATTCAGTAGTAAACAAAACATCCAAAATGGGGCCCCACTTCAGAAACCTGAATTTAAAGAAGTGGCACAAGAGCTCTGCTGGCTTTCAGAGTGGACAGAGTGGACAGGACACAGCTTTCAAATGTCAGAGTGGACAGGACACAGAGTGGAGGCTTCTTAATTCCTGTTTCTTCAAATTCTTTGTCTATTGCTCCATTGTGATAGAAATTCAAAAGTACATATAGAAGACAACCATTAAAAATGTTTTGAGGGTTGCAGCGTACAGACTTTTTACGATCCGATCAAAAGCAAGTTACTGATAGGTAACTTGTATGACTGTAGGTAGCTCTAAGTAATTGCAAACCTACCACTAGAGGTTGCTAGAGGTAATCCATAATCTGGTAAATGAAAAACCACCAAGAGGTAAACGTTTAATGCAAACTTGAGCTGACCTGCAGTTACCCAGGGATGGAATGAACTAAACTTTAGGGGTAAGTCTTAAAAAAAGCATAATGTGTGCACAAGTCTGTATCCTGAACCCATGTATCTCTGCTGCTTTATGTGCTCACCAAAACACCAGTGAGCTCGGGCTGCGAAGGTTCATGCTTTCTTAATGCCTGCATATTTGCATCTATTCTTCTTGAATCAGAATACCAAGCTCCTTTTAAAATATGTCAATGGGCAATAAAACATATGCAGGTAGAGATATAAGCACCAGAAGTGAGTCCTTTTTATGCACACATGATGATAACTGTAAGGTATTACAGGACAAACAACTAGTTCAATTCCCATATAAATCAAGTATTGCATTTTAAAGGGATTTTTTTTTCTTTTTATTCCTGCAAAAAGGTAAGGAATGTGAAATGTTTTTATTCTTGTGCATTAGCTTGCATATCCTTTCTGTTTACTTTTCCTTGTTCACAGCAGCATAGAGTTTTTGGTTCATTAAGGACTTGAAAGAGAGTACACTATAAAAGCACTTTTCATTAGTCTATATATTTTTTGTTAATACCTTCATAGATGACATAAATTGCCTAAAGATGGCAGAACTGCTTTGTGTTACCAATTGGGAAAAGAAAAAGGAAAAAAAAACACTCCGATCTTATGATGAAGCTGTCTGTAAAATAGAAGCTTGAGAACAACACATTTTATAGTTGGGAAATTTGGGAATATATTAATTTGGTTCCAACATAATAGAAAATGTAAACTTAATGCAATGCTCAACTTCCCATTTGATAACTGGCTTCCAACTTTGAATGAAACAGATAGCTCTTTTTTAAAATGGTGGAGTGTGTTTTGCATATATTTTAAATGCAGAAAACAATAGATCCTGCTATTCATCTGTTTTGTAAAGTTCTACAAATCCCTTTTTTGTGGGTGACTGGTAATTTTTGTTGTTTTTTAAAAAAAATTAATCTAGAACTTTCAGTCTATATACGCTTCCATTAAAAGGAAAACAAAAATCTAAAAGCCATTGCTCTTTACTGCTAAAATGCTGTATGACACCCTTTGGCAATATTTGTTAAGTTTTATGAAAAGGCCACTTGTCTGGGGATATCAGATTTTGTCCATTCTGTCTTATTACTGGTACACTAGCCAAATGCACACACACTCACGCATACACACTCACACACACGGCTCTCATTTTTTTTATTTTTAAAAGTTCTTTTAAACATGAAAGATTATTCAGTAATTGTTTCACATATCACTTGTGATTTTCTTTTTTTTCTCTTTCATTTTGTGTATCTGTTTATCTTTCTTTATCTATCTGTTCTGTTTAATGATGTTAATCACATCACGTGCAAAAGATTTGGCTGTTCTTTTTGAGAAGTTGTGATTGGTTGTTTTATCCTTTATCTATTTTTATATATTATATAAATATATATATATTTGTATGGCTAGGTTTATTGAGCTTCATAAGAAATTTTCAGCTGTTAAGTGTTGTTGTTGTTGTTTGTTCTTATTCTTTTAAGTTATTCTTTCGATTTAATTTTCTTATTTTTGTTTCATTATTTGCTTGAACCCAAGTACTCTAGCTGCTAGGTTAGAACTCCTGTCTGCTTTCCTGAGCCTTGTTGCTAGTCTTTATGTTATTCTGGTTTGTTCCTTCTTACCCTGCTAACTTCTAGCTGGACTCAAGGGTAAGTGCTTCCCTGTAGCTAGCACAGCTCAGATAATCAGAGTCGATTATCTGACATATGCAATGTGCTTTTTTCCCCTCCTCTTAAAATCTTTCTCATGTTTAGATTTTGTAGTAAAACTTTCCATATTATTTTCCTGAATTTAGGTTTGAAATGTAAGTTTCCATACTGAAATTAGGATGCATGTGGTGTTTGCATAATTGCCTTCTCTCCCTGGCTTTCATATTGGCATCAACTGATCCTCTTAGTAAAAGCCAACCATTAACATTTCCTCTTTTTTTTTCCATCCCAAGGTTGTAAATATGAATTAACATCACAATGAGACCGTAACTATTACCTTTCTTTTCTTTCATGGAATTGACATCTAGTTTGACTGCTTTAATGCCTGACAACAGATCATTCTGCACTTTGCCAGTCTACCGTACTTTTGTTTCCCCCCCCCATCCAATTATTAGCATGGTGCACCAGCAGAATGGTGTTAACCCTGGACACTTCCAAGAATAGAAAGGTAGGATAGTGAACCTAATGAGAGAAGGCGCAGTACGTTAAAGGGGAAAAATTAACGACAATAATAATCAACAAATACCTCAAGTAGAAATCTTTATTGTTTGACAGCTTCCTATTGTCTACAAGCCATAAATGGATGTTGGAATGGTAATCATTTTGGTCGAGGGTGTTTTTTTTAAAAAAAAAATTACAATTATATATCTCCCACACAGCAAAGAGGAAAAAGAAAACAAAACCTTAGTTACAATAGGAGCTCTTCATTTATCCCATTATCACCTCTCCCTCTCTCCTCCCACTATTACCACCACTTCCACCACCAAAAAATCCATTAAAATGAATGTTTAGCATGTGATCTCAAATATAACTCTTTTACAGCAAAGCAATACTTTAAAAAAAAGTGTAAGAAAGTCTATAAAGTTTTTAAACCATCTCTTGCTTATTTTTTCCTATTGGTATATTGGGTTTCAAAAGAAAGACAAGCTTCCCCTCCCCCCCCCCCGTTAATTCTTAAAGGAACGATATGCTGTACTAATTCTTTATTCATATATTTAAAAAGCTGTCCTCAATGGTGAGTGCACCTTTACTTAAGAGGTAATTGGAGCTACTACTGGTCACGAGAGCTGGCAAATATGTATCTGGAGTATTCTGAATGCAGTAATGAGATGGAACAGGTGGATCCATACCTCCTGACCATGAGACAATACTCCTTTTTTTTTTCTTTCTTTCTTTTTTTCCATAAGCATACCCTGGATACCAGGCAGAATTTCTTCACCACTTCTAGCAAATACTTTCTGTTGTTCATTTTCTTATTTCATTCAATTTTTATTTCATTATTTTCTTTAAGTTGATGGGGGAGGCCTGAAGACGATACAGTTTGCAATAGAATATAGTTTTGGTAGAAAATTTGGATTTTGCTTCTTTTTTTAATAAAAAAGAAAGACTGAATGAATTCTGGTCTGACAGCATTATATGTATCTTGCATTAGAATGCATTGCTATCTTAGGTTTTTTGGTTTTTTTCCAAAAATGTGTGTGCTTTTAGTTGCTTCAGTCTATACTTATCTCATAAGAACACTGCTATGTTTTCTTGTATTGTCAACTTGCAGATGCTACATTACAGGAATGCAGTATTAAAATACAAATTCAGTTTTCACATATTTTTGCATGAACTTTTAATACACTGTAAATCACTGTCTGGGTTTAACAGAAATGCAGTTAAAATTACCCCTGATTAGATAATTCAAAACATTTCCAAAATGTGGTAAAAGGCACACTTTTTTGTTTTCTAAAATCTGTTCCTTCAATGGACCACTTCGTTTATTCAAATACGGTTGAAATATTACCCACTAAATATTAAACACTGTTCTCATTCCAATGTATAGCATATTTAGTGATTTACAGTCAAATGCATTATTGAAGAGAAAGAATTGAAACAGATTTTTTTTAAAAAAAATATATGTGCTTGTTTATGCCATAGGCCCAGTTAAACAATATAAAGCATGTTCAGTTTTACAGTAAAACAATATAAAGCATGGTCAACTGAAATAATGCCAAAGGAGCTATCAGTATTGTATGAAACTTTACTCAGCTGAGTAGTCCTGTATTAACTGATCATTTTGGCTTCAGACCAGAGGCAAGATTATGGCACACTTTAAAACAGCAGGAGAGATAGCAACAGTCCTATAATTAGATTTGGTACCAAATGCCACAATAACCAATGAGGCAGTGTTTAGAATTGTATTATATGCTGCTGAGGTTTTTTTTCTATTGAAAACCTGGAGTGTGCTTGTTCTCCTTAGAACCTTCTTTGTGGTGTTAACAAGTAGTTACTTCCAGTATATGTATTCAGTTTAAACCTATGAGACCATGAAGAAACATAGCAGTTCTTCAAAGCATGCAGTCAATTATGTGTACAGGAGGAGGCTTGGTGTAGCCTGCAGCCCCTTTTGCCCTCTCATCCACTGTTGTGCAGACCTAAAGAAGAGTTAAGAATAGTGAAAAAACTTACCATACTAGCCCGACTATGCCAATAAAGAATCTTCTAGAAATATCTGTAAATGAATAGCTGCCATCAATCATTGTCATTCCTTTATTTCATGTCTACTGATGAGGTTGACTAGTGTCATTGTTTGTTACTGTCCAAACCATAGCTTCATTCTTGTAACGTCAAGCAAATATGACAAGCACACATTTTCCAGATGAATAAAATACAAAGTCACCTTTTAATTTACAATTGGATGGTTGGTGGTTGGGTTGTGTGTGTGTGTTTTAAATAAACAAATCTGTTCTAAAAATGTACTCAGATGCTCATTTGCCTTTTGAGCTAAAACAAAGCTACTTATTTTCCTTTTAAAATAAATAAAACAGGATTCCAAATTCTTACAAACAAATGACTATTCTGTAGCTTTTTATAAAAGGAGTCTTTTATAGAGTTTTGCACCGATATGTAAGGTGCTCTCAGAACGTGTCTATATACTTTATGTAGCAGCAAGGAATTCGGAAAAATAAAATAAATAGGAAGAGAAGGATGTCTACTTTGTTCAGTGGACGCCACACCAAAGTGGCCCTTCTACCTTGTAGCATGAGAGGATGGGGCATTTCTTATTTTTCAAAGCGATAGCTTCCAGATATCAGCTTGACTTTTTACAAATTCAAGCATATATATATAGAAATGTATTATGTCAGTCAATTACAAAAAAAAAAAAAGAGGATCCATAGAGGTCTGTGAACCCCCAAGGGGGTTGCCAATATCGTCATTCCAGTGGCACACCTTGTGCCTAATGCAGTGCCACTTCAGAGGGTATCTAAACCTTTGGGGCACCCTTTCACGGGAAGCTTGTGGTTGAAAGGGGGGGTGACTGAAAAGCCCCCCTTCCAGTGACAACCAATATCTCTAAAAAATGATTTAATGCAAACGAAAAAGAGGCTTCTGTACAGAAATGCATCATTGCAACCCAAAGTCAGTCAGTTAAAGTCAGCATTATTCGCGATCCCAATCTCCGATTACAGGCCTTTTCCCCTTGGATGGCCCATTTCCTTGGCCTACAGCATAGTTTGAATGGATTTTAATTGTGCCAAATACTTTCAATACAAACACCTTGGAAAGGAGCTGTATATGATTGCAGAAGTATACATTGTTAAATGTTATTGCTGTTGTTGATCACAAGAGTTTAGGATTTACAGAAGAATTTAAGTTATTTAACAGTGTCCAGTGGTAGATTTAAAATATGTAACATCTCATCTGTACATTTTGGGACTGGCATAAGCAGCTAAATTTATTTGAGGATTAGTTAAAATCTTGTTCAGAGTAGACTATATAGAGTATTTATATTTTAATTCAGCTGGCAGGAATTTCATTGAAACTATTGGCTCCATATGCAGTTTAAATTAGAGCAGGAGGGAAGGTACAAGGGACACCGTGCTATGCTTTTCCTAGATAAAGAAATGCTGTAGTGCAAATGATGTCTATATTTCTGCCCCAGCCAAATCAACACTTGCTAAAAATGGAAGCCAATCAAAAACCGTAAAACAGCTTGCTAGTACATTTATTGTATAGTTTTTAAAAAATCAGTATTGTCAACGTAGAACGTTAATTAATACTTTATCCTCCAACATAGATGCGAGGGATTCCAAAGAGAGTGCAGTTAGAAAGCACAACATTTTTAAGTTATGCCTGGGTGTCTAATCTGCAACATGCTACTCTTCCAATTTAAACCATATTTGATCATTTTTATAGAAGACCTCCTCTTGCGAGAACCATTTCTTTATGTTCAGATTAAAAAGGGCAATTGACACACCTTCAGTACTGCAGTCTTACCTATACCTAATAATCACTGAGCATTATTTGAATGCATTGTGTAAGCTGTGGTGTTGTTTCTTTCTCTATCCATATCTGCAGGGGCCAGCAAGGAGCCCATATTACCCGTATTGTCCCGAGTATAAGACGCACCTAATTATAAGATGCACCCTTAAAGTTTGGTGCTATTAAAAAAAATTAATTAAATCACTGGCATTAAATTGCAACAGCCTGATTATAAGACGCACCCCTAGTTTAAAAACTTAAATTAGGAGAAAAAAGTGAGTCTTATACTCAGACCAATAAGGTAATTACTAACCTCCTTATCATGATCATTCTAATTCTAATTCTCAAGTGCCATTTACAATATGTCTTTTCACAAGGTTTTTGCAAAAAGTGATGGAAGCCATGAAGGGACCTGAAATGGTGGTGTGGAGGGCAGCCTTGGAGGGGCAGTGAATGGATGAACCCCTGCCTATCTGTCCACTGCTCAAACCCAGCCTACCACTCCACTGGGGGCTTCGATCCTCTTCTGACTTGCTGAGAACAAATTGGAAGAGGATTGCAGCAGCAACATCAGCTCTCTTGAGACTCTTCTCCCTCCAGAGTTTCTGGAGGAAGAAGGGGGGGCAAAGCTGCCACAGTTCCAGGTTGCCTCGCCCCACCTACTTGGTGGGTGAGGAGAGGTGATTTGGAGCCCAGGAGAGAGGCGAATTGGAGCGCACAGCCTCCCTGTTCCATACTGCTTCTGTTTGCAATGAACAGAAATGTTTCTAATGAAACAGAAGCAGTGCAGAGGAGGGAGGCTGCGTACTGCACTCTTGGTAAGTACCCGTATTGTCCCGAGTATAAGACGCACCTGATTATAAGACCCACCCTTAAAGTTTGGTGCTATTAAAAAAATTTAATTAAATCACTGGCATTAAATTGCAACAGCCTGATTATAAGACGCACCCCTAGTTTAAAAACTTAAATTAGGAGAAAAAAGTGAGTCTTATACTCGGACCAATACGGTAAATTAAAGGGAAGGGGCAGATGGGCGACAAATCACCTCTTCCTGCCTACTTGGTACTTTGTAAGCATCAAGTAGGTGGGGAGATGCAATCTGGAGCCACTGCAGCTTCCCCCCCCCCTTCTTCCAGCGCTGCTGGACAACGAGGGAGAAAACGTTGCTGCAGCTTGTGCTCCCTCACTTGCCCAACTCCTCCCTCATCTATGGAGGAAGCACCCACGGGTGGCATTTTGGGAGGATGCACAGTGCAGGGGCTCACTCCACTACTGGCAGGACTGATCCACGTTTTCAGCAGTGCACCTTGGGGCTGCACTCACACAGGAGCACCATTTGTATAAACTTGTGCCTACCCACTGATATTGTATACATGGCTGCTCTGGATTCAGTTATTGCAGTAGGTCAAAAAAATTAAATCTACAAGTATGCAATTTCCAGTGTGTTCGTCAGCTTTCATATGGTGGCATTAGTTCATGTAAATGCACCTGCACATGAACACAAACTGGCCATCAACCTCATGCGAACCCCTGTGCATTCCCAGTGCTCAGTTGTGGGAGTTGCAGCATGTGTCAGCTATCATAATTTTGAAGTGAAAGAGGATTCTAAAGTGAGTAGCTAGGTAAAAGATTGTTTGCAGGTTGTAACATTTCCAATAGATTGCACACACATCTTGCAGAAATGTCCCCCCTCCATCCCTTCAGTCCCTCAAGATTACTTGAGATTGCAATAGTCACATCATTGTGAATATCTGCATAGACATTTGTCTTGTGTGAATGGATGTACTTATTTACTGTCCCATGAAGTCAGGAACATGAACAATAAGCCTGGGCATTGCTGGTCTTCCAGGAGCTAGTTCCATAACTATACCATTTCACAGTGAAGGGGGGGGGGGAATGGGGTGGTGAGTATGGTAGAATAAGACCTACAGCCCAATCCACCGTAACTTCCTATGCGGCGATGCTGGAGGAAGTAGGAGGCAGAGGCATTTCTACAGTAGGGGCCCTACCGTAAGTTGCACCCCGTCCTAGTACCATGTTTACAAACCAGAACGAGGAGGCTCTGCTCCCTCGCCAGCGGAGCCATTCCGCGCTGCGAAGGCGAACGGGCAGGAGACTCCCTGCTCGTCACCTTCGCAGCGCGGAATGGCTCCGCCGGCAAGGGGGCGGGGCCTCCTCATTCCGGTTTGTAAACATGGTACTAGGACGGGGCGCAACTTACGGTAGGGCCCCTACCGTAGAAACGCCTCTGGCTAGGAGGAGGCCGTGTAATGGCCGAACCGGCCTGGCAGGGACGGGGATATTGCTAACGCCATCCCCGCCCCCTCCCAGGCCGGCTCACCCAACAGCCGCCCTCCCTCACCGCCCGGACCACCCACGTGGCTGCCGGCAGGAGCCTTACCTGCCTCCGGTGGCCACATCCTCGGTCCGGCAACGGAGTGCCGGCCTCCCTTACTCCAAAGTAGGCGCAAACGTGCCTTATGCCACGTTTGCGACACTTTAGAACGGCAGACCACACGCTCCGCCATTCTTAAGCTATGGTGGATTTTGCTGTTATAATGATATAGTGTTACGTTTGCAGGAATAGCTTTACTGCATGATGTGCTGTTTGTCTTACACGTGACACAAGTAGGATGAGGTCCAGGATCAAGGCAATACACAACTGGATACACAACACAATACACATTGGGCACACAGGCAAGACTGAAACGGATTTAGCAACAAGGGTGCAGGATCATGAAAACACAGAAGGAGCAAGCCAAGGGCTTGAGGAATGATGAGAAACAGGAATCAGAATGTCAGTGGCTGCCCCTGCAATCCCCACCTTCATTAGAATGTCTGAAAGGAGCTTACGGAATGTGTCAGCCGAACGTGACTGACCAGTCATTCTTAAGACCAGTGTCTACTGCAACAAAAATGGACATCCATACCCAAAGCCAAGCTTGCCACTTCACCCCATGTGTGGTAATAAAAGCTCTCTTGTGTACACTTTTCTTTAAAAAAAAACCCATGTAATTATTTTAATAGCTACTAAAACAGGTTCAACAAGTAAGGGGAAGGCACAGCTCAAAGAGGTCAGGATTCAACTCACATAACAGATAAGGGCACTCATAGCCACCTTACTCTGGTTTCCTTATTAGAGCATCAGGATTAACAAGGCACCATGACTCATAATTGAAAAAGTCATAAAATAGCTAAGTAGAACTGGCAAATGGAGGCCTCCAGCCAATTTGTCAGCTTGCAGTCTACTCAGGGAAATCCGAAAGCTACAGTCTTGACTACTTAAATCATAAAAAAGCTTGATGTAGCTTGTTACAACTGTGAAGATTAAAAAAAATCTGGGTTCTAGAAGCTGAAATTGAAGGAGAGCAGATCGGAAAACCTCTGAATGGTGTATTTGTGTAAATCAAATTGATCTTGGCCCAGAAGGACACAAAGTGCATGGGGCATAAACTGTCAAAACAGATCGAAGCCAGCTGATCAGTGTGTTGATAGTGTACTGGGATTTGAAACCAAAGGTTGAGGTTGACTTTACTTCAGATCCTGTGCCTGAGGGGGAGACTGATCTTATAGGCCTATCCACAGTTCTGTTAAGCAAGCAACGTATCTAGATGGAAGACAATTCAGCTTTGTGGTGATCAGTGGGGACTAGACAAGGTTATATTCTAGTACAGTGGGCCCAGGGATCCATATCCGCGGATTAGACTATCCACGGATGGCCATCTGCAGAGGAGCAATCCAACTGAGGATGGGGGGGCGGCGCCACAGCACCTTAATTAACAGCTATGTGGGCCCACCTCTGACTTCTTGACTCTTGCGCCACTTTTTTTATCTTGTTAAATGCCTGTTAAAAGGAAAAAACACAAGCAGAAGCGACTTCTGGTTGCACGCACAACCAGAAGTTACTTCCAATCACGGTTTCCCCCCCCCTTTTTACGGGTGTTTTTTTACAGGTGCAAGAGACAAGAAGTCAGAAGCTGGCCCACACGGCTGTGAATTAAGGTGCTGTGGCACCGCCCCCACCTCCCCATCGCGGACTTGAGCATATGCAGATTTTCACATCCACAGGGGTTCTGGGCAGAGGCGTTGCTCTGGTAGGGGCGGGACCGTAAATTTCGCCCCATCCTAGTCCCGTTTACCAAGCCGGCAGGAGGCGGCCCCGCCCCCTCACTGTCGGAGCCATTCCCATGCGGAGAAAGCAGGAGGCAGGGAGTCTCTTGCCTTCTGCTTTCTCCGCACGGAATGGCTCCGATGGCGAGGGGGCGGGGCCGCCTCCTGCCGGCTTGGTAAATGGGACTAGGACGGGGCGAAACGTACGGTCCCACCCCTACTGGAGCGACGCCTCTGGTTCTGGGAACAGAATCCCCGCAGATACGAAGGGCCCACGGTAATTTGTCTTAACTCACAGGTGGATACCCCACACCTCTGAATTCACACACATACTACATCTGTTGGCAGTATTCAATTCTCAGTAGAGTTGTATTTTTCATACTATGAAGGTTATATTGCAAATGTGCAACTGGGTTGATAGGATGATTAAAAAAAACAAATGGGGAAATAATTCATCAAAACATGTTCATAATGAAAATACCTGTAAAATTATACCCTGTGTAGTAAAAGAGCACATGCTATTAATAGTCTGCAGTTCTATGCCCAAATACTTAAAATAAGGCCCAATGAATTCCGTGTGGCTTATTTCCAAGAAAACCTACATAGAATCTGGCTGTTACATTTAGTTCAAATTATACATAATCAAGAACTTGCATAGATTTTTGAATTATTTCTTGCACTAAATTGAGATGTTCCCTGTTTTACTCATAAGTAGACTCCCAGGAAATGAACTTATTTTAGGTAGTCAACAATAGAATATAATAGTACAATCTTATACATGTTTACTCAGAAGTAAATTCCACTGTATTCAATGGGGCTTACTATCAGGTATGTGTGTATAGGATTGCAGCCTAACAGCCCAATCCTATTGGGCTCTTACTGTGGCGGATCTCGCGATCTGCCTCCATGAGTCCTGGTGCAGTGCCACAAATGCTGTGCCGCTGTTGTGCACTACAGAGCTGGTGGCACAAACAGCCAGAGGCTCCATGTGTGCACCAGGGGCTCTCGGACGCCCCACCGAAGCAGGTAAGGTGGAGGAGGGAAAGTTTAGGGGAGATTCGGGGCAGTGCATGGGCCGAACCAGGGCAGGAGGGGGAGGATCTCAGTGGCAGCAGCACACGCCAAGGTCCCCCTTCCTAGCTCAGACCCACCACTAGGAGTCTCCTTGAACTTATGCCAGCAAAGAGCTGGGAACGGGGTGGGGTGGCGGCAGGAATAGCGCATGCCTGGATCCTACCCCCTCTTTTTTTAGCTCTCCACTCTTTTTTTTCCCGCAGACCTGTGCCCGCTACAGAGCTGGCACAGGTCTGAGGAGACCCATTGCATAGCAGGAGGCTTATAGAGGGATACGCGGAAATAATTCCCCTTTCTCCTCCAAAGCCTCCTGACCCCCCCCCCCCGCTATACAGTGTGCTCATTTGGCACAGCTGCATCAGTGGGGGGGGGAGAGGATAGGATTGGGCTCTTTTGAGTAAATGTGTATAGAGTTATGTGATGTAAAAAACAACAACATCAATATAAAGACTCATTTTTCCCGGCATGACTAAAGTTTTTAACTCAGTGATTTGTTCTCGGCGTGAAAATCGAAGAACTTAACCAGTATAAAGAGTTTGTTTGTTTGTTTAAAAAAAAAAGACAGGAAAATCACATTTCTATACAGCTCAAGCATTCACAAAGCATTTTGTAAATAGATGTAACAAATTTTACTTAAGAACCCTTTTGCAGAAATCTTTTACTGTTTTTTTATAAGCACACCTCCCATTGCTGTTGTTTTTTTTTCTTGTTGTGCTTGTGAAATCAGAATCATCCTGGTCTTTTTTAAAGTGTGTTCTTATGCCCTTCTGGTTTGCTAATTCTTTTAAGACCCTAGAAAGCTGCAAACAAGGTAGGGATTTAAATCCTGCTTTATTTGTTAAGGATTTGTGTGAGACCCCATGTAGCAGAAAAACAATTTGAGGGGAAAGTATATTTGAATTCCGTGACTCCTCGTAATACAAAACAGTCTATTTTAGGACTAGGGGCATCCGAGCATGACTTGCGTAAGCCCATGCCCCACACTGTGTTTGCTTCCTGCAATTTAGGTACATTTTTCATTCATTCATGTGAATAATAATTAGTTTAGTCTTGAGGATTTTCTGCCAAAAGTCATCACCCTAAAAATGAAGAGCAGGTATACTGAAGAAATTAAAGTTGCAGTACTAAGCTCACTTACTTGGGAGTAAGTCCCACTGAATTCAATGGACTTATTTTTGAGCAAACTGTAATAGGACCAGGTTGCATCTTATCTCCCCCCCCCCAAGGAAGATCAGAAGATAAACACTGAGACAATTTCATTTTTCTGTTTCAATTACCGTATTAATAATACCCACAAATAAGCTAGACTATCACTGAAGAGAAAGTTGCACCTCTATTTAATGTACCAGCGATGTTTAGATGAGCATCCTTTTTGTTATTTTGTTGCTTCTTTCATCTGAAAACAAACAGAAAAAAAATCATGCCTATGACCACAGGTTGAGCAGAAAAACATGGTATTTGGTTCCAAAAACAGATCTAAATGGGTTTATGCTTAGTCAAATATAGCAAATCTAATGAACCACATTTCCTTAGAATGGCAGAATCTATTACAATTAATTAGAAATAAATAAATAGGAGATGGCTGACTGTTGTAATCCCAAGATGCAAGTTTGCATTTAGGGTTAGTTTTGTTTTTTAAGTGGGGGAACTTTCCTGAGTATTTGTGTTCTCTTGTTAAGTACGGAATAAATGCACTCTAATGAGTAAGTGATGAGATGTTTATTCTAGTACCTTTGGCCTAAAGGCAATAAAGCAATCAATAAGTGTTGCAAGTTGACAATGGAAGCTGAAGATGATATTTGGTAGAGGCCTGGTAGCCTGAAATTCAGCTGGATGCTAGGGAGTGACTTAGTCCTCATGCTTCATGGTGTGTTTTTGATGCATCTAATGCAATGCAACGTCTTTCTCTAAATTGTGTCTTTCTTTATATGTATAAACGAACAGATGCAGATAGAGCTCAAAAGCATGGCATGGATGAATTTATCTCTTCCAATCCCTGTAACTTTGACCACGCTGCACTCTTTGAGATGCTTCAGCGCCTCACTTTGGACCACAGACTTAATGATTCCTATTCTTGTCTGGCAAGTATATTCTTTGGTCTATGCGATATAAATGCTGGGCTCTAAAATCCGATCTGGTGAAAGTGTGTACTGTGCCACTGCCATTAGTGGAGGTAGTTCTTGCTTACTCCAGGTCCGAATTTGGCTCCAAGAAATCTTGTGTTGCAAAGAACATCTTTTGTTGTAGTTACTGTCTTTCCTAGCAGCTCCACACAGCACAGGGATTTCTTTTCTTTATATAGCATTAGCATTCCAATACACAAGCAGGGTGTAACCGTGACACTCGTATTTAGTAATTTGTCATTAACTTTCATTATATCCTGACCAGCAATGTGAAATTACACTGTGACGATTTGACTCTTGGTAATTGCGTTTATCAGGCAAGATCCCAGACCCTTCAGATTCCAATTTAGAATGCTAAACCAAAAGTTGGGTCTCGGGTACCCCAGTTTTCATGGCCGCAAGTTGTAGAGTATGAAGTATTTAAGGGATTTAAAGCCATGATAAAAAAAAAGGAAAGAAGAAATGGCGCACTCCACCGAATCGTATCTCCCCAGTCCCAGACCTGGCCGGTGTTACACTGACTCCTCGAATTTGCGCCGGCCATTTTGCCAGACACATCCGATGAGGCCTATTTGGCCTGCTGGGGCTCTCCTCGGAAGAAAGGGACAAACGCCCCTTTCTCCAAAGGTGTGCTCCAGCTGTGCCAGTGCTGGCCCGATCCTACCTAGGATCTGGCGCAGCGTGCTTTTGTATGTTCTGGCGGCCCTAGACAGAATTGGGCTGCCCATTGCATTTGCTCATTGGTATTGTCATAAATGCTAGTCCAAAGAATGTCATATCTGCTTATACAGACTATTTCACATCAATGGACTACTAAATCTAGGCAAACTCTTTGGAACTGTCCAGTCGCGTCACTAGGACGCGCGTCACCCCAGAGCAGAGGCACGCGTCACCTTTAAGGTAGCGGCTCCGCCCCCGCGTGTGACGTCACGCGCAGGAGCAGAGCAACCCCCCACTCCGTTTTTGGCTCATTTTGGAGCCAAATGGACGCGAGGGCGGGCGGGCCCAGCACCAGCAACAAACTGTAAGTACCGGGGGGACGCGCGTCACCCTTGTGCGCGCGTCGCCCCCGGGCGGCCCGCCCCGCGCACTTCTCCCTGTCGACACCCCTGGAACTGTCAACAATGACCAATCTCCAGAATAAACTTTAAAACTCCCCAAATATGCTAATATTATGGCCTTTTCCATTGAGTCATTACACAGCAGTCCCATTAGATGTAGTAAAAGCTTTCACCTTCAAAGAATTTAATGAAAATCTGCAGTGGGAGCTCTGCAATTTGATTGCACATGATATGATTTCCCCCAAAGAAATTTAAAAAAGTGAAAGTTGAAGTTTTGAAGACTAGAATTGGTATCGTGAATTGGAATGTTTTTGATTCATACTTCTCACCCCAATTCCTTGGACAATATACGTGAGGCTCTTTTGAGAACTCCCCAACAATCAGCTTCAGTGCTGTGGTGGGTTGGGAGTCGGTGTCGCTGCTCCTTGTAGAAGTCTGTTTATGTAGACTTTTGGAGAGAACCTTGGCCACAGCTGATCCAGCAACAGACCCCTCCTAAATTTGATCAGAACTGTCACATGTAAACGAGACATACTCTGTCCAATTCTCCACCCACAAGGGGCCTGACTAAGGATCAGGACTATCAAGGGAAAGAGATGGGCAGGGGTAGCATTTATGATGGCACCTGGAAAGTGTGGGCACACTTGTGCATTCTGTTTACATGCTTAGGTTTCAACTACTAGTCATAAGATGCTGGAGGACATGGAATCACAGTGCAGTAACATTTGCACTGGGAAATCTGGAACGATGATCCTCATGCTTGGGGTCTTACTGACTCTAGCAGCGCCATGAAGGACTACTCCTCCAATTTCAAATTAGACTGGATAATACATCTGGAGTTGGGGTTTTTTAACTTATATTGTAACATAAACCTTGGCTGTCTTTCCTTCATAATGCCAAATTGTATGTTCTGCATTAGAGTGCTGTGCACCTCCTCTCTGTTTATGGCACATTGTGTTCTGCAAGGGTGAGGCTGATTTGTGGTTGAGGGTGTGATATGTGAATAGATGTACAAATGCATCCACAAAAGTTACTAGACAAATGGCCCAATCCTATGCAGGGATGGCACATTTGATGCAGGGCCACTGGCATCATGTCCGCTGCATCCAAGGCGCTGTCCCAGTGAAGAGGCTTGTCGAGAAGGGTGAGCAGCATTCAACGTACCTGTGTGCCAGCCACTGCCTCGTCCTGTGGGATTCCTCAGAGCTATGCCAGCTTCGTTGCTGGCATAGCTCTCAGGAGCCACTAGGGGCATGACCAGCCCGGGATGGCAGTTCAGGATCTGGTAGCCACTGGCTCCACCTCTTCTCACTCCATCCTGCCCCACCCCTTTCCCACCTCTCCACTGACGGGGTTGTGCTGGAGGCTGGTTTGCGCTCTGGTGCCGGTGGAGTGCAGCTTTCCAGCTGCTGCACCGGCATCTGTGCAGCAACCACCGGCGGAGGGGCTGCTGTGACAGCAGTGCCATCTTTGCGCTGGTGAACCTGGCAGTACGCCAGCACTCCATGAGGATAGAATTGGGCTGAAAATAAAAGTATTACTAGCCCATCTTCCTGCATACATCTATTCCAACTATCGCACCTCAATGGCCTTTAAAAAAAAGCAACTCTTTTTAGCAAAGATTCCTTCACAGTGATTCTTAATAATCATAGGCTACTGGCAAGGATCCCTACCCATGTTTTGGTCCTTTCCAATCACCTTTAGTGATTCTGTCTTTCTAAATAGCTGCTTAGCTCTGTCAGTGAACAGTGTTTACAGTAAGGACGTGTGTGTGTGTGTGTGTGTGTGTGTGTGTGTGTGTGTGTGTGTGTGTGTGTGTGTGTGTGTGTGTGTGTGTGTGTGTGTGTCTTATTTTAATTTTAATTTTATTTTAAACCCTTGTTTTGGAACTGTTTGTCTTGCTATTGCTGATAAATTGAGCATCCTTTTATGTATATTAAGGTTGAAATCCTATAGAGCAGAGGTTCTCAACCTTTTCCTTGTGAGTACCACCTTTGCGGGCCTCTGGCCCGTTGCGTACCACCAGAAGTGAGTGCCGATGATGTCATCAGCACTTCCTGTTTTACAGCTATGCCGGAGCGCAATAACGCAAGGTAAGGCACAAGGGAGGGTGGGAGGGCCATTCCCTGTGCTTAGAGCCCGCATGCTTGAGCCACCACTTTTCAGGCTCCTATACGGCAACGCGTGGCCAAGATGGCAGCTGCCATCTTGGCCGCCGGCAGCCCACGTACCACCAGCCTGTGGTCCACATACCACTAGTGGTATGCATACCACAGGTTGGGAACCTCTGCTATAGACAGGTTCCTGGGAGTAAACCCAACAGAACCCCTGCTAACCCTGGCACAAGGCACTTTTCCAGTTGGTGCTCCTCTTTTATTTAGCAGAGGGAGAGTAACTGCCCCCCTTTCACCCCAGCACAGTGCCTTTTCTGGTGGCTGTTTGCTGGTGGTGTTCTGCATTTTTTAAGATTGTGGGCCCTTTTGGGACAGGGAGCCATTTAATCAATTGATTTTGTCTGTAAACCACTTTGTGAATTTTTTGTTGAAAAGCGATATATAAATACAGGTGGGCCCCCATATCCGCTGGGGATATGTTCCAGGCCCCTCCGTGGATACTTGAAACCGTGGATAAGAGCGAACACCCCCTTCCATGGTTTCCTGAGGGTCCCCCACCCTGCCTCCCCTGCAGGCAGGCATGCTTGCCCCCCCAGCTCTTATTTTTCTTTCAGCAAGCTTTGTTTCTTCCTTAAAACAAACAGAGAAGCAGCCTCCATTGCAGGCAAGTAGAATGAGACTAAGTTCTAGAGAGGCTCTGCAAGGTTTCTGTTAATCTTGCAGAGCCTCTCTAGTACTTAGTCTCATTCTACTTGCCTGTAATAAGCAGCCAGAGGCTCCTTCTCCTGTTTCTTTAAGGAAGAAACAAAGCTTACTGGGAAAAAAGTAAAAGCCTGGGGGGGGGTCCCCATGATCCGTGGATAACTGAAACTGTGGATAGCGAATCAGTGGATATGGGGGCCGACCTGTACTGTTAATAATAACAACACAGTGGGACTTCCACCTGAATACACATGGATAAGATTGTGCTCTTAGTATTCAAAACTGCCTCATTCTTTTGTCCTGTGCTTCAGCATGACTGGACATAATGAGGTTTTGCTTGCAGAATACTAGATCAGAGCAAGTAACACATTATCTTATTAAGGAACCAGCTAATTAGTGTTGTCAGTTTTTCATATTGTGAGTGTGGCAGTAATCATCTATACATATAAGGCCCCACCTTATACTCTTCCCATAGGTAGGGCCAAGGATCAATGAGTTTAGAATGCAAGATCCTGCCTTCCTTTTGCTTTCAAATAGTACTTCCACGGTTGTTCTTTGCTCAATATTTTATTAAGATTATATGCAATTTTACAATATCAACAAAATTCTATAGAAAATGTAAACACAAGTGCAAGGCCGTAAATTGTTATTCCATATACTACCATATTCCATCAACTACCTAAACAAAATACGGTATCTACATAAGAAAAAAGAAAAGAAAAATAAATCCTCAGTAAATTGATTCCTCAAATCCTAAAGTTACGTAAATACCGTAATTGTTCTCCTTCCTTAACAAAAACACCATCAACAGCTCCCAATTCTTCACAGAACTGGAAAGTGTATTTTCCTTTAATAATCTCATAAGTTTATCCATTTCTGCAAAGTTCATGACTTTTAACAACCATTCCTCCATTCTAGGTATTACCGTGATCTTCCAAAAATTAGCATACGTTCCACGGTTGTTCTTATAACAACCCCTGTTTGTGATATTTAAGGCATCTGAAGAAGACAGAGAGTTGCCCTGAGATGCAATTTCTTTCTTCTTTCTGGAGCCCATGCTACAACTGCCCTTACTTTCCCACAATCTGACTGAGGCAAAATTCTGTATGAAAACAAAGGAACGGACTCATCACAGATAAGGCAGAGGCGATAGTTCTTGGCAGGAAAAAGCATTTGGAAAAAGAAGCAGAGGTGTTGCTGGCATCGTTTACTGGTGCTGCCTGCCACAGTTTTCATAGCCAGGGGCTCCTCTGCAGTTTGTCTCTGCAAATGGTCTTTTCCGAGAGGGCTGTGCTGTCCATCATCGCACTTGCTCCTGTCTTATACAACTATGATTGGTGTCTTTCCCTTCTACAGATTTGACATGTGATGTCTACCATATTCCCTTCTATTACCTTTGCACCTAGAAGCTATTGATATAAAGATTGTTTCTGGGGTTTAATTGGAATGAAAGAAAAAAAAGCAACATTTTAATGAAAAGTCACATTCAAAAGTTCTAAGGTTTTGCACAAAAAATTGTGGGATTCAAAAGTGGGGAACCGCACACTTCATGAAAATTTCAAAATGCATGAATCAAATATTCTATATATTTTTTTCCTAAAGGAAAGTCACCAATCTAATTGTTCTACAGGAGATGCTGAAAACTAAGTCTTGCGATGTTATATGATTACCCTTTCCATAATGCCTGGGGATTTATTTATTTTTTTGTCAAAATTTTGAATGTCATATTAAACTTTTTTATTAATTTCAAAATGTGAATATTATTCTAATTAAATTGAGGGGGAAACAATTTTGAAATTTTTGCCAACAGCATGAAGATGAAAATTACCATTAGACCAGGATTTCATTTTTTATTTCAGATCAGGGTTTTTTATAAATACCTATTCAGCACAATCCTGTGTAACCTTGCACCGGTATAACAGTAGATGCATGGGTGTAAGTGCAATTACACTGGCATAAGTGCACTTACACTGGTTCATCTACTGTTACACTAGTGCAAGGTTACACAGGATTGCGCTGATTGTCTCCTAAGCTTCATTTTCCCATTCTATTCTGTTTTAAACTGCACTCCAAGTTTGCAATATCTGTCAGGAAATTCCTGATATCCAGGATCATGAAGGACTCCATTGTGCTACATACCAGGGCAACTTGTTTGATGCCTGGAAATGGAGTGAGGGTCCATTCCTATCCCCTGCCATGCTATAGCATGCAGCCACAGCAAAAAGGCATGTGCGATATGCTATGGTGGGGGGACGACCTGAAGGCGAATGAGAGGTAAGTAAAAAACATTTTACTTACCTCCAAGCAAGCCCTCAGTTAGCCTATGGGTCTCCTCAGACATATAACACCTATTTTGATGGAGGGAAAGGGGGCAGGGAGGTTTTTGAGAGGATAAGATTCAGCCTGCGCTACTGTCGCTGGATCCACCCTCCCCCTCCCTGCCCTCTGGTTCCTCCCCTGGAACCCCCTCCCCACCCGCGGCCTGCCACTGATTGCTGGTGCTGGGGAATTCGATCAGGCCACTGCCATGCAGCCAGCACCACTCACCATTTATGGCAGTGCGATATAGAGCGGCACATTTTGCGATGCCGTGAGTTGGGCTGCACTGCTGGAGCAGCCCGATGATAGGATTGGGCTGCGAGGGTAGAGGTGGCATGTGAGTTTGTTAGTTTGCATCTGGCAATACAGTCAAGAAACAAGGGTTTCCTCAGCTGACAGCAACAACTGTTTGCTGAAAGGATAGTGACTGGAAACATTTCCATGTCAGTCAGAGCCCAGGCTGAGGCTACCATGGCATCTCACATGGGAAAACCAATGCAAGGTGGATGTCCACAACTGAGATGGACTTGTAAATGTCCTGACCATATGCATGACTTGCAGTTACTGAATCATGGCCTACAATCAGGACTACAAAAATCCTTAGCACACAGGCAGGGCAGAGGGCAAGCTGGGAGGGAATTCAAGGCAAGTAGCATGCTCTGAAAAAGGAGCCCACAGAAAAGAGCAAGGAGAAGATGAACATAAGAGCATAAGAAGAGCCCTGCTGGATCAGGCCAAAGGCCCATCTAGTCCACCTTCCTGTATCACACAGTGGCCCCACCAGATGCCTCAGGGAGCACACAGCCAACAAGATAACCTGTTTCCTGTTGTCACTCCCTTGCACCTGGCACAGAGAAAACCTACTTCTAAAGCCAGGAGGTTGCTTATGGCTTGTAACCTCCTCCATGAATCTCTCCAAACCCCTTTTAAAGGCATGATCTAGGCCAGGTGCCATCACCACATCTTGTGGCAAGGAGTTCCACAGATGAATTACACACTGGGTGAAGAGTAACCTGTGATGGTCTTTTCCTACGGGGCAAACTGGATGTGACATTAATCACATCATTCACCTTTGTACAAGTTTTTTCCCTAAGTGTAAATAGGAGCTGTGTGGAATAGCAATCAGGACTGTAGTACAGGGATTGCACCCACCTTGGTTCTGATTAAAATCGTCACACACCTCCCTCCTACAGCTGCTGTTTGTCTCATGGGTGCCAGTGGCAGCTTCCTAGCAGCTTTAAGGGATGTGGATGGGAATTTTCATCAGGATTGCAATGCATGCTGAAAGAGTTAAAAAAAATTCCCAGTCCTAGTTTCTGATTCTATATGAAAAAAAAAAAAACACAACATCCATCGATTAGCACCATGTCTAGTTTGGCCGTAAGGATTTGCAGTACAATCCTATGCATGTCTGCAGCACAATCCTATGCATGTTTACTTAGAAGTAAGTTCAATTACCGTATTTTTCGCTCCATAGGACGCATTGGACCATAGGACGCATGCATCCTATGGAGCAAAAAATAGGGAAAAAATGTTTTTTAAAATAAAAATAATAAAAAATGTAAAGAAAAAAATACTTACCAGGGCTTCGGGGAGTCCTGCGCGAGCCTCTTTTCATTTCGGCAAAAAACGGACATTTTCGGGCACTTCCGGTTTTCGTGAAAACCGGAAATGGCCGAAAATGGCCATTTTTTGCCGATCCCCTGCAGAGGCCTCCCCGATCTTCATTTCGGCAAAAAATGGAAAACCGGAAATGGCCGAAAATGGCCAATTTTTGCTGAAATGAAGATTGGGGAGGGCTGCGCGAGCCTATGCAGGCCTCCCCTAAGCCCCGGTAAGTATTTTTTCTTTGAATTTTGTTTTTTTTCGCTCTATAAGACGCACACTATTTTCCCCCTATTGTGGGGGGGGGTTGCGTCTTATGGAGTGAAAAATGCGGTAAATTCAGTGGGGCTTACTCCCAGGAAAGTGCTCATCGAATTGCAACCTTAAGCAAATAGAGCCACAAATGCAGAGCAAAGAATGAAACACAGCCAAGAAACTTTACATGAACTGTTGACCAGCCTGCCTGCAACCAGTTCCTCTTCCCCTTTCTTTTCTTTCTTTCTTTTTTTTTTTTTGACAGAGAAATTAGAAATTGTTGGGAATTTATGGTCAAATAACAAATAAGACATCACCTACACTCATTGTAGGATTTTACTCTTAATCCCTTAATAGTTTGTATCAGAGAAAATATCCTCTGATAGAGCAGAATGCCAATTCTCTTTTTCACATATCTATACTAATTTTGCATAGACATGACTACATCAGATGTAAATTAGTGATTGGAACTAAATTCTGATGCCTGTTTTTCTGGAATTTAGAATAATAGGAGACAAGGACACATGTCAGGTATCAGGGAAAATGTCACACAAGATGAGGAAATGAAGCTGCATCCTTGAGTCAAATGGAAGTGTGAGAAAACCGATGGAAACATTCTTGCCGAAAAACAAACTTAATTAGATCATTTTCTCAAATATGATCAATTTATTGCTTTTTCATCTTTATAAAAGTTATCTGAGTTTTCAGCAAGATGTGCTTCTCTGTGGTTTTGGCAGCTACGTGTTTCTAAAAATCCACATTCCACTCCTGGAAAGCAGTTTACCTTTTCTTTTTCTCCCCTGTCGCCCAAATGTTACTGAAAACTGAAACCATTGATTATTTCTTAAGTATAGCAAATATTTTCTGTTTCATTCCCCACTAAAAAGCAAAATTCCAGTAGTTCTGCTGAAGCGAAACAGAGAAAAGAAACCGCCATCCGAGGACTCTTGTGACAGCCCACCTTCTGCGTTATTCTCAATCGGCATCTCACATTTTCACACATGCGCTTTCTGGCGATTGGAGTAATGAAAGGAATGATGTCTGTTTCCCATGCCTTTGATTCTGCCCCCCTCATTATTTTAATCCCTTTTCAATCTGTTCTGGAGTTGGCCCAACAAGGATAAGCAAATCCCTTCGACGGAGTTCTTAATTGATATTTCTTCAACTCTCCTCAAACAGTAGCTATTTTGGCATCCAGAAAAGATTTGGTGTCATCTGAGTGGTAGAAAATATATTTTAATCTTTTCACAGTAGCGTCATTTCAAAGACGTAGCATTTGGGGTAGCAGATGGGGTGGCAAAGAAGTTGCCTAAAGGGTTCAGGGCACTGATCTAGTCGCCGCAGGAACTTTTCAATTAAAAGATGAAAAGATTTTGCAGTTTTGAGACATTATAGAGATGCATCACATCAATTGTTCCACTTCTCTGTCAATATTGAAGATTTGATAACATTTTTTCAAAGTGCGGTTTCTTTGAGCGATTCTTATCCTATTTACAGAATTTCACGTTAGGTGACACAGATAGTCTACCTGAGAAACTGCCTTTGCTGTGCATTGTCTTCATAACGAGAAGAACAGTGCTTCAGTGAAATGATGGAATCACCCCCCTGGCATTCTTAGATAGATGTACAAAGATGCTTTGTTGTTAATGTATGCCCATGTAACCTTGAGACTTCACTGTTATAACACTTCCTATCATGTGTAGCTGCTCTTGAAGATTGTTCAGAGAAGTCATTTGGTGCAAACATGATGCTGGGAGGATAATACCACCATGCTTAAAGTACACCTGATTTGCCACAGACTCCCAGTCACCTTCCAACACTAATCCAAGCTCTTCATATTGATCTATACATCTCCAAACAGCCAGGCAGCGCAGTCCTGCATAACTTGAAGTGGATGGCTTAAAGGGCCAGCCGCTGTATACTAAGGCCATTGTAGCCTGCACTGCCACAGCCTGGACTATCCTGGAGGGAAGGGGACGTTTGTCCCCTTTTTTTGGTGTTAGCCCTGCAGGCCGCAATGGGCCTCCTCTGATGTACACCAGTTCTGAAGCTGGCGTGCATCTGGAGTGCCGGTGTAAGGCCGACCCGGGCTGGGAAGGGGCATAGGATATCGGCAGAGCGCACTGCCAATATCCCCGACCCCTCACAATCTGGGCCAGCCAATGGCCCCCCTCCCTCCCCTGCCCACCCGTCCCTGCCCCTGCACCGAACGGTGCAGGTCCTACCTGTGTCGGCCGGCGCTGGTGGTGTCTGCCAGGCGGGTGAGCAGTGTCAGCCTCCACACCAGCGCCGCTTACTCTCCATGTGCCATAAAGTGCTTTATGGCACGTTTACAACACCCAGCGTTGGCGGAGTGCGTGCTCCACCGGCGCGAAGTTACACAGGATTGTGCCGTAAGTCTTACCTATGTTAAGAAATGTATCTATGTTGGAGACTGTCTTCTTTTTTAAGGTCAGCTCCTTAAAATTGCTCTATTTCTGCCTAGAGAGCAATGAATCTTGTGCAAATGTTTCATTTCTGATAAACACATGGGGGTGGGGGTAGGATCACAATCAAGCCTATTGAACCTGCCCATTTTCCATGCATTCAAGATTCCATCATTGGTTTGCACATATACCCCATAACATACATAGGCTCTGTACACATGGTTGTGCTCCATTTTTGCAGGATGTATTTAAAAAAAAAAAATTGGTATCCCTCCTGTCCAATCCCAATGGGAAGCTCAAGATGGTTTCCAAGATTAAAACATAATAATGCAATAACAATAAAGATTGCATGAGCAGAGCATATATGAGTTGGGTCCCCTGTAGGCCCTTGTGCAGATGGAACCTTGAACACAGAGAGGTTGGGTATCTGGTGAGAGGCACATTCCTAATTCCCCTTCAACTCATCTGCCTGTACAAAGATGAAACGTTTGCACTGCGTTATTCGGAGTGATTCTAGAACAGAACTCCTTTCCCACAGTGATCTGACAAAGTGAATTTAAAATGCTCAGTTAGGCAGACTGTTTAGTAGGCAAGGGCATGTATGGGTTATTTTTTTGTTTGTATTTGATTTTTAGTATGTTAATATGGATAATGATTTTATAATAATGTGAGCCACCCTGAGCCAACAAGAAAAAGTACAATATAAATCAGCTATTTCTGACCTAATGTGAAATAGAATCTCAGAGAATTTGGTCTGTATTTATTAGCTATATAAAGCTTCTGATGAACAGGAGAAGCCTGCTATCCTCAAACTGCAAAACCTTACTCAGGTGGCATCCTAAACATGCTTACCTGGGTGTAAGTTCCATTGAACTTACCTCTGAGCAAACATATATAGCATTTTAGAACGGAGACTGTTATAACCGGCAACTATTTTGCAACTAGAGGTTAATACGGGTAATGCGGTCATAGTGAGGAGTGAAAAAAAGGTAGCGAGCCAGCCGATTTGAAACAGTACCGATTTATCCGGGTAGAATGAAGCAAAATACACCACGGACAAAAGACATGAATCAAACCCAAAAAACTGAACCGACGTTCCTCAGCGGTTCAGTTTTTTGGGTTTGATTCATGTCTTTTGTCCGTGGTGTATTTTGCTTCATTCTACCCGGATAAATCGGTACTGTTTCAAATCGGCTGGCTCGCTACCTTTTTTTCACTCCTCACTATGACCGCATTACCCGTATTAACCTCTAGTTGCAAAACATATATAGCATTGTGGTGTCAGACTTTTTAAAGGACGTTTTGGAACACAAACGTCACTGCAGCTTAATTTTCTCATCTGAGGAAAGCTCCTTAAGGTATAACTAATGCACACATCTTTTCTAGCCCTATAGGTATAACTAATGCACACATCGTTTCTAGCACTCAATGGGTGACGCCAGAGCCACCACACCGGGTGCCTGGACTGCAAGTGACGCCGCTGCTCTAATGCACCAATCCTATCCTGCACCAGTTTACATGATGCACAGCGCAATCCTGCGTAAGGACCCGGCCGGCAGCCCCATGCACCCAGTGGCCAGGCTGCCACCAGGATGGAGGTCTACTTGGGGAAGGGGATGCTTGTCCCCTTCCCTGAGTGTAAATCAGGGCAGGCCCTATCGGTCTCCTCGGATTTCCGCCAGCAAAATTGCTGGCGGAAGTAGGAGGAGACCATGTAACGGCCTAGCCACCCGCCAGGGGCCGGGATATGGCCAAAGCCATCCCCTGCCCCCTCCTGAGCTGGCTAGGCCAATGGGCCCCCTCCTTCGCCCGATGAAACGCCCCCGCACCCACCTGATCCCTGCTTATCTAGTCTGGCGGCCACAAGGGTGCTCCAGCGTCGGAGCAAGGGAGTCGTTGCTTGCTCATGAGTTGCTTCCTTGCTCATGAGTCGTCAGCACGTTCGCGACGTCTCCCGGCGCCGGAATGCTTGTTCCAGTGCCGGCTCTACAAAGAGGATTGTGCTGCCCGTCACGCTGCCAGAGTATGCACTGCATGCTATGAGGGGGGGGTTGTCCAGACGGCCCGGTAGAGGTAAGTTAATAAAAAAATTCCTCCCAGTAGACCACCTGACCACCAATAGGTCTCCTGAGACCTGCACCAGTTATTTAGCTGATGTAAGTCTAAGGAGCCTAAGGGAGTGGGTTCTGGGCTAGGAAAGGGGGCGTAGGATCTCGGTGTGTGCTGCTGCCACTGAAATCTATTTCCTCCCACCCCCTCCTGCCCCCTGCCCAGCCCATTCTGTGCCTTAATCCTCACCCGAACCTCCCACAACCTGCCCCAGCCACCACCTTACCTGCTCTGGTGTGGCTTGGGTAAGCCATTGGTGTGCACGCGGTGCTTCCGGCCATTTGTGCCAGCGGTCCCACAGTGCATGACAGTGGCACGCCTTTTGTGGCACCTTGCTGGCTCTTACAGTGGCAGATCAGGAGATCCACTGCCAATAGAATTGGGCTGCCTGGCTGCAATCCTAAACACACGTATATGGAAGTAAGCTCCCTTGTACAAAATGAAACTTACTGCCGAGTGAACATGTAACAGACCCGTGCTGTAAGAGGCACTTCTGGACATGGTTTAATCAAATACAGTATTACCGGATAAGGAAATGCAGCAGGAAGTATTTCATGAACTTGCTGCTTCCTATTTCAGTGGTTTAGAAATCTGGCACTGCTTTGCGACGTTAGCCCTGTCTCTGATTCCTATCTTGCTAGTTGTATTAGCATTGATAAAAATTGGGGGTTTTATCCCTGTAAATAAGGATCCTGGGTGATTGATTGAGGATTGGTGAGCAGATGTCTGGCTCAACCCCCCCCTCCCCACTTTGTTTTTTTGTGTGGACTATTAACAGCAGATGATTGAGTTACTGATTTTGAGTTACTGATTTTGTGTTATCAGTGGGGATCATGCACAATTTATCTTCCTTGAGAGCAAAGCCTCTTCTTCAGGGGTAAAAAAAAAACCTTGCTCCAGAGGAAGGTAAACTGCGGATACTGCCTTTATGTTTTTCTGGAAAATAAGAAATAAACAGTCATGCTGTTCAAACCAGTCAGTTCTTGTTCTTTGTAAAGTTCGATAGAATGTTCTAGTTGTATCTGAGATGCTGTGCAATTGTGATGTTAAGTTTCTTCAGCTATCTTCTAAAAATTATTGCATATGTGTATCCATATATCTACATTAACGCTAGGTTGAATATTATGTAAGGTGTTTTATATATGCATTTAATTTCAGTTGCTAATTAATTGTCTTTATAAGTATTTCCAGTATTTGGTGTCACTATTGTCTAGTGTCATATGACCAGTTCTAATCATTACTGTGTCTTTTAAACAAAATCTGTATTTGAAATAAGTTCTATTTCCTTGTTTCCCACATATTTTTTTTATATTTTATTGATATAATATTAAAACAAAACAATACATCCTATATTTGAAAGGTTACAGCAAGTGCGAAGCAGTAAATCCTTCTAGTCTACGATACTCTATTATCTACTTATACAGTAATATCCTACTGAGCCAAAATAACTTGTTCTCTCTATTTCCATACAGGGCTGGTTCAGCCCTGGCCAGGTATTTGTGCTAGATGAGTATTGTGCCCGTAACGGAGTCCGAGGCTGTCACAGGCATCTCTGCTACCTCAGTGATTTGCTTGAGCGAGCAGAAAATGGAGCGATGATTGACCCCACCTTGCTTCACTACAGTTTTGCCTTTTGCGCGTCACATGTTCACGGCAACAGGTAAGGAGACAACTCGTGCCTCCACCAGTGAGAGGAGAATCCCTTTCAGAAACACAGATTTATTGGGCTAACAGCCCCCAGTGCCTGCAACCTTATCTTTGGGTATCTGCCTCCGTAAATGAGCTTGCTATAGGAAAGCAGCAAAAATTAAAAAAAAGAACTCAAATACAAAGCTGAAACAGGTGATAGTGACTGTTAGTGACTCACCCAGAGAACGTCCTGGCTGAGCTGAGATTAGATAGATTCTCTTAGACTTCATTCTCTTAGACTTCATAAGACAGAAAGCATTGATTGATTGATTGATTGATTGATTGATTGATTGATTGATTGATTGATTGATTGATTGATTGATTGATTGATTGATTGATTGATTGATTGATTGAGATGGGCAGTTGATTAATTAACCATAGTTTTAAAATGATTTTTTTAAAAAATAGCACTGTTCCAATCACTGTAGATGACTTTGTTGTTAATGTCTTGTATTTCATTTGATTCAGGTAGTATATTTCAGATTATCTTTTTTCCAGACCATACGTAGCAATACTTCAACATTTATTTCAGTAGGGTTTAGAAATCATGTATTCCCAGCCAGTCTTTGTATTGCACGGATACAGACAAGTGTTCACCCTAGATCCTCCAGTCACATATAACAGAATGAGAGGAAGGGAAATGTACGGGGAACTGTAGTAGCCTTCTGCCTTCCTGCAAGTCCTTTGCACTGTTTTAAAACTTTTCAGTGTCTGGAAGATCCAGCATGATACTAACCTCCCTCCTACCTGTTAAAGCCTCTGTATCAGCATTACGTGATACATCAACATAGGGCACAGAACTGTATAATCTGTCCCCATATAATGTTGCCTGCCATAGCCTCCAGGAGACTGACTACCTGTGGGTTATCCGTTATGTAATTAACTTCCCTTGGTCAGTTGTGTTAGTTTAGCCCACTAAAGTGGATCAGGCTGCGCACCTGTTGCACGTTAATTGAATACTTTAAAACCCTTTTGCCACTTGACAGCCATAATAGTTACACAGCAATTTTGGCATAATAAGATTTTACACCTGAAACGTGTTGCTGAGATAAGTTTTCTTTCTCTACAGACAGCTACGGTATTTGTTGCACTGATGTTTTTCTTTTTGGAAGTTGCATTCTGCAGAGTGAGATGTCACACTCTGTTTTACATATGCTGCTGAATAACAAAGTGTTATAAAATAATGAAGTGTTTTTGTAAGCTCTCTGGTAAACATCATCATGAATTATTATACACATTGCCTGTATTTCACATTATAAGGCTGCCACTCAAGTCACAGTTCATTTGATACGTCTTGTCAGAATATCACGATTTGAGGCTCCTCGTTTCCTTTTTCGTTCTGACTTTCTTTGCTTCTTTTCATGGCTGCTGATCGGCATTTATATTCATGATTTATTATTGTTTGCTTTTAGCTTGTTTTCTTTCCTTTCTTTTGTTATGCTTTCTTCTGTTTCACTTTTGTTTCCTTTCTGTTGCCCTTCCCCTTTTCATTTAAAACCATTCCTAACATATTCCAAAGTCAAAAAATGGAAGAGATACTTGGCAGCATACTGCCTGTCGCCAATAACCCCCCAGCCACTGAAGTAGAGCCAAAAAAGGATTCCAAAAAGGAGTCCAAAAAGAGGAAAGATTCTAAATCTCAGCCACCTCCAGAACCCAAAAGGTAAGAAACGGCAGCTGACATGATTGTATTCTTCAATACAGTTTTGCATCCGTCACTCAGTATCTGGAGACTTTTCATTATTTGTATGGATTGGAAAACCCGGGGCAAGGGCCATTATTCAGAAAGGCAGGTTGAAGCTTTCCAGTATATCTAAGCCAATCTGTACTTATGAGGTGTGAGTCGGGCAGCGCAATCCTATCCAACATATGCCACCAGTGTAACCAGCGGTGCAGTGAGAACGGGAGGCCCCAGAACGGAAAGGGGATTAAAATCCTCTCCAAAAGGGGAATTCAAAGGGGATTTGAATCCCCTTTCCGTTCTGGGGCCTCCCATTCTCGCTGCACAGCTGGTTACACCAGTGGCATAAGTTGGATAGGATTGAGCAGAGCTCAGCCAGTGGCATAAGTTGGATAGGATTGCGCCCTCAAACTCTAGTTATTTCTGCATGACATGAGCTGGGTGAGCAGTATGAGAAGGAACTGCCCATTCTGGGTTTAGAAGTGATATAAGAGGTGGATTTGATAGCCAGTTAATTTTTAAAGACATTTGTGTATTTCTGACCTAAACCGAAATGGCTCCAAGAATAATCCTTGCTCCTCCCAGAAGTACCTATTATGTACATACTTAAGACCTGCTTTCAGTGGTGTGAGTTATGATTGAGTGCATTGTAGCTGAACATTTTTATAATCAGCTAGGAAAAACAAAATGCTTGTTGAGGTATCAGTGGAACTATAACTACAGTAACAGTACAATCCTATGAATGTTTACTTAGAAGTAAGTCCCATTGTGTTCAGTGGGGCTTATTCCCAGGAAAGGGTTATAGGATTGTAGTCTAATGGCATAGTCTTATCAGGGCCTTATACTGACAGATCTTGCAATCTATCAGTGTAAGTCCCAGGCCGTCGGTGGAAAAGCCGCTCCACGATTCAGTAGGTCAGAGATGCCAGGGCAAATGGCCAGAGGCAGCACGCAGGTGACAGCAGCCCACTGAACCTCCTCTGTCCCCCGTTGTCACCTGTAAGTTAACAGGCAGGACTGGGAAAGGATCAGGGTGTTTCGGGGCAGGGAGTGGCCCAGGCCAGGAGAGGGAGGATCTCAGCAGTGGCCATGCACGCCGAGATTCTATCCCTGCTTCCTGACCCGGACCAACCCCCAGGAGTCTCCTTGGTCATATGCCAGCTAAAGAGGCCAGGCAGCCTATAGAGAAGTAAGTGAAAAAGATTTTTTACTTACCTCTCCTGGGCAGTCTGCCCCCCACCCACGGCATGCAGCAGTTCTGCATGGTCTGGCTGGTGGAGGGTAGGATTGTCCCTAAGAGTGTGTGTATGTGTGCACATTTATATGCATAATGATAGCCATTGTGCAACTGTTTCATATTCTTTTTTCATTTCTGGGCCTCAGTAGTAAAATTTTCAACTGGGGGAGGGGAGAGAGAGAGAGAGAGAGAGAGAGAGAGAGAGAGAGAGAGAGCTATATATGTTGCCAATCCTCCAAGTTGCTCAGGGTAGCATGGATGGCTCTATCCTCTTTTTTATCCTCACAACAACCCTATGAGATAGGTTTGGTTGAATAGGAGTGATGGGTCACCCAGTACATTTTAGACAGCACAATCCTGGGGATCTTTAGAACGCGTATCTTTAGAATCTTTAGAACATGCCGTAAAGCATGTTTGTGACTACTCAGGAGCAAGGAAGGCCGGCGCAGAGGTCGGCCTCCCTCATGCCAGAGCGCCCGCATGTCCGTCGGAGAAGGTGAGTCAGGATCCGGCGGGTGCATGGGCGGTTTGGCGGGCAAGGGAGGGAGCGGGGGATGGCGTTGGCCATATCCCTGTACCCGCCGGGCCGGCTAGGCCATTACACAGCCTCCTCTACTTCCGCCAGCTATTTAGCTGGTGGAAATCCAAGGAGGCCCATTGGGCTGGCCCTGGTTTACACCTGGAGAAGGGGACGAGCGGCCCCTTCCCCGAGTAGATCTCCGGCCCACCGGTCGACGGGCAGCCCATGCTCAGGATCCAGTGGGCAGCCCTGGGCCGCTGGCTGGATCCTTAGTCAGGATTGTGCTGAGAGTTGAGTAGGGATTTGAACTTGGGTCTCCCCACTCCAAATGTGACACTCTTGCCAGGATCACACCACCACATCACTCTTGCCAGGATCACTCAGAAGAATTTTATCAGGGGGTACAAAGTTTCTTTTGGGCCCCTTCCCTTCATGTGAATTTGGCTCCTGGAGCCATTTTTTGCTCCGAACCCCCCCCCTTTTACTCATTTTGGCCCTGGGCCCAGGTACGATTGTACCCCCTTAACCCCCCTCTCAGAGGCCCTAACTCTTGCTTTCTGGTTAGTACCTAGATGGGAGACTGTGGCCCTTCTGTATGTCACCTTGAGTTTCATGATGGAAGAAAGAAGTCTCAATGTAATCAATAAAATTACAAAGAGGGATAGTATGTACATCATGGAAGAGAAATACTACTCTATCCATGTTGTTCTACATTCCTTTTTAGTAAAATTCATATGCCTAAGGACAGCCAACCCGAAATCCTAGAGTTGTTCAATTTAAGTCAATATGATTGTTTTAATGTATCTGGTCTGCAGTTTTATTTCAACTTGTACTTTTGGAGAAAAAATAATAAATCACACGTTCTGTGTATTTATTTATTTATTACCAGTTTGGGCTTCTAGAGTTACCTTCCCTCCCCACCCCCTCATTTTTTTTTTATTTTTAAAGCAGACTTTAAATGCTTAATGTGAGCAGATGTGTTTAATATGAATTGTAGTTAATTCTTTTTTTGGTTTTAAGAAAGCAAAAAAAAAAAAAAGCACCACACCACCAACAACTGGTAGTTTAGCTTTCTGTGAAATGAGGTTGGCTGTCAGTCAGAATATGCCACTCTAGTAATGAAGGTCGAAGAGATTGAATTCTGTGTAGCTATCAATCTCCTATGTAAGCGATAGACAGTGATGGAGCTGAGGTGGGTTGTCTGTTTGTATTGTGTTTGTGTAAGGTCAGGCAGTGAGACAACAGTAGCTTGCAGTCAGTGAGAAAGTGCAGAGAGAATGTGATTCAGATAGTGCGGGACAGCCTGAAGGTCAGGGCTGACAGAATGACAGGCCATCAGAGGAAAGAAACTAACTAGACGCTGTCCAGGGTCCTGCATCATGAATACAGTCTTGTTATCTGATCAGTGTCAGTGCAGGACAGGAACAAAATGGCTGCTGTTTAGAAATACACTTCTCGCTCAGCTGTGACCTCAGACGCGCCAGATCATGTGAAATACCCACAAAGCGAAAAGAGAACTTGGAACTTTATATGTTCAGACTTCGCAGGGCAGATTTTGTGAATTGATGGCTTGGATGCTTAATGATGAGAAAGTATCATATACTCTCGAGTAGATAGCACAAGTGGCCTTATTTCTATGTTAAAAATAAAACGCAAAAGGTGGTTTTGAGAGTAATATTTATTTCATTTTCCTTCCTGAGACATCATAATTCCGTTTCCTTCATCAGGCATTAAATATTCAGTATAGTCATTGTGTATATCACTATTCTTGTTGTTTAATACATTCCTCAAGACCTTTTAACACATGTATCTAATTAAAATGCATACCAATAATATATGAAGAATAAGAACAAAATCATGGAGATATTTTTTTTTAATCCACTCTCTACCCACCAGAATAAGCAAACTGGAGAAAAAAAAATAGATTTTGTGCAATTTCCAAAAGACTTTCAGTGCATCCTTCACCACCTTTTCACACATGTACAGTACTACTCTGCCCACAGGAGCTTTCTGCCCTGACCCCTTTCCTTATAGACAGCCCTTTGAAAGCAGTGAACTCTACATGTGTGACAGCTACCTGTGCATTTAATGTTGTGCATGAGGGGTCAACTGGACTGGATGAAGTAAGTGGGTTTGGTGCTTTCTGAGCTTTCAGGGCTGGCCTCTTTCAGAACTTTCAGAATTTTGCAACAGCCATGGATGCAAGAGAGGCAAAGTTGTGATGGTCATTGGAGGGTTTTTGTTGCAGCAGCGTCACTGGAGGTGGGGCAGAATGCTAAGTTTCGTAGCGCGCAGACCTCCGTTACTCCCTCGTATGAGGCGGCCCCACCCCCTCGCCTTCAGAGCCATTCTGTGGGGCGAAGGCAGTGGCGTTGCTCTAGGTGGGGCAGAACACTTAAGTTCCGCACCACTCCGACCCTTCGTTACTTGCCGGCATGAGGAGACTCCACCCCCTCGCCTTCGGAGCCATTCAGGGCAGTGAAGGCAATGCACAGGGAGTCACCTGCGCCTTGCCTTCGCCGCCCTGAATGGCTCCAAAGGTGAGGGGGCGGGGCCGCCTCATGCGAGTAACGGAGGTCTGCACGCTGCAGAGCTTAGCGTTCCGCCCCACCTCCAGCAACGCCACTGCCCTGTTGCCCAACATTTTCCCTGTTTGAGCTGACTAGGGTGATTGTGGACATGACTTTGGAAACCCCTAAGCTGGAAGTGCTAGGGGATTTTAATTTTCATGCCGAGCCCTCTGGTGAGATGGGCTCAGGATTTAATGGCCTCCAATCTCAATCACTGGACCTTCTCAATTAATATCTAACCCTACATGTCATGCTGGACACACATTGGACCTGACATGTACTGATGAGCAGGTTCATGGTAATCTGGTTGTGAAGGAGTTTAACATCACTCCCTTGTCAAAGACAGATCATTACCTGGTAGAGTTTAGACTTTTGGGGGCTCCTTTCCTCAGCATGAATAGGGAACCTATTCAGCAGGTATCCAGATGGATTCCTGATAGCTCCAGGAAATGTTCCTGTCTCTAGGGACGATATTATCTTGATGGATGTCTGGTATGAGAGAATTACTGTACATATTGATGCAAGTTGTATCTGAGAGCCCTTTACCTAGCCATAAAATCAAGTCAGCCCCCTCGTTTATTATTTATTTATTTTCTGTATTTATATATCGCCTTTCTCATCATCAGATTTCTCATCAGATTTATTTAAGGTGGTTTACACAGGCAGGCTATTCTAGACCCGAAGGGTCTTTACAATATTGTTCTATTCATATATAGAACCTTTCCATACCCCAGATATTTCCCTTCCGAGTGCAGCCGTCCTTCTGGCTTGTGCTTTGCACTTCCAAGCTTCACAGTTCACCGCAGTTTGCACTCAGACGGTTGTCTAGATGTTCTCTCTCTAGCTGACTCCTCCGCATTCCACCCTGTCATGGTGTCTTCTCAGTGTCTCCGCGAGGTCCGTCAGCAGCTTCTGTCTCCGATCCAAGCAAGAACCGAGGTCGACCCTGCTTAGCACTGGCTCAACTCCAGGCCACACCTGGAGAGACTACTCCATGGCAGCAATAGCAGCAAAGAAGGCATACTTCTCTGCCATCACTGCATCCACAGAAACTCATTCAGTGGAACTATTTGGGGTGATGTGGGACCATTTACACCTAGGCTGACAAAAAGATGAGGAGGACACATCAATAGCAGGGGCATCACTTACTGTACCTTTCCGGTGCCTGGTGTAGGGCCCGTTGCGTCACACACACCCAGCGCACAGCCAGAAGTAATTGGCAGTGATGCATTGAAATCATCGCGTCACCACCAATTACTTCTGGCTCACAAACACACACTTGACTACTTTCACCTGCTTCCCGGCTCTTTCACCCGCCCAAGCAAGCTGAGCCCAGAGTGAGCAAAAGTGGCCGAGTGTGTGTTTTCTTTTCATGCAGGCGCACAAGGTCAAACCTTCAGTTCGGCCTGGGAACCTTCAGTTCGGCCCGGAGGTTTTCAAGCTCAGAGTCTCAGCCTCACGCATGTGCGCAAGAAGAAGAAAACACACCACCCAAATGGCATCCACCCAAGAGTTCTGAAGGAACTCAAGAATGAAGTTGCTGACCTCTTGACCCAAATATGCAACTTGTCCCTTAAAACGGCCACTGTGCCAGAGGATTGGAGGATAGCTAATGTCATGCCAATCTTGAAAAAAGGAAGGAGGGGGGACCCGGGAAACTACAGGACGGTCAGCCTAACATCTGTTCCAGGGAAGATGGTGGAAAGTCTCATTACGGATAAAATCTTAAAACACATAGAAGAACAAGCTTTGCTGAGGGAGAGTCAGTATGGCTTCAGCAAGGGGAAGTCTTGCCTCACAAACCTTTTAGAATATTTTGAAAAGGTCAACAGGCATGTGGATGCGAGCGAACCCGTGGATATTATATATCTGGATTTTCAGAAGGCGTTTGACACGGACACACGGTCCCTCATGAAAGGCTCCTGAGAAAACTCCACAGTCAGGGAATAAGAGGGCAGGTCCTCTTGTGGATTAGGAACTGGTTGAAGACCAGGAAACAGCGAGTGGGAGTCAATGGGCAATTTTCACAATGGCGAGAGGTGAAAAGCGGTGTGCCCCAAGGATCGGTCTTGGGACCGGTGCTTTTCAACTTATTAATAAATTACCTGGAGTTGGGGATAAGCAGCGAGGTGGCCAAGTTTGCGGATGACACTAAACTTTTCCGGGTGGTGAAGACCAGCAGGGATTGTGAAGAGCTCCAGAAGGATCTCTCCAAACTGGGAAAATGGGCAGGAAAATGGCAGATGTGCTTCAATGTGAGTAAGTGCAAAGTGATGCACATTGGGGCAAGAAACCAAAACTTTATATATACGCTAATGGGTTCTAAGTTGTCTGTGACGGATCAAGAGAGAGATCTTGGGGTGCTGGTGGACAGGTCGATGAAAGTGTCGACCCAGTGTGCGGCGGCTGTGAAGAAGGCCAATTCCATGCTTGGGATCATTAAAAAAGGGATTGAGAATAAAACGGCCAATATCATTATGCCTTTGTACAAATCGATGGTAAGGCCACATCTGGAGTATTGTGTCCAGTTCTGGTCACCACACCTCAAAAAGGATATAGTTGAATTGGAAAAGGTGCAGAAAAGAGCGACCAGAATGATTCATGGGCTGGAGCTCCTCCCTTATAAAGAAATGCTGCAGCGTCTGGGGCTTTTCAGTCTAAAAAAAGGCGCCTGAGGGGGGACATGATTGAGACATATAAACGTATGCATGGGATGGAGAGAGTGGAAAGAGGGAAATTCTTCTCCCTCTCGCACAACACCAGAACCAGGGGACATGTACTGAAATTGAGTGGAGGGAGAGTTAGAACGGACAAAAGAAAATATTTCTTTACCCAGCGTGTCATTCATATGTGGAACTCCTTGCCACTGGATGTGGTGATGGCACCTGGCCTGGATGCCTTTAAAAGGGGGTTGGACAGATTTATGGAGGAAAAGTTCATCACAGCTTGATGGAGAAAAGCAACCTCCTGGTTGTAGGAGTAGGTTTTCTCTGTGCCAGGTGCAAGGGAGTGGCGACTGGACACAGGTATCTTGTTGTCTGTGTGCTCTCTGAGGCATCTGGTGGGGCCACTGTGTGATACAGGAAGCTGGACTAGATGGGCCTTTGGCCTGATCCAGCAGGGCTCTTCTTATGTTCTTATGTTCTTACACAATCAGCCACGTTCACCCACTCTGGGCTCAGCTTGAATGCTTTGCACCACACAGGTGCCACAGGCCTGCGTCGCCCCCTCTTGGCATGTCACCCAGTGTAAGCCGCACCCCCCTAGTGATGTTAGTGATAGTCTGCTGTAACCAATTTGTGAGACATTTTGTGCCACAGATTTGCCACATTTTGTTGTGAGACATCTGCCACAGTCTGCATTGTGTTGTGACTTTGCATCATGTTGATGTACCATCTGCATCTATTTAACATCTACATGAAACCATTACGGAGGTCAATAGGGAACTTGAGGTTAGGTGTCATCAATATTCAAATGATACCCAGCTCTATATATATCTGTTCCATTTGGTACTGGGAAGGTTGTGGAGGTCTTGAATCATTATTTGGAGTCAGTAATGGACTGGATGAGGGCAAACTAGTGGAAATTAAATCCAAACAAGACAGAAGTGCTATTGGTCTGGAGATCTGTGATCCTGGCTATGGATTGTCGACCTTCTCTGGAAGGGTTGCATTTTCCTTGAAGAACCAGGCTCCCAGTTTGAGGGTGCTCTTGGTCCCAATTTTACACCTGGATCCCAGGTGACTGCTGTGACCTGTTGCAACTTTGCCAGCTTAGGCTGGTGTGCCGACTACGTCCTTTCCTGGGTCAGTCAGATCTGGCTATGGTTGCTCATGGACTGGTTACATCATGTTTGGATTACAGTAATATGTTTTACATGGAGCTGCTCTTGAACAGCATTCACAAACTCCAGCTATTGCAAAATGCAATGCTGACTGGCACAGGGCATGATGAACTTTGCTTTGTCAATTGTTCATTGCTTTGTTGCTCACACAAATAATGTGATTTTTTTTAGTACTGCAAGGCAAGGTAAACTGGATATTTTGATGGATAGTTTTGCCCATACCGGCCACGAGACATCATATCAGGCGCTGTAGCTCAGTGATAGAGCACAGGCTTTGCATGCAGATGGTTATCTCCGGCTAGGGCAGAGGAAAAACTGTTGTTTGAAACCTTGGAGAGCTGCTGCCACTCAGTGTCAGCAGGGATTCTCAACCCCTTCCCAATTGAGTACCACCTCCAGCACCACTTTCCTTCTGTGTACCACCGGAGGTGACTGGCGATGTCATCATCGCCTGTTACTCCCGGGTTTTCAGGTTTTCGGAGGCCAGAAAACACAGATAGGAGGCTCTGGGCGGATGGGAGAGCCCTTCTCAGTGTTCCTGAGAGGCTCAGCCAAAAGCAGGAGCCTCTTGGGAGTGAAAATGTTCCATTGAAAGTGCCACATCGGAACAGGGTTCTGGTGGTCCGGCAGTCCAAGTACCACCAGCAGTTGGACAAAGTACTGCTAGTGGTACTACTACCACTGGTTGAGAACCCCTGAGCTAGATGGACCAGTAGTCTGACTCAGCATACGGCAGCTTCCTATGTTCCTATGGTGGCCAAGCAAGCATGGTTGCCCTATAACACCCTGAGAAGGGGGTGGGTCCCTACCCCCTTAAGGGGGGGGTAGCAACGTGCAGTGATGTTGGTGACCTCCCACCGCCCCCGCCACTGCTGGGATAAGGGGGTCTTTTTTACTTACCAGGGATCCCGCTGCCCTCCGGACGGTTCAGGTGACGTGGCCACCCCCATGGGCCTCTCCAAGCCTCAGATCGACTGTTTTACTTAGTGGTTTTGCCTAAAACCAGAAGTGGCCTTCAGTCGCCTCAGGGAACTGATCTGAGACTTGGGGAGGCCCACGGGGGTGGCCATGTTCCACCCTCTGGAGGGCGGTGTGACCCCCGATAAGTTAAAAGACCCCCTTTTTCCCAGCGGTGGCACAATCCCGGAAGCACCGACACTGTCACCCCACCCCTGCAAAACACTCAAAGTTCTCCCCTACTCTTGGGGAGAACTTTGAGAAACGCTGCCCTATACCTTTTCTCCAGCAAGACGTGTTCTTCCAATGTCATGATGGCAAGACTGCAAATGAAATGGACAGGAGCTGATGGGTGAAATGAGGCATGGACCCGCATCTTGAGAGCAGATCTCATTCACCTGTGTCAGTGATGCCTGTTGTGTGATGGGACATGTTAACACCATTGTATGGCTGGGCTTAAAGTCAAGCAGCCATCTCAATCAGTTTTTAGCCTCATAATACTCATGTCACAGATACTGCAAGTCCTCTACACTTCTAAGGGGCAATAATATAGTTTGACCCTAGAGAACTTTAAAATTCAAGTGTTCAAGTCATATATCTAACATTTGTCAATCATAGTTGGATTTATCAGGTTGAATATATATGTCTACTGAGGAATGTTTTTTTCCAAGAAGGGAGAGGTTATCACGAAAGGTGCAACAGACACTATGTATTCATTTCAAAGCCACATTGGGGCAGGCTAATGTCAAAGGAATTAACCCAAAAAAGCTATAATGTGTGTTTATAATTGCATACAAACGCATGCTATTGTCTATGTATTACTGTTTGGTAAAAAATGATTTTGATATATTTGCTTTAGCAGCCTAACTAGCCCCCAAGGCACTCAAGTACAATTAGAAAAGGCCATGGTGGGGGGATGCGGGGCTTCCAGAACAAAACAGTGGCCTTAGGACCCCTGGTCCTAATTATAATTTATAATTAACCCTGTGATTTGCACAGAGTAGTCTAACAAAAGGATTGATTTTGCTTCTCGCATAAGGATATTTTTTAAGCTTCACAACTTTCCTATAAAATATTTAGTTCCGTTTCGTTTTCAAATCAATCAAAGCAGGATGCAAGACATAGGCAAAATAAAGCTTCCTATGTGTAATGTGTTTGTATTATTTTAAAAGTCCACAATATAAATAGCTACTTTAGACCTTTACTATTAATGGTAAATGCATGCTTTCCTGGAAGTGAAATGCATGCATTTCACTTCCACCCACCCACCCACCCACCCAAATCTACACTATGCCCTTCTAATTTCTCTGGCAGGATCAAAACAGTATCAAAGGAAAAAAATCTGCTACCATTCAGGTTGGAGATATTTCCGATTCTGTAGGTTGACCTAAATTCATATAGAGATGCGTGCACTGTACATGTCTGTAATTCTTTGTGTGACTGCATAGAGGTTTACAGCCACCATAAGTCCGACATTTCTTTCACAGTTTCTCTTCTCCCTCATGTTTTGTATTCTGACCCCAGCCCTAGCATAACACATACATATTACATGCATTCATTCATTTTTTTAATGTGGTTTATCTTTGAATGCACCTTGGTAAAATGCAAATTGTACAGAATTTATTTGCAGCAAAATCTACGCACGCATATATTTAGACTATGATGACAATGATTTCATTTCCCAAGTATGTTAAAATTAAGTCGAGGGCTTTTAATTGAAGTTCATATAATCATAGTTCTGTCTTCAGATTTGTGGTTAATTAATAACTCATTGTGCTTCAGCTTCTGGGGAGATGAGCAACAAAAATTAACATAACTAGTACATTCTAAAGTTGTGCAGCTGGGTGATAATATTTGAAATTTGAGGGGGAAAAACATTGGAAGTATTATTATTTGTGACATGGCTAAAGATGGGGGATTGTGAGGAGAGTAAAGATGACAGAACTGGTGCTAACCACTGTGACAAGAACTTGAAAAGCAGCCGACGTGACATCTTTCCTATCATGCTGCCGAAAATGTCAACTTTGTGAAGGACAGTGAGAAAATGGTTTGCCGAATATTTGAAAGGTAGATCCAAGAGATGCTCGTCATGTCAGATGTAATATAGTCCACAACAGTTTGAGAAAGGAAGTCCTTGCAGTTGTGATGGCTCTTAGTTGGCAGGCCCTTCCAGACATCCAAGCTGCTCCAAAAATGGCTACAGTTGACCTGTAGATTGTCTCAAGTTTGTAGTTGCATGATACACAGAAGCCAGTTTTTTTCCCCCCCATTAATCTACTCTGGAGCTCCTTGCCAAACAGTGAACTTTCTGTTAGTATAATAAAATAATTGTATTATCCTGCTCAATATTGATAACGCTGACTTCAGGAAAAGGAGCAGGGGTTCCCAATCTTTGGAGGCCCGCGTAACCCCTACGTGGGCCTCCAGCTGGCCCGTATACCCCCGGACCTTTGGAGGCCCACGTACCCACCCACCCCGCATACCCTTTCCCTCTGGGTTGCGGCACAAGCAGGAGACATGCATGCATGCACCACAACCTGGAAAAATGTCCCCAACATGTCCCTGGTAACTCCTCCTACCTGTTCTCCTGGACGCCGCCGTCTTGGATCTCATAAAATCTCGTGCGCCACCAATGGTACTTCGGCCGACTGCTGTTGGTACTCGGACTGCCGGCCCACTAGAACCCTGCTCCAACGTGGTGCTTTGGGCAGCATGTTTTCACTCCCAATAAGCTCCTGCCTTTGGTCGACCCTCTCAGGAACACTGAGATCTGTCTTTGACAAGGGATTACTGGAGGAGGAAGGAGGGTTAGGTTTAACAATGCATGGCAACTTTCTCTCCTCAAGCAGGGCCTGGGTATGAACTGGTTGGGAGGGGGAGACCTGAGTTCCATGTCTGCTCATGCACACAGTGACCTGCCTGCAAATCCTGCATGTGTACCTTGAGAAGCAGCAGAGGGGGCAAACATGGCAGCGATGCCACATTCCATTCTGGAGGCATTCTTGCCTGGACAGGATTGGGATTGAAGAGCTCTGCCTCCTGCTGGGTCCACTGTTCTGGGGCCACATCACCTCTCAGCACCATTATCCTGCTGCAGGAGAAAGTCATCTTGGTCCTGCACTACCTGATCAATGAGGCATTGCAGAGGGATGTGACCCAGCATCAGCAGGTGTCCCAGTCCTCAGCAAGCCATTGTCTTGATACAGTCCTGAATTAGATGGTCCAGCACTGCTCTGACTTCATCACCTTCCCCACGTCTGAGGAACATTTGTGGAAGCTACATGAGGACATTTGTACAATCACATATATACCCAAGTGTTATCTCAGTTGTTAATGCTACATACCTCTCTATAACCCAGCGATTTTCAATGTTTTTCTTCTCACGGCACACTGAACTCTATGGTCTTCTCTATGGTCTTCGCCTATTGTGATGTCAATTCCGGAATCTGGGAGCCTCTTCTAGGTTCTGCAGCTCTGTTTCTAGGGGCAACTGTCTGTAGTAACGAATTGTCTGTCCCTCTTCTTCCACCGGCTCTAAGAAGCCAGCGGAGGAAATGGGACAATTTGTTACTACAGAGAATTCTGCATAGAGCAACATGGCAGACAGTTCTGCTTCTCTAAGAAGCCAGCAGAGGAAGAGGGACAAACAATTTCTTACTACTGACAGTTGCCCTAAAAACAGAGCTGTAGAACCCAGAAGAGTTTTTCAGCAATTTTCAACAGCTGTGCACCAAACTCTCGCAGCACATCTGTGGGCCTTTCGCGGCACTCCAGTGTGCCACTGCAGACCAGTTAAATATCGCAGGTATAACCATTCTGCATGAAAGGCTGGGTCTGTACTAGAAAAGACACCACCAAGCATTCCCTCAATATGCATGTCATATGCGATGGGCAGGGATTCTTCACCAGCATCCATGCAAAGTTATCCATGATGCTCAGGTGCTTGACATGTCAACCCTGAGGACAACTCTGGAGGAAGTATTTCTCCAGAAGAAGGCTGGCTCCTAGATATGTAACTGTGTCTAGGGCTGCTGCTGGCTCAATATATGTATGAGAGATCCATGGAATGGCTTCCACGTCACAGGTGACTGGGGCTACCCTCTTTGGCCATACCTGATGATTCTACTATGCTGAACTCCCAGGTTTGCCCTCTGTATCCTGGCATGACAGCAGACACATATGGTTGCTTTGGTATGCTGAAGATGTACTTCTGGTGCCTGCACCTGACCAGAGGCTGTCTGATGATGAGGACACCTGAGACGTTTGCCCAGGTGTTCAACGTGTCTGCCATGTTGCACAATATGACCCTTTGGAGGAGGCTGCCAAATGTGCAGGTGGAGGGGGACCCAGAAGGCCATGGAGATGCCAGTGACCAATGATGAGGAACCACAATGCCATCAGGAGCAGATTTCCAGAGCATCACCATCTGGGAATACATTGCAATGGACTACTGCAGCCATTGATGGTCAGCCATTCTTGTTTCAGTTTGCAGTCACCTGCCATCAAGACTCCCCTACATTTGGCCTGGAGTCTGCCGGACCTAGCATTGCTGTTCAGGTGACTCCTACAACCAGGCCTGGCAGGTTCACCATGGCTTCCTGGCTACCACAATATTGCAACATATTACTCAGGCAGTCACCAGGAGTGGCTTGAACCAGCCTCACAACAACTCTTTAAGATCAGTTAGGCTGGAGGAGAGTGACCTGTCCTCATGGCTGAGCACAGTTCACAGTTCCAGTCTTCCTGGGCCACGTATAATGTTTGCTTCAGTACACCACACTAACCCCTGTGGATCTTCCATAGATGGTTGGGGCCATAGATGTCTTGGCATGCAGGACTTGTCATAGGCTTGGTCCATAGTCTGTCCAGATAGGGGAGAGCCAAATTCCTGTCTGAAACTGTGGAGCTTTGATGATGCTGAGCTACATGGGCCAATGCTCTGAATCAATATGCAGCAGCATAACATGTATCAGAGGAAAATACGTAATGCCTAATATATTGCTTTGATGTCAATTTTATTAAATATATAAGGCTGTATGAAAAAAGTAAACACGTTTTATTTAAAATGGTTAACCACCAAAATCCACAGAATACGTCAAACTGCAATATTAAAAAACAAAAAAACACTACTGTTCATGTGATTACACAGATGAGGAAGGAATCTAACGGTACAATCACTGGCGTCACTACAGGGGGGGCGGAGCTGTAAGTTCTTCCGTGATCGGAGCCTCCATTACACGGAAGAACGAAGCTCTCCACCCCCGCACCTTCCGACTCATTCAAAGCGGTGAAAACAACTCACATTCACCGCTTTCTTTGACTGGGTCGGAAGGGGCGGGGCGCTTCGTTCTTCCGTGTAACGGAGGCTCCGATCACGGAAGAACTTACAGCTTCACACACCCCTGTAGTGACGCCAGTGGGTACAATCCTAAAGGGTCTAGCAGTCTAAAGGGCCAGCCGCTGTATCCTGTGCCATTCCGAAGCTGCCCCAGGGCAGCCCGGGAGCACCCTGGGAGAAGGGGATGTTCGTCCCCTTGTTGTTGTTGTTCAGTCAAATCGTGTCCGACCCTTCGTGACCCTATGAACCATATCACGCCAGGCTTTTCTGTCCTCCACTGTCTCCCGGAGTTCGCTCATTTTCATGTTTATTGCATCTACCCATCTCATCCTTTGCCTTCCCTTTCTCCTTTTGCCTTCAATCTTTCCCAGCATCAGAGTCTTCTCCAATGAGTCCTCTCTTTGCATTAGGTGGCCAAAGTATTTCAGCTTCAGCCTCAGTACCTTTCCTTCCAGGGAACAGTCAGAGTAATAATATTACTGTTAATAACCTGACTGTTAATAATAAACAAATCGATGGTAAGGCCGCATCTGGAGTATTGCGTCCAGTTCTGGTCGCTGCATCTCAAAAAGAATATAGTGGAACTGGAAAAGGTGCAGAAGAGAGAAACCAAAATGATTAGTGGGCTGGGGCATGTCCTTTATGAGGAAAGGCTACGGCGTTTGGGGCTCTTCAGTCTAGAAAAAAGGCGGTTGAGGGGGGACATGATTGAGATGTATAAAATTATGCATGGGTTGGAGAGAGTGGATAGAGAGAAGTTCTTTTCCCTGTCACACAACACTAGAACTAGGGGACATCCACTCAAATTGAGTGGAGGGTGTATTAAAACAGACAAAAGAAAATATTTCTTTATCCAGCGTGTAATTGGTTTGTGGAACTCCTTGCCACAGGATGTGGTGATGGCACCTGGCCTGGATGCCTTTAAAAGGGGATTGGACAGATTTATGGAGGAAAAGCCCATCACAGCTTACAAGCCATGATGGGGATAAGCAACCTCCTGGTTGTAGGAGTAGGTTTTCTTTGTGCCAGGTGCAAGGGAGTGGCTACAGGATATAGGTATCTTGTTGTCTTGTGTGCTCCCTGAGGCATCTGGTGGGGCCACTGTGTGATACAGGAAGCTGGACTAGATGGGCCTTTGGCCCAATCCAGCAAGGCTCTTCTTATGTTCTTATGTTGATTTCATTTAGGATTGATTGATTTGATTTCCTAGCAGTCCAAGGGACTCTCAGGAGTCTTCTCCAGCACCACAATTCGAAAGCATCTATTCTTCAGTGCTCAGCCTTCCTTATGGTCCAACTCTCGCAACCATACATTGCTACTGGGACACCATCGCTTTGACTATACGAACTTTTGTTGGCAGGGTGATATCTCTGCTTTTTATTATGCTGTCTAGGTTTGCCATAGCTTTCCTCCCAAGGAGTAAGCGTCTTTTAATTTCATGGCTGCAATCTCTGTCTGCGGTGATCTTGGAGCCCAAAAAAGTAAAATCTGTTGCTGCTTCCATTTCTACCCCTTCTATTTGCCAGGAATTGATGGGACCAGATGCCATGATCTTAGTTTCATTTGCCCGGGTGTAAGCCGGCCGGGGCCCTATGGGCCTCCTTGGGCCAGCTATGAAGCTGACATACATCCGGGATGGGGGAGTAAGGCCGGCCAGGCCCGGGAACAGGCCGAGAATATTGGCGTACGCCGCCGATATTCCCCCCCCTCCCAGCCCAGCCAATGGCCCCACTCCCTCCACACCCCTGCCCGCCCTCCCCCCCCTGCACCGACCGGTGCAGGACCTACCTCCTCTGGTCGGTGCTGGGTCCAGATAGCGGTAGAGTGAGGGTTACCCGCCTCCGCGCCAGCGACCCTTACTCTAGGGTTGTGTCAAATGTACTTTCCAGCATATTTACGACACTTTGGAGTGGCAGAGTGCACGCTCTGCCGCTCCAACTTTATGGAGGATTGCTCTGTAAATGATGCAAAAATGAGACCAAAAACAGTTTTAGGATGCTCTGAATCAGCATGCATCAGCATGCAGCTCCACTATTCTAGATTTAGGTGCATAATTTGCTATGTTATGTTATATCAAATACACCTGTGCTTGATGAATACCGGTAATCAACAATAGAAATACTTATTGAATTTAAATGATTATACAATTAAATAGTCCAAATACATGGGCTGCAATCCTAATGAGTTGCATGCAAGGCTCTCCAATCTTCATGCAATGTATGTGTGTGGGATTTATTCACAGGTACCACAATCTCAGCCATTTACTATATGAATGTGATTGTATTCATTTTATCACTTGCATTAAAAAAGAATTTTAAAAAGTCTGGACTGTAATGTCTTTGTTTCAGATTGTTTAGTTTTAACCATATTTTACATTAAATGCTAATGTTTATTATATTTTGAGGTTTCTGTATCGTTAGGTCAATGAAATATTGACTGTACTGATTGTAATTTTTTTAAGATCTTAGGAGCGTTTTGATTCTTTAAAAGGAAAATAAAGCTTACCAATTAACCCCTGACAGGAGGTTCATTAGAAGCTTTGTAATCCCTTGCCAAGTCTTTTGTATAGCCAAACTAGTCTAGTACGAAGGATTTACAAAGCTTAATCCAAACACTGGAGGAGGCCTTTAAGTAAGAACGTTTGTGCAATTTTAAGACTCCTTACGTTACTCTTAAAAATAGAGAGAGACTTTCAGTTCTAAACTGCATGCTTGTCAGTAATAGAAAAGAGTGCTACTAATTGTCTGGCTTGTTGACTCATTTTCTAGAATGACTGGAGCAATTTGTTACACTCTTTATGGATTATTCAATGACACAATATTTATGAGGGGGAATTGAGGAAGTAAGAAGAGTGTGTTCTCCCTCTCTCATATCATGGCAGTGTAAATCAGCAGCTAGTCAGTGTAAACCAGTACATGAACATGAACGTAAAATCACCGTTTCTCGCGCACTTAGTACTTTTGCACTACAAATAAAGAACAGAATAAATGTTTTGCTCTATTACAGGTGGGAAAGAATTAGGCCATCTTATTCTAAACACAGTACTGTTTTACACAATACAATTGTGTACTATTGAGAGAGTTAAATCAGAAACCTTCCTTGATTAAATGTTTTCAACAATTAGCAGCTATGCTGTCCTAGTTTTTCAGTGTTGTCTGAGAAATACAATGTTCTGTTTTATCACTGATCTTTTTCAACCCTGTACAACTTTCACGGCACAATCCTGTGTATCTTCAGCCCCGGGGCAGCGCGCGCTGCCTAGGGGCAGGGTGTTGCGCAAGTGCCGTAAAGCACTTGCACGACATCCAGAGAGCAAGCAGCACCTGCGGCCTGCGCTGCTCACTCCACCGTCTCCCCGGCCCTGCGCCAGCCAGAGCAGGTAAGACCTATGCCAGTCGGGGCAGGGGGAGGGCGGACTGGGTGGCAAGGGAGGGCCTGGAGGGGGCGGGGATCCCTGGGGTCGAGATCCCCGATATACAAAGCTCCCTCCAGGCTCCAGATACGCAGACACGGTCAGTGTTATTGTGCGCGAGCTCTAGAGCTTGCGCACATGCGAGTAGGCTCATTGGGCCTACCACTGCTGACACCGGGAGAAGGGGACAATTGTCCCCTTCTCCAGAGTTGTTCCCGGGTTGCCCCAGGACAGCCCAGGAACTCAATAGGATACGGCGGCTGGCCCTTTAGGCCGGCCGCCATATCTCACACAGGATTGGGCTATTATTATTAATTATTAACAGTATTTATATACCGCTTTTCAACAAAAAGTTCACAAAGCGGTTTACAGACAAAATCAAATGATTAAATGGCTCCCTGTCCCAAAAGGGCTCACAATCTGTGAGCCCTTTTGGGCTGTCACTCATATGTTTTACATACTATCTTGTTAATATATTAAATAGGACAGGATAGGGAAGTTGGGTGTAGTACAGGGGTTTTTGTCCATCCTTCAGAACTATGGTTTCTTCTTTTGCTTTGATATTCTCAACCCAAACTGTATACTAGTTATGTCAAAGTCTCCTGATTTCAGCCAATTTATGGTTAACTGGTTTGTGTACCAAATTTCACAGTACTTGAAATATTTGTTCAGGTAAGATGCTTAGTTAATTCAGTATTATCGTGACATATTGTAAAAACAATTACTGTATATTTTTCCTGAAACAATCAAGAAATGTGCTTATTTCTTTCCTTTAGCAATAATCATAGATATTTCACATAAGGTGAAATAGCCATTTTTAGAAATTTCACTGCTCTTCACATCTGTGTTTTTTCCCACTGCATCATCCCACATTCATGGACTAACAACTGATGACATGTATTGTATCATATTTGTAATCAAAAATCACTAGGGACATCTAAAATAGTTTGGGAAACTTGGTATATATAGGAAAAACAGTATGTCCTTCAGTATGTCCAGGGTGGTCACTGGAGCTAGGCGGTTTGACTCCTGCGAGTGCCACCTCTATCACAAGTTAGGGGAGTGGCAACACACATGGGCGAGCCTTCTCTGCTGTGATGCCACAACTGTGGAACTCCCTGCCAGGGGATCTGAGAACCACCCCCTCCCTCATGACTTTTCGGCGAGGGCTCAAAACAGTTTTGTTTCATCTAGCGTTTGGGTGATGGGTCATAATCTGCCTCCTGTGTCTCAAGATGCTCTGCCATGCTGCTTATCTGCTCCATACTGTCGCCCCCCCCCAAGTGGATTTTATTGTTTTTAAATTTGTTATATATGGTTATGTATTGTTTAAATTTATTTTATGTATTATTTTTCAATTATGTATTTTAATTTGTTGTAAGCCGCCTTGGGCGTTTGCCTTTCAGCATAGGAAAAGGCAGGATATAATTTTTTTAAATAAATAAATTAAATAAATAAATTAGGTTATTTAACATTTGAATTAAAATGAGCCATGTTAAAATAGGCCAATGAAGGCCATACTCTTTTCTGTATGGACCTCAAATTTCACAAACCATTTTTGATGTACCTAGTGATTTTTTATTACAAATATGGTAGCTCAGTGGCTTCAGTGTGTACTTAGAGGTTGCAATTCAAGGGCAGAATATCATCTAAATAAACAAGGTTTCCCAATGCAATGAATGCATGTCTATCAGCGCAATCCTAACCAACTTTCTAGTGCCGGTGTAGCCGTGCCAACAGGGCACACACTGCATTTTGCAGTGCAGGGGCAGTCATGGAGGCCTCTTCAATGTGAGGGAACATTTGTTCCCTTACCTCAGGGCCGCATTGCGGCTGCACTGGCGCTGGAAAGCTGGTTAGGATTGCGCTGTCTGTCTTGGAAAGTGCCACACCCTCAAAGAGGATACCCACTGCTGATCTCAAAGTGATGGGGATGGTCCCTGTTCACAAAGAGCTCTATATGAGTAGTATTTTATATTGGTTGTAAGCTTTCATGAATAATTATTAGAAAGGTGGAGTATTAATGCTGGGGGGAGGATAATGATATACTGTACAACAGTTTACCCTGTAAATTTTGACTGAATGTATGTATTTATTGAAAATATGTGTTCCACCATTCCATATGCTTAAATGCCACTAACAACAGAAATTGGAACAATATATAAGCAGATAATCAGAGTTTTGAATATCTAGATTTCAAATATGATTATAAATTTGTATAATTGTTTGTTTCATAAATGAGGTAAAGTTTCAATTGTATTTTTTTAACGAAAAGTGGACTCTAGTTTACAGCGCAGATTATTCAGTTTGCGGTAAATATGAGTTATTCATAGCCTTTCTTCTTCAGGCCTGATGGAATAGGAACTGTAACGGTAGAAGAAAAAGAACGCTTTGAAGAGATTAAAGAGAGGCTGCGATTATTATTGGAAAATCAGATCACACATTTTAGGTAATGACGGACATTTCTTCTTTCAAACGCAGACCTAAATTGCTATATTTCTTATGCTGCAATAGTGATTACTTGCATAAACAATAAAAAACATTTTAAGCAAATTTATGGCCTAATCCACAAGTGCCACAAACGTGCCATAAGGCACATTTCCACAACTAGAGAGGAGGTGGTGCTGGCCGAAAGACCTGCACCATCCTGCCAGCGCGGTATCCAGGCCCCGCGCACACCGGAGCAGGTAAGGCCGCTCCGAGCAGCGCAAGGGCACGGTGAGAGCAGGGAGGGGGTGTAATGGGGTGTGGGAAGGGGTGGGCAGATCAGGCCTGGGCGGGGGGTGGGCCACACACTTTACAATGATTCCTTCTACTTCATTGCTACCCTTTAAATTCTATCAGCAAACTTCAACTCCGACTTGAAATCCCCAGATGTCACCTACTGGACTGTTTACTGAAATAATCCAACCCATGGCAATGAAGTTGCACATGCCCATCTCCAGAATCTTCTGGAATGCCAATCACATTATTAGTTAATGCTATACAAAATGGATGATATACAAATTCATTATGTACTACTTTGTGAAGTATAAATTGTAATGTGATAAACAAGAACATCAGCTATATGAAGTGTTGGTGGATCTGGCTCTTCCATCTGCTTCATCAAGATGTCAGTCTTATGACTTAAATATCCTCTAGGTTCATTGTTGTATTTGGAAATTCCAAGCTTCTAAAGGGGCACTGACTTGCAGCGCAATCCTATCCAATTTACGCCACCGGTGTAACTAAACTCATTCCTATCCAATTTACGCCACCGTAATCCCCCTTTGGATGAGATTCAAATCTTCTTCAAAGGGGATTTGAATCCCCTTTCCATTCTGGGGCCTCCCGTTCTCGCTCCACAGCTGGGTTACACCGGTGGCGTATGTTTGATAGGATTGAGCTTAGTTACACCGGTGGCGTAAATTGGATAGGATTGCGCTGTTAGAAATATCTTTTGTACCATATAAGCTAATCACTGCTCTCCAGGGTATGAAGGGGATCTAGCAGAAAAGAGCCCACCTCAAGTTGGGAAAGTATCCTTTTTATCATATCTGTGTAAAGCTTATTAGCATATTTCCACATGTGGAAAATCTTTAACAACTATGTATTTATCCTAGGTATTGCTTTCCATTTGGCCGACCAGAAGGCGCGTTAAAAGCCACACTGTCACTCCTGGAACGGGTAAGCGTAAGGGTGCTAAAAAGCTGGTGAAGAATTCCTGTTATTTTATTTTGACTGTTTTCATTCCGTATAATTTATATTGACTTTGATTATATGTTTAGGGGTGAGGAAGGCATTCTAACCCAAACCACATTGGCAGAGTGATTTAACCCAAATCACATTGGCAGGAAGCTCTTCTCCTGTAGTATATAGTTGGTTTCATTTATATGTGACATGGTATGAGCAGCATTCAGCAATATACTTGCTGTCTACTTGTGTCATACTGTACAGTTCATGGGCTAGCAACCCAATCCTATCTAAAGACCTGCACTCAGATGTAGCGGCACCAGGGCAGGCTCCGCTGTATCCAGTGCGGAGCTGGAAGTCTCCTCAAGGGAAGGGGATAATCATCCCCTGTGTTGAACCCCAGCAGCCCCTATGGGGCTACTCGGAGGTGCGCCAGCTAAATGGCCGATGCAACTCCAAGCAGCCCTGTGTCAGGCTTTCAAGGCCAGGATGGGGGATAGGATTCTGCAGAGGCCTCCTCCGCCAAGCCTGCCCCCCTCTCGGGCCTGATACACCCTCCTCCCCCCGCCCCTCCCCACCTCTGTACCATTCTCTCCCTGCTGTCCAGCGCATAGCTTACTTGCCCAGGCAGATGCCCTCTCCTTCGCCGGCAGAGGCCTGCCTGTGCTGGCCTCCACGCTGTCAGGACAGACCTCCACACTGCTGCAACTTGCTTTACGGCACACTTGCAACAGCGCGGAACCCAGGTATAGAATTGGGCTGTAGATGGTCTTTTATTTATTTATTTATTTATTTATTTATTTATTTATTTATTTATTTATTTACAATATTTCTATCCCGCCTTTCTCCCCAAAGGGACCCAAGGCGGCTTACAACAGAAAAAATACAGTACCAAAAAATACTTTTGATGGACCATGGTTCTATACTACAACATATTTATTCATTGATGCTTCATGGACACAAATGGAATAATATTTTTATTATGCTAATGTTACAGGACAGCTTGGAAGTCTAATTACAATTTTCTGTGCTATGAAACCACATTCTTACCTTACAAAAATTCTGAATACTGAAACTGTAGGTCTATCTTAAGGCCTTTACTTTAGCATGTTATCATTTGAAATCAGTTTATAGAAATTACATTTGAATGTTTAATATTCTGAAGTTTTTTTGTCTTGACATATACTGAAACATTATGTGACACCACCCTATATGAAACTGTGCTCCTAATCATGTGATCTTTGAGAATCAAACCATTTATTTCAAGCTCTAATGGAACTGCTATTGTGCAATAAACTTTTGTAGGCAAGAATTGTCCATGTGATACATTAGCCTATTGCACATAAAAGCACGACGCAATCCTGCCTAAAGAAAGGCCAGCGGCGTGTGCTCTCATCCGGCATAAGGTGCTGCAAAAGTGCCCCTTAAAGCACATCTGCGGCACCGAGAGAGTAGGTGCTGGCATGGAAGCAAGTCCTGCGCCAGGTGGCAGAAGGGTGTGGGGAGGGCGGGCCAGGGTGATGGGGGAGGGGGCCATTGACCGACCAGGCCTGGGAGAGGGCGGGGATATCGGTGCCGTGCTGCGTCAATATCCTAACCCCCCCTTCTCTGGCCTGGCCAGCCTTACATGGTCTCCCCAGTTGTGCGCCAGTTAAATAGCTGGCTTGCATCCAAGGAGGCCCATTGGAGCCGCCGGGGCTTACACCGGGGGAGGTGAGCCCCGGCCCCGCCAGCACGGGCCGCATCCTGTGCAGAATGCAGCGGCTGGCCATTTAGGCCAGCCAGTGCATCTTGCACAGGATTGGACTGTAGCATAGCTACTGTTCTGAAATTTGTCCTCATGGTCAAAAAACATATCTCCCTAAAGTCAACCCTGAATATAATAAATGTGAATTATAGGTTCAGGGCCCTTTACAAGATGTGTACTCTAACCATTCTAAATGGTTACCAAATGCACATCTTTAACCACTTTCTGGCCACTTCCTCTCAGATAAGTTTCAAAATAGCAGTGAAGTGAGATGTCAGCCTTGGTTATCTGCTCAGGTAGTTTCCAAGGAACAAGGAATGATACTATTGCTGTCTGTGTTTGGACCAGCAGAGGGAGACAAAGGGCATTGTGAGGGTAGGTAAAATATTTTTTAAAAATTAATCAAGATGACACAACAAATTAGTGTTCCTTGTATCAAGGTTTTGATGAAAGACATAGTTACTCCAGTCCCTCAAGAGGAGGTAAAAGCTGTCATCCGTAAATGCTTAGAACAAGCTGCATTGACTAACTATACTCGGCTATCAGAGTATGCCAAAATTGAAGGTAAGGTGATTTTATTATTTAAATTAACATTGGTTCATCTTTCAGTAAGACAACTAAGACAACTGCTTAAAAAAAGGATACCGTGTAATTATTATTTTACTACATAACTGACAAAATAACTTCCATTTTCAATTTTTGTTAAAGACAAGTTAGGTGAAATATTTTCTATTTTTAGAAGGCAAAATAGTTAACACAATAATAATTCATACAATAGTAAGCACGTTTGGTCAAATAGTACAAGTTTAATATATGTGGGGGGGGCGGGTTAGAGAATGCAAGTTGAGACCAATGTAGTATGTCATTTTTGTAGCTAGAAAGAGAAATGCAGTTAATTGCCTGTGACAGTGGAGTTCATGGAGCAATTAAAATATCAAAAATTAAGAAATGTTTTAACTGTGCTCATTTGTTTGTAAGCCAACTTAAAATGTCTCTATTTTTTTTCCTGGGTAATGTTTTGCCGCCTTCTTTATGCATAGCAGATCTTGTCAAATCAGTTGGCCCTGCGCTTGCATCAGATTTCATTCTTGTCACTCTAAATTCTTCGCAGCTGATATTATTGACCTTTTACGTTATGAAGGAATAACAACTAGTGACCAGAGACACATGTAGCCATCAAAAAGACATTTTCAAACTTGCTTGAAGATATGCTTTTGGCAAGAGCTCCATACATGCAGATAGATCTTTATACATTAATCAATTCTCATTGTTACCTTGTTGGCTGCTGTACAGTAATTTGAAACTCCCACACAACATGATGAATGCCTTTTTCTAAGATGTATAAATTGAACTGTGCAGTGTAGATTTTGGTTTCTTGTCATGCATGAGCCACGAACCTTTACTAAAGCTATGTTTTCGTTCAGTTAGAATAATAGCACTAGAGGAAACAATATCACCGTTCAATTTCTTTTCTCCCTAGTCCTTGCTTGTCAGAAGGACTGGATTATTGTGATATGTCACATATTTTCAGGGTCTGTACATTATACACCTCCTCTCTTTTTCAATGTTTTTCCCCCATTGACAATGCAAATTGTGTACCAGTGGTAATGAATTCATTGTTATGCATCCAGTGAGAAACTGCTTAAGAATTGGGCACTAAAAGGATGTTTATCAACTCTTGACTTGGTAATGAGCCATGAAAATAGAGAAGGAACGCAGATCTCTTGAGTGCTGTGCTATCAAGCAATTTATCAAATCACCCTACTTCATGGAATGGTTTTAATTGGTGAAATCTGTTAAAAAAAATTCAGTGTTTAAATATGCCTCATGAGGACATGGGAGAACTCCAGTTCAAAAGCAGCTTTGCTTTGGGGTTGTTTTGTGTTTTTCTTTTGACTGGACACTGGACTCCCAAGGTCTCTGTGTAACGCTCACTAACTCTGTCGGTAAGCTTTGCTCTCTTCTTTCAGATATATCTATGCAAAAACAAACTTTATGATCTGTAAGTAAAAATGCATTCATTTCCCAAAATGTAGAACAGTTAGTGTGTACTTTCCTTTTGTGCCTCAATTCTTCTTGATTGTGTTAATTATCTGCCCTCTTTTTGGCACTGTGACTTTTAGGTCTGGGAATACTTTGAAGCAACAAACTTGTTTTAGTTTCCTTCCCCCCCCCCCCTTCAATTCCAGCTATTGTTTTCAGAGAAGTACTTCATCCCACACTACCTGCTCTCTTCTGCTTCTCTCCTTCCTTGTTCGTGGTTGGTGCAGCCACTTTTCTATGCCACCTCTATAAAAAGTGGTTGCGTCAGTTTCAAAGCATGCTGGGATTGTTAATTCAAACAACCCAACATCCGCAAGCTGCATGCCTCAGGTTTTCTTTCATGAGCATAGTCCGCTCACTATGAGTTCTTATATATACATATATATTAATTTTAAAATAATGACCATTGTATGACCCGTGTCTCCTGAGGAGTCTATAATAATTTGGAAATAAAATGCCTCCTTCATTCTAAATAGCCTGAGCTCCTTAAAATTAAGATCAGAAACGATTCGCAGCGATGCTTCTTGAGGCTATGTTTATGAAGAAATACCTGTGAAAGCCTTAGATACTGAAGGCTAAAATCCTTAGTATCTCGGAGCCTTAAATCAATAGAATTCTATTTCCTTCTATTCATGACGTTCTGACCATTATATTCCTGCAAACAATTCAGAACAAACCTTTAGAATCATGGTCACAATCCCTTTTGTGATTCATGAGCATGCTGAATGGTTAATCCAGTAAACCTCCAATTTTAAACCTCCTTTTTTATTTTTATCCTGTGTGTATCCCAAAATACTCTACAGCTACTTTCCTTCTAAGCTAATGTGAAGTTTTCCTCTGACCTATGACCTATAACCTCTTTACCTCTGACCTAAGCCTCTTGCATGCCCAAATCCTCTTTTATAGGGAAAAAGAGAGAAATGTATGAGCATCCTGTCTTCTGCTTGGCCTCTCAAGTGATGGATTTAACCATTCGTGAGTACCTTCCACCCTCCTCTCCATGCTGTCTCCACTCTTTTCTGTTTTCATGACTTCAGTACAATCCAGAGCCAAACCAACTCACTTTCCTTGCTTCAAGTCTTTTAGCATTGGCTTGTCTGTTGCTTCTGTCTGTGAAAGTCCCAGTGTGAGAAGTCCAGTCACTTTTTATCAGCCTAAAACAAAAAAGGTTAGAAAAATTAAGCTGTTTTTGTTTGTGACGAACTCCAATTTGTCTGTAAGTTTTTTCAGTTCTTCTTTCTGTCTGTGACCTGAATGCATTTTTACTTTGCTTCTGTGTAACCCCAATTTGTAAACACTTGTCACTGGTACACAATCAAAAGGTAGCAACTATATGGGGGAGCAATGAGCCAGAGGTCAGATAAAAGACATTGGGAAAGAACCGTCTTTACCTTTCCCTAATGTGTATACTTTAAACCAATTTTTTTTTTAGTTCTGCGTGTAAGGCCACAGAAAAATGTCCTTCCTGTACATTATTAGATCTTCAGTGTTTTTTGTCTGTTATCTTTCAAGAACAATGCTATCCTACCTTTTTTATTACTATTATTTCTTAATAGCAAGCTCTGAATTGGGCATATTATTATGTATATCTGTTGACTCTTCTAATAGGAAGTGTGTGTGTTCACAGAGCTTAAAGCAACTCAGCACCAATTTTTGTTGTACAACATTCAATTTTACCTTTGCAAAATGAGTCCTTTTTATGATACCCATGATTCTGGGTGGTGGGAGAGATTGGGCAGCTTTTTCTTTCTTTGCAATGTCATAAACCACACATAACTGGGGGGCATTTTGATCCACTTGCTCATTAATCCTGCATATCTGTTCTTGTTTCTCTCTCTTTTCTCCTTGTTGCTTTCTCTCTCTTTCATATAGAGAATCAAAAGGATGCAGGTGAACAACTGTATATGCATTATCAATTGCTAGGATTGTTGAGTTTCTATTGATCATTGTTTTCCTTTTTGTAGCTCCTTAAGATATGTACTCCTTAGAGAGATAAGCTGGAGTTGCAATAATACTTAAGGAGTTAATTTGTGCTGTCTTAATTCATGTAACTGGTGTTCTCGTTCTCCCTTAGTCAATCCAGTAGAACAGAAATACAGTGCAAACCTTAATAGGAGATGAGACACAGCCTAACCCAGAACAAAGTATTTTGTTTAAACAAAAAGACCCTAAAACTGCACTTTGGTGCCCAATTACATTAACAATCTGGCTTTTTGTTCAAAACACTGTTTGATATCTAAACTAATTCTCATTTTTGTTTTTTTGTTTTTTCTGTTTTATGCCCTGTTTGGGAAGAATGGTTTTCTTGTTAACGTGTAACTAACAATACAGTCAGACAGAAGTCATGTTTGTCGTAATTTTTTTTGTTTGTAACATGTGATGTAATGAAACATGTATACAGTTCAGATACACATCATTTAAAAAAGCGATACTGTCAAAATTCTTAAGACGTGCCACTTTTTTCATGACTTCTACATATAAGAAATCTTCATTTGAAATTTCTTTCGATCTGAACTGTTAATTTTATTTTTATTTCCTGAGTCCTTTGTTTACATTTTGTGAAAGCAAATTGTCTGGATTTTGAACTGTTTTTAGAAAAAATAATTTTTCAAAGAAAAAAAGCCCATAATTTCATGACAAATTCTGCTAGTGATTGCATTGAGATCATCTTTGAGTAAAAATAATGCAAAGTAACAGTATTTCTTCCATTTTTCATACTCACAATAATTCTCAGATCACTTACAGCACTATGAACTACTCTGAACTAGTGTAGTCTGACTGAAATTAAAGAGAATCCACCCATGTAATTTATCAGTGAGACATGCCCTAAGAAAGCCCATAACACATAAGTAGAGTTGCCTATACTACCCTTCATATACCTCTAAACTCGGCTTATATAAAACTTGTAAGAGAAAGCAACTATATTATATAATAATATATATAATATAGAGTATTTATATACCGCCTTTCTGGTCATTGGATTTCCCCTCCGACTTTATTCAAGGTGGTGTACATGGGCAGGCTGTTCTAAACCCCAAAGGGTTTTTACAATATAATAACGTTCTAATCTTTCAAAAAACGCTTCATTCGAGATGTTACTTTCACAGTCCAGCTCTCTCTCTTTCTGGCGTTCGCCTCAGCATGCTTCAGCTGCTTCAGCTGCAGCTCACTCCCCCACAGGGCTCTGCAGCTTATCAGCTTGGCGTGCCAGCAGCTCTCCGACAGACTTCCGGCCGTCTTGAACTCCTGTCCTGCAGATCTTCAGGCATTTATGAGAGATGAACGCTCTACCAACTGAGCCAGACGTCCTGGCTCAGTATATTATCCTGGCTCAGTATATTATCATAAAAGTCCTGGCTCAGTATATTATCATAATATCAAAAACACTCAGTATTTTATAAGAGTCATACAGAATTTAAACAGTTACAGTTTGACCCCCGTATCTGTGGGGGATAGGTTCCTGAGCCCCCTGTTGATACTGGAAACCACAGATAAGAGAGAAGAACGTGATCTCCGCCCCCCCTCGCATGCCCATTACCTTCCTTTATCTTCTTAAGAGAACGTGTTTTTCCTTAACAAAACGTGTCTTTCTCAGAACGCTATAAGCATGCAAGCTTATAGCGACAGGCAGGAAGGCAGGCAGCCTGCACTGAGAGTCATAGAACATTTACAGGAAGCAGGTCTTACTTCCTGTAAATCTTCTGTTCTGTGAGGTCTTGCTTCCTGTAAACGTTCTGTGTCCCTCTATCATGCAGCCTGCCTGCTTGTTGCTATAAGCTTGCATGCTTATAGCCAGGGTGACCAGATGTCATCACCACAAGGGAGGACAAGGCACCCAAAAATGTAGGACATTCAAGAAAAATGTAAGACATTATAAAATAAAAGCTAAAACACATATATATTGATTTCATGTGTCTTTCAATGACATCAGTTCACATATTCCATTATAGCAAGTGCAAGCTATTTATTTAAATTGATTTAATTTCCTTTCAGCAAGCGTCAGTGCTTTTACATGGGAGTAAGCCCAATTGACTATAATGGGACGTCGGAGTAGACATGCATAGAGTGGGCTGCCTGCAAATCACTTCCCTTTTAGATCTTTCAGCAAACGAGCCAGTGCTTTTAGCTGTATAACTTAGAAACTTAGCCAGTTTTTAAGAAGTTGTTCATATCACTGGATCTATCAAGTTCTTCAAAGGACAGCTATTTCTTTAACTTATATGTATTTTTTTAGTTATTTAAAAAGGTGTTTAAGGGGGCAGCAACCCTATCCACACTTACGTGGGAGTAAGCCCCATTGACTATAATGGGACATACTTCTGAGTAGACATGCTCCTTCCCTTTTAGATCTTTCAGGACAGCGCAGGACCCAGTAAAATAGTAAAATAAAATTAGTGACCCAATAAAAGTAATGAATATTGACAGAAATGAATGCTTGATTTACTTGTTTTTGAAGATATGGGCTCTCCTGGGCTCTCCACACTTTTTGTTTCCTTTGTTTCCTCAGCTCAGGGACTGATTTTAACAAGTCCTCCACCTTTCTTTTTCAGCCCTTTGCAAATGCAGAGCAAGCGAGCGAGCAGGCTCCACGCCAGTGGCGTCACTAGGACGCGCGTCACCCCAAGGCGGGGGGGCGCGTGTCACCCTAGCGAGGCTCTGCTATCGGCGCGGCCATAGGCCGCACCGCGATTTTTTGGGGGGGACCCGGCTGCACCCTGCCCGGGGTGCCCACGTCACCCTCCGGACGCTCCGAGGCCGACCCGAGGGCCGGCCTCGGATCGTCCGACCCCTCCAGCGCTCCAGGTCCTTCTGAAAGAAGGCCCATGCAGCGCGTTAATACGGGTAGTTTTACAATTTTCGCGCATGCGCAGAGACCGTTTTGAGGGCATTTTGCCCCCCCCCCGCTACGCTCCAGTGACGCCAGTGCTCCACACTAACACCATGGCTTCTTCTCTCCCGCTCCCAGCTGCAGCTGCGTCATGTGACTCACTATCTGGGCTTGCGCTTGCTGTGATTGGAGCCTAAGTAGGGTTGCCAGGCAACAGGAGTCCAGAAGGCTTTGCGCTGCCGGCAGAGGCTGTTTCGAGGATGTTTCTTCTCTTTTCCCAGACACGAGCCTAAAATGTAGGACGTGTCTGGGAAATGTAGGACGTCTGATCAGCCTGCTTATAGCGTTCTGTTAAAGAAAAACACATTCTTTTAAGACAAGGGTGGGGAACCTATTTGCGGTGGAGGGCCATTTTCCCATGGGAAAAAATTGTTGTGGGCCAGCCGTTAGGCCAGCTGCAATTTTGGCACACCCCCCCGCACATTTGACCCCCCACACACGAATTTAGCGATCCCCGTCCCCCTCACCGCTCTCTGAACCACCCACCCACCGACCGACCGCTCTCCTTACCTCAAGCTCCAGGCCACCGTGGCCGCGGCCTTCCCGCGTCAGCTCCTTCCTGCGTCACTTCGGCGCCTCCTCCTTCTGAAAGCGGCCTTCCTGTACATGCGCAGAGCGCCACTGAGGCCGAGAGATTGCCCTCTCGGCATCATCGGCGATCTGCGCATGTACAGGAAGACCGCTTTCAAAAGGAGCTGACATGCGGCGGTGGAGCCTCCGGTCCGATCCGGTCTCGCGCGGGCCGGACCTGATGCACTTTTAAGATAAAAGAAGCTAATGGGTGCGCTTGGTTGCTGGGAACCACAGATAAGTGGATCCACGGATACTGGATCCACGAATATGGGGGTCACACTATATATATTTCTGATGTTAGTAGATCTGGATGCAATACAGCCCTAGCTGTGCATGTTGTGCGTAACTAGTAGCTCCTGAAAGGGACAGGCATCCTCATCCACATTGACTTGATGCACCTATCAAGTTCAATGATGGCTATCTGTGTATCGGACGTGGATGCATATCAACATCTAGATGCATGTCTGCAGAATAAGGAGATCATTGACAATGATAAGGAAATGCTATCAGTACCTTATGCATCTGGTGAATATCCAAAATTATGGAGTTACAGTGTTGAATCTTAATTTGTACATTACATTATTGTCAACTTTCACTGGTCAATCTCTGGATATTTGAACATCCACCAGATATGTAAAGCATAGTCAATATTTCCTTGAGATGAACTGTTGAGATGAATTGTCTTCACATTTAGGACATTCTCTGCAATACATATAGAAATTACAACTTGTTATTTTGGACATTGATAGTATTTGAATCATACTAAAAATCATGTGGTTAGATTTTTTTAAAGCATTGTATACATTTGCAAGGTGAGGAGAACTCTAAGTCTTGGTTCTGGACAGCAGCGATCCCAGGGATCGCGCTGCTGCCGGGTGGAAAAGTGGTCATCCTTACCTCACCAGGGGTCCTGACGGCTTCCGAGGGTTGCGGGGAGGCCTGCGGACCCCTCTGCAGGCCTCCCCAAGCTTCAGATTGCCGCTCCACTGCAATTTACTACCACTTCCAGTTTTAGTGAAGGCAGAGGACAGCATCTGGTTCTGACCCACCACTTTGAGAACCGCTGCCCTAATTACTTTTATTTTCATGAAAGTCATTTTACTCTGCTGGAGAAGCATTAAGATGTCCTTCAGATATAGGGTAGATATTTTGATTGTGCTCAGTGACAGTTCATGATCTGCTGTTAGTAACTTATTAAAGTTTCTACAGTTTTGCAGTTTGCAGATCAGAGTATTTCTTGTATAGGTAGTCTTTAATTTGGCTTGTTAAAAGTGTATGTTTTATTTGGAGAAGTCAGGAGGTGTTGATTAGCTGCAAATGGCAACCTACATGTGAAATGGAGAAGGGAATGAAACAAATGATGAAACCAAATGTATTTATTTTATAGCATAGCTAATGAAGAGTAACCTGTGGCCACCTATGTGCTTTGCAAACAAAGAGATGGCTATGGCCACATCTGACTCCATGTTCTGTAATCAGAAAAATAGTGCTATAGCGTAGTGCTATATATATCATCACCATTGTCATTGCTCCCCATTAAGTAATGCAGGGTGAGCATGCGGATACATTAAATCAGTGGTTCCCAAACTTTTTAGCACCAGGACCCACTTTTTAAAATGACACTGTATCGGGACCCACCTAGCTTGGAAAAACACACACCAGAAAAAAGATGCTCAAACATTTATCTCCCTATATTTACACAAGCTTGCACACTGCAAGAGCTCAGCTCCTTGCAAACTGCAGGAGCTCAGCTGTTTGCAACTATCTGATTTTTGAATAGCCTCCGGGTTTGAGGCAATTATTTATCTGATCTTTCCATCACTGGTGTTTTCATTGGAGGCTCTGTGGGACCCACCAGAAATTGAGTTGCAACCCACCAAGTGGGTCCCGACCCACAGTTTGAGAAACACTGCACTAAATCCAAAGAAAAGCCTAGGGAGAGGGCATGGAATATCCCTGCAAGATATGAGAGAAAATCCCCCTAATTCAGTGGGACCATGAACTGCATGTGCATTTATGAAAAGTCCATCACAGGTTACAAGTCATGACGACTGTATGCAACCTTTCGGCTTTGGAGGTAGCCTTGGAGGTAGCCTATCTCTGAATGTTGGATGCAAGGGAGTGGCAACATGATGCAGGTATCTTGTGTCTTGAGTGCTCTTTGGGGCATCTGGTGGGCCACTGTGAGATACAGGAGGCTGGACTAGATTGGCCCTTGGCCTGATCCAGCAGGGCACATCGTATGTTCCTAGTTGTCCAGAGGCTGCAGTTGGCTGTAGATAAGCAGTCTGCAGCTGCACAGGGCCCTACTACTCAGTCCACAATGGTATAATGCTTGCATGGTGCTCACTGAGGCAGATCTTGCATCACTGCTACCTCCACTGCTAAAGGTATTCCCCTCCTCTCTTGAGTGCCTGTTGGAGGCTAGTGGTTTCTACCACAAAACCATTTCACCAGCCTCCACTGGCTATATTCTTCCAATCAGGCTTTTCCCATTCAAGGAATCAATGATAAAGGATAAAGATAAAGTGGGGGGTTAAGAATTGAAGCTGAATATAGCAATTGCATCACTAGGATGCCTTAGGATGCTCACCAATGTTGTATATTAATCCTGCCTCCTATTTCTGCTCACACCAGTTGTGATCTAATAGATATTTGTAAGCCAATAATAGTCTTTGAGTACTTGGCGTATGAATGAAGTAGAGTAGATGAAAAAAAGAACAAAATTCCCATGACCAATTTGAGTCAAAGGACCAAATATTTTGAAGGTGATCTTGATATCCCTGGTGGCCAGTCACAAAATCCACTGCCTGCCCCAATACCTCTCTGCAGTGAGAGGACACAGCAGAAAAATATTGTGCATGAGACCAGACCACTGAAGCTCCCAGTTAGTGTGGACAGAACATATCCTTGTATTTGCAGATTATTTCAATGAAGAAAAAGCCATTCAGACTGTAAAGAGATACACAGCCCAGTGCCACCTTAGAATCTTTATGGAAACACCACCACAAGGTGGAAAAAAAATGAGTGGTTTTTCAGGATCGTTCAGGATTATGCAAGTAGTAATATTGACATTGTTCTATATTTTGCATGGCCTTCAATGGTACTGATTTACCCAGTATGGTCCCAACTATTGGGCACTTGTACCATCAGGATACAGTGATTTTCATACAATCCCAAAAGTTACACTCTTCTTTGACGTTGTAAAAGATCGTGGGATGTTAGAAGAAGCCCCTTACATGAGCACATCAGCACCACACAGAGCTGCAAACAGGCAAGTTCACGCCACTTGGATGAAACGATGCCTCCACAGAGATGCGCAGCCTAAATGGCCAGCCGCGGCATCCTACGCTGGATGTGGCCTGCGCCGATGGGGCTGGGGCACAACGTGGGGGAATTTCCCCTGGTGTTGGCCCCGGCAGCCCCAATGGGTGTCCTTGGATGCGCACCAACTGTTTTGCTGGAACACAACCAGGAAGGCCGTGTAAGACTGGCCAGGCCCGGGAAGGGGGTTAGTATATTGGCGGAGCGCACCGTCGATATCCTTGCCCCCCTCCCTGGCCTGGCTGGCCAATTGCCCCCTGCCCTCCCGCCCATCGCAGCACTTACCTGCGTCCGGTTGCTCGGGTTCTGGACGGCGGCGGAGTGAGTGGTGCTGGCCTCGGTGCCAGCGCCGCTTACTCCAAGGGTGCCATGAAAGTGCTTTACGGCACTTCCGCGACACCCTAGGCTGGCAGAGCGCACACTCCCCCAGACCACCGTTTTGCAGGATTGCGCTGTAGATCTCCTCAACCACCATGACTAGTGAAATTCTTATACCAGCTACATAGAGAGCTCCTATGAGGAGATGCCAGTTCAGACAGACTTCTGCCTGAGCACTGCCCCCATCCACAAACGAGGCAGTCCTGAAGCATTCACCCGTGAAGGCGTGAACCAGTCCTAGAAACTGCAGTCTCCTTAGTACACAGTGAAATAGAAAGCAAGCTCTAAAAAGTGCTGCTAATGTTATCTTGATAGCATTAAGGATGAGCCTTATTTGAACTCGTACAAAACCCATGACAGTGAGTTCCATCTTCTATCCACTGGCTTTATAACATAGCATGAAACAATGCCAGTGTTTGGCAGGAGCCATCTATATGCACTTGCTGGCATCAGCAGGGAATCAGCAGGGGTATTTTAATTACTATTATGGTACATGTTGCAGAGCTGCAGGGAAACATGCACAGATCCTCCCCGATCGCTTTTCAAAAACAGTTTTTTTTGTTGCTGTTTTTACAATTTCATTTTTTTTTTAAAGAAACAGAGCGAGATGGAATCCACAGTGGGTCAATTTGCTGACAACAGCACAATCAAATCTACAGGTCATGTATTTGAGGTTATATTTTAAAAACAACTTGATAAGGCCAGCTGCTATGGCCACTTTGTCTTATGCTGTTTTATTTTTATTTTTTTTTCCGCCTTCATTCTCTCCCCCCCCCCTTTTTCTGCCTTGGGCACATATACACACAGAGAACGCAAGTGAAGTTGTACACTCCAGGCATGTTTGACAGCTGCAGGTTCTACATGCCAATCAGCTCTAAAATATATTTTTCATCTGGGTCACTGTAGGTGTCTAGGTCTGTAGCAACTAGCATAAACGTGCAGCTGCTGGCAAGTTCAGTCGTTGAAACATATTTAAAGCTAAAGCAGAGTTGGATTACTGCAGGGCTTGCTGTGCAGCTTGGCTATGTCTCATGGGTACAATTGTCCTCTGGCTTTGGTACCCTTTGAGGAAATGCCTCTCTGTTACATGCCAATCATATTATAACTGAATGAGAACCAGTCAGAGTTATTCCTATGGCATCGTTGACTGATGCGTATTAGGTGCCATGGTATGGTAGCCTTTTGCAAGAGCTGCTCCTTTCGTTGGAGGTCTCAACAGCTATCAGTTTACGTTGTTTTATTTAATATTGCAATATCTATATTGATACAGACATATACGCCAAGGAGTCTCAAAATGTGACATTCCTGTAAAGAGGCACAGCCAGTTGCCGCAAGAGGCATAATTCTCTTTTTGACCCGTCTCTCTGTGATATACACAGTCTGAATTGGGCCAAAACATGTTTTCTCTACAGAAGCTTTGTTTCATGGCCATAGGTTTGCTATTGTGAACTTCTTTTGTTAAAAACCAGTATATAAATATTCTTAACAACAACAACAACAACAACAACAACAAAAACAACAACTGTGCTAGTTCCTTGATGATACTCATGGCAGAAGAGGATTGCTGTGGAGCTAGTAAAGCCTGTACGGTTTGTGGAAGTAGTTTTTGTGGCGAGTTTGCCTATGGAATACTACAGTGCCAAACTTGGATAGGGAAGTGGGAAGCTTCCCTCGCATACGCCTTAGTACTTGAGAAGACCCAGAAACTCTCGGGACTGTTCTGCCCCCATCTCCGCCCTCCCACACCTCGTTACGCCCCCTGCCCTCCTCCAGCCCCGCTCGGAGCAGATCTTACCTGCTCCGGTCATCCGGATGCGGCGCCAGAGGGACAGTGCAGTCCTTCCCCCCAGTGCTCCCTCCTCTCCAGGTGTTGCGAAGTGCTTTACGACTCATTTGCAACACCCTAGGCCAACGCAGCATGTGCTACGCCAGCCTAGCGGGACCATAGGATTGCGACGAAAGTCAAGATTGGAGGATGGTCACGTGGACCGGGTTCTTGTTTTCCTAAGAGCTCCATTGCAGACAGAAGCCTTCAATTTTCAATCTTCACCACTTTGGTTCTGCAAAGCTCATCCTCTAGCATCATGGGGAGAAAGTGGAGACGGCTGAACTTACTGAGCTTCTCTCTACCATGAAACCCTTAAGGAGACACAAATTCCAAGCAGGGAAGTATATGGAAATGCTAGACAAATGTGAGACCAAGTTCTAGTTATGTTTTGAATCAGAAATAATTTATTTAGCAGAAGGCCAAAAGCTTTACTAGTCTCGCCTGCTCCTTCCTTCCCCTTCATACCTCATGAGAAATGAGAAATTAGATCAAGATGTTTTGTGACATGAATTGATGGACGAATTTCGAATCTGTGGAAAAGGAGAGGCACATTTAAGAAAGGGCTATAAAATACATAGTAATAATCCTGATGCATATTTGCATAGAAAATTCAGACGTCTCACAAAGCTTCAATGCAGCTTTCCAGTCCTTCTTACTTTCTACGTTAAACATATTATGGACATACAGTAGTTCTTTTCTGACCTGGAATTAAACCTAACTGTTGGCTTTCAGTGCATGAAACTCAAATGACTTTTGATGCACTTGTAAAACCACCTTTCCATTATAAATGCAGGTACACCTTGGCTTTATTCTATCATAGATGACTTAAGACCATTTTAATCATTATACAGACATGGAACAACAACCCAACCAGGGAAAGTAGCTGCAGCGGAGGGGGGAGAGAGGAGAAAGCTCTGCAAAAGCTTTTCCCCTTAATGTTGCCCACTCCTGGTGTAGTCTTCTCTAACAGAAATTCTGAGGCCTCATTTCCATTTTACTTTTTGACACAACTAATTTTTCTGTCACATTATTGATTTATATAAGACTTCTTGCACAACGGCCTGAGATTATTTACATTCATTCACATCTAACATGATATTTTATCTGTATACTATACTTCCTCATATTGTAAGATCTGGATATTTACCAGGACCGCGGCATACATGGTTTCCGTCATGTGGTAAATACCAGATGCTACCCAATACACATATACTAGCCCATATACTAGCCGTGCTTTGAAACCAGTAGTACGTGTACCACTGGTAGTACTTCACGGAGTGATAGGTGATGCTTGGTTCTACTGCTGCATAGATTGTATGACACTGCTCTGACTGGCCTGATCCCACCAGAATTGGGGCAACCGTGGACCTGTAACGTAGTGTGGCTTTGTGGCAGCCTCGCCTTTCAAAAAAGGCGTAGATTGGACTAGAAAGGTGCAAAGCAGAAGAGAGAGCAGGAGGCAGCAACAACCAGAAAACCTTCTCCCTCACTGCAGGGACAACTGACAGGCTTCTCTCTCTTATGCACAGCTGCTCTCTCTGGTGGCAGTGGTTGTTTTTTTTTTTTTTTTTTAAGGATTGAAAACCCCTGATCAGAGTAGACAGTTCACCGCTGTCTACTCTGACTGACAGTGGCTCTCCAGGGTATCAGTGGAGATATCCTTCCCAGCCCTGCTACCTGAGATCCTTTTCACTGGAGGTACCAGGGATTGAACCGGAGACATTGGCTCTCCCAAGGAAAGGGCATTCAAATCAATTATTCACCATAAAAAAAACCTCGTATGGTAAAAAGACACCTTGTGGAAAGTAATCACATAAAAAAGTAACACGAGAACCAACACAGTGAGTGAATGTTCAGTTCTCTAGTTTGGGTGTATGGGTCGGGCAGCTGGGCTTTCTCTGGTTCCAGCTTCTAAGAATTATTGCTTAATTTTTGTAGGTGCATGTCAAGGAGTTATAGGGATGCAGGTGGGGTGACTCCTCCTGGTTACGGGTTCAAGCCTACACACAGATAAGCTGCTTAAATCCTGTTGATTTCCATGGGATTCGAGAAGCCAAAGTTTGTGCAGAACTGCCGCCCAGGAGTAGCGAGGGAAAATGACCAACTGTTTTATAGAACCAAGTGTTTTTACCATCCTGATTTTACATATCCTTGTATTCTTATTTAAAAACTTTCAAAATTGCAACCAACCAGCAAACCTCTTTCTTTAAATAAACAGCCAAACTCTCTCTCTCTCTCTCTCTCTCTCTCTCTCTCTCTCTCTCTCTCTCTCTCTCTCTCTCTCTCTCTCTCTCTCTGTTTCTGGGAAATGCGAGCAAAGAGAAAAGGGCTTCTGGCATCATATACCATCCAGATAAATATGCCAGACTCCTTACAGACAGAGTTGTTTAGAGAAGTGCGTTGGCTATTAAAATGTTGATCTTAAATATAGCAGAAACTATAGGAGAAGTACATGCACAGTGCTGTGTGCATACAGAAGGAAAAGAGATATATATTCCCCCTAGGCTGATATCACAAACTATATGACAGATGGGTCAAGTCCTGATTTGCAGCATTCTAACATTTGGAATAGCAAAGTAACATATTTGATAGAGCTGGCAAGTTTTTATATATGATTCAACTCAGAATATAAAAGCCACTAGAATTCCAAGTGGAAAATAATGAGCTGGAAACAATCAGAAACCACACTTAAAAAAAAGTGAGAGGTTTTAGTAATTGCACTAAGAGTGCTGTATAGCTGTAGTTTGAACCCAAAATGGTGTTCTTTTTTTTAATGTTAATGGTCTTTATAAAGTGATTCACTTTTGTGCTGCCCTGTTTTCAATTAATAAATCTTACAATACCAGAATCAATCTATAGCAGGCAATATTTCATGCCACTATATGGGTGCAAAGGCAGGCAATGCTATTTCACGTTTGACACATGCAGATGAAGTTCTTTTGAGAGGGAAAAAAACTAATTGACTGTACTAAAATCTTGCTTTTTGCACTTGGCTACATGAAATAACAATTAGCATTCGCACTGAATTTTAAGCATCCTGGATTGTGAATTCTCATAGCGTAGTGGAATCTGTCGACTTCAGAAAAAAATGTTTGTTGTCATAATTGTGTAGTACTTGAGTTGACGATAAGCAAAACAGCAGCTATTTCATTTGTACTTTTATCATTTCTGCTTACTTTTCGTTCAAAGTTTTCATCTTTTTTGTCACTGTTTATGATGTCACATGTGTCTTTACTTTTGCTGTCTCTCTACATCATTCATGAACAGCGCGATCGTCAGTGCCCAAGCCCCCAGCTGGGCCCACTCCATCCACTCAAACGCAGACTAACATGATAAATCAGATGCTGAAAGGCATACCTAAGCAAACACCAAGTACTGTAATAGTTTTCCTTTATTTTATTCAATATTTCCTAGTTTAGCTTTTTCCTCATTATTTTATGGTAGTTTAGATATTAGGAACCTAGTTCACTGTAGGCTTTTGATGAAGAAATTTCTAGCGCAACGCTTTTAGATATTCCTTGATTTCAAAATGTCCACATTTTTTGTCTAGCAATGTCTGACATATGCAACATTTTCAAATATCAACGTCAGCACAAAATAACATTATTGTTGCTTAACATTTTGCATGGGAAATGTGAATCTGTATGATTAAAATTATTATGAAATGATTGAAATGTTTTTCATTGACCTATCAGTGCTCCAGCTATTTGCACACAATATGATAATGATATACTAATATTGAAAAAAAAAGTTGTTGAAAAAGAAATAAGCTTGGGAAGGAACTACATTTATCTAGAGACAGATTCTTGCAGATAAGCTTTGATTAAATATTTTCTGTTTCAGCCTCTCCATAACGGTGATTTGAGAGGCATTTCCCTAAGCTTAGAGCTGTAGTAGTCTTACACAGAGTTGGCAGATTGTTGCATGTAAGAACTTTTAAGACCCTATCATGTCCCTCTCCTTCTTGGCATTACCCTTCCTTTCTCTGCTTTTCTGGCATGGAGCTTTCACACAACTCCTATGAAGAACTGTAAATGCTCATCTCATCCCAGTACCGTGGAATATTCCTTGCAAAATGCTAGGGTAACTCCATCTTCTTTTCAAGCTATCAGCGCAATCCTATCCAATTTACACCACCGGTGTAACCAGCGGGGGATGGCAGGACGGGAGGCTTTGGAGGGGAGGGGAGATTTAAATCCCCTTTGAATCCCGCTTTGGGGGGGATTTGAATCCCCTTTCTGTTCTGGGGCCTCCCATTCTCGCTGCACCTCTGGTTACACCGATGGTGTAAGTTGGATAGGATTACGCTGTTCGCCAATGTAGCTCAGAGTTGATTTTATTTATTTATTTATAATATTTTTATCCCGCCTTTCTCCCCAAAGGGTCCCAAGGCGGCTTGGGTCCCTTCAAATTATATAATCAAGTTACATCTCTTTTCTAAAAAAAAATTAAGCAACCTCCTCTAACTGTGAAATGAATAATCTTGGAGGTTTTCTTGGAACAAATGTTGCTGCCTAATTGTAGCAAACTTGTGGAGTAAAGGAAAGGGTTGGAAAATTGTTTTGGTTTGGGTTTTTTTCCAGTGAGTCCTGTCATTCTTTGCATATGGTCACATTCAAAAACAGTGGAATACATAGCAGTTGTCTTTTCAGTCTCACTCACAAAGGTTGCTTCATAATAATACCTTCACTCCCTTTGAAGTTAGATCCATTATTTGATTTTCCAGTTTGGTTTATGTTCTTTTTTTAAGTTCTTAAGGAACACTGGAAATCTTAAGAAAAATATTACTAAGACCCTGATTCAACATAGTCCTTATGTATGGGGGGTTCTTTAATTGTCTTATCATTTTGTTTAAATAGAAGTTTTATCTGGGTGACTATGCTATTATTCAGTATGCCCAAAATTTCCACTTTTATTATTTTTTTCAAATACTGTAATGTGAACTTGATAGTTACAGAGAAAAAAATTCTGAAGGTAAGCTATATTGCAGTATGTATTTAGGGTACAGTATGGCTACTGCTTAGGATCCCCCCTCCCCCGGTATTTCAGGAAATGCTCTCCACTGCAACAACTATGACCATTTTTTTTTAATTTATGTACCTCCTTTCATCAAAAATATACCCAAAAGCATATAGATTAAAATTAAGATAAAAATACAAATACTGTAAGTAATTAAAACAGCAATAAAAGATAAAACAGCAACTGTTTAAACAACTAACTGCATGTGACCATCAGTCTGTATTCCATTGGCCACAATACATCCTGCAAGCCTTCAGTTTTGCCAGCATGATCTCTGGGGCATGGAAGAGTCTGTTGATGTGGACATGGAGACCTACAGAGTAAAATGAGAATTTCATTAGTGCAATTGAGGGACTAAACAGGCATGATTTCCCAATATATTTTTCTTTAATTAAAAGCACTCTGGTGGCTGCTAATTTGATTGGAGAAGTGGAGCTGGATGGGGAGTGTCTTTCTCCATGACATTTCAGTGGCTTAGATTGCCCCCACCCCTGAAACTGCTATTACCCCTGCTGAGGAAAAAATTAAGACACCATACAAGTACCTGATAACAGTCAGGTTTCTAATGAAACACATTCCTTACAGGCATGCATACAGATTCATGCCGAATCTCAACATATAATTGAATTGTCTTGTGAATTTTTGAAGGCTGTGAATAAAGGGCCAATCTTTTACAATACACTCCTAAGCATGTTTACTCAGAAATAATCCCCCCCCCCCCAGTGGAGAATACTTCCTAGTAAGCATAGGGTTGCACAGGTTTCTTGAGATTCCCAACATACTTTGGAGGATAGTGGAAGCAAACTAAGAGTGCAATCCTGCGCAAAAAAATGGCAGCGGAGCAAGCGCTCCGCCGCCGGAAGCCATCACTTACCGCACGTTCATGATGACTCGGGAGTAAGGGCGGTCAGCGCAAGGTCGGCCGCCCTCACTCCACTGCCAGGATATCCATGCGGCCGCCAGAGGAAAGTAAGAAATCCCTGGCAGCCACATGGGTGGTCTGGGCAGCGAGGGAGAGGGACCATTGGCCAAGCCGGCTCAGGGGGCAGGGATAGCTTGTGCCATATCTCTCTCCCCCGCCGTGCCGACTTGGCCATTACACGGCTTCCTCTTACTTACGCCAGCTATCTAGCTGGCGGAAATCCAAGGAGGCCCATTGGGCCTTCCCTGTTTTACACCAGGGGAAGGGGACAAATGTCCCCTTTCCTCGAGTAGACCTCTGGGCCGCTGCAGAGAAGATCAGAATGGGCATAGAATCTGATGGGCGGCCCTAGGCCGCCCGCTGGATACTTACGTAGGATTGGGCTACCTGAGGTATATGTGGGATAGTTCCCCTTTTCATTTCTTCTCCTACTAATTGTTTGTGGAGTCATTCAGGTCCTATTCACACATTGCATGCTTGTTCCACTAACAAAAGGTTATTTCCCGAACTGAGGAGTAGCCACTTGCTACTGAAGCAAGTACAGCCTTCAATACATGTGGCCATTGTGAGCACATCACTGCCCTCAAGCACTTAAATTCAAGATAGCGTAAACCCACTCATATCTGCATGGGGTGAATTAGCTTGAATTCAGTACTCTGACATCACTGAATTGTGGATTAGCTTGTATAATATTCACTAAGTCAATGTTGTCTGTAGTTCCAGTGGCGTTGCTAGAGGTGGGGCAGTACCGTAAGTGGGGCAAGACGCTCCTACGTGCGAGTAAGCAGCCCTGCCCACTCGCTGGTCAAAGCCATTTCGTGTGGCGATGACTAACACGCCGGCTCCGTTTGGCATGACTCTGACCAGTGAGTGGGCAAGGCTGCTTACTCACGTGTAGAAGCATCTTGCTCCACTTACGGTACACCCCTAACAATGCCACTGCATAGCTCAAACATATGTATGCATAAGTTATGAAATAGAATGTTCTCCATGCAGCTATAATACCAAGATGCTGTCTCTAAGAAATGTAAATTTCTCATTTCAGCTAGTTACTAGCTATCATCTCAAGTTCAAAGTAAAACAATTTGTGTTGCATATTTAAATTTAGAGCTGGAGCACTGTATTTATAGTATAACAACAAATGTGGCTTTATGGTTTGCTCAGTACTAACTTCCTAGCATTTTAACCTTTGCATGACGTAGATTTTTAAAATTATCATTATTAATTATTCTGGGTTTTGTTTTTTAGTTAACCTACCACCTAATCTGTTGGCCTTACATTGAGCCTATCCTATTTCACTCCATTTTAATTCAAGTTCTTGTACTACAGAAAATGTAGGTCGGTTAGTCACACCTGCCAAAAAGCTAGAAGATACAATTCGCCTGGCCGAATTGGTAATTGAAGTTCTACAACAGAATGAAGAACACCATGCAGAGGTGAGTGGCATTGGTCTAAAACCATTTCTGACATAGGGACCTATTGGACCAAGTGGGTTACTGTGTGTATTATGGTTTTAGTTCTTTATACCATAGGGTGAGCATTGAGCAAGGCAATTCTAGTCTCCCCCAAATATTGCTAAAATGCCATAAAAATAATCTTGCAGGGAACTATGTTTAAAACCATTAAAGTACCAAGGGTGCAATGGACTGAGCATTTTTTACATGCAAGCTCCACTGGAGTGGAATTTCATGAAAGTCATTCAGGATGGATTGTACCCTCTTTTGGTCGGATTCTGTTCTTAGGAACTATTCCAATCTTACATTCCATGCTAGATTACCTGTGAAGAAATCTGTGTGAACAATGTTATTCAGAGTGCAAAATCTATGTGGATTTTGTAGGAGGATATTAGATTCTTGCATTTTCTTGCTTCAAGTCTTCAGGTCAGGTCTTTTTCCAACTAATTAGATGTTATATTCCAATGTTACTTTTTTTTTTCCCCTGGGTACTTCCATGGGTACTCTTCAGCTTTGGAATTAACTTTTTTGTTGATTTTTTCATAACCATTAGTGACAACAGAATTTCACCACTGTTTTTTTAAACAGCTGAATAATGACAACATAAAGGGTGTCTAGCTTAAAGGGTGGGTTAAAGTATTTAGTATTTTAAGTCATATGACATGTAATGTACAGTCAATAATAGAAATTAACTTGACAGCTTCTCTGACCATATCAAATTTTTACAGATATCTAGTTGTTTATATACACTAATATCCCTGGAATTAAGCGCACAGAATGAGGTTCAAGAATTCCATTTTAGTTACTAGTTACTGTGCAAGAAGCCTTGAATAAAACTAGTCACTTTCAGCTTATAAGCCCTCCAGTAAGGGAAAATGTGGCTTGGTATCACATTTAAGGGACCACGGTGGTTTAGTGGTTAAGACACGGAACTGCAGACTGGAAGGTCGGTAGGACAGCAGTTTGAGACCCGAGTGCCGCGGAATGGAGTGAGCTCCTGTCTCCTGTCTCAGCCCCTGCCAACCTAGCAGTTCGAAAGCAAGAAATTGCAAGTAGATAAATAGGTACCGCTGCGGCAGGAAGGTAACAGCGCTCCGTTAGTCATGCCAGCCACATGACCATGGAAGTATCTTCAGACAACGCTGGCTCTGCAGCCTTAGAAAGGAGATGAGCTCCACACCCTAGAGTCGGACACAACTGGCTTTCTCCAGTCCACTTACACAGCAACAGATGGACCTCGCAGGCATTGAGGAGCCAATGTAGGTAGGGCAAATCCCTGCTGTCATACCTATGGATAAAGAAGAGAAGGTCTGCTTAGTAGGTAAGGGCAAGTTTGCAGCTGTGCCCAACATGCCACTTGCTGGATCACTTTATATACCACTGCTGGGACTGCTGAAGCTAAAGGATCGCACACACTGGCAGACCTCTTTCCTTATGGACAAAAGTAGTTGATAATATGTTAGGAATTAAGCATACACTTTCACTCATAGATGAAGTTCTGGCTCCCATGTGATGGATGTGAGCTTGCCATTATGTGGGGCCAGTATTTCATCTCCCATCATAGGCAGTGATGGTGCATATATGAAGTTAGTTATCTACAGGTTCATGCCCAGTGTTCTTTGAAAATGATTTGTAATTTGTTTTTATAAACGAGCCTCTTTAAATTCAGATAAAATAATCCTTTGTTTATAACTCTTAACTCTGTAACATTAATTCCCTATTTTCTGCTTGACTTCTCATTGACATGTCTATATTGCATTAAATACATTTAATATAAATAACTTCACCATTAAAATAAACATAAATTCAATGTCTAATAAAAATAGAGTAAAATTAATTGATTTCTAGTGCGCAGCAATCCATAAGTCCCAACTAACGCCTGATTGCATATTTAAATTTCCTCCCTGTTTTTCTACTGTTCATTCAATCTTGGATGATCCTGGCAGGGGAAAGAGGTATGTGACGAAACTGAATGAAACAAGTCACCTCCTGTCATATTTCGTGCATGCCCTCTCGGTGCCATGTTTCCTAATGGGATCTTACCTGGGTCATCCTTGCTTTGTAACTTTTGATCCAAGGAATGTAACAGCAACTTCAGAAGAAACTGCTTGTGGAATTGTAGCCCCTACATGTCAGGGCCCACATGGGGGAACTTCTCCAGCCCATGCATGTAGCAATGGATATATTTTTACAAGCACTGCAGTTACATCCCAACACTTGTCCTTCCTGCCTGGGCTCTTTCCTCAGCCTGTTGTTTACCTCTGTTGCTCAGTGTACACCTGATATATAGTTCACCATGCTGGTAATAGAAATGAGTGACAAATGGTTTGCTAGGATAACAATAGCCTTCCTATAATTTTGTTCATCGTGTGTATTGTTCTGGTATATACCATATTTATATATGGAGAGAGATTATCTAGGATTGAGGATTGAAGCAACATCTACGTTCATGTAGTTGGGAAGCTAGCAGTATAATCCAGAGAAGGCATAATTCTGTGAGCTGAGGTGGCATGTGTAATGAAAATAATGTTGTTTCCCACCTCCCTATCATGTTTGGTACACTATCCTTGTAGAGACTGAGAAATCTATATTCCTTCAATAGTAATGAAACTGGAGGCAAGTGGCTATGACTCTGAGGCACAGGTTCTATAAGTGAAGCCGGAAAACCTCCGTTCAGAAAACTGAGGCAAAAGCATAGTTTCTGGGTTTGACTTTGGCTGAATAGTTGTAGGAACACACATAGTGAATAATGTAAGTGAAAATAGACGCGAAATATATAATAGTTCTAATTGCATAGGTACCTAGTCACCTGTTGGCTCCAGCCATGTGCTAAGCTTATTACCACATTTGCACAGCCAGGAAGTAAGAATATTTATTTGTTTATTTCATAATTTATATCCCACCATTTGAACTCCTCAGGGGTCTCCAATGCAACTCATGAAATATAAAATATAATTTTAACAGAATCCATAAAATGCAAAAAAAATTAAACAATCACAATAAAATCGCTCCCGAGAGGCTCCTGCCTTTGGCCAAGCCTCCTGGGAACGCTGAGAAGGGCCCTCCCACCTGCCCAGAGTCTCCTACCTGTGTTTTCTGGCCTCCGAAAACCGGACGTAACTGGCGATAATGTCATCGCCAGTCACTTCCGGTGGTACACTGCAGGAGAGTGGTGCCAGAGATGGTACTCAGCCGGGAAGAGGTTGAGAACCCCTGCCTTAGAGAACATTGCTAGTCAGTGTCAACAGTACTTAGCTAGATGGACAAATGCCCTGATTCAGTACAAGGCAGCTTCCTGTGAAGTCCTGATTAGGATCACGTAGCCACTACACTACACCATCTCTTAAAGGAAGACACTGTGGAGGAACAGCAGCTACATTGCACTATAGACCAGTCTTGAGCATGGGTAATGGCAAGACAGATGCCATCATGCTTACTGATTTTGTACCTAGAAAAAAAATCCCATTGCAGTTCCTTGGTTAGGCCATTCAAGATCTGGTTCAGTGCCTAAAGACTTCATTAGTTGTTGTTTTTCCTTACTCTTTGTCAGTTTTCATAGTTTTCAGGTCACTTGAAGTTCAGCTGAGTCTTCACAGAGGTGACTCACTCATCTATTCAGAAAAAAAGCTGAGATCATTTATTGACAATCAGCAAAGACAAACAACATTAGCAGACTGAAATGTTCTTCCAGAACGCACAAAGGATAAGCACACCTGTTCTTAGGGACACCTTTCAAAAAACCCTCACAGCAACTGTAACCACAGAGAAAGAGAAAGAACCATCTGGAAAAATACCAAAAACACATTAAGCCAGTGTTTCCCAAACTTTTTCGACCTGCGGCTCCCTTGGCCATTGGTGACCATTGACCGCGGCTCCCCATTACATTATGTTGATGCCTGCCAATTGACATTGCACTGTTTTCCAAGAGGATTCTGTGGCGCTCCATGGCTCCCCTGGCGGGTATCCGTGGCTCCCCTGGGAGCCGCGTCTCCCAGTTTGGGAACCACTGCATTAAGCTTTCCACCAAAGCTAGTTCGTGGTTGGTTTTTGAACAAGAAACAAAAACAGAAATTGTTTTAACAACCATAGAGAACAATAAAGAATTATTGTTGCATTATGTATATGGCCAAGTTCAAGGTGAACAAGGAAGCTTTGGATGTGTTTTTAGACAGTAGTCTCTTGTCTTGTGCCCCCTCAAGAAGTATTTCACATGCCCTTTGTGCTATAGCATGGGGGTCTGCCCGAAAATCCGACATTTAGATTTAAGCATAGTTTTGAGTCTATGCCATTTGTCTCAATTTTCTAAAATTTGTTTTTTATTTTTTATTTTTTTTGCAAAACTACATAATCAGGACTTTTATAAGGTGTTAGCAATCATGGATTTTCATTATTGCTGTTCTCTCTCCATATGTACATATGTATGAATATGTATATATGTATTTTACCTCCTTGAAGACATGCATATATACATGTGTCCCCGTGGGTAACATCCAGAATTATAGATGTGATGGTGTAGGGAGGACACTTCGTATTTATGCTTGTAATAAAAGAAGGTAAGTAGATGGAAACTAAATGTTGTTGAAAAGGACTGTTGAGAAACAAGGTGTTGCTTCTCTCATTTTGAGAAGGAATGACATACTCTGAACCCACGACAATAGCTTGGGCATGAATGAGCAGACTTATTAAGGTGCAAGTTAAGAACTATGTACAAAATGAAAAGCATTGTTCTTCAGAAAACGCTCCTTTCTTTGGAATTTCTAAAGCATTAGTTTTTGGTTGTTGTTTTTCCCCCAGACTTATGGAAACAGACTTTTAATAGAAGAATTCCAAAATATTTATGCTGTCATTTGGAGAAATCATTATTTTGCTATTCCCAAAGACAATGTATTCATTCAATATTAATAATAATATGGTAGTAATACAACTAGATAATTCATCCAGAATTAAGAATGCATAAAAGAATTATTAAGGTCTCCCAAGCCCTGTCTATTCTACAATATATAATGTAGTATTATAATGTTTAACATCCCCCCGCTGCATCCTGTGCGTGGCAGCCGCTGCATCCTATGCGGGGGGGGGGGGCAGGACCGGGAGACTTCCACAAGGAAAGGGGATGTTTCATCCCCTTACCCCTGCGTAAGCCTCATGGCCCGCAATGGGTCTCGGACCTAGCAAAATCTGAGAAGTGAAAGGGGGCGGGGAGGCTGCAGGGAAGGGGGATAGGATCCAGTGCAGGTCTTCCGCAACAGATCCTCCCCCTTCTGAGGCCTCCTCACACCCGTTATACTCCCTCCCCTCCCCCGTTACACCCTTCTCCCACCTTCCAGCCAGCTTACCTTTCCCAGCGCGCGTCCGGACATCCTCCAACATGGCTGGGAAGGCAGAGACCTTCCTGCCGGCGTCCCTGGCAGCGCAATGATCAGCGCACTGTCAGAGAGACTTTTGCGACTGGCACTGTGCTTTACAGCAGTCAGTGCCAGTGCAGGAGGCGCGCCACCATTGGGCGGCACGCTTAGAGTTGGGCCATCAGTGAGCACATCAGAGACACTATTCCTCCTGACATCCAAAATATGTCATTCCCTTAAGAACAAATACTGTATAATCCAGATCATAATGCCCTGTTTGCAGGAAGAAGAGTGCCTTTAGGTTAAGAAAAATATCAGGTAACCTAAGAAAACTGGTAGTTTGGAATCAGTGAATAATATATGTTTACATTGCAATTTATTAACTACTGCTGTCCATCCCTAAGCTTCAATAAAGGAAAGAATGGATTCCAAAACAAAGTAGAAGTTTAATCCATCCATTCATTTATTCTTGAATCTTTCTGTTTTCCCCACTGACAAAGATATACTTTCATTTAACATAATTAATCACTGATAATTTCTTTTCAGTTTTTATTTATTTTATTTACAGTATTATTAGACTGTATTTCAACGAAAGTGCTTACAAGGTGGTTAATAAAAAATTAAACATACGGTATAAAATATATCCAATTAAACACTATAAAACAATGGTTTACTTATTATTTATCAAAAATATGTATATCCCACCTTTCCAGCCCTCACTGGTAGCTCAAGGTTTTCATTATAGAAAAATAAAACAACAGATCAATAAAAGCAACTCAAAAAACATCAACACACAGAATAAAGAAACAGCATACAAAATGCATTGCCTACAGAGTCAGCAGAGCAGGGGCAAAATCAACAAAGAAGGAGAAAAACCTAACAGCTGAAGTCTTGGCAAAACAAAGAATATTTAACCGCCACCTCCATCGGAATTCCAGCAAGGAGGGACCTATTTTAAATTCAATTGAGAATAAGCTTAGGCCAGGCGCGACCACAGAAAACTCCCTCATCTTTCAAAGTCACAAGTCACCACTATTTGTACGTCCATCAGTGATGGTTCCCGCAACAGGACCATCCATGATGACCTCATGGAATGGGCAGATTCACATGGTGAGAGATGGTCCTTCAGGTATCCAGGTCCCAAACTATACAGAGATTTATACATCAGCAGCACTTTGAATTGTGTTTAGAGATGTAGGCAGCCAATTTCCTAATATAAAACGAACAGTATAATATCTTCAACTAATTCCCAAATGCCTGGCAGGCACTTGCCTCTGAAAGGAAGTTAAAGAAGAACACATATGTACTTCTTGGGGGAGCACTTGCCACCAAAGAAAAGGCCCTGCCCTCAGTAGATGATACCCCCAGAGTTGGCCTACAGCTGATCCTCACTGGCCAGATACTTACAGCCCAAACCTATTCCCCACCATGCTATAGCATGCAGCCACACCAAGGTGGTACAATGCTGCATGCTATGCTGGGGGGAGAGGCAATCAAGAGGCCAGTGAAAAGTAAGGAAAAACATACATAGCTGGTTACGTTCAAGGAGTAAAAAGGGACAGGACAGGTTCAAACAGAGGTGAGGCACTGGGGGCGGTTGGGGCTGTGGGCCCCAGGGTGCGCGCCTTCTCCCGGATCTTACCTTGTCTTCTTCGCAGCAAGAACGGCTGCAGGTTTGGCCCTCCCGCCCTCCCAGGTGCTGTTTGGCTCGAAAAAGGAGCCCAAAAGCGCCGGAGGGAGGGTGTTTCCGTGCCGCGGAGGCACGCTATGCTAGGGGCGGGGCGTGTGGTGGCCGGGCGTCACGGCAGCAGCCCCCACCCCACGGGAGTCCACGTTCGCCTCTGGATGAGGGGATAGGATCCTGGCATAAGTCATTGCTACTGGGATCCACCCTCTCCTGCCCCTGAACTGCCCTCCCTGCCCATGACACACACCCCCCACCGCCAACGTACTGGCAGCAGCAGAGCCTCCAGAAGCCACTGCTGCATATGCCACACCACTGCCCATTTACAGCAGTAGCCCAGAAGCGTGTGACGACGGCCCGGCTTTCCCACCACCATAAAGGGCCTTGCGCTGCCAGAATGCAAATTTCAGCAGCTCTCGGCCCAGAAAGCATTGAGCCCTTAATCCAATCTACTTAGCATTTGCCTCACTTTTCAAATCTTATTTTCTCCCCTTGGAAAATACTAGGTAACATTTCTCAGTTTGTATAAACACAGAGCTGTTGAGTAGTCTCTACTTCATCCGATAGTAACTGCACAAGGTCCTGTCGACAGCACCACTCATATTGCATGTTCCTAAGCCAAAAGTGATTTCAAAGACGCGTGCATGTGTTCCAAGCACATTCACATCTGAGTTATGTATGATGTGAATGTTACTTCAGAGAAGCCCTACAGTGGATTCTTAAGGACCCCTGCGCATGACAATGAGTTACTTCACTGAGATTTCTTGGTTTTCAACTTCATATTTATTTCCTACCATAGTCAAGCCCTGGCTTGATTGTGGATGGGTCCCCCCCCCCCTAAAATTGGTTTAGTGGTTCAAGCTTTAACATTAAATGTAATTATATAAAATTGAGGTAGGTTTATTATCCACTTTTTGAATTGCTAATATTAGTCACAATGCCAATGCCATTTTCATATTGATTATTCATCTGGTAATTTTTGGAACATATTGTGGGAAGGACAAGCAGAAAACCCACAAACACAGTGAAGAAACTCAGATGTTCTACACAGCGAACTAGTTTGCCCCTCCAGTAAATAGCATGATCCAAAATGAATTAAGTGGGTTATTGTAAACTGAACAGACACATCTCCTCTGTCCCATTACAGTTGTGTAGAAGGACAATACATGTCTGATTTCATGCTCCTGGAGAAGTCCTGCCTAAAAGTAGCAGGTGCTTTTGTGGATGCAGTTTGTACCATATATGCGGTATCCTAGCATTTTGAACTGCTGTTCTCTTTACAATAAAGCTAGTTTTCTATAGGGTGTTCATGAGTGGGTTTTCTTTAAATGCCTATTGAAGATGGATAAAGCTTCCTATGGTTTATAATACTAATACTGTTCTCACTTTGTTTTTCATACTGCATTTAAAGGCCTTTGCTTGGTGGTCAGACTTAATGGTTGAACATGCGGAAACCTTCCTCTCATTGTTTGCGGTGGATATGGATGCCGCACTAGAGGTCCAGCCCCCAGATACCTGGGACAGCTTTCCACTATTTCAGCTTCTAAATGATTCCCTCCGTAGTGACTGTATGTATTGTATCTGGCCATTTAAATGTTGTTTCGCTGATAGGGCAAAATTAATGTTGGTATTTTTCACTGATTCCCAATCCTCTGTGGAAGATCCAGGGCACTTTAAAACTGCCTTCAGTAAACATTTGGAAGAAGTGCATTATTCCTCATTCATACTTAAGAAACAGTGTACCGTGCCTTAACTAACAGAGGTGGTTGTATGCTCCTGTCAAAAGTCTGGATAATTTCAAAAGCAGCTTTGGATGTATAAATGAGCAACACCAACTATGCAGCTTCTTCTTCAGTCAGCTGGTGGTGCTTGTTGGTAATGCCCAAAAGGATCTTACGGAGGCTGTGGATTGTGAATACAAGCTGTGAAGCATTGCTATACAAGATTATTTTTGACATTACAAAATAAGCACTGCCAGACCACTGCAGAAGAATCCTCAGAAAGCTGGTGGTTCTTGTTTGTGTCACCCAAAGCTGCAATGGGGAGTTTGCATTGCCTTAAACGTTACAGAAACACAGTTCAATCAGTTGGGATCGTGCAAAGTGGAATACGGTCGTCTCAGAGTTTAATGACTTGATAGATGCTAAAACTGACATGTTTGAAAAGATGGAAGTTGAAATGGGTCCTTTACATAGCCAACGTGAGAATAAAATTGGTATGAACCAGGATTTTGTTGTTGTTGTTCTGTTGTAAAGGAGGATTCAAAATTGCATAGGAAACTGATAGAAACAAATCCAGAGAAAAAGGAAACCAGTCTGCTCCCCAAAATATTGTAAAAGAATCAGAAAAATTCCTTGTATCTAATCTGTATTAAGATAAACTAGTGAGGCAGTTATCTCAGAAACAAAACAAAACACTAACAAATCCCATAAAATTGTCACTACTAGAAGTTCTCTGACAACCAGGGCTAGACTTTTATTTTAAATCTCTGATATTTTTAGGAGCTTCTTAAGCTTGGACTGGAGTACAGGCAGTGTTCTGTCAAAATCAGTGCATGAATAGCTAGGGTAATTCTGAATGACATACGTCAGTGATGGCGAACCATTTGGGCTTGGTGTGTCAAACTTTTTGAAAATGCCTAACTTGACTCTGCTGGTGTGTCCCCCCGCACACACTTTTAATAGTACTTTGACTATTGCTACTTTTAATAGTGATTTTGAATTGAACTGAACTGAAAACAACTATATTTAACATCAATTAGTGAGTTTTTTGTTGCTAAGTTTTACTAGCGAATAATTTGAAAGAGGTCTGCCAAAATCCCTGTCCTAAATGTTCAAGACAAGCCTGTAAAACCTTCAAAAATGTAAGGTGTGTCGGGGCCCTGGGGGAAACACTGGTGTGTCACCCAAAATGACCTCACGTGTCACCTGTGACACGCGTGTCCACTGGCGTCACTACAGGGGGGGCGGAGCTGTAAGTTCTTCCGTGATCAGAGCCTCCATTACACGGAAGAACGAAGCACCCCGCCCCCGCGCCTTCCGACCCAGTCAAAGCGGTGAATGCGTGTTGTTTTCACCGCTTTGAATGGGTGACGGAGGCTCCGATCACGGAAGAACTTACAGCTCCGCCCCCCCCCTGTAGTGACGCCAGTGCGCGTGTCATAGGTTTGCCATCACGGACATAGGTTGTGCTCCAAAAAGCTCATTTAGGTTTCTCTAAGGACTTGTATGCGATTGTCTCCCCTCCTTGAGCAATAGCCCACCTTGAACAATAACAGTAATGCACTACATTATGCTTGCTTTTGCACACACACACACACACACACACACACACACACACACACACACACACACGAAAGACCATGTTGTCATCATGTGTATGAATTGTGGCTCTTTTCTTGGTTACAGTCCAAATACGCTATATGTAGCCTTACAGCATCCCAGAATCAAGGCTGGCTTCGACCTAGAGTGGACCCGAGCTGCTCCCAAGTGTGCACTGCGGCTGCCCAATGGGGTTCCGGCTTCTGGAACGTCCGGTCAACAACGCGACGGAAGCCGGAACCCCATTGGGCAGCCACGATGCACACTTGGGAGCAGCTCGGGTCCGCTCTCAGCCGAAGCCAGCCTCGATTCCGGGATGCTGGTAAGGCTAGCTATATGCATAAATAGACAAGAACCACATGTGCAGGTAGAGATATCTTTGAGGTTCCACTTCAGCTGCTCATTGCTGCCCATTTGCCTCTCCAGCAGCATGGGCAGCTGCACTGGAAAGGTTTTCCTTTGCATGTACGTATTTCTTTGTTGGGTTATTTGATGTATTTATTATTTTATTCATTATGGCTATAATATCTTTCTTCCATCTTTCTCATTAGCAGTAACCCAGGCTCCATTTCTGGTAGTGAGCCCATAGATTGACAGCCCAATCCTATTCCCCCCCCCCACTGGTGCAGCCAGTGGGGGAGGCCAGAACAGGAGTCTTTGGTAGGGAAAGGGGATTTAAATCCCCTTTCCCTTCCAAAGACTCCCATTCTGCCCGCCCCCACTGGCTGCACCAATGGGAGAGGATAGGATTGGGCTGTTGGTTCAATTGTTTCCAGTTGCTGGATCAGGGCTGTTGGCAGCAGCGTCACTGCAAGGGGGCGGAGCTCCAAGTTCCGTCGGGCTCTGACCCTCTGTTACACGATGGGAGAAAGCGGCCCCGCCCCCTCGCCTTTGGAGCCATTCCGGCTGATGAAAGCAAGTTCTTTCATCGGCCGGAATGGCTCCAAAGGTGAGGGGGCGGGGCCACTTTCTCCCGTCGTGTAACAGAGGGTCAGAGCTCGGCGGAACTTGGAGCTCCGCCCCCTGCAGTGACGCTGCTGGCTGTTGGGGTTGGGGTTGGCTCATCCAGATGTTGGGACAGGAGGCTTCAGGCAGAGAGTAGTAAGCACAGTGTGGCAAAGGGAGCTAAATGGGACTGATGTTAGGAGAGACTTCACAGGTGAACCTTAAACAACGGTAAATATTCATAAAGAATTTGAGTTACCGTCTTATGAGCTTGTCACAAATCTTCGGTGGCCCATGCAAGACAAATAATGTTCTCCCTAAGGGTATTTCTATTTCACAAATTTAAACCAATTTAAATGTTACAGCTTCTAGAATACAAGAACCTCAGGAAACTGCAGTAGGATCTTGGATAGAATTGTCCATACACAAACTACAGTTCCCAAAGTTCACTTTTGATCTCTAGATGTGCTCTAGGATCTAAAGATCTAAAATAATAGAATGAATCCCAATTTGCACTACCTGTGTAGGCAATGCATTGTTTGCACCCTGAAATAATAACACAGCTGTTTTTGCTGCTAGTTAAGTTTTGAAACAAATGGGTATAATTTCATTGTTTTCTTGTTTTAATTAAGAGGTTGATCCTGCAGTTACTTTAGCCTCAGACTGATTATTGAAATTTCTCTTAAATAAATGGTGTAATGAATGAACCTTTTATATGGAGTTCTTTTTGCCCTACTACATGGTATTCCAAAATATGCTGTATAATAAATATGGCTGTTTGTGGATTGCTATGAAATATTGCTTACTATACTTTTATTTATTTATTTATTTATTCTAGATAATTTGTGCAATGGAAAATACCACAAACATCTTCAAGACCTGTTTGCTCCACTTGTTGTTAGATATGTCGATCTCATGGAATCCTCAATTGCACAATCAATTCACAGGGGCTTTGAGCGGGAGTCGTGGGAGCCAGTAAAGTAAGGAAACCTCCTTTGATACAATTGGAGTTTTCGGGTACAAGAGGACTCGTGCACAGCTGCATTAGTAAAATATTAGTGCAAATGTTCTTATTTATTTATCTTATTTACACATACATGTATCACTTCTTATATAGATGATATATATATCTTATATATAAGATATACACATTTATATATTCATATGATATATGAATCCTGCATAGTTAAGTGATACAAATATAATACCATGTTTTAGCTTAAAGGTTTTTGAAGAAATACTATAAACTCTTTTGCATATTATACTATGTTTTTAACCTCACTTTTCATAATTTAATGGCCCAATCCTATGAGCATGTTATGCTGGCGGAACATGTGTTCCCCTGGCATAACACACACACTTTATGTCAGGCGCAAACGCGACTATGCCAGTGAGCTCAGCCTGGCCCCTGCTGCAAGCGGCTAGCAGCCAGGTCTGTGCTCCAACAGACCAGGGACACCCACCAGTGCAGGTAAGGCCACACAGGGGGTGGAATGAGGCAGGGAGAGGGTGGGGGAGGGCAGAGGGAGGGCAGGAGTGGTGGGTTCATCGGCAGCGCCGCCTGCCAAATCCTAACCCCCTTCCCTGGCCTTCATAGATCAATGCAGACGTGCACCAGCGATATTGCTGGCGCAGTTCCGAGTTGACCCATAGCAGCTGATGGAGCTTTCCCCAGAACAAGGGAACAAATGTTTCCTTTCCCCGAGGAGGCCTCAACATGCCAAAACACCCCTGCGGGACACAACAGACCCCACATTGGCATGGGGAGTTATAGTAAAGGTAAAGGTTCCCCTCACTCGAAAGTTAGTCGTTACCAACTCTAGGGGCGGTACTCATCTCCGTTTCAAAGCCGAAGAGCCAGCACTGTCCGAAGACGCTTCCGTGGTCATGTGGCTGGCATGACTCAACACCGAGGTGCACGGAACACTGTTACCTTCCCGCCAAGGCGGTACCTATTAATCTACTTGCATGAGCCATCACTGCAATTGCAGTGCCAGCACCCTGGGACTTCTGTCGACAGAACATGAGTTCCGTCAGCGGAAGGTCAACATAGGATTAGGCCATTAATAAATAATGCACGCATTCAGTTAGTTCTTTGTTCTTTGTTCTAAATTAGATAAAATGCTTTTAAAAGTGCAGTTCATATGTCTAATATATTCCTCAATGTGTTTATTTCAAAGTCATTTGTATGTAGGAGTAGATGGACTGTAAATAACAGTCACTAAACATTTGTCCTTGAACATGTTCCTTTACTTATAAGATACATATACGGTAATTATTTTTGACTTGAATAGTAACCTCTGATTCTATGTGAAGTTTGGAAGGTTCTTGTGTGATGAACAGTTGTGATTCTGTGCTTGAACAAGATCCATTGTTTTCTGTGGTAATAATGTATAAGATACTGACACAGAATCACAAACTAACAGCGCAACTCTCTCTACCGTTAGAGCGGCGGAGCATGCACTCCGCCACTCTAAACTGTCGCAAACGTGCCATAAAGCACATTTGCAACGACTCTAGAGTAAGGGCTGCCGGCACAGAGGCCGGCAGACCTTACTCCGCTGCCCTCCGGACATGGCACCCACCGACGGAGGTAAGTCCTGCAATGGTCAGTGCAGGGGGAGGGCGGAACAGGGCAGCCAGGGGGTGGCCATTGGTCGGCCTGGGCTGGGAGGGGGGTGGGGATATTGGCAGTCTGTTCCCAGGTCTGGCTGGCCTTACTCCCCCACCTCAGATATACATCAGCTTCATAGCTAGAATACATCTGAGGAGGCCCATAGGGCCCCGGGCAACTTGCTCCCGGGGAAGGGGATGAACGTCCCCTTCTCCCGAGGTGCTCCTGGGCTTCCCCGGGGCAACCTGGGAACTGCACAGGATGTGGCGGCCAGCCTAAAGGGCCGGCTGCCGCATCTTACACAGGATTACGCCGTAACAGTGCAATCCTACGAATGTCTACTCAGAAGTAAGCCCCATTGAACTCAATGGGACTTATTCCTGTGAGTGTGGATAGGATTTCAGCCATAGGCTGCAATCCTAAGCACACTTACTAGAGAGTAAGCCTCGTTGAGCCCAGATGGGCTTACTTCTGAATAACGCTGTTTAGTATTGTGCTGTAAAAGTATTGTTTTGATTTAATCTTTAAAGTTGTACCATGAAAAAAGCTGCATGTCAAAATGGCCTTCAAGCCAAGCCTGGGCACAGTCCAGAAGTTCTCAGTATTCTTAACTGTAATTCTTAACTTGATTTCAACTGAAGTTTTAAGAACATGTCTAACTCTCTCATTAAAATTAACAGAAATGTAAATGTGCTTAACTTTTGTTGGATCATGCCCTATTTTTACCTTCATCTTTATTCATTAATGCATACATATTGTGGTATACATCCTAACTCAATTCTTACTCTGAATTTGATATATTTATTTTTCTTATTTATTCACTGTATTTATATATCGCCTTTAACAAAGAGTCCTCAAAACAGTTTATAAAAGAAAAGAATGAGATGGTTCCCTGTTCCAAAGGGTCATTATCATTCACAAGTATATGTGATGTTGCTGTGATATTGTTGTGATTCACAAATGATGACAAGGTCTTCAATTAGACTGTTATGAGACAGGTTAAATTTACCCTACTGATGATGTGCCCGTAGATGGTGGAGCTGGTAGAGGCTCCTGGCACAGGTGTGTGTGTGTGTTTTAACTCAGGTTGCCTGAGAGCAGGTGGCCGATTCCATCAAAAGCTAAATACCAAGAGTCAAATGAAAATGTGAGTGCATGAAAGCACAATGGCATTTTAATATGCTGGTGAAAAGACTATCCCAATCAAAGCATGTACACTAATGCTGATTGATAGAAACAGTAGCATCAACAAGACTTAGCATCTAAGGTGAAGGTGAAGACTTTTCTAGCATTCAGGTGGCCTTAAATGTGAGTTTCTGAGTTGACTGTGATGGAATCTTTCAGGAAGAGTCACAGTTCTGGTGGTTATTGGCAACCTTGTTTTCTTATATGTAGATTTTAATTAATCTCTTCAACTTCCATGCAGATTAACCCCATCTCTCTCCCATTCCCTGCTGTTGTTTGAAAACTATGTTTACATTTTACATCTTTCAGTAAGTTACAGTTTGTGGGAGCGTAACAAGCTCCCATACTGCCTGATAACATCACATGACATAACTTCCTGGTTCGGGCGCTATCGGCAGCCCTTGCGTCCTGCTCGGTGAAAGCAGAACATGAGGGCTGCCGATTGCCGGCTGCCTCCACACACCACTCCTTCTCTTCACAATCGTGAAGACAAGGGGGTGTACAGAGGTGGGAGGACTCGGCAGCCGTCGCGTTCCGTTTGGACCGCTCCGATCGGAATGCGATGACTGCCGATTGCCTGCTGCCTCCACACGCCGCCCCTTCTCTTTCACAAACGTGAGGGGAAGGAGCATTGCGAGGAGGCAGCAGGCAAATGGCTGCCCTCACATTTGGCTCTGAGTGTTCCGAGTTGAACGCGAGGGCAGCCATTAAGTGGTGGAGCCTGAGGGTTGCACCCCCTCCCTGGAGTTGCACCCGGAGCAGCTGCCCCTCAAGCTCCACCCTTGTTACTCCCCTGTTGGTGACTCTGCGTTTATCCCAGACAAGGGGATATGGTGTGGCACCTGTTTACACAGTTACTTTATATGTATTTATACATATTGTAGTCAACAATGCTGTACGGAAAATTCAGAAAGAAGCATCATTCTGATTCTTTTTTTAAAGTTACGATGCCCCATACTGGCCTGGATACGTAAGCAACTGTCATAATTGATTGAGGTGTCTGTATTTTTAGAGGCACCAGTCTGAGAATTCCAGATATTGAAACTGCTACAAAAGGATACTGGATCACAGGCCATCAAATTGAGCCTGTCTGAGCACTATTCTATTGGTGTGGCCTAGCATAGCATCCTCGGAAGTATAGCAAGAGATTCTGCAGTGCACCTCTGATACCTTGTGTGTAGCCACGTCAGTCATCTTGGGCTGATTTTGGGAATAGCCTAGCAATTTGCCTACATTAGTCGTGCAGGACAGCAGGACTGCTCTGCAACAGAAGTTCACCATCGGTTACTCTTACAAGTGGTCATCCAGTTTGGTGCATTATCAAGGAATTGTTGTGTCACTCAGAAGGATCCCCTCAGCAGCATGGTGTGTTCTCAGTAGCCTTTCCTTCTCAATACAGTAAGAAGCAGAGCAGAATGGAGGTTTTTTTTTTTTCCCTTTCAGGATTTCACCTACTGTATAACTGTGTGAGTCAAATTCTGCCTGTTCTTGTTGCATATAGGAGGAGCATTATTTTGTACAGAGCTCTTCCTACCTACAGTGAGATGTGAGACAAAGCTTCAGAATTTCATTGCAGCATATAGTGGGACTCTGTGCCCTGTTGAATGGACCAATTAAGCACTAAATTGATTCCCTAGCTATAGACAAGTGGAAAGCAGGCTATAGGCCATTACTTTAGTCTAAGTTCAATTTGAAGATTTACATGAACTTGACCTCCCTACACTGTAAATCAGTATTGACAAATACATAATTTCTTTTCTTGATGGAGGGTTGAAGAAAGGCTTTCAACTTTGTCTGAATAGGAAAAGCAGGATATACATATGTGTTATTGAGCCTTCTGCTATTTTGCTTTGAATCATTAGGTCAAATTGCACGGATGGAACCTCATTACCTCGTACAGGCTAGGAAGTTCTATCACAACACAGACTCTTTAAAATAGACCTTGCAACATGTCTGCTTGCAAACCAAGGTTGACATATACGGCACTTTACTTAACCTAAGCAGATGGCTATACAAGAGAATGTAAGTGTTCGGGTTTTCAAAAAAAATCATTGCTAGATGCTGCATAGCACCTTAGAAATATCTCAAGACATACAGCGCAGTAAAACATTGTGATCATTGAAGATTTCTACAAATTAGTATAAATATGCCTCTTTTTTTTCCTCTTGTGCACACCTTACCATAGCTGCAGAACTTACAGACATAGTGGAATTCTGCAAATGCACACCTTCCAGAGCTTTGGCAAGCACTCTGCCCCTGCACTTGAGTGAGGAACCCCTACACACAGCTGTGTGCCTCAAGTGGCGGTAGTACAGGTGGGCCCCCATATCCACAGATTCGCTATCCACGGTTTCAGTTATCCACGGATCGCGGGGAAACTCCCCCCCCCCAGGCTTTTACTTTTTTCCCAGTAAGCTTTGTTTCTTCCTTAAACAAACAGGAGAAGCAGCCTCTGGCTGTTTATTGCAGGCAAGTAGAATGAGACTAAGTCCTAGAGAGGATCTGCAAGGTTAACAGAAACCTTGCAGATCCTCTCTAGGACTTAGTCTCGTTCTACTTGCCTGCAATGGAGGCTGCTTCTCTGTTTGTTTTAAGGAAGAAACAAAGCTTGCTGAAAGAAAAATAAGAGCTGGTGTGTGTGTGTGTGTGCACATGCCTGCCCACAGGGGAGGCAGGGCGGGGGGCCCTCAGGAAACCATGGAGGGGGTGTTCGCTCCTATCCACGGTTTCAAGTATCCACGGAGGGGCCTGGAACATATCCCCAGCGGATATGGGAGGAGTACTGTACACACAATCCCTCAGTTCCTTTTTGACCACCACTGAAGCCGCATATAAGGAATGCTTCCCTTTATTCTTGCATCTGTCTCACGAAAAATGCAGCCATCTTTACCTCGGTATTGACATTTTTTTAAAAAGTACGGTCATATTGTTAGGATCTTCTTACTTAGAAAATAAATTTTCTTACTTAGTTACTAACGGCGAAATTGAGCAGAAAACGTCCACATCAGAGCATCTCCGCAAGTTCTGTACTCCCCCCCCGCCCCTAGATACACTTCAAAAACTTAAAGTATAGGAAGTTATTGACCATATTGATCACAGAACAGAAGAGACAGAAAATAGGTGATTCATTTTTAAGTTTCTCATCTGTTGGTAAAGAAACATTCAAGAAAATTCTGCCTGATAAAGAGTTTTCACGAATAGTTGCATATCCGTTCATCAGTTGAAGCTGCCCCAGGAAATCATGTTGCCTTTTTAATATCTCCCTGTAATAGAGGTTGTTTGTAATTCTGTTGTTACAGCTCAGAACATTCTCTTTCATACAGTCATACACCCAGCCTCTCTTTCATATTCAGTTAGCTCCCTGCTAACTGGGCAAAGAGGCACTTTTTCAAGTGGTGCTCCACTTATATTTAGCAGGGGGGAAGTAACTGTCCTGCTTCACTCCAGCTGGCACAGTGTCTTTTCTAGTGGCTGTTTGTTGGTTGTGTTCTGTATCTTTTTAGATTTGGGGACAGCAAGCCATTCAATTACAGTGGACACTTTTTATTCGCAGGTTCAGGACCCGTGGATTTAACTCAACATGGGTCCTGGACCTGCGAAGGTCTGCTGAAAAAAGCCTTTTAAAAAAAAAAGGCCCAAAATTGCTGTTTTACCTTTAAAAAGTCAAACCGCTCCGTTTTCAGGGCTGTAGAGAACGAAATAGCGCTGCTACAATCCCTTCTTTGCTTTACATCCCCCTTCCCTTCCCCAAGGTCCACCAGAATGCACTGGGGCAGCCTGGGAAGGGGAATTGAGCAACCAGGAAGAGGCTGTAGCAGTGTTATTTCGCTCTCTACAGCCCTGAAAATGGAGCGGTTGGCAGCCAAAAGGTAAGAAAAAAGGTTTAAAATAGTTTCCTTTAAAGTTCCATTCTGTCGGTTGGTTTTCAGTGTAATCCTAACAGCCAAGCTATCAACACCTAGAAAATGTCTTAGGAATAAAGACGAAACGTCGGTTTTTTGCACCATCTTCAGCCTTGAATTTTAAATGTATTTTTCCTGGTTGCAGTGATTTGTACTTGTTATTAAAATCTGCGTTTCAGTGTTTGAAAATTGTTTTTAATCTTATTCTGGCTCTGATAGAATATGTACATGGCATTTAGACCCATTTACCCTATATCCTGCAAGATTATACCTAGCCATGAAAGCTTCTGCTCCAGTTTAAAATAGTGTTTTCTTACCTTTTGACTGTGAAACTGCTCCCCAGTGCTGTCCCAGTGCACCTCCTCTCCCAAGATTGCCCCAGAATGCATTGCAATGCAATCCATTTAGGCCAGCCATGCAAAGTTACTCACGGTTGCGCTGTTAGTTACTGCCTCAAAATGAAACAAGAGATTTTCAATATAACTTTCTTTTCCAATCCAGATCCATGTGTGTTCCTCCAGAGTACTATGCAGAGCTGTCCCGTTTGAGTTAGTAGATCTCTCTTATGCCAGGTTGCTCAACACAAGCATATAAGATTACATACATTGTCTAATCTTTCTGTGAACCTGGCATTCATTAATATGGGTTTCATATCAGTATTGCACTCATTCCAGGCAAGCCATTCATTTCAAGGCAGGTCTTTGGGTTCAAACACACATAAACTCACACCCCCTCCCCCAGGCCTCCACATGCAGTTCTGTCCTCCTTTTCCTAGGAGAAATTGACATATCAGAGAGAGAATGGGTTCATGAATACATGTAGCAGAGATGCAGAATACCCTGCCTGTAATGTCATGTGCCCGGCAGTGCCACAGCTGCCTAATACTGAGGCGGTACAGACAGGGTAGGAGGGCTCTTCTCCCTCTAGTGGCAGTTCCACAGGCCAATCAGTACATGAGATCCTTGCAGTACCACAACCTAGATCAGGGGTGGGGAACCTATTTGCGATGGAGGGCCATTTTCCCATGGGGAAAATGTCCCACGGGCCGTGTGCCCCTCCATCACAAATGGTTCCCCCGGTGCGCGCGTGCGCCGGGGGGCGCACACACACACACACCGCCCCCCCTGCTCTCCTTACCTCCCCCCTGCTTTTACCTCCCCCTTACCTTACCCCCCTCACCTCCCCCCCCTCTCCTTACCTTTTTCAGGCGGCCGCCGCCGGCCCCCCGCGCACTGCTCGCGCGACTCCTTTGGAACCTGGCTGTTTCTGCTCATGCGCAGAAACAGCCGGGCTCAAAAGGAGTCGTGCGAGGTGAGCGCGCCGCGCGCTCTCCCCTCGGCGCGACTCCTTTTGAATCCGGCTGCTTCTGCACGGAGAAGCAGCCAGATTCGAAAGGAGTCGCGCCGAGGTGAGCGTGCGGGGGGGCCGGCAGGGCTGGCGGAGCCTCCGGTCTGCTCGCGCAGGCCAGACCTGATTGATTCGGGTCCGGTCTCGCACGGGCCGGACCGGATCGCTCCTGGGGCTGGATCCGGCCCGTGGGCCGCCGGTTCCCCACCCCTGACCTAGATAATTGCTCAGTACATGCTGCTAGAAAACCATTTTGCATAAAACATTAGCATCTACCTAACCTTGCTGTTGACTATTGCCAAGTAAACCTTGGGTCTACTTCAGTACCTGACTGTACTAGCCCATGTGAATTTGACTGCAGCACAATGGGCATATTAACCATCTGTTATAAGATAGACGTGTATGTGATGATATTCAGAAGCTTCTTCTTTTTTCATACATGCCACTCTGTGGCTCTGTAATGTGAGAGTGATTTTAATGTCAGTTACAAATCAGGCGACGTGGCTAGAACTGCAAACCAGGCAATTAGACGTGTAAATAAGATCGGTTACCCCTGCAAAACTGAATTCACATAAAGAAGCTTCTTTTCAGAATCACTTTCCTTGCACATATTTCACTATTTTAGTTTGCTCTTAAAAACTCTGACTTACAATAATATATCTTTACAAAGACTCAGAATAAAAATATGTATGTGGACACAATAACAAATACTAATTTTGTATCATCATTTGACTGTGGGGGGGAAATGTCTTATTAATAGTAAACTTGTTCATCAATGGAATAGGACAAAGGAACACTAAATAGGCTTACCAGATCTCCAACTGGGACAGAGTGCTAGACCTTTAGGAGAAGGAATGTGGGCAGGTGTAGCTTGTTAAACCTTAGAGCACAATCCTAAGCATGTCTACTCAGAAGCAAGCCCTACTGAATACAGTGGGGCTTGCTTCTGAGTAGACATGCCTAGGATTGTGCTGTAAGGTTTAACAAGCTACACCTGCCCACATTCCTTCTCCTAAAGGTCTAGCACTCTGTCCCGGTTGGAGATTTGGTAAGCCTAACACTAAATATCTGGTGACTTTTAGCATTACAATACAAGCCAAACTTCACAGTAAGAAGAATGCTTGAGGTTGGCCCTTGCTTTTTTATTTACTTTCCTTTAAGCAAAATGAGAGGAGTGTGCAAAAAACAAAAAAGCAAAAAAAGTGGGCAGTAGAGGGGCTTTAGCTCTTAGCCCTGCCCAGGTTCCAACCCTGATCATGCAAACCCCTCTCCCCTTTTATAGTTTTTTAAAAGCTTCCATTGGCTTTCAACTGAAACTTAGCTTTTAACTGAAAATGATAAATATCACCCATGGAGACATGTAATCAGTCTTAGAACTATGGCGGAGGCTAAGAACTAAAGCCCCACTACTCCCTGCTACAGTTTTGGATCTTTTTATAGCTTTGAGACATTTTATGGGCCTCCTTCTTTTGGCAGGGACCACTGCGCAATCCTGTGGAAGTATAGGGCGGCAGAACGAGTGTTCCGCCGCCCTAAGCTGTTATGAACGTGCTGTAAGACCAATCTTCCCTGCTCCGCCAACCGAGCCCTCACCCAACTGCCGGAGGACCCAGGTAAGGATCCGGCGGGTGGGGGAGGGTTTCGGCGGCAAACAGAGGGGGCCCATAGGCCTAGCCAGGCCAGGAGGGGGACAGCCTCGGCTGTGTCCTGACCCTCGCCGCTCGGCTGGGCCATTACAGGGCCTCCTCCAACTTCGCATTTCGCTGGCGGAAATCTGAGGAGGCCGATCAGTCCCAGCGCCATTTACACTCAGGGAAGGGGATGAGCGTCCCCTTCCCTGAGTAGATCTTCCGCCAGGAGGAAGCCTGCCCACGGCAGACCCTTTAATTTATTATATTATTAATTTAATATCTATATTTAAATTTATCTGAAAATTTGTTATACTGTATTCTGTACAGAGAAACAATAGATAGAATCAAGTTAAGGGCCCGCATTGCTTATTTATCTTTATTTTTCACATTTTTATACCGCCCTTCCTCCAAGGAGCTCAGGATGATGTACAGTACATAGTCTCTTCCCTCCTTTTGTCCTCACAACAACCCTGTGAGGTAGGTTAGGCTGAGAGTTAGTCCCAAGGTCACCCAGGAAGCTTCATGATTGAGTGGGGATTTGAACCTGGATCTTCCAGGTCTAAGTCCCAAACCACTACACCAGCCTGACTTTCATTTACATTCCATGTGCACGCCATTTAAATATGTTTTCAACAAGAAGCTCTTTTTTTAATGTAAAATCAATTAGGACAACTGCTCTGATCAGGCCAGTATCCTGCAGGGATGGCGGGTTCAGTATTCCCACCCACCCCTGCCATTTTGAAGCCATTTTGATCTCCATGAAGTGGCAATTTGCTTCAGAAGTGGTGATTTTCTCCAATTGTAGCTTTTGAGGCAAATCACTGCTTCAAAGGGGTGGGTTTTGCCTTTAAGACGGTGCAGAGGTGAAGTGTAAACTTCCTTCTCTCCACGTGGCCCAGTCCCAACCAGGGTCAGCCTAATGAGTCATTTTTATTGAGAGGGGGGATAAGGGGGTAATTTGTATCTGGGCCCAGGGTGAAAAATGGGTAAAAAAGGGGGCCCTGGAGCAAAAAAGGGGGGGTCCTTGTCGTCTGATGTAGCCCTTAAAAACAACTTTAAGACTGCAATCCTATGCAGAGTTACCCAAGAACTGAACACAGTGGGATTTACTTCTGAGTAAACATGCATGGGATTTCCTTGCCAATGTTTTGTACATGTCACTATAAATGTATTAATTTATTAATAGCCCAATCCTATCCAGGGCCAGCCTGCACAGTGGAGGGACACTGAGGCAGCCTCTGCTGCATCCTGTGGGCTGACTGGGTCAGCCAGAAAAGGTAAGTAAGGAAAATGTTTGCTTACCTCCTCTGTCGGTTCCTGGACCCCTATGGGCCTACTCAGATCTACACCAGCTCTTTTGTTGGCATAGATTTGTTGGGGTGAAGGGGGCATGTCAGGCCCAGGATGGGGGTTCCAATTCCTGTGGATGCTGCCGCCACTGAACTCCACCCCCAGCCTGGCCTGGTCTGATCCCCGTCCCAATATGCCCCTGCTGCCAACCTGCCTGTGCCAATGGCCAGTCTGCGGCTTGCCACTGTTTTCGTGGAGCTTACCAGCAAACCATTGGAGGGACTGCAGCGATGGCAGCTTGCAGAGTATGATGGAGCATTGCAAGATCTGCCAGCAAATCCAAAAAAAAAGATATAACATTGATCGATTTTGATTTCCTACATATAGCTTTTCCACTACCCACTGCAGTTATGAATTAATAAAGTACAAGCAAAGTGACCATTCACTTCTATCAGATCCATTTCTAACGGCCCAATCCTATCCTAGGCCAACCTGCACAGTGCAGGGCTGCTGATGCAGCATTCGTTGCATCCTGCAGGCCAGCTGGGGACCAGGGTGCCCAGGAAAGATAAGTAAAGAAAAACGTTACTTACCGCCTCAGTCGTTATCTGGTCCCCTATGGGACACCTCAAAACTATGTCTGCTCTTTTGCGGGCACAAACGTGAGGACCCTTCCGGGGGGGGGGGCAAGCTGGAACAGGGGTTCTGGATTCAGCCTATACCACTGCGACTGACTTCTGCCCCGTCCCAGATCTACCCCATCCCAAACCTCACTCCGCTGTCAGTGGACAATCTGCAGGGCATGGCCTTCTGGACCATGTGAATTGGATTAGACCATACATTGCATAAGTTGCGATGGTTTAACCGATACCCACCAAATAAAACTCATTGGTCATAAACATATTTTTTTTAAGCCTACAATCCTATACAGTACATACTTATCTGGCATGGATAGTCCAATCCTATCCAACGCCAGTGCAGCGGGGCTGCATGACCCACACCGCATCCAGCACTGGAAGGGGAGGGTCCGGGATCCTCAGAGTAAGGGGACATTTGTCCTCTTACTTTGGGTACAGACCCAGCCTCCCCAATGGGCCTTCTCGGATCCACACCAGCCTGTTCGCTGGCACAGGTCCAGGAGGCCCGTGTAAGGGAAAAAGGCCCAGGAAGGGGGATACAATACGGCACCAATGCCACCAATCCCGTCCCCCTCCTGGGCCCAATCCATTGCTGCTTCCCATCCACATCACCTTTTCAGGCAGTACTAAAGCGTAGACTATGTAAAATCACAAGTATCTGCTAAACTTTTACATGAAATAATAAAATTTTGCTAATAAAGAAAAAAGAAAAATGGAACCTACAAAATGTTGACGACTCTAGCATAATATTAAAGTACCTGAGGACATAGAGACTTTGATGTATAATTTTTTCTAAGTTTTGAATCATTGGGAATTGCGTTCAGAATGAAAATTTCAAGAGTGTTCCAAATTATTCTCATATTATGTTGGATGATGCATAAATACAAGGGGCCAGCACAAAACATCGCAGCATCTAACCAGCCCCTAAAATGAGTGATTTGTTTGCATTTTTTTAATTGGACGTATTGGACAAAGTAAATGTGCACTCTGTCTTTCTGAATACACTAATAGCTCAATCCTATACTTGGCCAAGCGCAGCAGTGCTGACACAGCCTCCGCTACATCCTGCTGGCCGGCTGTGGACCATGGTGCAACAGAGAGGTAAACAAAATTCTTACTTACCTTACCTTCTCCACCATGCCATGGTCCCAACAGGTCTACTCATTTCTGCACCAGCTCTTTGGTTGGCACAAGTCCAAGTGGACTCAAGGGGTATGACGAGGCCAGGTGAGGGCACTGGTGAAAAAGTGGTTGCTTTTTATATTTAATATTGGCGGTTGCTGCTGATATCTTCCCCTACCCTCCCCCAACAAGACTCCTGGCAGCCCCTGATCTTGCCTCTGTCTGCTCCGATCCTCCCCCTCCCCCCCACAGCCCACCCTCTGTGCCAAATTCCCTCCTCTGGCAGTGGCTGGGCACTCCAGTGGTGCACATGGTTGCCAGCCTTTTGCACTGGCGGTCCCGCTGCATGTGTTGTCACTGCAGCCACAGCAGTAAATTGATGGTGTGGGCCTTCTGCTGATCATTCTACCAGTGGAAGGCACCTATAGGATTGGACTATCAGTCCCCAAGTTACATCCTGGTTCCATTCCAGAGGGTTGTCTGGAAGTTGGAACAGATGTAAGTTTGGAACAGCTGGCTCTTGCCAGCTCAGCGCTGTCCAACCTGCACAAAAGCACGACTACGGACAGACTGCGCCTGCGCGAAACCACCAACATGGCCGCCTGTAAGTCAGATGCCGGTAACTCAGAGACCCAGTGTATTCTGTTTTTTTTTTCTATTTCTGTTCTATTTATATTCATTTTGTCCTGCAGTTTTTTCCCCTCTTTTCAATCTGCCCCTTACTTTTTCTCTCTTTCTATTATTTTCTTTTTTCTGTCTCTTTTCCCAGTTTTCATTCTCTTGTTGTAACTTTCCATCTCTCTTTGTTTTCAGTGTTTTCCCTATCATTAACTCTTTGCCTGTTTGCATTCTCCCCGTCCTTTTTCTCTGTGTGCCTCCCTAATTGTTCCTTTATTGTTCGTTTGAATCTCTTCAGAGTAAACATGCCCTGGGTCAAATTAATAGGCTACTGGGACTTTGTGAGAATCTTTTCTTTTCCCTCCTCCTTAATTTTTTCAGCTTTCCTCATTGTTCTTACACTTATTCCATTGGACTCTGTGGGGCTTACTTGATGAATAAAAATGCCTTAGATCAGCAGTTCTCAAACTGGTGGGTCGCGACCCGCCAGGAGAACCACTGTTTCTTGCTGACCCCTTAAGGGGCGAGGACAGTGGGACAGTGGTGGCAGCGATCCTGAGGATTGCGCTGCCGTGGGGAAAAGTGGTCTTCCTTACCTCACCGGGGATCCTGACGGTTTATGGTGCGGGGAGGTCTGTAGACCCCTCCACGGGCCTTTCCCGAGCTTTAGGAAAGTGGAGGTGGTCATAATCGCCATGGAGCAGCGATCTAAAGCTCAGCGGGGTCCACGGAGGGGTCCACATGCCTCCCATCACCCTCCAGAAGTCATCAGGAGCCCCGGTGAGGTAAGGAAGACCATTTTTCCCCGGCAGCGGTGCATTCCCCAGGATCACTGCCGCGACTGTTCCCGTTCCCGCAAAGACTCAAAGTTCTCCCCTCCTCATGGGGAGAACTTTGAGAACCACTGCTCTAGTTTGAGAACTTTGAGAACCACTGCTCTAGATCAAGCTATTAGGCTACACGGGCTTGGTTTAAGCCTTTTGTGTGTGTCTCCTTCACCCACACCTTTCCAGTTTATTGTCCATATCTTCCTGGGATATGTCCCACTCACTGGACTCTATTGGGCTTTCTTCAGAGAAATCATGCTCCAAATCACAATCTAAGGCTACAGCACTCGCTGTGTTTGCAATTTGCTTGTCTTGGCTTGACTGTGCTCTTTTTTCCTTCTTTTTTTATCCTCTCTGTCTCCAATATCCTCCTTTCCCCTCCTGTACTTCAAATAAATCCTGCTACTCGCTCTGAAAATAAAACCCTTCTGCCTGGTTCCACCTTACACTTGACAGGAAATGACTACCGGTTTGTTCAGCTGTGTTTAGCTTTTCAAGGAGTCTCCTCTCTATCAACTCCTACATTCTCCAGGCAGAAGGGGTTCTTGGAAGAGGGTGCCACTTAAGAGTAAGAGGTGTTGTTGTTGTTTTTTTAATCTTTTGAAACTCTGCATACTTTTAAGAAATGATCTACATTCAGGTATCTTCCTGTTATCTGTGATTGTTCCTGTTTTTTTTTGTCTGCAGGCCCATTGGCACCAAATTTAGAGTTCAGCATGATGACAGGAGTAGAATAGATGGTGGACAGATAGAAGTTTCATTTATCTTAAACTGTGTTATGAGATCAGTTGGTCCTATACGAAATTGATATATGAGAGTGTTCAGAGTATTTTTACCACTCTCTCAAGAATGTGTCTACTCTTACAAGCTGTCCTCAGTGATTATTATTGTTTATGTAGTTTAAATGTTTGTTTCTCGTTGATGTCATAGTAGAAATACTCAGAGAGTGCATTCCAAGATACCAAATTCACTTTAAGTTTTCTTTTACAAGCAATGTATTGAGTAATTGAATATCAAGTAGTAGGACATTTGTGTTCTGCTCATATCTATTTCACTGCAGAAATTGGTATTTCTGCGAGAACTGAGCCTTGGCCTATGACGTTACACTTGCTCTCCCAGTTTCTTTGTGTTTCTCCCACAGTCCGAGAAACCCCACCACCTTCCTGTTAGTTTACAATATAAAATTATACAGGGTGGGGAAGTGGAGAAGGCTGGTCTGAAAATGGAAGAATGGATGTGTGTTCACAACCTCTGTGGTTTATATAAGTAACTCTTTGAGTAGTTATATAAGTCTAGAATGTTCTTTGTTTAAATTAGAACTGGTGTCAGCTCTTAGAACTATAATATTCCTCTAGGAAAGATTAGAAGATTCCATCTTTAGTCACAGAGAATATTTGAAGTTCTATACTTTACACATGACATGGAAAAAGTCCACAAATTTCAGTTTGAACCAGTGCACTTAATTTTTTTGTGTTATTAATCATTGATGGAACTTTAATTGCAAAGTACCTTGATTATCAAATCTATAAGTTTGATTAGTTTTATTTCCATTTATAAAATGGAGTTGGAAAGATCTGCTGGCAGTTTACAGCTGATTCCTGCAGAATTTTCTTTCTTTTTTCTTTTCCTCAATTCCCCCCCCCCCTCTAAAATCAAGAACAAAGCTTTCAGCACAATTCAGAGAACGTTTAATGAGTAAGAATGCAATCATTTAACTCTGCTGGACTTATTTCTGAGTAATTGTGGACAGCATTGGGCTGCATGGGGTTTTTCTGCTAGAGTTCCACATCCTACTCGAGTCCATCTTGGATTCTTGGTCCTTTTTCTGCCAGATAATTTACATGTTTCTGAAGGTTCTGTTGACTTCACAAGCTTTCCAACACTGTAGACCAGGGGTTCTCAACCCCTTCTCAGCCGAGTACTGATTCTCAGTACCGAGTACGGCGCCACTCTCCTGCCGCATACCACCGGAAGTGACTGGCGATGACATCATCGCCAGTTACTTCCTGGTTTTCGGATGCCAGAAAATGCAAATAGGAGGCTCTGGGTAGGTGGGAGGGCCCTTCTCAGCGTTCCTAAGAGGCTCGACCAAGGCCTTTGGGGAGCGAACATGTGCTGCCGAAAGTGCTGTGTCGGAGCAGGGTTCCGGTGGTCCGACTGTCCGAGTACCACCAGCTGAAGTACCACTGGTGGTACTAGTACCACTGGTTGAGAACCCCTTCTGTAGACAACATGACACGGGTGCAGGAAGCTTCCATACCTGAATACCGTGACCTATAACATACACATCTGCTTATGGATTAGCAGTGGAATTGAATGGATTCCAGTAAGGCTAAGTTTCATTAAGCTTTAGTAAACCTTAAATCATCAAATTCTCTTTTGAGCAACATTCAGTACCATCTCTAGCAATTAGTAATTCTCTGAGTTGCAAGTGTACATGTAGGATTCTCTGTTCAATTGGATGGGAGGGGCAGCTATGTTTGTGCATGTCTTTACATACTTGTACTTATGTACTGTACGTATGTAGTGTCCATTCAATTGTACTTATGTACTTGTACATATGTACTGTCCATTCAGTTGAAGCAAATGAGGAAGCCCATGCAGGCAGGGAAACTCAATTTCCTCATCTGAGCTCCCATACTGAGGGCTCACTGGATCAGGAATTTGTGTGTTCCCAAATTGCATAAATGGTTGCTTGTTTTAGCTGTTGACACTCTATTAGAATACCATTTTTAAGTCCAATGTCTCTCCTATTGCTTTTTTAGAAAGGAAGTTCTTGTTCTGTATTTACTGGTTAAATTCTATCTTTTAAAAAGCCTTTTAAATATTTCTGTTAAGTCTCTGAGTGTATCCATACCATTATATCCTTCCAAGCCATATTTTTTATCTTTCAAGTGTGTTCCGTCCTAGCAAACCGTGCCTTGAAAAAGTTCTCAAGATATGTAGATCGTGTCCTTCTGTATGAATGTTTTAATTTGCTACTTTGTAAATGTTTCTTCTTTCCTTTTTGTCCTTGCTCTGTTTTCTTTTAAGCAACTTTTTTTTTAATTGCAGACTGCTGGGGGGGAAAAAATCCCAATTCGCATACTTATGCCTTCCATATTCATGCTTCTCTCTGAAATGTTTTTGGTTTGGGTCTTTGACTGTTGTCTTGCTGTGAACTTTGCAGATTTGTTTACGAGTGCCACCGTGCTTCTGCTGCATCTGCATTGTCACTGTGATGGTATTTTTTTCTTTCTGTCTGTTTCTTCCACAGGAGTTTAACAAGTAATCTGCCCAATGTGAACCTTCCAAATGTGAACCTCCCTAAAGTTCCAAATCTACCAGTTAACATCCCAGTAGGCATCCCCCAAATGCCTACCTTTTCTGCACCGTCATGGATGCCTGCTATATATGATGCTGAGTGTGTATTCAGTTCAATAGATCTCATTTAAATCAAAAGTAATCTTGGCATGGATATGTATTGTTTATTTCTCTGCATTAAATGTATGCTTACAGTCTTGTCAAAAGAACAACTGAGATTGACATGTCTCTGATTGTAGCAAGACAACACTGACTCAATCTGGCATGCAGTTCTTTATACTTGAGCTAAATGTATATGTTGAAGACATTTTTCTTCCACTCACTTGAAACTTGAGGCAATCAATATACCTGCTTGCAAAATGGATCTGTCCAACACAAAATAATCCAATTAATGTATGTGCACCAAAATGTGAGCAATGAGATGAGTGTCAGTTGGGGTGGGGGGTTCTTTTTTATCCCAACTTGCACTGAAATAATTTTAGGACTCTACTGTTAATGAACTACATCAAAAGCCAGTATTTTTGATCTGGTTAGTTCTTGCTTTTCTGATTAATAACCCTCCCCCCTCCCCAAATCTTTACACAGTGCGTTTTTGGAAGCGATGAATCTAGGAAATATATCTGGCCCTAAGCTGCTCTTGCTTGGGTACTTTTTCAAGATAAACTAGAACTACAGCCTGGCACATCAATCAGACAACATTACAATGAAGCAATAATGGCTGTGATTTGTTTATGGATGAACTATGCCAATGATAATGCAAGATGGCTAAGCCTCTCAGTTAATGGCACACATGATTGGGTTACTTGGCTGAATAGCATTACATCAGAAGAGGAAACTCATGTAAGATTGTGGCTCCCCTTCTGTGAATAGGAAAGATTGCAATTTTCCTATTTGCAGAAGGGACTGGATGATCTCATGTGAGTCCTGACTTGATGCTGTTCAAAATCTATGGTCTAGAACTAGGACTATCAGGCTGCAACCCAAAGAAAATTCATATACAGTACTTTTAAATTGCCTTTACCTGTGGCTTTTCACATCCATTCCTGTTGTCTGCAACTCTCTCCCACCTGCTATGCAGTAATCTAGAGACCTGCTCACTACAGAAAGTGGGGTGGGTTTTGGTAGAAGATAAGACCTGGAAGGGAATGGATAGGAGAAAGGCCAGCTGCCTTGTCTTCTACAGCACTGGGAGATTAGAAACATAGAAGTGAGATCAGCATCAAAATTTTACTCGGTCTCCAGTATGGATCCGTCCAACACCCATCCCAGGATAAAGACAAACTCTTGGGGAATTGCCCATTTCTCAGCCCATTTCTCTGCCCTCCACATTTTTTATAAACAAACTGACATAACAGCTCAAGAGCCATCCAGCCATCAGTCCTGGAATAGGCAATTTTGGATTTTAAAAAATGTTTTTATTTTAATTTAGAAACTAATATACTTCAAGGGACCCCCAAGTATGCAGACTATGTAGAAACTACTGTACTACCTTATTTTTAGGTGGCCCTGTTTTGCTTCCAAACTGACAAGCATTCAGTCATCGGAATTTGCTATTAGAAGAGATCTTTCAGGGTTGCAGACTGGCAGCCATGTTCTGAATTGTCCCACTGAATCCCAGTGGGATGAATCTGGAATTACTAGAATAAGTATATTCCTAGTATTAAGGTCAACTTTTTTTTTCTAGTGGAGCTTCTGTGCTCTTGACAGGTATATTATAATTCCAAATTTCCACAGCCTCTCTGGTGGCAGGACAGAAGCACACGTCTCCGTAATGCTTTTTGCAACAGCCATAAGGTGGATTTTTTCCCTGCACGATGGAGCAGTATGAGAAAGGTTCTTTTTTTCTTTTCTGCTGAACTCCCACTGGATCAAGGCATACTCAGGGACCCTGTGAGAATAAAAGTTGGCAATGCTAGGTGTGACTTCAATCCTGCAGCTTATATTCAAACGTGAATAGCGGAGTTAACAGTTCTGGGCTTGTTACAATTTGAGTGTACTTGTTGATACATTGGTTCATGTGCAAGGGCCAAACTAGACATGATGCAAGAGATCTGTGATCAGGAACTCCTTTTTGGCACAGAGGAAGGGAGCTAACACTTTCTCCTGCACTGTTTTCCCATTGCTATTAATTAAACCAACTCCCCAGCTGCTATTTGCCCTAGAGCAGGGGTGGGGAACCGGCGGCCCGCGGGCCGGATCCGGCCCCAGGAGCGATCCGGTCCGGCCCGCGCGAGACCGGACCTGAATCAATCAGGTCTGACCCACGCGAGCAGATCGGAGGCTCCGCCAGCCCCGCCGGCCCCCCTGCGCGCTCACCTCGGCGCGACTCCTTTGGAACCCGGCTGCAGCCGGATTCGAAAGGAGACGCGCCGAGGGGAGAGAGCGCGGCGCGCTCACCTCGCGCGACTCCTTTGGAACCCGGCTGCAGCCGGATTCGAAAGGAGTCGCGCCGAGGGGAGAGAGCGCGGCGCGCTCACCTCGCACGACTCCTTTGGACCCCGGCTGTTTCTGCGCATGAGCAGAAACAGTCGGGTTCAAAAGGAGTCGCGCGAGCAGAGCGAGCAGGGCCGGCGGCGGCGATGGCCGCCTGAAAAAGGTAAGGAGAGTGGGGGAGGTAAAAGCAGGGGGGCGGTGGGTGGGTGTGCGCCCCTCCGGCGCGCACGCAGGGGTAACTATTTCCGATGGAGGGGCACACGGCCCGCAGGACATTTTCCCCATGGGAAAATGGCCCTCCATCGGAAATAGGTTCCCCACCCCTGCCCTAGAGGGAGGATGTTCCAAGTTCTTCATAGATCAAATAGTGGCTACAAGGGAGGTGATTTTTTGGGCTGGTGCCAAGTTCCTCTGGGCTCCAACTTAGTCCTCCATGGGATGTGGGTGATAATTCCCAGCACACAAGCGCACAGAACCACCCCATGGCTCACCTCACACAGCTGCAGCCAGTTTGTCCTCCTTATCTCACTATGAGCGCAATCCTATCCTACTTACGCCACCGGTGTAACCAGCGGCGCAGCGAGAACAGGAGGCCCCAGAACGGAAAGGGGATTCAAATCCACTCCAAAAGGGGAATTCAAAGGGGATTTGAATCCCCTTTCCGTTCTGGGGCCTCCCGTTTTCGCTGCGGCGCTGGTTACAATGGTGGCGTATTGCACCCTATATCACTAACGCATAGCATTCTCCCAGGGTTTTTTTTTAGGTTATCACAGGGACCTTGACTGGTCACAAGGGCAGAATAAGGAACTACTGTGCAAAGTACGTATAGAAGTATCAGAAAATATAGAGTTGCGCGGTGACTATTTTTAACTGTGTGCGAGTCTCATATAAACATAAGAATATATAGGGTCACCACACTATTCTGTCAGCCCAGTCCTATCCTTTTCTCACCCCGCTGAGCAGCTGCACAAAAGGCGCATGCTGTATCCAGTGGGGGGGGGGGCGGCTCAGGAGGAGAAATGGAAATTATTTCCCCTTGCTCCTCCATAAGCCCCTTGACTGCCAATGGGTCTCCTTGGACCTGTGCCAGCTCATTAGCTGGCACAAGTCCAAGAAAAAGAAAGGGGCGAGCAGCCTCAAAAAGGAGGGGATAGGATCCATCATGTGAGGTTGCTGTTGGATCCACCCTGTTCCTCCCCCTCTGCACCTAGTTCTGCCTCCTCCCCGCCCACCCCACTGCTTACCACCTATATTTATTTATTTATTTATTTTAGGAATTTGTAGCCCGCCTTTCTCCCGAGGGCACTCAAGGCGGCTTACAACATATTAAAATACATATAAACATTAACCATTTATAAACACATTAAAATTAATTAAAACACTTAAGTTTAAAGTATAGCAGCTGCTCCGGATCCCTCTGTCCCACGCAATACTTCTACGGCCTCTCCGGTGGCAGAACAGAAGCACACATCTCGGTAGTGCTTTTTACGACAGCCATAAGGCAGACTCCACCACCACAACTCAAGTTTTGGAAGAAGGGAGGCAGATAGGAGTGGGCCATTAGTTTTCTTATACTTCAATATGCAACCTACGTGGCAGCTCCTAGGGCTGGATTCAACCCTAGCATGGATCCTCAGCCCCATACCCAACAGGGGTACAACTGTGCTACTGGCAATTTTAAATTGAGAAAATGGCACAAAGCAAAGGGTTAACATCCCTCTTCGCTCCTATGGTCCTAATTTGATTCCCACCACCACAGATGCTATGAACATTTTTGAAAACTAAAGAAGATTTCCTGTGTCATGTCTAGTTTGGCTCTAAATCCAAATTATAAGCATGTCACTTTGCAGATTTGAAGTCTAAAAGTTACATAATTAAAAGCCTTATCTTTTTGAGCAGGAACAGGGATCTGTATTTAAATTTCTACGTAAAAGCAGTTTCCACCCAAATTTGTATGACTTGAAAAACAAGACAATGAATTGCAGACAAATCATTTGTTCAAACATATCTTCATGTTTTGAAAAAAATACTGAAATTTGTTTTTCTATGAAATGCAACTCATATTCATGCTAAGCTGACTTCTTAAAGGCTAGATTAGGCAGTATATGCAAATAGTAACTGAAGCTTTTATTTTCTCTCTGTGCATGCTCTGTGATGTTTTGGTTTTGAGTTTTTTGTTGAAAAGATAAGAATCAAGGCCTCAATCCTATGCATGCTTACTCATGAGTAACTCATTGAACCACTTGAATGGAACATACTCATGAGAGCATGCATTTAGGATTGTAGCCCAAGTCATCACAATGGAGCAGTCATGTTTTTTTTTAGAAGCAAATAAAATGTGGACATAGAATGCATTCTATAAACAAGATGATGAAACAGATCAAGTTGGTACTTCTGCCTGAGTTACAAAACTCATCGGCTTAAAAGCAAATGTGTACTATTGTTCTCCACTTTTAAAAACCCAGTGAACTCTTAAACAATCTAGAGAGATTAATTTTTGAGAATTCTGAAAGCAGATGGGTGTCACCATGTTGTAATAATAAATAAATATCAGTTACTGCATTCCTGAGTATCTTAATTGCTTAAAACATAGATACACTCTGTTCCAAAAGCAGGGTTAGCCTCAATTTTTTTTAATTAAAAGGTAGTTTTTCCCCAATATTATTTTGAATGAGAAGAAACCGAAATGATTGTAAGCCAATTATGCTATGGAAATGATGTGTGCTAATTCTTTGATTAACCAATCATTCAAGGAAACGCCTGATTCTATATCTTTTCATGGACCCCAGCTCTCGTCTACCCATTAAGGACATGTTTCCATGTTGTCACATCCTTACATAGATACGTCTTATTTCCTATGATTGAGTCAATGCATTCTATTCTTTGAATAATTACCTTTGTTAGCACAGAATTCAAAGGACCCCTCTTGGCATGTTGGGAGTATGGGTTTCACCCTGCATTAGCCATGTGTGCATTTAGCTCTATTTTCCCTCCTGTAGCATTAACTCAATGCAGCTGGCATCTGTCACAATAGAAACACCTTTCCTCATTTGTCTCTATAGACGATGTCAGCATCACCTGGTAATGCATGGTGTGTAAATATATCTTATAAATTACTGTGTTAGCATTAGTGGTATGCGAGGAGTGGGATAAAGTTCTTGAAGTCCCCTTGGTCACAATCATTATGAAAAAAAGAGAGAGGGAAGTTGAAAGGATAAGAGATGCATAAATGTCTCTGCACAGAGCAAAATCCAAAGCTTGTTTTTTTTATCCTGTAAAATATAGGTATGGCACTTAATTGTAGCTGAAGAGGTATAATAAGCAGCAAGGCAGGCTATCTCCATTTGTACTGAAGATCTGGATAAGAAAACCTGCACTTTTTCTAAGAAATATGATTTGTAAATAGTAAAAACCAAAACCAAAAACCTTACAGAGGTCTGGTCAAATATATTGCTCTCTCTCTTTCTCTCTCTCTAAAACATATCCCAAAAGAAAAAGAGGTAGAGTAGTCAACCAAGACAAACTTTTTGAGATATGTAAAACTGGGTGTCTCAGTGTTCTGAATTCAGTTTCTTTACTCTGGTTTCTTTCCAGCTGTTCAAAAAGTGTGTCCTCGCTCACCACTTGTTAGCACTGTGTTGTTGTTTTTTAAAAACCCTGGGTAGAGGGGGAAAGAGAACAAATCTTGTAATTTGGGAAAGTAAAGTGCATGAAAACCTAAAAAATAACCACATGCACTTGTGCACTGTGGTTATCAACGAAAGATTTCCCTTCACCTTGCAGAGCCTTAAATTCAATAGCTACATATGCTAATGTGGTTATTGACTAAGGCTGGGTTTTTTTTTTTTTTACCATATGCACTGTTTCCAGCTAAACGTCCATATCTTTGTATTATACTTGTCTTCCCTGTCTGATCTGGAAAGACTTGTAACAGTTAGGTAGACTAGAAAAATTGTGTGGTAAAACCTCTAACCCTGATGATGGAGATTTTCCCTGGCATTGTGTTGTGTCTTCAACCACTTATTGCACCCCATTACATGTGCAAAAGCAATCTCCACATCAGGTTTCTGAATCCAGGAAGCAGGCTGTAACCTCTGTTGTCATTTTTATTTTCATTGTATCCTACCAGCAATGGATCAGGAACTTCAGAAGATCTGTTTTGGAAACTTGACGCCTTACAGACCTTCATCAGGGATTTACACTGGCCTGAGGAAGAATTTGGAAAACACCTAGAACAGCGCCTAAAACTTATGGCTAGTGATATGATTGAATCCTGTGTGAAGAGGTACGTGTTGAATAGCAAAATGGAGAGGGTAACCAATACTGAATAAGCTTGAATTTAATTCCGTCTGTCGCTATCTATCAGTTTTTCTTCAATCGTGTTTTATTTCACTCTTCTATAAAGGCCAAATGAAACATGCACCTTGAGTGCACAATGTGGCCTGATTTTGAGGGGGGAAGATTTTCAGTTAATACTGTTGGGGCCCATAAAACCCCCCAAAACCTGCCATAACCATGGCAGGGTATAGGTTGGCTTTAATCCTTGTCCTGCTGCAATTTTGATCCTGATCACCCCCCAGCGATCCATTGAACGTTTTTCAGACTAAACATAGCAAAGCTGCAGTTGGGATCAAAACTGTGGTGGGGGCAAAGTATTAAGTTCACTTATCCCTCCCCCTCCACTGTGAGTTTTCTAGATTTTGTCCCCTTCTTGCATACCATTAATTAAAAACAAAAAACAAAAACCTTCCATAGATCCAAGTTAATTTGGGAACAAGTCTAGATTGTTCCCAAATTAGCAGCCCAATCCTACCCTTCTCCCCCATTGGTGCAGACAATGAGGGAGGACTGAGAGTGAGGCTTTGGAAGGGAAAGGAGATTTAAATCCCCCTTTCCTTCTAAAAAGTCTCCCATTCTGCCCTCCCCCACTGGCTGCACCAGTGGGGGAGAAGGATAGGATTGGGCAGCAAGCTTGGATGAAGCTAATTCTAAACTACAGTCCCAATCAGTAATTTTCATACTGTTCTGGAGAATACTTTGTATTGATTGGAAGCTTAGCAAGGGTTCTACAGTGTGTTGTTGGTTCATAATGGTGTTCAGGCTTCTTTGATGGAGCTTGCCCAAAATCACAATTCAAGCACCTTTATTGAAACTATTTTTCGGGGCATGATGGAAGACACAGCATTCCTGCCAAGAATGGCAATGCCAAATCTAGTTCTTCCGATAATCCCTAGTGCAGTTCATAGAGTGACATGTGTTTCCTCCACCCCCATTTTACACAATTGGTTGCTATTGGTGGATGCTGGGAAACTCACGGTGTGAGAAAGGTGATAAATAAGCATGGGTCTCCCATTTTTGGCGACAGCATCATGTCTTCCATCATGCCTTCATTGTGTCTAGTTCTACAGTATCTTCAGTGGAAATCAAGTGTTAATGAAATCAAATTTTATCTGAGCTTCTGGAGCTGCCAGAATTTATGTGTGTGATGATTATACACTCACTTTTAACTACCTGTTTTGCAGTGAAACCTTGAGGAAGTGTTACGTATTTATTTGTAAAAAAAAAAACCCAATTTATAATAGCTTGTGTGACAATTGAGAAGATTTCAGGCAAACAAATCACACTATGAAAAGCTAAAAATGCAATAATTCAGTATTACCATGGAGTCAAAGCAATTAACATGTTTATATAATTTGTGAATAGCACTGAGCACCCATAGAGTTTCCTATAATTCTGCAAGTTTTCTGTTTGGTTCCTGGTAAACTTCAGCTATAAATTAGTTAATACCAGCCATATTATAGGTGTGCATTTTTATCACTTGTCTTGATAACATCATCACACTGTTTAGTAAATATCTGAAGGTTCTATGTTTGCTTGTCTCTTATATACCATATACATAACACTCTGAGAAGTATGTTTCAAATTAAGAGTGGTTTTATTTATTCATTTATTAAACTTTATTAATGCTATTACTGTTTTTTTTAAATATACAGTATATATCCCACCTTATCTTTGTCAATAGACAAACTCAGGGTGACTAACAAGTAACAATCAGTAAAACAATGATCAACACAATGAAACCCAAAAACTATAATAAAGCTACTTTCATACCAGTGGCGTCGCTGTAGGTGGGGCGGAACGCTAAGTTCCACACCACGCTGACCCTCCATTACTCTCCTGCACGAGGCGACCCCGCCCCTCGCCTTCGGAGCCATTCAGTGGGGCGAAGGCAACGCGCAGGGAGTCTCCTGCAAATGGCTCGAAGGCAAGGGTGCGGGACCGCCTCGTGCAGGAGAGTAACGGAGGGTCAGCACGGTGCGGAATTTAGCGTTCCGCCCCACCTACAGCGACGCCACTGTACTACTGTATATTATGAGCAGGGATGTGGATCAAGTCTCTGACTCCAAGTCTCGAGTCAAGTCCCAAGTCTTTGCCCCCAAGTCCTGAGTCTTTGGTTGCGAGTTCCTATCTATTTAATGGGGAAAGTGGGTTTAAACCTGAATAAAATTGGACTTGTCATAAAAGACTCCAAGTCCTGAGTCGAGTCTTTTACAATCGCCGAGTCAATTCCGAGTTAAGTTATTGATGTGACTTATAGACTCAAGTCTACATCACTGCTTATGAGTGGCTGTCATGTTGATCTCAAGGCAAGACAGACAGGATCCAGTTAATTCTTTCAACGTTTATCAGACCAGCGTATGCTGGTGTAGCATAGCATATGTCACAGAACATTTCTTCTGACAAAACTCTTTTTCATTGAACTGAATGACAATGCTATGGATCTTGAAAACTTATTATGCTACCCCAGTGGTTCTCAAACTGTGTAGCACCGGGACCCACTTTTTAAAATGACACTCTATCGGGACCCACCTAGCTTTATGAGACTTTTAAAAAAGGTGATCAAGTAAGGAGCTCAAGCTGCTTGCAGGGTAATTATCAGCCATCTTACAAATTGCAGGAGCTCAGCTCTTTGAAGGGCAATTAGTAGCTCTCTGATTTTTGAATAGCCTCAGGACTTGTAGCAATTAGTTATCTGATCTTTCCATCACCTGGGACCCACCAGAAATCAGGTCACGACCCACCAAGTGGGTCCCAACCCACAGTTTGAGAAACACTGTGCTACCCTATCAACACTATTGGGTCCGTCTATCTATTATGACACATACCAGACTTCAGAGTGCTATTGCACTGAAGCCTTTAATCGCAAGAATTGTTAGCTGCCGTTATCTTAAAACCCAACCAAAATGTTATTTTCTGTCATGTTTAATAGAACCAGGATTGCGTTTGAAGTAAAGCTGCAAAAAACAAGTCGGTCAACAGATTTCAGAGTTCCACAGTCAATATGCACTATGTTTAATGTTATGGTTGATGCCAAAGCTCAGTCGACAAAACTTTGCAGTATGGAAATGGGCCAAGAGGTAAAACTTATAGTTGTTTTTTTTAATTGTTTAAAGGAAAAAAAATCCTCATCTCATATTCTGATGGTTTCAGAAACATTCTAACAGTTGTGGATTTAGTCTTCCATATAGACTATGCAGATGAAAATGCAGGGTCACTCCGTCAAACAAATCTCCTTAATCAATATGGAAGCTCAGAACCTCAGTCACTTAGAAGTGACTGTTGGCAAGGACTGTGGTGTGCACAAGGTACCTCTAAAGCCTATTTATGCATGACAGTGTTTTATATTGAGTCATTAACTCCACCTTGGAACCAGATGGATGTTTGCCTAAAACCTAGATGTTTACATGCAATCAACAGATTCCGAAGAACTACTGTTTTATATAGATGACCATCAGACACAGAAACCCTCCCAAGAAACAAAAAAGCTAAAATAAAAGCACTGAAGGGAAATAAATCTCTCAAGTCACTTGCTTCCTAAATGAAATCTAATTCTATCTGATTTGACGGCTCCCAAATCTCTGTTGTTAATGCTTCCAGGTCCTTAATGACTCAAAGGTTTCAAACTGGTCCAGTTTTTATCATCTGCTGGTCTAATTTGTTTTACTTTTCAAGACATTGTTGCAACTTGAAAATTTCCACCTGTAATGTTGTGAAGTAGAAAGACATGCTGAATTGGACTAGATGAAATGTCTCATCAAAAGTCATTCTTTCTCTGAAGGCTTTCACAATGTTCAATACTTTTCATCTCAGTTTGTGAAGAGTCCAGACATATACCTTGGATTCTCCTACCTTGTTTTCAGTAGTATATGTTGGCTTATCTCCAATAAGGTCTTTCACGGCAGCTTCTCATATTCAGAATCTATGCCAGATGGCTTACCAATTTTTGTATTGTTAAAATATTTTCCTCATTCTGATTTTGATTAAATATGGTGCAGTTCAGAGCCCACTGATTCAAGAGGAAACTGCTTTGACTGAATCAACAAGGATTGAATCAGGTCCTTTAGTTTTCATTTTCGTTTTTGTTTGGTATGTCATTTGTTCTTTTAGGTGTCTCTCCTGTTGTTTAGCACAGAGTGCAACTTTACTACTACAAACACTAAAAATCTCTCTCTCTCTCCAAAATCAAAGCATGTACTTAAATGATCTCCCATTACTCAAGGCCTGAAGTTAGCTTTATTAACTAGAACTATAGAATTTTCTTGACATTATCTAACTTATGCAGTTTTTGTAACAGAGTTTTTCAATCGTTATAATTAAGTTACTATAGCTTGATTACCGGTAGTTCTGTAATCAAAGGAATATCAAAATGCCTTGCAATTGAGAAAGCACACGAATTGAGAGACAGGTCTTTTTAGAGTCTCTTTTTAGAATTCTCAAAGAGAGACAAGAAAGACATGGGAGCCCTTCAGAGACAATTCTATGTTGTGCTTTGCCCCTAAGGCTTGGTGGCATGCTCAAACTCTAGCCACTATTTTAGATGAGACATCCTGTTGCAAAGTCTGCAGGCAGACAAATGTCAAAACAAGGCTAGCAGTCCACAAATACGAAGTGGGCATCAGTAAGCCAAAGAACAGGTAGACAGTGGGGAGACTATTAGTCTGGCCAATGTGGTGGATCCGTTAACTGACTTCCCTTAGCACTAGAATGGTTTCCTGGAGAGAACGGAAGTTGGGGGTCCTTCCTTCAATTTTCATGCCTCGTGTGTGAAATATTCCCATTGTAGGTGGTTGTGCTCTCATTGAAGTTCTGAGCCCTTTAGAAGGGTGTCCCTTAAATGTCCAGGGTTGGAGCTGCCACCCAGCGACCTGCTGCAGCAAGGACAACAGCAGTGTTGACGAAGTTGTTCAGGGTTGTGTTGGATCCAATACCCTCAAGGCAGTGGAAGAATAGTGGAAGGTCATAGGAAGAAATGGGAGTGATTGCTTCCCCAGAGTCACTTTGCTCCCTATTTCTAGAAAATTCTGCTCAGAGCGTTCTGCTAGTCGGCCTGAAGTGCTTCTTCCAAATATTTTTTTCTAGTAGGTGGCTAATTAAAGAGCTGGCACCTGGTTTGATTCCTGAAGTACTCCCTGAAAAATCTAACACACCCTCACCGCCCATCAGAATTTCCAGCAATTGATAATGCTCTTAGTTGTAATCAATTCTGGGCCTCATCCCTATATTGAGACTGGGAGTTCTGTAGTCACTGGCGTCACTGCAGGGGGGGGCGGAGCTGTACGTTCCTCCGTGATCGGAGCCTCCCGTTACACGGAGGAACAAAGCGCCCCGCCCCCGCGCCTTCCAACCCATTCAAAGCGGTGAAAACAACGCTCAGGGAGTCTCCTGCAAGTTGTTTTCACTGCTTTGACTGGTTCGGAAGGCGCGCGGGTGGGGCGCTTCGTTCCTCCGTGTAACGAGAGGCTCCGATCACGGAGGAACTTACAGCTCCGCCCCCGCTGCAGTGACGCCAGTGTCTGTAGTCTTAACATATTGTACATGCTCTGTAAAATTTGATTCTGTAGGTTTTTTATTTGTCATTTTCAATTGCATCAGATTCATTTCCCATCAGATATAACCTAGACAAAAGGCACTGCCTCAATTGCCCCTGCCCCTCCCCCCCATTTTACTTGGTTTGTCACTCACATTCTTCTTGCAAATCCATGACCCATCATGGTTAATAACAAGCAGCAAATTCAGTTGCACAAAGAATCAGCCTTAAAAGGAAATCCACGTGTGTCTGTGTGCCTGTCTGAGAAGGTATTGATACTGTAGTACAGAGATCACATAATTATTGTGTGAAATAGCAGTTACTGTGGTATGATGTTTTTAACAAACAGCTAAAGTAATAGACCTGTAAATCAGATGTGAATTATCAGTGCATAAGTTACTCTTTAGGACTGCAGGATTTCATACACCCCTCCTTTTCCATCTCTTTTGTTTTCTCTGTTATTCGTTTTAATGAATTCCTACCTCACGCCAGTCGCTCATGCCACCTCGTTTCTCTTTGCTTTTCTCCTATTCCTCTCGAAGATGTACACCTGCTAATACATAGAGTGGTAAGGATCATAGTATATCAATGGATATTAATGCCAATTAAACCAGCCTCCCTGTCTCCTTCCTCAGTGGTAGGAGTGCATCTGACTCCAGCAACCCTAACCCTCTCTATGTGGCCAACCCCAGCCTGGCTCCAAAACAGGGCCCATAAGAGGGGGGGGGGGTAAATTGTACCCAGGCCCAGGGTCAAAAAGGGTGCCCAGGAGCCAAAGGAGCGGGCCCAGAACATTTTCCAATCTCACCCGGACTCAACCTGAACCCGCAGATGAAAAGGAAGGCCGACTCCGACTGGGAGGCCAGGTCTACCAGGCAGGTAGATCTGCATCAGGAAGCCTGGTAGACCTGCACTCTGGCGATTTTTACAGGTGTTGATGTCCTCCCCTGCCCTCTTTTGTCGTCGTCGTCGTCCCTTCTCCGTCTGCCCGTCACCACCCTCTCTCCACCCCATTTCAGCACCTCCCCCATTGAGAAGGGGCCCAAAAGAAACTTTGTACTCCCTGATAAAATTCCTCTTGGAGGCCCTGCTCCAAAGTGAAAGTAGTACTGGCTGCTGCATTTCTGCCACATCCCATTCAGGTTGTGCTGCAGGGAAAGCTTTACCATTCCACAGCCACTGAAGCTCCCAGCTATTGAAATGAAGCCGTTTGGAAAGACACAGGAGCCCTATGGGGTCATATGAACTAGCCTCTTCCTTTCCAGTGGAATACTTCCGTGCCCTCACTGTGCTTATTACTCCAAGCCCACATAAAGTCTAACACAACTGTTAAAACACATTTTTGTCTAATTCAAGGGTTCTCAACGTCTTACCTTCTGCATACCACCTTCAGCACCTCTCTCCCACCACATACCACTGGAAGTAAGTGCCGATGACATCATCGACACTTACTTCTGGGTTTTTGCTGTGCCGGAGCCTTGTAAAGGTAAGCTAAGGGGCAAAGGTGGGTGGGAAGGCCTTTCCTGAGCCTGCAAAGCTCGAGGCGCCGGTTTCAGGGCTCTGGCATGGGGCGGGCTCCCTGGCTGCCTCCATCTTGGTGGCCAGGGACCCGTGTACCACCAGCCGGTGGTTCGTGTACCACTAGTGGTATACGTACCACCGGTTGAGAACCCCTGGTCTAAGTCATCATAAGGCTGATCGAGGCCTATTCCATACATTACCCAGCAGCATGGAAACCATCAGTTCCCACACTACTGCAGGTAATGATATGGATCAGCCACTAATTGACAGGAGGAGTCAAAACTGTCTGAATAATCAGCAGGTGAAACCCCTCCTGCATGAGTCCAGTGGTCCAGAAACAGCAGTGTTTGAGCTGAGACCTTGTTGAATCCTCTTCCAACAAAACTCCTGGTGGGTGGAGAAAAAGAGTCTGAGGCCTATGCCTTCAATCATACTGAGCCCCCAAATTTCAGCACTATTTTCCTAATTCTTTTATATTAGATATGGAACTATTTAGTACACAATACTGATGAACACATACAACCATATTCTTCCTGTGTCCTTATATTCAAAGGCAGCTGTTCAGACATTTGGCAGACATAATTTACCACCTTAAATATTTATTTTTCCTCTGAATTTTTAATGTATCTACAGGCATAAACTTATGTATCAAATATCTCTTGGTTGGTCTGGTATGTTTTTATTTCCTCTCCAAGGTCAGATGGTCCTAACAGAAATGCCGCATACACACAATCTGTTAGCAACAGCATGGTGAAATATCACACACACACACACACACACACACACACACACACACATGTCAGATGGAATCAGATTAGTAAAATGAATGTGGATGGACTTAATCCATCTACTAGTAAAGTAGGCTAAAGTTTCCCAATAGTTTGGCTAAATTAGCAGCCCTGTCCTGTAGACCGTCTTGGGGACTGCGAACACCTATCTTTGTAGCAGCAAAGTTTTGCCACATAAATTAATGCATCAGCAAAGGTGTAGGATCTGAATCAATACCCATGCCAGAATGCCTCATGCTCCAAGAGACTTAGTGCTACCAAATACAGAGATGCAGTCTGGAGCATGAGGGAGGAAACACCAACAAATGAAGCCATGGGGCAATACAGGATACAGACAATGTTAGTGGCAGTCGGAATGAGTTGAGCGGCTGCACCAAGAGCTGAGTACCAGGACAGCGTAGCCATGTGCAGTGGCATACCAAGCACCTCTGGTAGCCAAGGCAGACTGCTCCCACTGCCCCACCCTTGATTGCTCAAAGCCATAAGTAGACCTGGCCTCCGCCTTGAGAACCCCCCAGGGAGGCCAGGTCCACCTGGCATTTGAATGCCAGGTATTCCAGGCCTCTGCCTCAAGATTCCCCCACAGAGGAGGCCAGGTCTATCCACCATTCGAAGGGAGAAGCATGATGGCACCCCCTTACAGCATGCACCCAGGGCCGGCCACCCTACCCTTGGCATGCTACTGGCCATGAGTGCCACCTGTTCTTGCTTGATAATGTGCTATCAAAGCAGCACAATCCTATACATTGAATTATTTCTAATTCCCACTATTTTCAATGGAACTTACTCCCAGGTAAACGTGTACAAGTTTGCAGCCTAACAGCCCAATCCTATCCTTGTGGTACACTGGTATACTATGAGGTCCACCATCGTAGGACCTGCTCCGCTAGTCTGTGCAGCATTCCCCCCAGTGCAAGGGCCAGAAGGATTGGGGCAGATCAGGGCAGGAGCAGGGCGGGATGGGGGCGGATCACAGCGGCATTGGTATCCGCTGTATCCCAAGCCCCCATCCCTGGCTTGACACGCCCCCTGTGGCTATTCAGATCTACACCAGCAAAAGAGCTGGCATAGCTCTGAGGAGTCTCAAAGGGGAACAAACAGTGGCTGGAGAGATATGTTTTTCTTTACTTACCTGTCCCAGCTGGCCTGGTGCTCTGCATCCTGCGCACTGGCATGGGATAGGATTGGGCCCTAAGTCTTATAATCTTTGGCTTCTCTGATTGACTCCCATCTTATGCTCCTGCCTACATGGATGCTGAAATGGGCTGAACACAGTAGTAGAGACACTGACATTCAGCTGCACAAACATCCAGATCTCCCATTCTTCCTGGACTGCAAACACAATTTTTTATCTGAAGAATTGGAGCTGCCCCATGTCTGTGGACACAATCCCACTTTCTAGAAAGACGGTTGTTTCTTCAGTAAATTTATCAGCTGCCCTTCAGCCCAGAACTCCCAGGGCAGGTTACAATTTAAAATAGTAAGATAAAGCCGCCATAAAGTTGATTCAATTAATAACAACCAGCAAAACCATAGAACAATACATGAAAACAGCAACAAAAATACATCAAAGTAGATGCCATGTGAGTTTCTCAAGGGGGTGGGTGGGTATTCCCCATTCTGCTTATGTAAGAGGATGTTTTAGGTGTGTTTAAAACACACTCATGATTTGGAGAGTAAGGTAGCTGCCAACCCTTCCTCTGAATTGATCATGAATTGATTAGTAAGTTTGTTACATTAGACTAGCCTAGTACATACACCCCAGGATAACTGAGGCCTGGTGGACATCTGCCCTGCTTGTCACAACTTTGCTTGTCCCTGTCCACAGCAAACTGATCAGCTAGCTGATCATTATAAGTAGGAACTGCAATTTTGGAAGCCATAATTCAGCCCACATTGAAAAAGACTGCTCATAGCATGCAAAATGGCAGTTTCTGCTCATGGCTAGGCTTACCAGATCTCTAACCGGGACAGAGTGCTAGACCTTTAGGAGAAAGAATGTGGGCAGGTGTAGCTTGTGAGCTTAGAGCACAATCCTAGGCATGTCTACTCAGAAGCAAGCCCCATTGTGTTCAGTGGGACTTGCTTCTGAGTAGACATGCCTAGGATTGTGCTCTAAAGTTTAACAAGCTACACCTGCCCACATTCTTTCTTCTAAAGGTCTAACATTCTGTCCCGGTTGGAGATCTGGTAAGCCTACTCATGGCAAGCGAATCGAAGTCTCCATTTGCAATGAGCAGGGACCTGCCAAAGATAAATTAAAAAGAGCCACATCACGTTTTGTGCAGTGGCATCCTGAAAGACTCCCACAGGATACCCATCCAAACATCCGTCCTATGGTGAATCTTCTACATGTTAACTAACATCACCATACATCAATCTACATCATCCAAACTGTAGTGTGTCACAATTAGCGAAAAGGCAAGTTGCACTCTATGAGAGTTACCTGCAGAAAATAAGTAGTTTAAGAATGCAGTTCCACAAGCAAAAGGACATCAAGTTGATTTAAATTATGCCTTGCTTCTCTGAGCTTTTTTCCACAACTAAGGAACCAGATGGAAGAAAGGTCCTGAACATTAGCCCTCAACGTCTGGTTAGCTAAGCCTTAAGGTAGACCTGGAATAAGACTTAGCTTCAGTGAATGCAAACTAATTGACCCAGTAAATATGAGCTGATTGGCCCATACTCTTTTTAGCACCATATGCTCAGAATCCGAAGCAGATTTGGGGGAATATATAGTTGTTCTCTAAGTCGGCAGCCATAGTAAATGCTTTGTGCAAGGGAAAGCAAGGGAGTGCTAAAGATGCAGTCCTCCTAACAGCTCCACCAGCACAAGCTTCGTCAATAGAGCTTCCAATGGTGAAGTGGTTTGAGGATCAGACAGCAAGTCTGTTATCTTCCTGGCTGCATTCTAGTGCTGCTGCTGCTGCTGTTCTTATTTGCGTTGTGAACAAGATTTTAATTGAAAATATATTTGTCAATACATTTCACACTGTATTATTTTACACACACCTAGCCATCCTTTTAGTTAAATCTCATAATTTATCCAATGAAAATGAACACTTAGCAACAGAAATGTCACTCTCCCTCGCCTCCAACAAACAAAACTCCTTGATTAAAACAGTATGATAATGTGGCAAATTAAGCATGTCTTTTGGACTTGTACACAAAACCCGGGGGGGACGGGGGACACAAATCAGTCAAGAAAAACTTTTTTTTTTAATTCCATGTATTGACACCATTTCCCATGGGCCACATTTTCAAAAGCATAGATGCACTTTTGGACATGTCCAGCTTGCACGTTCACTATCTCTGGTGCACTTCTGCTCAGCCTATGCTTGAAGGGTACCATTTCCATGCATGCATTGGAGCCAGAGCGTGCCAGGTTTGGGCATGTTCACCACTGTGTACATAGGTTCACAGTCTATACATAGGTCCTATACTACAAAGTATAGGTCCACCTTTGTATGCTTTTCAAAATGAGGTTCAGCCAACATAGTTCCAGTGGTGTGCATGGTGTGCATTTGGAAGCTTCATTTGTCCTGTGCTTAGTGGGTAGCACATGTAAATATGTCAAAGGGTTACATTCTCTAGGACACGTCCGTTGCTTCATGCGTCCAGGGAGTTTTTTCTGTTAAGCATGCCCTTCATGCTGTGTAGCATGCTACTTCTTGGCAGCCCTGTCTGCATTCCACCATCCAGAGTAAATATCTGCAAAAGTGGCTGTGGCTGCTGGAGAGAGAGGGATCCTGAATTAATACATTTAGTGAATAGGGAGGGAGCAAAGGAAGATGTACATGGGCACCTAATTCCTACAGAAATTATTGGAATGTATCTGGTAGTCTGGTGATAGAAACTGATAGAAAGCTAGGGGAGATCTCCATTAGCTTTTGCTTTCTTACCTTACCTGCCTCACCATTCCCAAATCCCCATTCTTCCCTGGGCAAATATAGATTTGCCTGTGCCATACAGCCTACTTGGGTCAAGAGCATAAATCTTTACAGCGGGGGGGGGGGGATTGAGGTCTAGTTTTTCCCTCCTTTGCCAAACATTGTGTTAAGAAAAGAGGCAAAAATAACCAGTGGGTGGGATTTTGAAGTGCTGCTACTTTTCTCAGCATCCTCTTCCTGCCTATTCCTATGCCATTATCCTCACTGCAAGTTGCAGTTACCCAGTGAAATTCCTTCCTTTTATCTCCAACTTTTCTGTTACATTTCCAGTACGTGCACGCACGCACGCACACACCATGAAATTTTAATTTGCTCCTTCTGGGTTCTTTACACACACTGTTTTATCTGAGACTTAGGCTAGATCTACACCTGTAGCAGAATTAGGTGGTAGAATACTGCTCTTTTGCCTCCTTCCTTAAGGCCTGTCCTGTCCGTCCCTGCACGTGAGGCACAGGCAGGCTATTGGAAGCACCCTATTGGGTGCTTCACGTAGAGGGGGCGGAGCCAAGGCAGTGATTAATTTGGCATGCCTGCGTTCGGCACAGTGTGCCTCGAATTCTCTTTGACACCCACCCACCCATCCAATGAACAGTCTGAGGCCAGCTTGTTGCCATGTGTAATTTTAGAAACGATTTGCTGTTGATCTGATTGGCTTGTGGTAAAGAGGTTTGTTTTTTTTATGCCTTCCCCAGACTGTTGCCAAGGTGTGATGGTTTTTTCTAGCCAGGTCAGTCACAATTTGCAGCTGTAATGTGGGGCAGGGAATAAGAGTAACAAATCTTGGTGTGCACCCTGAGGTAAGCAAAAATCGGGGGGGGGGGGGAACCATGACCAATCTCAGACTATCTGATTTGGAGATGCTGGCCAGTAACCTCTCAAGTTTGGATTGCAAAATTGACCTCAAAAACTTTCCAGCTTGGGGAAAGCGGCGCAGTTCAGCTGCCCCAACCCCTTCAGGGGTTGGCATTGAAAAGCAGGGATCAGCAACAGACGGGCCCCAGCTTTAAATCAGGGTCCAAACACTTGGAGGGGCAATTGGCTGTTGCTTTCTGTCTCCTCCAGGTTAGGTGTGCATACTAGAGGGGGAGCTCAGACCCACTGCAGGGTTTTGACAGTACCTTGGTGATTGGAATTTATTGAATAAACATGGCCCACTTCGAATCCACAACACTGTCCTGTGTGTTTATTGGGGGGTACCGAGGCAATGAAACTCTGCCACTTTAGACTACTGGTGAAAGATAATTTTAAATGCTCCCCTTTTTCTTTTTAAGTCCCTCCAACATGATCACGAATACAACAGGGCGAAAGTTTCTAATGTAATCCTCTTTCTGCTATGCCAGTTTTCTACTTGCAGGTATTTTTTTTACATAAGGGAGCATTCAAAAGATGCTTTCACTTGCCATCTGAAGTGGAAGAGTTCATTTTAGCAACTCAAATTGTGTCACCTCCTTTCCACCTTATTCTGCTGCATGTGTAGATCCAGCCTAAGAGCTAGTGTTTGCCTCTGTAGAGACACTGCCACATTATACACACACACACCCCTTTTCTACTCTGTTAGCTGGTCCAAGATAGTCTGGAAGTGCAGTCAATGGAAGAAAAATGGAAGGGATGCTCTGCATCCCATGTTAAGTTGAAAGTTCATTCCTCACTCAGCCACATCCCAGACAAATTGACAGAGCTCTCCCGGATCTGGGGATGGATCTATAATGAAAGAGACTCTAGTGAGTAAATAAAAAAACACAACTAGAAGTGTGTAAGTGTATTATACCAACTTTACATTTTGATTGTTATTCTTAAATGTGAAGTGCAAATTTTAACTGGGAAAACTACAATAGCTAAGAGTCAATTCTGTTCTGGCCTATGAAGGTGGACAAAGTACGCGTGTTAATTCTGAGAGCATAGTCTTTTTCCAGGTGTCTACTAGCGCATGATTCAGTTAGCGAGAAAATATGACTAAGTTTCCCCATCCCCAAACTGGAGAGTCTAACAAGCCTGCCCACTGAAATTCAGAAAACAGCTGCCATGCCACTGAACTGTACATATATCCTTTTCTTTTCTTTTTCCAAGTGCAACAAAAATGATATTTCTCTGTGTTACTAGAGATGTTCTGTGTATGTGTTCTGTGCAACAATCACTTTTCAAAAGCCCTCTTTGAATTTTTGCATAATGATCTTCTGGTGGCAATCTCAGGTGTTTCAGTGAAAAGGGATTCAATTCATAATTTCATTTCCTGTTGCTTATTGTTTCTGTGCATGCTGCTGCTTTTTTCACGGCCCCCATTTAGAAGGTCCCATTTTTTTGAAGATTTTGTTTTTATTTATTGTTTACCTTCATATGTTCTTTTTCCTGTCTTCTGCACCTTCCTCTTTATTTCTGTCCCCAATCATCTGAAAGTTTGCTAAAGAGTGGGTAAGTGTGTCCTACATTGTTTTTTCTTTTCTTCCAAGTTCCTGTTGTAGTATGTGACTGTTTCATTGAAAGAAAGGAAACACTGAGCAGCTCAAACTAGCAAGGAGCAATAGTCAATGTTGAGGGCACAATGTCTCACACTTCTAATTGCCCCTCACACTCCTTGTTCCCCAAAGCATAATTTAGTATTTATAGCAGATTTGTCTCTTCTAATGTTTCTTTGTTGTTGTTGTTGGATGTTAACATTTTAAAATAACATTAGCGCAAACAAGTGGAAATAAATACAGTGACTAAGATCAGCGCTTTCAATGTTTTATTTAAAGTGGGGGAGAGGGGATGTGGAAAAAAATCATCATATATTAAATATTTGTTCTGTTCTTTGACAAATCAAAATATAGCTCTGTAGAGTTTGCTTAGTAATGAAACCCCTGTAAAAAGGAAGCAGGTTTCACTTAAAGAGAAAAAAAATCATGTCAAGCTGAAATCACTCTATCCTTGCGCCACACCCCAAGAACTTAGTAGGTCAGCAAGGTTTGATCTGGTCAGTAACTGGGTGGGAGATCTTTGGGGGGGAAAACTCCAGTACTGTGTAGAAAGTGATGCTGAATGTTCAATAGGTGTCAGTCTTCTCGATGAGCCAGCACTGACCCAATGCCCCAGCATGGTCTTCATTGAGGGGCCTCAGTGCTGCACTTACCATCTTATGCATGAGTCAGAACACCCATGTCTCAACCATTTGTACACTTGGTCATAAAGGCCCCAGTTCCCTCAAGCGCTTAAGGAGAACATGCTTTGGTGCTTTCTGCTCTTGGCTAATTTCGTTGCCCAAAGTGGAGTCTACATAAAATTCTAGTTTACCTTTTTGAAGTGGGTGACCTTTTTTTATACCCAGTGACTCCACTTATTGCAGCCTGTCTGCTTCAAATCAATTCCGTCATAGGGTTGCCCCTCTGAGCAGTCACAGCTTTGCTGTGCGCCAACGTACGGCTGCTTCTTCTGCGTTGTTCTCCGTTGGGGGACCACGTTTCATTCGTCATTTGAATGACTGTTAAGGAATGTGAACTTCTTAATTGCGACACTTTGGATCGATGAGAAGAAGAGATATAAAGAGCTCTCTCAACATGGCCCACTAGAACCATGATTTACATATAGCAAAAAGATGCTGTCCTTTGTCCTCTGCTGCATGCATTTGACTCATTATTGTCAGTTCAGCTGCATGCATGGAACTGAAGCTAGGATTTGACCATGATTCACAAAATCCTATCAGAGGCTCCTAAGTAAAAGCCTTGTGTAAATGTTAATCCATTATTGCCCACTACACTAGAGCACGTGTTAATAACCATTTAATACCATAGTCGATACCAAAAACGACAGAAAGGTGGATCACCATTGATATATACTAATAACATTTTGCCTCCATCTTTTTCCTCCCTTCCTTAGCACCAGTATCATTCAAAAATAGATGAACTAATTGAAGAAACCGTCAAAGAAATGATAACACTCCTAGTAGCAAAGGTAACCTTCAGCTTCGGGAGAAACGATTCACTGTTAACATCACTCCTTTTTTAAAGAGCATTTCCATTAAAATGTGATACATTAAGAAGTTGAGGTGGTTTGTTGTTTCTCACAGGAGAGATCAGACATCACTCAACCTTGACAGATTAACTGTCTCATGATTACAGTCTGTGCGAAATTGAACAGAATAAAATCATTCAAGGCCTGTAGATCTGAAATGGGCTAGCTAGAGAGATTGTGGCTTGGAGCCAAAGCACATGGTCTAGAACATTTACAGTCCAATCCTAACCTGGCCGCCTGTGGTACTAGGCTCTGCGCTGTCGCAAATGTGCTATAAAGCACGTTGTGCCGGCATGGAGGCCAGTTCCGCCGATGGAGAGGCCAGCACTGGCTGGCCTCCACTGGTGTAGGAGCAGCACCCACCATGGCAGGTGAGCTCCGTACCAGGCAACGGGAAGGCGAGGGAGGACAGAACGGGTGGGGAGGGGGCGTTTCAGGGCGGGAAAGGGCGGAGAGGAGGGCAGATCAGGCCTGAGAGGAGGACAGGCTCAGCAGAAGACGGCAGGAGGACAGGCTCGGCCCCCTTCCCAGGCTTGAAAGCACAACACAAAGCTGCTTGGATTTGCACCGGCCATTTAGCTGGTGCAGATCATCCGAGTAGCCCCATAGAGGCTGCTGGGGCTCGACCCGGGGTAAGAGGACAAACGTCCCCTTACCTCAAGGAGACCTCCAGTCCCATGCTAGATACAGCGGAGCCTGCCCTGGTGTCGCTGGTTCACAGCACAAGACTTTGAGTAGGATTGCACTGTTTGTTGTGGTTCTTCCGTTCAATTTCCTGTTCCATGGAGACAGCCCTAGAACTCTGAGGTACTTCAGGGCAGGCCCACAGTCCTACACTCTCTACGTCCATGTCTTCTCCAGGGCCCCTACTAACCTGTCACTCACACAGCTGCACCAGTTCCCATTAACCCACCCAAAGAAAGTACATATCCTCTCTACCCTCCTCGTTCACCCAGCCTCTTAGTTCTTTCCATCTGGCCATATGAATCTCAGTGGGTATTTAGGTCTTTAGGCTGTTTTGTCTAGTTTTCAGTTTCTGGAGAAGCAGCTTGCAACACAGGCTTGGGTCTGTGATCTTCACAGCACTCTATCTCTAGTAACTTCCAAGTAGACCAACACTCACACAATAAGTACTGTATAGGACCGGTAGAAAATACGGCTCAATACCGTAGATGCCAGTCTAAGGAAGCTACAAGCTGTTCTTTATTGGGTGTTACTTCCGAAAGCATTGCTTCCTTGCAGTTTATTTTTTTTATTTTTTATTTTTCACATTTTTATACCGCCCTTCCTCCAAGGAGCTCAGAGTGGTGTACATATTTCCTCCCTTCCTTTTTGTCCTCACAACAACCCTGTGAGGAAGGTGGGGCTGAGAGATAGTGACTGGCCCAAGGTCACCCAGGAAGCTTCGTGGCTGAGCGGGGATTTGAACCTGGATCTTCCAGGTCTAAGTCCAACTCCCAAACCACTACACCATCCTGGCTCTATGCTTCAATGTCGCACTCTCATTAGCTCCAATATGAAGTTTTTCTTCCAACGTGCTCAGGATGGCCCAATGTCCAAAGACCATGTGCTTAGGCTCCAAGCCACCATCTCTCTAGCTAGCCCATTTCAGACCTATAGGCCTTGAGAGATCTTATACCTGGTAGAGTATGGCTGCAAGACTTTTTCTTTTTAATGAATGAATTTTTTATTTTTAATGAATATGGCTAATATTTTTGTTACCAAAACAACAACAACAACGTTCAGTTGTATGATTGTTGTTACTTTTGAAAAATATTGAAAATGATAGGGTCTCTGAAAATGATTATTTTAGTTCTTGAGTATAATTTTATTGGCATAACACAGAAATGTCAGGCGCCCTCCTGGCGCCGGGCGCGTGGGGGCAGGGCCAGCATCGCGTCACGTTGACGCGCGCCCCCGCCCGTTTTCCGCTCATTTTGGAGCGTAACGGGCTCCAGGGAGGGCGGCAGGCCGACACAACGCAGCTCTTCGCGTCGGTGACTGCCCCGCCCGCCCGAGCGCCTGGAGCTTCTGCTCCACGCGCTCCACCGCTGAGCACCTGGTTCGAGTGAACCACGCGCTCCACCGTTGTAACATCTCTGGCATAACAAAACAAATCTCTGAATAAACTGTTTTTAAGCAGAAGCTAGAGAGGATTAAACCATTGTAACAGAAATCCTTGCCCTTTGAAAATAGCTACTTTCTAATCGCACGCACACAAAAGATTAATCTCAGACAACAGTTAATTCTGATTTGCAGAGCAGTAATCAAGAACTCAATCTGATTTTTGTTATTAAAATTTCTCTTTTTTCAGTTTGTCACCATTCTGGAAGGAGTCCTGGCCAAATTGTCCAGATACGATGAAGGGACATTGTTTTCTTCTTTCCTGTCATTTACTGTAAGTTGGCTTCCTCTGCATCTACTTTTCTCTGCTTTTTGCACTGTACTGTTTTTCTTACAAACAAAGCATTACTATTTCTGCTCCATATTTATCTAATGTCCGTAACTAAAAAGAATGGATCTCGTTGACTGAAAGATGCTTATACAGTACTAAAAATCACATTAATTTTTTGTATGGTCTAAAGGTACATGATACAGCAGCCTTGCTTGAGCTTTACGTCTGGTGAGATACTGCTGAAAAACTCCGTGGGCATTGCCATGAGTCCAGGATGGAAGAAATGTGGGATATAAATGTAATATAAATCATAAACTATAAAACAATACGGTGGGGCTTAGGCATGCTCCGTCAGATAGGTCCATGTGCTACAGCTTCCCAGTCAGGTGTACCTGTTTGCAGTGATGCAAGGTGTCAGATGACAACAGGATGCTCTTTGCCTGTCTTTGTTGTGGCCGGGTGGTTAGCAAGCAGCGTTGTGGAGTGACTAGAATTGGGCACTAGACCCACTTTGCTTTACTCTTTTGTCCCTGCTATGGATGTTTCTGGCCAGGTCAGTGCAAAATGGTAAGCGCCTTGCTGGTAAGGGCAGGTCCCTTTTTGCCAAGACTCGAACCTGGCTCCCAGCCTTTGTACAGTGAGACACCAGCACCCTGCTTTGCCTGAGTGTTGTTGAGGCTCTCCTAAGACTCATCCCAGTGCTCTCAGGTGGACTCAAACTCTTGCCACCGAAGGGCTTGTGTGTTTGCTTCACATGGCTGCCCTCTTACAAGGGAGCTATCTCACACAAGCATAGCTCAAAAGGTATTGCTTGGGTGGAAGTTTTTATAACTGTGGGGTGGGATTTTTTTTTTTATTGTGAGCCCTTTTGGGACAGGGAGTCATTTAATCATTTGATTTTGCCTGTAAACCGCTTTGTGAACTTTTTGTTGAGTAGCGGTATATAAATACTGATGTTGTTGTTGTTGTTAATTAATAATAATAATTAATAATGAACATAAGAAGAGCCCTGCTGGATCAGGCCAAAGGCCCATCTAGTCCAGCTTCCTATATCTCACAGTGACCCCACCAGATGCCTCCGGGAGCACACAAGACAACAAGATACCTGTTTCCTGTTGCCACTCCCTTGCATCTGGCATTAAGAGATAGCCTATTACTAAGACCAGGAGAGGTTGCTTATCCCCATCATGGCTTGGAACCTGTGATGGACTTTTCCTCCATAAATCTGCCCAGTGTCCAATCCCCTTTTCAAAGAATTTTTAATTATTTATTTATTTATGCTGCAAGAAGTGGCACCCACAGTAGGTTATCCGTGGCGGCGTGGCAGGGACTTCAGACGCCGCTTGCTGCCGCCACCGCTCTCCCCCCCCCGTTTCGTTTCCCGCCTGACATTCTAATTATAGGGCAGTCCCACCATATAGGTACATAAGTATCATTTAAACCATATTGCTTCCAATTCAACCCCAAACCTGTAGTGCTTATCTTTTTTTTTATCCCCATGGAGTTAAGTACCACCTCAGAACTGTCTTGTGAAAGGATTCACTTGGATTTACACAGAGAAAGTCGTGCCTAACTGCCAAGAAAGAAAGAAAAAAAATAGGATACTAAAGTGTGTGTGGTCCAGCAGGCTTTAGGGGACAGCACAGTTGGGGAAGAGTGAGTGGGGAATCTCACCTCCATGTGAGATACACTACCTTCATGTGAGGTAGCACATCTCCCCGCTTTCACGGCATGTGCATTACATGCTCCCTTTTATAGTGTATCTGTTTTTGTGCTGTGTTTCTACAAAACACAGCACAGCACAACGTGAATATGGATCCTGAAGAATGGGTCTCCTCTTATGGAGATGGGTCTAGCAGCACGGATGGGTCTACTCAGATCTGCAACAGCTAAATAGCTGGCGCATGTCCGTGTGGACCCACGCCACAGGATCAGGTCTAGGAAGGGGGTTAAGATATTGGCAGTGGCGCCTATCCTGCCCCCTCCCAGGCCCAGTCTGCCCATCCCCATCGCCACTCTCCCTCACCACATTTCACCCTCTTTCCGCCCCGTTCTGCCCTCCCGCCACCCCTCCCACCATCTTACCTCCTCTAGCAAGCGCCGTGGGATCTGCCGGAGCGGGTGGGAAGGCCTGTGCGTTCTCGGCAGTGTGCTGTGTAGCACGCTGTTGGAGCATCTTTTGCAACTGGCGCTGACTGCTTTACAGCAGTCAGCGCCAGTGGATGACGACAAGCAACATCATGGAGTAAGTATAAAATTGGGCTGTAAATGTTATTTATTCTATTTTATTGTGTCATGAAACTTTTGGGCATTTAGGGTGATTTGGGGGTAATGGCTTTGAAACAAGTTTTTCCCATTGAAATTAATGTAATTGTACTCATCCAAATTTTCACTATAAGGACTGTTCAGGAACGGATTAGGTACAAATAAAGAGGGAAAGGTGTACTATATTTTTTAAAAAGCATCTACACAGGGTAGCATAATTCTCCAGGATTGTATTATCATTTTATATAGAATAACAAGAAGCCAGTTTGCATTATAGTCCATTTGTTCTTTCTTCTGTTATATGCATAAATTATCTCAAAAACATGGTGGTCAGGACTTAAAAAATAAACCAGCCTTCCACCAACTTCTTTTATCAAACATTGTCCAGTCATAGAAAATGACATGTCACCAGGGGTCTTATGACAAGCCGTTTTATCACCTAGTAGGATACCCTTATTTTCAATTCTTGCTGTGAAATCCATCTTAAAATTAATGCATCAGTTGTCCTAATAGCATTCTCACTAACCGCATCATTATGAAGTATTGCTTGGGTTTTTCTAAATAGAACATCATTCTTCGTTTGGATGGATGGCCAAAATAAGATGTTTTCTACAGTCAATAATGCTTCTTGGAACTGGCAGTCCAGTCATTAGATGGCTATCTATGCCTATGAAATGAATTGCAACCAAACTGATGACAGCTGCCAAGGATCTATTTAATCTGGAGAGCCTCTTCTCTTTGAATAGAAAAAAGAGAGAGAGAATTACTGCTACATTAATTAAAACTAGGGAGCGCATTTTACCCCCGGGAGAGGCTACTAGCAATCTTATTTTTATTCTGCACAAATTTTTGTCATAAAAACTGAGAAATTTCATGGGGAAAGTTATATAATTCCTGAAGAGCTACAGCCTAGCAAAAAAAAAATCACACAACATGCGGCTGTGTGGAAATTGCAATACATGTAGCCAAATTTTACACTAAAGAAAAACAAGCAGTTGTGTTTGTTAAAAAAAAAAATTAGAGTGATTTTTTTTTGGGGGGGGGAGGAGAAGGGGATGTGGAAGACAGACTGAATTATTGCTTTTATATTTTTGTCAGGGTAAATATTCATTTTATTCTGCAGCAGTTCCATGATTTCTTAAAATACATTTTCATTCACCTAGGTTCTGTTACACACATTTTTCTATTTCTGATTTTATTGCCATTGCAAAATATCTCCATATTTTTCTTTTTCTGAAACTGCAGCACCTGACAAATAAATTAGAATATACAAATATACATCAAAATTACAGTGGATCACAAAGGTAGCTTTGCTGATGTTTCCTTGCCTAAATCCCAAACCATCCTTCATGGTTCCATTTGGAAGTAACATTTTGATTCCTCAGGCTTATAGGTCCTAATTGACATTATAATAGCCAGGTGGCAAGATATTTACCACAGTTTCTGTTATTCTTGATATAAATTCAAGATCAAGCATGTTAAAGCTTTGTTTCATCCCTCCAGTGCTCTTCTTGTCATAGCAATTCTTTCACTAAAGAAGAAGACCCAAGTAGGAAATGCCTGGAAGCTCCTCTAGGTTTACATTGAGAGCCAATTTAAATATGGGGGGGGGGGTTTTAAACATGATACACAACGCAATCCCTACTAACTTGCCGGCAACGGAACACGTTTGCACCTCCTTGGGAACAGGGCCAGCCTCCCCAGCTCCGGCAACAGACCCAACCCTGCCACCGACGGACCCAGTAAGTTAGGATCCAGTGGACGGGAGGGCTGATTGCCGGGGCAGGGAGGGTAGCCATTGGCCCAGGCGGCCCGGGAGGGGGTAGGGGATGGCCTTTAGCCGTATCCTGACACCCGCCAGGCACCGGAGGCCACCTCTACTTCACGGCCTCCTCTACTTCCGTCAGCAAAATAGCTGGCGGAAATCCGAAGAGACCGATAGGGCCTGGCCCCGGTTACACTCAGGGGAAAGAGACGAGCGTCTCCTTCCCCGAGGAGACCTCCACTCTGGTGGCAACGTTGCCACCAGTGCTCAGAATCCGGCGGGTGGCCCAGGGAATCTTAGTCAGGATTGGGCTGTTAGTCTTTCCATAATTATACCACTTCAGAACAAAGGGAAGGGGCATACTATGAGGGAGTTTGCAGGGAAGGGTCGTCATCTCCTGGTCCCAGAAAAGCCCCATTCTCAATTTTAGGAAAGAGACTTCATTGATTGATTGATTGATTGATTGATTGATTGATTGATTGATTGATTGATTGATTGATTGATTGATTGATTAGTCCTTGAGTAGTGGGCCATTACTAAGAGGGAGAGGCACTTTTTCCATTCTAAAGAGCTACATTTGCATTTCTACTGGATGTGGAAGCACTTATCCTTCCATATAAAATTTTAGGTATCTCCATAGTCATACTAAAGTGTGCAGCAGTGCTAGTCTCAATTCTAGGAATATGTTTTTGCTTTTCCTGGTAAACGTGAAGTACTAGAGAAACCTTCAGAACTAGTTTGGGACCATAGCAGGACATTAAAAACAAAAAAGAAGATTCAGCCAAATGCCCCCCCCCTCTGTTATTCTATCAGTAGCCTTAGAAATATTTAAAAGCAGGTGAGCTTTTAGAACCCAAACAAGGATAATTAATGATCAATGATGTGTTCTAATTAAATGCATAGTTGTTACAAAAAAAAACATTCAGCTTTGCAGATGGGATGCATTATGGCACCTTTGTAAAGGGGGTTGTCTGTCCATCTGGAAAGTGTTCAGTTAAATATATTCAGTTCAGTTATTGTAAGCCACCTTGGTTGCCCTTGTGGGAGAAAGGCGGGGTACAAATTCTATAAATAAATAAAATAAATATATATGGATTCAAAGATTCTGTTGCCAGCTGCAGGAAAGAGCCCAGTTGTATAACAGAAAAGAAGTGAGAGATTTTGTCATTATCAGTACAAAAAGCTTAGAACAGTGGTCTTCAAACTTCATGCCACCTCCCACCCCGTTTCCCCCACCCTGTTCTGCCCCCTCCCCTCACTCCTGCACCGCCCGGTGGAGGACTCACCTGCTCCAGCCATGACTTCCCATATGAGGTATCACAACCCACACATTGAAGAACACTGGCTTAGAAGGTACTGTGGTATCTGCTGAGAAGTGCAAGGAGGTTCCAATTGTTCCTGCCCTTCTGCTCAGCAGCAATTGGCGGAACGTTTTGATCATTCCTTCTTTTCAAAATGTTCAACCAACTGTGACTGAGGCTGTCAGCAGTGGTGAGGCCATTTTCAGCCAATCATGTGAGCCTAGTGAGCCTGTCATTGGAGAATAGAGAGCCTCGAGCAGGACCAGCCTGGGCTACCAGGCTTTTATGTTCAAATTTCTCCTCAGTGCCCCCTCCATCCCACCAAGAAATTATGTTCAAATTTGGGTCTCTTCCCTCCAAGGAGCTCGAAGTGCCAGGCATGTCATTCCCACAACCCCTTTTTATCTTCATAAAAACCCTGTGATTAAGCTGTGAGAAGAGTGGCCTATGTGACCTAGCGACATCTGAAGTGTCCAATACTAATTATTTCTGGATAGATAAAACCACATGAATGTTCTTAAAGTATACATTTGTGCAGTTTTATCCTATGACTGCAACAACGGTAAGTCCAGCTCCAGTGGACACAGGGGCGGGGTAGGGCGCATAGGGGCAGTCAGGAGGATAGCTATTGGCCGACCCGAGCTGGAAGAGGGTGGGGATATTGGCAGTGCACTCCACCGATATTCTAGGCCCTTTCCCAGCTCGGGCCGGCTGTACTCGCCACCTCGGATGTACGCCATCTTCAGAGATGGCATACATTGGAAGAGGCCCATAGGCAGCCCTACACTCGGGGAAGGGGACGAATGTCCCCTTCTCCGGAGGTGTTCCTGGGCCACGCCGGCATGGCGAATGGGCTCAGGATACGGCGGCCGGCCCTTTAGGCCAGCCGTGTATAGTTAGTGAGGATTGCGCTGTGAATCTCTAGGAGATTATTGAAAGCAATCGTGGAGATCTTAATAGTGTGATATTGTATAAACAATGTTTGGGACTGGGGAGGGACTTCTCCAAGAATTACTTCAGAGCTGGCTGCACTGAGGTCCTGGGAAGGTTATGTTCTGTATTGCATTTGTATTGTTGCCTCACAAAGTCCCCAATAAGGAGACTTTTTTTATTTTACACTGCTCATACTGAGCTTTGAGCATGAGTAAAGGCTAAAATAAATAGACTCCAGATTTGGGTATATGTGAAGCAACACACACGAACCCACTCCTCTCCAATGTTCAGATTTTTGATAATATCATTAGTGTGATAATATAAGAAGTGTTTGTTAAGTTGTCATTTGTTAGAACGGCAGATTAATGCTTTTGAAAAATGCATTACAGGGGGAAGTGTCAGTGAAGGGCTTTTGTTGGGCATACAGTGGTTATCCAAAAGTGTACATGCACATAAGAAAACTGAACATGTGTATTGTACACATGAACCACTACAGCTGTTGAAGTGATGTACGCTATGCATGAGCCAAAGCACATTGGTCCCAACAACTCCAAACCTTACCAGTCACCACTGCCCAGTGGCTGAACAATACCACTGTGAACTCTGATGAAATTTGCTACTATTGTGTGTTCAAGTTCAACATATTCTTGTTACCTATATAGTTTCCAGTATCTCTTTGTTTGCCCCATTCATTCATTCAGCCTCAGACTACCTAATCTGTTAACTCCCTGCTAACGGGGCAAGAGGCACTTTTTCAATTGGTGCTCCTCTTATATTTAGCAGGGGGAGAGTAACTGCCCGCCTTTCCACCCCAGTATAGTGTCTTTTCCGGTGGCTGTTTGCTGGTGGTGTTCTGCATCTTTTTTAGATTGTGAGCCCTTTTGGGACAGGGAGCCAGTTAATCATTTGATTTTGTCTGTAAACCGCTTTGTGAACTTTTTGTTGAAAAGCGGTATATAAATACTGTTAATAATAATAATAATAATCTTCTAAATTATCATTTCTCAGTCAAAAGGGCCCAGTACTGAACCATAACAGTCTCCAAAACAACACACTGTTACATGGCAGCCCTTATGAGGTCTGCATTTCCCAAACCTCCCCATGCTTGACTTACAACCCAATCCTAACCAACTTTCCAGCGCCGATGCAGCTGTGCCAAAGGGGCGCACACTGCATTCTGTGGTGGGAGGGCAGTTACGGAGGCCTCCTCAAGGTAAGGTAACATTTGTTCCCTTACCTCAAGGCTGTGTTACAGCTGCATTGGTGCTGGAAAGTTGGTTAGGATTGGGCTGTTAAATACAGTATAGTGATTTTTAAAAAAAAAAGTTACCGGTTTATCAGTATCAGAGCTTTTCACTAAACTAAGAGGCCAGGACCTAATCTGATGTACAATTTTGAGCTCTGAATAAAGGCCATCAAACTCAATATGTTGTGGATCATCGTACTATATGATGCCCATCCCTCTTGGTTCTGCTGGACCTCTTAGCAGGGTGGAGGGAGAGTTAGAACGGACGAAAGAAAATATTTCTTCACCCAGCATGTAATTCATCTGTGTAACTCCTTGCCACAGGATGTGGTGATGGCACTTGGCCTAGATGCCTTTAAAAGGGGTTTGGATAGATTCATGGAGGAAAAGACCATCACAGGTTACAAGCCATAAGCAACCTCCTGGTTTTAGAAGTAGGTTTTCTCTGTGCCAGATGCAGGGGAGTGACAGCAGGAAACAGGTTATCTTGTTGGTTGTGTGCTCTCGGAGGCATCTGGTGGAGCCACTGTGTGATACAGGAAGCTGGACTAGATGGGCCTTTGGCCTGATCCAGCAGGGCTCTTCTTACGTTCTTACCATTGCTTTGCCAGCTACACTGGTTGCCAGTTTGTTTCCAGGCACAATGCAGAATGCTGATAATGACCTTTAATCCCCTACATGGCTTGGGACTAAGGTATCCTAAGGATCATCTGTACCCATATGAAACTGCCTACCTCCTAAGATTTGCTGGAGGGTCCTCCTGTGCATGCCACCTTCAGAAGTTTGCCTGTTGGCAAGAGCTTTCTCTGTGGTGCCCCATGTTCTATGGAACTCCCTGCCACCACTCTGCGGTGGCCCCTTCCCTACTGGTGTTCAGATAGAAGTTGAAGATGCTTCTGATTTGCCAGTTTCTTTTGATCTCAGTCTCTTGATCTTGTTATGTTTCTGAGGCTTTTTTATGCTGCTTAGTATTTTATATTTATGCTTTTTTATTAATTTGTTGTTATCGTAATGTCTATCATGTTTGTAACTGCCTTGCATCATCTTGTGAGGAAGGTGTAGAATTTTTTTTTAATAGATAAATAAAGCAAATTAGAATCTATCCTTCAGTGCCATATAAACTAATGTATAGAATAGCATCCTTGATTTTCTGATAATGCTTCAGGTACCATATTTTGTTACCATGTTTGTACGTTATTTGAATGTCTCAAAAACATAAATTTTAATCCAAAGTCTGTTTTGTTTTTTAATTTCAGGTGAAGGCAGCTTCCAAATACGTGGATGTACCCGTAAGCATTATTTAAACTTGGATCTCCTTTTTGTGATTTGAACAGTGGCTAAATCTGAGTTTATTGCATTTGTTGTCATCACTGGAGTGTGGCAGGGGTGCGGGCCGCCAGGGGGTGACGCGCGCCACGGGGTGACGCGCGCACCCCCGCGTGCGCCACCTCCGTGACGCGCACCAGCCTTCGGACGCTCTGAGGCCGGCCCGGGAGCCGGCCTCGGAGCGTCCGACCCCGTCGGCGCAGCGCGTTCATCTGGGTATTTTCCGGATTTTCGTGCATGCGCAGAGACCGTTTTGAGGGCAAAAAGCCCTCACGGGGTCGTGACGGGGTCGGACGCGCCGACGGGGTCGGACGCTCCGAGGCCGGCTCCCGGGCCAGCCTCGGAGCGTCCGGAGGGCGATGCGGGGGGGGAGCCAGCTCCCCCCCCACATCACCATGTCAGAGCGTCACTAGGGTGACGCGCGCCCCCTGCCCCAGGGTGACGAACATCCTAGTGACGCTACTGGTTGTCATTGTTGTTTTGTTTTGTTTAACTCTCTTCACCAATAGTGAGCCTGAAGCTTTTTGTATAAAGGTTTCTGAGAGTTGATTCATATTGGATGGCTATATGCCATTTATCACCCAATAATATGTAAAATACCATGCAGTTAAAAATATAGAACCAAATATCATGCAAATTTGCAGTGTTTACTTTTTTCACCTTTGAATCAATAATTGTGAAGGGCCATCCTTTCAACAGCGCTGCTTCTGCCTAGGAGCACATTACTTTGCAGAGCACCTCTAAGCTGCTTAGCTACAAAGTGATGCCTCAGCCGAAGTAGCACTGCTAAAAGGGCGGCCTGTGTGATAATTGGGCTTTCCCATATCTTGAAAATATGATCAAGATTTGCGTATTTTCTCTTCTGTCAATTGCAGCTAATGAGTTCCTAAGTGAGAAAAAAGTGTTTATTTCTGGTCATCACCTGCTTAATGATGTCACTTCCTGCTTTGTGACATCACTTCCGGCCCTCAGCAGGTGCCATGAATGTTATTCAGCCCACTGTATGAAATGAGTTTGACACCCCTGCTCTAGATAGACTAACCCTTTAACATAATGAATAGTTCCAGAAGTTAGGGATAATAATAGCCGTATTGAGGGCAGAACCCAGTAAGTAACAGCACAATCCACAGGAACTATCCAGCAGTGGAGCACTTGCTCTGCTACCGGAGGAAGCCATCACAAACGTGCCGTAAAGCACGTTTGCAATGACTCGGGAGCAAGGGCTGCCGGTGCCACCGGATCACCCCTGCGGCCGCCGGAGGAAGGTAAGAGATCCCCGGCAGGGGTGGTCCAGGCGGCGAGGGAGGTGGGCAATTGACCGAGCCGGCCTGGGAGGGGCGGGGATGGTGGCCGCCATATCCCTGTCTCCCTTCCGGCCAATGCGGCCTTTACACGGCCTCCACTTCCACCAGCTAAATAGCTGGCGGAAATCCGGGGAGGCCCATTGGGGCTTCCCCAGTTTACACCAGAGGAAGGGGACAAGCATCCCCTTTCCCAGAGTAGACCTCCGGGCCATTTCAGAGTGGCCCGAAACAGGGATAGGATCCGGCGGGCGGCCCTGAGCCGCCCACTGGATAGTTAGTAGAATTGCGCTGTAAAGGAAGACAAGAATTCTGTTATATCCAAGGAGGAGGTCAGTGATGCACATTTTAAATTGCTTCTTCCAGGAAAACCTTTCAGGAAAACCTATTGAGGTACAAAAGCAGGCAAGCTGGGGCTGATACTAGATCAAATTTGCAGGCAGAGCTAGGTGGCCTCTCTTACTTTGCTGCAAACATTTGAAGGACTCAGATGTGTCCCTCCCTCTCTCCATGAATGGCTGAGTATATGAGAATCCTGTGGAATGCAAAAGCTTGCCATGGTGGTCTGCCTTGGTCACCAATGGCAGAAGCACATATTTTCATATATGACCAGACCAGGACATGGGAGGAGACAGCCCACTTGTGACAGTGCATGCCATTAAAATTGTACAAAGTTCCATTTGAGACCCTGCACCAAAATGCCAGATGATACTTGATCATAATTTTCATTAGACCACAAACCAACATAGAGCTAATGGACTTAACCACCATAGCTTTAGGTTATAGCCTTAGGGTTGTACCCTAACCTTCTATTCCTCAAATGGAAGGCACTTTCATTCTCACAAGGGGAAGGGGGAGAGAGAATCACCGATGTCTTCTAATTCCAGAACCCTCTATGCCTCTCAGAATCCTGCTCTAGACAGTCTCCTCCTGCCCTTAGAGGGGTTTGGGCGGATGCAGAAGGGTGGTTTGCCCTTGCACACACATCCCTTAGGATACACCCATAATTGTAACCTATTATACAGTGTAACGGTCTACTTCATGATTCATCTGCATGCCTGTTGGCCTTTTTAATATATATTATATATTATTCTTAGGCATAATTAAAACTTTTTAAAAAGCCATTTTTTGAGCAACAATAGTGAACTGGTAATATGTATACCAGAAACAACCTTGAAGACATCTGCAAAATAACCACCTTAGTTCATTTTTAAAAGGGCAAATGGTTCCTCTGTTTAGAGCTTGTATTATAATGAAGAGAGCCCTTAAAGATCTCAGGCAAAGCACTCCGCTTACCAGAAATTAACATTTAAATTAAGTTTAAGTGCAATATATGAATGTTGGTTGGAGTCAGGGATTATGACTGATAAAGCAGGAGACAATTGCAGCCAGGCGTTTTGTTTTGAGAATGTACTACTAGGAATGACTATTAAATTTATCATCCAAATTCTGCATGTGGTTCCACGTCTGTAAAGGTGTTCAGATAAGTAAACAGAAGTTCCTGTTGTAAGTATTCATCAATTACAGGGTTTAAGGCATTTTTCCTTTCGTGTATATATATATATATATATATATATATATATATATATATATATATATATATATATATATATATATATAGAGAGAGAGAGAGAGAGAGAGAGAGAGAGAGAGAGAGAGAGAGAGAGAGAGAGAGGTTACAGGCTAAGTTTAAAATTAGATTTCTCTCTCTCTTTTCGGATGTTGAAATACTCTAAACATTTGCTGGGATCTGAAGGTGCCCTTCCACTACAGGAAACCTGTTTCACTCACAGAAGGGCCCAGGGCTGACCCAAGACATTTTGCTGCCTGAAATGAAGAATGACATGGCATCCCGCCCCCGCCCCCCGGTCATAAATAACATAAAAATTTAGATGACTGTGTTGGCCCTCGAAAAAATAATATCTACAATTTGGAGGAGGATAATACCACCTTGTTCTAAAAATAAATGAAGTATCAAAGAGCAAGCTTTTGGGTTCTACAGAAGTCTTCATCAAGCAGATGGTTAACAAAAGAACAAGGGAGAGCATGTTGTAGCAACCCAAACAGTCTATACAGTTTGTAAAATATAAAGTAGTACTTTACTTGCAGACTTGAACAGAGACGTCCTCAAGGGGGGGCGGGAGGGCCCAGGGCCTCCGGGTGGAGGGCGCAGAGGCTCCTGGGGGGGGGACTACTTAGGTTTCGATTTTTGTTTCTGTATTTTTACGGTTTTTTTCAGGGGTTTACGGGCTTTTTTACTGTAATATGCATGTGTGTATGCTTTGTCCCACTTAGCTTAGTCACTTGAATCATCCCAGACTGAGATGGTTTGGGATAGGTGAAACATCAACCCATCAGGTGGGCAGCCAAAGATCCCTACCCGGCTCCAAAAGGCAACCAGTTAATCTTAGCCTGTCCCCTGGGCGGGTGGGTGGGGGCAAGGACTCAAAGCACACTGAAGAGGATGAAGATGGGCTGGAGCAATTGCCACTAAGTTCCGCCCACTCCCTTAAAGCACCCAATTGGGTGAAAAGAACATATTTCCTTGCCTGGTGTGGCAGCCGGGGCAGGACAAAGAATGCTCCTGCCGCCTAGGAAGGGTAGGAGCAGCATTGTGTTGATTTTAATGGAGTTGTATTTTAAGTTTACAAAGTCATCATGACTATGTCATGAAATAAGTGGAAGTTAGTCATGACTCCTTCCTTAGTCATGATTAACTACCAGCACAATCCTATCCAACTTACACCACCAGTGCAACCAGCGATGCAGCAAGAACGGGAGGCCCCAGAATGGAAAGGGGATTCAAATCCTCTCCAAAGGGGGATTCAAAAGGGATTTGAATCCCCCTTCCGTTCTGGGACCTCCCATTCTTGCTGCACCGCTGGTTACACCAGTGGTGTAAGTTGGATAGGATTGCGCTGTAAGGATGCAAACATTGGGTATTTAAATTGACCATGAGCCACTTTGGGGCTCTTTTTTAGACTAAAAAGCCAGGCATAAAATACCTACATAGACAGGCAGCTCAGAAACTAGGGCTCCTGCAGGGGAATTGTTAGAATCTGATTTCCAAAATTAGTTCAGGATTCCCATTCTATTTATTTTCACATTCCAGCCCTGTAGCAAATATTTCGAATAAGAAGCAAAAGGCTTAGGCAAGCAGTTGGGTTTGAGCTGTTATCTCCAGGTAAAAGCTTAGCTCTCTCAACTTCAAACAGGTTCAACCAGGTTCAACTTCAACCAGCCATTCCTAGCTAATTCCAGAAATGATTGTTTCAAACTGCAGCACTTTTTATTGCATCATAAAGCTGACACAATCCACTTGCTGGAAATTGCTTGAAAAGTATAACAGCCACATTTGTATTGTCCTCATTGGTTTTTTTTTTTAAATTAATACCTTGTCATTGTTTCAGTAGGTGTTAAAAACTGTTACTATTGGCCCTTTGCTTGATAATTGTATTTATATATATATGTAAAAAACTATCTTCCTACTGCTTCTCAAACTGTCCTCATTTTCACCCTGGAAATTACACAGAAGTGTTAACTAACTTCAATTTACAGTGGCTGACAATCACATCTCATACAGAAATGATACTTTGTGATCTGCGGTAAATCACAGCAATAAAAGTAATGACACCCATTATTAAGAAACTTCCAATGTGCCATGGACATTTAAGATTTGTGTGGCAGCTTTCATAATGACTCTTATTTCAGCATTTTAATGGGTTTCCTTTGAGATAAGTTCTATTCCAACATATCAAGGAGTGTGAACTTATTTAGTGATTGTTTTTTTCCAAAATTACCTCCACCACTTGCTTCTTGTAAGAGAAACACAAACTGCATCATGACCTTCTGCAGATCCTGCAAGCTTTCTGTAAGTTTGTTTTAAGGAAAACTGGCACACAGAGAGACACAGTGCAATCCTGTGTAACTCCTTGCACTGGTGTAACAGTAGATCCACCGGTGTACGTGCACTTATGCCAGTGTAACTTGCCATACACCGACTTGCCAACTTACATATGCTGTAAGTTGATGAACGCAAAACGGAGACCAGCGTAATCCCTCTCAGTTGTCGTGCATGCGCAGTTCGGATGCAGGACGGATGCCAACACAACTCCGCTGGCGCAGAGGGCATTCCGGGGGTTCCAAATGCCCCCAGAATTTCCCCTGCACCGGTGGAGTTGCGCTGGCGTCTCTCCTGCATCTGAACAGCGCATGCACACCGCCTGAGAGTGATTACCCTGGTGTCCGTCCTGCGTTCATCAACTTACAGCAAGTTACACTGGCATAAGTGCACTTACACCAGTGGATCTACTGTTACACCGGTGCAAGAACTACACAGGAGTGCGCTGACAAGGAAAAGGCAGAAGAGGTAATAGCTATACATTTAGGAAACTATTCAGCCAAAGACCCACTGATTTCAATGGGAAAAGATAAAGCATGTGCCAAACATGCCTTTTGAATTAATGGTCCCAATTTTTACAGGCTACAATAGAAAAATCACATTTGGTAATGTGAACTATGTGTAGTTTTGATGTTGTCTTTAAATGTATACACATGTACAGTATGTCAAATGCCTTACGAGAAAGGGAAAAACTGATTAACGGATATTAGCTTTTGAAGTTTATATTGTAGAAGATTAGCATACAAAAGATGATACTGGCAGGGGAAAAACAGCACACAACAAAACAGTTGTTTTGTTAATTAGGTCAATAATAACCAAACAGTGTGAGGAAGAACTTCCTGGCATTAGTGTGTAAAGGAAAAGCTTTATTCATCCAAGTGGCTTCACTCAAGAAGAGAGAAAGAGAAGAAAGATAGTAGATGACTGTGTAGAAAGATAGTACCGTATGTGCACACCATGATTTAGTGCTCTGCAAACGATAGTTAGTTGCTTTCGGTACAGACATTGCAGCAAACAATCACTGACACCCAAATATGTCACAGATACCTAGTAGGAGAAGAAGGATTCTCAGCAACAGTGTGAGGATTCTTGACCATAGACTGAATAGACTGTCTTGGGAGGATGCCATTTTTATGTTCTTTATCTCTTTCTTTTCCACTGCCCTTCTCCTTTTGTCTATACAGAAACCAGGGATGGATGTTGCTGATGCCTACGTGACCTTCGTTCGCCATTCTCAGGACATCCTACGTGATAAGGTCAATGAGGAGATGTATATAGAAAGGTTATTTGACGTAAGTAAATGCCTTCTCCATCTTGGAAACCTCAAGGAGGAGAAACTGCAAAATGTGACAAAATAAGACAGGAGGAGAAGTCACATTTTGAAATAAAAGATTAGTTACAGATTTTGTTTATTTTTAAATAGATATACTGTATGTATGTATTGCTTTGCCTTCTCACTGAAATTCAATCTATCTGCTATCTGGTGCTTTAATGCTCTTCTCAGATCCAATTTGTCCCAGTTTCTCTCTCTCTCTCTCTCTCTCTCTCTCTATCTATCTATCTATCTATCTATCTATCTATCTATCTATCTATCTATCTCTATCTCTATCTCTATCTCTCTATCTCTCTCTTTTGGAACCTTAGATCAACACATGAGAGATCATTCTATGACAGGAGTGTCTTAGTCACTGCTCATATAAAGTCCTGTTTCTAAAGGATGGGACAGGGTAATTTAAACCATTTTTGCCCAAGGGTGTATATACGCAACAGGAGTTAAATGTGTACACCTGTGGGCACGGAAGAAATGGGTAACTTGGTGTGAATCTCAATGTCAAAGGATCAAAACCTTGAAAATGTATTTCAGACCTGAATTTCTTAAGTGTAATCAAAGAAAGCAACCATGGCATTTTTCTTTTAAAAAATTAGATTGTTGTGCCGTAGGACATAATTGCGGTGCTTTAACCTGAAATGGGTCCTCTTGGAAATGCTGAATGGTAGTTATCTTCAATTTAAAAATCTGAACACTTCAGGTAATATTTTTATCTAATGCAATTCATAGTAAACCTTCAAAGAGGACTCTGACTATGGTGCCCAATAACTTCTCAGTATCAACCAGGATTATATTTGGAATGGGATGGAGGGCTCTGCCTTTCTGTTCCTTTGGCTGTGCGATGCATTTTCTATCCTCGTAGCAATTATGCAATTGTAGTCTAGCATTTACGCTTGCAGCAGACGCTTAATGTTACTGTTTCAATCACTTGTTAGGATGGCTCTTCTTTCATGTTTTTGTGTGACAGTAAAACGTCTTCCTTTTTTCCTTCTTTCACCTCTCAGCCCTTTCATTTTCTACTCTGGCATTCAGATTTGAATGCCTTCAGAAGCCTGCTTTGTTCGCTTGCTCCCTTGCTTACATTACAGAGAAAAGCTTCTTCTCTACCCCACCCCATGTCCTCAAATCCCTTTTTTGCTTGTTACCCATTTTTCCTTCCATTTACCTTTCCGACTGAATCCTCTTCCTACTGCACAATTCTCTTCTCACCCCCCCACCCCCCAATACTCTACAAGATTAAAATGGAACTTATCTCTCATGTCAAATGTTTTATCACATTATATCAAGTGGCATGAATTGGAGTCAAATAATCTTCCTGTGTACATCTACTAGCATGACCCATATCCACTGAGAATGCCTCATTCATGCATAAAGCACTCCAGTGATTCCTTTCCTCTTAAGAGAATTTCGAGCATAAAAAATGCCAAAGACAAATCACCTCTCCACTTGGCATTGACAAAGAGGCAGTCATTTCCTCTGTGTTATGAATCTGCTAGCACTCGGCCCATCTACGCTGAATGTCTTCTGTTAGCAATACGTTTCAGGGACTGTTCTTTTCAGGGCCAGTCTATTATTTGAGCAGTTTCCAGTTTTGTGTGCATCCCAGCAGCTTGCCTTGAACTTTACAAGAGGCATAGCTGCCTGGGATATTTCAGTTCAGCCTTGCCATAATTCACAAGGTCATGTGCCCAGTGTGAAGTCAGCATTTGAAATATTTTAGGCACTGTCTTTGCAGAAGAGAAAATGCACAGCAAGGACTCATTTGAATTATGGCCCAATCCTATCATCTGATTTATGGCAGCAAGACACTGTCCTGTTGCCAGTGACACACAGAGTGCGCCAACAGTAGCCATTTTTGAGTCGCCGCCGCAAAGTGGCAGCAGCACCAGCAGCCCACTGCCTAAGCAATGCAGGGGGCGATTCATGGGCGGGAAGGGGAAGTAACAGGGCATGTTGAAGAGGAACCGGGGGTGTGTCAGGGGAGGGAAGGGGTGGATCCGGCAGCAGTCACGCACGCCTGATCTTATCCCCTCTTTTTAAAACTTCCCTATCCCTTTTCTCTCCTCGGCTATACGCTACCAAAATGACTGACGTATGTCTGAGGAGACTCATAGGCCTATAGGCTTACACAGAAGGAAGTAAAAATGTGTTTTACTTATCTCCCATTTGCCTTCAAGTTCCCCCCCCCATAGCATGCAGCGCACCCCTGTTTGGTGCAGCTGCATGCTATAGCGTGGTGGGGGATAGGATCAGGCTCTTAAAGTTGCATCAGTCATCCTGCATGTTTGAGAAAGCCACGTGAGGAGCATGGTAAGGAGGGAAATGGTCTGCTTCTCAGTTGAGTGAGCAAGAAACAAATCAATGTAAAATCTTGTAAATCAATGTAACTCACATCTGTGGTGGACTGGAGGGAGGTGGCAGCACTTGGGGTGAAGGGCACCCCAAATTTGCCACCCCCTCACCTCTCCCACAATCTGCTGTTGACATGAGCTGCATCAGGCTGCTTCATGTTTGGGCCAGCAGTGACCAAATCCTTATCATGAAACTTAGAAACACACATTATTTTTTGTCAACTAACATAGAAGCTAACAACCTCAGGTCCTTTGTCTGGAACAAGTGTAAAGTGACCAGATGCAAAGGATGATAGAGTTCTTATACTTTTTACAATTGTATAGAAGAGGGTATTTCAGCAGGTGGAACTTCCTTACTCCAACATCACAAGCTGCACCTGCCAAAATTGTCTTTTCTATGCAGTGGCGTCACTCTAGGTGGGGCGGAATGCTAAGTTCCGCCGCGCTCTGACCCTCCATTATACACCAGCACAAGACGGCCCCGCGCCTTCGGTGCCATTCAGGGTGGCAAAGGCAATGCGCAGGGAGTCTCAGGGAGTCTATATAAATAATATAATAAATATTATTTATTTAAATAATGTTTACCCCGCCTTTTTCCCGATAAGGGCAATCAAGGTGACTTACAATTAAAACATGTTAAAATACATAATAAAATATAATACAATAAAAATAATTAAAACAGGTAATTAAAACAATTAAACCAACCAAACCCCAGTGGTTCATCTTATGATTACATTAATTAAAAAGCCAGCCCACCATGTCAGCCATTGAATGCCAACCTGAATAAAAACGTCCTGAGGCCCCACCAAAAGGTCTCTAAAGAGGGAGCCGTTCTTAATTCCAGGGGGAGGGAATTCCATAGTTGGAGTGCCACCACCGAGAATGCCCTATTCCTCACCACCGTCCCCCTCACCTCCATCAATGGCGGCACGGTTAACAGGGCCCCCCCGATGACCTCAGAGTACACGTCAGAGTACAGGAAATACCCTCAGTGGCGTCACTAGGGCGCGTGCCGCCCTAATGACCCCCTGACTCCCTGCAATTTGCCACTCCGCCACGACAGCTGGCTGGGGAGGATGTCTCCGGAGCCGGCAGCAGCGGAGACTCCGCTGCTGCCGACTCCGGAGACATCCTCTCCAGCCGGCTGTCCTGGGCCTTCTGACGAGGCCCAATGCGGCGACGTCATATTTATTAGGTTTTTCGCGCATGCGCAGTATGTTTCTGAGGGCAAAGAGCTGCCCTTCTGCGCAAGCGCGAAAAACCTAATAAATATGACGTCGCCGCATTGGGCCTCGTCAGAAGGCCGCGGACCTCCGCCCAGGGCGGACGCTCCGAGGCCTTCTCCTGGAGCGGAGGTGACACGCGCAGTTTGCGGGTGTGCACGCAAGTGCACGCGCGGGACCGCGCATCACCCCCCAGGCGGTCCGCCCTCCCCGCCACGCTCATGAATACCCTCCTCTATACAATGCTGCCTCTGCAAGCCTCCTCAAGGCTCTAAACTGCGGCAATTTGTTTATTTAAATTGCCTCTGTTTAGAGCCTTGAGGAGGCCTGCAGAGGCAGCCACAGCCCCCCTGGACCCTTAGGGAGCTGGCAGGACAACCAGGTATGCTTAAAGAAGCGTTTTGGGGTCAGGGTGGGCGCAATCCTGGAGTTCCACCACTGCCTTTATTGCAGGCCACCGCCCCTTAAGGGGATATCAGCCACTTCCAGAAAAAGTGATGAGTCACGACCCACCACTTTGAGAACCCCTGATCTAGAGCATGTGAGCCTGTCCAATGCACAGATTGGCCTTGGCTTGCTAAGACCTTACATTGTCAGCTTGTTCGTTTAAAATCTATTCAACTAAAAAATATAACTTCAACTGTGTCTAGCCTTGTTTTTATTTCTTCAGAGTGTTGTTGCCATTTAGTTTTTCCTCCTCCCTGTCTGGTATTCTTTCCTATATACAGTACTTTTTTGTTTAAAAAAAGATTAGATGTATTTAGTTATTACTATTATGGCCAGTACATTTTCAAAATGCTAATTTTTTCCTTTTCCTTTGTTCCTCAAGCCATTCACTTTGTATTGCTTAGTGTTCATTTCCTCCCCAGATCCCCTTCCCCACATGTGCTATAATAGGAGAATTATTCTCCCTGGTGGATATTGGGGTATGCAGGAGATTATCTGAATATTACTGTGTGGTCTACATTTTAATCGCCTTTATTTTGTAAATTAGTCAGGTTTACTGTGGAATAAAGTCATCATCATTTTTTAAAATCTTCTCTACAGGTCACTGGGGGGGGGAAACAGATTGGCTAAGAAGTTGCGCTGGCAATCACTAGCTAACAAGGCTATTTTCTTCCCCCAAGAGTTATTTACTGCAGTTTCATATGACTCCGTTTGTCCCGCCCCAATAAAATGGTGGCCATAAAGAAGTAACAGGGCCTATTAGTAACGAGAAAGAAACATGAGGATGGTTTGTTAATGTGTGTTTGTGTTTCTTGGCTAGTTGCCAGGCAACTGCTTGCAACTAATATAGCTGCTTCATATATTAATGAGAGAGAAGATACACATCTGTATAGCTGGGTACAGGTCATATGCTCAGCTCCAAATAAATACATATTCTGGCTCCTTGAAGTGTGTACATTGTACATGAAGTGTACAGTGTACATTTTACATGAAGGTAAAAAAGGAGTGTCTTTTCCTATGCCTCCTTTCCTTAGGTCCCCAAACCTACTGCCATTGTGGCGCCCTTCCTGCTGCAGAAGCAAAGCTCGACGCCTGGAAGTAAGTGCTGATGATGCGTGACGTGATGACGTCACTGCCACTTACTTCCGGGTTGCGAGAAGTGATAAGAGGCTTGGGGCAAAAAGTGCCACGCGCAGCACTTAGCCCGCCAAGCTTACTTAGCCCGCCAAGCTCTTACTGCCATTTTCAGGGTTACTCGTCTCGCTGCCAGGTGGTGAGCACCCCACTGCACCCCTGGGGATTTGCACCCCACCGTGCCTCCAGCTGCTGCAGCACACAGTTTGGGAAGCACTACACTGGGTGATCCAAACGTGGCACCCAACTGACCCTGGTTTCATACAGCATGTGCTATATATGCTGTCAATAATAAATAATAACCATTTCATTGTAGGAGCATACAATATAAGTACAATAAAAATAGAGATGTGATGCTCAGATATATCACAGCTACACAGTATACAGATGTGTACCCACTGACAGTCCAATCCTGCGTAACATCTACCACAGTGCGCAAAGCGCACTGCAGCGAATCCTAATCAGGATCAGGGCCTCGCCGGCTGATCAGGGGCACACCTCCCTTTCCCCCCCCCCCGGTGTAAGCCCCAGTGGCTCCAATGGACCTCCTCGGATGTGCGCCAGCTACTTTGCTGGCGCACATCCGAGGGGCCAGTGTAAGGACAGCCAGGCCCAGGAAAGGGCTTTGGATATCGGCAGAGCACGCTGCCGATATCTCCGCCCCGTCCCTGGTCTGGCCGGCCAATTGCGCCCTCCCCCCGTCCGGCGCAGGACCTACCTACATCCGGCGGCTGGACCCTCGTTCGGCAGCAGAGTGAGCGGAACCAGCCTCGGAACCGGCACTGCTTACTCCGCGGGTGCTGCAAACATGTCTTACGGCATGTTTGCAACACTCTGCGCAGGTGGAGCACTTGCTCCATCAGCTTAATGTTGCGCAGGATTGCACTGTAAGTCTTATAATGTATAAAGCAGCTGTGATTCACATTATGGACAACAAATTCACAGAACTCTGGCAGGTTGCTTGCAGCAGAGGGACTCCAAATGCAATACATACTGTGACACCTTTGCTGTTAAGGCATCTGAAAGGCAATAACCGCAGATCCCACAGGGAGGATCCATATCTTAAATATTATGAAGAGTAATTCTCAAAGTCACAAGAAAACAGAAACAAATGACTGAAAATAAGGCATAAATCCAGATGCCTGTGCATTTTAGGGTACTGATACAGAAATTAAAAGTAAAGGTGACCCCTGACAATTAAGTCCAGTCATGTCCGACTCTAGGGTGTGGTGCTCATCTCCATTTCAAAGCCGAAGAGCCAGCGTTGTCCGAAGACGCCTCTGTGGTCATGTGGCCGGCATGACTCTCCTTGCCGCAGCGCGTAGCATGCAGCTGGAACACGGAGCGCTGTTTACCTTCCCGCAAGCAGTACCTATTTATCTACTCGCATTAACATGCTTTGGAACTGCTAGGTTGGCAGGAGCTGGCCAAGCAACGAGAGCTCACCCCGTCGCGGATTCAAACTGCCGACCTTTCAATCGACAGCTCATGGTTCAGCGGTTTAACATAAAAGACGCAGATGGCATTTTCCTCTTCATAGATTATTAATTCAATATCTTGCCGCTTGCCCAAAAAAATACTAAAAAGACATACTTTTGATATGAGAAATCAAATCATCCAGTGAAGCTCCCAAGATTGCAAAGATCCAAACAAAAATTAATCTATTTTTCCCTCTTTGTACTTCTTGAAGACAAACCTGAGCACAAGATAAGGATTAAAACAGATGTGCTTAGCAGCTAGCTCATCTGCTTAAATCTAGCAGTCTCTGAGATCAGTGATTAAAAAGCCATCTCGAACTTTGATGAAATCCACAGCCCTGATAATGTGCGGCCTTTGATAGCTTTTTTTTATAGGCCCCCGGTCTGTCTAAACCGGACGTAGGAAGCATTTGACTGGAGATGATACGTGGATTATATGGGTCAATTATACACTAAATCTGCCTTCTCTGCAGGGATTAAATGTTCATAGATTGACTCTGTATTTGGCTTGCCCTTGGCAGTTACCGGATCAAGAAGGTTGCCCTTACTGAAAAGTCTGGTAAGAACTTAATCATGCAGTGATAGGGGCCCAATGATATTGGGATGCTAACTGCTTCATGCTTTTGCAGAGAGCTTGACTTACCATTTCACTGTCTCTTCATAAAGTCAGATTTAGAATATGGACCTCAACACACACACACACACACACACACACACACACACACACACACACACACACACACACGTGCATGTGCCCATGTATGTGTGTCTGTGTGTGTGTGTGTGTGTGTGTGTGTGTGTGTGTGTGTGTTCCCCCCCCCCTTTTCTGTTCAAAGAACTACTGTACTTGGAAAACATATTTCTGTACAATATAAGTGTCGGTCTCACAATTAGACTCGAAGGAGAAATGTCTTGGCAAGTAGAGAGGTGAGCGCGCATGGGCCGGTTTACATGCTTAGCTAGCTGACTTCCTGTACTTGAGGAGCAGCCTCTTTCATCGTGCACTTTTAACATGCATGGAGGCCCAACTTGTGAGATCACTTTTTTGAGGGATTGCCCAAAGTGAGCCTTTACATGTTCATGTTATGAGCACTTTGTCATGCACACATTGGCATTATGGAGGGAGCATCTCTTGCTCCTCCACTGAACAAAAAGGGACCATCAGCTGGGTGAACTGACCCACTGGTACAGGAAGCATGTCCTAGGCATGCACAGCTGATTACTCAGATGGAAGCCCAACTAAAGTCAGTAGGTTTTATGAGTCAAGTGCTTATGAGTGTGCTTATGAACCCTAGAATTACAGCCGAAGATGAGAATGGGAGACAGAAATAAAGGAAGCCAACAACGGGTGAGTTTGGACAGAAGTGCCCTATCACTTGTCTTGGATTTTCTTTATAAGGATGATATCCATATTGCAGATCCAGGTCTACGGATGACACAAATAATTTCCACGAGTGTATTGTTTTTATGTTTTTGTATTGTTAGATTTCTTGGGTTGTAATTTACAGGAAAGGCAAGCTATAAACCCTTTATTGAATGAATGAATGAATGAATGAATGAATGAATGAATATGAGTGTAATATTCCACCATAGTCTTGAATCTGGCAAATCAGCCATGGCAAATGTCTCTGCGTGTTTCTTTTGGATGTGTAAATAGGGCATGGTGAGATTGATAAACACAGAGGAGGCAAATTTGCTCTACCACTTAAAGAAATCTCGCTTTCCTAAGTTCTTTGACTATAACCTTTAAACCTTCTTTTGTCTGAGAAGTTGGGCAGCCCAATCCTATCTAACTTTCCCCGCATCGATGCTGCGGCGCCAACACAGGCTATGCTGCATCCTGCGGGGGAAAGCAGGAGGTGGGAGGTCTCCTCAAGGTAAGAGGACATTCATCTCCATGTACCGGGGAAAGCCCCAGGCCCTGCAACAGCTCTACGCGAACCTGTGCCTGCCATTTGGCTGGCACAAGTGGAACTGTGTTGGCAAATTGGGCCCAGGAAGGGGGTTAGGATACAGCACACACTAGTGCCACCAATCCCGCCCCCTCCTGGACCTGATCCACCCCCATCACTGCCCCTCCCCAGCCTTCCCCCCGGCCTGTTCCGCCCCTAGGAGGGCTTACCTGCTCCAGCACACATTCTTCTCTGCACTGGTGTCGGCGGGACGGTGCAGGCCTTCCCACCAGCACTGGTCTCTAGTGCACTGTTGCAGCATGCTTTATGGCACATTTGCAACAGTCTGCATTGGCACTGAGGATGCTACACTGGCACAGAGGCTGGTTAAGATTGCACCATCATTGAATGAATTATTCAGTAAAGTATTGGTTTATATTGGGACAAAATCTTATCCTATCCTCATATTATGGAGATGCGTATTTGTAACAGGGCAAAAAAAAAAAAAGCATGCTATTCCTAGATGCAGTGATATCCAGTTCAAGGCAAGTGGGTCAAGACCTTTTAGGGTGCCTGCCAGTTGCAATCTTACACTTTTTATTGTGTTATATCAGGGGCATAGAGTTGTGGCACCATAGTTGGCTTTTTAGTAACCAACTGCCATTAGGGTTAGGACATTGAATAACAGCACAATCCGACTTAACTTTTGTGCCGGTTTAACCAGCGGCGCAGCGAGAACGGGAGGCCCCAGAACGGAAAAGGGATTCAAATCCCCTCCAAAAGAGGAATTCAAAGGGGATTTGAATCCCTTTTCTGTTCTGGGTCCTCCTCGTTGCGCCGCTGGTTAAATCGGCACAAAAGTTAAGTCGGATTGCACTGTACGCAAGTTATCTCTACTACTAGGGTGGCTATAAATTCAGCTGTTGAATTTCAGTACAGTAGTTCTGCCTCTCTCATCTTTCTTGATGGCCTCCTTAGCAATTGTTTTTAGAAATCTATCAGGAGGCTGTGATTTAGCTGGAGTGAGGTCAAGAGATGGGGCTTGTAGATTTCATTGAAAATATATTTTTCCCAATAATTTGAGCACTGTACTACTGTATATACATAAAATTCTGTTTTACGCAGGTGGTGGAGGGGGAAAAAGGTGGTTTCTGCCTAATGCACATGGATGTGTCAGGTCCACACCCTCACACAATATATTTCTCAGCTTACCCTTAACTGCACATCTAGTACCAAGAAAAGGACAAGAGAAAGGTTTAAGGGGGTTGATTAATTGTGGATATATTTTGCTTTGGGAATGTGGAAGACAATTGGAAGTGTGCAAGAAATTGCTTTGTATCTGTAGTATGTCAGGAGGTTTACTCTCTCATGAAGCATTAATTTAAGCAGGGTTTAGTCTAATTTATCTTAGGTAGACCCTTCATAAGTCCTAGATTTGTCACTTGGCTTGTAGGAGTTTATGCTCCTAAAGATCTTTACTGAAGCAGCTTTTCTTGTTCCAGCAGACATTGGGTGAATTCGGTTAATTGGTTTTCTTTTCCAGAGAAGATTGCCCACTAATAATTTTACACTAGAATAGACCCATTTGTTCCAATGGGACAACATCAGTGTAAAACAGTCACTGAAATTGCTTTCTGAGATTTGTTTGGTTACTTGAAGTCCTGATGACATGTTTAATACCGTACTTTTTGTGTTGAAATTTCTGTGATGTTTAATGGCAGACTGAAAGCATCAAACAATCCTGGGCTTAGTTTTTTTTTTAGTTTTTTTTGTTTTTTGCCTTCATAATTAATTTAATACATGTGGGACCTGCAACAAAATGTTGTGATGTACTGTATCCATAGCCTCCCAAGAGGTGTGTTTCTGTTCAGGGCTCCAGCCTGCCTAAAATAGGAGCCTTGTATAATGAAGAGCAGGGAATTTCAGGAGGAGGGGAGGGGGGGGGAAAGTACATATTCTTCCACACCCTGCGCCCCAAGACCTTTCCATGATGTGCATATGTGATCCTAGTAGAGGGTCAGGTTTAAGGCTGGCTGCTACCTGCAAATCAGAGCATTTTATTGCTATATGTTGGGAGGGGGTACATTTCTGGAGCTTGGGAAAGGGCAAAGTTTCCTTTTTTCCCTTTCTCCAGAAGTATCTCTGCACTACAGGGAGGAAAGTTTTTAACTTGATGGCAGACATCAGTTTTTCCCCTCTTACCTCTCTCACCCAGACTCTTCCCAGGGATAGCATGTTGGATGCATCCCTCTTGACAGATGCAAGGATAGGATTGGACCATGAGACATTTTCAAATATTTTCTTTTAAAGTATTTTGTGCAATTCAAATGAGAGGATGTAAGGACTCTGTGAATTGACAAAAACGTGTCTGATTTCAATTGATGGCACACAAGCGAAACAAGATTGGACCTGAAGTTTGGAAGTGCCAAGCAATACAATAAAGCCCCTTATGCAGACCTGTCTGATCCAAATCCTTTCTTATTCTGGCCATGCCTTATGTCCCACCACTGGCGTCACTACAGGGAGGGCAGAGCTCTAAGTTCCTCCGTGATCCGAGCCTCGGTTACACGGAAGAACGAAGCGCCCCGCCCCCGCGCCTTCCAAACCAGTCAAAGCAGTGAAAACAACGCGCAGGAGACTCCCTGCGCGTTGTTTTCACCGCTTTGACTGGTTCGGAAGGCGCGGAGGAGGGGCGCTTCATTCCTCCGTGAAACCGAGGCTCAGATCACGGAGGAACTTAGAGCTCCGCCCCCCCCTGTAGTGACGCCAGTGCGTCCCACATCTCTTGTGAATATTTTTTTTGTTCCCTCTTCCTCTTCCACTTACACACATATACCCACTAGATGCTCACATTTTGAGGAAGATCTTTATTGTACATTTATTTCATTTTCAGTGTGCCAGACATTTTTCTGTCCATTTCTGTACCTCTGGTCACCTCTGGTGAATGTCACTTCTCCCCAGCTCAGGCTTCTCCTGAAATGTATGTATTTCAGGCTAGTGTGACTGAATGTGTCAATATCAGGCTAGTGGGACTGAATGTATTTGTTCAGGCTAGTGGGACTAAAAGCAAGCAGATACTGAGAACTGATCAGGCAGGTTGATGAGATGGGAAGCAGACAGACCAGTAGCAGGCATGTAGGCAACCAGAGACAAGCAGTCTGAGGCCAGCTCAATCTGGGCCTGCATGACAAATTGCTTAGACTAAGGAAACAAGTCATAGTTAGAAGCTTTATAGGGAGTGGCAGCAGGAAACAGGTTATCTTGTTGTCTGTGTGCTCTTGGAGGCATCTGGTGCGGCCACTGTGAGATACAGGAAGCTGGACTAGGTGGGCCTTTGGCCTGATCCAGCAGGGCTCTTTTTATGTTCTTATGTTCTTAATCCATCCCTTGTGAAGAACTAAGAGCTAAGAGACAGGCCTGAAGTGAATCAGAGCAAGACAGGGCTAGCAAATCCTTATAGCTGCAGAGGTCTACTGCATTACAACTCCATTTGCTCCTAAAAGGAGTTAGTGGAAGAAGAAGCTATTCCCTGGCTGAGAAAAGAGGAGTAGAGTTTTGCCTGGCTCTGAGAAACATGACTTCATACACAAGGCCACCATCTTGTCATAGCAAATAAGCTATGGAGAAACTTCCCAGGGCCCAACACAAGACTCCGGTGGCATCAGGTTTAGTCCTATACAGATGTAATAAGGGATTATTCAATTTCCTGCAGAATTCTCATTCTTCCATTTCTCTGTCTGCTGCTCAAGTATGCAGTACCAGCAAGCAAACCATTGGTGCATATTAGATTCACAGTCATAAGTCATTTCTTTTCTCTTGATCTGTAACTCTTTTCTTTTTCCCACCCAATATCCCATTCAATCTCCCTCTGCATTTATGATATCAGCCTACAAAAATGCTTACAAAGAGCCAGAGGATTCACTTGTAATCCCATGTATGGCAATCGGGAGGAGGGCATGACTCAACCATTCACTGAACATCCAGTTCACCGTGAATACCTAAGTTGCCCTAAAACACTCATTTTACAATGTGAAATCTACACAAGAGAACTCAGTTAAGGTTACTGAGTCCAGTTTGTGACGTCTTTTCATTCTGCTTTTAGTGTTAAAGCATAAATACCCATACAATTAAAGTATTGTATGACCATCATTATTCTATTGCAACGTACAAAATAACATTACCTCCCAATTACTTCGGTGCTGGATTGCAATCCTTTGACTAGAAAAGGGCATGGCCCTTTACAAAATTGCTAAGTAGGTAGTCTGTTTAGTTAAGGACCTTTATAGCAGAACTGAGTGTAAAATATCAACATTCTTTTTGAAGAGAACAAATGGGTATAGAATACAGTATTCAAAAAAAGGCTTTTTTAAAAAAATAAGACTATACATTTCCTTTGAGATCCTCTACAGTTCACTGTTTCAGGTGTCTGTTTTTTAGACTTAAATACTATAGCGTTTATGTAAGGTTACAAAAAACAGATTATATAGTCCACAGACTTGATAGCTACATAGGTGTTATTCCATTCCCAGGCTTTAACAAAGAGTCACCAGTCTCTTACACTTCCTCCTAGAGAGCCTATAATGATCATAGCTGTCTATCCAACCAGCAAACCTACATGGTAATAATGTAGGGTTTTTATATAATACATTTCCCAGATCAGTTTTACTCCAAAAGGTAAAGTTTTACTCCAAAGGGAGCTGTTTTTCTATAGCCAAGATGGCCATCTTCTATATTCTTGAGGGCTATTTTCTTTTCAAGACCATGTGTGTTGCTACACAGACAACTCCCCTTACAGCTAGTCCAACTCTGCTATAAAAGAAGGCCCCATCTAATCAGTAGGCGCTTTCCAGTTATGGAGCTCTTGAGTATGGGCACTGCTTACAATTTATGTATTGTATACATGGTACATACAAACTCCAGTTAGAAATGTGACATTGAGGAGTGGAATATTTCTATTTTTTACAACTTGAAAATATTTTGAACATGTGGACAAATATATTATCATATCAAGGTTACAACTTAGATCACATCATTTCAAAGATATAGCCTACTGGCTGCAGATAACCATACCCTGTCCCATAGAGTGCTATGGTCATGATTGTGTTCTGCAATAAGTTTTGTTCAGTTTATTGTTAGCTCAGATGTTCCGGAATAGTAAAAAAAGGCCATTAAAATAACAGACATCTTGTAATTATATCAGAAAAACATCATATTCTGCATCCTCACTGGAAGCATACCTCTCACATGCCCTTCAGTTTACATACTGTAGCAAAAGGAATGAGAAGATGGCTCCAAAGGACTCACAGTCTAAAAAGAAACACAAGTTAGACATTCATGATTGGTGAACAATCACTACCACATTCAGACACTAGCAAAACCCATCATGATCACAACTAGTAATGATCACATTCTTTATTCCTAATTTTAAACTGTCCTGCCTCTCAATGTCAGTCACAGATTTCCTCCAGGTCAGGTATTTATACTCTTCTAATCTTATTCTCACTGCAGACGGAGACAGCAGACATGAAATTAAAAGACGCTTACTCCTTGGAAGGAAAGCTATGGCAAACTTAGATAGCATAATAAAAAGCAGAGATATCACCATGCCAACAAAAGTTCGTATAGTCAGGGCGATGGTGTTCCCAGTAGCAATGTATGGTTGCTAGAGTTGGACCATAAGGAAGGCTGAGCGCCGAAGAATAGATGCTTTCGAACTGTGGTGCTGGAGAAGACTCCTGAGAAGCCTCAGTACCCAAGCCTCTAAGGACTGCTTCACTTCTGTTCAGAAAAAGCGTATACACTATCAACAACAAGTGTGTCTATCTCAAAACCTCTACAGGCATTGGGAAACCACAATTGGCCACATCATCACTCTGTGCAACATCACTGCAACGTACATACATGTAACTGAACACACAACACATGTTTGTAACTGAAACAGTTACAAAATACATGCAGTACAGATTCTTATTCCTATATGGACAATGATAACCATACAAGGAAACCATATGATGTGGAATATAATTTACAAAGGGAGCAACTGTGTTGATTCCCTGGTGCAAAGAATTAACTACTATCAATGGTCCAACCACTAGAGGGAGTGTTACACATATTAGCAAGTGATTTACAGAAATACGATGCAAATCACTTTCATTTCACTTGAATATTATATTCTTAATAAAAACATGTCACATTCATGGGCTTGATTGTTTTGAAATGAATTTGAAAACAAGCATACTTATTTCAAAACTTGTTCTGCATGGAAAAAAAGCCCCACATATTCATATTGTATTAAAATTGTGATACAGACTCTGACAAAAAAAAGCACTGTATCTTATCTTTTTCTTCATTTATATGCTGCCTACTTGTTATTTACGTAAAAAAATAAGCATTTAAACATATAATAATAAAATAATAAAATAGTAATAAAATCCTACATTCCAGTCAGAAAAATAAAAAATAAAAATAAGAGTTAAATACTAGAGCTGTAACAGAAGCTCCTCCCTCTTTGATCCTTGTGAAACAGCCGCATTTATGTAAAATGCCTAAATGCCAAAAGAGATTATTATTATTATTATTATTATTATTATTATTATTATTATTATTATTATTCACATTTTTATACCGCCCTTCCTCCAAGGAGCTCAGAGTGGTGTACATATTTCCTCCCCTCCTTTTTGTCCTCACAACAACCCTGTGAGGTAGGTGGGGCTGAGAGATAGTGACTAGCCCAAGGTCACCCAGGAAGCTTTGTGGCTGAGCGGGGATTTGAACCTGGATCTTCCAGGTCTAAGTCCGACTCCCAAACCACTACACCATCCTGAAACCAAGTGGCCTACTGGGGAGGAATCCCGGAGCTTCAGTGCTACAATACAGAAGATATTGTTCCACGTGCGTGCCAGTCAAACCTCAATAAACCTAAGCACATGGAGAGGTCTAGCCCAAGACCACCTCTTGCCTGAGGCAGCTCTGCCTCCTGGCAGACAAAGCATGCAGTGACTCTACTCCTCCCCCACAACTTCCCCAACCGCCTTCATCACATGTTTTTTGTTCCCAAGATGGCGACCAGGAAAAGGAAGCAGGGAAGAGTAGAGTGATGTCCTACAGTAGACACCACTCTGCTTCTCTCTGCTTCATTTTTTGCAGGACGTGGTGGCAGCAGGAGAAGTTGTGGGGTTGGCTCACTCAGCCAACTGGCCAAGGGAGCAAGTGCCTGTGGTGGGCCAAGAAAGGAAGTTGGGCCAAGAAAGCTCTCTCAGTCCAGCTCTTTCTCACAGTCAGCTGCTCTCTTGAGTGGCTGGCTGAGACAGTGAACAAGTGCCTGGATGGAGGAGACCAGTGGACAGATGGCGGTAGTGGCGTGTAGGCACAGGATCCACTCCCCGCCAATCCATTGCCAGCCCACTACCTGAGGCGATTGTTTCACCCACTTCATAAGTGGGCTGTCCCCCATGCAGATCTGAGCCGTCCCTGCAGTCTTAATGGCAGGCAGAATCATGCAGAATTCAATTAGCATGTGTCAGACAGGAAAACGATGAATTTTGAAATAACAGAACACATAAGTATACTGAAAAATTCCTTTTCATTTTAGAGATGGGGAACTCAAGTGAGGATAGGAACTTCCCAAGGTCATCTATTGAATCCATAGACAGAGGTGAAGCTTGAACCCAGGTTTCCCACATCCAAATCAGCTCTTTGGTGTACTGGTTCAGGGCCACAGCACTAAAGCAAAACTATGTCATTAAATACATTTACTTTTCATTTGAAACAGGACAGTTCTGTGTACTTTATTCCAACAGTACGCCTATGCGTGCTTTGAACAGTTGCTTGTATTGGGCAAAAACTGGTACCCATTTCCAAATAATAAACTAATGACCCAATCCTATCCGGCATTTGTGCTGGCGGAACATGCAAAAGTGCCGGAAGTCGTAGAGTCCTTCTATACCAGCGTGCTGGCAGTCAGAGCAATGGCCACCAGAGCAGGTGAATCTGGCGCAGGGGGTGGAACAGGGAGGGGGAAGGCAGGGAGAAGGTAAAACGGGGCAGGGGAGGGTGGCAACAGAGTGGAGAGTGGATAGATCGGGAAATGGGATCGGCGGCACCAGCACATGGTGTATCCTATTCCCCCTTCCAGGGCCTGATCACCGACACAGATCAACTGGCGCAGGTCCAAATTGACCCATAGCAAGCAACTGGATCTTTCCTCGGGGCAAGGGGACAAATTTACCCTTACCTCGAGGAGACCTCCCACATGCTAAATTCCCCCATGGGATACATCGTAACCCGCACTGACGCCGCTGCATCGACATGGGGGAATTTAGTTAGGATTAGGCTGCCCAGCTAGTACTCAGCTATGGTTATATCAGATAAAATGAATTCATATTACATCTGATATAAGATACACTTTGTAATTACAATACAAGTGCTAATACTGATTTGTGAGGTTGTACTCATGCAGAATAAAAAGGTAAAGGTGACCCCTGACAATTATTACTGAATGTTGAATGTGCTCTAAAATCATGGTAGAGAATTTCAAAATATACATGGGTCTTGGAAACACTAATCATACATTTCTGCCAAGATCAGGAAATTCAGCAGCTGCTTTTTTTTTTCTACCACATCATCTCTTCCCATGTGCTATATAGCTAAATATTTAACAGCCCAATCCCCCCCCCCGCTGGTGCTGCCACACCAAAAATGGGTACACTGTATCCCGGGGGGGGGGGGTGCTCAGGAGGTTTCAGAGGTGAAAGGAGATTTTAAATCCCCTTAGGCTTAGGGAATCTCCTCTCCCCACTTCCTCCATTCTTCACCAACCCTCTCTTCCTTTTAAAAGCATGGGATGGTAGGTGATGGTAGTTCCTCCCACTTTCAAAGGGCAGAAAGGGGAGGGAGGGAGGGGGGGAGGGAGAAAGGAAGTGGGGGAGGAGTCACTCTGGACCACCAGCCTTGGTTCCTCTCCTCACCCTCCTTCCCTTCCCTGCTCTCTCTCCCATTCGAAAATAGAGGCAGCAAGTAGGAAACAGGAAGAGGACGGTAACCCTTGTAGCGATCATGGATCTACAGCAGATCATTGGGGGGGGAGTGGCTTAACTGTTGAATATTTTATTCTTAATAAAAACGTCACATTCATGGGCTTGATTGGTTTTAAATGAATTTGAAAACAAGCATACTTATTTCAAAACTTCAATTAGCATTTATTTATCACACCATGCAAATTCTGGCTTCCAAATTCTGGCTATGTGGGGGGGGAAAGCCCCACATATTCATATGTGCTGCTATGGACTCATGCACTGCTGTGGACTCATGACCCCATTAAGGGCTCGTTGTAGGGTCAGCCCTGTTGAAACTGTTTATAGCCTGTTCACTTGACAGACATTTCTCCATATGATAGAGAGCTATTATGTGGAAAAACAACAACTACCTGAACTGGTCCTCACCAGGATGTTCTATGAATTCCATGGCTTTCATTTAAATACGTAGCTTCTATGCATGTACCCCAAAATGATAGCATTTCAGAACATTGAACAGGCTTGGAAAATGAGAACCCAGATATGCCAATGGGCAAGCGTATGCTTTGTGACAAACGTCCCCAGTGACAAAGAATGCCAGGCTGGGACAGACTTCATTTTGACGCCATGGAAAGTTCTTTCTGCCAACCAGAATAGATGCTAGGAGGCTAGATGGTCCAAAGGTCTGATATGTAGCAGATAAGCTTCAGGGGAGTGGGATATGGGATCTAGCGCCATCTAGCGTCTTGGTGCCATCGGATGCAAAACTCTCGTCTCCTTGCTCAATGGCTACAACCAAGGGCCAAACGAAACATGACAGGGGAACACATGTATTTTACTACTGTGTTGCCTCATTCATGTCCGAAATGAAGGGGAGTCTTCTTTTGTATGTGAAAAGGCACTTCAGGGCAGGGAAGTGAAACCTTCTCACTGCCTTCCTGCCTTCCCTCAGTGACTTCATTGCTTCAAGCACGTTTCTGCCAGCCTTGAGGCAGCTTGGGAAGGTGTAACAGAGTGCAGTGAGGTTATGGTAGAGGAGGGGGGATCACTCCCTTCCCTATGTGTTCCTTTACATGTACAAAACAGACCCCACTCCACACACCCTGCTTCATATGTGAATGGTTCATGGATGTGAATAAAGTGCATATGGTGACCCCGTCACATCTAATTTGATCTCGATTCCAGCCTTACAAGGGTACAGAAAAAATTAAAACCCCATAAAGTGTAATTATACAGAAAGTATCTGTTCTTCTAGTTTCTTTCCCTAAACTGAGTAAAAAAAACAACACCATGATACTCTTCAGATGAAAAAGCAGAATTTTTGTTTATTTTTTAAAATGTATACCCCATCTTTCTTGTCCCCAATCCAAGGTGGCTATCAGCAGCAAAAAAAATCATATACAATCATCACACCCAAAATTACGAAGTAAACGCTATCCCACCCTTTAAGCACACATTATGAATGAATTCAAAAGTTGTTTTGTTCCAAGCGCTTGGCTTGAAGCCCATGGGGAACTTCAGCTCTTGCAAAGCACTGCAGGTATGTCTAATTGGTGTATCCCAATAAAAACAAACAAAAACATTTGTCAATGGAAAATGTTCACTTTGTCTAAATTAAAAAAATGTATGAAAGAAACCAAACACCTCTCTTGGGAAACACTGTTTGCACAACATTTTTCCTGTACTCAGCTGACCGTTTTATTTAGTAAAGGGGAACATTTTCCACTGGCTAAAAATATTTATGTTTCGTTTTGGGTTCTCCACTACATGTACTGTATGCAGTTTGCTATAGTCTGCCAGGCCTGGCGGGATATAGGCCTGGCGGGATATGGTTCATGGGATCACGAAGGGTCGGACATGACTTAACGACTGAACAACAAAATAGTCTGCCAGTGCTGGTAGAGAATGTGGGTGCCCCCTCCTCCACATAGAGACTGTGGGTGCCCCCTCCTCCAGAAGCACACATACAAGTAATCTGGGGGGGGGGGTATCGACAGGAAACTTTCTCTGCATGGGGGCTTCTTACTGGACTGGCATTCTTATTACTTTTTCAGTCCTTTTCCTACATCTGATGAAATATAATTAGAAGTTCTATAGAAGACTATAGTTCTTGCCATAATAGACGAGTTAATTCCTAAGTTGTAATCGCAGTTTTAATTTTCTTGCTGCTACAGACTAACAAGGCTACTCTTCCTGCGATTTGCCTGGTTCAATTCACTAAAGTGTTGCAGCATAACATTTTATTTGTTTGTTTTTCTGCTTCTAAACTTGATGCCAAAAAAGTAAGAAATAAATTATTAGTATGGTTGTTACTTATTAAAATAGCTTGAGCCTTGCTATACACATGCTATATATAAACAACCAAAAAAAAGCATGTGTTAAAATGGGAAGGAAAAGTACATTTTCTTGTAAGAGATTAAACATGCTTTTCCCATTTACAGTAATGGGAACGCAGAGTCTGAAGTCCATAAATTCAGCACTGAAAATTTATACCCAAGGAGTACAGCCTGTTAACACCCATGGGACTTCATTCAGCGCATAACTTTCATTAACAGTGATGGGAGATCCATGCAGTAGACCGCTTCAAGTCAAACTTGATCCCAATTAAGGGTGAAACTCCATCCTTAACTCACCCTATCACAAAAGTCCCTAAACAGTGGGTGATCTTATGGACCATATGTACTGCAAAAAAAAAAAAAAAATCCTGCTCTGCACTAGCACAAATTGTGTCTGCAAATTTAAGCTTTCTTCTTAACCTGCTTCCTTGTTTTGTCTAGACCAGACCTTTTCCACAGTTTAAACAATGTTTTTGTGGTTTATGTTAGCCAGTAAAGGGGAGAGGAGGGATGATGTAATTCAATGCCTAGACAGATTATTAATAGTTCAGGATAGCAGCTTAACCCTATTATGTAACACCAACGTGGCAGTATTATTAAATAACAATGCAAATAATTTTAATATCAATGCTCACTGACTTTCTAACCTATCTGCATCGTTGCATTTTTGATGTATTTAAGACTTCGCCAGTAAGGAATATAATACAAGGACAAGAGAACAAACTATCATAAACGGCAAAGTTGAGTGGGTGTAGAGGATTACACATTGTTCTGGTAACTGAATCATTGCAGCATTTATCACTGAGATCGCAGAAATGTATGTCTGCACTCTAGATAACTTGAGTAATAATTTACTTCAACCAGATTTTGCTGTTATTCACTCTGAAATATATTGTAGTGTGGGATTTGATGGTATAACTCCCATTACTAAAATATATCGCTTATTATTTAAGACAGTTCTAGCGAGCGAAACCTATACCAACACACCGAATTAAAATAGAAAATAAGAACAAACAAACAAAAAGTTAAGGTATCTCCAATTTTTTCCAGTGCGATTAAAAAGGATCTCTTTTTCACAGGACTGATTATTTTTCACAGAATCTACATAGCTGAAATACTTCTCATTTGCTTTGGGTTGTAAAGATCTCTGATATATGAAGATAAACACCACAATGTAATTAGCAACCATTATATTTAAAAAGTGACCATTTATGCCATGACACAAGCAAATGAGGAAAATATATAGGCTTAACATGAGACAATAATTTCTATACACTATACACGCTTTGTTGTTGAATGATAACACCTTTTAGCAGGCTAGTTTGTTCCACACACCCTAGTTATCCATTTGCGTAGACTCAACACTCAGTCATAAAACTTACTGAGCTAGCAAAGAGGTACTTAGTTGGGAGCCCACTGATCAGCACGTTTTCAAGGCAAGTCATTCATTCCATGCAAGCATACATGCTTGTAGAATCATGTTAGACTTTGGCAGAAGTAACAGGATCGAATCTAGTTAATCTAGGTGCTCCAGCTTAACTAAGAAAGCCTGCTCTGCTTTCAGAGCGCAGTTTATGTTGATCAGCAGTGGTGTAACTCAAGAATAACTACTTATAATAGTTAAGTATACAGATAGATATTACCTGTTTGTATGAGACAGCAGTAGAATTTATTATGTGTAATAATGTTTTCACAGGTCAGAAGTTCTGAAACACAGTTTTAATAGAGGAACGCAAGCTTAAACTTGAAAGGCTTAAAGTTAAAAAAAAAAAAGCCCCTCTACAACATTAAACACTATTATGTACCTAATGAGGAGGATTTTTTTAAAAAATCAGCCACACAAGTTGAGTTTATCAAAGAACATGTATAAATAACAACCAACGATTCAAACTCTCCTACAATGCAGTGCAAGCAGAAAATGAAGCAAGCCTTTCACTCACGCCATTCAGAAAATAGCTTTTGCTGCACTAATCTTTGTGGCTCAGAGATTGACAATCAATATATTGTTATCAACAAGCATTAATGCAAACAAAAGCACCCATTTTCTTTTTTCCTCCCATCTTTAAATCATTTCATTTTTTAAAAAACATCAAACAGACTTTTACAAATGGAAGACTGGCAGTAATAAACATTTGTACTTAAATAGTGAGATCTAAGTTGCTTAGAAGCTGCATCACCTGTTCCCCTCTACCTAAAACTTGAATTGTATGTTAAATTTTGAGATTTTTTTAAAAAACAAGGTTGTTTTTATCTATTTTCTTTTGTAGCACATTGCAGTTGCTTTTCTCTGAATCCATGAGGGCTAGAAACTTTCCTTTTTCCCCTTATTAATGAAAACTGAGATTTTGAGGTATTGAGTCCTTTTAAAAAAAAAACTAAAATAAATGAGTTACACCATTGGTTAAAAAAAAAAGGACTTCGGGCTGAAAAGGAATAGGAAAAAATCAAGCTAATCAAAGTTAAAATAAAGTCTCTCTCTCTCTCTCTCTTTCTCTCTCTCTCTCCCTCTCCCTCCCAAGACTACTGTCTATAACATGTTGTTCCTTATAGAAAGTGGGATATGGTGGCATTTGCTTGATTAACTTGCTCGACAAAAGTGACAGCTGCTGAGGGTGTATGTAGATAAGCCGCACAGCGCAGTTCCGCCTTTGTACATCTGTCAGCAAAAAAGGAATACTAAAGAGTGAAAAGAGGCAAATTGGTCCCAAAAGGCACCCTATTCAACTTAGGAGGTTTGCTCTATTCAAGCACTCGCTGTGAAACTCAAGTACTAGGTAGCTTATTCAATTTCATTCACTCTTTAGAATGAGTCCACAAGTGTTTAATTTCTTATGCTGGCGAATAAAAGGATGAAGGGGCTTGCTTTTTTAAAAAAAAACAACACACAACTATTATTATTATTACTGGAAGCATTAATTGTTAAGATTTGCTGATCAATGCCCACGACATTAGCTCGTTGCTAGTTTACTTAGATATTGGTGCTATTAAATCGTAATGATATGTAACAGAGTCAATGTCTCACTGACTTGTTTTAGGAAAAAGCTGAGGATGCAGATTGATCTATCAGGGTTATTAGGTAGATGCAAGAAAGAGCTGCTACTGCTTAAAAAGATTTGTTAAGGATTCAAATCAGAATTGATTTATCCAAAGGGTGGGTCATGGCAGCCACAGAGGTCAGGTCTGCCCGTCAGACAGGTAAGTGCGGAGGTGTGTTTTTTTTTAATTGCCATCCAAGTGAGAGGCTCAACATGTAAATCTCCAGAAATAGATTTGCTTAGCTCAGAAAGATACCTTACAGTACAAGTCTGTGCATGACTACTCAGAAGTAAATCCTATTGAGTTCAGTGGGACTTACTCAGCAGGTAACTGTGCATAGGACTGCAGCCTCTTGGCTCAATCCTATGGGCAGTGATGTAGACTTGAGTCTAATTACTCAGACTCAAGTCGCGTCAATGACTTGACTCGGCAATTGTAAAAGACTCGAAAGACTCGATTCGCGACTTGGTGTCTTTTACAAGTCAAATTTTATTCAGGTTTAAACCCGTTTTCTCCGTTAAATAGATAGGGACTCGCTCGCAACTCGCAACCAAAGACTCTGGACTTGGGGGCAAAGACTTGGGACTTGACTTGAGACTTGGAATCAGAGACTTGATCCACATCCCTGCCTATGGGCCAGCTGCGCCACCAGAACTCACGTTCCGATGGCGCAACACACTTTACAGCAGTCGCAAAATGCGATGCGCCATAGAGCGCGACCTGGCCACTTACACTGCAAAGAGTGAGCGGCAGTGGCCAGGCAACAACGGCTTCCCTGGAGCCCCAAGTCAGTGGTGGGGATGGGCTGTAAGGGGCGGGGAGTGGGAGGAACAGGGCCTTTTCCGAGGGGAGAGGAACCAGGGGCTGGGAGGATGCAGGAAGGGGTAGATCCAGTGGCAGTGGTGCACGCTGGACCTTATCTCCTCTTTTTAAAACCTCCCCACCCCTTTTTTTCTCCTCAGACACATGCCACCAAAATAGATGGCATATGTCCAAGAAGGAGACCCATTGGCGTTCAGGCAGCCTATCAGGAGGTAAGTGCAAAATGTTTTCACTTACCTCCTGCTGTCCGATAGCCCCCCCCCCCCGGATGCAGCATGTGCCTTTTTGGTGCAGCTGTATCAAGGCTGGTGGCAGGGCATGAGATTGGGTTGTCAGTTTACTAAGAACTGTTTTACATTAGAAAGAAAAACATGTTCCTCTTTCTTTATGAGGTCCTCCTCTTTCCATTTTGAATGGAGATTACATTTAAAGCCATAGTCCAGACAAGCCAGGGGCTATGGGCACCTTTTCTATATGCCTGTATCCCCTCTTAAACCATTGTGATTCCATGTTGTAGTATACTAGCAAATGACAATCATTTTGATGGGTAGGAGCAGAAAGAATGAGCAGAAAGAAAGACCCATATGTAGCAGGGACCGCTGGGTGGGGTACAGAGTCTCAGTACACAGATTGTTCTCCCTAAGTCCCTGGAGGTGGAGCTAAGTCACTCAGGGGCAGTGCCCCCCACCACAGTAGGGTACTCCAAATGTAATCTCCCATATGAGTGATTATCAACCATTCATGGTATGTTCCAAGGCATGGTTGGAGTGAGGACTATAGATCCCCTAGTAACTCATACTGCGCATACATGCAGGTGTATGTACGCGCACACACCAATAATGGTAGTAATTGGAGCCTTCACCTTGTCCCATAAAGCTCAAAGGAAATCATCTGAGTGGAAATGTGGATGTAATTAATCCAGCTACAATCTGGGACATAGTTTGGGGGCTCAAAACCTATCCCTGCCTTAGAAACCAGTGCCCCTACCATCACCAGACATTGCCCCCTCACCTGAATCTGAAATTGCATCTCGTTGACTGTGCTCCAAAGAACTCAGTGGAGGCCATTGATTACCAAGCCTTCCCCATTCTGGTAGCTCCACCCTAAGTTCCATGTTTTGGTCACATTAGAGTATGACAAAGAGACAGAACTATCATTTAAATACACAATATCACAGTTGTTTTCACTGTGTCATTTCTTGCTGATAATCTAGTTCTTCTCATCAGTACTAAGCCTGCTGCTGGACATATGTCAGGGCATTCCAAAAAGAGGAACTTCTTAACAAATCCAAGAGTTCATTCTGCAAATTTCAAATGTCCCAGATCTTGGCCTCCTAGTTTGCTGTACTGAGCAAGACAAAGCTAGATTTGTATCAGGCCAATAAAAAGGTAAAGGTGACCGCTGACAATTAAGTCCAGTCGTGTCCGACTCTAGGGTGTGGTGCTCATCCCCATTTCAAAGCCGAAGAGCCAGCGTTGTCCGAAGACGCCTCCGCACTAAGACACTCCTTGCCGCAGCACGTAGCATGTGGCTGGAACACGGAGCGCTGTTTACCTTCCCGGAAGCGGTACCTATTTATCTACTCACATTAACATGCTTTGGAACTGCTAGGTTGGCAGGAGCTGGCCAAGCAACGAGAGCTCACCCCGTCGCGGATTCGAACTGCTGACCTTTTGATCGACAGCTCATGGTTCAGCGGTATTTTGCCAACCAACATTGCAATGTATACATATGCATGCTGTTCATAAATGATGCTCTTCACGTGCATTTTGTATGCAGAAGACTGTTTCTGAGAGCAAAATGCAGCACCTGAAGTGGGTCCTATCACTTGGAAGCTCTGCATCCCTTGTGCTTTGTCTCTAAATACACAGAAGACTTTACAACCAGCAAAAGACTGCCAAGTTATTTGACGGGTTTGGGTCCAACTTTGAAAGTGGCCTGAATGGGGTTCTTTAGTGAAGTCATTCACAAAACAGCACATAATTCTTGCTATGGAGGTGTAGAAGCCAGCATAAAATCATTCACTGGCCAGCTGCCATTTGAATTAGACAATGGGACCAGCTTTCCAAGTGGCCCCAGTGGTCCCCAGTAGCCAGGCAGGACTTGGGGGACTGGGCAGCAGAAAATGCACCAGCCAGTGATCCTTCACCCACCCCATTCCCTAGCATCTTCATGTTGTGGCACTTCATAGACCACTGCCTGCATGCACTGCTGCCACCAACCACTCCTTGCTCCTACCATTTGTTAAGAGTCGTGGGGCGGGGCAAAGCAAGGGAGGAGTGGAGTGGCAGCTGCCAGTGCACTCCTCTCCCGCCTTTCCTTGCCACTTTTTTCAAACATAAGGTGACTATGTGGGGCAAGAGGTAGCAGTGGAGGTTGTGCAGGACACAACAGCAGATTCAGTGTCACTGCCTCTGTGAAGATGCTAGGGAAGGGGGAGCATGGCACACTTTGTGCACCAGTAAGAATGCCGGGGAGGGAGGGGCAGTGCCAGATCTGGTTGGTCCCAGGTGCCAGAAAGACTTAGGCCAGGCCTGCTAAGCAGCATCCCTAAGTTACATTCAGTTTCAGATTTTTAAACTGCATCTGACAAATAACATTGGCATGGAAGAGGTAGGAGAGGTACATCATTTGTCACAGTGAGAAGAGCCGTTTTCAGAAAGCCAATATATGAGAGAGCCAATATAGTTTGTGGTGAGTACTCTCAAGTTTTTTTTCCCCACTGTCATCAAAACCATGGAAACGTTATTTGAATACCAGGAGAAAAGAAACAATGGGCATCAATAGGTCTATTTATTATTATTATTATTATTATTATTATTATTATTATTACTATTATTATTTCTATCCCGCTTTCTTCCCCCATAGGGGGAACTCCAAGTGACTTACAACAATAAAATACATATGTAATATAAAACTCTTAAAACATTAATGAAATCTAAGAAAACACAGCACAAAATATAAAAGCAGGTGTAAAAAGAGTAAAAAACAGGAAGTTCTCATTGGGCTCAGCGGAAAGTTGGGTCCCTTGTGAGGCATTATCTTTTACTGAGTCGATTGTAATCTTTAATACACTGGAAGAAAGAATTCAGGTTAAACAGATTTAGGTGCCCACAACAAAACAAATCAATGATGCTTTGCTAGGCTGATATTTACCTAGTAAGACATTGTGGTAATATAGTAATTGTAGTGCAGTCGTGTATTAATTTGGTTACAATTACATTAGCAAAGCTAAGAATTAATGAGGTAAGCAAATTAAAATAGAGGTGTTAGAAGTTACATTTGATGGTATGTTGTCCTTGGCTCCTCATTTGAACATCCATCCATCAGCATAAATGCAGTGAAGGTGTAAAAGTGAGGGAAATCAGAGGGTTGTCCTTTTGTTCCGCAATTACCTTGAAAATAACTTATTACTCAGATGTTTAAGGGCTAGACACACGTTAGACAATGCTCTGCTTTTGACTACGCCTAGTGCTTTGAAGCATGATCTGCATGCTCTGCAACTGCCACTCTTCTTTGGTAAGAATAGTCCATAGCTTCATGGGCCAATTGTGAAATGACATACACAAGAGGGAACAGTGTGTGGAATCCTCCCTGATCTCCTACAAGGATACATTAATACCCATAAATCGTGCAGCTTTGTCATCCTTGACCCAACTTTAAACTGTTGACCTTAAAAAGGAACTAGGTCAGCAGGCTGAGGCTTGCAGGAACTTAAAATGTACTGAGGGTCAGATTTGTTCACAGGTTTCTTGACTTATACTAAATCAGCATGCAGTTAACTCTTTGCCTGCACTGTTGTTGTCTTTCTGTACAATTTTTGTGAGGCCGCAAGCTACCCAGGAGTGCTGGTGTTATTGTTGTTGTTTTGTAGCCAGGAAAGCAAAAGGAATGTAGATACAGTGAATTCTTACAATTATGAAGCGCTCACCGCGTGCCACAGAGGTAATTTGCCTGGAGGTTGAGGTCTGCCCTCGTCCAATCCCAAATGAGCCACCATGTCAGTGATTCCTGACATCTTGGGACACCATACTTTGCCCCTGTTACTGAACACTGAAATGGCAGACATGCATGCCTATTTTATGCTCAAAGAGATTTCAGACTGAGTGGCAAAATTCCCAGCAAGGATTAAACGTCTACTCTTTAATCTATTCAAGATTAAATGGCAAAGCAGCAGTATATTTTAACAACATTTGCTGTGATTACTTTTTACCATTCATAATAAGAACTATCACCAGATTAAATAAATGTTTTTGTATGCATACTAGTTGATTTATCAACTAATTATTCAATTAAACTACATATAAGAAAAGCTCATCGTTCTAAAGAAAAAGGCACACTATGTTGTGAGGGCATCACCTAGAAACAAAGGGTTTAGAAGATCAGTTTCCTTCTCGCACACACAGGAAGGAATGCCTCGTCTAAGTTGACCTATATGCAATTGTAATAAATACTTTTTATTTAAAAATAATAATTTTAAAATTAAAAATCTCCTTCTTGATTAATTGTGGACACCTTTTTAGCCAAACAAAATATTGTTTAATTTATTAATTTACCCAATGAATCAACTAAATGTTGCAGACTAGCAATAAGTATAGCAATGTTGTCAACACACACCAACCTTTTCTTCTTTTTTAAGTGAAAGGATTTGTGCCTTTAACATGCACATCTCATACAGACACCTATTTGATGGTTTATAACAATAGACACTCAATGTGCAAAATCAGATGCTCTCAAAGAATTATCACATCTAAAACAAAACATGGACTGCCCTCTGCCCTCCTTAAACTATACCCCTGAAAACACAAGGTTTCCCTGGATATAAAACATGCATCTTTACAACTTCATCTGGGTAGCAAGCTATAATGGGTTTGGATGAGAATTGAGCAGAAGGGGAACCATAAAGTTTGAGGTGGGTTTTCTATGATACCCTGTTGAGGAATGGAATGTAGGAATCCCTTGTAGCAAAATTACATTTGCACTGAGGACACCAGTAGAGCTTGTGGTCTTGTGTAATATACACAGCACAATCCTGTGTAACCTTGCACCGGTGTAACAGTAGATGCACTGGTGCACCTGCTGTTACACCGGTGCATCTAGTGTTACACCAGTGCAAGGTTACACAGGATTGTGCTGTAAATCTTTAAATGCTTCTGTCTTACCTACATTTCTATCTCCAGCCGCTGAGCCCAATGAGAACTTGGTAGAAGAATGTAGTGAGAAATGAATGCCCTGCGTAAGTCTGACGTTCGTATCTTACCAATCTCGTGCAGTAGGGAGAGAGAGGGCTACTGTTTAACAGCAAATCCACCCTACAAAACCCAAAAGGGCTGTGATCAGCCATGAGCACATTCCGCTTTTGTTCCTTCCCTTGACTAATGTAGCTTTTATCCCGGGCATAGCTGCAAATCGCCTCACACCATTGAATCCGTTACCTTCGGAACACCTTGAATTCAAAGGTCCTTTGCAAAGCCTCTTTTCAGTATTTCAAAACAGAGTTTGTAGTCGGGACAAGAGAGAAAGGGCAGGCTTGTCTTTGGATTTTTTCAGTGTAGTGCCTGCCTCAGTTTATTCTTAATAGGGTTGAGCAGCCTGGATTCGTTCTGGTTGGAAAGCCAGAACTGAACTAAGGGGTCATGGGTGTGAGTTTCTATGGTTATTGAGCAGCATCACCCGTAGATTTGCTCTCATGGGCATTAAAGCACATAATAATGGACAAACAACAGTGGTTAAAGCAAGCAGGTAGGATTACTATGTTCTTTTGTCAGAAGTATATAATGTCTTGTAGTCAGTTTTAAAGACTTCTCAACCCCCCAAATCCACCCAGTTGCCGCCCGCTGAGTAATTTTGTATGCTTAATCTCTAGCCCTTCACTACAAGCTTTCTGCTAATTTGAGGCAAATGGGTATTTTTGACACTAAATAGGGCAGTAAAGAATCCGTGACCTAGAAAAACTCCATTCCGAGGCAGTGAGAGGCGAAAAATATTCTTTCAGCAGACTTTGTAAGACCTTTTGAATGACATAAAATAGTTCTGACTAAACTGCACCGGAGCCTTCGCTTAATGGTTTGCAAGCAAAAAAAAAAAAACAACCCCACCACAAAACTTTTGCAGAACATCTTACACACACACACACACACACACACACACACACACACATTTACTTTAACTTCCCCCCATAAAACTTGTCACTTCAGATTGCCATCAGCCACCACAACAATAATCATTTCATGCTTATTGCTAATTGCAAGCACAGCTGAGGCCCAGCGGGGGGCTCCTTGCACAGTCCCAGGCCTTTATACCAGCCTCAATCTGTTGTATGGCACTTGTTCACACACACACACAAAAAAGCTACCAGCAAAGGCAGAAAGAGGCAGAGTCACAGGTTTCTTGTAATCCCTCTGCTACCCTGCTGACAACTCAGCCCCATAAGAATTCCTCGTTTTGTCCGCCTCTTTACAAAAGCTGGAGTGACCTTTCACTACTAGTATGTGGGCTTCTTCATGGTTTTGTGTGTGTGTGTGTGTGTGTGTGTGTGTTTTCCTTTTGAATGAAGAATACAACTCCTTCAGGTGCATTAAGAAGCAGGGCTGCATCTGGCTTATGAGATTCTATTTGCAGCACCCCTGGAGTGAGCTGTGGCTTCCTGTAACATGTAAAATATGAGTGTGAACTCAAGGTTCATGGCAAGGAACAGGAGGTCAGGCTCCCATTCAAATCCACCCAAAGGAAACGGGAGTTTGCAGATGTTCTGGTGGATGTGTAATGACACCACCTCCCTCCGAGCGCAGGAACCCAGCACAGCTTTTCATCAAATGTGCTGCCACCACCGTCATCATCTGTGTGTTACTTCACAGATTTATTCATATCATTTTTTTTCCCCTTACAGCTTATATATTCAGAGACAAGCCTACGAGTTCAGCAACTCCACAGGCCAGGCATTTGTGGGTTCAAAAACTTAACTGGCCTGGCCCATCATTGCAACAATGATTGCAGACTACAAGAATATTTGTAGACACCCATTAATTATTCCTACAGGGGGCTCAGAAGGTACCACCTGCAACTGCCCCAGCCTGTATGTGAGAAGACTGGGATTCATAAGGGGGGTGTAGTGTATTATTTCAGAACGTAGAGCTCTATAGGGATCACATCACGGGGGGTATGGTGGCCACCTTTTCAATCAGCCCCTATAGCTCTGCCCCTTTAACTGTGGCTTCCTCAGTCATAGCAGGTGACGATGTTTATACGGCAAAAAAAGCTTCATCTGCTAATTCTTGTGTATCAAACTGTTGTTAAAGGCACAGTTACAGCGATCAGTTGAAAAGCTGGCAACTCCACCATGGAATGATTGCAAAAATCACCATCTGGTGGGGAAAAACAGGTCTGTAAAAGAGCCCAAGAATTTACTGAACCATTCAGGGAGGTCAAGTTCGCATGCGTCATGGGTGTCTGACAGAGACAGAAAACGCTCTATTGGAGGTTGGATTAAAATCCATTTGGTTCATACTTAGGCTTGTGTCCTGTATTAATTTTCATCCTATAAGATCCTGATATGATAACCATATAAACATAAAGCAAAGATGAAACTAGGACTCTGAAGGTTTGTCGTTTGGCAGCTTTAGAAGCCAGCTACTGAAAAGAGAGAGCCAATATCTCTCTGAGACATTTGCCTGGACCAAAAATTGAGAACTTGAGAAGGCAAGAAGCCTTCATCTGAGGGGCTGCGTCAAACGAAGCAAATTTCTTGAAGCACTTCCAAATCACAAATTACATGTAGATTGCACAGGCATCTTTTTAATTCTGTGTACTGTACACAGTGAGTGGCGCACTGGGTTAAACCGCTGAACCATGAGCTGTCGATCGAAAGGTCGGCAGTTCGAATCCACGACGGGGTGAGCTCTCGTTGCTTGGCCAGCTCCTGCCAACCTAGCAGTTCCAAAGCATGTTAACGTGAGTAGATAAATAGGTACAGCTTCCGGGAAGGTAAACAGCGCTCCGTGTTCCAGCCACATGCTACGCGCTGCGGCAAGGAGTGTCTTAGTGCGGAGGCGTCTTCGGACAACGCTGGCTCTTCGGCTTTGAAATGGGGATGAGCACCACACCCTAGAGTCGGACACGACTGGACTTAATTGTCAGGGGTCACCTTTACCTTTTTACTGTACCCTTTAATGGCTGTGGTTGACCCAGAATATGTATTCCACAAGTTTTAAGCAGCAGAACAGAAGTGCGCATGCACCTGACCCTCCACAATCAGCTTGCACACTCTGTCCTGAACCATGCGACTACCTGTGCAGAAACGTCATCATGTCAGAAGCTGCCTTGAAACAGTAATCTGGAAGCTGAGTCTTGGGTGACCCAAGGTGATGATAAAGAAAGGCTATTGAGGTATGTGCGGAGTGCATTTCCCTCCCCACTAAGCATAGCTCATCCCTACACACACATGCACACGTACACACCATTAGAGATATTCTGCACATTACAGTTCTAGGTTTGCCACTGAATGTAACCCCAACAAGGTGCCACAAACAATTCTGGCTCTCTGACAGGTGTACCTGTATGATATGCATATTTTAAAATGTCTATTTACAAATAGCTGTTTATTCATACTTTATATTTTTAAGTATACTTTGTGTACACACTTCAAAAAAAAAATCTTAGATGCATATGTAAAAAATGTATGCAAAATGGCCCTCGATCTTAAAGGCTTCCAGAGAAGAAAGTCTGTCTTTTGTAACCGCCTGTGCTCCAGGATCTTTGCTTATAGAAATGAACCTCTGTTGAAAAACTGAAAAGGAAAGAGCAGGGGGTTCTTTACAAACCCAAAATAAATGTTTCACAATACTAACAAGGGTAAGCAGAACAGATTTTTTAAATGAAAATAATAATTGTCAACATTGAAAGATACTGAAAACCCCTGGTGATGAGATAGGAAAAAATACTGTACCCTCATGCTTTATGAGTGGAGAGGAAAATGTAAAAGCCTACTTAAAGTAATCCAGAAAACCATTTATGAAAAAGCCAAGCATTTACTTTATAATAATATAGGGCTACCGCAATTAAGCAACCTTTGTCAAAGAAGTAAATACCAAACAGAGAGACAGGGTTGGTTGTGAAGACATGGTAAACACACAGCTAATGCTTTGATAAACAGAGAAACAATATTTATAAGTGCCTTATGATACAACTATTATCATCAACAACAGTATAACAAAACTTCCTTGTGCCAGAAGCACCTGTTTCTTTTCTGTAGTGTTTCTTTTCTGTGAGATCATGAGGGCAATTATCGGTTACACCTTGTTTGGGTGTCACCATCATGGATGGGCCTTCCATGGATTAGCAACCTCCTGGCTTTAGAAGTAGGTTTTCTCTGTGCCAGGTGCAAGGGAGTGACAACAGGAAACAGGTTATCTTGTTGGCTGTGTGCTCTCGGAGGCACCTGGTGGGGCCACTGTGAGATACAAGAAGCTGGAGTAGATGGACCTTTGGCCTGATCCAGCAAGGCTCTTCTTATGTTCTTACCAGATGAGTAGTCTTATTCTTTCAGATGGCTTTGTGCCTTCCCTATTTGCCTAATGAGCCCTGATCCTATGAAATGCTGTACTGGGGCAGCGGCTTGAAGAATTCAGCATGAAGAACCTCGCCCTGGCACAAGGGATTGTTTCCTTGTCCTGGCACTAGACAGAAGGCTACTTTAGACATTGATGGTGCTGCTGTTGAAAAGCCTTTACTTGGATAGGAGCTCTTTGCACCCATGTTTAAACTGCACAATATCTGTTGCCTTGGCCGTAAAACACTGGACTACAAGCATGGTATGCATATGGGCTGGTGCATGGGGCAAGAGCCTTGTTAAGCTGAAGCTGGCCTCACAGAGCTCTTACTTACATAAATAATGGTTTGGGGCAGCACTACATACACTACTGGATATGAACTTCTGTGGCACTGCTTCTGTTAGCCTAGGGTGGTACTGCTGCCGCTGCACAAGAGCCACAATATTCCGCCTCCCTCCCCTTGCAGAGTTTTCCATGAGTTTTAAGCTGGTCTAAGCTATCAGTTATTAGTATCTTTAACCATTTTTGATTCACTTTGACATCTTCAGGCCAATTCATAGGTGATGTTTTTAGCATATACCAAATTGTATATCCTAACAATGTGGCATGCGCATCCTAAAATCTGTTTTAAAAACTCATGGGCAATATGTGTACAAGAATATGTATCACATATTACAATATAAAAAAATTCTCTCATGTTATTTTCTTTATTTAAAACCTTTATTTAAAATCCAATCCTATTGGGCGTTAATACTTGTGGAACAAACATTCCGCCAGCGCTAACTGCTGCAAAAGCACCATAAAGTGCTGCCAGGATACCGGTGGGAAGGCCCGCACCCTCCCGCCCCTGTCATCGGTTCTTCCACCGTCCACTAGAACAGTTAAGTCAGAGGGAGAGGCAGGAGTGGGGGGGGCAGAATGGGGTGGGAAGGGGTAAAACTGGGTGGGTAGGGGGCATAACTGGGGGGCTGAGGGAGGAGTGAATCCGGTGGCAATGGCGTGCACCATATCGTACCCCCTTGCAGCCTCCTCACCCCCTTACTCTCCTTGGACTTGCACTAGTGAAATCGCTAGCGCAGACCTGAGGAGACCCTTTGCAGAGCAGAAGGCTTACAGAGGTGTTAGGGGATTTAAATCCCCTTTTGCTTCTGATGCCTCCCGATCTGCCCCCTCCTGCTGGATACAGCAAACCTGTTTTTGGCATGGCTGCACCAGCTGGGGGTGGAAGGATAGGATTGGGCTCTCGGTGGTATTAATTCACATTTGGTTCATACTGAGCATGAGCTGTTTTTATGATCCCATTTATTTTTGTAATGGATGCAGCATTAGCAGCACGTTTTTCTTCCCATTAAAAAAAAATTAAAAGTTGAAAAGGAGCAGCAACACTTCTGTTGCTGGTTGCCAACTGGCACCCACCGTTCTGTTTTCTCACACAATGTCCAAGAGACGCTTTGGAGTATTGTGAGAAACAATGTTGGTTGCCACAAAAATATGGTGGCCCACAGTGGCAGCTGCCATTTTTCCCCGGAGTAACTTGGAGTGACTCATATGTCTTTGTAGGAAAACAAAATGGCAGCTAGACTGGAGCGGAGGCAAGTAGTTCTGCAAGACTCCGTTACATCGGAGTCGACGGCCCCTCCCCCTTGCTGTTGGAGCCATTCTAGCGGCAATGGCAACATGCAGGACACTCCCCTGTCATTGCCAGAATGGCTCCAACACCAAAGGGGAGGGGCCGCTGACTCCGGTGTAACGGAGTCTTGCAGAACTACTTGCCTCCGCTCCAGTCTAGTTTCACCTCTGTATGGGAACTCCTACTGTACCACATGGCATTGGGCCATTCAGCTCATTCAGGGTTGTCATTCATTTCAGAAAGATGACAAAGTATCCAATGGGCATAATTCAGACCAGTTTTCATTTGTTCTGAAATGAATGCACATCCCTACTCTCAATTGGGTGTGGCTCCCTGTGAGGGAAACAACACCTTTCTGATGGAATATGACTGGTGGGTGATAGAGAAATCCTTGGAAAGGATTGCCACTCAAACTTGCAAGTGTTGACATTTTGTTAGCAAATCATTTCCTGCTCATACGAAACGTGACCCAAGCCAAGATGATAAGGATCTAAATTCATGCTCTTACAATCGAAGCCTCAGCACGTTTACACAGAATCAAGTCTGATTGAGTTCACTGGGACCTGCTCTTTCGTAAGTGTACTGGGAATGCAGGGCTGAATGAATCACAAGCCGGAATCAAGATTGCCGGGAGAAATATCAACAACCTCAGATATGCAGACGATACCACCCTAATGGCAGAAAGTGAAGAAGAACTAAAGAGCCTCTTGATGAGGGTGAAAGAGGAGAGTGCAAAAGTTGGCTTGAAACTCAACATTAATAAAACTAAGATCATGGCATCTGGGCCCATCAATTCCTGGCAAATAGAAGGGGCAGAAATGGAAGCAGTAACAGATTTTACTTTTCTGGGTTCCAAGATCACTGCAGACAGAGACAGCAGCCATGAAATTAAAAGACGCTTACTCCTTGGAAGGAAAGCTATGGCAAACTTAGACAGCATAATAAAAAGCAGAGATATCACCATGCCAACAAAAGTTCGTATAGTCAGGGCGATGGTGTTCCCAGTAGCAATGTATGGTTGCGAGAGTTGGACCATAAGGAAGGCTGAGCGCCGAAGAATAGATGCTTTTGAACTGTGGTGCTGGAGAAGACTCCTGAGAGTCCCTTGGACTGCTAGGAGATCAAATCAGTCAATTCTAAATGAAATCAAGCCTGACTGTTCCTTGGAAGGACAGGTACTAAGGCTGAAACTCAAATATTTTGGCCACCTAATGCGAAGAGAGGACTCTCTGGAGAAGACTCTGATGCTGGGAAAGATTGAAGGCAAAAGGAGAAGGGGAAGGCCAAGGATGAGATGGTTAGACAGCATCACCGATGCAACAAACATGAAAATGAGCGAACTCAGGAAGATAGTGGAGGACAGGAAGGCCTGGCGGGATATGGTTCATGGGATCACGAAGGGTCGGACACGACTTAACGACTGAACAACAACAACAACTGGGAATTATAGCCTTTCTCATTGACAATTGGCTACTAGCTTTTCTCAAATACGTATATTGTATAAGTGGAGCATCCTGTATTCATCCACCAGTCACGTAGCGGCACGTTTTAATGTAGAAGATGTAACTACTCTAATTAATAGATAAATTTGTGCAGGGATCTATAATGTTCAAACTTGTGGAGTGTGTCAGCTGATGGAGCAATGTGAATAATATTGCTATTTTTGTTAACCAAAAAAAGTGTAACTATTTTAAACAATACCAGTAGTACATCTGAGCTGAATCTGCTCAAAGTAAATGCTGAAAAACAAACATGGTAATCGCTTAATTCCTGAAATTGTTGTGGCCGTAGGCACAGTGCATCATTTTAGCTGTCCTTGGGATTGAACGGGCCAGAGGGTTCTAGGGTTGGAAAAAGAACAAGCGGTGTGTATTAAACAAGATATGCTCATATCACCTTGGGATGCAAAGCCAAAAGGATAAATATTTATGAGGATGGTCGCCTGTGCCCAAATTCCTCCAAGCGAATGGAAATACTCTGTATGTGACAGTCTGAAAAAAAGACAGAGCTGAGTCATTTAGGGTAAGTTACAGAACGAAAAACTTGCCCTCCTGAATTGATGTGCAAGTCTAATAAGGAAAGTGGGGAACTGCCTGACTACAGAAGCTGTCACACCCTTATTCAGCTGCCCCAGCGATCCTGTTGTGAACTTGGCAGCCAAGGACACTCTGCAAAGGAAAAGGAAATTCATAGTGAAGTTTTGCTAACTACTCTTGCCCTGATCCAGTGTCAGCCATATAGGGAAACAGGCAGATCTACTATAGTAGAAATACCACTACACAGGTCCTTTTTCCAGCAGAGATTGGCAGAAAGCAGAATAAGGTGTGACCCACTTTTTTCCTAGTGCAGCACCTGTGTTTTTAACAACTGAGTGGCAAGAAAAAATTAAACAGGGGACAACACTTCCTTCAGGATGTAGGTAGGTGCTTCTCAGGCAGCCTTTGAAAGGAAGGAAGTGCAATTTGTAGGGGAAACTGGACCAGGGACAGCACAGGATCTTCAGGCACCGGAGGAGGCAGTGTGCCAAATGTTTCCATCCCCAACACACTGGTGACGTGCCCCCCCCTGCTCCTCCCACTCCCTGATTTGGAAAAGGAAGAGGGAGGGAGATGGAACTGAAGTGTGGAGGAGAGGAGACTGGCAGGCTGGAGCACTGAAGCTGTTCTAGCCCACCACTCTACTCTCCTCCACATTCCCTTTTCCTCTCCATCCCTCCTGCCCTTCTCCAGTCCAAGGAGTGGGGTGAGGAGGAGGGTAAGGGAGGTGAGTGAGTGGGTGGATGGAGGTGGGCCACCCACCACCAGTCTGCTACCTGAGGCCGTTGGCCTCATCATGAATGGGCTTGAGCTGAAGAAGTCCCACCATTGTTTTCCACCTGCACTCCTTTCCTCCCGTACAGCTGTTTTTCTTCCAGCTGCAACAGACACATGTCTAGGGAAAGCACATAGCGGGCAAGTACAGGCAGTCACGCGGAGGACGAGTTCCCTGCTTACCATTTCTCTCCTCCAGATCATGCCTCCCCCCCCCCACTTGTAAAATGTTTAGCAGCAGTAATGCCACAAGCCCTCCCGGCGTCCAGGCCAAGTTGGACTCGCGACGTCGTCGTGCCCAGCGCGACTCCGAACACGCCCCCCCCCCGTAGGTTTCGGCACCGTTTTGGAGCCGAACTAGCTCCAGGGAGGGTGGGAGGGCCGAAACCTCGCGCGGGTAAGTAACTCCCCCAAACGCTGACTGTGCCCCCCTGCGCCCGCCGCCTGGAGCCCCTGCTCCGCGCGCTCCGTCCTTCTTCCGCCTCTGTTTAGCAGATAGCTGTTTCCCAGATCCAGGTTTGCCGCCAAGCATGTGGTTTGACTTTGTGTTGCAGTGACTAGTACACAGAATGTGTGCCTATGTGTGCAAACAAATGATTGTTTCTTAAGAGTGGGTCTGTGGGCACTCAGCACAGACCATAATTTTATCTCTATGTTTTATTCTAAAAGATAGGGCAGGCTGGATTGTTGAGCACTGACTTCTTTTCAGAGGTTTCTTTTCCCGCTTTGAACCAACACTTGAAGACGTCGCTTCCACTTCTCTCCCAATGTTATTTATAGCAATATAAACAGTGAGACTACAATTCTTGTATCCACTGGAGACCTTCTTGCTCTGCAAGGCTGGCAGAAGGAGAACAACTGCAAGGGGGGATAAACACAGATGAGAAGCTGTGTTTGTTTAACAGATGTGTATCCTGCCCTTCCAATAAAAATTTCCAGGGCAAAAAGGAAAACAAAATGTTATCTAAGGAAATTAGGCTGCAATCCTAAACACACTTACCTGGGATTAAGCTCTATTGAACAAAATGGAACTTACTTCCAAGTAAAAATGCATAGGATGGTGCTGTTAAACAACAACAATTAAAACATTTTAAAAGTCATGGGTTTTTTTATCAATATAAATTAGAAGCAACGTGAGCCAGGATGGTGTAGTGGTTTGGGAGTCGGACTTAGACCTGGAAGATCCAGGTTCCAATCCCCGCTCAGCCACGAAGCTTCCTGGGTGACCTTGGGCCAGTCACTATCTCTCAGCCCCACCTACCTTACAGGGTTGTTGTGAGGACAAAAAGGAGGGGAGGAAATATGTACACCACTCTGAGCTCCTTGGAGGAAGGGCGGTATAAAAATGTGAAAAATAAATAAATAAATAAATAAATAAATTGCTTTATTCCATATCCATCTTTAAGTATTTGGAAGGGAAGGCCAAGGCGGCTACATATTCAGCCAGTCTGAAGGTAGTTTTAAACTTCCCCCATGTAATTTGGATTATGACAAATAGCACTGGTGGGCATCCAACTAGAATGGGGGTCTAAATGGGTATGAAACGTAGATGGTAATGTATTATTAGTATTGTTAGTTATAATAGAATGCAAAACATTACAAAAAGAAATGTTATGGGGTGTATTCTAAGAAAACTTCCAGCAGCAATTGATCAGGTACTGAACAAGCAAGGATTCCCAAAACCTCTGTGGGGAAAAGGTGGTTCTTTTCTTAGTAACTCTTGTCCTATTTCAGTGAATGGGATGGCAAACTACAAAGGTCAAACCTGATTGGATCTGATTTTTTTGTGTGTGTGGACTGTAACATTTTGTGGACACAGATTGTAATATTTTGTGGACCCATGCTTTTGGCGTGTTTTTTGGAGAACTCTCGCTTGTCTTCCAGCAATGGTACACCAGCACCATGAACATAATTTGCACCTGGCTGACAGATCGCATGGACCTTCAGCTTCACATCTATCAACTGAAAACCCTCATTAGGATAGTAAAGGTAAGCATCTGTAAATCTATGTTGTTTTCATTTCTTGAAGGAAACATGGTCTGCACACAAGAGGTACAATTGACAGTGGGTAGGAAGAAGTCAACAATAGAAAGCACTGCAAAGTCAGCAATGAGACTCATTTGTTCAGCTAAGTTCACTGAAATGGACCTCGTCAAATGGGTATATCTGCTGTAAGGGCGCTAATCGTAAAGAGAGGGAGGGTGGTGAATGTTTGGAGATATTACGAAGTACATTGCTCTATAATCTAATCCAGGGGTTCTCAACCTGTGGTATGGGTACCCCTAGAGGTATGCGGACCTCTTCCTGGGGGTACGCCAAGCCCTGCCCCTTATCTGCCCCATCAGCAGCTAATTAAGTGTTAATTAACATGGATTTTAAATTGTAATTATTTTTGGAGCCCTTCTGTCTCTCTGATTTTGGTTTGGGGCTTATTTTTGTACTTTGGAAAATGTACTTTGGTGGGGTGGGGGAGGGAGGAGCTGATTTGGGGAAGTGTGACTTGGCGAAAAAAAGAGATCCTTGCATGTGTGTCTCTCTCTCCCTCACACACACACACACACACACACACACACACACACACACAAACTGGCTCCTTCCTCCCTAGCAACACTCTGTGTGTGCTCCCAAGTCAGTGAGCCACTACTGAGGCAGTCCAATCTCTGGATGCCACTTGCCAGCAGGCAGGGGTATCCAAAAAATGGGTTTTCCCAGATGATCTTAAAGTCTTGGCAGCTGAGAGCAGACAGTTCCTGGTTCCAAGCTATATAGGTGTTTCTAGGTTAATACTCACCGATGCAACGAACATGAAAATGAGCGAACTCAGGAAGAGAGTGGAGGACAGGAAGGCCTGGCGGGATATGGTTCATGGGATCACGAAGGGTCGGACACGACTTAACGACTGAACAACAACAACAAAAGGTTAATACTAGGTTAATACCTGGTTCCAAGCTATATAGGTGTTTCTAGGTTAATACTAGAGACATGCTAATTAACTGCTAATTAACTGGATTAATCAATTAATTAATTAGGTAATTAATCATTAAATAAAAAGTACTAAAACAATTTTAAATGTGAAAAAATATTATTTAACTCTGTGTGTGTGTGTGTGTGTGTGTGTGTGTGTGTAGGTTAATACTAGCATTTTGAATTGTATCTAGAAACGCATGGGGAGTCAGTGACGTTCTTTTCGAACTGGCAAGAAATGTATGTTCAATGTATTTGAAGACATTTCTACCCCATCTTTTCCTTCTAAAAAAAGAGCCCATCAGCAGCCTCGATGCTGTGTTACGTACCAGTTGAAGTTCCTGGGGAAAAGGCAACACTGGCATGGGGAGGTACTGTGGTCAGGCGTCAGCCATGTGACGTCACACTTCCATGTCTGACATTATTACTAAGTTGGGCAAGAGGGAGGCACTCTCAGAGCACCAACAATGAAAAATGAAAGAAGCCCTGGCTCTGCATCACAACAGTGCTGTTGTAGCCACTTGAAAACCAAACCACATGGGCGTTATTCCAATAACAAGGCTTCTTAGTTTGAACCAGTTTTCCATGTGATTTTGCCGATATGTCATTGCAATCCCACTACCTCAGATAGAAAACTGAGGCTGACAATATTTATTTATTTTATTTATTTACAGTATTTTTATCCCGCCTTTCTCCCCGAAGGGACCCAAGGCGGCTTAAGGGACCCAAGATTGGGCCCCAATATTGTCCCGTCCTTGGTAGTCCCACGGCTGACATGTGACTTGAGTCCAGGCCCAAGCCCAGCCCTTTAGCGCCTAGATTCTGCTGTCTCTCGGAAGAGACAAAAATATAGATAACTTATAGAGATACCTTTGTGACATTCATGAATTTAGGGCACATCTCCAACTGCATTTTCCCCAAGGTGATAAATCCTTGTCCAACTGTACCTTTGCATTGGTAAGAGAGCCAATGCGTGTTGCTACCTTGGCAAGCTCTTGCCTTTTCTTGTTTAATATATCAAGCAGAACCAATTCGATACCCATCACATGTCCTTTGTGACTGACAACCTTATTGCTTTCCACCAAATGAACCCCTGTGTTTTTGTGAACATGACAAATTGCAACAGAGATATGATTAGTAGTCCTCCTTAGAACTTCAGGTTAACAGTTCCTGGTGAATATGGTATTTCATCACCTTTGAAGCAAGCACACTCAGGCTGCAATCCTATGCATGCTTACCTGGAAGCAAGTGCCATTTAATTTAGCGGTCTGTCCATGTCTTAGCTTTTTTGGGGGAAAAAAGTTAAATATAGGTTTTCAGGAGTGTTAACCTAAATATGCCTTGAGGAAATGTGCCAAAACCCAGATGTTTAGACAGAGCAGGCCTGAAGCACTAAAAGAACAGTAATCATAGAGTCACGATTACCGGTACCTTCTCAACACTATTTTCATATTTGTCTTTCACAACCACTACAAGTGCATGGTCGGAATTCCATAATCACAACACCAAAACATGATTGTGTGAATCAGTTCTTAGGAAAGTATGGCAGACTAAAGGCAGGATTTGCAATATATAAGCATACAGTGTGAATAATTTTTAAAAGCAGACATATCTATATGCTGTTGATTATGCCAGAACATATTTTTCTTCAGTTTTTCACATTTGGGACAGGGCAGTCTTCTGACTTCAGTTTCAGTATTTTTACAATTACTATTGGAAATGCAAATCAGAATTGATACATAATGTTAATTGAAATAATTTCTTAATAATGGGTATGAACAATCTTTTTAAAACAATTGCAGCGGTGAGATAACATATCCTGATTATAGCCCCTTTTTCTTGTACTCTGTGTATGTGTGTTTGTGTGTGTGTGTGTGTGTGTGTGTATTGAACACATGATAATTATTTCAGTGTGAAATCTCAGTGGCTTACATGAAATAATAAGATCACAGGAGGAGGTAAATTCATATTTGATAATTTTTGGTTCTGTGTGATGCGTTTGGACGAAGAGGATTAAAACAGTAGAATTCTGTACTCTGGAAATCAAGGCATGAATAAATTACTAAAGTTGCTTTTAATTTCCATAAATAAAAGCAATAGGTATCAGCACATTATTATTATGTGTTACTTTGGGGGGCACTGAAAACCAAGGCAGGTGTTTGTTATGCCATTACAGCTTGTAGCAGCTAAAAAAAAATAACAATTTATCTAGGTACACAAGCTATCCAAACACCTTTAAACTGTTTCATGGTGTTGAACAGCACATGACTTTACTAATGCTTGCATTTTTAAGTTGCAATTCCGTTTGATAAAATCAAAAAGACTCTAAGCCTAACCAAATACAAATATTTGTAGACAGACAAGTTTTATATTGCGTGTACAATGTACGGTCAGCCTATATGCAACTGTGGGGAGAACTGCATGTTGCTAGACAAGCACAGTGGGGGGGGGGTGACATTTACAGGGGAGGATCATTTAATGCTTTCCTCACCCACCAAGTCTTCCCTGGGGATACCTTCAAGTCTGTTTTTAGCCTGTTGTTCCACACACAGTTGTCCTCAGAACTGGTCTGCCTGTGAGCCCTGGTGGGGCTGCCAGACCAGGTTGTAGACGAATGCAAATAGCATCTACTGCCTCGCCACACTTCTGCCACCCCCTCTGGTGACAACTGCAGTGATTTCCACTTTCTCCTACCAAACTCCCAAACAGAAAATGGGAAAGTCCCCATGGAGGACATACCCATTTGTGGATGGGAAGAATGACAGCACCAGCACTTTTGCCACATTCCCTTCTCATCCACAAGTGGTGGGAATGTCTCCCTCTAGGGGAATGTTCCCATTTGCACATGACAGGAGGAGATGGCATGAGTCTCTTAGCTGAGAAACTCACATAGATGCTGCCTTCCCCCCCCCCCCCGATTCTCTAGGAGGAAGCCCATTGGCTAATGGGGAGGGTGCAAGAAGGAATGAGTGTTGCCGAGTCCCTCCTCAGAAGTGTAGGGCTTCCTGTTTTATTAAAGGGACCGCACAAACCAAAGGCCTCTTATAAATAAAATAAATAAAACCAGAGCATGGTAAAGGGCTCTTTTTTTAGCACGCCACTGCAGAGGCAGAACCAGGGTGGCTTCATCCCTGACACCAATGAATGGTGCACAAGGAGTTCCTGGCCCAATCCAGCAGCCAAATCTGCGCACATGTAGCCCCAGACAGACCATCGTCAATAGTACTGACCTTCCGTTTGAGATGGGGAGCAACAGTCTGGATTCGTCAATCCCCATGATTCCTATATAAGCACACATTATATTAAATTGGCACTGTCACTGATGTTTGCACTAAGGTGCCTGCCTTTAGATTGGGAACACTGTGTCTCAACAATATGTTGTTAAGCATAGGTTGAATATTTTATAACAGTCCTTGGTTCACATGTGGTATTGCCAGTACTAACTTAGGCCAAATAGCTATCTAAAATTAAGAATTCCACATTTGCCCTTCAGTTCCAATGGCTATTTATATTCAGAAGTCCAACATCACAATTCTCAAACTGTCTGTCATTGACATTAGCAGCCCTACTCTAGGGTAAGCTGGTTGAAAGTTAGGGCCAAAGATTGCTACAGAATAAACACCCATTTTTGAAAAGGGAAATCGACTTGCATTACATTTTGCTGGGATTAACCCATATTGTACTGTTTCTTGTCTTTTCTACTCCTCTCTCTCTCTCTCTCTCTCTCTCTCTCTCTCTCTCTCTCTCTCTCTCTCTCTCTCTCTCTCTCTCTCTCTCATAACATAACCCCTCCCTAGAAAACATATCGAGATTTTCGATTGCAAGGAGTTCTGGATTCCACCTTGCAGAGCAAAACCTATGACACAGTGCGAAACCGGCTGACTGTAGAAGAAGCAACAGCCTCCGTGAGTGAAGGAGGAGGGCTTCAAGGGATCACCATGAAAGACAGTGATGAAGAAGACGAAGAGGATGATTAGCTCTTCATATCTAGAGCCCCCCCCGCCCAACTTGGATGTAGCCTGGAAACCAGTGCATGTAATCTAGTCTGTTATTCAGTTAGCCACATTAGGAAATTTTCTGTCAGCTCTAAATGCCCATGGAAAGTCTACCAATACAATTGCCATTTTAGCTGTGTGGTACTTCAGATTTTGCACCTCTGTTTCGATTCATTCAGTTTCTTAATTTCCTATCTATATGTTCATAAGCAATATGGAGCACATTGTTTAAAACTGTTAACAGAAAAAAAATCTGCATAGAAAACATGCTAGGTGTGTCCCTGTTATAATTAAAGTATAAATGACGCTTCATTAATGTACTGTATATACATTGATGGTAAATTGTTGTGAAGACAAGTGAAACAAGTACTTTCATATCTTTGTTTCTCTCTTGTGGACGCCAACTGCTTCAAAACAGAGTGAGGCTACTACAAATGACACCTTTTTTCTTTTCTTTTTTTTTGGTACATTTGGGTAAAAAACGTAAACCAGAAGTTGGAATTCTTCCTGTTTAATATACCAACCACTTTCCCTCCAATATATACAGCTAACTTTGTAGAAGTGACATACCAATGGAATACTAGTCATCCATGTTGCCATAGCAGGTTGCTTGATCACCTTGTCCACATTATGATTCAGAGCAGCTGTTTTATGTCAACGTCTCCCCCTCTAAATGTTACACTTTTCTTCTGAGTTCCGATAACTGTGTTTGTAAAAAGGACAACTTTAATTACAATCTTAGACTATACAGACGTGTTTATAATAATGAGGATAATAATAATAATAATAACAATAATAATAATATACGAAGATTTCTTTTAGTAGATTGTAACCATAATTTAAATTTCCTTTTGTTTTCACAATGGTTTTTATATCTTGTCATGTACATTGCATTTGGACCAGTAACTTGCATGTCTTTGGGTTCCCCCATTTCCCTTCCAGAAGCTTTTATTTTTGGTGTAAAATAGTGGATCCATCTTGCTTTTTTGCCTTATACAAGCCGACAGTTGTAAAAGTGTGAGAACTGTGGCTTCTCAATAAATAATTATTCAGATGTCCTAAGAACAAACACTGGAGTCTTTTTATGTCTGCCTTAGGAAGAGGAAAACAAACACGAAAGAAGAGCTAACCTTAAGAAATGTAAGAGCTCCCCCACCTTCTAGAATAAAGGAATTTTCTTTGCACATGGGTGTTTATAATTTGTTAATTAAGGGGCTTGTTTTACAACGTGCTCACAAAAGCTGAGGCTGAAAAGGCATTAAGAAGCCTGCCGTTATGCTATATGTATATTACTTAGGGATGGGATCCTGTGCTCACTGACTTGAAAATAAACTTCACTGGACTGGACTCAGTGGGACTTACTTCGGAGTGAATCTGGATTGGATCAGACTATGGGACTAGGGTTTTCAATATTTCACATTGTGCACCTAAAGGCTTTTGAAAAGTTAAAGGATTACTAAGCAAAGGCAGGCAGTTGAAGCTTGCAAAAGGCTAGCATGGAAGCAGCAGAGTGGGGTGGGGTTGCCCTTGGGGGGCCATAAACTGTCAATCAGTGCCACCAGTCAAGAGCATGCATTTGACTCTTTCTACTGGAACTATTGCCTGCTCTCTCTGGCAGCAGCCTTCCAGTCTTTCAGTCTATGATCATTCTCAGGCCTGCTTCTTGAGATCATGCAATGCCAAGGGTCAAGCCTCGTACCTCATGCATACAAAACATGTGCTCTGCCCCTGAGATGTGGACCCTTCCTGTTTAGGCACTATTTCCTGGTCTATATCCAGGCAGACTGATCACTTGAAAAAGACCCAAGAAATAGCCGAACCCATTCCTACCAGGGCCGTGATGACGAACCTATGACATGCGTGTCACAGGTGACACGCGAGGTCATTTTGGGTGACACACTGGCGTTTCCCCCAGGGCCCTGAGAACTATTTTACATGTTTGCAAAACGTTTTACAGGCTTGCCTTGAACACTTAGGGCAGGAATTTTGGCAGACCTCTTTCAAATTATTATCTAGGAAAAAATCACTCCTGCTGCACCAACACAAATCAAGCAAACATTGTACGAGAGGGTTTTAGAACATTGGGGTTAAGAATAAATCAAATTGTTTGACTTTGATCCCAAATTACAATGATCAAAATGAATTATGCAAACCAAGGTAATTAACGTACAAATACTTTATTTGTATTACAGTTCCATCCCTTGGAAGAATGAAAAGTGGAACATTTTTAGAGTTGAGACAATGAGAAGACATGGGGAACTGAATGTAGGACGCTTTTGTCGGACTATTGATCAATTTAGCCCAGTTTATGACAGGCAATGACTCTTAGGCAGGGTTTTTTCCCCAGCTCTGCTACTTGAGATGCTAGATGTCATACAAGTATCTGTATTTTTTCTTGGGGGGACAAATAACTTAATTAAAAAAATGGCATGGGGCTGTGGACAAGGGTTAACCCCTTCTCTCCAGCACTGCTGGGGGGAAATTAATAGATGTGGTGGAAGGAGATCAGCTTGGAACTTCCAATCTGATGCCCACCACCCCACAACTCTTAATTAAAAACCACAACAAGAAAACCTGACCACAGAAGTCCCCATGTCGCATCTTCTTGCACCCTCAGTACTGTCTTTAGCACTGACTATTGAAAAATGCTCCACAGACCTCTTCTGGTTTCCCAGCCTTTAGGAAACTCATAGCGCAATCCTATCCAACTTACACCACCGGTGTAACCAGCAGTGCAGTGAGGACGGGAGGCCCCAGAACAGAAATGGGATTCAAATCCCCTCCAAAGGGGGATTCAAAGGGGATTTGAATCCCCTTTCCATTCTGGGGCCTCCCGTTCTTGCTGCACTGCTGGTTACACCGGTGGTATAAGTTGCGCTGTCAGCCTGCTTGGTTTCAACTCTTTCCACAACTATGAGGACAGTATTGTGATAAAAGCATCTGGCTTCTTTTAAAATTAAGCGCATACATAAGAACTCTACTGAATCTGATCAAGGCTCCAAAACATCCGAATTCTAAGGATCAAACTACAGTACATGGCACAAGTTTTGAGTTTGGCCCAAATGGTGACCAGCCACCTGCTTCTGGGTATCACACAAGCAGAGCTCAAACACAAAAGCCCTCCACCACCCCCACCACCCATTTTTATCCTGGGCAGTTGGGTACCCAGAGTTGCACAGCCTCCGATAACCTGACGATTCCATTTTGCTACCTAACAGCCAATGAGCTGAAATGAGCTTGATTTGGGATTACTAGGCAAAGCAGATATGAGAGTAACAGTGTCTAATTAATGATGATAAAATGGTATCTATCACAGATCTATAGGAAATGAGTCTTTTCTTTTGTAATATAACTTGTGTGGCCCATAAGCAAGGTGAGTTGCACTCCAAGCGAACCGTATTTTTAGAATGAAAATTCTTAAGGAAAAAGAAGAAGAAAGGAAAAGCAACAGCTGAGCTGAGGCCGGCATCTGCTGCTGTTGGCAATTGCAGCTGAGGAACACGTCTGTGGTCATTTCCAACCTCAGCGATCTTTTCTCTAGCTGTCTTTACCACCAGGTCCTGGGGCTGCATGGCAAAGGTGACTGCGCACATGTCTGAAAAACTCCCGTTCATTATGCAGAGCTTGATTTGCATTAATTGGAACGGATTAATTGGTTGACTTGATGCTATCCGACGAGGAATCAACAACAGTAAAAGGCAATATACCGGTAGCGTATTGTGGAGCTGTTTTCCTTCATAACAGCAGGTCGCGACCAGAACTGGGCATATATTCCAGTTGAGGTGCCGTTTCTAGCATTGCTCTTTGCATGTGTGTGTTTTAAAGCATGAAAGCATGTTGCTAGGACGCATGGTGGCAATAAAAACATTTTAAATGTGTCAGTAATATCTGTTGAAGGCTCATGAAACAAAAGGGACTCTGAGCAGGATTATAGAATAGGGCTTTGGTACCCTGGAGAACTCAATGCCTGTCATTTGTATTTTATGCAGACTTCGTTTTATGAATTGGCTTAAGCTGTAGTGATTTGAGCTGCTCCAGCTGAAGCACATTCCTCTTCTTGGAAAGAACAATCTGCCACTAGGAAGTCCCAGATACGTCCTTGCTTAGCAGTGGCTGTCATTGACTGACAGCCCAATCCTAACTAGGCTTTGCAACATCATAAAGGCATGTTGTGACAGTGTGCATGCCTTTACGAAGTCGCAAGCAGTGTAGCGCCAGCAGTCATTTCGGGGATACTTCTGCAAATGGTGGCGGTTGCCCCAGCCAGTGGCGTCATCAGCGGTGGGGGCCCTGGGGCGGTGGGCCCCCAGTGGCAGGATCGGGCCCCAGGCGGCAGGAGGGCGGGGGTGCAACGGCAGCTGGGTGGATCGTCCCGTTCGCCAGGGCGAGCGAGGAGCGCCATCGGCGTGTTCGGCCCTCCCACTCGCCCTGCATCTCTGAGTGCTCGATAACGGCTGCTGCCGTTACATCACTTCGGGCACGGGGGGGCGGTCATAGGAACGCCACTGGCCCCAGCGCACTACCTCAGAGAGCAACCTGTGCTGAGGCAGCTAGGCTATCACAGGAGGCAGACAGGGGGTGGAAGGGGGAGTTTCTGGGTTGGGAGGGGGTGGATCCTGGCAGCACTGGCATGCGCTAAATGGCTGGTGCAGATCTGAGGAGACCTATAGGGGGAGTCTTACCCTAGGTAAGGGAATAAATGTTCCCTCACCTCGAGGAGGCCTCCAAGATTGCCTCCCGCCCCAACACACACACACACACACACACACACACACACACACACACACACACACACACACAGGATGCAGCATGGGCTCCATTGGTATTGGTGCATCAGTGGGGAGTGTTTAATTAGGACAAAGCTGTTATATGGGCCAAATAAGGTGCATAGGATGCTGTGCAAGGATTTCGGAGGGGATCATGTGTCCTTATCTGGCCTCCACCAGAATTGCTGAATCATGGGCTAATACATGGGCTGACACAGTACCATTATGGTGGTACCAATGCACTTGTATAGATCAGTTCTAGGCTTCAGCCCTAAACCATTGTGGAGGTGTAGCTAATGTGACCAATGGCTGGATCTCTGACTATACAGCTTCTGGAGATACAGCACTAGGCTGTTGTATTGAACAATTTGGCCCTTTCTGTGTCTCCAAGCAGCAACACTCATCTTCTGTTGCCCTTTACTATGCTAGTCAATATGTTTGAACATGGATGGAAGTCCCAACAATAAAGCCATAATCAAATTATTTAGCAAACATTATTGTAGCAAAATTGGGCTTATTCTCATAGTATGTTCTGAGCACAAGAATTAGACCTTTGAGTGCCAAACTCTGCCTTTTTAAAATAGGTTTTCGTGGAGACAGGAGGGTGGGGAAACACATTACAAAACCGGGCTCTTTCCTTCGTAACTGACACTGGAAGACTTCAGCTTTAAAGCCCTCCTGGGCAAAGATTTCATTTGGAAAAGAATCCAACCTCACACCAGACATAATAGCACTGTGCCTGGCTCCGTCAAATTCTCTCTCATCTCCTGGAAGTGCAACTAAGCTCTCCTTCTTTGGCCATGTTACATCATGTGGCGTGGAGACTGGAAATGCAAGCAAATTGACACATGTCACCAACTATTAATCCAATTTGTTTCAGATTCCAGCAGTTGGCTTCCGCCCTGCTGCAAAGCTTGTTTCCTAGCCTAAGGAACTGTGGAAAACTAAACTGCTCTCCTGCCACCTTAGTCCCCACCCAATTCCCTGTTTAAGGGATGGCTGTTTTCCAATGAATTCAAAGTAATGTGGAAAGTCACAACTGCATTTGCTCTGCACGTTTTCCTCAAGACTCTTTTGAGCTACAGTCTTGGTTTCCAGAGATTGTGGAAGAAGGCAAGTTCGTTGCTTGAGGACTGGAACATCAAGGGATGACTTGAACGTGTGAAATAGCCATTGTTGATCAAACACTACAGGATGGAGCTTTTGTATCAACTCACATCTCCTTAACCTAAAGATCAATGGAAGCAGTTAATATGTCGCCCTGCAAGTCACCAAGTAACGTACATGCAGATGTGAATCTGCCCTGAGGATCAGAGTGGAGTAGCAGGCATGTGCTTGGACTGAGAGACCTACTCCCTGGGTGACATTTGCCTAGTCCAGGGGTTCTCAACCAGTGGTACTAGTACCACCAGTGGTTCTTTGGCTGACCGCTGGTAGTACTCGGACCTCCGGACCACCAGAACCCCGCCCTGATGCGCCACTTTCGAAGGCACATTTTCACTCCCAAGAGGCTCCAGCCTTTGGTTGAGCCTCTTGAGAACGCTGAGAAGGGCCCAGAGGCGTCGCTCCGGTAGGGGCGGGGCTGTAAGTATCGCTCTGGTCATAGTCTCTTTACCGAGCGAGCAGGAGGCAGCCCCGCCCCCTCACTGTCCGAGCCAGTCCCCTGCGGAGAAAGCAGGGAAACTCCGCAGGGGACTGGCTCAGACAGTGAGGGGGCGGGGCTGCCTCCTGCTCGCTCGGTAAAGAGACTATGACCAGAGCGATACTTACAGCCCCGCCCCTACCGGAGCGACGCTACTGGAAGGGCCCTCCCATCTGCCCAGAGCCTTCTACCTGTGTTTTCTGGCCTCTGAAAAGTCAGAAGACAGTCTTCATGGGCAGCCCAACATACAGCATGTTATAGTAATCTAACCAAGATGTCACCAAGGCATGGAACACAACAGTCAGGTCTGACTGACTCAGCTACAGTTGAAGCTGACACACCGGCCAAGGTGAAAGTCCCCCTGGCCCCAGCTGCCACCTAGTGATCCAAGTACAGCAATAAATCTGGGAGGACTCTCAAGTTGTGCACCTGTTCCTACCGAGGGAGTGCAACCCCATTCAGAAAAGGAAAATGGTCAAGCACTTGCATAGTGGATTTCCAGACCAGAAGGACCTTTGTTTTACCTGGATTCCATTTCAGCTTGTTAGCCCACATCCAGTTCCCAACTGCCTCCAGGCGGTGTTCCACTACCTCAACAGCCCCCTCAGTATTTGGTGGAAAGGAAAGATAGAGCTGGGCGTCATCAGCATGTTGATGGCACCCCACTCCAACAGCGCAATCCTGTGTAACCTTGCACCGGTGTAACAGTAGATGCAGTAAGTGCATCTGCTGTTACACAAGTTTATCTACTGTTATACCGGTGCACGTTTACACAGGATTGCGCTGCCTGTGTAACACCTCAATGACATCTCCCAGTAGTTTCATGCAGATGTTAAATGGGATAGGGGACGTACTAACAGCCAGGGTGCCAAACAGGCACCCCACCCACCCCCCAGCACCACCTTCTGGAACCTGTCAGCCAAGAAAGAGTAGGAACACTGCAAAAGAGTGCCTTCAGGCCCCAATTCGACCAACCACCCCAGAAGGACACCATGGTCGATGGTGTCAAAAGCCACTGAGAGGTGCATCAGGACCAAGAAGGACACACTCCCCCTGACAAGTCCTCAGCAAAGGTCATCCACCAAGGTGACCAAGCTGGACTGAAAAGGATCAAGACAATCCATTTCATCCAGGAATCTTTGGAGATACCACCATGCACTCAATCACCTTGACATTGGCCAGAAATTATCTAGGAATGGTGGGTGTCCGTCTTGACCACCCCACGAGCCCCATTTTCGGCTGGCCAAAACAATAGGGGGTCCTCTGTGGGATATCTTATGGGCCTCAGACATGGCTGGAGGAGGGGGTTGCAGCACCCCTTACCTGAATTTTCCTCCCAATCTTAGGCTCATCATTCATTTCAAGGGTCACAGGCAGCTGCCCTCCTTGGGTCAGCCCCTCTCCAATACTAAGCCTTCCTCATCGGCCATGGTTAGGGGTTTAAATGCTTGTGGATTGCCGGGGGGCTTGTTCTGCCTCTTCCTCCCGCTTCCCCGCCCCAAATAGCAGGCTGTCCCAGTGCTCCGTTTGGTCCATTTGTGGCTGTCTCTGGTTGGCTGTTTCCCTCAGGGCCCAGCTCCAGGGGCCATTGGGCATGAGGTTTTCTCCACTGTCGCTCAACTGGAGCAACAGTGGTGCTTCAGCGCCTGCAGCTGCTCAGTAAACCAAGGAGCCACTTTTGCTCTACAACATGGCGGACGTCGCTCAGGTGCAATCTGATGTACAGCTTTAGGCTTTAGCCATTTCTCCATTCTAGAGGTTGACCAAAGCTGCAGATGAGTTACCAGTGCTGGGGAAGCAGGGAAATCCCCCAGAGCCCTCAGGGATCCATCAGGATCCATCAGCCTCTGGGGGCAGACCATAAAAGTGGGGCAGACCACTGTGGAGGTAAGGAGTGGTGATTAGCCTAAACCCCACCAGGAAGTGATCTGTCCATGACAAAAGAGTGATCTTAGTCTCCTCCACTACCAGATCACCATCCACTTGCCGAGCAGTAAATACCAGCTACAATATGTGCCCATCAACATGAGTTGAGGCTGAAAATAACTGAGACAGGCCCATGGTTGCCATGGTGGCCACGAAATCCTGAGCTGCACCTACACCTGGGGGCCTCAGCATGGACATTGAAGCCCCCCAGCACTACCAGCTGCAGCCATTCCAATGCCACCATTGAGATCATTCCAACCATCTCAGACAGAGAGACTGATGGTAAACATCTCGCCAATCTCCTGATGCCCCATCTCTGTCCTTCAAACGTCTGTGCTCTTTTCCTCACTACTTCCCATTTCGAATCACCTAGTATGTACCATGAGCCAAAGCATCTGCATGTGCAGAAGCATCGCGGGGGGTGGTGTGGTGGGCCCCAGGGTGTGGACCGGACGTGGCGGCGAAGGGGCGCGCTTACTTCAGGGACGTGTTCCCTCTGTCGCGGAGCTGGGCCCTTCTGCCCGCCCTGGAGCTGCTTCAGCTCCAAAATAGGTTGAAAAATGGCGGGGGGTCATGACGAGCCGCTGGGCGCGCACCGACGCATCACGTGGGGGCGTGGCGTCGGCGGCCTCCCCTGGGATCGTCTCTGCGCATGTGTGGCTGTACCATGCGCCACATGGGCTGCAGGGGTAGCAGCAGCCCACAGTGATGGGTGAATGATCACTCGTGTTATTTGTATGCTTCATTTTAATCCCACACGTTCTCCAAAAATCTGAGGACATCCCCAATTTTATCCTCACAACCACCCTGTGAGATAGATTAAGCTGAGAGATAGTGATTGGCCCGATGCCATCCTGTGATCAGGGATTTGAACCCAGCTCTTCTCTTTCTAGCTGTACACTATACAGACACTCTGCACCCTATAGTCTATGAACACACTCCTAAGATCAGCAGTACAACTTTCCCTGTTTCAGAAACCAAGCTTCTTTGTTAATTTTATCAAATCTGACCACCTGGCTCATCTTCCAACCAGACAAATAAGTCATAACATGTTTGTTTATTTCAATGACTGTCTTTGTTGCATAGCAAATGAGTCAATAAATCTGTGGCGGGCACAGCAAACGATGTGGTGTTTTGCAATTGTGTTGCCCATCTCTCAGCGTTCAGAGTCTTCCCGGATAACCACAATCTTCTTTTTGTACTTCTGGCACCTGTTCCTGACTTAATCTTCTTAAGTGTTCATATGATTCCAGGTTTGTTTGTTTCATTTTTGCATGTATTAATTTTAATCAGGTTGATCTCCATATTAGCTGCTGCCTGGGACTAAGTTGCCGCTCCGTGTTTTTCCTTGTTTTGACCCACAAGCCACTTTCATCACGGCACAGGCACAGCTTTGCCAGCAGATTGCTTGTAATCTCTGCATTTCATTCTCTGCCTTCCCAGCCCATAATTTACATAGTTACAGTAAATACAGATTTAGAGTCTCCTATGAAACTCCCATGTCACCAAAAGGAGGACAAGTGTGAAGGATAAGAGTGATCATTGCCTGCTTGGATAAACCAGCAAGCATCACTGGTTACAGATCTAAAGACTCTTGTTCGGAGGGGACGTGTGTGCGCATCACACCGCCACCCCAAGAATCCATAGATGCTAACTATGAAATAAAGAGCTGAAACATCTTCAGACCTTCACAACATGAGTGAATATGCACACGTTCTGGCAGCAGGGGTTCAGTTGGCTCTCTGCGGGACATCTATGAGAACACAACTGTACATGCAAATGGTTCCCTTCATGCTGTTAGGAACCCTGAAAAACCAGGCTTCCAATTCAGGGGAGAGGATACCCTCAATGCATGGGTAGGAACATGTGGGAGCAGGCATTCCTTAACATAAGAACATAAGAAGAGCCCTGCTGGATCAGGCCAAAGGCCCAGCTAGTCCAGCTTCCTGTATCACACAGTGGCCCCACCAGATGCCTCAGGGAGCACACAAGACAACAACAGACCTGTATCCTGTCGCCACTCCCTTGCATCTGGCATTAAGAGACAGCCTGTTACTAAGACCAGGAGGTTGCTTACCCCCATCATGACTTGGAACCTGTGATGGACCTTTCCTCCATAAATCTGTCCAATCCCCTTTTACCTTCAGGTACCCAGGTCCCAAGCCATGTGTAGGGCCAGACCATCCATAAATTGGTAGTGGGCATCCATCTATTTGCCCGCTGCCCACTTTCCTTCAGTGTTCCACCTCCTCCTCCCATTCCCTGGATTAAAAAAGGGAAGGGAGGAACAGAGTGGAAGAGGAAGTGGGGAAGAGAGAAGAATGGTCTCCTCCACACTTCTTCTTCCAGCCCATCCCCTCTTCCTTTTCCAAACCAGGGAGGGAGAGAAGCAGAGACTGGCAAATCATCAGGTAAGCACTTGGCATGCCTCCTCGGGTGCCAGGAGAGCTGGGACCAACTCTGGCCATGTAGGTATTTAAAAGGAAGTGCCAGCACCTTGAACCATGCTCAGAAACAGGCCAGGAACCAGTCAAGTTGTTTCAGCAAAGGAAGAGATGTGGCATCGTGCAATTCTGGGAGGCAACTCCATGCATGAGAGCGCGCAAGGGAGGAAGGGCAGCAGTTTGAGGAATGCAAGGTGCTATGATGTGATCCACAAACATAGCAAATGGTGCCTATGACCAGGGTGTAGAATTGTATGAGCCTCACAAATACATATTGAAAGACGACTTGCTGGCAACCGTGTGGAGAGGGAGCTACGGCACTCCTGGTGCATTTTCACGTTTCTAAATGGGCAACGTGGGGAAGACAGTAGAAAAGAGCTTTCTTGGCTGCATGTTTAACAAGCTCCACTGTGAAAGCTGCTAGTGGGTAGAGTAGAGCCCCAAGGTTCTGCACCATTAAAAAAAACACCAAGAAATGGCAGCATGTCTTTAAACCCCAAGAGTTTTCAGATCATTTCACACATCGTGCAGAGGCAATCCAGGTTTGCCACTTAAACTCAACAGGGAGATGTCTCCTCCATTAACAGAATATCTGACACAAGCACCTGTATGATTCACATTTCTACTTTACATTTTTAGCTGTCTACTTAGAATATCCTTGGTCGGTGCACACATAAAGTCATGTTTATTTTAATGCCCTCCCTACCTCTGGTGAATTGGCCTTCCACCTCTGATGTCATAGTATATCTCCAGTTGCAAACCACAGGCCCCTCAGGGGTTAACTAGTAGCCTCTCTCATGCTGGCTCCCCAGCTCTCATTGTCTGAAGCAACATCCACAGGATGAATGACTGACAGGTGTCATCATCAGAGCAGTAGCATGTTGACATCGACAGACGCTGTTAGTAGCAGCGGTGTCTACAAGCTTTAACAGCATCATATCAGTGCAACAGTATCCTGGATGTGGTATAAATAGTAGGCGACAGTCAGTTCCCTAGCAGCATGGGCGAGTGCAAGGGCAATAAAGCATTTGGAGGTGCCGTAGACAGGCATTGTTGAGTTCAACAGTCTTCTCACCCGCGGATTCAGCTCTAGGGTGGCTTTTAACACTCTGGAGGGTGTTTCTCGGTGGTGTTTTATCCTGGATAGGGTTAGGGTTAGGGTTACCATCACTGGGCCCAACCTAAAATTTATGACAGCGGAACAAAGGTCCTGCTGCTATAAATGGCCATACTGTGGCACACACATTGTGCCCCCAGTGGCCATTTTGGTGGCCATTTTTGGAACATAAAAAAAGTGTAAGAGAAGGTTGAGGGGGTTCATCCCTTATATTTCCATTGATGGAAGTAGCTGTGTAGACAATGAAAGCATTCGTGACGTGGAAACATTTAGCATATCTGTGGGCCTGAGGTTGAGGTGTGGGCCTGAGGTTGAACTGCCTGAAGACTGCCGGAAGCTAAGCAGGAGCCGCCCGTTTGTCTTGGAAGGGGGCAGACCGGAAATCACTGACATTACTGATAAGCTGTTATGACCTTGGTGGCAGAGAGGCATCACTGTTGTGTGCCGAGGTGAGAGAACGGACTGGAATGCCGAGAACGTCAGTGACAGAGTGATAACAACTGGAAAAAAAGTTCCCCTGTTCAGCATGATCTGTGGTGTCCTACAGAGAGCTTGAGGCTAGTGTTTGGCAGCTAGTGAAGAGGACTGCACTGTGGAAGAACCAGCTGGAATTGTAGGGTTCTATATATAGAACAATATTGTAAAGATCCTTGTTGGATCTAGACAAGCCTGCCTATGTAAACTGCCTTGAGGAACATCCGAAGAGCAATCTGAGGATAAGAATAAGAATGAGGATAAGAATGGCAGTACATACATACATACATACATACATACATACATACATACATACATACATACATACATACATCAGTACCTTTATTGGCATATTTAATCCAGACATACACACACAAACATAAACAACATAACATCAAGAACATCTATCCTGAAGCTACGGTTGCATACATACATAAAATATTTGAAGATTGAAAGACAGAGGTCCAAAGCCACAGAGGGAGGAGTTAATGGCATAGCAAACTCTATCCAGATTTTGTAAGTTCTGCTCTGTCGTTCAAATTCCAACAGGCCTTGGATTCATATGGATATCGTTTTACTCTCCTGCCTCAAGGCTGGCTTTTTGAGGAGAATTTGGCACTGCTATCATCTGTTCTATCCGAGTGTTAGACACAGACATATTGTTGACTCTCCTCCACCTCCCAAATGACTGGAATTCTCTGTCCTTGGGGTGGAATTGTCATCCTTAAGTCATCAGCGGAGGAAGAAAATGGAGACACAAACTGTAGGCATCGCTCTGTGAAGACGTGGGCCTTGTGTGTGGAGGTACAGAGTGTGGGTGTGGTTCAGAAAAAGCCTTGCCTTACCCTTTCAAATGGGGTACAGAGGACTACCTGGAAAACGACACGTCTTCGGTAGGTATCATAGAGAATCAGCCTATTCAAATGACATCCTATGTGTGGATCAATGGACATGTAGATTGGATTCAGGGCTGCTTCTCATATTACCTGCTGATACGCATCTCCCCTTTGTGACTCACCACAGAACTTTGTGACTCACCACAGAAGTGGCACTAAAGGAAAGTTGGGATCAGCGACAATGGATCACTGGATCACTGTGCACAGACTGAAATCAGTGGCCAGACTCAGGCTGCAACCACAACAGCAGTTCGTGAAGTCATTCAGAAGGAAAAACAGAGCCAGGTTCATGACAGAACCAACATTTGCAGTCAGTGCAAAAGTAACAGTAAGACAAAGAAAGGACTTTCTCCCTCCCCCCCCCCCAAAAAAAAAGCTGGGCTGCAGGAAGTAGCAAGATCAGGCAAGGATGAAATAATAATGCCAAGCAACAGCACAAGTCAAATGTTGCTTTGGGCAAGAGGCTGAGTTCATTGGGGAGTGCTAGAAGGGATCAAATAAAACCAATACTGGAGCTTGAAGGAGAGTTTTGAGAAGATGGGGAAATGACTGGGGAGAGGGGCCTCTTTCGAAGAGACAGGTTTTACCTGCAGCTCAAAGATGCCTTGGTCCTAGGAATCCATACAAAAACGCAGGCAGGGATTTGAGTAGCTCACTAGAGTCAAGTTGCTTCCCAAAAAAAAAATAAAAAAAAATCCAAAAATTAAATTCATGTTGAATGTTCTGTTTCCATCCCTTCTGATTCCTGGTCCAAAACTTCTGGCAGCCATTTTCAACCCACCGTGGATCCATGACTGACAGCGGAATCCACCGTAAGGATCCGGTGGGCGGCCCAGGGCCGCCTGCTAGATCCTGTGCATCGGCGACCATGCTGCCACCAGACCGGAGGTCTACTCGGGGAAGGGGACTATTTAGGTCTACTCGGGGAAGAGGTCTACTTGGGGAAGAGGTCTACTCGGGGAAGGGGACTATTTAGCTGGCAGAAGTTGGAGGAGGCGTGTAACGGCCTAGCCGCCTGGTGGGGACCAGGATATGGCTGAGGCCATCCCCCGCCCCCTCCTGGGCCAGCTAGGCCAATTGCCCCCCTCCTTCACCCGGCAAACCCTCCCGCGCCCGCCAGATCCCTGCTTACCTGGTCTGGCGGCCACAGGGGCAATCCGGCGCCAGAGCAAGGGAAGCCAGCCTCTGCGACAGCCTTCCCTGCTCTCGAGTCATGATTCGCGAATGTGCTTTACGGCATGTTCACGATGTCTCCCGGTGACGGAACGCTCATTCCGTCGCCCCCTGCAGGATTGCGCCGTGATTCATGCTTATGCTATTAAGAATGTATGCATTCCTATTACAGTGTGCTGAGAAACATTTGAACAGCCTCATTGTTGCAATCTTTCAGCCTGTTTGTGCCAAACCACTAAATTCCCCGGTCCCTTACATTTTAAACATGGATGCACTGTGGTTATGCGTGTAATGCATACTTAAGGGAGGGGCTGTGGCTCAGTGGTTAAGCATTGCATGCAGATGGTCCTCAGGCACACAATCTCCAGGCAGAGCCGAGAAAGACTCTTGTTGTCTGAACAAGATGGTCCAATGACTTGATTCAGGAAAAGACAGCTTCCTATGATCCTACAAATGTACAAGAGAGCCACCAGATTTATCCAGCCTTCAAACTACAAATCCCATCATGCAGGGAGAAAAAACCCACACTTGCAACAATACCATGAGCTTTTACTTACAGGAATAGGAACTGCTAACATTAAATGAACTGATGCGGAACTAAAATCTGCAACAACTGGCAGCCAGGTTTTGTTTTGTTTTGTTTGTGGAAATCTGTTGCTCAAGATCAGAAAACAGAACTGCAAAAGAGAATCAGGTTTCACACATACCAACACAAGAGTTCACCCATGTCTGCTGAAAATGTGAAAAGCAGTCCTTATATGTGGAAAACCTGGATTCAAAATGCATCAGAGTCATTTTAAACCCTTCATGAGGCTTCGCTTGGGTGAAATACGGTGGCTTCAGTTCCTATTTGAAATGATTAAAAGAAGATATCAAAGCCAATGACTCCCTGGACTAATCATGGTATCAAGAAAACTCTAGAGTAGAACTCCAGTCACACTGTACATTAGGGGTGGCCAACCTTCCATTGGGGCCTCTGCGTTCTTAAGAGTTGTGTAGAAGACAGAACCTTGGCAGCTGCAAGTGCTGATGGTGCTGCTGAAATGCCCTCACACCTATGCAGCCATTAAAGGGCCAGGAGCATTCATGGTGAAAGGTTGTACCTGCGGTACAAAAGAAGGGTATTCCAGAGCAGGGATGGTTGCAGTCTTTGCATTGGATTCAGTTCAGTGGCACACCTCAGTACTTAGTGTGCATGCTTGAGGAAAGGGTCGATGTGGGGACAGCAGTCAGGGGCTGGCAATGATGCAGACCTGGGGGGGGGGGGTTCCATATCCTGCTGGCTCTCCCAGCCCACCTAGAACCAGCTATGGACAGTCTCAGATTGCTCTGGAAAGGAAAGGGTGATATAAAGTGACGTCCTCTCGTCTACCTGTTTACATTATTGGCCTCCTGCTCCAAGAAGGAGGTTGCTATGGTGTGTTCTACACAAACGAGGTCATCCTATCGGCTTGTGGGCTCTCCCACTTTGTGCGAAGCTCTTTTTGCACTGAGTCCAGCAGCTGACAGCAAGAAGAAGCCTATCACACGGAGTTGTATAGTCAGCCAGGGGAACGCTGAGAAGCGGGACGCCACCGATTCCCCCCACACTCGCCAGAACCTGGCACGTGCTCAGGCGAAGGCTGCCTTCGAGGAGACCCCCTCGGTCGGCCCTGCCTGCGGCAGCAGCGCGCGACAGGCCCGGTGGGAATATGCAATCCCCGTGGCGAAGCGACAAAGCGAACGCTTGCGACGTGGGGCGTTGCTGATATTAGGCTGTAATGCATATGCTTAATGGTAATTAATCTAACGAAAACCCCACGCACAAAATGAACTCCTAGCACTCGCATAACACACACTCGCTCGCTCGCATCCCGGGAGTTTAAAAGCAAAAATTCAGAGTGACTTCTTCCAGGACCCTTTTGCTAATTCCAGTTACTGTCTCTATTTTTAAAGGTTCTAAAGAAAGGAACAACAATCACGCCCATGATGCAAGATAGATAGATAGATAGATAGATAGATAGATAGATAGATAGATAGATAGATAGATAGATAGATAGATAGATAGATAGATAGATAGATGATAGATAGATAGATAGATAGATAGATAGATAGATAGATAGATAGATAGATAGATAGATGATAGATAGATAGATAGATAGATAGATAGATAGATAGATGATAGATAGATAGATAGATAGATAGATAGATAGATAGATAGATAGATAGATAGATAGATAGATAGATAGATAGATAGATAGATAGATAGATGATACTGCTACACTTGTATCTGTTTTCCCAAATTTCCATCACTGGGACACTGGCGTGAGTGACCGACCTTCCCCCACTCTCGGGTCCTCGAATTGATTATTGAGCCCGCCACATCACTTGTTTAAAGTTAAATGTGTCTTTCACGAAATGACTAAACACGCTGGAGAAGGATTGAGGATTAATCGTGAATACAATTATTTTTCTTTCTAAAAGGAGATCCGGATTAAACTACGGAAAATTGCAAGCAAGAGGCGAACGGTTTACCTCAAATAAACCCTTTTCGAACGGGCGAGCGAGACGAGTGGATCTGCAGCGGGAGCGATCCAGGGAGAAACTTAGGCTGCAATCCTATACCTACCTGGGAGTAAACCTGAAATCTCGTGGAACATAGTTGGACTTCCGAGTAAACAGGTCTAGGATTGCAAGTCTGCGAAGGCAGCTCTAAATCCTATGGAGAGCATTAGGAAAGGGGCGGGTTGATTGCTTATCTCTGACAACAAATCGAGTGCAGGGCCGGCCGCGATCCTGTGTGCGGCCTCATCTAGGAGAGCAACAATCCCACTGAATTGAAACACGCACTGCCCTTGAGAGGGGGCCCCGTTGAATCGAGTACCCCTCACTTCCCAATAAACGTGCACAGGGTGGGACTGCTCGTGTGCCTAACGTCCAGTGGACTGCGCCTGTCTTGATCAAAGCCTCTCTCTCTCTCTCTCTCTCTCTCTCTCTCTCTCTCTCTCTCTCTCTCTCTCTCTCTCTCTCTCTCTCTCTCTCTCTCTCTCTCTCTCTTCCAGCCAGAAAAGGCTGCTGTCAGTAAGGCATGTCTGTCTCCACAGTCTGCATTCCGTATTTATTTTCGCGACCGCGAGGAATGTTGTCACCTCGCTTTCCGGAGCCGTTCAGACGGCGCTGTTGTCCCTGCTGCCGAGCCCCCGTGCGTGCCCGTTCAGTCACCCTTGGCTTCTGAGACGCAGCAGAGCAGCAGCAGCAAAGGCAAAAGCCCTTCCACCAGCAGCAGCAGCAGCAGCGAGAGGTTGTGACTCGCTTCATGCTAATCACTTCGGGCAGCTTCCACGGCGGAGTTTAAGCAGCTGCCAAGTTCAATAACCCGGAAGAGCCGAAAACTATCTTAACAGTCGACGAGAATGATGCAAAATCATAATCATGCCAGGGAGGGGGAAGAGACCTGAATGGGAACTGGGTTTTTTTTGGGGGGGGGGGTTCAGTTTTGGTGCTGGCTGGGCTTGAGCCACAGCCACTGTCTGAACCTCTGCTACCAAGTTGCAATGGAATTCCTTTTGAAAGGTGCGGGGATGATCCCAAATCGGAGCAAAGGTGGGAGCCGTCAGACAAGATCAAGCTGCGGGGGGGGGGGGGCGACCGAGTGAGCGAGCGAGCGAGCGTGAGAGAGAGAGAGGGGCGAACTCCTCGCTCGACGCAAGTTTCCAACCAAGACCACTAAGTTCAGGGGCTGCTGAAGAAGTCATTCGCGCCTCTAAATGACTTCTTGCTCTGCCTCCAGTGTAGATGATGAATACTCTCTACACTGGATTAAATACACTCCAGTTGCGAGCTGACATGCAATTAAAAGCCTTTTGTTCTTCCCCCATCCCTTCTCCCCTCTGTTTCCCAACTTCATTTATTTTTCAAGCCACGAATAAACGATCCTTGTCCTTTTTTTTTTCGCGCCCGTTGTCATCCACATCCTTCCTTCCGTTTTATTTTAGCTCCATGATCCATCCTTTCTATTTCCCCCCACCTCACCCCCATTATTTCTCGTTCAATTTTTAACGACAATTTCCTTTATAGCCCGATCCTTTGAGTGTACGTTTTGTAGTAGTGGGACTTGCTCCCAAGAAAAAATACACAGGACTCGGACGGAGTGCAGTTTTCATTATTTCTCTCTTTTCTGATGTTAGAGATTCCTTCTTTCCTGCTTTCCCCCTTTCCCTTATTCTTTCCATTGAGACGCGGGACGTTTTTGGAAGCTCAACCCGTCCAGTTTATTGACCTAACATTTGCTTCCCGACAGGACTTCTATATCCATCGTCTTTAAAGTATTAATCTGCGCACACTAGGAGTTTTTAAATCTACCGGCCAGAAGAAACCAGTTTAAAAGAAGAATTACATTCCTCTCTCGGAGAGGTGGTGTGTGAACTTGGACTGAAAACATTAAAATATGGATTTTGTTTTAATAAACTTTAAATAAAAATTGATAAAAGGACAATTCTCGCTTCAAATGTGAACTTTAAAACCTAAAGATACACGTTTCTCTTCGCTGGTATAATTTAAAATAATTGTATTTGCATCTCAAACTTTGATAAAATCAATATAAACTTCATTTTTATTATTTTTGGAGGAGTATAATAATTTCTCACTAACATTGTCATTTTGGATGTTTAAAATGTTGCGAGAATTACAATCCAATCCTCTGAATGTCTACGTGGAAGGAAGTTCCACTTTGTTCAACGGGACTGAGTGACTTGCCGTTAAGCTTACATATAGGGCTGTATCCCTAAAATCACAAATGAGGAAAAAAAAAAGCATTAAAACAAAGTCACCAACTAGCCCCTTTCTTCTTAATTAAGATTGAGCTTTAAAAATGTTTCCTTGCTCTGGAGAAAACTGGCTGCGATCCTCTGCACACTTACTTGGGAGTAAGTAAGCCCTTTTAGAATTCAGTTCTGGGTAAAAATTGGCAAGGATTGAGCTGTGCAGAGATCAAGATTGCATTTACTCCGAAACAATCCAATTTCTGCACAAAAAAAGCAGTTTTTACGTCCTGGCAGCAATATTACCCCAATAATATGGCAGTACTATCGCCCCCCGAAGGGGAAACCCTGGGTTTGCAAGAGGTGATGATAATGATGACCGGGCTTTTTTTCCCCCAGCTTTCCGACCACTGTCTATCAGGGTAGCTACAGGATGGGGTCAGGTGGTTCACATCAGCCGCATTGGCCACGCTTCCCGGCTAGCAGAGGACCGATCAGCGCGGACCCGACCCAGTGGCTGCTTTTCAGCTCACGAACTGGGTTGGAGGCCAATGGAGGCTGGAGCCACAAGCGCCCCCTGGATGCAGACAGCGCGCGACGCTCAGCCAAGGTCCCTCGCGCTGGAGCCAGAAGCAGAAGCTGCCAATCTGCCTGGAAAGGAACAGGAAGGGCTAGCGCCTTGAACCCGCCGCCAAAGCAGTTTAGGGGTTTACAGGGGGTGGAGAGAGAAGGGGGGGTAAGGATACAGGGAGATCTGGGGCAGAGAAGTCTGAGAAGATATTGGAACGGGGGACGGGGAAGCGAGGAGGAGGGCGGCGGGGGGAGCAAGGGTCCCCATGGTCCGTGGGCGAGCGCTCTGCGTGTGCCCGCAGCGGAGTACACAAAAAGTCGTCGTCAGCGGAGCTCGAGGGAGGGAGGGCTTTGCAAATTAACAGATACTACCTAAGGACGAGTAGTAGTACGTAGTAAGTAGAGTATGTCCAAGCCTCAGGGGAGACGGGAGAGCAAAGGGGGGGGGGGTTGACCACGCACACGCACACGCACACGCACACTCCCCCCAGTGTATTCTTTTGTGTTTTGGGCTCCAGTTACCTCTAGTCGAGAAAGGTTATATCGCGATCCTCTGCCCACTTCCTTGAAAATAATACTGTAATAAGCCCCACTGACCTCAGAGGAATTCACTCGGCATAAACAGGCCCAGGATCGCGTTATAACAAAGCTTCCTGGGGCTGCAAAAGGAGAAAGGAAAAGAAGTTCGGTGTTTTGTTTGATGATGATGATGATGATGATGATGATGATGATGATGATGATGATGATGATGATGATGATGATGATGATGATGATGATGGAAGGAACTTGAAAGCCCATGTAAGGCCGTGGGAAGCGTGACTACTCAGTCAGAACATGAAACCAGAGCCACTCACGAGAGGGGGAAACCATGAGAACATACGAACATAAGAACATAAGAAGAGCCCTACTGGATCAGGCCAAAGGCCCATCTAGGTGCCCTTCTCTGGCTTCGAGCGTCCTGTCCCTTCATTCGTACACAGAAGAAGGACCCCTCTTTCTTTCCCAGGGCGTTTTCTCTGCGTCTTGAGACCCTTTCCTGGCACTTCCTTCGCGGATCTATGGAGAACTCGAAGGATTTGGTGGGATCTACTTAGGTTCAATCCAACGCAAGAAAGAAAGACTCGGGAAGGGATGGTCTCATTCGGGTGGACCAAGGCGGGAGAATTCGACCTCCCGAATGCTCCGCAGGGCGCAGACGCGAGCCCGCGCGTGCGCGCGCACACACACACGCCTCATCTCATCTGTCTTCTCTTGCCTCTCGGCCACGGCCCTCCCTTATCCGAACCGGGGGACAGTGCCGTGCGCCAGTCCTCCTGGTTTCGGAGCCGGCTTCGTTGGGTCCTGCTCCCTCTCCAAGAGGAGGAGGAGGAGGAGGGAAGACCCCAGCACGGCACTGCGCCAAGGAAGGCCAAGTTGCTCGGGATGCAATAGAAGGGCAGAAGCCAGAACCCTCCCCTTGCTTGGGAGTAAGTCCTGGCAAGCTCAGTGTGGAAGGAACTGACTGACTGCCTGCTAACCAAGTAAACGTTGACAGCAGGATCGGGCTGAAAAGGGTCCTCTGTCTGTCTAGTCCTGGCCCTGCCTCTACATCGCAGCCTAGCACCACCATCGCTTCCATGTGGGACCGTCTCTCCCCAGCCACGACGTGGCCTTAACCAAGCCGCCATCTCTCGACCTCACATTTGCAGTATGGAAACAAATAATAATAGTGTTTTGTGTGTCAGCAAGGCTCTCGTTACTTAGCATGACCAAAACGCTTGGATCGTCCCCCAAAGTGTACCAGTTACTCATATAATCCACGGGAGTCAAACGTCGGGGCGAAAGGAGCCGGCGGGAGGCAGACCCGCAGCCTGTGTGTAGACACCGCTTTCCTGCAAAGAACCCGAGGCAGCAGAAGCCATGGCCTGAACAGGACAGGCTACAAACGGGACATGGAGCGGAGGAAGGGCCGGGCCGGGGCTAGTCAAGTGCACCGACTGTAACATGCCCTTTGCCATGGCCGTTCTGGGATAGGATGAACCAAATGGGAGTTGCTGGTCCCAGCCAGGACTGCCTCGTCTCTCTCTCTCTCTCTCTCTCTCTCTCTCTCTCTCTCTCTCTCTCTCTCTCTCTCTCTCTCTCTCTCTCTCTCTCTCTCTGATGCAGCCAGGTGGATGGAGATAATTCGGGGACCGGAAGAGCACCTTTTCCCGGTACTACCGCGCCAGCAGTCTGTCTGGAGTCTTGGAAAGTGATATAGTAAATAACATTGTTTATTATTTATAGACAAACAAATATATCAATAAATAAGAGCAAATAAAAAGCCACGAAACAGCTGAGGAGCTCAAGGCGCACACGCACACACACACACACACACACACACACAGAGAGAGAGAGAGAGAGAGAGAGAGAGAGAGAGAGAGAGAGAGAGAGAGAGAGAGAGAGAGAGAGAGAGAGTCATCGTGCGTCTTATTTGCGGCTCCCAACTGACTGGCGGCACTCATCAATCATGCTCTACCAATTTCCGAAACTCAGAAGGGAGAACTGCTGGCGGAACTCTTTCGGGAGAGCATTTTATCTGTGCGTTGAAAGCCGAAGCGGTGTCTAATTTCAATCATTTAGATTTGAGAACCTTCCTCATCCCAGATTTGGGGCTGGGTATGGGGTACGATCTTTCAGAACTCTGCCCGGACTCAGAGGAACTCTTTCCTTTAGCGTTACTTCTCCTCTTCCAGGGCTGAAGCGCGACATTCGGACAGCTTGATGAGCCCTGCCTGAGAGAAAGCTCTGCACTTCCACAGGTGCTGCTGCAGGCAAGGCATCAGTAGCCCCTAATCCAAAGGGCACAAAGAAAGCGAGACGCGCCACGCCGGGGGAGTCAAGCCCTTGATCCCAACTGCTCGCTCTACAGTGCTGAGGAGGGATGATGGAAGAGACCATCTGGGGGTGGGGATGGCGGATGGATTGTCCAAGCCCCGCTTCACCTCACCGCAGGTGGCCTTAAGACAAATCTCAATCACCACCAGCTTGGCAACCTGGCCGGTCCTGGAGTTTCCTTTAACGCACGGAAACGCTCCTTTGGCGACCCCATTCCATTGAAAACCTGCGTTTCAGTGGATCTCGCTCCCCATGCCCGACGCTAGGTGTTATTGCTGCCCATCAGAGAGTTATGCAAGGACAGTCTGGGCAGACCCCCTCCCCTTCCCAGTTTCCGTGACTAAACCAGCTGAGCTTCCTGAAACCTGTTTCCCTCTGCAGAATCAGATTAGAGCAAAAAGAATAGGAAAAGCTCTGTGACTTCTTAGCTGGTGATGTTGATAATAATAATAGTGGTGGTGGTGTACATTATATATGGTAATAAAAATGTATACTGTATTCTTCACTTCAACACCACCACCCCCAATTCTCCTAGCGGTATGCATAGCAAAAGGAATAAGGAAAGGATTCCCTGTCCCACGAGCTCAAAAAAAAGCACACCAGTAAACCACCAAACCACCACTGGAAAAGATGCTCTTCTGAGATGAACAGGGACAGTTGCTCTTTCCCTGCTAAAGATAAGAGAGAACTGCCACTTTAAAAGTGCCTGCTCTTTTCCCGATTGATTGTAGGGCAAGGAGATCAAGATGATGAGAGGGAGGAAGGCCTGAGACGCTAGTGGGGCCGCGGGCCGGGACCAGGCGCTGCTGGGCGCGGGCCGGTGGCATCCCAGACGCGCGAGGTAAGGAGGCGAGCTCAAGAGGGGCGGCGATCCTGAACCGGGCTAGCCGCAGTGCTGAAGGGACAGATCCAATCGCTTGCGCCGCTCCTCCGTCTTCATCATATACACGCGGCGTCCGCACCACGCACACCCCACCACACTCTTCTGCCCTCTCTTTCTAGGGGACCTTTGCTAGTTTCGTAGCTGGAGATGGTGGCATTAATAATGAGAATCCGCTAAAACCAGACGGCTAATGGCCGGCTCCAAAATGTGTGATCTTTTTGGGGCGACAGAGGCGGAGGTGTCGTGTGACAGATTCCCTACTGCCTGGAAAGGCTGAAACCAGTGAGGGAGAGGGATACAGCCTTATACCCGGGGCTCGAAGGAAAGAAAGACACGGAGGGACGCGGGGAGGAGGAGGAGGGAAAGAGTTCAGAGAGGTGAAAGGGGAGAGCAAAGCGTGAAAGTGGGAGGGGAAGTAAAGCAAAATAGGAAGGGAAAGAGGAGCAGAAGGAGAAAGAAAGAAAGAAAGAAAGAAAGAAAGAAAGAAAGAAAGAAAGAAAGAAAGAAAGAAAGAAAGAAAGAAAGAAAGAAAGAAAGAAAGAAACTGGACGGGGAGGAGAGCGACTTTCCCAGGCAGCGAGGGAGGTGGGCGCAGAGGGGGTGGGCGGGGGGATTTCGCGCAAGTGACCCGGCACAGCAGTCGTCGCCTCGCAGCCCGGTCCCCGCAGCCCGCTTTTTCCTCCTGCCTCAAATCAGCTCGTTTACAGAAAATATTTGTTTGCACTATTAGTTGGTACTGGAGTTAATTACTCAACGTGTTAGCGTGGAGTAATATGGATAAAAGTAAGCTCAGTGTTTATTGTGTGGGTGAGCTGTTGAGCGGTGCTTGAACAAGCTGCAATTAGGGTTAGATAGAGATTAATTAACATGTGAGTGGCAAGGTGTAAAATAGTTCCCAGCCCTCCACTCGGTATAATCTGCAGGCGAAGTTAAAGGCGGGGGGGGGGGAGGCGGGGGGAGGGAGGGCGAAAGGAAAGGGGGGAGGGAGGGAGGAACTTTGTGGAGGCTAATGAAATACTTTGCTGAAGCCAGTTTGGACTTTGCAAACCCAAATACTCTCGTCTCTTGTAGGTAGCCACGCAGGGAAGGACTGGCGAGGGCGGCGCTCACAGATGGGGCGGGGGCGGTTGTTGTACGTAGCGGTCCAAGGAGGGCTGGGGAGCGAGGGGGGAAGGAGACCCCTTTTGGGGGAGGGAAGCTGAAAGAAGAGGTCGGGAGAAGGAAAACCTTCACCAGCAGCAGCACAACTAGGCTGCTGAACTCTCCTCGCTTGCAGAGCAGGATTTAATATGGATCCGCTTGACTTATAACAGACCCATATCACAGACATACACTGACTGGGGTGGGTGGGTGGCGGCGCACGTGGCCAGAGGAGTTTGCCAATCTCTTGTGTTTCTGGATCCCAAAGCGTTTCTGCGCGAATCACGGGTCCATCCATCCATCCTTGCTCGCACTCCTCTTCTGAGATGAATGGAATAACAAATGATCCCAGGTTATGACAGACGAAAGAAACGAAGCCTTTTAGCTGTCTCTGTCTGTCTGTCTGTCTGTCTGTCTCTCTCTCTCTCTCTCTCTCTCACACACACACACACACACACACACACACACACACACACACACACTAATTTCAGAAGAACAAAACCTGGTCAAAGCAAAAACCAAAACTTTCCTTCAGACTTTGTGACCCGGCTGTCTCCAGAATAGGCTGGCCCCGCCCATCCCAGTTCAGCAGACTCTCGGGGGCACACCGTTTACACACCAAGAGCTTCGATGCACTGTAGCTTTTCCACCCTGTCCTAATCGTAAGCACAGTGACTGGGAAGTAGCCTACTTCAAGTAGGTCCCCTTTGATGACTTCGGCGGAACCGTCTTCCAAGTCTGTGCGGGATCTACGGCAGCAGGTGGCCTGTGATGATGCTACACTCCAGCCACAACGTTACCTGAAAGAAAGGCTCATTGACTTCTTTCCATCCACATAAACATGCCTATGTATGGAGACCTCCTTCTGCCTAACCTAAGCTGGGTTTATTGCATTGTCTCTTGTCCTCCCCTCTCGCCAACGATGCTGCGCCATGCCATTGTGGGAATCCAACTGTTATTTGATACGTTTACAGCTGCTTCTGTTTTAGCAGGATGACACACATGTTTCCATTGCAAACACTGATTGATTCAATGAGGACTAGAAACTTTAAGGAAAGAAATAAAGGGGTCTCCTCCTGGACAAAGGTTGCGCCAATGGAAACCGGGGCTGACCAAAGCAAACGCTTCTGATGCCATCCCTGCCCTCCAGCTTCCAGTTATTTTCTCTGATCTAGCAACAGGAGAGGAGGCAAGTGTAAACGGGCGCGCAAAGCAGACTCCAAGGCAATTCGAATACTTTGCCAAGTGACAATCCCTCTCGCTTTTAAATGCAGTGCGAGCTGAGGCACAGATCTGTGGGACAAAACGCTGTTTTGAGCAGAGAGCAGGTCTCTCTCTGGCAGAGAGTCTCTGCGCCCCTCTTGCCACCACCCCATCTCTTGTCTAATCCCCCCCCCCCCAGCCATCAGCTCGGGCAATTCCGTGTTGTGGTTGGTGCCTCCTTGAGAGAGGCTTGTTGTGCTTCGCAGGTGAAATAACGTGTCTGCAAACAGTGCCCAATAGGGACGGCGGCTGCGCTCTCGCTGGCTTTTGTTAGAGCCACACAAAAAGCTGAATTCCTCCGAAGTTGTTTTTAAAAGGGCTGCAAAATAGAGAGAGAGAGAGAGAGAGAAAAAAAAAAAAAAGAAAGTAGGGGCGAGAGCGAAAGAGAGACGCTTTTCATGCCTTGCTTTACCTACTATGTAAGCCGGCCCTTCTCAACCTTCCTCTCCTCCCCCCCATCCCCCCCATCTCCAAATAATCCTTCTCTTTATTTTAGAAACATACAAATTCAGGTTCCATGCAGCGCTATAGTGTCTCTCCCATTGAAGGAGGCTTGAGCCAACTCTCCGGCGCGGGGGCAAATGGGGAAGGTTGAATAAGCTAGAAAAGGGCCAGGCGGCCGTTGAGAGCGCTGCTGCCCAAACCCGCAGCCTGAGCTGCTCTCCAAAACCAGGTGGAAACTGGACAATCGCAGCAGCCCCCTCAGCCCCACCACACACGCTCTGTATTAGGCGAGCTGCTCCGGGCATCTGGCGCTTGGATCCCCTCATTGTTTAATTCTCTCGCTCTCCCTCCCAAGTCTTCTGGGCGTTTGATCGTGGCAAATATCCGCCCCAGAAAAGAAACTTACTAGCCACTGATTAAACAAACAAACAAAGAGCAAATGTGAGGGAGAAAGAGACTGAGAAGACGTGGTGGGATCCACTCCGCCTCGTTCCTACAAAACCGGGCACTTTGAAAGGAAGCTAGTCACTTTTCTCCACGGTGTCCTTTTTCTTTTAATCTCGCAGTCGTCAGGTTTCTCTTTGCTCGTTTGTCTGAATGGCTCCCTTCGACTTTTGGCAAAGGCTGATGGTCCGATTTAGAGGCAGAGTTCGGGCGCCAGCATTTCAACTCCGTTTCATTCCCATTAACACCGCCGGGTCTTAATTGATGGACCCGCTACTAATTTATGGGAGCGGGGATGAGCGGCGGGGGCCGGGGGCTGATCTTTAATAAATTGTCATTTGATCTTCTCTCTGCTGGAATTTGCAAAGGATCTGATTGAAGACAGGTTGCCTAAATTGGGGGGGGGGGGGAAGAGAGAGAGAGAGAGAGATGAATCATAGTGTTTAAAACTACTGTCTTTCTCTTCCTCCAGGCTTTGTTAAAATAAATACAACTCCTCTCCCTGCTTCTTCTCGGTGCCGCTTCTAACTGCACGTTTGCTTTGCACCCAAGTTGCGAATCGCACTTCGCTTCTTAATTCGCCACATACAGAACGACTCCTCTGCTTCTGCAACTTGCTGTCGTCGTCCCCCCCCCTCCATGCCCACTTCCCCTTGGAAAGGCTCTCACAACAAGAAAGGAAGGGTGTGCCTTAAATTAGAAAGGAAGGGGTTCCTTTCTCCCCCCCCCCCCTCCAATCAGTCCAGATCTAGGCTGAATGTTTGGCTGGAAAAAGAAATTCTCCCTCTCCCTCTCTCTCCCCTCCCCCGCTCTTCCCCCTCCATGGTGGCCAAAATCCCATGTCATTCTGCTTGAAGTGACTTCATGTGATGTCAGCTTTAAATGTAAGAGACAGCGATCTGACGCGGGGGAAGATGTTGGTTATCAAAATCTGACAGTGTGGCCACACCGCGGTGCTCGGATGCGTCTCCTCTGCAGTGAGCAAAGGTAACTCATCCCAGGACAGGCTCCAGCCTCCTCCCTTCCCGCTCTCCCCCACCCCGCCCCAGTGATAACAGTGTGGGACCCAAGTGAAAGAGATCGGCGGGGAAGGTTGTGCTTTGGGCTGCTTTCCCTCTCCCCCCCCCTTCCCCAATCCAGGCCCTCCGTCTCCGCCACCAGGTCTCGGGAGTTTGTCTGTTACTTCCCCCCCCCCCCACGTTCTGCGCTTAATGAGCAGCAATCTGGTCTCCCCGCGCGCACTTGTTCTGTGTTCATTTGAATGTAAATGGGGGAGGAGATGTCGAGCTTGTGAGGCGGGGGGGGGCGAAGAAAGAGGGAGAAAGAGGTGCTTATTAAATTGATTTGTCTCCTGGCTTTTCTGGAATGCTGAGCTGGAGGACCCAGCAGAGGCTGGCTTGACTCTGACTTTCAAAACGCTTTTTTTTCTTCCCCAATAAGAAAAAAAAAGCATTTAATTTTTTTTCTTCTTTTCTTTCCTTTTTCTTTTTTATGGGCGAGATCTGGCTGCTCATCTCAAGTTTTGGTGTCCTTTCGCCCCTAGAGATGGCCTCCTCTGCTTCGCTGGAGACGCTCATGCCTTCGCCGCCCTGTGTCCGGAATGGAGCGGCCAACCCTGCCAAGACCCTGGCCTTCTCCATCGAGCGGATCATGGCCAAGAACTCGGAGCCTCCTCCTCACCACAAGCCCGCCGCTGCCGCCGCCTTCGAGGCCAGGCGAAGCGAGTCTCCCAACAAGAAACTGCCCAGGCTCTGCTCGCCCATCCCCTGCCTGATCCCCATCCAGCCTCTGCCTGGCTACGAAGTGCCCTCCAAGACTCTCCTCAACTACTCCGAGCTGTGGAAAAGTAGCTTGAGGAACTGCGGCTCTCTGGGCGGCGGCGGCGGCTCGGCGGCAGCAGCTGGCTTTTGCAAAGCCAACTGCGGCGTGTGCTGCAAGGGGGACCTCCACCACCTCGGCCCGGCCGCCTTGCCCCCCACCAGCACCCCCAACCGGGTGATCAAGCCCCAGGTGATCAACCAGGCGCTGGCCATGCCGGCCAACGGATCTAGCCTCTACTACTTCAACTACCTGGATTCGTCCTCGTACCACCCGTCGGAGATCCTCCACGGACAGCTCTTCACCTCCAGCCTCCTCCACCACTCCCAGAGCCCCGCCGCAGCCGCCACCCTCTCGGCTCACCAGAAACTCTTCTTGTTGGAAAATGCCAAACTGGCCGCCTTGGGCCCCCCGGAGAAGTTTCCCAACGCCCAGTACCCGCACAAGGAGCGCCTCCCCGGGCAACTGGACCAAGTGATGAAAGAAAACACGGGCCTGGCCGGGGAGAGGAACGGCGTCAAAGCCCATCACGGCAAACTCAATGGCGGGACGAGCGGCGGCGGCGCCTCGGCAGATGGCAAGCCCAAGAACTTTACCTGCGAGGTGTGCGGCAAGGTATGAAGGCGAGGGGGGCTTGCGCTAGAGGGCGCGCGCCTGGGCCAAAGGGCAGCGGGGCTGAACCCCCCCCCCAGGATGGAAACATCATTTCTAGAGCTTCCCCGCCCCCATAAAAAGTTGTTTTGAAAGATCCTTAAGGGGGGAACTAGGTCATCCCCCCACACACACATACCAGTCTTCTTCATCCATAATCACAATTATTAGGCCATTATTTTTAATTGCGAAGGCTGAGATAAGCTGAGATTTGAATCAGGTGCTCCTCACAGATTGCTCATCAGGCACCCCTGTGAAATGTCTTCCGGGTCTAGAGGGGTTGAGCAGTGCCGCTGCACTGCTAGCACTGGCACAGCCTTGGCGCTGAATTTTATTCCCATTTCACAGAAGCGGGGAAGGCCACTGAGGTTGGGCGATTCTTCCTATTGGGGTGGGGTGGGGGTTCAAGGGGATTTGGATCCAACTTTCTAACCAAGCACAGTACCATGGTCACTTGCTTACACACTAGGGTCGTGGTTGTTTTTTTTCCCCCAAGAACGAAATCCCATTTCTGTCCTTGGTTTTGGCGCACGGTGGCTGATGTGATCAGCGGAGATTCTTCTGTCTAAAAAGTTGCCTGCCTTGTGTTTCCTTGCAGGTGTTCAATGCTCATTATAACTTAACGCGCCACATGCCGGTTCACACGGGAGCCAGGCCCTTCGTTTGCAAAGTCTGTGGGAAAGGCTTCCGGCAGGCGAGCACGCTCTGTAGACACAAAATCATTCACACGCAGGTAGGCTGAGAGTCAGGGGATAAAATTGTCGGGTTTTTGTGGGAGACTTTTTCAGAAATAAGTGGTGGCCGGCTCCGAGCCGACCCCTTCCAGCGATGGCCTGGAAGGCAAAGGTTGGCAAATAATGTCCCCCGCCATGTATGTCTTTAAAGTGTCCTCTCCCCCCCACAGGAAAAACCCCATAAGTGTAACCAGTGCGGGAAAGCATTCAATAGAAGTTCCACGTTAAACACCCACATTAGGATCCACGCGGGCTACAAACCTTTCGTCTGTGAATTTTGTGGCAAAGGATTTCATCAAAAAGGTATCTGAATCAAAATGTGTTTTACTTCTATATTTCTCCTCCTGGAGGGAGAATTAGAATGATTAAGAAATTATTATGAATTTTAAAGGTCACTTCTTTTTCGGGAGGGCGTCGATTCGGTTTCGTTTCTGCTCTGTAGTATTCGAAATATATTAGTTATTTGGAACCACCATATACAAGGGGAAAATACACGAATATAGCGGAAAGAATTTCCCACGGATTTTCAGGCGTCTGGTCAATTTCGGCTCCCAGCTGAGCTGAAAGGTTCCAAACGGAACGTTGTTGAAGGTTCCAAATAGAATCCTGCTTTTGCATTCCAAGAAAGTCGCCAAGGTTCTTAACGCATTTAGAGCCTGCCAGTGGGTGAGCCCCCCCTCCTCCCCGTCCCTCAAACGTCCTTAGGGGGCTTCCCCTTGGGCTACAGTGAAAGACTAGCTCAAACCTGTCACTTGGTATTAAGGGCGATTAAAATAAATTCAGTCTTAGGGCACGATCCAGCAAAAACTGAAAGCACTTTTAAGGTCCTGTTCATTTAAACGACATACTTAAAGCATCTGCTTTTGTGTCTCCTTTTGAAATCAACGGGGTTTTAAGGCCTTATCTTATGCACGCTGACTTGGGAATAAGCCTCACTGAACTCGGTGGGATTTATAAAAAATCATAGAACTGCCCTATGGGGTGCTGGATCGTTCCCTTCAGCTGAAATGACATAGGAAACCCGGCCGACCGAGTCATGTCCATGGGGCTTGCCACGAGCAACCCAGTGGGTTGGGCTTTTTGTTTTGGCTCACTGTTTACAAAATGCTTCTTCTCGGAAACGGGAGCGTTGGGAAGACAAAAGTTTAGGAAGACCCCAAAGTGGTGCAATTACTTTTCCCTTTGCCAGGAAGTGGCCAGAATTCTCACCGCCTCAGCTAAGTGATTTCAAATGAGAGGGATCGTCGTCATCCTGTCCCCCCCTCCTTTTTTTTTTTTCTTTTTTGGTCCTAATCCAGGTTCTCTCATTTGCTCTGGGTCAGGACGTTGACCCGGCCTCTAATTTTTTAATTCGTCAGTTGTACAGGACTCTGCTTTGACACAGACTGAGTTTGACAACTTCTTGACTGTCCCTTGCAGGACACCTTCCTAATGAAGTCTTGCAACAGAATCGTTTTTGCTCCAGCAGGACATTTCTCTTTTTTAAAATAAAAATAAGAATGGGGAAGCTAGATCTTGGGAGGAAAAAATGGGGGGGGGGAGAGAGTTGAGGAGAGAGGAAAATAAACTTTCTTGAAATTGACTCTCCAATTTCCGATCTTCTTTCCTTCCCTTTCTTGCTCCCTCTGGCAGGGAATTATAAAAACCACAAACTGACCCACAGCGGAGAGAAACAGTACAAGTGCACCATCTGCAATAAAGCTTTCCATCAGATCTACAACCTGACCTTCCACATGCACACGCACAACGACAAGAAGCCCTTCACGTGCGTCACCTGCGGAAAAGGCTTTTGCAGGAACTTTGACTTAAAAAAACACGTGCGGAAGCTTCACGACGCCGCCGCGGCCGCCGCCACGCCTTCCGCAAAAGAGCTTTCTAGGACCGCGCAGAGCTAAAAACAAGCACGTAGGCAAAATGGCTTATTAGTCCGCCGCCAGCGCAGCGCCTCCTTCAAAGACTTCCCTAGATTTCCAGCCGTTTTCAAGAGGCCTGAAAATTTCTCCAAATCAGCAGAACACACACAGAGGCTGCAATCCTATTCGCACTTACCTGGGAGTAAGATCTATTGACTATGATGGGACTTACTTCTGAGTAGACATGCCTAGGATTGGGGTCTCACACAAGGCTGAGAATTACCTGTGTTTGTGTGTGAGCTCAAATTACACACACACACACACACACACACACACACACACACACACACACACACACACACACAGAGAGAGAGAGAGAAATATAAATAAATAAATATATATATATATAAAAAGGAAAGTTATTTAAAATTCCGTTGCGGCTGCGGATTCAAGTGGCCTATTATGGAAAGAATTGCAGATCTTGACTGAACTGAAAGCAAAGTTTCTTCGATGGGCCCCCTGGACAGAAAATCGATCCGCCGCCAAGCATTCTATAGATGTATATATGCCTGTAAATTTTAATTTTAATGTACCCCTGAATAACTAAGGAATATATCTTCTATGAGGCAATAAAAAGTCGCTTAATAAGAGTCTTATTTCCAGTTCCCCAAACAGAGAGATAGAAATTTTATTTTTATAAAATCAGTTCTGGTTCCAAAATTATTATTTTTAAAGAGAGAGAGACCCAAAGCCAGTGCTAAACAAATAAATAAAATAGAAAGTATTTTCTACTGTCCCATTGAAATAACCCGTTCCATGTCAATTTGGGGCTTGCAAAGAGAAGCGTCCCCGACATAGTGTCAAGTTTCTCTAAAATTCGGAGTGTTCCGGAGAGGTGGTGCCTGTGACTTCGATTTCACGTGTACACCAGACTGTTTCACCTCATCCGGAAGCTGTGAACTGAATTATGACAAGTTTCTCGGTTATTCATTGCCGTGCGTGACACTTTACAATGAGCCCGTCCGTCCGTCCCCCGTACCCATGTATCCGGTCTGTCTTAGATGATCAAGTATAAGGGTTAACGTGCTTCTTTGAAAATAATCTCCAGCGAAGGAGGTGGGTTTGAGGTCGCCGTTTGAATAAGAAAAAGGTAGCGGGAAATTAGAGCTGCGTGTCCGACGTCACAGGCGGGACACGAAAAAACCCTCGTCTGGGGGACAAACCTCGGGCTACTTTCCCTCCCCGAGGCAAGAGCGGACTTACAAGTTTATCCAGCACAGGCGAATCTGCCCCGAAAGTACAGCGCTAACTACCTACTTCGGATAAAATAACCATATTTTTGTGTTGGGGCGGGGGCGCGCATAGGGGGAGTTTTGTGTGATTCACTGATGTATAGATTGCCAAGTACAGTCTACTACCTGTTCAGGGGGGAACGTGAATAATAGCTATTATTATTAATAATAATAATAATAATAATAATAATAATTGAAGCAAGGAGAAACGGATCATTTCTGGGCTTGAAAATTGTATCCAGGCAGGCGACAACTGCCAACAAACAAGGGCAAATCGGGGTCCCTCCTTCCCTCCCCAGGCGTCTGCCACCAACACCCACCAGCAGTTCCTTTTTCTCGCTCTTTTTTTCTCATCTCCGGGTTAGAAGAGAAACAGCTTCCCATTTCGATGGCTTCTTTCCATCCCTGAGGGGGGAGAAATGCAAAATTAGATTTCTGTTCTTTTTTTTTTTAAAGAGAGAGAGAGTAAGTGTGTGTTCAGCTCGAAATTAGAAGCTTAACCGTACTTCTTCCTACTATAACGTGTCACCTTTTGGGGGTCCCTCAATTAAGATGTATTTAAGTCATTTCCTGAATGACTATTGCTCTCTGTGTATTTGGGGGGGAGGGGTAACCCCTGAACACTAATGAAACGATCTCACGCTTGCTTTCTGAGTAATGACCCAAATTAAGAGAGAAAACACAGACCCTTCAAACCGCATTACATTAATCATCTAATCATCCACAGCAGGCCCCTGAACCCTTTCTTTAAAAAAAAATAATATCAGAATATGGATAATCAAGAGCTTGGATTAACTAAACTAAGGATTCTTTGCTCCCCCCTCCTTTTGTCAAGCTTTCTAATATGGCAATGTCAATTCTGCCCACAATTTTATTACGGGGAGCAAACGAAATGCTACAGCCCGACCACGCGCGTGGTGCTCAATCCAAGCTTGCCAATGAAACATAGAATTAAGCAGGACATCAAAATCGTCTGGGGACAGCTTCATCGGGAATTCACCTTTCCTCTGGTTAATTGAGTGGTTAAATGCTGACAAGCGAGCAAGTTTAATAGAGGGACTGTTCAGCATTAGCAGCCGTCAAGTCCATTGGATGAATTCTTCCTCAGTCTGGGTAACTTGTTCCCTGGAATCACAGTTTTTTCAAAACCTTCCTACTCTGTCCATGGTGAGAAAGGGGACAAACTATTTTAGAGGCGCAGGCTCTTTTGAAATGTCCCTGTGCAGCCTTATTTACTCAGAGGTAAGGCCCGTTCTGTTCAGTCAGGCTTACTCCCAGGTTCATTTGAGCAGGATTGGAGCCTGAAATGGCATGAATCTGGTGCTAAAGGAGACCTGGAAGGGAAAACTAGCATTAACAAAAGTTCTAAAAAGAGTCAATTAGAGTCTTAAAAGAAAATATCAACAATATCTAAGTAAAGTTGTTATAAATTTCCCAATGAAGATTATATTAGAGAGAGAGAGAGAGAGAGAGAGAGAGAGAGAGAGAGAGAGAGAGAGGTTTTCCTAGGCCTTTTGATGTGTGGCCTAATTTTTTAATATAAGAGGTACTGCCATAAGAATTAAGCATTTGCATCAAGCAATACAGTGGTGCAAATTCTTTTCATCTATTAACTTATCATCATCATCATTAGTTTTCGATATTCCCATCATCTACTTCATTCACATTTAGTGGAGTTCTAAGCTCACCATTTGCAGGCAGCCAAACCTTGAAATTAAAATAACAAGGGGGGTTGGGAGGGCGGGTTGATTCCTGCTTTAATAGTGTTTTAATAGTTTCTGACCAATTTTGACCAGTACATTTTAAAGTACACCACCTAATCTGCCTTTAACGCTGGTGTGAAACTTCTCTTCTTTCACAGTGAAAAGTATGTATTTTGCATGCTTTGATGTCATATATCTATATTATTCTGATGAATGGGTCCAAAAGGTCTTGATCAAGAGAACTTTCAAAAGCACAGTTTTGGAGACTTTAGCACACTTTCCACAGAGGGGGAATGTGGCACTTAGCCAAATGGAATCTCCATATTCCAAGACAGAATACATATGCTACCTTATACTGGCAGTCTATTTAGCCCATGATTGTCCACTCTGACTACCGTGTTTCCCCAAAAATAAGACCTCCCCCAAAGTAAGACCTACCATCATTATTATTTTTTTTGCATGATTTTTGCTGGCACTCATAAATATAAATAAATAGACCTCCCCTGAAAATAAGACCTACCGTGTTTTTGGGGAGCCAAAATTAATATAAGACCCTGTCTTATTTTTGGGGAAGCAGGGTAGAGATCTTTCCCAGTCTTGCTGAGTCCCTTTAACTGAAAATTGACCCTGGGACTGCTTGAATGCAAAGCATGTGCCCTACCACTGTCACTGAGCTATGATGATGATCCCTCCATAGCTTATAGGGCTGCTCTGATCTTGATTCCATTGCTGTGTGTAGTCTCTGCTAGAAACTGGTGTCAAAAGGGGTGACTGAATCTGTAGAGGAAGTGAGTGGCAATTCAATTGCTCTCTAGATTTTGCCCTGCCTTTCAATCACCAGTTTCCCAGAAGACCAATGAGAGCTGGCTTATGCAGAATAAAGAAAATATTATGGGGGTAAATGTGATCAAATGTTGAAGAGCAATCTGCCATTCCTTGCCATGCAAACAAGGTATTGTGCTGTTGCAGCTGCCACTGCAGGAAAAGGAGATCTGATACAACACAACAGACATTTGTCAGTGATATAAACTTTCATCAATGGGAGGTTTCTCATTCCAAGCAGCCTATGTCCTGGTATGGCTTTAAATCAATGCTAACAACAAGGAGAAAGGGTTTTATAAAAAGGAGAGTTTGAGATCTGGGGTTTAATTTTGATGTCTGTAGTGTGTTTTTGGAATAACATTTAATCACATCCATAAGGGACATTACTATGGGCATTACTTTTTTTTCTTTACTACTTGTATGGAAGATTGATTGAGCATCCGTCAACACTATGCTATATGGCACTGTGCTAAGGGAGATTATTTTAGCCCAGTCTAAGCCCTGTTTTCCCTCTAGAAATGTGTCAACGACAATCAAAATACATTTTGCTGTATCTTTCCAATGGTACTTTCTTTGACTCAGAGAAACACCCACTGCCCCTCCCACCACACAGGATTGAGGTGGCAATTCTATACACACTTTCCTGGGAGTAAGCCCCATCAGATACAAGGGTCTACAATGTCTGAGTAGACAAGCACAGGATTGTGCTGTGTGGCCCCCAAGTAGACTGCAGAGCCTACACTGTAGTGCAGTGGTTCCCAAACTGGGAGGCGTGGCTCCCAGGGGAGCCAAGGGGAACCGCGAGTGCCACGAAATCCTCTCGGAAAACAGTGCAATGCCAATTGGCAGGCATCAACATCATGTAATGGGGAGCCGCAGCCTATGGTCGACAATGGTCAAGGGAGCCGCAAGTTGAAAAGGTTTGGGAAACACTGCTGTAGTGTAATGTGCTTACTGGTTAAATTATATTGATAGTTTTCAGTCTCTAACACTAAAGTGCAATCCCATTAACATGGGACATGAAATGAGCAGACTCAGGAAGATAGTGGAGGACAGGAAGGCCTGACTGGGATATGGTTCATGGGATCACGAACGGTCGGACAAGACTTAACAACAACAACAACTGAAGGCCTAACAGTGAAATCCTATGCATGTTTACTCGGAAATAAGTCCTATTGTGTTCAATGAGACTTACTTCCAGGAAATTGTGCATACGATTGCAGCATAAGCCGTATTATATGGGGTTTACTCCCAGTTAAGTGGAGAGGAATGCCACCGTAACCTTGCAATGAGTGTAGCTTCTCGAAAGACCTGCTTTGACCCATAAAGGATGCTTCTATTCAATGCCCAATCCTTTCCATGATGGGACTATTACTTTAGATTTCAGTGGCAATATTCAGTGACCCTCAACAGATTGCATGGTTTTCTAGGAAATATTTACTATTACTATTCAGTAACATTTATTTAGCTCCAACAGTGCTCAAGCAACAGTTCTAGATTTAAACATAATCTTGGGGTGGGAGGCGGGTGTTGTTGACTTTTCTTTAAAAACATTTTGCAGAAGAAAATGCACACTGTAGTCTGGTGGTGAAACTAATAAACTGCATTTTCCTAGATTGCGTATTGTTGGAGCAAGGGAAGGAACTGGGAGGACATAGAATACAGTAATGCTCCCTTCGGTATAAAACACAGAATGCTCAGTGACATTTGAAACTGAGAGGATTGTTAATGGTTTTAATATTATTTAGCTAAGAGTTTGTGTTCCGTGATCAGAGTAACCCGGCACTGTGAAAAAAAAAACTGCTCTCTTAGGAATTTAGGAAGCTAAAACACACAATTTCAGGCTTGCTGGGTGAATGAAAAATTGGAATGGTGTAGATAGAATTTTGGAAGGAATTTCCTCTTCTGCATCTTTGACTCAATCAAAGGAAAATTCACTTTACCCTCAACTGAATAAGGGATAAAAAGCAGGTTTCCTTGCCACTTTCTACATATGGATTTTATCAGAGCAAAATCCTAGCTCTCCCTTAAGTCAATGGCAAAATCCCCATTGATGCCAATGGATTTTACACCTGGAAAGCTGGTTAGTAGTTTGGGAGTAGACAGAGGAGCCTTTTTGGTTTCAAGAGGTGCTACTCCAGCATTTTCTGCCTCATGCAGATCTGAAAAAGGATCACTCATTCTGTATTTTTTAACACCAAGTCCTTGTCTCTGTTACACCTGGGAAGGTGATATTTCACATGGGGCTATAATTGCAGAAACTCAAACTAAATGCAGACACTTCAATCACAATAGGAGAGATCAGGCAACAACAGTGCCTACCTCATCACACTGAGCAGCAGCTGGAGAGAGTCTGGGTTTTTTTTTTAACCATGTGTGTTCCAGCCCTGACACATTACATTTCAAGACATGGGAATCATCCCTTAAATATTTGGAGGTGCTCAAAATCTTTGCTACTAGTCCCAGTGTGCCCCCACTGGAAATATATGAAGCTGCCTCACACAGGAACATAGCAGCAGGCCATTCAGCCACCTTCAGTATGGTCTCCTTTCAGGGTGACCAGATAAAATTTAGGACACAGTGCCTATACCTTTAACCATTGTAAAGAAGAGAGAATTTTGGGCAGGTGCAGCTATTTGCACCCTTCCATGATGATCTGCACCTGCCAAAATTCCCTCTTCTTTACAATGGTTAAAGGTAGGCTTACCATATTCGAAGGGGGACAGGGTGCTACAGCTTTAACCATTGTAAGCCTAGTTAAAACTTAAAGGTATAGGCACTGTGTCCTACATTTTATCTGGTCACCCCGCCTTTGACTGGCAGTTGCTCTCCAAGATCTGAGGTAGAGGTGTCTCCTCCTAGTCCTGCTTTTTTTAAAATGGGAGAATGTTTTGTCTTATTTTATAATAACACTGCACTGACAGAGACAGAGATATTCTCCCCTTCATTGCTTGAGTGTGTGAGCATAGCAGATCTTAGACCTGGTCTTTAACCAATTTAACCACTGGAAGTGCTTTTACATCAACAATCCGCTGGCATAGGACTTACATAGGCTTACCAGATCTCCAACCGGGACAGAGTGCTAGACCTTTAGGAGAAGGAATGTGGGCAGGTGTAGCTTGTTAAGTCCTAGAGCACACTCCTAGGCATGTCTACTCAGAAGCAAGCCCCATTGTGTTCAATGGGGCTTGCTTCTGAGTAGACATGCCTAGGAGTGTGCTCTAGGACTTAACAAGATACACCTGCCCACATTCCTTCTCCTAAAGGTCTAGCACTCTGTCCCAGTTGGAGATCTGGTAAGCCTATCTATAGGAATGTTCTGACATACAGTATTCAGGCTAATTTTCTGATAGTAATCATAATACACTTGAGATAGTCCTTGGACAGAGAAAATATATCTCTAATATGAGACACTGGGCAAAAATAATAGGGGTAAGGGGTAAGTAAGCCTTCATGCTTAGCCTGGAAACAGAATGTTATGCTTTTAAGGACTGGAGGCTGATCTAGCAAAGTTGTTATGTTCTTAATATCTCATTCACTTTGTACCATGGTCACCTGATTTTTGTTACTGTTATGATCACAACAAAACCATCAATCAATGTAGATGGCATTTTACAGAGTAACGGACAAAAAAATAGGTCTCTGCTGCAAACAGTTTACAGACTCAGGCAGCAATCCTATTACTGGATACTTTGGGGGAGGGATTAAGCCCCATTGAACACAAAAGGATTTACTTCCATTGCAAACATGCACAGGATTGGGCTGTAAATTACACAATGGGGGAGGAGAAAAGGAACAATAGAGAGGAAGGGACGGAAGAGGCAAAGATAATAGAACAATAGAAGCAACGGAGGTTGGGACGGCAAATGGAATTAGACTAGTAGTATTGTGAATTCATGTTAGCAATGTAATAATAGTTATGATTAGCACTATGTATAATAATTGCAATGGTATACTGGTCTGGAGAGTAATGAAAAGTGAACAGGGAACAGCATCATTGTTTGAGTATTTACTATCCCTTGGTATTGTAAAGGAATTTCTCCCTAGCCAGTCTCTCTGATGATCATTGGTGACTTAAAAACCAATACTGTATTGGTGAAAAGGACATATTGTTGGCATTTTTTCATCATTTGGTTCTATATACACCTCCAGTGGTGTGAAAGGAAGTATAATGCCTGCTGATACATAGCTGTAAGATTGCCAGTGCAATCCTTTGCGTGTTTACTCAGACGTAAGTCTGGCTACATTCAGTGGGGCTTACTCCTGTGTAACTAGGTTTAGAATTGCAGCCTACAACCAGTTGTAAAGGCACTAGCTGAGCTGGACATTTTTCTACCCTGGTTATATTAGCATCATAATATTCCCTTCAGTAATACTTGATTATGTTGAGAGTGCTATTCCTTTACCACTGCCTACGATACACCATTTGTGTAAGTGTCACATTTATATCCCACCTTTCTTCCAAGGAACTCAGGCCAGGTGATACACAGATAAGACCATTACCTAATGTTTATTGTCCGAACAACCCTGCTTCCACAGGGAAGGTGTGAGTGGTCCAAGAGGTTATCCAGTGAGACTCATGGCTGAATAGGAATTTGAACCCAGGTCTCTCCAGTTCAAGTTTAATCACCACAATGCTATTGTAATAGTTGCATCATTGGCTAATAGCTAATAAAATGTGCTTGGGCCCATGTATGTCCCTACTAGCGGCCTAATGGAACTCTAGGTCCATCACCATAGGTGCTGTTGTGGCGTTATAAAACATGTGCCACTGTCATGCACTCTGGGGCTGCCAGCACAAATGGCCGGAGGACCCCCCCCCCCCCGTGGGCCAAAGTGGCTGCTGGATGCCACGCCAGTGCAGGTAAGGTGGGGGTGGGGTGGTTCACAAGTGGGAAGAAAAGGAGCGGGGGGGCAGTGGGCATTTTGAGGGTGGGATGGGGCATGGGGTAGATCCCAGTGCAGCAGCACGCACTGGGATTCTATCTCCATTTTCCCACCCAACCCCAACAAGCAAATGTTCTCTCCTCAGACTGATGCTAGCAAAATAGCTGGCGTGGGTTTGAGAACCATTGGCGACCAGGAGCCCTACCGGGAGGTAAGTAAAAAAAATATTTTCATGTACCTCTCCCAGGCTGTTTGTTTTCCCCCTCACCACATCATATAGCACATGCGCCGTCTGTGACACTGCATGCAATGGACTGGTGGGGGATATGATTGGACTGTAACCAGCATTTAAAAGCACTAGGGTATAACTCAGAACAAATCCAGAAAGGGACTGTAGCTCAATGGTACAGCACCTGCTTTGCATGAGGAATGTCCCAAGTTCCACCCCTGGCATCTCCAGGGACAGTAGAGAAAACTGGAGAACATTTCCTGTCTGAAACCCTGGAGAGCAGCTGCCGCTGCCAGTCAGTGTAGACAATGCTGAGCTAGATGTACCAATGGTCTGACTCAGTTTATGGCAGTTGCCTATATAAAGAACGTCCCGTCCCGTCCCATCAAACAATGGCTGGTCTCTCTTTGCAACAGGATAGAAATATATAATATTATATAAAGGCCTTAGGGGAGACGAATTTACTATCCTTTCTCCGCTATTCATGACTTGCATTTTGTGATTGCAAAACAAAAACAACAACAAAAAAAAAAACCACATACACACCCCTCCTCTTTGCAACAAGGTGGGCTCTAATCCTGATTTTTCTTCTTGCCTATATGCTACACACAATATTAAAATGCTAAAAATCTAAGGGAGGGTAATTTTGACGCACGCGCGCACACACACACACACACACACACACACACACACACACACACACGTGCAAAAGGCTCCAATTATCTTTTCCCCCACAAGATGTTTCTTCTGTCCATGACTGCTCACACTTCAGCAATCTTGCCAGCAAGCTTCAAATAATATTTTTTCAGGAAAAAAAAAGAAAAAGAAAAATCCTCTTCCAAAGCCACAGTCATGAACACAACAGCTTGAACAGGCCTAGTGCCTAAGGGGGGGTTAGAGGTTCCTCTATGTAAAGAATGACACTTAAAACTTGCCAGCATTTGCAGGCGTGTGGAATTTTTTTTTTTTTTGAGAAAAAAAAAAAACACCACACAGCCCTTTGGGTGTAAACTCCATTTGCCTTGGCTGAGCGTTCCAAGTCTCCCGCTCCCAGCCCACCAAATGTTCACCTCTCCCTTTCCCTTATGGGGGGGGGGGAGAGCAAGAGAAGGAAGGTTGTCCCAGGTGTGTCTTCGGGGAGGGAGGGAGATGTGCCTTGAAACGGAGTGGCTGGGAAGCGGGAAACCTTCAGGCAGCCCGCAGCTGCGTTGCCCTTTTCCCTGCACTCCACTCTCCAAACGTCTGAGCAACCAGTTTGCTGCTAGAAACATGTTAATTGCCAACGGAGCTCATTAAGGCATGCACATGCAAAACACAGCAAGGGAGATTAAATGGACAAAAGCGCAATAATGAACTGTCAACAATCGAGCCCATCTACAAGACCAGGAGCACTCAAGAATGAGGCATTTAGAGGCAACAAAGGATTGTCTGGGACAGGAAGAAAGGACGACCTAGACTTTTGTTGAGTCAACACAATTGATTACAAATGAGAGATTAACAGGATAGCTTCAGAGTTTTTTTGAAGGAGGCAGAAGAGAAAAGTCCAATTAAGTCCACCGAATGTTAACTACATCGCTTTCCACAGCCAGTCCTGGAGAAATTCTCATTAAACCATCCCTGGCGATCCCCCTTTTTGGAAAGTAATTTGTCTCCCTGATGGAGCAGAGAAAGGGAGCGAAAGAAGCGCCAGTTCTTGGCACAATGAGCTTAGGAGACACACTGCAAAGAGCCAAAGGGGGAGTTAATGAGCATCTGACAAGCCGCTTGGATCTAGGCCGGGCAGAGCAGTGATGAAAAGATGGAATTGGCCAACAACTATTCTTTAGATCAAACATAAAAAGGCCAATCTGAAACAGGCCTGCTCAAAGCTGGTGGGGGAAAGAAAAGAAAGGCCCCTGCTGTGGGGATGGAGTGGAGCCCTCAACCGCCCCGATCGGGATGGGAAATGCATTGGCATGTCCCCCCATTGCGGGATGGGGCATCCTTAAGCCCCGCTCCTCTCTCTGGAGCAATGCATTGCAAAGCTTCCCAATTAGGGGATGAATGGGGATTTGTGAACCCACTACATTTTGGGAAGAGATAATAAAATTCATACACTGTGGTGTAAAACCATTCCTAAGTGTTGGAGATTAGGGTGAGGCCTTCAGGAAGGGCAAGATTTCCCTGTGGCTGGGTTCTTCTTAAGCCTCCCGGACAGACTGGAAGGGGGTTCCTGTTATTTCAAGAGTACCAGGGCATCCCTCACCCCCAGCAGGCCTGCTGATTCCAGCCTAATTTGCGACAGTCGTTTGAGGGATGACACAGTGGAGGACCCAGGCCATTTTTGACTTGGTGCCCAACCCTTGGAGCCCCCCTCCGAGGACAGACAGGCAGACATGGGCAACATTCCGGCATTGATGGTGAGGAAGCCGGATCTCTTGAGCATTTCTGTAATGCTTTATTATAACAGCATTAATATAGTATTTTCCAAGCATTGAAAAAGCCCTGCCCTTAAAGTAACAGAAGCCATCCCTGGGTTGGGTGAGTATTGACCATGCTAGGTTTATCATATCCAAAGGGGGACAAAGTGCCTATAAACCAGTGGTTCCCAAACTGGGAGGCGTGGCTCTCAGGGGAGCTGTGGAAACCAACCAGGGGAGCCGCAGAGTGCCATGGAATCCTCTCAGAAAACAGTGCAATGCCAATTGGCAAGCATCAACCTCATGTAATGGGGAGCCATGGCCAATGGTCAAGGGAGGTGCTGGTTGAAAAAGTTTGGGAAACACTGTCCTATACTATACAAAGTACAGTATAGAAGAGGGAATTTCACAGGTGCAGCTTGTTGCACCCTTCCATGATGAGCTGCACCTGACCAAATTCCCTCTTCTCTACAATGGTTAAAGCCTTTAAAGGTATAGGCACTCTCTGTCCCCCCTTTGGATATGGCCGGGTTGGGAAGGTCAGTTCTTTCTGTCCTGGACCTATCAGGTGTTTGGAACACGTTGGAAGGTGTTGAAGGGTGGCTTAGTTCTCCTTTAAGACATTTGCTTTGGAAACTGGCATGACATTTATATAGGTATACACACACACACACACGTGTGTATGTGTTGTGGTTAATGTGAGCTGAATGGATCTGTAATAGGAGTCACTGATTCAACACCATTTTATAGGAAGGCTTGGAGAATGCAAGAACTGACAACGTGGATGCAAATTCTTGCTCATCACAGACCACCTGCATAGTTTCCAAGCAGCAAATGTATACATCTGTCATATAATATATGCATTTAAAGGGCTGCAAGTTCTTTAAAGTTCCTGGGGGGGGGGGAACGGTCTTTTCCCAGCTGCCTTGATGATGATTGTACCTAGGTGAGCTTCCAAACAAGGTCCCTCTGGGCATACAAGCCCTTTACTGTCCCTGTGGAGCAGACAAGGTCTACACCAGGCAACTGAATGGTGGCTGTGCCTCAGTTGCACTTTCAAACCTCCTCAATTTCACACAGTGACTCTTTTTCATCAGTACACCCCCACATAAGAAAAGCTGGTATTTACCACATCAGAGAGTTTGTTTGTTCTCAAGCTTTCTCACTGAAGAACTCAACACCATCTGTCACCAGGTATGTGTCTGGGGGAAGGGAGTACATTCATGTGAAACTGACAGTGTAAACGATCTCATCATAATATGTCCATGGGCCAGCTCATTCATTCATTGACCAGGGTATCCTGGCTGTATGTGTAGTGTGTGATCAGGTGTGCATGCAGTCCTGACAACACCTCTGTGTGCTGTCAGGACTGTGTGTGCACCTCCTCTTTCATTGGCCACTAACCTGGCAGCAGGCAGGGTCTAAACATGTCCAAGGTGCATACATGGAGTCTGCCAAAAACATGAATCAGTCCAGGGTATGTCTCCAGAGGGAGTCTGGAGAAAGGTCTAAAAAGTGTCTCCAGAAGGAGTCTGATCTAAAAAGTATCATGTTGTGTGTCACACACACACACACACACACACACACACACACACACACACACACACACACACACACCTTGATAAGAAAAAATGATATTTAGTAAGATAAGAGACAGAACTCCGAAGTGAGGCACCATGTCACCAACTCTAAAGGAAAGTGAAAAATCTGCAAGGGTGGTGGTGGCAAAGAAATACTTTCCTATCTTCCATATGGTATTCATCCTTGAATAAGGATTCTTTCCTTCAGCTGCCCTTAGGCAGAATATTTTATCTGTAGCAACTGCATCACATTGCAGGATCCATTATCAGAAGGCTTCCATGATGCCACCTCTCTTGCATCCTTCGAATTCCTCTTCAAAACTCACCTGCATGAAGCTTTTGGCCTGACTCCCTAACCCCCATCCTATACTGCAACCAGGGCTGGCCCAAGACCACCTGAGGAGGCGGCATGCCAAATGCTGTGTCCCCCCCCCCCACCAGATGATGTGCCGGCCTCTGCACCTCCCACTCTCCAATGTCTAGCTCAGAACTTTCCTCCCCTCCACATTTTCTCTTCCTTTCTGTCCCCCTCTTCCTTTTCCAATCCAGGGAGTGGAAGAAGGAGGAGGAACAGTGGGAGCAAGATGGCGGACAGAGATGGTACCCCTCACCCATCTGCTACCTGAGGTGACTGCTTCAGATTGCCTCATGGACGGCCCAGCCCTGACCATAACTAAGACTAAGTAAGCAACCCCCCCAAAATCTTGAAAGGTATACATGAGAGAATTCAGCCATCTATCATGACCATAGGAGAGGTGTTAGTGTGAAGAGCTTAGGAATGCTTTATACAATCGAAGACTCTGGAACTGTCCGATTTCCCTTGGAGAACGCTCAGATTTGTCTTAACACAAACCTGGAATGGTTCTAAGGCTTTACCTCATCATTCAAGCCTTCAGAGACATACTGCACCACACAGGGGTCCAGCCAGACACCAACAACCCTCCTGCCACATTTTGCTTACACGGTTGTAAAGTGAGGGAGGGCAACGTGTGGCTTTTTAGGGTCGGCAGGTACAGGAAGACAACCCAAGTCTCTTCCCAATCATATTCCTGAAAAGTCCCATGAACTGCCAAGACAACTCTTTTCCGCTTCCTTCCCCATTTGCCTTGGCAGTTGCCAAGAAATAGAAGCTTCTGGTTTATAACCAGCCTCTGATTCATCTGTTAACAAACTGGGATGTCACCACCAGCCTGGATCATGCCGTCGTCGCTGATACGAATCCAGCACGAGGAGAAAGAGGAGGCTGCGGGCAAAAAAGCACAATTGTACCCAAGCGATGACTTGGCAATCCAAGACTTGGGGGTGGGGATGAGGGAGAGGAAACGTCTGTAAAACAGAACAGTGTAGGTCAGTTCTGGATCTTGAGACACATTTTGAAGGCAGTTCATAGACGACACAGAGGAACAGTGACAGACTTTATTTCATTCAGGCACCAAAGCAGTTTTGAGAGATTAGGTCTCTCACAGCGCTGTTATTATGGGGGTGTATTTTTTTTCCAAGGAAGCACAAAGGGTAGCTGATCTCTTGTTTCCTTTGAGTTATCATAGTTATTAAGTGATTAAGACTATACAATACCTCTTCAGGCCCTCTCTATGATTAACTAGCATACAGTTTCAGGTTGATGTCTGGCAAAACCACAAGTAAAGGATATAACTGTGCTGCCAGGTAGATGCAGTTTCGAGAAATGAAGCTGCTTGTGGAGGGAGAATGCGGGGAGATGGTGGGTGACACTAAAAAACAACAACCAGACAGAAAAATACTAATTGTATATTTCACTTATAGGTTGGTTAGGCAGACGGAAGATTAATTCATATGAACTAAAAAGGCCCTTCATGGCAACTTGTACCCCCACAAAACACACACACACACACACACACACATGCACAACCTGTTTTTTGCAAGTACCACTTTTGCTAGTACCACCTTTGGCAGGTACCATTTTTGAAAGTACCACCGCTGCTACCAGAGCTGTTCACAGGAGTGGGTGATGTGCTCCACAGTTGGGGCTTTGCTCTGCACCCTCTTTCCACAAACTGGGCCCCCTTGCAAGGTCAGGCAGCTGCACAGCCACATCTTACCCACTGGCGCACCACCACCACCCATCACCTCCACTCCTAATGGGGCTGGGTCAGGCAGGGCAGTGCCATGTGGTCACCACGGCAGGGGGGGTCAACTGCCACCTGCCATACTGGGAAATACCACTAGTGTACCTCTAGTACTAGTGATTAAAAAGCACTGAGTTATGGTGTGCATCATCTTCTGTACACGTACAAAGATAATTTGGACCAGAGAGATGCTCATCATTATGACAGATGGGGATGTGTGCGGAATGTCAAGAGCGCCTCGGCACAGAATGTGCTTCTGTGTACACCGTGAGCAGACGCATGTAACGTCCACCCCTGGGGTTCCTCTTGGTGGCGAGCAAGGCCATTATGTGTCAGGGATGATGGACAAACATAGAACACAGTATAGTCCTGAACCGTAGCACTTAATGCTTCTCCTGTAGGAGTGAATGGATGTCATTCGCCTACGTGGGAGAAAGTAAAGGGATGAGGGTATCCAATAATTGAGAAGATAAAGTAAATGTGGATGCTCAAGTGCGTTCGCCAAGTAGCTCTTGTGCATTCATTAGCCAAGTCCTTTTACAAGTAGATTGGTGCCCCATGTAATTAAATGGGAAATTGCCAGAAGCTGTATGGTATCCGTGAGCTTTAACTCCATTTTGTCTTAAAGGCTAGTAACAAAAATGGAGCCAGGTAAATGGTATAAGTATGGGTAGAACTCCCTACACAGCCGTGTATTTGGTATAAGATGTACAGTATTTGGTATAAGTATGGGTAGAAATACACAGCAGTGTACAGGTGGGCCCCCGTATCCACTGATTCACTATCCACGGTTTCAGTTATCCATGGATCGTGGGGACCCCCCCAGGCTTTTACTTTTTTCCCAGTAAGCTTCGTTTCTTCCTTAAAGAAACAGGAGAAGCAGCCTCTGGCTGCTTATTACAGGCAAGTAGAACGAGACTAAGTACTAGAGAGGCTCTGCAAGGTTAACAGAAACCTTGCAGAGCCTCTCTAGGACTTAGTCTCGTTCTACTTGCCTGCAATGGTGGCTGCTTCTCTGTTTGATTTAAGGAAGAAACAAAGCTTGCTGAAAGAAAAATAAGATCTGGGGGGGGGGCAAGCATGCCTGCCTGCAGGGGAGGCAGGGTGGGGGCCCCTCAGGAAACCATGGAGGGGGTGTTCGCTCTTATCCGTGGTTTCAAGTATCCACGGAGGGGCCTGGAACATATCCCCAGCGGATATGGGGGCAGTGGCGTCGCTGGCCCTCCGGGCGCCCGGGGCACGGGTTCCCCGAGCGCCCCCCAGAAGGGCCCGAGCACCCCCACCCTCCCAGAAGAGCGCTCCCCCCCAGAAAAGCGCTCCCACCCGGCCCCCGCGCCCACCCCCACCACTCTCCTTACCTTCTTCAGCCTCCTCGCCGCCGCCCCCGCGCTCACCTCGGCGCGGCTGTTTAAAAGTCGCGCCACGGTGAGTGCGGGGGCGGCGGCGGCGAGGAGGCTGAAGAAGGTAGGGAGGGAGAGTGATGGGGGTGGGCTCTCGGGGGCCTCCTACCTCCTCCTCCTCCTTCTTCTTCTTCAGCAGCAGCCGCAGCAGCAGCCGCGCTCAACTCGGCGCGAGTTGGCTCCTTTTCAAATTGGCTGTTCTGCGCATGTGCAGAACAGCCAATTTGAAAAGGAGCCGACTCGCGCCGAGGTGAGCGTGGGGTCGGCGGTGAGGAGGCGGAGGCGGAAGAAGGAGGTAGGAGGCCCCCGAGTGCCCACCCCCATCGCTCTCCCTCCCTACCTTCTTCAGCCTCCTCGCCACCGCCACTGCCGTCCCCGCACTCACCGCGGCGCAACTTTTAAACAGCCGCGCCGAGGTGAGCACGGGGGCGGCGGCACCGCCACCGCCCCGGCTGAAGATGGCGCCCCCAGAAGATGGCGCCTGGGGGCCCTGTGGTCTCGGTCCCCCCCAAAGAACGCCACTGTATGGGGGCCCACCTGTATTTCTTCTTAACCGTGTTATGCGTACTCTGGTGGGTAAGAAAAGAATTGCTACCTACTGCAGCCCTCCCATTTCCCTCCTGTATCATGTGGCTGACTCTGTTCGTGGCAATGTGATGTTCCAGGGAACACAGTCCATTTAAAAGGCCCAAAAGGTATTGGCAGTAAAACAATAATGTTGCTCACCACATCCATCCAGACTATATAATTTAGCGAAACATATCTGCATAAGCCCTGCCACCAGAGTCTATCAGTGTTCTCTTGGAAGCAAGCCCCATTCAGTTGAATGGGATTTATTCCCAAGAAAATATGCAGTCTTGCTTCACTTTGCCTTCCTCATGTTTTCTTTGTGAAACAAACAACAGAAATCATTTCTTTTTCAAGCATCATGTCCAAACGACACCCTGTTATTGGAACCCATGTTTTTAGGGACCCTTTTTGTACGGTGCAAGGATGTTTCAGAAAGAAATGGCCATTCTTTTCCAAAATCCCCTTGAACATTGCAATTTAAGCAAAAACAAAACTGTGTACAGCTAAGAACTGTGGTGGTGGTGGTGGTGGTGGAGTGAGGAGCAGGGCAACGGTCAGGCTCAGATCTAAGATTGTATGTTGGATACTAATCCTGAAAAATACAAAGTGAATCAGTCATCCGGCCTCTCAGAAAAGAGGAGCCCACGCAAAATGTTGAAGTCAGTAGTAGCTTTTCCCTTCCGCTTTTTTTGCATGAACATCAAAGGTACAGGAATATGTTCTAACAAAGTAATTAGATAATACTCTTCTAGTGTAAAAAGAGCAAATGGACGCTACTTCATACTTTTGAATTTCTTCATGCAATGACCTATAAAGCCATGCAGAAAATGGTTAGTGAGAATCAAATGGTTAACTTGCAGTGAGGGTTGTGTGGATGTTCCTGAGGGTCGCGGGAAGCAGCAGTTTTTCTAAGCTGGGCAGCCAGAATCGAAACCCTGCGCAGCTTTCCTCTTGGCGCTCTGGAGCTCAGTGATGACATCATTGCCAAGCATTCCAGAGCATTTATCATCATCATCATCATCATCATCATTCATGTACAACTTCATGGGTTGTCGGACTGAAAGAAAAAACTGTATTTAGGGTCAGGCTCAAAAACGTTTGGGAAACATTGGAGTAGGGGGATGGCTACCAGTTCACAGCATATACTGTTTGATCTGTGCTGACCTTTCTCCACATGGTTGTGTTATTCTCTCTGCCCTCCACAGCCCACCGTACCCAGTTACATAGAGAAATTCAGGAGTGTGCCCTCAACTCCCTTGAATAACATATGAGGAGGTAACCCTATTCCTGTTTCTGTATCATTTCAAATGCAAGTGAAGTTGAAAACCCTGATCGAAGCTATTTCTGGAGATTTCTTTTTCCAACATGATGTCATGTCGTTAAGCCAAAGAGACCTTGTTAAAATCTCTAGGATTGCTTTCAGTAGTCACCTGGAGATTGATGCCAGGTCAATTCTGGAGGGTTAACAGCCCTAACTGTAGGCGGGTGGCTCCTATGATTGGGTGCTCCTCCATTTTTATTATTTTAAATCTGAGCTAATAGGAAAACATATGGCTTAGGTTGGAACTATTCAACCTGACATATTAGCTGTCTAACTTCAGAGATTTTGATACATTCAAGCATGTGAGCCCCTATCTGCAGTTTGAACTGGTGCAGGCCAGAAACAGATTTGCCACCTCATGTGTTGTTTGCAAGACCTAGGTAGAAGTGGAGAACAGAGAATTGTGCAGTATATGGTAACACTCAGTGTCCACTACAGGTCTAGCTATGTTGTCATTATTACTATTACTGTACTCACATTTATGTCCCATTCTTCCTCCAAGGAACTCTGGGCAGTGTACATAGGTTACCCTCTTATCGTCACAACAACCCTGTGAGATAGGTTAGCTAAGGATGATTGGTTGGGTCACTCACTGAACTTAATGGCTGAAACCAAGTCTTCTCAGTCCTAGTCCAACACTCTAACCAACAAACTTGCATTCTCACTCTCCCTCCCCTTCTCCCAACCTATATTGGGTATCATCATTCAAACGTATGATTAAAAAAATGCTATCATATAGACTTGATAATTCTGTGATGAAGTCTGGAAGCAGAAGTTTAATGAACCAGTAAGCCATACTTGAGAATTTGAGAGACCGCTCATCATCCTCCAGTCATCAGAGAAGGCCCTGTTACAGGTGTCATCGCCTATGCAGGCGGGAGTGGCAGCGGCAAGAAACAGGGCCTTCTCAGTAGTGGCACCAACTTTATGGAACTCCCTCCCTCTCAGTTTACAAACTTCTTCCTCTTTAGAGGTTTTGTGGCGCCACTGGCGGGGCCTAAAGACATTTCTCTTCAGACTGGTCTTCTGAATTTATGGCTGTTTTAATATTGGACGTACTGTGTTTTTTTAATGGGGCTGTTTTTCATTGCTGATTAGATTTTATAGGCTTTGCCCTCCTTTTATTAAGAGGTGACTGTTGCTGGCATGTGTGTTTATTTGTGATGTTTCAAGGATGTTTTAATGTTTATATGTGATAATTTTATTGCTCTGTAAGCTGCTCTGGGTGCCCTTTAGGGAGAAAAGCGAGATACAAAACGAGTAAATAAATAAATACTCATCAATTCCTTCAAAGCAGAATAAAATGTTGAGAGCTAGTGTGTAGTGGTTAGAATTGGGTTTGGACGGGAAATTTTGGTTCCAAATCTGGCTGGTTCCAAAGTTTACTGAGTAGCTTTGGAATTGAGTGGCGGGATAACATGAGACAACCCCTTTGGAAATCTTTGGAAGGCGAGATGTAAGGTATGACAAACAGGCACATTGGATTTTAAGCAGAGCTGTTAGTGGTGAAACGATGGTCAGTTATGCTAACATGGCTGAACAGCCTCAACAGATGTACGGTATATATCTTATGATAATTTAGGCACTGCTTTTCCAGTAATGTGCAAACGGCATGCAGGTAGCTCAGTCAAGACAAATGACTTCCCCTCTGTGTGGTAAGCTAAGACGTAGAAGCTTCTGACTGAAGGGAACTAAAAGCAAACCGAGTATTACTGGAGAGACTGTTTGCCATACCCTGTGAGGAACGAGCAACTGGCAGAGAGGACCCATCAAACCCAGGTTTTTCTGGATGTTCTTTGATTTGTAGTCTGTGTTTTGGATACTCCAAATCACAGAGTTGGATGCTGTGAGGCCGGAAATGGGAGTAAGGATGGTGTGGCAGGAGCACACCTCATCGGTTCTCGGTATTGCCCTCCTTCTGGGAAGCACATGGCCTTTAGAAACTAGTTCCTTAGATCTTCTTTGTCTCTAGATCAGTTGGAAATTAGAGCTCTGTTCCGGAGCACACTCCAGTCAGAAACTTCTACCTATTCAAAATATTATAGAAAAGTGCAGAAAATTTTGGTCACGGAATTCCCTTAAGGAAGGATACCAATGACCTTCCATCTAAATTTTGTTCTTGGGTTGTCTCCAAAAGCGTTAGTCATGACTCAGCACCACTGAAATCAGAGAGAAGTTAGTTGGGACGAATTTAAGTCCCATCCATTTCAATGGGACTTAGTAATTATTGACTTTTTTCATATACAACCCCTTGGTTTTTTTTCTGACCTAGGTTCATATATAAGTTTGCACTTTCCCTAATTGATCCCAAGGAAGGCCCACCTCACACTTGGAGAACTATGGAATTAAACACTTGTGACGGATTTCTCCAGTGCTCATTCATGTTTTCACTTTGTTCTTGAATTAAAGTGAATTATACATTGTAGCATAGTTTAGGAAAAACACCTAAGGACATTTGTGAAAGACATGTTGAAACACAATGGCTAGCTTGCGCGCATTTGAAGACTCTTCATTAAAATTGCTGCACCATCTTCTGTCCTCCTCCATGCAGTGGAGTTCACAAATCCAAAAGCCACAGCTCGGCTCGCATACTTTCTCTTAATTCAACTGCATGGCAAAGAACCAAATTGCAATCTTACAGAAGAAAACATTACCAACTTGTCTTCATGACATAACACTGAGTAGGTATAAAATTGCAACCGTCCCTATGCCAGGTTTTGTTGTGTGTGTGTGTTTTTAAATCCTCCCCGCTTCTAAGATGAAAGCCTAATTTGATATTTTTGTAGTTATATAACAGTAATATTTTGTGACATTTTGTATTGTGACACTATAGATGAAATTGTCATCGGACTGACACCCTTTACTGTTTATTCCTTAATTACAACTGTTAACAACACTGCAGAGAAGCGTGCTAATCTGCCATCACATATTATGAAAACAACGTTATTGTTACAAACACCAACACCCACTCAACAGGATAGTTCTAAGATGGCAGTGTCTGTTAAAAAAAAACACAGAAAACCTGATTAGTTTAATGGACACTTCAGCAGCAAAGGGGGAAGTTGACAGCAAACTTCTCACAGGCTTCTTTCAAAATGGAAACATTGATGAAATGGCAATTTAGCAGGAATTTTTGGCTAGTACATATCTGGGTAATTGAAATTTAGCATGGGCTCCCTGACAGTTCCAAAGATTGCTTTACACATCTCACCCCTTCAGCTCTTTTTGGAAAAACACCTGGTGATAGTGTGTCTGCTCCCTCTGCTGGTTATACATTATGTGACTTGCCTCTTTCAGATGTTCACTCCCACCACCTGCTCTCGTCATCACTTCTTCAGAGCATCTGAGGGTCTGGCTGCCACTATCCCACAGTTCCTTGCTAGTGCGACACCTTGCTTTTCTCAGCCGAGTGAAAGGAAACTGCTCAGCTGGTAAAAGAACACTCTCGAGTGAAGCATTATGGGAGCAGCCAATTATATCGATGAGAAACAACCACACGCCACTAAAGTTACAGTGAAAGCTACCCCTTGCACCACCACCCCAATTTCAACGCTACAGCTCATTTCTCCATGTGCAATGCATCTCCACCAAACTCAGGGGAGCATTGGTACCTCTGGGTATGCAGAAACAAAGTGCAATGAGTGACCACATCTGCGGCTAAAGAGACTGTGCCCTATTTTGAGACATAATACCAGAAGTGAAATCTTATTAATCCCAATAATGGAATTCTGAAGCTCAAGAGTTTTCTTGGCAATACGATAGGATCTGAGAACCATTGAGTGAGAAGCCAAGGGTTGTCAAGATTCAAATGTTGAACTTAGAACTAGGAAAGCATGGGTTCAAAACTCCACTTGGAAACAAAGCTTTTTGGGCAACTTAGGGCCAGCCACTATCACAGTCTAGTCTGTTTCATAGGATGGTTGTGAGGATAAAAGATCAAGCAGGATTAACAGCACAATCCTGGGTAACTTTAGAACAACGGAGCACATGCTCCGCCATTCTAAAGTGTCGCAAACGTGCCGTAAAGCACGTTTGAGACTAGTTGGGAGTAAGGGAGGCCGGTGCAAGGCCGGCCTCCCTCACTCCGTTGCCGGACCGAGGATGTGGCTGCCGGAGGAAGGTAAGTGCTCCCCCGGTGGCTGTGTGGGCAGTCCGGCAGGCGAGGAGGGAGGGAAGCCATTGGCCTAGCTGGCACAGGAGGGGGAGGAGGATGGCGCCTGCCATATCCTTGTCCCCGCCAGGCGGCTAGGCCGCTACATGGCCTCCTCTGACTTCCGCCAGCTATTTAGCTGGAGGAAATCTGAGGAGGCCTATCAGGCCAGCCCTAATTTACACCCTGGAAAGGGGACAAGCATCCCCTTCCCCAAGTAGACCTTCGGCCTGCCAGTGCAATGGCACCCTGGGCTCAAGATCCGGTGGGCGGCCTTGGGCCGCCGGCCGGATCCTTAGTCAGGATTGTGCTGTAAATAATTCAATCAAATATACTCTCACGGGCGTTGCTGGAGGGATGGCTGGTGCAGAGTGCACAGGGTGACACCAATTTTGGGAGTGACACCATGGTCGCCACGCCGTCCAGTCTTCTTCAGCCGCTCGCAAGAACATGAGGCAATTCGGAGTGGCTGAAAATGGCCGAGCAAGGGTGACACCCCCTTGGCTCGGATTTCCTTGGCCTGGCGGCTTCGCCTCCAAGCTGCAGCCAAGTCGCGTCTTCCAAAGCTGAAGACATGATTTAGTTTCAACTCGGAGGCGGAGCCGCCGAGCACTTCAGTCATCCAGCTTTGTTTCTCTTCTCCGTCCTCTCTCCATGTCTCACTTAACATGAAGCAATTCACAGTGACATGATGTCATGTCATACTTTACGGCACGTAAATGTCATGTCATACTTTACGGCACATGATGTCATGCTTTACGGCATTTTACAACGGCTTCTGGCGGCGGAGCACTCACTCCACCGCCGTGAACTTGCGCAGGATTGCGCTGTAACTCCTGTATGGGAATTTGTCCCTCTCCAACCAGTGCATCTGATTATCATCTGTGGTAGAATGGTGATGTCACCCAGAATTAGAATTATTCATGTAGAAGCATATACTGTATATAAACCTACAAAGAAAAAACTACCTTTGGTGCTATATTCCCTATCACCTGTGGTATGTATGTGGCCATGCATAATGTCTTTTACGGTTGACGTTAAACACTGTTTAGTGAAGTCTGCAGTCTTACATGAGGCCTAAACCTGTCTTTCCCTTGCAACTTGGCTCCAAACACCTCCACACCACCCACCTGTTACCACTTGTGATTTTTTTCAGATGCTCATTTGACAACACAGAAATCCACGTCCTTAACAGTAAAATATAAAATGTGCATGCAGACCGTAACTCTTTCATTACATTCCACTGTTCAGAGCTGCAGAATGAAGCTGACAAAAACGAGGACTTTCCTATTAAAAACATATGAGAAACTACAGAGGTGCTTGTTCAAACATTTTGACAAATATGCCCACGTAAAATATTGCCTGATAAGGGCTTCTGTTGCTGTAGTTGGGGGGTGAAAAATCAATACCACGGTCAAAACTTTTAGTTTTAATAATAACGAACGAAATAATAACGAACTTTTCAGGACTGCAAAATTCCAATTTTTATTTTTATGCTAAATCCTGTTATACCCACTGGAGGCAAACAAATATTATAAGAGAATGGAGCAATATTTAGCAAGAGAACCTGTGTTCAAACCAATGTGATTGGTTACTGGGGAGGAGGGGGATATAGTCAGGTTAAGAGGGAACGTCCAAATTCTTCTTCAGTCTGTGCTATTGAATCCCCAGCTATCCACTAAATTCACCCCCACCCCTCATACCTTGATCTGAACCAACAGCCCTCTCATGAACCTAATCTTCTCATGGGACAAACAACTGGATCAATAATTTGCTTCCACTTTTATTGGGAAGAGACACTCCTCTGTTGTGACAGTGAAGGATGAGTAACAGACTGCCTCATCTTTTTTCATCTTGACCGTGCAATTGAACAGCTGAGTTTCCATCCTGCCGTGTGTTGCCCGTATCTGAAGTGATGTCACTTTTGTGCAGCTCCTGGTCTGTTGGGGAGAACTCTTCCGTGCTGATTTAGAACAGTGCTTATACAACAAAAATGTAAATAGTTGTTTAATGATCCAGGGTTCGGAAACTTGAGCAGATTCCCCCCCCCCCCATGAAGCTGGTCTGATTTTTGCTTCCAGTTTATCAATCTCAGTATGGATCCTTTAGTTTAGAGGGACTTCTGTCATGCTTTGCTGGCTTGATTTTTTTAACACCAACAGGGGCTTGTGTTCTTCCTAAAAAAAATGGTTCCCATTTGGGGACAGATTCTTCTACTTTTGCCCAGTAAAGAGTCTGGAAAAGATACAACACAGTATGCAATTTAACTTTGCTTCACAATGTAATCTATTATGTTTACCACCCCATCACAAAACAATCCAAACATACAATGTGTTATTAAAGCTTGTTTTATGTGTGAAGTAATTTAGAAAAGGCCAAACTACTTTGGTGCTAAATCTCAAATCCCTCAATTATACAATATAATGGAGGCTGGAAGGATTTCAATGCCTCGAGTAAATCTGAAATGATTGGATGTGCCCTCTTGTGGTGAATAATGTATTAGAATGGTAATCCTTGAACTTTATAATTGTTTCACTAAGTTCCACAGGACTTATGCTCCTCTACACCACAACTTCATTTCCAGGATTATTAACATTAAAATCCTTGGCTAAGACAATGCTAATTATTTGGGGGTTGAAAAAAGCTCTGACATTTACAAAAATACAAGAATGAACTATGTTCATTTAAAGGATTTTGATGCTATTGTGCATTAATAGCTTCAGGATAAATTCTACGTGTAATGAATCCACAGCTACTTCCAATGTTGAATGGGCAAGAAAACACACAGTCACCCAGAATTTGTGACCACTACCAGAATCCTGCCCTTGTTCAATGGGGAAGGGTGGGGTTTTGTCTCCGATGTCATGTTGAGCTACCAGGGCATTCAGAGCATCTCCAAGTACAATGAAAAGTCACGGAAGATCTTCCACTCTCTTCTCCAAGTTTATGAGGAGGACTGGAGCGTATCTATTTACCACTGCACTTTCAAGGTACCTGAAGTACCTCCGAAGTACAGAATACCATGGAGGAGACCGGACCTCCAGGCTTCCTCCCAAACTTTGAGTTGGGACTGGAGGCAGGAGATCATTCATGCAATCATCACACTAGCCTCTGGAGGAACTGGGACCCTTCTGAAAGTGTGGCATGCATGCTCAATGCTGAGCTGATCCTGATCATTTACTGCAGACTGATTTTCTAGAATCCATACTTTCTTTAAAAAACTGTCACTTAGCATTGCTAAGACAAGCCCCCAAAACATGAAATACATGAGTCTGAAAAGCAGCTTTTATCACCATCAGTTTTGGATTCCCAAACCTTAACCAAAGAATAATAATGTACAACATATTGAAACCAGGAACTGTGGCATAATAGAAACAGAATTAAACTAAAGCTGTGTCAAGCAAAAGTAGATGCTGCCTACTGCAACATTCATTTTAATGTTAGCCTAACAAAGGGCCTGAATCCGTTGCAAATCACTAGGTCCCTGCAGTGACTGCATTATAAAGAATAGTGTTCTTTAAAACACCACCATTAAGGAGAACAAATGCTCCTGTTAAAACAACTGAAAAGATGGGAGTTTGTCTTTAGGCTTACCTCGAGATTAACAGTATCAGGGTGTAGAAGCAAGTGCTCTCTTGAATGTAGTTTTTTTCTCGATGTTTCTATCTCCTGTTAAACACATGGAGAATCTTTTTAAATTCTGGTGCTTCCAGAATTCATGCATATGCAATTTAATTTTCTTTTTAGCAACCACAAAACCCCAAGACATTTCTTCAGCTGCCTAGGTTGTTAGTCATTTATAAGTGACACGAATTTACACATGGAGCTTTACAACACAGGCAAAAGGGGTCAGATTCCCCAAGTTGCTAGGACATCTAAGCATGTGTAGGTGCATCCAGTTTTTGTTAAACTTTGTTTTTGTTGCACGGCAGTCACTGTTATAGTAAATGGGTATGTGTGTCTCTGCTCATATTGAAAGCTTTGCTTCTTTCAAATTTTTGGATTGTGGGGCCTTTGTTTATGAGGAATAATGTTTAGAAATCTACCCAAGATATTTTACACCTAAAAACACAAGGCATCAGTGCAACAAACATGTTTCTGCACATGTACTGGTACACTCTTTCATAAGATGGAATTGCCTTTGGCTTCCTATCAAGTGAATACCCAGTGGCAAACTTGGGTTTGTTGCAATGTAACGTGAAACAGATCAAATCAGTCAATCCTAAATGAAATCAACCCTGACTGTTCCCTGGAAGGACAGGTACTGAGCAGAGGTGTAACTGCCTCTGTTGGCGCCCGGTTCAGGAGGGGGAATTGGCGCCCCCCTATAACTATATCGCCACCGCCAACAGGTGGCGGCGCGCTCCGGAGGGGGGGCGCTCCGGAGGGGGGGTGCGCTCCAGAGGGGGGGCGACCCAGCGGGACCCTGCACCGGGCACCCACCCCCAGCGCGGACCCGGCCGGCCAGCTTACCTCCTCTGATGCTGCCTCTTCCATGCTGGCCGGCCGTTTGGCAAGCGCCGGCCACGCTGCAGCCAGCAGCGAGGCCGGCGCATAGGAAGTGACGTCGAGTCGACGTCACTTCCTATGGACTCGAGTCAGGGGCGCGCGCCGGACTCGAGTCAGGGGCTCGAGTCAAAGACGAGTATTTGACTTGAGTCCGGTGCGCGCCCTGCAGCGGTGGAGCGCCTGGTTCAACTGAACCACGCGCTCCACCGTAGTTACGCTTCTGGTACTTCTGGTAGAAGCATAGTTACGCTTCTAACACTAAAGTGCAATCCCATTAACATGGGACATGAAAATGAGCAGACTCAGGAAGATAGTGGAGGACAGGAAGGCCTGGCGGGATATGGTTCATGGGATCACGAAGGGTCGGACACGACTTAATGACTGAACAACAACAAACGTGAAACAGTTCTTAGTCCTTCCGTGACAAGAGAACAATGACATTATAATATGATAAAATTTGTGCCACTGCTTCCCAGGAAATGCCTGAATCCGTCAAATGTGGTTATTCATTATTCACATTACAACCTAAAATCCTCATGGAAATAACTTTTGAGGAATAAGATCAATATCATGGATTTTAAACCAATCAGCTGTACCTTGACAAGCACCTCCAGGCTGAGCTGTTTTTATTGCGGAGGTACCGTACTTTTTATCAAGAGCCCTGTCTGTGCCTGCTTTGAACTTTTATGCGCTTGGGTAACTTACAGGGAAGATGATTCACCATTTGGGAGCGAAAGCATTTGCTGCGCACATGTGATGAAGTCAAAGATACTCTCAAAAGAAAGCTACAAAGTAATGAAGCTACAGAGAAAGAAAGCAATTTTGTTGAAGCCCTTCGCTACTCAAGACAAAGATGACTTGCTAATATGCATGCATAACATGTGCAGAAAGATGTAGAGAGGCAGCAAGCTGTTCACCAGACATTCAAACTCCAATGAAAACTCACCTCTATTAGCTTTTCTTAGGAAATTTGCACATGGGCTTCCACTTTCCATGTGTTGGGTTCACAGAAAACTAAGGCTCGATTTGAGAGGGGGGAAAAAAGCCTCCTTGAAGTTGCAACACCCCCCTCTCTCTTTTGTGGGCTGAGTTTCATACACAAACATTAAAGAGATCAAGCGCAGGCCTTTTGGGCAAATTAAGAGAGATGGGAAGGGGCGTGGGAGTGGGGTGTGAAGGAGCCAATGCTGAACAGAGATGGAAGAAGAGAGGATAGCAGATGGCAGCGTCGGGAGCAGAAAGTGAGTGTGAAGAGTAAGGCATTAAAAAAAAAGTAAAAAAAAAAAAAAGGAAATTCCCCAAAGGGACTTCCCAGAATTCCTAAAGCATGGCAGCTCAGAAGAAGAGAGATCCTGGAGCAACAGGGCCAAAAAGACACGACACTCTCAATGACTTGAGTGACCAATCGGAATATTACGGTATTACCAGAAGGAAAAGCCAGTCTAGTACAAACAGGGATTGGAGGGTATGGACCAAATTCATTACAGACAACAATGAAAAGAAGTGACCGTTTCGATGACTGTTACTAGCATACCAAGACAGGAAGAAAAACGCAAGCCAACCTTCCCACACTACTGCAATTATAGCAGTGTAGCACCTCCTGATCTGTCTAAAAGAGGGTGGTTCAGGGTGTCGGGTTAACAGCTCAAGAGACGAAATGACAGAGCAGACACACCGTGAAATGTAGACTCCTACCAAAATGCTGTCTTGACCCAACGAGGTCAACTGTCAAAACAACAAGACACCTCCATTCAAACCTGGTTTTCTAGGGCAGATTATCATAATCCAACGCAGCACTTTCTACCCAGCCCTACGAACATTTCCACAGAATTATGCAATGCAGGCCAAGACAATCATTTCATTGGCTCCATTAATTTTTTCAAAACTATGTTCGTAATAAATAAGATACTCTGGGACAACAGAAAAAAAAATGCTGGCTTGTGTTGATTTTAGTGGAGAAAGGCACTTTGGCACAGCCTACATACCAGATGTGTCTTTTTGTTGCTCCTCTCCAGTTACAGCATATTTTGAAGTCTATTGTCATCCTGAACATTGATTTAATGACAGGCAGTGACAGAAATTGCTGCTGGAAGGTGAAATGTGCTTCAGGGGGAGAAAAAGACGCTACTGAAAGATTAGATGGAACCTTTGCAGGCTGCTTGGTAGCTAGAGGCAGCCCTGTCTTTTGGGGATTTTTCCTTTAAGGGTTGCTGACAGAGTTTGCATCGGTTAATTCTTTTCACTATCCCAGAAGTCAGCAGTGCAGACAGCTTGGATGTATGAAATGCAATTTTCGGACATTATGATTTCACACATTATGGCTTTACAAAAGTTCCAAAGACAGCTCTGATAGATGGGAGAGCAAGGGACAGACAGACAGACAAGTGAAGCTGTCAAGCTGCATGTGGTCCCTGCAACCCCCAGTAAATACCAGTACTTTAAAGTGAGAAATACTAATAAACGACAAAATCTGTAATGCAGATATAACACCATCATCAATGCTACAGAGCTTTCAAACGTCTTCGGAAAACATTAGCACTGTCCATAAAACTTCTGAGAACTCACTTTACTTATATCTGTTTGCTCATCTCTCTTCCAGGTCAATAGGTCGGTGGTCATCTTACTTATTCTCACAGCAACCCTGTGAGGGGAGTTAGATTGATAAGTAATGACCGACCCATGATCAACCCAGTGAAGTTGAATAGGGATTTTACAGGTCCCCAGTCCAAATCTCATGCTTTCAGTTCAATCCTGCGTATGTCTACTCAGAAGGGAGTTCATTAGAGCTTACTCCCAGATAACTGTGTACAGGTGGGCCCCCATATCCACTGATTCGCTATCCACGGTTTCAGTTATCCACGGATCGTGGGGATCCCCCCAGGCTTTTACTTTTTCCCCCAGTAAGCTTTGTTTCTTCCTTAAAGAAACAGGAGAAGCAGCCTCTGGCTGCTTATTACAGGCAAGTAGAATGAGACTAAGTACTAAAGAGGCTTTGCAAGGTTAACAGAAACCTTGCAGAGCCTCTCTAGGACTTAGTCTCGTTCTACTTGCCTGCAATGGAGGCTGCTTCTCTGTTTGTTTTAAGGAAGAAACAAAGCTTGCTAAAAGAAAAATAAGCTGGGGGGGGGCAAGCATGCCTGCCTGCAGGGGAGGCAGGGTGGGGGGGCCCTCAGGAAACCATGGAGGGGGTGTTCGCTCTTATCCACGGTTTCAAGTATCCACAGAGGGGCCTGGAACATATCCCCAGCGGATATGAGGGCCCACCTGTATAGCCTCTTATCACTTACATTAGATCTGGTTATAGTTAAAAACAGACCACTACGAAAGTTTTTAGCATTCTATATATCTAATGAAACTACACAGGGCATGTTAACAATCAGTCAAATGGCACTGGACCGTTCTCTGCAGATGTGATGGAAGGAGATTCTCCTAAACCAGGATGGATTTGGGTAGAGGCTTGTTGTGGTCTTGATTTTGTTAAATTGTTCGCTTTGCTAGGAATAGCGATATTCCTATGTGGAATATCATTCAGTCCAGCCCTGTCATAATGTATGAACAGTTCGGATTTAAAGAAAGATTATCTTGAAGAACTGGTTCTAATTAAGTTGAAGCTTTAGCAAATAGTGAAGGTATTGAAGGTGGGAATGGTTTGGGTTCATATACTTAACGGGTCCCACGCCTTATATCTGATGTAGAAGGTGCTACACAGTAGGTGGCTGTTAGCTTTTGAAAAAAGGTCACAGATAAGTAGTACGCATCAAACGAGGGCAAGATCTCACCTGATCTGCATGAGGAAAATTATTAAGTTTCTAATACGACAGGAACATAGCAGGTAGCAATGAAGTTGTCTAACATTTGTGTATCAGACAGTGCTTGATCAAGCTAAATGAAAGGAGACCCTTCCCTAGAAAGGGTCCGATGTTGGGCATAAGGTGGAAACTATTAGGAGTGCTTGGAGATGAAGAATCAGCTAGATGAAGGCAGGTTTACAAGGTTCTTTACCTTCCATGGGGTTTAAAATCAGAAGTATAATTGGGAAGGTAGAAGCATTGAGGATTTCTGATCTGTGAACATAGTTTATGTAGGAAGATGTTCCCCTGATAACTGGGCAAGAGGCACTTTTTCAATTGGTGCTCTCAGAGTAACTGCCCCCCTTTCACCCCAGCACAGTGTCTTTTCTGGTGGCTGTTTGCTGGTGGTGTTCTGCGTCTTTTTTAGATTGTGAGCCCTTTTGGGACAGGGAGCCATTTAATCATTTGATTTTGCCTGTAAACCGCTTTGTAAACTTTTTGTTGAAAAGCGGTATATAAATACTGTTAATAATAATAACATAGTTGGAAGTTTAAAATACAAGACTGCAGTTGACCCTTGTGGTATTCTATAGCAACCACCATCATTGTCAGCAATGCCTCTTTTTTCTGCTATAACAATATACGAGCGGGACACTTTATATATGCCTCTTGATGGCATCACAGGAATGATAAAAACTGGTTGAGGGTGGGTCCGTTGAATTGGGTTCTTATTTATAATTGTTTCACAGTAATTTGAAGATCTGCCCAGTAATATCTCTTTTTTAAATGATTTGGGGGGGGGGGGATAACCATCTCAACATACAAACATGTTGAATTACGGTAACACACAAAGTCTTGCTCCGAAGCAAACCACACAGAGTATAGTGGCCCTTTCACAGGAGTATAAGACTGCAACCCAAATATCCTCAAATTTTGAACAATTTACTCTCTTTAACAAAAAAAAATCTCCCTTTTAAATACAACTAATAAAACAAGCCAAGCTTGAATATTTGTGTGTCAGCCATTTCTCAGATTTGGAAGCACAAAATTTCAGTTGCAACCAAGAGAGGAACAGTAACTCTTTTCATAGCTAAACACATAACCGAAGTGATTTCATTTAAATGCAGGCAAATACAACAACACCTCATCATGGCATCATCGGTGTATTTCTGAGAAAGCCAAATCAACAACTCTCCACATGGTAACTGTGAAATGTACAATGCCTGGTATCGGGAACAATTTTCTAAAGTTGGCACATAAATCTGAACCTTCTTTTCAAGGTTCTAATATAGTATTCTGCATGGATCTCATTCCTGTTTTATTTTGTTATCAGAAAGCATCTGCAGTGCGGCATGCCTGTTAAAGCAAGAATAAAATTAATATATCTAAATTTACTAATGCTGCTTTTTCCTGCCAGACAATTTGTTTTGATGGTCATACATATGCTTTTATTTCTTCCACGAATGCTCTAACATTTCTGACACTTGGAGAAATTATTCAGAGCAGCACGATGGTAGACAGGAAATATTCTGTATAATTTGGATGACTTTAAATATTTCTCCTAGAGGATTCAGTTCTTCACAGTCTACTGTCTCACTGCAAACGATTGTTTTAGCATGCTCAATTGCCATCTCCTTTGCAAGTGGGAGCTAAAAAAAATGTGAATTGTGTAGGTATAAACTAAATTTTGGAAACAGTTCTTATGGTAACAAGATAGATTACGGCTGAAATCCTATACACACTTACTCAAGAGCAGGTCCCATTGAACTAAATGGCACATACTTCTGAGTAGACTTGCATATGACTGTACTGTAAATTTGTTTCCTCCAGTGAAGAATGCAGAATATATGGATTAACAGTAGCCATCCATCATTTGCAATACAGCAATTATCCCATGTTTCACATTCATGACTACATTTCCTCCTCCAAACTGCCCTTTATAACACCAGACATAGAAGAGAGGAGCAACAACCTGGTTACAGAAGCGGTCTCTGACTTAATATGCCTCTAGGAAACCACTGTGGTCTTGCACTCAACACACTGAGTCGTTAGCTTGTCCAGTACATTAATGAAGGCTAGCCATAAGGAGAAATAAAAATATCAGCCCAGTAATAGTGTTTCAACTGTTTCTTTTTAAAGATCACACTGAGACTTCTTCAAGCTCTAAACTGCTCATTCCATCAAAATATAGCCAAATGCCAGTTCCTGTGAAGAACTAGGAGTCCCATCATGTGCAAATTCCCCTTTCAGCTCCAGACAGAAATAATTTCGTATGCACTGAACTGAAATATGCACAAGAAGGTTACAGAACCCAGCTCCAAAAAGAGCAGAGTGGATGAGTGGGTGATCTGTCATAACATGTTTAGAACAAAGCAATTAAAGGGAAGTAATTTCCCATTTTTCAAAGAAAGAGGTGACACATCCCCACTCTTTGAGACTATTCTGCCCCAGGGACGTCTCTAGAAAAATAAAACAAAGACACACTGTCACAAAACACGACACCACAACAAGCAGTAGAAAAGCAGCAAGGTGAATGTACTTTAAGGCATCGTTGCAAATACTGTATATCTGTGCATGTATTTGTGAGGGACAAAAAGCATGCACTTTTTTCTGTAAGTGGGGGAGAAATACTGTAGACACACCACCAGGAGGAATCAGAAAAGAAGTTAGGTTCAATATAAGCACAGTGGTTAATGAATATATGCTGACCTATAGAAGGTTGACTAGAATATGCCTCTTATTTGAAAAGAAATCAAACTTATCACCACAGGGGGAAAAAATCCTTTATATAAAAATGAATCTTGTGTTTATGCTTGCCTAAAGGGAAGAGTCAGTAATCAGCCAGTTGGAAATGGTTTCCTTAGAGACAGTAGAACCTGCTGAATTTGAGCCAGAAGTAAGAAAGAACTGGTACGCTCTCTCATGTCTTGGCGCACTCCTAGAGAAATGTTTTGTCATAAAATGTGTGGAGATAGCCTTTGTTGGAATGGGTGAGCAAGAGTGATAGAAATATCATGAGCTCAGAGCACCTTCTTTGGAAGGACTGTAGAAGCGCCCAAAAGACTCCTTTATCTTTACAGAGTGTACTGTGTGAGGGTACATGGATAGGTCTCCATACTTGAAGTATGATACTTCTCTCTCTATCCGCCCCCCCACACACACACACAAGTGCTTCAGACACTGCAAGCTTAAATAGCTTGCAGTGTCTGGCCAAATACCAGGCAAAATACTTTCTCTAAGAAATAAAAGGTCAGTCTAGACTCCACCTTCATTCCCAACATGGTCTCTGGCCCTTGTAGGCCTTCAAGCTTCGATCTATGCCTATAAAAGCCACCCAATATAGCATCATACTGTAAAGAACAGAAACTGGAATCAGGCTATGTCTTTAGGAGGAGGAAACATTTGGTTCCCAATGATAGCAGTCACAGAGGCAGTGGATGGCATCACGTCATCCCTATGGGGCAGAGAGAGAGAGAGAGAGAGAGAGAGAGAGAGAGAGAGAGAGAGAGAGAGAGAGAGAGCTGGCAAATTATCTCTGTCATGGCACAACACAAGAATCTTTGCAATGCACAAGCCAACAGAACCCGGTTGTCATGATGACAGCCATTTTGCCAACAGAAATATAAAAACCAGGCCTCAATCACACAAGGTTGCAAACATTTAAGGCTAAAGGCTGTACTGCCTATAATATGCCTGATTCTGAAGATCTGAGGACAGCAATTTGAGACGCCCGGAAGTATCCTTGAGCTGTTGGAAAGCTGTCAACACGCTGCTGACGAGCTACAGAGCCTCTGTGAGAGAAAACTGCAGCCGGCACTCTGAGTAACAGTCAGGGTTGCCGTCAGTCGAAGCGAGGGAGGCGAATGCCAGAGAGAGGCCGGACTGTGAAGGAAACCACCTGGAATGAAGGCCTGGCGGGATATGGTTCATGGGATCACGAAGGGTCGGACACGACTTAACGACTGAACAACAACAACAACATGCAAGACTAGAACATTTGTAATGTAAAAAACCCTTTGGGGGTTTAGAAAAAGGCCTGCCTAGGTAAATTGCCTTTGAATTAAAGCCAGAGGAGAAATCCAATGACCAAGAAAAGGAGGAATATAAATACTGGTTGTTGCTGTTGTTGTTAATGAAAACCAAATGAACTTGAAATTAGTCTGCCTCACCCTAACACAAATACACCTTGAACTGATTCTTTATCTTTGGGAGAGAAAGTAAAAAGACCAGAAACTATTCTTCCACATTCTGGATATTAACTACTACACACTACCTACTATTAACTACTTAGAATGCTCCACTCAGTGGTGTCGCTATGCTGCCCCCCGTGATGTCACCACCAGAAGTGACATCACCGCCGCTGCAACTCTCTTCAGAGACGCAAGGCGGGATGGTGGGCCAAACCCATCGCCTTTGCTGCCGTTCCCGCCGCCAAAACAGTGCGGTTGTCAACCCCCGCCATTTTGTGTGTCTCCCCGTTTATCATCCGCGCTCCCCTCCCCGGCGACACTTCTGGCTGCATTGTATGTTTTAAACACTGCATAGACTGACAATGTCATTGTCTTTAATTTTTTCAGTAAGTGCTGTGGGATTTTCCTGGCTTTGCCTCCACTATGCAATTACTGTACTCCCTCTTAAAACAAATCTACAGTTATAATAAAGAGCTTCACAGTTGTTGGTATCTTGGAAACAGAGGTGGTATTTGGCATGTCCCTAGCCTCTACCATCCTTGCTGTCACAGGAAGAACATAAAATATTCCTTTTCACATCCCAAGGTTAAATAATCGTCATCTCTACTTTCTTCACCACAGAGACCGGATCAGGGTAGTCACTATTTAAGAATGTACTGGAAAACAATGTCTTGAAATGTCACACGGAAATGTTATTATAATAGTTAACGGTTAGAAACTTGCATTTAAAAGTACTATATTTCTTTTATGAGCGGCATCGGCTTCTTGCGCTTGCCATGTCTTCTCAGCTTCTCTGTCTCCTAGATGATTCTCCATCTGCTGAAGCAACACCAACCTCTGAGACAGTCTACAAAAGAGAAACATTCTCATAAACAGGCAGACCATTCTTTCTGCGCAACAGCCAGAAAAACAACCACCTTTTACCCTCACCCAATTTCCCCTCTAATTATGTTGAATACAGCGTGGGTGCTCTGGAGGAGGAAAGAAGCACAGGAAGTCCCTTCCTCGCTGTGCTCCCATGGAGAAAGTAACCATCATGTTGTACAACAAGCAGGCTCAGTGCACAAATGAGACACCAGGCACTGAACACCTCAGAAGAGATGTGCTCGCAATGCCGTTAGTATCTGAAGTATTAGTTACTTTATGGGTTCACTGGGTTCTGCTATTAGACTCTGTGAACCAACGTGATGCCATGTTTAGAAGGAAGGCTGCTACATATCTAAGCTTGGATTCACATATCAGTTCAACTGGCTTGCAAATTTTAAATGTCTCTTTCTTGCAATCAAGATCTCCTGTAAATAATCACATGAATTTGTTCCTGCAAGGCATGGTCTTTTCAAATCTTCCTTTTGTTGTACAAAGTTTCTCCAAGGTCCCACCCTCACTTCCAACTGCCCAAGAAGGTTCTTTTCAGATCCCAACTTTATTATCAACATTTATATCAGAGGCTCCCTGGATAAGTTGATTTTTCCTACCCTCTGATGTGTTTGATCTTGGAGATTATCTCCCACAGAGCTACTAGTAGTGGGAGATTTGATCATTAGGAACATAGAGAAATGGATTTGTGACAGGCATGACAAACCTCATGGTGATTTGGCTGGTTGGTTCAAAGGTTATCTAGAGAAGCTGAAAGATAGTGCAAGTCAGTGATCATGGTACATGTTGGTACAACCAGCACTGGGAAATATAGTCATGAGGTCCTGGAAGCCAAATGTTCTTAGGTAAGATATAATGTCCAAACCGGCAGCATTTTCAAAAATATTAGTGGTTCCATGTGCAGATCCTACAAGACAGGCCGAGTTGTAGGGTGTCAATGCTTGGGTGAGATGGCAGTGTCAGGAGAAGTGATGTAGCTTTCTTAGGCCCTGGGGAAGCCTGTATAATACAATGCCAGTATAAAAAACACAGAACCCGCTTGAACCAAAATGGAACCATGCTTCTGGAGCTTAAAATCAAGACGATTGCCGAGGAGTGTTTAAACCGACTTGTGAGGGGAAGGCCAACAGGAACTATGGTGTATCTTGTTTGGGACGAAACCTCTCTCAAGAACGATGGTGTAAATCAGTGGTTCTCAAACTTTTTAGCACCAGGACCCACTTTTTAAAATGACACTATCAGGACCCACCTAGCTTTACAAGACTTTAAAAAAGGTGATCTAGAAATAAATAAATATATTCATTTACATGTAAAGAGCTCAGCTGCTTGCAGGGTAATTAGCAGCTATCTTGGAAACTGCAGGAGCTCAGCTCCTTGAAGGGCAATTAGCAGCTATCTGATTTTTGAATAGCCTCAGGGCTTGTGGCAATTACTTATCTGATCTTCCCATCACCTGGGACCCACCAGAAATCAGGTCACGACCCACCAAGTGGGTCCCGACCCAAAGTTTGAGAAACACTGGTGTAAATGTTTCCAAAAGGGTTGTTAGCGGACCCCTTGCACACAGAAACAACTGACAGTTGTTTAGAGAGAATAAAGAGTTGTAGCATAACTTGCACACACAAAAAGGACATTTGTAGAGTGGTACAACATGTAGGTATTTATGTACTAATGTCTGGAGCCTCAAAGTCAAGCTAAGGAAATTGATGTGCCTGTTACTAAAGAACATAGATTTAGTGGAACAGTCAACAGTGTTGGAACACTGAGTGGGAGATGATTAGTCATGAAATGGCACACTTGAGATGTTGTTGCTCTATATGACAAAGAGCATGGAGTCCAATGATTAGAAAATTTAAGAGAAACAAAGTTCTCTGCAGAATTATTTTAGGTGAAACTACCATAACTAAAACGGTAATATTGAGTGGCTTCAATATTCACTGGATAAATGTACAGTATGTTCAGATCATGATAAAGAGAAAAACATTCTAGATATGATAAATGACTATGTCTTAGAACAGTATTATTATTCCTATATTTCAGCTGGGGAGCTAAGGCTGAGAGGGAGTGGTTTGTTTAAGACCACCTAGTGAAAATTCTATATCACTTTTTAACTCTGTCCTAAATGTTCTCTTAGCCTTATCAACCACTGAAGAACAATGGTTCCAATGTCAAATCTGGAAGCATTCTCCACACTGTAGAAACAACTACCGTATATCGAAAAGGGCTGCAAAACATTCTGTATATGGAATATATATCATAAAGGAAATAACTGTGTGAAGATTCTTTGATACAGAGACAGTGAGTGCGTATATATTTAAAGCATTTTACAAACATTTTACAAGCCACTTTTAAACGAGAAAACCGAGATCTACAAAGCACAGCTAACACATACTTATTAACCCAAGTATAAACTTAGATACCTGCTTATATTCTGAACTTTTATGGAAAAAAATACTGCATTGAAAGGAAACTGTCGGTTGAATTTTGGAGGGCAAAATCCAATTGCTCAGCTGTAGCTGGAACTTAATCAGGATAATTCAATGTCAGGATTTAGCATTTCATTTGAGCAGCAACACTGGCAGCATAGCTCCCTCTAGAGGCAACATCTTCATTTGTCTTTGACAGAAGGACACAGTTTCCTACTGTTAGAACTTCCATTGAGATCAGACGGAAAATGATACTGCACTAAGATACTGGTACCATTTCTCAAATACGTTAATAATTACAAAAGCATTTCATGTAGAACAACTGCATAAACTGGTATACATGCAGACAGGCCTGGGAAAATACTTCAAAGTCAGTAACATTAACATTTTAAGTAGCAGGACAATTGTAGTTTCCAAATCCTAGAGAAAGGATTTCTTCTGAAACAAGTACTTACATTTCTTCATGCCTTTTAGCAAGCTGAACTTCTTGTGCTAAATAGGATGCCATCTCTGGTCATATGACTAATAGCCTTGTTTTACCACTCTGTTAAGAAAAATAAGAAGGAAAATGTATTTTTTTTTCCTAAAGACACACAGTGATACATGTAAATACAATTTTGAATTAGTGACTGGGCTACTGTTTCCTTTTAAAAAGGTGAAATCAGAATCCTGAATACTATCAGCATCATAAAATAGCTCAACAATATTTGTATCAAATGCATACAATATATTGTAAATTTGTTTTTTTCAAAACAGGTGCTGGTAAAGGAATGTTGCCATTGATGGAGCTGAGGCACAAAGTTACTGTTGTTACAAATAATTTGATAGCTTTATTCAGTATATAAATGGTTTGCAATTTACACACTGTAATAAATAGCTGTCTATTTTAAAACTGAACATGTATTTATATAAATAACCTACTATAAATGCATATTCAAGTTGTTCTTCCTCTATTTCAGAGCACTGTTCAGGGAGCCCTGCCTGAGAGTCTTTCATAAGCATCTAGCTGAAAACTTGGGAGAAACAAGGATCCTCAACTAGTCGGATCCTTGATCCAGGGCTCTTCTTATGTCCTAGAACCTAGAACAGTGGTTATCAAACTGGGAGGCGCGGCTCTCAATGGAGTCGCAGAAACCAGCCAGGGGAGCCGCGGAGTGCCACGGAATCCTCTCGGAAAACAGTGCAATGCCAATTGGCAGGCATCAATATAATGTAATAGGGAGCCGCAGCCAACGGTCACCAACAGTGAAGGGAGCCGCAGGTCGAAAAAAATTGGGAAACACTGACCTAGAAGATTGTCCTTTATATAATACAATCTTTAGTGATTCCAACAGAAGACTTGACAATACAGATGGATGAGGCTTCCCTCGTTTTGGATTTTGGGATTCTTCCCTCCCCCCCCCCCCCATCAGAAAAGACCTCTGCTCATTTTCTGAGCCAATCTAGGCTAGGAAAATGGCACCAGCCTCAAACAACAAAACACGCTCGGGCTAGCGCTTCCAAACACAGTCCCCCACCCATCTTTTACTTTTCAATCTAGTGTCTGGTGGCGGTGGAAACAGCAGCAGTAGCTTTTGGGAAGACTCAAGTCCCCAAGGCTCCCAGGCTATATGCCTTTCCTCTCCTGGTATTCTGCGCTAAGTGCTTCATGGCAACTGGGAAAGTTTTTCGTTCTCTCCTTTTCCCATGCTGCTGCTGCTGCTGTCCCTCCACCACCAGACCAGTAAGTAAAGGGCAAGGAGAAGCAAGTTTTCAGAATGAGAAGCTGGGCGAGGAACATGTTTTGGTGGTGGGGAAGCTGGCAGGGAGGGAAGCCAGCCATTTTTTTCCAACAGCATGCTGGCATCTCTCCTCCAATACGCAATCAAGATTCAGCAATTGTTATTGCAAGGTAAAGCAGAAGAGGGCAGAAGATTGATTGTGGTCTACTGACGGACCTCTGGCCAATTTCTGGTGGACTACCAGGTGCCTTGGTGGTCCACCAGAACCACCTTGAAAAAGGTGAACGCCTGGAAAGAATGGTCAACATCAGTGGTTCTCACGGAGAGTCACGGCTCCCCAGGGAACCACGGAGCACCCACTGTGCTTCACCCAGGTTATGAGAAAAAGGCGTCCCTGCGGGTCTCATGGCCAACTCTAAAATACACTGAGCGACACATCTCTCTGCCGCCATCTTGCTTTAGGGCCCTTCACAAGCTCAGTAGCCAGGGAGGGCACTTTTCATTCTCTGGAGGCTTAAACGAAGAGTCAAATTACAAGAGGAAAGATACAGGCCATCCAAAAAGACGCTGCCAATCCTCTTCAGAACCCCAGCGAGACAGAAAGTGCCACCAGGGGGTGGGGAAAGCCACTTTTCAAGGGCCTGCTTCTTCTCCAATGATATTTCTCCTCTGTCATAAGAACATAAGAAGAGCCCTGCTGGATCAGGCCAAAGGCCCATCTAGTCCAGCTTCCAGTGGCCCCACCAGATGCCTTAGGGAGCACACAAGACAACAAGATACCTGCGTCCAGTCGCCACTCCCTTGCACCTGGCACAGAGAAAACCTACTCCTACAACCAGGTTACTTATCCCCATCATGGCTTGTAAGCTGTGATGGACTTTTCCTCCATAAATCTGTCCAATCCCCTTTTAAAGGCATCCAGGCCAGGTGCCATCACCACATCCTGTGGCAAGGAGTTCCACAGATGAATTACATGCTGGGTAAAGAAATATTTTCTTTTGTCTGTTTTAATACTCTCTCCACTCAATTTGAGTGGATGTCCCCTAGTTCTAGTGTTGTGTGAGAGGGAAAAGAACTTCTCTCTATCCACTCTCTCCATCCCATGCATAATTTTGTACGTCTCAATCATGTCCCCCCCTCAGTCGCCTTTTTTTCTAGACTGAAGAGCCACAAACGCTGTAGCCTTTCCTCATAAGGGAGATGCCCCAGCCCACTAATCATTTTGGTCGCTCTCCTCTGCACCTTTTCCAGTTCCACTATATCGTTTTTGAGATGCGGCGACCAGAACTGGACGCAATACTCCAGATGCGGCCTTGCCATCGATTTGTACAACGGCATAATAATATTGGCCGTTTTATTCTCTATCCCTTTTCTAATGGATTTTCTTTTTTGTCATTTGCAGCTAATGAGTTCCTAGGTGAGAACTTAATATTTCTGGTCACTTCCCACTTAATGACATCACTTCCAGCCCACAGTAATGTAATGGGGAGTCACAACCAAAGGCCAGTAGGTCAAGGGAACTGTGGGTCGAAAACATTTGGGAACCACTGGTCTAGATGGACCTTGAGCTGATCCAGCAAGGCATTCCTGATGCTCTTAGGCATGCACACTCAGGATTACCTAGTACAGATTAGTTATGCCTTAACTGTTAACAGATCCTGAGTATGCATTCTTGTGTTGTAAGTTTAAAATACAGAGGTGCATCATAGGGATTCTAGTGGGGGGGAATAGTCTTTAACTGGGTTGCTATATGGAACTGTGAACTCCAGCCAATAACCATGCTATTGTTTATTTATATGATCTCTTATCCTGGCATAAAAGAGAAATGAGTCAGGACACTCTGATTTTGCTAATGGTTGTATGTTGACTCACTATCAGTTCACTGATTTTTTTGAATATGCAAACAAATTGAAGATTGAAGTAATCTGCTTGATTTTAGAGGAAAATCTTTAGCTACTCACCTCCTCAGTTTAAATCACCATCAAGCAGAACAAAACAAGAAAAGGTAAGAAACCACATTGAAAAGAAAAATGAAAAGCACAGCAACTTGTGATACTAGCGAGACTTGTTTTATTGCAAATCACTTTGGGGAAATAGGTATTTTGAAAAGCAGTACACAAACACGTTGGATAAATAAATATTCCTGGAAAGAAGAGGTCAAAGTCAACGACATACCAGACTGCTGCAATCTGTGCACTAAAGAACTGCACTGCCAGATTCACAGTAGAAAAGGTTGCAAACCTAAAATTTCAAATATTCCATACAGTTGCAAACCAGGACGTTGGCTGCCCCAGAGTATCTCATGATCTGACAAAGTAGAAATTTGCAAAATTTGCAAATAGTCTAGACTATTTAGATTCTAAAGGAAAATGTATTTTTTTTATGTCTGCCCTACAATCTAAGGCCTAAAAACCAAAGGAAGGAGAAATGGCAGAGCAAGAAGAGGGAAAATGTGAGGGGGAGAAGGGACGTAAGGAGATTAGGTGAGTTTCCCAAAGGAACCTGGGAGATGGAAGAGGAGGTTTTGGAGTGCAGGGAAGGAGGGAGGAAGAAAGGAAAAATGAGGTGATTAAGGAAAAAGAAGGGAGAAGGTTCTAAGGTTCAGGTTGCAGGAGGCAAAGGCTGCAGCTTGGGGGCAGCTCTGTGTAGCCTGAACCGAGGTTTATGGGCACGGGGTGAGCCTAAAAGCAGGCTGTGAATGCATTTCACCCACTTGCAGTGAGGGAGCTAGTCTCTCCCACTGAATAAGCACTCTTGACTGGTGTATCAGGTTTCTGGAGGGAGATATAACTAGAATCTCCAATAGGAAAAGCCCTGGTTAGGACATTTCCCAGCTCTCCTGTGGCTTGGGGAATCGGTCAAGGGAGTTTGTTCAGGGAAAGGAGGCTTGAGGCTGATCTCAGGTCTCTAAGAAAGAGGTTTCAAAAACAGGAAAATGGCTACTCACAGAGAGAGAGAGAGAGAGAGAGAGAGAGAGAGAGAGCGCTCATGAACAGCACTAAGAGTGCAGTCAATGTGACTTCACACCAGACAAGACAACAAAAGTAGTGGGGATTTGTTGGGTCTTTGGCACAGACCAAGGTTACCTAGGCTTATTCCGCAAGGCTTGAGAACGTTGAGTTTCAGGGGCTTTGGCGGCGCGAAAGCCAGACATGCAGTTCTCCCTGGGCAAACAGGGGTCTCAGAGGAGGAAAGAGGGCTATGAAGCAAACTCTTAACAAGCAATAAGGCAGAAGCCTGGAAGGGAGCACACCAAGGGACGCCTCCTTCGTCAATGGAAGTCTTGCTCTAATGAGGAGAATAAAAAGGAACACAAACTCTGGCAAAAGAAATGTAAAAAGACAAAGGAGGAAAAAGAAAGACTTTGAGAAGTGTACGGCCAGCAACATTAAAGGAAATAAAAGCTTTTTCAAAGATGTTAGAAGCAGGAAACCTGCTAGAGCAGCAGTCGGCCCACTCGACGGCGGGGCAGGGGAGATAAAAGGGGATCAGGAGATTGCTGAGAAATTAAATGAGTTCTTTGCATCTGACTTCATGGCAGAAGAGCTTGGGCAGATACTGCCTGATGAGGCCCCCCCCCAAAAAAAAATTAAGTCAACAGAGGTTAGAAAAAAGAGGAAATTTCAGAACTTATTGACAAATTAAAGATTAACAAGTCACTGGTCCCAGATGGCATCCAGCCAAGAATTCTTAAAGAAGTCAAGTGTGAAATTACAGGTCTTTGACTAAAATACACAATTATTTTATTTATAGTCTCCACCAGCGAGACTAGGTGCTAGAGAGGCTCTGCAAGGGTGAACAGCCTCTCTAGGGCCTAGCTGGCCTGCAAGGAGACTGAGACTGCACGGAAAAGAAGAAGAAAAGCTTCCGATGATCCATGGATTCGGTAAAAGTAAGTGCCGGGGGGGTTGCGGGGGGGATGAAAAGAGAGAGAAGAGTATTAAACGAGAGAGAGAGAGAGAGAGAGAGAGAGAGAGAGAGGAGGGAATGCCCAGAGTATAGGACTGTGTGGGAGCCCGGAGCCATACTGTCTGCTGGTAAGAAAGCCTGTTCCTTAATTCTCAGAATGTGGCTACAGGCTGCAGTTGGTCAATAAAGGCACTTTGTACATGCTCAAGCTTCGTTGTTCCGCCGCCAAATAGGATTAGGTTACCTTTTAAATACTTTTTAAACTTTGGGGACAGATTAATTAGCCAATAATCCAATTAATTAGCTAATTAATTTTTTTCTTCAGGGGGTGCTGGACACAGGGGGTACACCGGGTGACAAAGGTTGGGAACCCCTGCCCTAGCCAAAAGTCTTTTCCAAAATATAGCTAATCTGGGATTTATTTCTACAGAGCACGCTTCACACAGAGGCATTTATCAGGTTAAAAAACAAAACAGTAACAGAAGAGTCCTTCAGTATTTCACTACCCCTGGAATTTATTTTGGTGCACAGTGTAAGCATGTCAACATTACTTTGCTGCATGCTTGAACATGTTGAGTTCATTTTGGTATGTACATGAATATGCCAATGTTAATGTCATGTGCATGCTTGAATGTACTTAGGCTATTTTGGTGCAAGTCATTCAGCCCTGGAACAGTGCAGGTAATTATCGAGTCTGCAGAAGATATTTTTGGCTCCCATGTTCCAATAAACAAAGTGCATGAGAAAAGGCTTCTCTGATTTTCAGGAACCGTGTCCGAGATAGTTGGCACTAAATGTGGATGTTCAATTGCTTACTCCCAAACACTCTTACTGATATGGGGACAGCCCGTTTAATGTCTCTGTCCTGGTTTAGCCTCTCATCATGTCCCCTTTTCTCTCACCCACTGTAATGATCAATGCTCCAAATTTGTTCTGAACTACGGTATGTGGATTACAATATATTTATTTTTTATTTTTCACATTTTTATACCTCCCTTCCTTCAAGGAGCTCAGGGTGGTGTACATAGTTCCTCCCCTCCTTTTGTCCTCACAACAACCCTGTGAGGTAGGTGAGGCTGAGAGATAGTGGTCACCCAGGAAGCTTCATGGCTGAGTGGGGATTTGAACCTGGATCTTCCAGGTCTAAGTCCAACTCCCAAGCCACTACGCCATCCTAGGTTTGTACCACACAAACTAGGTAGTTCCTGCTCCAACGTACAGGATATACATCCACGTTGGAGCCTGGGTAGCAGGAGATGGAGAAGTATGAGCACAGGTAAGACTGTACAAAGCTATTCTGAAGGATGGCAAATCAAAAGAGGAAATAATAGAAATGGGATAAGGCAGGGTCTTTACATAAGAAATGGGATGTACGTTTATTACAGCCAACGTTCATTACAGCTAACTACAGTAACTTAGTAATGGTACTTCGTAACTTTCTTTCTTTGAATCCCAACTACAGAAACATAGAGAACAGTTCGGATTCCTTATTGCCAATTATTGTGAGAGTTTACCTATGTTTGAGATGTGCATAGAAAGTTCAGACTAGAACTTTCTGAATGTCGTGGCCTTTTAGCGTGCATGTGTACGTACAGCAACACCGCACTTAATGCCATTTAGTGCCATTTTGCTACAGCACACTTCATCCTGGGTGCAATCAACAACTATTGTAGCCAACAGCCGTAGCGCATTCTGGGAAGCACAGTAACAATCAGCACCAAACAAGCTCTCCTTATAGTGCTGTTTCATGCACCACTCGTCTTTCAGGGAAGGTATCCCCTGTGCTATTGAAGGTATAGCTTTAGATTTATTTATTTTTGCTAACTCACGAACACCACCATGCATTTAAAAAAGTAGGCCCTAGTACACAAAATGTATGTCGCAGTACATCAGTCAGTCGCCACAGGACTCTTTATCTTTTTAAAAGCAGCAGACTACCAGGGCTAACCTGCCTGTGGCTTGAAGGGTAAAGGTATCTCTAGCAACCCATCTTCCCTTCCCCTCCAAGGGAGAATCACTGTAGGAAGAGCTGCCTTCTTCCAACTCATTGTGCTCTCCCTGCCCATGAGAATTATCCCCATCCCACGTGGCTCTTACACCTATCTTCTCATGCCTTCCCCCTTTTCTCACTGCATTGAACCGTAAGGTAAGAGAAACGAAGGCAGTCTTCTTATATTAATTATCACCAACTGGGAGAATGGGCAGCAAAATGGCAGATGCGCTTCAATGTAAGTAAGTGCAAAGTGATGCACATTGGGGCAAGAAACCAAAATTTCACATATACGCTAATGGGTTCTGAGTTGTCTGTGACGGATCAAGAGAGAGATCTTGGGGTCCTGGTGGACAGGTCGATGAAAGTGTCGACCCAGTGTGCGGCGGCTGTGAAGAAGGCCAATTCCATGCTCGGGATCATTAAAAAGGGGATTGAGAATAAAACGGCCAATATCATTATGCCTTTGTACAAATCGATGGTAAGGCCACATCTGGAGTATTGTGTCCAGTTCTGGTCACCATACCTCAAAAAGGATATAGCTGAATTGGAAAAGGTGCAGAAAAGAGCGACCAGAATGATTAGTGGGCTGGAGCACCTCCCTTACGAGGAAAGGCTACAGCGTCTGGGGCTTTTCAGCCTAGAAAAAAGGCGCCTGAGGGGGGACATGATTGAGACTTATAAAATTATGCATGGGATGGAGAGAGTGGATAGAGGGAAATTCTTCTCCCTCTCGCACAACGCCAGAACCAGGGGACACGCACTAAAATTGAGTGGAGGGAGAGTTAGAACAGACAAAAGAAAATATTTCTTTACCCAGCGTGTGATTCATCTGTGGAACTCCTTGCCACAGGATGTGGTGATGGCACCTGGCCTAGATGCCTTTAAAAGGGGTTTGGACAAATTCATGGAGGAAAAGACCATCACAGGTTACAAGCCATAAGCAACCTCCTGGTTTTAGAAGTGGGTTTTCTCTGTGCCAGGTGCAAGGGAGTGGCGACTGGACACAGGTATCTTGTTGTCTCGTGTGCTCCCTGAGGCATCTGGTGGGGCCACTGTGTGACACAGGAAGCTGGACTAGATGGGCTTTTGGCCTGATCCAGCAGGGCTCTTCTTATGTTCTTATGTTCTTATGTTCATCTTCCCCCCCCCTCCCCCGGTTGGGGATTCCGAAAGCCCTGCTCCTTCCCTCCGTCTTTTAAACACCGCGTGGAATGTACCACTACGCGAACAGAGGGAAGGAAGGTTTCGGTGAGCAGCTAACCGCTCTAAAGAAAATGAACGACTGTACATACATAGCGAAGGGGGGACATGCGCGGAAGAACCCACCTCAATGAAAGGGGGCCTATGGTATGGACGATACCGAAAAGAGAAGGGGGGACAATGGGACCGTACCACTCCACGAAGCGGGAGGAAAAGAGTGGAGAAGAATAGCGGCTAAACACTGCTCATTTCTACGATGAAAGAAACTACCTCCGCAGCGACCCTGCCCGCACAGCTAGCACCATCCTTTCTCCTGTAACATTCCTCCCATCAATCCGTTCCTGCCATTGGGGCAAACCAACGGCCGCTCCGCCCGGCGAGCTGTTTATGCGTTACTAAGCTCAGGCAGGGAAGTGGGGAAGCCACGACAGACAGTGAGCCCTGGAACCGTATGATTGGTCTATCCCTCTGGGGGGCGTGGCTACATTTGCGCAGGGCTTCTCTTCTCATCTCTCTCAACCCTCCGCGCGTCTCGCGACGAAAGGAGGCGGGGAAGAGAGTTTGAAACAGTTTCTAAAAGTTTGAAACCTAAAAAAGACGGTAGATGAAACATGGGTACTTAATCCCATCTCTTTCGGTGGAAGAGCCTAAATTATAAATACACCAGGTTTTCTGCTTTGGGGGGAGAGGGACGACAGGGAGGTAGCGTTCGCGCGTCATCATAATGGTCATGGACTTTCTACTTAAAGCTAATACTGAAGATTCTTCTCTCCCTCCCCCCCACCGCTTTATTTATACACCTTCATCCTGCCCACCTAAGAAGACTGCAATTTTATGCGCTCTTATTTGTAAGCAGGACAAAGCAGCCAAGACTCTTGCAGCCCTTTAACGACTGGCTGGCCACTTTATTTCATCCCTATACAAGTGGACTGTGATAATCCACAGCAGTTTGTGCTGAAATATAACTTGGGTATTCTTTTAAGGTGTTTCAAGATTGTTGCTTTTCCTGCAACAGTCTCATTCTGCAATCCTACATACACTTTCCTGGGGCGCCCATTGAACACAATGGAACTTAATTCTGAGTAAACATGCATAGGATTACAAACACACTTCGGATTCCGACTTAACCTTTGTGCCTGTGTAACCAGCGGTGGCGCAGTGGGTTAAACCACTGAACCATGAGCTGTCGATCGAAAGGTCGGCAGTTCGAATCCACAATGGGGTGAGCTCTCGTTGCTTGGCCAGCTTCTGCCAACCTAGCAGTTCCAAAGCATGTTAATGTGAGTAGATAAATAGGTACCGCTTGCGGGAAGGTAAACAGCGCTCCGTGTTCCAGCTGCATGTTACGCGCTGCGGCAAGGAGAGTCATGCCGGCCACATGACCACGGAGGCGTCTTTGGACAACGCTGGCTCTTCGGCTTTGAAATGGGGATGAGCACCACACCCTAGAGTCGGACACAACTGGACTTAGTTGTCAAGGGTCACCTTTACCTTAACCAGCGGCGCAGCGAGAACAGGAGGCCCCAGAACGGAAAAGGGATTCAAATCCCCTTTGAATTCCTCTTTTGGAATTCAATGCTGTCTAGAACACTGAGCAGAGGATGCAAATGTCTTGCAACCCCCTGAAGATGCTTTACACAGGTGAAAGCGAAACGTTGGGATCAAATCCTACGTCTAGTCCAGTCCGTGGCTCAAGAACTTGAGCAATGTTTTAAATTATATTTTAGATGCATAAGATTGTGCTGTAAGAGTGGACTTCCTTACAGGGTTATCCTTCTGGAAGTTGGAAGCAAGAGTCAGTAGTGTAAAGTGTTACTAGGGAGCAAATGCGTTTGGTCCTAATAAAAGTATTATGCCGTTGATTCTTTTCCAAATTGGCCAACATAAGTATTTACTTATTTAGACATTTTTTACTTTGTCTTTCCCCAAAAAAGGCCCCCCTCAAGGTGGCTACCAAATAAAGACTAAAATAATAAATACAATAAAATATTAAAAACATCTAATCAGCCATGCAAAACAGTTGTGAGAGATAAAAGCACAGCACAGAACTGCGATAAAACAGCAATCAAGCAGAAGTGTACAAAACAGCATGTTACCTGCAGGGTGTTTTTAAATCTATTTATTTAAGATCTTTTTAAACAGCTTTTCTGTTTAAATGTGGTTTACAGTAAAAATAATAAGAGTTAAAACAACAGGTATAACAGAATTGGTCACATTAGATTAAAACAGCACTAAGATGATTTTTTCTAAAATGCCTAGGAGTATAAAAAGTCTTTGCCTAGGGCCCCACAGTGGGGAAGGGCTTTTCCTTGCTCTCTAGCTGCCTCCTCTCTGAAAGCAAGGGCACTTGGAGAAAGATATTTTAAGATGCCTTTAGTGCAGTGTTAGGAATATGGGGGAGCAGGTGTTCCTTCAGGTACCTGGGTACCAAGCTGTGTCATGCTCAGTGGCGTTCCCAGCCCTCCCGGTGCCTGGGGGGGCGGGGTTGGAGCGCCCCTCAAGTAGCCGGGCTCGGGGCTGAGCACCCACTCTGCGCGTCCCCGGCCTCCAGAGGCTGCGCTCCGAAGGCTGGGGATAAGCCCTCCTTAAAGCGACCGCCCTGTTCGGCGGTCGAGAGCTTTATGAAGAAGCCGAACGCGTCGCTGGCTTTTATAGGGTTTGCGCATGCGCAAACCCTTTCTGAGGGCAAACGGGCTGCCCTTACCAGCATCCCGGGATGCCTTACCAGTATCCCGGAATCGAGGCTGGCTTCGGCCTAGAGCGGACCCGAGCCGCTCCCAAGTGTGCATCGCGGCTGCCCAATGGGGTTCCGGCTTCCGGAACTTCTGGTCAACGACGCGACGGAAGCCGGAACCCCATTAGGCAGCTGCGGTGCACACTTGGGAGCGGCTCAGGTCCGCTCTAGGCCGAAGCCAGCCTCGATTCCGGGATGCTGGTAAGGCTAGTTATTAGAGAGTTTAGTCTTGAACTCAAGGATGTACATAGGCTGATCCTAGGCATTTTTACTCAGTCCTGCAGAGTTCAATGGAGCTTACTCCTAGTTAAAAGCAAAAAGGAGCCTTGTCATACTGACATTTATTGTGTTCTGAGCTTCTGTGGATTGGAGCCCGCTTTAGTAGGTGCACAAAGTGTCGTCCTCAGTTGGCAGTCAAGTTATATATAGAAGAGAGAGAAAGAAGCTTTAAATGATGGGGCCAAAAGGTCGTGAAATGTACAGTATGACGTTGCTACGCAAAGCTCAAAGAGGTAGTCATCATGCTCAGGGTCAGGACAGAAAAATCTGGAAACATACAACTATCGAGAATCTTCTTATTTCTAAAGTCTCCATCCCTGTGTCAATTGGATGGTCCCTGTGTTAATTGGATGGTCCAAAAACTAGACCAACCATAAAGAATATAGCGATACCCATGTATTTGCTAAACTCCAGAGGTTTGGAAAGATGTGAAACTTTTTTTTAACATAATGAAAAGGCAAAAAGCCCAAATGCTTCTCATCCTGGTTACCTAAAGAGAGAGGTTCCTAGAAACTCTTGGATTCCTAGAGAGACATGACTGTGACTTTGAACTTCTGGCCTGGACCTGGTAGACAGGCAAGAAGAAATCTGTAGTCCAGGATATGCTTACTCTGTAGGAAGCTATATTGAGTCCATTTATTCTGCCATATAGAGGGTGCATAGGATTGCAGCCTGACAGACATGTGGTTGTTGTTGTTCAGTCGTTAAGTCGTGTCCGACCCTTCGTGATCCCATGAACCACATCCCGCCAGGCCTTCCTGTCCTCCACTATCTTCCTGAGTTCGCTCATTTTCATGTTCGTTGCATCGGTGATGCTGTCTAGCCATCTCATCCTTTGCCTTCCCCTTCTCCTTTTGCCTTCAATCTTTCCCAGCATCAGAGTCTTCCCCAGAGAGTCCTCTCTTCGCATTAGTTGGCCAAAATATTTGAGTTTCAGCCTCAGTACCTGTCCTTCCAGGGAACAGACAGACATACCCTCAATGAATTTGACTGTGCTTAACCATTAGTTAAAAGGTAAAGGTGACCCCTGACAATTAAGTCCAGTCGTGTCCAACTCTAGGGTGTGGTGCTCATCCCCATTTCAAAGCCGAAGAGCCAGCGTTGTCTGAAGACGCCTCCGTGGTCATGTGGCCAGCATGACTCTCCTTGCCACAGTGCGTTGCATGCGGCTGGAACACGGAGCGCTGTTTACCTTCCCGCAAGCGGTACCTTTTTATCTACTCACATTAACATGCTTTGGAACTGCTAGGTTGGCAGGAGCTGGCCAAGCAACGAGAGCTCACCCCGTCGTGGATTCGAACTGCCGACCTTTTGATCAACAGCTCATGGTTCAGTGGTTTAACCCACTGCGCCACCCGCTGGCCCTGTCTTCTTTAGCAGTTTGCAAGTTTGACCTCCAGTCCTGGAATCAGTCTGCTAAACCAAAATGTAAAGCAGTGGGAATGTGGTGCAGCAGTGGTGAGTAAGACTTTAATTAATTCATCAAGAAATTTAAAATATCATTACGAAGACACCATAACGAAGACACATTGATCAACAGAAAATAAAGGATTGCCGCAAAGCACTTTGGTCTACAATGTGTTGATCTGGTTGTCCTGTTACAAAATACTATTGTTAGGATGGAGGAGGCAAAATCTGAACAAAGCTTCAGCACTATTTTCACCACAGAAAATAGGCTAAGAGGAAATTACTTCTTAGAGGCATGCTGTTGCCAGATAGACTCAGATGGATCTCTCATTATAGGTAGGGCTCTGTTTGGGGGATCTTGGCTTTTGTTTTGTGGCTTAACAAGAGGTCTAGTGCACTACAATGAAAGATTATGCTTGTTTATCCTGCAGGTCCTATTCATGTGAGGATTAACCTCTTGATAGTAGTAACAAGGTACATGGCAGACTTTTATTCTCATCTTGTCATTTTCTTTGGGAACCTTTATATACCTTTATTTCTTTATTTCTACCTTTATTTCTTTATTTCCTTATTTAGTTAGTGACTTACCTTTGCATACCCATGCATGGTTTAAATCATCACAATCATTTATGGTTTATAAAAAACACTTTAAAAGATACACTAGGTGCTATACAAAAATATTATTTATTTATTTTAAATATTTAATACCTCACCTTTTCAGTCCCAGAAAAGGAAGCTTGACGGTTTGCATGTTAAAAACACAATATACGTGTCCCACCCATCCCAAAATACCAAGATGGAACAAGCTGTTCTTAATTCCAGTGAGAGGGCATTCCAGAGACCAGGCAATACTATTGAGATAGTGGGTAACCACCAGCCATACCATATACCCCCGTATTTATCGGGTTAGAACACGCACCGGCTTAGAACACGCACCTTCCTTTTGGCCCTGCTGTTCCCAGGAAAAACGTTTTAAAGTAACCTCTGATGTTTCCGGAGGTCTTTGAAGTCGTTCTAGCGTCAGGGCACTTAGCGCAGGCGCTCGACACGACCAGGGACCTCTGCGCTAACATCGCGATGTTTGCGCAGGGCTCCTGGTGGCGTCCAACGCCTGCGCTAAGTGCTCTGACGCTAGAACGACTTCAAAGACCTCCGGAAACATCGGAGGAACTTGGATGTTTCCGGAGGCCTTTGAAGTAGTGTCTAGTATCAGGGCACTTAGCGCAGAGGTCCCTGGTCGTGTCGAGCGCCTGGGAACCTCGCGTCAGAGCTGCTGACTGGGGGCAGTCCCAGTGGGGCCGCAATGCAGCCGGCAACGCGGGACGAAGATTGGAGGCAGTAAACAACAACGCAGTAAGCGGCCAAGTGGCCTGAAAATACTTTAAAATGGCGGGGGGGGGGAGGGATTTTTTTTAGTATCGAGTTACAACACGCACCCTGATTTTTTGCACTATAAATTTAGACAAAAAGTGTGTGTTGTAACCCGATAAATACGGTAATTATGTATATATAAAAGTATGTCAAATTACAGTAAAACACAATTACAATTAATGTTTAGGTCTGTTGAAAATAAATATATTTAGCAGACCAATTAATGTTTAGGTCTTCTGTAAATAGATGTTTTGCCAATTTAACATAAATGTCACAAGAACTAAAAAAATCAACACTAAACCCAACGAGACCTGGAATAAACACAGGCTGTTGTTTTCTGTCAGTCTGCGATTGGTTGGTTGGACTACTGTGATGTCACAGAAGCCTGGAGAGAAGATAAGAAGGCAGAATGCTAAGGAAGATATGGGCTAGAGGGAAAGGGGTGGAAGGGAGGCAAGGAATGAATCTGTATATCATAGAAGTTCGGACAAGATAAGGCCTGTGGTAAGAAAGAGACGCAAACCCTCCTTTCAACCCAGTCACTATAAGCAAATCAATTTGCAGCATAATGCCCTGCATGGTATGTACCCCCCTGTGGCTTTGTGAAGTGCAAAAGATTATTCTTTTTCCTAGGGAAGCTGTGTTCTTTTGGAAAAACGTTGCACCTCAAAAACAAACAATGGGCACAGACGAATAAATTATGACACTTTTTTTTGTAGAGAGGTGCACATTAAAGCCTAGAAACAGGAAAGAGCCTGTAAGGGTTGCAGAGCCTTGACGAGAGCTGAATTTCCAATGTGTTTCAGCTTTCTCAGGGATATTTACATCATTTTTTTAAGAATGACATTTTTAGGGGGACATTTGAGTGCTGTTGCTTGGAAGAGGGGCAGAGAGATGAGGAGGGCTGAATGAATTTGGAACACATTTTTTACTAAATGTTCTTGTTCTTCCACTTGAATTAGCAAATTATATATCCATATGATTAATTACTGAACCCCTAAAAAGTAATCATGCAGCTCAAGAGGCCATTTTATCACGTGAGAATCTTTGTGGGAATGGAATATAGGCTAAGGCTAGAAGTAGTTTGATAATTACAGCTTAACTGCCTTTACTGCTAGCCTCTGAAAGCGTATGTCGGGGTGGCCAACCTTCCACCATTAAGGCTGATCTACACCACATGAATTCCGGCAGCGCGGTATGCCTTCCATATTAACTGATCACAATGGAACACGGGAGAGCACCACTCTCCCAAGTTCCAGCGTGTTCAGACATGGGGCATGCTGATGTCTGGCCGTGTGGGCGGGACATAGAGTGACGCGTTCACCAATGGGAGGAGAGGGGGGCTTTCAGCCAATCGGAGTACACATGTGCGACCAATCAGGAGGGACATGCAGGGACACTATGAGGGGAAAATATCTGGTGGAGCCAGGGCAGCATCACTGGCGTTGCTAGAGGTGGGGCGGAATGGTAAGTCTTGCACAGCGGTAACTGCTCCGTTCCATGGTGACTCCTGCGTGTTGCCTTCGCCGCTCGACTGATTCCAATGGCTAGTGGGCGGGGCCACCATGGAACGGAACGGTTACCGCTGTGCAAGACTTACCGTTCCGCCCCACTTCTAGCAATGCCAGTGGGCAGTGTCTCGGGGCGGGGCGTCCTGTCCCCTACGCTCGTGACCCCCCGAACGCGAACACATTTGGTGTAGTTCCGGCTTTAGGGCCTCTGCATTCTTAAGAGTTGTGTAGAAGACAGACTCTTGGCAGCTGCAAGTGCTGATGGTGCTGCTAAAGCAGCTGCACCTGCTGAGATGCCCTCATCTATACAACATTTAAAGGTCCAGGAGCATTCATGTTGAAAGGCTGGCCACCCCTGGTGTATGTCTTCACCAGCATTCCTGGTTGCATGTCAGTACAATTCCATTAATTATTGCATTTTCAAGTTGCCTTTATGTGGGAGTACTCAAGAGAACATAGATAGACTGTCACAGATCTTGTTACTAATATCCCCATGTTTCTCATATGTACATGTTTCCTTGGGATTGTGAACTTTTTGTGTGTGTAATAATGCTGAATTTATGTAATTGCACACATACAGTCTCCAGAGGCATCATACTAACTTTTGTTTTTAAAGAAAAATGCTGGTTTAACAGCCAAAGTATTTAATGGACTTGTCTCAAAATGCTTAGCCTTTTAAATAAAAAAGATTGCCTAAACAGCTTCAGATCATTGGCTTCAAATTATTAATTGGAAATTACCCACTTGCTGTTATGTGTCTACCTACAACTTTATCTTAATATAAATACCGTGTTGAAACTCTCATTTTTTAAAAGAGAAATTGGTTAATTTTAACACTAGGTGGCAGTTAAACACAAGTAACTAAGTCAGAAAGTGTTTTAAAATATCACCACAACACAAAAACAGTAAAACATTTTCATTCAACATGCTGTTAATTATATTCTCCAAAAGATGTCATAGATTGGTATTAGACACATACAAATAATTACAGACATGTGAAATAAAATGTTTAAGTATATAATGCAAGATATATTATTTTTGGCTTGTAATATGGTACCTACCACTGCGCCTTTTAGGGTGATAGTATTTTAATTTGGCATTTTTACTAGCATTTAGCACAGTGCATTTTATTGTTATGGGCTTTCATTTATCTATGCCACTTAAAATTAGGGCTTCTGATGTGTACACATCTGGTATAGGGAGCTGTTTTGAGTTGGTCCCTCAGAAATAGGGACCATACTTCTGTAATGCAATGCTTTACTTTTCAAACATACTTTAACGTTTAGAACTAAAAATGTAACATACATGTGTGCAGCAGATTCTTGGTATTTTGATGTTGATAGGATTGTTGAAGCTAAGCCCTGGTCTACCTGTTAGAAAGTATGTACACCACCACCTACAGGACTCTTAAGGGGCACTGTATTGTCCAGGACTTGGAGGCTACGGGTCTCAGACCTTTACTCTTTTTGACCTGTGGGGGGGGTGTCCCTTCCTGCCTTCCTCCCCCTCATCTCTTGCCTCCTGATTTTCCAATGTGCCCCAGCTCTCTCCATGAGCTCTGCCAGCCAACATGGAGTCCTGGCCTAGATGCCTTTCAAAGGGGTTTGGATAGATTCATGGAGGAAAAGACCATCACAGGTTACCAGCCATAAGCAACCTCCTGGCTTTAGAAGTAGGTTTTCTCTGTGCCAGGTGCAGGGGAGTGGCAGCAGGAAACAGGTTATCTTGTTGGCTGTCTGCTCCCTGAGGCATCTGGTGGGGCCACTGTGTGATACAGGAAGCTGGACTAGATGGGCCTTTGGCCTGATCCAGCAGGGCTCTTCTTATGTTCTTATGAGTCCATCATGCCATGAGGTCTCACACACACATGCAAAAGGAATGGTTCTAGGATTCCCTGTTCTATGTCTACAGAGTGAAGTGTTTTTCTTTGAATCCTTTTTACTGCCTCTCCTTCTGTTTTATTGTTAGCAGCAAACTAGTGGGGCTTAGTGAAGAGCAGTCGGGGAAAAAAATCTTCTATTATATGACTCTGCTTGATTTAGATAATAATACCCTTTTTCTAATAATACCCATGCAGCAGAATGAGGTCAGTGAATTGGAAAAAAAATGGCCATCCAGGATAATTACACCAGCCTGGCATGCCTCATGGAAATGTGATTGGACGAGGGAGGAACATGTAAACCCCTCCTTGCTCTGTCCTCCAGGTTTCCAAGAGCAGGTTTCCAAGTTTGTACTTGGTGCTGGACTCTCGAGACAGGATGGGGATTTGGTTTGTGTACCACCCACCCTGCTGCCTAAATGTGTCAATGCTTGAGCTAGTGACTGTGGTGTCAAGGTGGTGTCTCAAATGTGGTGTCAAGGCCCCCAAGGCTTCTTGTCTTGGGAGAACTCAACGTTCACACCAGAAACCCATCAAGAATCATCTGTGGATGACTGGTCCTGGATGTGCTCATCTCTCAATAGACTCTATGTTATGGCAAAAGTTCCAATATGAGGTCTGACTATAGACCCGCAAAGTGTGCCTTCTTCTTCTGAGAAGTATGGCATATGGCATGTTGGACCCATCTGTGCAATGTCCCGTCTCATCAGCAACCCAGGAATTTCTGGGCCTCCCACAAGCACCCAGGACAGGTATTCTGCTTCTCCTTCAGCTCCCCTTTTTTCTTTCCTTTCTGTGTCTTCCCCTTCTGAACTGGACAAACCACAGCTCAGCACCCACTAAGTGTCCTCAAAGCCCCCTTGCAACATTTCCCTTGGTATTTCCCAGAAATCCTGTGCTAATCCGCATGTATCCACTCCTTGTGCAATGTAGTTTTCCTGCAGCACATGTCCGCTTGAGGCTGGGCAGTAAGAAGTTACACTTCTTAAGCCATGAGGAGCTGCTCTAACTAATAAACCCCATCACAGGAGGATGTTAGCATGTAGTACAACAGGGTTAGCACAGGACAGAGCTGTAGTTGCAAAGGATGATGCATTGTGGTTGCTTTCTCCTCTTCTGCAAACCCCAGAACCTGGTTTGTTTCTCCACTTTCTAACCTCTTCCCTTTTTCTGTTTCTCTGAAGTGACCTGAGCTCAGTGTTGGAGTACAGACACTGGTGTCACTGCAGGGGGGGCAGAGCTCTAAGTTCCGCCGCAGTCAGACCCTCCGTTACACGGGAGCACAAAGCGCCCCCGCCCCCTTGCCTTTGAAGCCATTCAAGTCGGTAAAATTCACCGACGTGAATGGCTCCAAAGGTGAGGGGGCGGGGCGCTTCGTGTTCCCGTGTAACGGAGGGTCTGACTGTGGCGGAACTTAGAGCTCCGCCCCCCCTGCAGTGACGCCAGTGAGTACAGACATTGCATAGACAAGGTCCCAGGCTGAGTTGTTGGCACCTGTATTTAAACAAGGACGCCTAGTAATAGCCTATTTGAAGAGCCACTACTAGTCACTGGCATAGATTGACCAGTGGCCTGACTCGTATAAGGCAGCTTCATATATTCAGTTTAGTAGTAGATTAACATCTTATAGTAGATTAACATCTTGCCAGCTTCATTTGGCACATTATGGTCATCTTTTTCTGACAGTGAAATCTATAATATCCTAGACATCCCAAATCAGGTTAAAAGTGGATTGATTAATACATTAACTGTGTACAAAGTACAAAGAGTCATACTGTGAAGCCCATACTGTTGTATCAGGCAGATATTCAGTGAGACAGTTTCAGATAGGTCCCACAAGGATCTTGCTTGCCTCCAGTGTTCAGCAACCCTTGGCCTATAGCAGCATGTGTCAGTCACCTGGATCAGCTCACTCCCTCACTGAAGCTCAGTGCTTTCCCAATCTTATCCTATGGCGCTAATCCCCCATTAGCACCAGCGGAACGCAAATTCTGCAGGCACTAGCTGTCATAAAAGAGCCAGAAAGCATTGTGCGACAGCACAGAGGCCTGACGGGAAGGCCGGAGTCTTCCTGCATGTGCCAGCGGAGTGACGGAGGCCCGCCCGTCCAGGTAAGCCCATGCTGGGGACAGTACATAAGAACATATGGTAAGAAGAGCCTTGCTGGATCAGGCCAAAAGCCCATCTAGTCCAGCTTTCTGTATCTCACAGTGGCCCCACCAGATGCCTCAGGGAGCACACAAGACAACTGTTGTATCCTGTTGCCACTCCCTTGCACCTTCTAAATCCAGGAGGTTTGCTTATCGCTTGTAACTTGTGATGAACTTTTCCTCCATGAGTGAGGTGGGGCAGTGCAAGGAGGGGGCAGAACGGGGCAGGAGGGAGGGTGGGGTGGGCGGATCTGGCCCAGGAGGGGGCACGATCAGTGGCACTGGTGCACGCCATATCGTATCCCCTTTCCAGGGCCTGAATTCGGCAACATGGTTCACCGTGGACTTGCATCAGCTATATAGCTTGCGCAGGTCCGAGTTGACCCCTGGCGCTGGCTGTGGCCTCCCGCCTGCTAAATCCCCTTGCAGGATACAGTGTAGCCCACACTGGCGCCAGTACATCAGGGCAGGGGAATTTAGTTAGGATTGGGTTGTTAAGCAAATATCCCGGGTCTTGATTTACCCTTGTCTATACAACGCACTGGTCCCTATCTTTTGCTAGCTGGGCTAGCCCTTGCTGAGAGTTGTTGAACATCCCTGAACATCCTTTAGCCATCGTTTCCAGTTCTGCTTCATTCAGCTGTATGGTTTGTTTTATCCTTTGATGCCAGTGCCTTTTAAATGTGTGCCTTTCTATTAACTTGTGTTCCGGATCGCATTCTTTCTCTGACCTTTAGCATCAGACAGTATCTGGACTTTTGCCAGCACAAAGGCCCAGTGTGATCCTGTAGTATCTGGCTCTGCTGCAAGACTCAGTGCCTTGGCCCCTTGACATATGTGGCTTGATGTCCAAAGTCTTTTCCCACTGCTGATTTCTCTGAAATAGTTCTTTTGGATTATTTCAAAGATTAATATTAACTTTTCGACTCTGGATATAGAAGTCTAGAAGTCCTGTTGTAATTGCCACAAATTAGAGTAGTGGTTTGTGTTGTTTTTTTAATTCCATCACTTCATAATACATTAATGGCCCAATCCTAACAGTGCCTTAAGCTGCTGGAACTAGTGTTCTGGCAGCATAAGTTCTTTTACAGCTGTCGCAAAGTGCGATGCCATTCAGCGCGACCTGACCACCACTGCGAGAGGCAAGCAGCCGGGCTACTCACCAGTGGACAAGGAAGGAGCCTCAGCGCCAATAGGTCAGCGTGGGGGGCAGGTGGAACGGGCAGGGAGGGGGAGGAACAGGGCGGGGAGGAGGGTGGTCTGGGACTGCGAAGGGGGATAGGATTTCAGTGGCAATGCCGCCACCGATATCCTATCCCCTTTCCCTTACCCAGTGGAGGCCTTCACAGCCTGAAACTCCCCCATGGGATGCAGCACACGTGTGGGGTGTTAGGTAGGATTGTGGTGTTAGATTAACTGCTGTTTTAGTGTGTGTGTGTGTGTGTGTGTGTGTGTGTGTGTGTGTGTGTGTGTGTATTTCAACAAAAGATAAAAACTGCTTAAAGCATGCTTTTTTAATTTTGGCTTAGTTTGCTTGTTACTGTATGAACAATATTGAAAGAAAAACATCAAAAGAACCTGTGGTACTTTAAAGATTAACCAATGTATTGTGGCATAATTTTCATGGAACAGAGACCACTTCTTAGAATGAAAGGCACTTGGTCACCAAGTGAGTAGGTGTCTCTGTCCTCAGTACAGAGGGTCTTATGCCCCCTCCCGAGCTTGGAAACCTGACACGAGGCTTCTTGGTTCTGCGCCAGTGATTTAGCAGGTGCAGATCCGAGTAGCCCCATTGCGCAGGCTGGGGCTTTACCCAGGGTAAGGGGATGAATGTCCAGCCTGCTCCTTGCCAGGATAGAATGCAGCGTGAGCCACATGGCCACATGGCCCCACTGCATCACTGCAGTCTTGGGCTGCCCGTCTTGTGTTCCTTTGACGGTTGCATTTATTGGCGCACTGTATAGTAACGTGACATGCTTACAGTTATTTCTTGCATTGCATGGCGTTTTGACCTCATGGCTTAACTTTATATAGAATTACTTTTCCTGTTTTCTTTTTGTACTTAGGTGATCTCTCTCCCCATTTAAGTGACCGTCACCTCATGTAACTGATGAAATGGGCTTTGGACTGCAAAACTTTGTCATAATAAATGTGTTAACCTTTAAGTTGCCACAAGATTCTGTTGTTTTTGCTGCAACAGATTGGCACATCTATCCCTCTAGAAATTAGGGATATTGAATAGGACAATGGTTTTCTCAAATAGTATGATGAATGTGAATCTAATGTCCTCTTCATGAAGCAGTCGGTGTTTGTGATTGTACTTTGTGAGATAATCCATTTACCTTTAGGAAATCAAATGGATTTTTTCTTTTGTACAATAGTACTAAAAGTTTGAGTTGTTTTTTTAAATTAAACGTTAAAAGGCTTTGGGATTCATAAGATATAGTTATAGAATGAATAACATGGTCTCTAAAATAATACGTTTTCTTGAGGTAGGTTGGGATCTGAACATATAATCAGATTTATCTTTTATAACTTAATTCTAAGAATGAATGATTAGTGAACAAAACTAAATATAAGCCATCACAACTGTAAATATTAGAAAATGTCTTACAAGCTAGATAAGAGAAAATGCTTCCCATGTTTGAAGCATAAATGAGTGCAGTAGTTTTCAAACTATGTTCTTGGGAACTCTTGGGTAGGCTTACCAGATCTCCAACCGGGACAGAGTGCTAGACCTTTAAGAGAAGGAATGCAGGCAGGTGTAGCTTGTTAAACCTTAGAACACAATCCTAGGCATATCTACTCAGAAGCAAGCCCCATTGTGTTCAGTAGGGCTTGCTTCTGAGTAGTCATGCCTAGGATTGTGCTCTAAGGTTTAACAAGCTACACCTGCCCATATTCCTTCTCCTAAAGGTCTAGCACTCTGTCCCGGTTGGAGATCTGGTAAGCCTACCCTTGGGAGAGTTCTGCCATGAGAAGATCAGTAATGGAGGGCACAGTTCCCTGACAGATAGTTTACCCATCACCGTTGCTCTTCCCCGGGAACAACAGTGTTTCTCAAACTGTGGGTCTGGACCCACTTGGTGGGTCGCGACCTGATTTCTGGTAGGTCCCAGGGGATGGAAAGATCAGATAAGTCAGTGGTTCTCAAACTTTTTAGCACTGGGACCCACTTTTTAAAATGACACTGTATCGGGACCCACCTAGCTTTACGAGACTTAAAAAAAAGGTGACCTAGAAAATCTATTTATTTATTTATTTACAAGTAAAGAGCTCAGCTGCTTACAGGGTAATTAGCAGCTCTCTTGCAAACTGCAGGGGCTCAGCTCTTTGAACAGCAATTAGTAGCTATCTGATTTTTGAATAGCCTCAGGGCTTGTGGCAATTACTTATCTGATCTTTCCATCCCCTGGGACCCACCAGAAATCAGGTCGCGACCCACCAAGTGGGTCCCGACCCACAGTTTGAGAAACACTGAGATAAGTAATTGCCACAAGACCTGAGGCTATTCAAAATCAGATAGCTGCTAATTGCCCTTCAAAGAGTTTGCAAGATAGCTGCTAGTTACCCTGCAAACCGCTGAGCTCCTGCAGTTTGCAAGCTTGTGTAAATATAGGGAGATAAATGTTTGAGCGTTTTGTAAAGCTAGGTGGGTCCTGATAGAGTGTCATTTTACAAAGTGGCTCCCAGTGCTAAAACGTTTGAGAACCACTGCCCTGGAATGTACAGCCACAGGGGAGTGTAGGGTGTGCTTAGTTCATGTGGGCACTTGGCCAGTGCCCTGCCTGAGCTGAGTGCAGGCGGCTTCAGAATCCTCTGTAACATTCTGCAGCTCATAAGAACATAAGAAGAGCCCTGCTGGACCAGGCCAAAGGGGGCCCATCTGGTCCAGCTTCCTGTATCACACACAGTGGCCCCACCAGATGCCGGTCTCAGCAAACAGGTTGATGTGAAAAGCATCCCCTGGGGATCAAACGTTTGGACATCATGTTGAAGAGAGTTAAAAGTCATACTGATGGTAAAGAGGTCAGTCAACGATCTTTGCAGAATCAAGGTCACTCTAGGACTGGGGCGAGGAACCTTTTCCCTGGCGAGGGCCGTTTTAAATATTAGAAATTTGCTTGAGGGCCGGCCATAAGGCCGGGTGCCATTTTTATTTATTTAATTAATTTTTGCCCCCGCCCCCCATCGGCCTCCGGAGGCTCCGCGCTCACCGTCCGAAGCCGCCGCCGGGTCCGCGCGTCACCTTTGGCGTACCATGCCGATGATGGCGAGAGGGCAAGAGCTTGCCCTCATCGGCGTGGTACGCATGTGCGAAATGGCCAACGGCCTGGTGAGAAGGGGTCGAGACGGCGGCCGGGGAGGACATGCAAAGGCCCTCTCCCGGCCTCTGGAGGTGACGCGCGGACCCGGCGGAGCCTCCAGGGGCCGGTTGGGCGGCCTCCCAGCAATCTCTCCGGAGGCCGGACCAGATGGCCTCGGGGGCCTGATCCGGCCCTGGGGCCTGAGGTTCCCCACCGCTGCTCTAGGAACACGTTTCACCTGGCCGTTGTGCTGCAGAATTGCAGGCAGAATTAAAGAGTTTATCAGTCCAGTAGATGGAAGTATGAATTCACTATATGCAAGACTTCTTATTCTGTGTATTCTGTTAGAGGTTAACCTTAGTGTAGAAGGTTGTGGGCGAACAAATTGATGTAAGAAGGCAAGTCTCTAGTTTCTTGACTCGAAGTAGCTGGGAGAGCAGACAGATTTGCAGGAGACTGCAACACAAGTCACTCTTTCAAAACTAATTTACAGTACCAGGCTATTAACTTTATTGGCAAAGTGGTTAAAAAACAAACATCAAAAAGGCTTCACGGTAATTTTGAAGAACAGTAATTACAATTAACAACGAGGATTAGGATTTCAACCCCTGAGATGATCATACTGACTTGAAAATTAGCTTAAAAGTCAAGAACCTAGGAAGAGAATGACTCCTAATGTCTCTATTGTAGAAATCAGCCCAAAGAGTTTAGGTTTTTATAATGGGCATCACATTGCTTAAATGATACCATTCAAGGCAAGGTCTCCACCTCGGAATATTTATTTTGGAATTATCAGCCCATCAGGGAAAAAGAAGTACCATTAAAAAGACATTGAAAGCAGGTAATGTAAAATGTTAATACTACTTCAAGACACAGCTCTGTGCTTGAATGTTCCATTAACGTTAACACACGTGTGTTTTGGAGCAAGAAGCCAAACAAGGATTCCTTATTATATGGAAAATTAATGTATCACACTGACCAGGAAGGATTCTATGTGGAGGTGTTAAAAATCCATGCAGACTTCCACCTCCATAGGGCAGGCAGGATATGGTATAACAGTACAAAAGACATCTAATCTGATTTCCAAAGGTTAGTGATGCTCTTTTGTATAGGTGCTTGTAGGACTTGCACAGCAGAAAAATGGCCTAACAATACTTTGCTCTGTATCAGAAAGAGAGGAATGCAGAGAGACAAGCAATGGGCAGAGTTTTATAGTGTTGTATGCAGGTTTTCATGGCTTGTTACAATTTGCAGCGAGATCGGAGGTATGGGTAAAGAAGCCATGTCAAAGTTTTTGTTGAAGAGACCAATAAAACATTTACTGGCTATGGCCAGGATTGCTTGAGAAAACCCCTGGAGCGGGGAGAAACGTCGCAAGTGGACTGTGGACTGTGGACTTTTATATTTCCTGCCTGTCTGATAATCCTATGCGCCCCTCTTTTCTTCAGTATGCTGGAGTCTTTGCGCTTAAAGAATTTCAACAGGCTTTTGGTAAAAATAAAATTTTATTGGTCTCTTCAACAAAAACTTTGACATGGCTTCTTTACCCATACCTCCGATCTTGCTGCAAATTGAGAGTTTTATATTTAACTGGGTATTGTTGTTAAATAAAGCTTTTGCTGTCATTTCCCTTTTTTCTGCATTGATAATGATTTTGTGTGTGTGTGTGTGTGTGTGTGTGTGTGTGTGTGTGTGTGTGTGTGTGAGAGAGAGAGAGAGAGAGAGAGAGAGAGAGAGATTGTGTTTATGTTTATGGTGAAACTACCATTTATGTGCATTATTATACCATTATACTGTCAAAACCAGCATTTCTGTGTCAAGTTCTTTCTCTCTCTGCCATGAGTAGAATGACTTACCTGTACTTTAGGTGTTTTTTTTTCGTGTGTGTGTGTGTGTGTGTGTGTGTTTGTTTTGCTGCAGGTCCTGTCCTCATCAGATGCATTTTCTTGCCCAGCAGCATGATCTAGATCAGCATGATTTCTACTTATGTTAGAGTAGGAACAGGGAAACGGAATGATATCACAGCATGGTAAGTGGTCTTATGCATTATGGGGAAAGCATGATACAAGGATACGATTCTTGGTAGCACTCTTGCATTGTGTACAATTTGGAATTTCACACATAGGAATGTGGGGAAGGACGCTGATGTTAAAACCATGCATTGAAATAATTTTGAGGAAGGAAGGAATGTCATGAGAATTATAGTTGAGTAAAGATAGCTTCTTAGCCCAGCGCGAACAAGAACTGGATCTGAATGCCATTTAAATCTTAACAAAGTAGTTAAATGGGTGCTCAGCTACTGAGCAAGGGGATGAGCTATAGCTCAATGTTGGTGCACCTGCTTTGCATGCAGAAGGGTCCAGGTTCAATCCCTGGCATCTCCCGATAGGACTGGGAAGAGACCCTGGAGAACAGATGATATTGACTAAAATTACCATTGCTGTTCAGTATTTCTTAACTGGTAAAAGCACAAGGCTAACAGCCCAATCCTGTGTAACTCTTGCACTGGTGTAACAGTAGATCCACTGGTGTAAGTGCACTTATGCCAGTGTAACTTGCTGTACATTGACGGATGCAGGACGGAGACCGGTGTAACCCCCCTCGGACGCTGCACATGCATAGTTCAGACGCAGGATGGATGCCGCTGCAACTCCACCAGCGCAGGGGGCATTCCGGGGGCATTTGGACACCCCCGGAATGCCCCCTGCGCCGGCGGAGTTGTGCTGGCATCCGTCCTACGTCCAAACTGCACATGTGCGTGTCCGAGGGGGCGGTTACGCCAGTCTCCATCCTGCGTCCATTGGCGTAAGTGCACTTACACTGGTGGATCTAAAACTTGACAGACTTGACACAGGATTGGGCTGTAAGAGCACAAGCAGAGCCCTATTACATAACAACTGCTAATAGCATCTGTGAAGGTTTGTGATGTAGGACAGAAACAGACAAGATCAGGTATCTGCTTTCCAGAATGGTTCTGAGTACCTTTTTTTTTCTCAGCAAGTGAATGTTTCTGATTGTAAGCTTTTATAGGGACTGGGTGTCATACTAATAACAGGCTAGAGGGAACTATAAATTACCACTGCTAGTAAAAGATTTGGGCGCTATTAATGCTGTACTTACTACTTGGTTAACTATCAGCCTTTTCTGTGTTATATAAAGCTTTTATAGGACAGCTGGGAAACAGATACATTTTAGACTCTGATCACAATCCATTGCATAGTTAGGAACTCTGAAGTCCTCTTGAAATCAATGTGGCTTCAGCTTGCCTAACTCTCTGATGGATTGTGACTATTGTGTAAATATAGCAAGCGGCTTAGAAGAAATCAACATTTTAAAGAAACATTTCACCATTATAAATACACACACCCTTACATTCATAGACAACTGCAGGTATGATATTATGGTATAATATTTGAAGCAATATATTACTGCTAAGGGATCAATATTCTTTTCCAGCTTTATAGAAAATCTATATGTGTTTACCAGACAGTGTTCATCCTCTTCCTCCGAAAAATGTTTAGTTAAAGCTGTTTTTGCAGTTAATTTACAGTAAGTAAAGAGCCATCGAGACAAAGAAGCATGTGTAGACAAAAGTAAGCAATCTTAGAACATGGGTTTAAGTAATAAAGATGCTTATTATTGGAATTGCTGAAATGGGGAATGAAACTCTTCTGGTAATATAAAAGCTGCTAAAAATTGAAGAATACTTTAAATTACTTCCTCTTGGGGAGGGATTTGAAAGTATTAGGATATTTCGGCTGCAATCCTATCCTCACTTACCTGGGAGTAAGTCCCATTGACTATAATGGGACTTACTTCTAAGTAGACATGCATAGGATTGGGCTCTTCCTCTCTGTTCATTATGAATGGCTATACCCACATCCATTCAAAACGTGGATTAACGTAATAGGCCAAACGTAGCCTTGGTGTCAAGTCACATCTCATAAAACATTTGGACTGCAATCCTGTGCAGACTTGCTTGAGAATAAGTCTTGCTGCACGCTGTGGAACTTCTGATTAAACATGCATAGAATTGGACCCCAATTCACATAGTTTGTTTTGCTTTGCTTGAGAATAAGTCTTGCTGCACGCTGTGGAACTTCTGATTAAACATGCATAGAATTGGACCCCAATTCACATAGTTTGTTTTGCTTAAGTTCTTTAGAAGAGTGGTACCAAGTTACAGTACAATCCTGTGTAACCTTGCACCGGTGTAACAGCAGATGTACCAGTGTAAGTGCACTTACACTGGCATAAGTGCACCTACACCGGTGCATCTACTGTTACACCGGTGCAAGGTTACACAGGATTGCGCTGTTAGTCCATCTGTCTGATTTAATGGCAAACAACTTTCCCTTATTTAGTCCCTCTGGATTTTGGCATTCAGAATCTGTAAGCATGTACCATTGCTAAAGGAAGCAGGGAAGCTATTGCAAGAAAGAGCAGAATTAAATGAGAAAGCCAGCTAATTGACTCTTACAGTCAAGATGAACTTCTGAGTGCATATCTTGTCCAGCAAGTTCATGGAAAAGTTTCTGTGTTTTCTTTATTTATTTTGCTTTAGAATAGTTCTATAAAACTCAAATGGAAACAGAGAACACAAAAACAAATTCTTTAACAGGCTGCATTGTGATTTAATGGACTGCAAACCTGTCCCAAAGGCACCTTTCTGTGGGCAAGGCAAAACAAACTATAATCCAATTAACAAGCCCTGACCAGAGTCATCTCTCATTCTCAGAGTGAACAGATGGCAAAACTATCAAGAACAGAGATGTAAGAATCTAATCAATTTTTAAAAAATTGCGCTCAACACCTGTGTCTCACAAAGGATGGTGTAGAGTTCCAAGGCTTGCAGAACAGCTTTAAATGTATTAGTTTTTGGTTTTAGAACAGAAACCATCTTTACCCAAGCCATGTTCCTCTCAGGGCGAAGTGGAAATCCAGTTAGATTTCAGGACATTGTGACGATAATAGATTTTGAAAGGAAGGAGAGGACACTTCTTGTGAGAATAATTGAACACAGGAAGAATGATAACAGGATTTTGACGCTTTCCTTTTTAAATCAGGAAAACATCAAGGGCCATGGATTGGCAGCAAAGACAAAACATAAACCAAGGGTGATCAATAAAGACTGAGTTCCTGCGAGGCTTGAAATGGCAGCGCAGGAGGCGTTGTGTGGCGCTGGCTAGCATCGAATGGCGTGCGTGAACACAACAACATTGATCAACCTTCTTTTTACAAAGCCAGTCGCCTCTTGAAGCAGCAGCTTATGACATTTTTGCATACAAATATCGTGGTTACTTATGAAATTGGATATGACTTTTAGCAGGGTCCAGAATCTTTAAAGGCTAAACTCATCAGTTGCTATTATATACCATGTTGGGTATATAATAGCAGCCATGAAATTAAAAGACGCTTACTCCTTGGAAGGAAAGCTATGGCAAATTTAGATAGCATAATAAAAAGCAGAGATATCACCATGCCAATAAAAGTTCGTATAGTCAGGGCGATGGTGTTCCCAGTAGCAATGTATGGTTGCGAGAGTTGGACCATAAGGAAGGCTGAGCGCCGAAGAATAGATGCTTTCGAACTGTGGTGCTGGAGAAGACTCCTGAGAGTCCCTTGGACTGCTAGGAGATCAAATCAGTCAATACTAAATGAAATCAACCCTGACTGTTCCCTGGAAGGACAGGTACTAAGGCTGAAACTCAAATATTTTGGCCACCTAATGCGAAGAGAGGACTCTCTGGAGAAGACTCTGATGCTGGGAAAAATTGAAGGCAAAAGGAGAAGGGGAAGGCAAAGGATGAGATGGTTAGACAGCATCACCGATGCAACGAACATGAAAATGAGCGAACTCAGGAAGATAGTGGAGGATACGAAGGCCTGGCGGGATATGGTTCATGGGATCACGAAGGGTCAGACACGACTTAACGACTGAAAAACAACAACAACCATGTTGGGATCTCCTGATACAGGCAGTTAACTGAGCCTTAACACCCCTAGTGGGAAATGTTGGGACACCTTAGTTCTTTATGCCAGTTCTTTATAGCACAAGTTATCTAGTTGCAGTCAAGGCAGCAGTGTCGGGGCTGTGGGTCCCGTTGACGTCAGTATTATGCAGTTTCATTTTTAGGGATTTATTTTCCACACACTCCTTTTTTTTAAGGACACCATGCATCTGTGCAGTTGTCGGGATCTCAACCACAATCCAGAAAGAGAAACCCAGGCATTCAAAGAGCCTCAAAGTTATCTTGCCAGTGCAGGTGTGCCTTTGGCTATGGGTTCCCCATCCTCATGCAAGTGCTACTGAACTGACTGGATGCATTTTTCTTTTGTTTTGCAAATAGGAATGTTCCTCCATATTTGGGACCACTACTGGTTATTTTTTTACTAGTTCCCCACAACAACAGCTGAATCTGGGTATAGCAACTCTTAGCCACTATCTAGAGTGACTGACTTTAACAGTGGCGATGTTACAACCCCCCCGTGGAGGGCCCTGCCAATGCCCCCCACGTCACGCCACAAGCTTCACCCCCTGGGGGCGTGACGTCATTATTGCGCGCCGCAGCGCAGCTTGGAACACTCTCTCTCTCTCTCTCTCTCTCTCTCTCTCTCTCTCTCTCTCTCTCTCTGCTTTGGAAGGCTTTTCGGAGCCAAATGGCTCCAGGGCAGGTGGGTGGGCCCAACACAAGAACAAATGCGGCAGCGGACACCATCCAGGATCCAGGTACACCCCCTGTGCACCTGCCGCCTGGTGGGGGCCCAGGGCCCCCCCGCCCCTACCCTGACGATGCTTCTGACTGACTAGCAAGCCTGGCTGTCAAATTATTTCAAATAATCTTCATGCATACAGCTGCTTCTGGAATGGGATTATTCATCACAATTGATGTTAACTTGTAGGAAGTTGTTCTAGATGGCACTTACAGAGTCCCCAGCCATCTTCTGCACTTGGCAATACCCGCCGCCCCACCAACACATTTTGACAGGCCTGTTGAACCCAGTGGCATTATAATGCCTCTACTTTCTCTCCTTTCCCCTCACCGGCCACCATGCACCTTCTTCCTCCGGCTGGATGTGGCGACAGCTGGGCTGGGTCGCTCTCACTGATAAAAAAGCGAGAACAGGCTTGCAGCAGCAAATATTGCGAATGTTTTTTCTTCTATTGTGAACATTTTAAAATTTGTGTTCAAAATATTATTTTGTATAATCGATGCAGTCCAGCCCCATCATAAGAGCAAGCCTGCGTGATGGGGTCCTGGCAGCTGAAAGTTTGGGATACTGACCTAGAGTCCTAGCCCGCCAGATGAAAGTACAGTATATGTGGAGGTTGTTTCTCACAGAAAGCTACATTATTACTAATACTGGGATTACCATTGTCCCGGTATTCACCAGGACAATCCCGGTTTGGGAGCCCAAATCCTGGGCTCCCGGCTGGTCCCCTCTTTGTCCCGGCCGGCTGGGACTGTCCCCCTGCAGCGCTAATACGCTGGTGATACGTCTTTGTTCAGACCAGACCTGGGCTCTTCGCATGCTTGCACAAAGCTGGAAGCAGTCTGGAAACTTCCGACTTCACTCGGATGTTTTCAGAGTGGTTCTAGCCTCACACGGGCACGCGACGAGGCTAGAAGCACTTTGGAAACGTCCGAGTGAGTGAAATGTCCGAGTGAAGCACCCGCCCCCCACCCAAAAATGCTTTTTTCAACCTGCCAGCTCCCCGAAGGGCTGCGGCCACCTCTGTAGACCCCCAAGGCTCTAAATAGCGGCGATTGCATTCTGAAGCCCACTTCCGGTTTTCAGCTGGGCTTCAGAAGTGGGCTTCAGAACGCAATCGCTGCTGTTTAGAGCCTTGGGGGAGGCTTGCGGAGGCGGCGGCGGCGGCGGCAGCCCCTCCCGGACCCTTCAGGGAGCTGGCAGGACAACCCGGTACGTTGAAAAAAGCATTTTTGGGTCGTGGCAGGTGCGAACATGCAATCCTAGAGCGCTGCTGCCGTTTGGGCTGGCCCACCCCCCTTAAGGGCATATCGCCCACATCCGGTAAAAGTGGTGGGTCGTGACCCACCACATTGAGAACCCCTGGTGTAGTGGTTTGGGAGTTGGACTTAGACTTGGAAGATCTAGGTTCAAATCCCTGCTAGGTTACATCCTGGGTAACCTTGGGCCAGTTACTATTTCTCAGCCTCACACGGTTGTTGTGAGGACAAAAGGAGGGATGGAACCATGTACACCACCCTGAGCAACTTGGAGGAAGGGAGAGATTTAAAAAATGTGAAAATGATTTCATGGCTTTCCAGCCAGTATAGGTCCGTGATATTTGCAGGTGCTCAATGGATTACGTCTGTCCGGCTAGTAGGACATTGGAAAGGGCATACAGGCACAGTTTGGCTGCTATCTAACTGTAAATTAATATTAAATAGAAATTTTTATAGAATTTTTAAAAAAATTACAGGCATGACAGATAGGCACCAATCCAGATGAGCAAGCCAAGCTCCAGCAAGCAGATTTTGGCAGGGTGGAAGTGAAGCACGCAGTGCTTCTGCCTTAAGTTGGGTTATGAAATAGGAAACATACCCAGTTCTTGGTCTGACATTTGGGGTGCTCATCTGCCAAGACTCAGGGTTGAGTGGTGATTTGTAAGTAAGTAAATATCTCCAGGGAAACTAAGTCCCTGAACAAACAGTAGATCCCAAATATGAAAGAAGAAATAATAGATTGGAAGGAATATAACTTTTTTTTGGGGGGGGGGATGTGTTGTGCTTGCCTTGCAAGTAAAAAGCTCTGAGATAATCAGGCAAAATCAGTAAAGTTCACACGTGCCATTAATATTCTGGGAACACAGGAAAACTGGGGGTGGAGTGGGGGGTGGATAAGTGGAGAGCAGATTAATGAACTGCTTTAGCCAAGTTAAGATCCCTCCCATTAACAAGCCCCCAACGGGCTGGGAACATTATTATTTTGAGATGTGGTAGGGAGGATATTTGAGTGGCAATGCAAAGAAAACCCTTCTGAATGGTTGAGTCTCACAGAAACACAGTTACCTCTGAAATAGTTGCACATGTTCTTGCATCTTGTTGAAAACAGAATTAATTCAGGGAAGTGCTGACTAGAAATGTAACCAGTGTTGTGTCTAAAGTTAGACATTTAAATGTCCATCGGATGCATCCTCTCGTTCCCCATTTTATAGCGCAGCAGCTCGCTATGAGCAGCGACTTCAGAACTGAATCTTTAAAGTGTGATTGATATACTTCTCTTCTAAAATAAGACTCGGATCCAGTCACATTCAGCCAAGCGTTCTGCGCAATTAATAGTTTAAAAACGGCAGATGGCGATGCATTTTCCCATCTGTTTTACAAGGATAGGCAGGCATTCTTATCCAACCCATTGAATTGTGGAGAAGGATCTCACTGGGATGCCTTACATGCACAATGCAATGCAGATGCGCATCTTATTTATTTTAAAATTTATACCCCACCAGTCTACCAAACCATAGGCTCCTCTTGACAGTTGCGTCTGTGTCCAGGCTGTGCATATGGTTCCTAATTCAGCATGGGATTCTGTGAAAAGAAGCCAGATTCTAGGCACAGATTTGTCTTGCTAGATTAGGCCTAAAGTCTATTTCAGTTTGTGCATATGTTGAAAATATCAGCCAAGTCTTGTAAATACATCAAAAACCATACTTTATTTTATGTATAGCAATACAATTTACATATTAAATAACACTATAATAGAATGATTTGATATACTTTAAAACATAACAAAAAGGAAAATTTTCAAGTTACAAAAAGAAAAACCAAAAACCAAAAAAATTAATAACTCCCCCCAAACCAAACACCACATTTCCCCCCAATGGGTCAATGAGACAAACTTATCCAGTGACTGGCTAAGTCTAATTCCTATTGCACACACTGACAATGGAATTGAAAGAAAATCCAGCATCAACAATCACTGTCCCAAAGAAATAACGTGTTGAATTCTTTTTGGAATGTGATGGCATTTCACTACTTCAATACACGGAAAGTATGTATTCACATATCCACCACAAAAGGAAAGGAAAAAAAAACTATGAAGAAGTTGAAACTAGAAAAAAATTAGCTTTATATGAAAATATAAAATTCTATGATTATATACCATAGATACAAAGTTCCCAGAAGATGCTTATTCAAGCAACAAAATATTTACAGTTTTAATGATTTCTGCTATTTAAAAATGAAGGAAATGAAAAGAATGGCTAGAGATGAATACTTAGTTCTTTAGAAACAATGGCTGCTTGCTAGTTTCAAAGGTTCTAACAAAAGAAAGAAAGGCCACTACCCCAAATGTTGGAGAGTTGTGACATTTTATAAAATTGACTGTCTCCTCTTTTGGAGACATGTTTATTCTTAAAACTCAAGACATTTTTCTTGAAATTAATTATCCTCTGTAGAAAAGGCTTCCCTTTGCAAATATCTAACAAAAATACTAAAAACAGTTGAACAGCTAAGACAATGTTGAGGCCAAGTCTTTTCATTATAGTTTCTTTGTGTTCTCTCTCTCTCTCAATCTCCTTGTTTGTTTTGCATGCCTTCCCTATACAGATAAGCAAAGCCAATGTCGTAATACATTGCTTATAATGACAACCAAGAGAGAAAGTTCAACGGATTAACAAGTAAAAGTGGAGAATTACATCCCTAAAAAAAGCAAGGAAAGGACAGAAATGAAATGCAGTGGATAAGCAATGAGGCATTTCCCCTTCATATAAAAATCACTGGCACCATTTTAACGTAACCATCTATCACAGGAGTGGGTGGCAGAAGAGAATGAATTTGAGAGCATGACTGCTAAGTCATTAACAGCGCAATCCTATGCATGTTTACTCAGAAGTAAGTCCTACTGTGTTAAATGGGGACTACTCCCAGGAAAGGATTGCATAGGATTGCAGCCTAAGACAACTACACTTTCCTTCTTATTTTTTTCTTTAATTTTTTTTCATTATTTTTGCTAAGAATTAGTATTATTTCTTTGGTAAAATTGTTATCTCTACTTTAAAATAAAATAGCAGTTTACAAGAAAACAAGTATTCATAACAAGGTCATTGTGCTATGTCATTAAAAAGGGACAATATTTTGGTGTTGTTCGAACGTGTCCCCCTGGGGTTAATGGTATCATTTAGAAATCCGAAGACGCAAAACCCTGCCTGTCTGATTAGAATCCCACTAACTCTAGAATGGATCCTATAGGTCTCTTGCATACATACTCACATGCACACTAAAACGCCTTTCCTCATTCATCATTAAAAGCAAACAATCTGAAATGCTAAAGGATAAATTCTTTATTTAAAATAAACATTTTGGTTTAGCTCCGGCATCATTTTTCTATGATTAACTTAATCTGTGAAAAGTGACTTGTCATATTAACAGCCGCACTCAAAAAGTACAAAGTAAAGCATGTATTTGCAGGACTAAGGCTGCAGTCTGGGAATGCCATTGACTGAAGAATCTTTTTTTTTTTTAACAAACTCTGTCCTTTGCATTAGCTTAGGACATAACCTTATTGTACTGATTTTGATAGCCTGGTGGTGAGTACTCCAACATATAAGGAAACAATATTTTTCAAAGTGTCCATGTTACAATGCCATGGTCTCTTTGCTCCCAGAGTACATGTGTTCAAGACCATGTAAGCAAAGCCAGGTTAAACCAGTTCTGAAAATATTTAATCCTTTGAGGACATCTAACATTGGAAAGGACTCATGTTTACAGATTAACCAAAAATCAAATATCATTATAAGGATGAGTCTGTTTTCCTCTCTGAAGTAATTGAGATTACAGTACTCTAGTAGGAAAGACAGGTTACAAATATCAGAAATCTGAGACCACTAATCTTTGTTCATATAAATGCAGAGTTTTCACTGTAAGCAGCAGTACAATATCCCTCTGATAAGCAGATACAAGAGCCACCACTTTTACAGTGCAATCTATCCAATCCGGTGTAACCGGCAGGGGAGTGCAGGGCGGGAGGCTTTGGAGGGGAGGGGGGATTTAAATCCCCTTTGAAGGGAATTTGAATCCCCTTTCCGTTCTGGGGCCTCCCGTTCTCGTTGCACCGCTGGCTGCACTGGTGGGGGAAGTTGGATAGGATTGCGCTGTTAGTGTCATAGTGGCAGAAAGGCAGAGTTGAAATATAAAAAAATAATAAGAGAATAAATCCTTAAGCAGTTTATCGTGGAGCAGCAATCTTAAGGCTCCGATCCAGAGAAAGTTAGTTGTGCTCAAGTTCTATTGAAATGAACGGGACTTGAATGAATTTACTTGTCTCATTGATTTCAATGAGCCTTACACCATAACTGACTTTCACCGCATTGGGGTCTGTGTCTTTATACAATTGCTTAAGTAAAAGCTGAGAATTGCAGCCTCATCATTGCAGCTTTTCATGTCTCAATGAATTTATCCTACGACACCCGAACATCAGACCCTCCTCTCTAAACACACCTCAGTTCTTCGTCCTCATCTGTTGACAGCCATATTAACGTATAGCGTTGTATCCAGAGAAAGCTAGTCATCACGAGTCAATCATGTGGAAGTTGAGCTAGTCACTGATTTCACTGTCTCACTGATTTCATTGGAGCTTAGTCATGACTTACTTTCTTTTGGATACAATCCATCGCCTGACTCCCATGTGAAATAATTAAGAGCAAAGTTATTGAACATTGAATGGAACTTATACACCTATAAACTAATCCTTATGTTAGTAGTAAAGAAAAAACTGATATGCCAGTTCAGATGGCAATAGCTTTGCAAACAGACAGACTTCAGCTACACTGGTCTAAAATCCACACACAAACACACACTTGCACAACTTGGTACATGTTTTAAGGAAGTGGCCTAAGTGCAGCCAGGCAGTCTTGTCACAAGCACATTCATTTTCCTCTGTGGTTATCCCCTCCATAAAACCAGACTGAAATGAAAAGTTATCAACAAATTCCACTAAACTTGGATAAACCAAACCAAACACCTCTTTTACTTCTTGAACCAGTCATTTCTTGCCACAAAATTTCAGATGTGAAGTGATCAAAATTCATCTCGTGCTCAAAAGTTGTGATTTCCTGAAGCAGCGCCCATTGCCAGCAATGGGAGCACTGCAGTCCCTGATGCCAATGCAAGCAACGTGCCTCTCAGTCATGGCAGAAGCAGTAGAGATGGCACAACTTGAAATGGGGTTTTATGGTGAAGTGCCACTTCTGAAAAAAGTCAACCCTAGTTTTGACACAATGCAATGGACTACTTAAACTCTTCGCTGGCAGGCTTCCCTGAATTCAGCCTATTTACTGGGAGCGCTCATCCAGCAGCTCTAGAGTGCATGCCATCGATTCTGATTTGCACTTGGAGCTCAGTGCAAGCCAGGGTTGTCCCAGTCATTCAGTATCAGCGAAAGCTCCTTCTGAGCAACTGAATTGTCAAAGAATGATGAAGCTGTTGCTTCTAGCATATTGTTTCTAATGCCACAGTAATAATTTCAACTGTGTTATTTTATAGGGCGCAAATTTAAAATGGGTGGCAATATGAGAGAGGCACTTAATTGTGTGATTACAAACAATTACAAGCAGCAGCTTAGGTGATAAGTTTCAAAACAGTTCTCATGTTTGCTCATCAGTTTCCCTGTTGCATGGAATCTTTTCAGACCCGTTTAGGAGGGTATTACATTTTAGAAGACAGTATTGTAAGAAACGGGCATTTGTTTAAGAAAATATGGTAACAGTATCTGAATTTGATTGTGGCAAGAACAGGATACAAATAATGTGTGCATCAGCTCCTGTGTCAACAGCAACCATTTCAAATTGTTCTATGGAAGGATTTAGATGATCATTCAGATTCCTTGAAGTTTAGTGGTGAAATGTATCAAAAGTGTGGCTGTCAGGTTTAAACCAGACTTGTCCATATGAAGGAATCGATAAACACAAAGGCCATGTCTAACAGTGGTTGGCAGGGCTCCATTTTTGAGTCAATGGAATTCTAACCATTTGAATCAGTGTTCCTTCAATACGCATGCGTTTTATTTTGAATAAATATTTAATGCCCTAATTTACATACCTAATTTTGTAGAGAAAATAATTGAAATCATTCTCTAAAGAGAGAAATGGTTTTACCCTGCAGTAGTATATCTAGTGAGACTACAGTTTAAACCTGACAGTACGTTGCAATAACTAGAATACCAAGTATTTGCATAGCAGCTCCTGTATTATATTTTTGTAGCAACAGTAGGGCTGTTTAATGGAAATAATTCTGTAAATGATGGTATCATTCTATGCCTACCAAATATTAGAATTTCCTGTGAGTCATTTTAGAGGAGCTAGTGGGGCAGGGTGGAGTAACGGAGGAACTGTGCAGCTATAGGATCCACAGTGGCCTGTTTGGGATATACCACTCCAGACTGGCCCTGCACATAGAAAACTAGATGTTTGGGAGAAAGGTAGGCTAGAACCCTTCTCCTTGACCTCTAATTTTCTATGGAATGGAATTTATTGTATATGGAGGAGCATTCAGTCATGAAGTAGTACTGCCAGACACGGGTTTATTACCTTGGTGAGAATTAGGCTATTGTCTCTGTTGGCTGATCATGAATTTCTCACATAAGGCCAACAATTTCTACCACTGACGGCTACTGCTGATATAAGCGGTAGCACCTGTAGGTAGAGGGAGCTCTAAATTGGTTTTCTTACTCCGTGTTCCAAACATCTTGTACCAAATGTTTTTTTTTTTATAAGTAGCTACATTCCTTGCCATTGTATTAAACTGAATTGGAAGCAGAATAAAGTGAATTCTGGTGAGGAGGAATCCTAAACAAGCTCATTCAGGGAGAAACTTAGCGCACAAGCTGCTAATATTGAACTAATTTGGGCAACCTTAATGTGACAGTTATGCGTCTTTGCTGTTACACCCCAGTGCTGCCAAATAAGTTGAGTTTCACTCGCTCTACTTTGAGATCTTTCTCTTGTGGGCATTCACTGCTTATTTACAGTGTCTGTAGATGTCTTTGGCAATATCACCAAGCACCTCATCAGAGTTCATTTTCTGTTTTTACAATGTAAATTTAAAAACAACAACAACAAACGGTGCAGGTGGACAATCATCACTTAACCGAACTGCACAGAAAATGGTTTGGTCAACACAGCAGTTTTAAGTCATTTGAAGCAGTCTTAAATGTTTATATTAATGAACAGAAATGGATTTTTAATGCTTTAAAAACGTTAAGTGGCTGACTGAATAAAGCAGGGACAGTAGAAGTATAAGGTGTACTATATAGAAATGAATTGATGACATCAGGAGTTGTATACTAAATAATTAATTCGGTTAAAACAAAAAAGAGGAAGAGTGTAATCTTATAGGTAGTTTTTTTTTATTAGATCGCTTCACCAGTAATATGGATCAGTACGTTTTAGCACTAAGCTATGAAAATTACACATCTGTAAAAATGGCATCTAACAGCTATGAAATTAAGAAATTCCTTTCTCCATCATGTAACATACTGTTAAGAATGAGGTCTTGTTCCAGAGGAATTAAGGAAATACGTGTTTAAAATGTTGAGTAGGGTGATAGCTGGGGAAATTGCTACCTAATGTTTTTGGAATAAAAAAGACCAGATTGTTGGTTGTTGCACTGTTAATTACTAAATTGTCTGTGGTGGAAATATGTTCAAAGTATTTTCCCATTTTGCTGTTGCAGAATCCAAAACGAAAATGTTATTAAGAATGGGGGAATCAGTGAAACTGTAAAGCTGAAGCCTGAGATTGTATCTCAGATGTGAGTTGCTCTTTGTGTTTTGGGAATGTAATTTTATATGTTCTACTATGTGAAGCAATTCTGTGTAGACTAAAAGAGGAATCCAAAACGATGTAGAACAACTGTTCAGGCTCTGGAAACTACTGCGCTGCAGGGTAGCTAGTGATCACCCCACTACGTTGTCAAAAACCAAGCAAAAAAACCCGACCACCACCACTCATCCATGTTACTGGAATACAGAAGACCTATAGCAATTACCAAAGTTATATGAAAATTACAAAATAAATATTGGAGTATGTCAAGGGTACAACATTTCTTATAAATCAAAAAGAATCCTTCTGGTCTAGCATTCAAGACTTTAAAGTCAAGGAGCATGGTAATTATCAAAACGTCACGGCATTTCAACTAAAAAGTAGCATGTTTGTTGTCATGGAATGTCACATCAGGGTTTGCTTGCTTTGTTTGCTTTTGTATTACAACTTTATAGGCAGTTAACACTGATCATATAGTGCAAACTAGATAAAATTGCGTCTCACTGTGTGAAATAAACAGAGGTGCAAATGCTCAGTAGGATACCATTAAGACATAAAATGGCAAAAATAAATATCAAAACTTTTATCAGTGTAAAAAAGTAATTGGGTTATTGTATAACCTAGAGTCTGGCAAAAAAAGGCCTCAGAAAGTTCACTCAGTCTTCAGAAATTCCACAAATTAAGTGCCTTTTCAATATTCCAATTAGACAAGAGACTCCATGCTTTCCGCAGGATCTGATTCGTCGTTGGCCATAACAGCACCATTTTTGTCCAATGCCATGAGGCCATTTCCATTTTCCTTAGTGCTGACCAGGCTTAGCATTGCTTTGTAAAGAAACTGGTACTGCTCCTGGAACGGAAAGACCAAGAAATATAATTTTCAAGAAAATGTTCAGCATGCATTTTCTACTGTGGATTGATTATTTGAAATATATTGCTTGCCATCCACAGCTGGATACCCTCAATCTTGTACTTCTCCCATAACCTGATGCCCCAAAGTCTTCTGCCCCCAACCAATCAACTTTTTCAGTTTTGCCTTTTGGCTGGCACATTCCAAATTACTACACTAGCAGCGCAATCTTAACCAGTTTTCCAGCGCCGGTGCAGCCGTGCCAACAGGGTGCACACTACATTTTGCAGAGCAATCATGGAGGCCTCTTTAAGGTGAAGGAACATTTGTTCCCTTACCTCGGGGCTGCATTGCGGCTGCACCGGTGGCTGGAAAGTTGGTTAGGATTGTGCTGTTAATGTCCTGTCAAGTATTTTCTGAAAAACTACTTTCTTGAATCCAAAATGGTCTTTCCTTGCTTGGCAAGTAAGCATGTGCTTTTGTTCAGTTCTGACTGAGACTGCAGACCTAGTGCATCTAAGGCCTTCTGTTGCTACTGAACCATAACCGTTGCTCAAGCATGTCAGTGGGTAGAAAGTAGCTGAATAGTAACACTGACTGTGTTGCTGCCCTCCATCCTGAACAGACTGTTTTTGAGACTGGATCGCTAAGAAGCAAAGGAAATCCCCCCCCCCCGAAAAAAAACAAGTATTGCTGCACTGTTAGTTCTAGTTCTGCAACAGTCTAACGGCGCAATCCTATCCAACTTACACCACCGGTGTAACCAGCGGTGCAGCGAGAATGGGAGGCCCCAGAACGGAAAGGGGATTCAAATCCCCTCCAAAGGGGGGTTCAAAGGGGATTTAAATCTCCCCTCCAAAGCCTCCCGCCCTGCCCTCCCCCGCTGGTTACACCGGTGGTGTAAGTTGGATAGGATTGCACTGTCAAGGCAGAGTGATGTGCATAAGGACTTGGAATTGCACATGACATACATGTGCAGGTTTTAATTGGCTTTGGATTTAAGAGGTAGTTTTTGAGAAAATACTTGACAGGACATTTATCTGTTTCACAACTACTGTACTTTGTAAACAACATTATCTTTTGAAGACTTACAATGTCTGTAAATACTCCAGGCCTCATCAGATTGATCATCTTTGCCACCTGGAAAACATCCACAGCATTTTCGTTCTCCAGCTGCTGGGACAGAGTGGTAAGGGCACATAATGTTCCAGCCGCCACTGCTCCATACCTGCAAATCCATAGAACAGTTCTGTCAGCTACTCACAGGTGAACTGTGGAGTCCTCTTGCCAAGCAGTTAAGAAAAGCTTATTTCAATGTTTTGGCTTCAGTTTTCTTTAAGATGCACCCTGTGTTCCCTGGCAGAAATGTGTCTAGGTGTACTTATATTGGAATTAGTTTGTTGTAGTATTAATGAATAAAATAAATGATGAAAAGGTTGGGTGCACCGAAGAAAATTTTTTCATTTTCAGCTACATTTCCTCAGAATGCAGTTAAAAGTGGAACATATATTATGTATTAAGGCATAAAAAAGCCCAGTGAATATAACAAATAACTCCCAAAAGCAATTTACAGAAGAAATGACTCAGCACCGTTAGAAACAGCGGTTTGATTTTTTGTGTGTCTCATGAAATGCCCAAATCAATAACTGTCCTAATTTTGTAAAGCAATTTTGAATACTGCAAGAGCAGCAAAAGCACTCATAACCTAAATGAGCATTAAAACTAGCCATGACTTAATACAACTTGGCAAAAGCAGCAGTGTTTTATCCTGTGCTTTAGGAGGTCAGGAAGGGGTGAAAGAAAAACCGCACGGGCAGTCCAATCCTATCCGGGAACAATGCAGCGAGGCTGCGCAGCCCACACTGCATCCTATCCTGGCAAGGAGCAGGCTGGAGGTCTCCTTGAGGTAAGGGGACATTCATCTTTTTACCCTGGGTAAAGCCCCAGCCTGCGCAACGGGGCTACTTGGATCTGCGTCTGCTAAATCACTGGCACAGAACTGAGAAGACTTGTATCAGGTTTCCAAGCCCGGGAGGGGACATAAGATTCGTCGTGCACCAGCGTCACCGATCCAATTCCCCTCCCAGGCCTGAACCGCCCCCATCTCCGCCTTTCCCTTCCTGGTGGCAGAAACTACCCTTTTGGGGGATAGCTCACCACTACCCATGAGGTATCTGAGAGTGTATGGGAAAGTGAGGTGTATGGTATCTGTACCTTGCTTCTTTTCCAATCCCCACAAGGTGGGCTGCAGTGGTCTCACTGGATCACCAGTGTACCCGCATGCTAGTGTGCACAAAAACATGGGTGGTGACACTGATTCAGGAGGCTTTGACTAACACTGAGTAATTAGCAGGCCAGGCTCCACACACCCCTTGGACCCATTCAGATTTACACTAGCCAAACAGCTGGCGCAGATCCGAGTAGGCCCATTGGGGACCAGGCAGTAGTAGAATAAATAAAACATATATTCTTTCATTGCAAATTTCATGTACACCCTCGTTCCGAATATCTGAACCCCATACTTGGGAAACACCCAGGTCGTAAAATTGTCCTATCTTCTAAACGATGGATTGACTGAGCCGGTAGGAAATGTTGTAAAAAATTTACTGTCAGTAGAGCACCTCTTTTAGGCTAGGTTCTATTGAAAGTCCTTGTTTTAAATTCTGCTTTATAGGTTTTATTGAAAGTCCTTGTTTTAAATGGTTTTTTTTTAATGGATAATTTGTGTTATGTCAATAAAGATACTTATTATTAGTAAATAAAACAGTTATTTACTTACGTCTCCATTGCTGCCTGGTCCCCGGCCAGCCCATAACATGCAGCGGAGGTCGTGCCAGCGCCACTGCACACTCTGGGCCGGCCCAGGATAGGATTGGGCTGCTAGTCATTGTTCCAACAATTTCACCACCCTCAGAAAACCTAGGAGCCCAACCTCCACCGGAAGGGAGAAGGTACTTAGGAGCGCTCCTGTCAGTGGCCTATGCCATACTTCATGAATGAAGCAGACCTTTGATAATCTCTAGTTCTCCCCCATTTACAAATGTTTCAGTTATGGTATACTGAGCATTGTACTTTATGTGCCACTGAAAATAAACGAGTGTGGGACTTAAGAAAAAGAGTATCATTACAGAAATTGGTAACACTGTTGGCTTGTGAACCATCAGAGTGGGATAGCTCTCCTTCGTCCCAGATGAAAGTCCAAATAAACACCCTTATCTACTGTAATTTTTCTTGTCCTATTCATGAATAAATGTGATCTGGTAGGCATACATACTCATCATGAACAATGGTGGGGCCATCTCTTGTTAAGGCCTCTTCCTTGATTACATTGATAAGTTCAAAGGTACTGCTGATTGGGGCATCTGGGTTTGGCCATTTGGGACACTGAAAATGGCGTACTTCTAAAACGTAGTCATCCTAAAATGAAAACCAGTTATTAACCATTTTAATTCAACTCTTACGTTTAAAAACACAGCCCTGACTTTCAAATGTCAATGATAGCCTAGAATAACTAAAAATTACTCTGCCTATTCTCTGGTTATTGCAGATAAGACACATTTTATCTGTGGGATATGCACTCTTTTCACAAACTGTCATGTTTTAACCTTATGAATGCTGTTGTCTAGAACCAGCACGTCTCTTCTCCAGGTTGCAAATGTTGTAGTCAGTGGATCCAGTGGTTCCTCCATATGAAGAAAGCAAAGTTTTTGCTTGGCTACATGGGTTAGACGGCTTGGGTCCAGGGTATTTGAGGGACCGCCTCCTTCCTTATAATCCGACCCATACTCTGAGGTCATTGGGGGGCCCTGTTAACCGTGCCGCCATTGACGGAGGTGAGGGGGATGGCGGTGCGGAATAGCGCCTTCTCGGCAGTGGCGCCCCAATTATGGAATTCCCTCTCCCTGGAATTAAGAACAGCTCCCTCCTTAGAGACCTTTCGGCGGGGCCTTAAGACATTTTTATTTAGATTATCACTCGATGTCTGACATGACCACCCTTCGATAGGGGACCTTCGATCTTGTGGATTGGGAACTGGTTGAAGACCAGGAAACAGCGAGTGGGAGTCAATGGGCAATTTTCATAATGGCGAGAGGTGAAAAGCGGTGTGCCCCAAGGATCGGTCTTGGGACTGATGCTTTTCAACTTATTCATAAATGACCTGGAGTTGGGGATAAGCAGCGAGGTGGCCAAGTTTTCAGACGACACTAAACTTTTCCGGGTGGTGAAGACCAGCAGGGATTGTGAAGAGCTCCAGAAGGATCTCTCCAAACTGGGAGAATGGGCAGCAAAATGGCAGATGCGCTTCAATGTAAGTAAGTGCAAAGTGATGCACATTGGGGCAAGAAACCAAAATTTCACATATACGCTAATGGGTTCCGAGTTGTCTGTGACGGATCGAGAGATCTTGGGGTGCTGGTGGACAGGTCGATGAAAGTGTCGACCCAGTGTGCGGCGGCTGTGAAGAAGGCCAATTCCATGCTCGGGATCATTAAAAAAGGGATTGAGAATAAAACGGCCAATATCATTATGCCCTTGTACAAATCGATGGTAAGGCCACATCTGGAGTATTGTGTCCAGTTCTGGTCACCACACCTCAAAAAGGATATCGTTGAATTGGAAAAGGTGCAGAAAAGAGCGACCAGAATGATTCGTGGGCTGGAGCAAATGAGGAAAGGCTACAGTGTTTGGGGCTTTTCAGTCTAGAAAAAGGCGCCTAAGGGGGGACATGATTGAGATGTATAAAATTATGCATGGGATGGAGAGAGTGGATAGAGGGAAATTCTTCTCCCTCTTGCACAACACCAGAACCAGGGGACATGCACTAAAATTGAGTGGAGGGAGAGTTAGAACAGACAAAAGAAAATATTTCTTTACCCAGCGTGTAATTCATCTGTGGAACTCCTTGCCACAGGATGTGGTGATGGCACCTGGCCTAGATACCTTTAAAAGGGGTTTGGACAGATTCATGGAGGAAAAGACCATCACAGGTTACAAGCCATAAGCAACCTCCTGGTTTTAGAAGTAGGTTTTCTCTGTGCCAGGTGCAGGGGAGTGGCAGCAGGAAACAGGTTATCTTGTTGTCTTGTGTGCTCCCTGTGTGTTGTCTTGTGTGCTCCCCCCCCATCTGGTGGGGCCACTGTGTGATACAGGAAGCTGGACTAGATGGGCCTTTGGCCTGATCCAGCAGAGCTCTTATGTTCTTATGGGACACCTAATGACATTTCCAGCATGAGACCAGCTAAAACTTTGCTGCTATTAGTAAAAGGCATATTAATTTGCATCTTATGAATTAAAATAACCTCCACATCTGAGCTGTCCAGCACCATTATGAATGGGTTTAAAGTGAACACTTTTCAAAAACGGTGGGGGGGGGGGAATCAAAACCTTGGTATGATTCTGGCTTGAGAAGTAGTTTCGGTTTTATAAGCAATAAGAAATGAAATGTTATAACTTTATATGGTAAACACAACTGAGATGTCACAGACAAAAACCTCTCAGAAGAAAGAATGTAACAGATAACAATTCTCTCTGTCCACTGTGACCAGAGACATTAAGACAATCCCACTGAAAATTAATTCAAGAGTTAACTGATATGGGCAGCACTTTGAATTGCAAGCAGATTCCAGATTCACCTCTGGCGCATGTTTTATATACCTGGGTCGCCTCAAGGATAAAGTCATGGATGATGATCTGCTCTTCATTAGAGAGACACAGCCTGTCTTTGCTGATAAGGGTCACAGTAAAGGCCTCACAGTTCATGGATTCTTCTCGACTTGGCCAGTATACAAACTCATCCTCTGCCTGAAGATAAGCGAACCAAAACAGAAGACTTATGCATTTCTTTGTCTTTTATAAGGGTAACATTCAGAGGATCAAAACTTGGTTTAATAGGCAGTATCACAAACTGATGGTTAAAAAATGTTTCAATCTAAAACAACATACTGTAGAAAAACTCTCAGCTTCCCAAACAGGTCAGGTCTAATTGGTTTCACAGGGAAATGTTTATTTTAGATTATTTATATGATTAAAACTTTACATGCCTAGACATTTCCCAGAAATACAATTGCATTATAATATATTGTTTATTATGCCTCAAGGCAGACATGTACCTAAAACTGCAATGATAATTAGATATTAATTTTTTGTTTTCTTTATTTGCTATTTATATATCCCTTTAGGCCTTGGTTCAAAGACATGGTAATACTTCCTATTGGAGTAATGAGCTTCAGACAAAGAAAGAGAACTATCATATTTTGTTTCTACAATAAAGATATATTTGTTTCTACACATATATTTTAAAGATATTGAAATATCCCAATAAATTCTGAAAAAGAAACATTAGTTTTCCTTAAACACATTGCTTTATATTTAATTTTAAAATCAAAATCAATCTTTTAAAAATGCATATTTTTTGCTGTGATCCAGAGTACCTGATTCTGATTTGGAACACCAGACTAATGTGCAAACTTGCCAAAGACAGCACAAAGCATGCTTACAGTACACAACAGTCAAGATCAATGTTCCCTCTTTTTTTTTCTGTACTGCGTGGAGCCCTTCAATGGATGAGTGGGCATGGCTGTCACCATCTGGAGAGCTTGGTGATGATATCATCATCATCATCACTGAGCTCTGCAGCACAGCAAGGGAGAGTGAAGGGAGGAGAAAGGCAACAAAGACTGCCAGGGGGGCTCAAACACCACTTGCCTACACAGTTCAGCTCAGTCAAGCGGGGCATTGGAGTTGGCCGTGGAGTTGCAGGCGGGCATGAAACAGTTCCTCATTTGACTCCATGGCAAGCCTGTTCAGCTGTGTGGGGCTTGCATTACAGCTGCATGGCCGTGTAGCTTACAGGGAATTCTGGATACAGACTAGGTCTGAGTCTGGATTCAGTGTGAAGTAATGACCTCAGAAAATTATTGGGACACACAATACCACTGATCGAAACTGACAGAGAGATAACCCTGCAGCCTGTGGAAATTCAGGCTCAACTCTGGTTCTTATTAGCTATGCTGGAGTCTGGAACGAAAGAGTCCATCGCTCAAGAAGAACCATTCCTAGAGCTAATGTGAGAATACAGCATCTCCTATATCTGAATCATAGCCCACTAACTCTCTCAAAGAAACTTGAATCGTTTGGGGTGGTACAGAAAATGTTTGCCACTCCACTGAGCAGGTCAGCAGGTGTGGGGATGAGGAAGAGGGTGGAAACTACAATTCACCTTGGTAAGGGCCAAACTAGGCCAGCGGGTGGCGCAGCGGGTTAAACCGCTGAAACATAAGCTGTCGATCGAAAGGGCCGATTCCCGTGACGGGGTGAGCGCTCGTTGCTTGGCCAGCTCCTGCCAACCTAGCAGTTCCAAAGCATGTCAATGCGAGTAGATAAATAGGTACCACTTGCGGGAAGGTAAACAGCGCTCCGTGTTCCAGCTGCATGCTACGCGCTGCGGCAAGGAGAGTCATACCGGCCACATGACCACGGAGGCGTCTTCGGACAACGCTGGCTCTTTGGCTTTGAAATGGAGATGAGCACCACACCCTAGAGTCGGACACGACTGGACTTAATTGTCAGGGGATACCTTTACCTAAGGGCCAAACTGCACACCATTTCCATTTGATTTCTTACGTTTTTATCTCATCCTTCTTCCAAGTTGCTCAGGATAGTGTATATGGTTCTCACTCTCCCTTTTATCTTCTCAACAACCCAGTATGGTAGGTTAGGCTGAGAGACAATGACTGGGCAAACCCCAGTACCTTTCCTGGCTTAGAGGGGATCTGAACATTTTCAGTCAAGGTGTGTGGAATGGGAACATTTCTGGAATGGTGATGGAGGAATATTTAGCAGATGAGTTCTCTCTTCTACAATCTGCCCCCAGTCATCTCCCATGCTTCTTTCGATGCTGTGGATTATGGAGACATCAACTACATTTTTCATTGAAAGACAGCCAGAACATATAGTTAAGTAACTCAGCTTCGGTTCCCTGCTGTGCTAATAATTAACATACAGTGTGTGGAGACAACAAACTTACCAAGCTCTGGTTGTCTGGAAGCATGACAATGATCTGTGCATTGTGATCCCAGATCATTCGCCAGAAATCTTTAGTCGTGTGTGGCAGGGGATGCTGTGTTATGATGAACTCATTGCTCCGGTAGTAACCCTTTTAATGCAAAAAGCAAATTTAGCAGTTGGTTAGTGTGTGAAATACTTAGGGAACATTGAACTTCATGGATGAGAACAGACAATACTAATTTATTAGACTGCAAGATGTTTAAAGCTCCCTGCTGTGCTAATTTATCCTAACAGCAATATTGGAGAACATGTTAAAGAAAAATAAACTCCATAAATGTGTTGCACCTAATCTAACATTTTGCACCAGGAATGGCAACTTGCTGAGTGCCAAGGGCCCTAATGAAAACATAGGGTAATGAGCTGCAGTTAATTTGGTTTTTACAGTACTTAGAAAAAATAAAGTAGACCACAGAGCATAGCTATTGGAAACGTTGCATTCCTTCTACGATGCCATTCATTTAGTTTCTGATGCGTCAATTGTCACTGAAGAAGTTTAGTAAAGATTCCTCTAGTAAGATGAAATTGCAAATGTCACTCAATGTACGGCAATGGAAAATATGTTACCGGTTACCAAAGAGGTTACCATGAGGGACAGAAATACAGGGCCCACACAGGTCACAGCTGCACACACAGGACAGGATTCCCATTGGCCTTGAGCCCCTTAACTCCCCTGCCAGCCCTCAGCCAGAGGCGCATGTTCTCAATGGCGTCGCTCCCGTCAAGCGACAGGAGCGGGCCGCTACGGGGTGACGCGCGCACGCGCGTGACCCGTCACCTCTTGCGCGCGTCGCCCCCGAAGACGTCCCCGGAGCCGGCTCCGGAGACGTCTTCCCCGGGTGACGTGCCAGGGCCTTCTGAGGAAGGCCCGCTGTGCGAACGTTATTTATAACGTTTTTTGCACATGTGCAGACCATCCCTGAGGGAAAAGGGCTGCCTTTTCCTTTTCCCTCAGGAACGGTCTGCACATGCGCTAAAAAACATTATAAATAACGTTCGCGCAGCGGGCCTTCCTCAGTAGGCCCCGGACAGCCGGCCGGGGAAGACGTCCTTGAGCCGGCTGCAAAAATTGTCGGGTGCCCGGAGTGGCGTCCGTCGGGCGCCCCCCAAATCGCGGCGCGCCCTATGGCCGCGCCGAAGATTTGTAAGAGGGGGGTATGGGGGGAGGCGTCACTAGGGTGACGCGCGCGCCCCGCTATGGGGTGACGCGTGCCCTAGTGACGCCACTGCATGTACTTCATCAAGATGGTTATTAGCTCCCTGGAATGGGAGATGCGTTTAGGCCCCATTAACAGGTGTCACACTGGTATGTATCTGCCTGACTAAGTGCTGACAGTAGGAGAGAGAATTAGAGGACTCCAGTTAGCTCTGTGGTGATCTTATTCTGGAATCATGTAGGAATCATTCATGCTGCAGGAGTGAGTGAGCCCTTATAAGTTATGAAAACTGAAATTGTCATAATTTAAACAGCACTTTTTGATGCTCAAGATTACCAGTTCTTCATTGAAATTATAGTAAAATAATTACTTCATCGGAACATAAGACAGTAGTATCTGTAAAACTAAGGGACATATCAACTTTATATTCAGTCTTCTCCATTGATTTACTTATAAATGAAATGTTGATTTTCTTACCATGATGTAAGAGGCATTAATGTAATCAGTTCCCTTTGTTCCAGGTAACGGTGCCAATCCCACCCTTGCTCGTTCCGCTGAAAAATCAGATGAAAAACCCCGTATCAAACAGAATTCATAATCAAAGCACAAATATTGTAATGTAACAGTTCTTCTAGGTGTAGACCCAGCACATCCAGAGCTGGCCTTAGGAGCTGCGGGGCCCAATTGGAAGCATTTTTTTCTACTTACTTCTGAGTAGACAGGCATAGGGCTTGAAATCTGATGGCCCAATTCTACCCTCCCTCCAGAACTAATGTTCTGGCAATGGGGTTTGCTTTACAGCCATCAAAAATGGCCTTACAGAAGTGCATGGAACTACACTAAACTTTACTAAACATCTTCATCTACTGTGTCGCTGCCAGAGAGGCCGCAGAGGTGAGGTTCGGTGCAGCTGACAGTAAAATTTTAAAATATAAACAGTATAAACCAGTGGTTCTCAAACTGGTGGGCCGCGACCCACCAGGAAAACCTGAAGCAATTGCTACCCCCTTAAGGGGGGTGGCAAAGTGTGGTGACCCACCGCCAGGAAAAAAGGTTTTTTTTTACTTACCAGGGTTCGCACCAGCCCTCAGGGTTCGCCCATAGCCCCCTCTGTAGGCCTCCCTGAGTCTCAGATCAGCTTCCTGAAGCGATCGAGACCCACTTCCAGTTTTCGTCTGAAACCGGGAATGGGTCTCGATCGCTTCAGGGAGCCGATCTGAAGCACAGGGAGGCCCGCAGCCTCTGGAGGGCCGGCACAACCCCAGGTAAGTAAAAAAAAGAACCTTTTTTTCCTGGTTGGAGTTCTGGTCTAAGGGAAGAAAATAACTGGAAAATATGGCTCTGGAAAACACAGCAGTGTTAAGTTGGTTGAAGGTATTTGATACATTACTTATACATTCATCAATATATAGAACTTTCATATTACCAGTCAGCAAGTTGGAAATTTCTGATTTGTGTCTGTATGCATCAACTTGTTTCAGGACCTACAACTCAGATTTATGTGTAAAGAGGCCTCTGACCCAGAAAAAACATAACAATCCAATCCAGTACAATCCAGTTTGCTCTTCACGCAAACACAATTCAGAATTTAGTACAAGGAATTTATGCAGAGCAGCAATCACAATGGAAGATGCGATCTTACATGGCACTACTGATGAGTTCCTGTTCTTTTCTTTGTTGCAGTCCTTCTGAGCACTGAAGCACTCCACGTATTTTGCATTGCATTGCATAACCAGCTAAGATATTTAAATAAAGCAGAAGCAAGATTGATTAAATTTTTGTGATTCTTTAAAAACACACACACAGATGTTTTACTTCTAAAAAAAGCCCCTGCATCCCGGGAAGACCAAACTGTAGTGTTCAATTTGCTAAAAGCATTTGAAAATGCTAAGAAGAACTGAACTCTCTGCATAAAGTAATGTATATATACAAATGTTTGTTGGGCCCTCAAGTCTGTATAGGTGTCATTTATTGCATGCAGAGTAAATGAAATTCCATTCCAACCTGGTTAGACAATGTCAATTTAATTACCGTATTTATTGGCGTATAAAACTCACTTTGTTGTCTAAATTTGTGACCCAAAATAGTAGGGTGCGTTTTATATGCCAATACTAAAAAATCCCTCCCCCCCCGCCCGTTTTAAAGCATTTTTGGGCTTACCGGTTTTTTTCCGGAGCCGGAGAGCTCCCTTGTGCTTTCTTCCCTGACTAATCTATCCGATCTACAGCTGTTTGTCGGGTTTAATTTATGCACGTGCATGAGTTGAGCTTCTCAGCAGCCAGCAGAGGGTGCTGTGCTCAGTTCAGTTCAGCTGAGCTGCGGAGGGCCTGCTCTTCCGGATGCATGGGTAAGCTTCTGAACTGGGCCTAGTTGGGAGGCTTTGGAAACTGCATAGGTGGGGTGGGGGAAAAGAGTTGAGTCTGGGGTTTTTGTATTTGGGATTTATGTTGTTTAAGAGTTGGTAAGAGTTGAGTCTGGGGTTTTTGTATTTGGGATTTATGTTGTTTAAGAGTTGGTAAGAGTTGAGTCTGGGGTTTTTGTATTTGGGATTTATGTTGTTTAAGAGTTGATAAGAGTTGAGTCTGGGGGTGGTAAGGTGGTAAGAGTTGAGTCTGGGTTTTTTTTTGTACTTTTATGTTTTTTACTTTGGAAACTGCATGGGTGGGGTGGGGGAAAAGAGTTGAGTCTGGGGGGTTTGTATTTGGGGTAAATGTTTTTTACTTTGGAAACTGTGCATGGGTTGGTTGGGGGAAAAAGAGTTGAGTCTGGGTTTTTTTTCTGTGCGTGGGATTTATGTTCTGGTGCATTTTGTTCATGCGTCTTATTGCTGTGTGTTTTAAAAGAGATCCTGGTATTTTTGTGCAATTTATGTAAATTAGCTAATTAAGCAGCCAAGCAGTAAGTGGCCAAGTGGCCCAAAAATGCTTTAAATGTTTTTTTCTTGAAACCCAGGGCCAAAAGGAAGGTGCGTCTTATACGCCGGTGTGTATTATACGCCGATAAATACGGTACTTCTGAAGATCTATTGCAAAGACCTAAAGGTTTATATTGGTCAGAAGGAGGTCTCAAAAAACAAAAACAAAATCTTTTTTCTTTTAAGAAACATCACAACAAGACATTTTTCCTTCTCTCTACTGCTATTATGAACCTGAACACTGCTGCTGAGAACCGTTATTTCTTGTCTGTTTTGTCTGCCACGTTCCCTTTGTGAGTTGCCCCATATAGAGGCTTCTGGGGCTTACCTTGGGGCAAGGGGGAAAATGTCCTCTTACCCCAAGAAGACCTCCAGCACCCAAAACTCCCCTGCAGGATGCAGCAGAAGCCGTGCTGGCGCCGCTGCATCACCACATGGGGCCTTGGATAGTATTGGGCCATAAAGCTCTAGCATTTAAACAATTAAACAATGGAGGACAGTTTAAGAGGCAAAAGCCCTCCTAAAGAGGAAGGTTTTGAGCATCCTCCTAAACACAAGTAAGGGCAGCTGAGTCTGCCTAGGTAGGGAGTGTCATAGAATGGACACCACCACAGAGATGTCCATTCACTGTTCCTTCAGGTGGTAGGGGTACCCACAGACAGGTCCTGTCAGTCAATTCAGATGAACCAGGGGCAAGATCCTAAAGAAAGGTGTTCTTAACCTGTGGTCCATAGATCTCGGGGGGGGGGGGGTTCTATGAATGCGCTTCAGGGGGGGCGCAAAAAATTTCCCAGTTCACTTCAGGGGAGTGAACTGGATGCAAAAAAAAATTGATGATGTTTTTCTTCAGTTTCTTGCCTGTTACTTTGAAACTTGTGAAAAAATATCCTTTTTATGTCAAATTATGTTATTGCTTCAAATAAATGTAGGGTGGCATGGGATGCTACTATACATGATCAGGCAATGTACAATCATCATCATCACCATGTTATGAAGTCTAGAATAGTTTTCTATTGATAGGAATTAAAGAAAATGTATCCTGCCATTATAATTATGGACATCTATCTTCATTTACATCAGGTCAAAGTGAATTTTAAGGTTAAAATGTAGTCTTTTCAAGTTTTTTTTTCATTCCAAACTATGCGAAGGAGATCAATTTTTAATGCAATAAAATTAATTATAGGCAGAAGTGTGTGTGTGTGTGTGTGTGTGTGTGTGTGTGTGTGTGTGTGCGCACGTGCATTTTTCTGGGGAGGGGATCCATAGCTTTCATCAGATTCTCAGAGAGGTCTGTGACCCAACAAGGTTAAGAACCACTGATAGAGAGTCTGTTAATGCTCAGTTTTCCTGAATGAAAGTTAAGTACCACTTATCTACCAATAAATGAAGTTTCAGCACAGAGCTGAAGGGCATCCAATGTTTGTTTCAAGTTTGTTCTATAGAAAGCCTGTCTGCTCCATTCCATTATCACAAGCACTTCCAAATATTATGTGCATAGCTGGCTAAGGAGGCTGAGCTACCCTTAGCTGGCTAATGAGGCTGAGCTACCCTACCTACCATGTAGGTAGGTTTGTCACATCTGTGAAGATATATCAGCGGTGTACAGAGGTCATACAAGATTCCTATAGCAAGACCTGGGTTGACGCTCCACCTTGTCCAAGGCTTCTTTATGGTTGGCCAGTACTAAAGACAGAATGCGTATGTTCTTCCACATCAGGCTATTCATACTGCTCCTGCCACCCTTCAGACCAAGGCTTTTAACCCACCTTTTCATTGTTGTATGTGAAAGACATGCTGAGAAGCACTTGTTGATTTCTGAATCTAAGCATGTAGTATTGATGGATGCATCTTATGAATTTTTTTTTCATTTATTTTGACCAGAGCTGGCTTAAGGGTGTATTTTGACGTACAAAAATACTTGGTATGCCTACAGCTGTGTTTTTTTTACTATATGCACAAGGGCAACTTTAACCCATAGTATACACTGAGATGATGCTTCTTGGAAGGATGTTATTACTAGGTACTAAATAAAATACGGTGCTAGTACTAAACAACATCTAGGCTTATTGTATAGATCAGGGGTTCTCAACCCCTTCCTGGCTGAGTACCACCTCCGGCGTACCACCGGAAATGATTGGTGATGACATCATCACCACTTACTTCCAGGTTTTCAGAGGTCAGAAAACGCAGGTAGGAGGCTCTGGGCAGGTAGGAGGGCCCTTCTCAGCGTTCCTGAGAGGTTTGGTCAAAGGCAGGAGCCTTTTTGGAGCGAAAACACGTCAGCGAAAGCGCCATGTCGGAGCAGGGTTCCGGTGGTCCAAGTACCACCAGCAGTCGGCCAAAGTACCACTGGTGGTACTGGTATCACTGGTTGAGAACCCCTGGTATAGATGTAACCTAAGACTTTCATCAGACCATTCACTGAATGATAGGTGCCAACTCAGACCTAGTGTTTTCATCCAGATCACTTTGTCCTCTTGAAAAACACAGAAGGGCTAGGATAGAAGCTTACCTTGAACTGTTTCTCTAGCCGAGTCTTGCCTCCAACTCCAGGTATGAGAATGCTATTAACATAGCTATGCAGCTGGCTGGCAGAAACTTCAGTCTCTTTCCCAAGAATGGCTTCCAACAAGGCATCATGAATAAAAACGTACTGCTCCTAGAATGGCAGGAGTAAACAAATCATGACCAATAAGCAAATCACTGCACGTATGGAACTCTCTCCCTAGGGAAGTTTGCCTGGCACCATTTTTCCTATCATTTACTTGGACTGACTTAGGAGCATCTTAGCTTACTATTTTCCCAAGCTTTAAGTTAATAGTCATGGCTTTTATGTCTTTTTATGCTTCACTGATTTTATTCTGTACTGTCATTTTATTCTAGTGTAGTTATGTTTTATTGTAGAATTGTTTATTTTTATGAACCTGCTGCAAAGCACCTTGTGCACTTTTATAATGGAAGGTAGGATATAAATTTCTTGTGGAATACAGGTGCTTTAGCAATAAGTGATATATTGCAACAACCCCCCTACTGGCTTAGTGCAAACATCTGATAGAACCAAGGTAACTTACAACAAAGTTAAATACATACAGCAATTATAAAAAGTAAAAAAGCAAACTAGCAGTGAAACAAGAAAAGTATAAGAAGGCAAGAGGGGGGGGGGAAATCAAGAAAAACAATCAGAAGGGATCAGAGAAGGCCCCCCAAAACAAAACAGTCTTTAGTCTCCTCCAAAAAATTGGCAGGGAAGGACCAAGCCATACCTCATGCAGGAGGTAATTCCATAGGTTTTACACAATGTTCGAATCAGGTCTATATAAAATGCTGCCTGGATAACGTTTCTGATTTTTCCCCTCTATTTCTTTTGCTGCCTGCTTTTTCTCTACTTGCTGTTGCTTCTCTTGATGCTTGGAATTCTCCTTCGCCTCTGACTGCTATAGTTCTCTAGGCTCTTTTTCTAAGACTTAATATTGCTCTGCTTTACTTTTACAAGAAAAGAGGGAATTTTGATCAATTTTGGAAAGCGCTGTACTTTATGAATGACACATTTACCTTTGCATAACTTCAAGAGGGGCCTTGTTAGTCCATTGCGGCAAAACCAACAAAGAATCTTGTGCCATCTTAAAAACCAACCAATTTATGTCAACGTAGGTTTTCATAGACTATAGTCTACTACTTCACCAGATAGACTGTCCGTGGACAGAGTGCACGCGCACACGCATGCGCACGTGCGCGCACACACACACACAGAAACAGAAAAAAGGTTGTGAAAGTGGGGTCAAAGGACTATGGGATGAAAGAGGTGCAGTCAGTGACTATTATCCCAGGAATAATCCTCCATAGGACACACTACACCACCTTGAGTGCTCCATTATTCAGAGGGAAAGGTGAGATATAAATCATTTAAATAAACAAATAATCCTGAAAGGAAAGCGACAGAACATTACTATTGTCACCTACAGCTCAGCTAAAACCACTACATCATCAATGACCTATAGCCCATCGTGGAGATCAACACTCTCAGGTGTTGGATGATGAAACAGAACGTACAAGAAAGGTAGTACATAACCAACAGAGAGATTCCAATGGAAATTATGCTCATCAAATCATTCTACATTTAGTGAGATTTAATTGGTGACAATTGTTTACTGTCACAAAAATGAATATTTCTCTGTATACAGTACTTACCTCTGTCTGGACGAGGTAGTTGCGCTGTGTCCTGATGTGTTTTAGGAAACCCAGGACGTTAACTGTGCTTTTGTCTTTTATCTGTTGCAGCATACTGTCAATTACAATGTAGGTACCAGTCCTGCCAACGCCAGCACTGACAGAAAAAGAAAGAGGAACAGCCTAGTTAAACCCATAAAGTCCCACTGAGTCCTTAGAGGTACGGCCGAAAAGTAAATAGTTAAAAAAAAAAAATGGCTTGCCCCAATGTTTCTGGAATTTTTTTGTGGAAAGTAGACAGATGGACCTATGTTTTAAAACAATTGTCAGAGTTCTAGGGTCACCCCACTGACCCCCCCCCGAGGAGCAAAGATCACTGTTTTTAGGGAAAATGATGCCCCGGAATTGGGGGGCTGGCCCCCCCTCCTCACTGAAATTAAAAATGAAACTCTGGCTTTGTTTTCATGGCCAGGGCCCTGGCTTTTGAATCCACCTTGTTTGGAGCACCTCAGGTGCAGGGGAGCAGCTGTACACAGCTGTACACACGCGCAACATTAGGCGTACCTCAAAGGACTCAACGGGACTTTGTGAGTACGCGTTGCTCAAACAACTCACTGGCCTTTTACATGCAGAAAAAGAACCAAAGCTGCGTATTTCAAGAATTTAAAGTGCCATAAAAAACTCCTTGAAGGTAGGGACTTGAAACTTGAGGTACACTTAGGTGAGACATCCCCCTAAACACCCCTAAAGCCCTGGAGCTGTGTGTTAAACACAACTATGTTTTTTGAGCATTTTCGTGCTGGACTCACAACAAAATCTGCGTATTTCATGAATTTAAAGGGCCATAAAAAAAATCCCTTGAAGGTAGGGACTTGAAACATGAGGTACACTTAGATGAGACATCCCCCTAAACACCCCTAAAGCCCTGGAGCTGTGTGTTAAACACAACTATGTTTTTATTTGAAATCTTGTGTTTTCAGGTCCATGCTTTACATAGAAGTAAATGGATGAGTTGAATTGACCTTAAGTCCCGTTGAGTCCCTAAAGTACCGCCTGTAGACCAGGTGCAAGGTGCACCTGCGAAATTTACTGCAGGTGATTCTTTCTACATGGGGGTTCGTTACACATGTGGATCACACTGACATGTGGGAAGTCTGGGAAAGTCATACCGCGGGACCAGATGGTTAAACACTAAAGAAGACTATCACAACATGCATAAATGTTAATGCTAGCACAACAAGATTCTTTAAAGTTCATAATGTCTGCTCTCGGATTTTCTACGATACATGACTGGTGGACGCAATGCAACTCAAAATGTTATTGTACATGCTATGCACTTCATTTTTTGCCCTACTGAACTGTTGCCCAGTGTCCTTTTAAAATGAGAACTGTTGCCAAGAGACTTTTAAGAAAAATGTTTGTTGTCATGAGACTTTTGAAATGGGTTGTGAGCAAGAATGGAACATGTGCCAGACCGGACTGTATTATGGCGCAACGCGAGGGCCACGCCGCGTTCCTGCGCCAAGATTATGTGGAGCCATGCTGTATAAGGATTTCCCCAAGCCAGGAGTTGAACCATGGCCATGAGGGAAAAACCTGACCAGCAGCCACCATTTCACCATGTGTCCAAGTTCTCACAAGCTCTCTACTCTGCACCCCACCCTCACTGATATGCTTATATGGTCCTGGGAGAAGACAATACAGAGGGCCACCTGAAATGACTTATCCCGGACTCTCCAGAACCTCTGCTTTGTCTCATGATTGAATCAGCCAGCGCTTTAACGACTGGATCCTCCTCCCACTTTCCTATTTTTTGTGTGTAGTTTCACCCAGAGGTGTACCGGAGGTCCATTCAAAGTACACCCCTCCCCTTTTGTCCATGTACTTATTGTCCTATAAAAAGTAGAGACAGCCTGCCAGTCTCTCTCTTGTGTTTTTGGACTCTTACTACGCTGAGCTATCTGCTCTATCTTGTTCTCCTCCCCCCCCTCCTCTTGCACAAACAGCCTCTCTTTGCATTACTTCTCAGTTAGCCACTCTGTTGGTTCCTAAACCTAGCTTGTTCAGAACTTTAGAGCCATTTTGTTTCTCCCCCTTCTCATGTACTTCCTCCCCCCTTCTCTCTCTCTCTCTCTCTCTCTCCACCCAGTACTGCAATCCCAGGACAACTGCTCTCCAGGACAGGTAAATATCACCCATGTGTACAAACCAAGGAAACCTGCTAAACCTGTGTCCCTTTCTATCTAAGTTTTCCTAGCTCTGTATATTATGTATGACTGGATTTTGATGTATAAATATGACTGAACTATCTAGTAAATATTGAAAGCAAGCACATGTGTGTCCTCAATATTATTTAAACGGAATTCTGGAAGTTCAATTCTGGTATACACAGGTCTCAAGATTCCTGCACATATCAAATTGCCATATTTAAGCTATCCCCCATAATAATAACTGGCAATTTTGATAACAGAACCTTCCAAAGGTAGGAGAAAATGGAGTCTCCCCAAGGTTAACATACAACGATAAATTATGGGCTCAGCTGATGATGCTCGTTCTCAGCTGACAATATTAATCAGTTTTGTGAACAAGTCTGTGAGAATACAAAATGCTACAAACATTGGAAGTACATGTAGCATGATGACATTCTCATTTCTCAGTTCCTGAGATCCCGGTTAAGTCATCCTTTTGGGCAGAGCCAACTTTACAGGGAAATTTTACCCAACAAAAAGATATGTACAGTGGCCTTGGGCCAGAAAGACACATGGGTTCAGACTTTGGCTTAGCTTAGCCATAAAGTTAATGACCAGCCTTGGTAAATTGCAATCTCTCTGTTTCAGTTCAACACCAAAATCAAATGGCCTGCCTAACATGTTCTCTGTTGCAAGGGTAGATAAAATAAAGATTATGCTGTACTTAGCATGCAAATGTACACGGTCCAAAATCTACAATACAATCATATGCTGCAATTCTATATGAATTGACAACATGTTACCCACTAAGTGGGATTAGCCATGTCCAGATGTACCTGCAGTGTACAATGACTGGGCCCATCTCCGGGGTCCTGGTGGCAGAGGATCTTCTCACAAAGGTCAGCACTGGCAGAGCATATTCCGGCACGCCCATGTCAGGCCATTGTGTATAGTGGTACTGAATGACTGTCCTTTCATTCTGGCGTCCTTTAGGGTTCCCCTTTTGATCCAGAATGCATGAAACACAAACAGATAGAAAGTACATTAGTTGGTGACTGGACCCTATCGTTATGCTATCCTCTATTGGGGGTATTGGATTGCAGTGTGTTTGGTGGTGAGATAAGCAGGGACTCGAACTGAACCTGAATCCAAGCACTGGTCCAGAGACTTGAATCCAAGCACTGGTTCAAGCTCGACTCAAACAGAACCCGAATCCAAGCCCTGGTTCAGAGACTTGAATCCAAGCACTGGTTCAAGCTCGACTCAAACGGAACCCGAATCCAAGCACTGGTTCAGAGACTTTTTTTCAGTGAACTAGAATTCAATCAGAACCAAATCCCTAAACAAAAAAAGTGGTAACATTCAAAGTACGTGGTTCTGTAGTCAGACACTGAGGAGATTCGGGGGGGGGGGATGGTAAGGTTTCTTCCTGCTTTGGCTGTATCTGGAGAACTACATTTTGCTAGTGAGCCACCTGGAAAGGAAGAGCAGGAGAGATTGGTAGGCAAGGCCTAGGACTGACGGGTAGTCCTTATGGTTTTCAAGTAGAGGACCATCCACAGGCTATTGTCCACCAACAAGGCCCAAGTCACTGTGGAGGATTCTTAACTAACGCCGGAAACTTCTGGTGTTTCTTTGGCATTCCCAATTCTTCCTTGTGCCATCCTAAACAGGGTTTTGTCTTTTTTGCTATCTTAGTGGGGCTTCTTGACAGAAAATAGAGAACCTTAAGAAGTAGGAGGGTAAGAGAGATGATACTTAAAAAGGAAGGAAGACTGTGATAGTAGGGGAGGAAAAGAACAGGGGGTGGGCGATGGTGTTCAGCATTTTTAAACTATGAATAAAACAATCAGGTTATTATTTTGTCTGAGGCCTCCCTGGGTCAGCTAAGTTACTTTCCTCCCAGAATTAGATCGTTGCATATTGCCTGCATTCTTTTTATTTTAAGTTTGCGGTTTCACTGAGCACAAACTAGTTACAGAACTATATACAATATAGGCAAGGTAATGACAGAAAAAAATATCAAGGACTTGCAAACCATCAGAGTTCCTTATCTTTAACTTCCTTCTGAAGAACATAATCATGGTATGCCTGCTCAAGTTAAATAGTTATCATCACATTCATTTCACAGAATTGTACTTCGAACAAAAGACCTTCAGTTATTCTGCATGAAATGGCGCTAAACTGGTTCAGAATTGGTTCAACGTGCCTTAATCGGTTACTAAAACAACATCTGGACAGGAGAGTTATTAAATACAGAAAAAAATATTTCTACAGAACCTAATTTTACAAATCATACTGAATATATGTATTCCGTACATATATCATATGTATGCGTTCTTTGAAAAAGCCATTTTGCAATGATTTTCCTCACCTTTTTCATTTTTGCGTTCCTGACTGTGAAGCGGCGGACTGTGTAGCAAGCATGTACTTTTGTGCTCTTCAGTGTGACTATAATATGACCATATTCCTCACTATTTTCTGTTGGCCAGTACTGGTCACATTTTCTCTGAGGAAATAAAGGGTTGCAGAGGCTGAGATTAGTTTTGGGAGCATATTGGAGAATACAAGATTAACATCTAGGAACCTTCAGTCAAACATTTACAGTAGCTGGTTATTTCAGATTTTAAAAATGCCCTTCAGTCCTCTTTGCTTCTCCAGATCCTGGCCCTCTCCTTTTCTCCTCTCAGTCCCTTTTCTTTCCCAGTTTTCCTTCCTCCTCAGCTAGCTCTGGCCCACTCCTCTTCCAAAACACTCCCTTTTTCAACCTCAGTCTTCTAGACTCTTCTTGGCTTGCTGCCTTTTCAGGATCCTGTTTTGATGATGGCTCCTCTACAATCAAAACAACTCAGGCAACAGCATTCAGTGACTCTTCTTGTCCAGTTCTCTGTGACTTTAAGACAGATGAGGGAGTCACTGCCAAAGACTCTTATCATCAAAACCATGAGTAGGACGATTTGCTTTTAGATTTAAATAGTATGAAATTGAGGTCGTTTTTAATTCAGGGTAGTATTAGGTTACTTGATGTATGATTATAAGAATAGATTACTCTGCAATTAGGCAGGATACAAGTAATTATAAGATTTACTGTGAAATCCTGTGCAAGTATCCACCTGCAAAGCATGTGCTCCGCAGGCGCCGGGTGTTGTAAATGCACCATAAAGCGAGTTTTCGACACCGGGAGGGTAAGGGCCACCGATGTAGAGGGCGGCAGCCCTTACTCCGCCACCCCCTGGACCCAGCACCCACCCCTGGACCCGGCAGGTAAGTCCTGAACTGGTTGGTGCAGGGGCGGGGGGAGGGCGGGCCAAGCGGTGAGGAAGGGCAGCTGTTGGGCGAGTTGGGCCAGGAGGGGGTGGGGATATCGGTGGCGTGCTCTGCTGATATCCCGTGCCCATTCCCGGCCTGGACCGTCCTCACCCCACCAGCCCGGATATATGCCGGCTCCAGAGATGATGTACATCTGAGGGGGCTCATTGGGGCCGGGCAGCCCTACACTCGGGGAAGGGGACGAATGTCCTCTTCTCCTGAGGTGGTCCCGGGCCACTCTGACGCGGCTTGGGAAGGGCGATGGATACGGAGGCCGGCCACATATCCTCATGCAGGATCGGGCTGCCCATTTAAGTATAAATGTTAGTGGCTAATTCGGATCTTTTCTGTTACTCTGTACTTTTCTTCTTTTTTTCTTTTTCTGTAATGTTTGTTTTTTATGTATTACAATAAAATAAAAAATAACTAAAACAAAAAAACCACCATAAAATCCCTTACTGCTGTCATCTGGACAGAGGTGGGATGGGTATAAATAAAACCTGCATGAATGAAAGGAATCTCTAACAAGTGTAGGAGCCCGTTTTTTTGATTCCATTAGTACAGGAATTGAATTCAATAGTAATTGAAATCTAATTAAATAATAAATAGCATAGGAATATGTACATTAATTTTACAGAACTTTTGTTTCACGGTCTACCACAGACGTGGGGACGAATGTCTCACTACTAACAAAAGCATAATCTCTTATATCCTAAATTGTGTTATGCTTGCATTATAGTTAGTGAAACAAATTCTACACTTAACAAATCTGAGGGAAGACTATACAATCATGGTGAAAGTAAGACAAGTGGCTATTGAAAGGCTGTGTTGTCCTTACTCTTCCTTTTTCCACGAGGTTTGTAATCATAACGATAATTCTAGTGTTTTGCTCCCAAATCATTCTCCAGAAGTCTTCAAATGTTGACTTTAAAGGTCCCTGGGTGGCAATGTAGGCTTTTGCTTTGTTGTAACCCTTCAAAGAAAACCACAATGCAAAGTAAGATGAAGATGCATGGCAGTCATACTAATAATGTATACAGTATATCACAGAAATAGATATCTTTCTCAATATGAATGTTTGATGAAGTTAAGAAACAAAACAAAAAACACCCTCTACAAGTACTAGTGGATTCTGTTGGACAGTATTTCTCAAAAGAGACAGGAAAGCAAAAACAACTTACATCAACATAATTGGCATTAATGTAGTCGCTGTGCTTAGAGTCTTTTCCTGGTAAAGGTCTTAGCTTCACTCGACTGTGATCATCTGCAGGGAAAACACACACACAAGATAAATTAGAAAATAATTCTGATACCACTCTGGATTGCTTAGTATATGAATCTAAGAAAAATAATAAGCAAATCTATATGTCTCAAGCATTCCTAATTGTGAGAGATGCCAATGTAACTAAAGCCCCACCCCCTTCAATTCAGTTTGAGGGCCAAACTGAACTGTATGGTACACATGTGGTGCTGTAGAAAATGGCAGCCACATGACCAGTTCCCACTTCTTCCATATAGTTCTACCAAAAATTGGTGGGAAGGGAGATACACATTTAACGTAACATTAAGTTCTGTCCACAGAGAGAAATGAGCAAGTGACACTCTCCAAAGCCAATGAAGAAAGGTAGGCCAACTTTGCTAGTTGCTATCTCAAACCAGAAGAACCCTTTCAGGGGAACTGTGATTGTCTGGATATATATACCCGTATTTCTTCGAGTCTAAGGCGCCATCGATTCTAAGGCGCACCTTTACTTTCAGTACCACAAGCAGGGGAAAAAAAAATCCATCGATTGTAAGACTCACCTCCCTTCATTGAATCTACCTGCTCAGCACCAACTCTCCCCAGCATGTCTCCTGCAGCTGAGGATGACTGAGTGGACTGGCTTTGCATAGCATTTCTGGCCCCGTCAGAAAGTGCCATTTCCTTCGTTACCTGGGCTTGGGGGAGCTTCAGGGAGGCCTGCGCAACCCTCTGCAGGCCTCCCTGATCTTCAGTTCGGCGAAAAACAGCGATTTTTGGGCATTTCTGGTTTTTGCGAAAACCGGAAATGGCTGAAAATCACCGTTTTTTGCCGAACTGAAGATCAGGGAGGCCTGCAGAGGGTTGCGCAGGTCTCCCTGAAGCTCCCCCAAGCCCCAGTAAGTAAGAAGATAGCATTTTGCGGTGCTTTTTGGAGACCTTCGATTCTAAGACGCACCCCATTTTTTGAAATGCTTAATTGGGAAAAACATGCGTCTTAGAATTGAATATATATATATATCTCAAATGTGTGTGTGTGTGTGTGTGTGTGTCTGCACCCCTAGACCAGGTTGGAGGGTTGGGCTCCTTCCCCATGGTACTCACAGAACTGCTCTATTGGGTTTTGGAGTCATCTCTCTTTGTCCACCTAGGAGAACCTTGCTGACCTCACTTGGACAGTCTTCCCCCATAGCTTCAGTGCTGCTTTGAGAGGGTAGCACCCAGTTTCTCCTCCTTGCCACAGGACTGCTTCCTGGCGCTGCTGTCTCTTTGTGGCTGTAGAGGCAAAGCCCTCAGCCTTGTGCCCTGTCTCTCCAGCCTCATCAATGGCAATGGCTGAGCCTTTTGTACCCTGCCTTATGGGCATGTGGAGCCCCTTCCAACCCAGAGCCCACCCTCCAGTGTTCTTGTTGTCCAGGCAACCAAAGAGCCAGCATTGGAAGCCTTGGGGGAGGAGTACGTAGTTGCAGGATCTGACTATAGCGTGTTCAATGGCTGCAGTGCTAGCTGTGGAGTTGGCTTGTTGGTAGTGTGCTCCTTGGTCGCCCAGGTGACCTCAGTAGTGGGCTTGGTGGTTTAAGCATGGAGGGTGCCCGCGTCCTGGGAGGCTTAGCAGATGCAAGTCTAGGGGAGGGCAGTGCTGCTCCTGGACACTGAAATAACATTGTGTTTTATTCTGGCTCTGAGATAAACATAATCTTGGGAAAATGAAAATTTATATTTTGCTCATACATCTAGCAGTTAAAAAAAGGAAGAAAATGAATCTTAGATTTTGCAGGTCAACTCTGAACTTAAATATATATTTCATTTGCACAGTAGATGCTTTCTGTGGACTGCTACATATACTCATCAATGGTCCAATCCTATCCTCCACCATTAACAACAATGCAGTCGCACTGAGTATGCTGCATCCAATGGTGGTGGCAATCGGGAAGCCTCCCAGAGGTAAGTAAAAATATTTTCTACTTACCACTGCATAGGTCTCCTGGTGGCCCATGGGTCTCATTGAACCTAAACCAGCTGTATAGCTGGCATATGTCCAAAGAGAGAAAAGGGGCAGGGTGGTTTGAGAAGGGGTGATAGGATCTTGGTACACACTGGTGCCGTTGGGACCCACCCCCTCCCTCCCCTGAGCCACCCCCTGCCCTGAACTTCCCCTGCTCTCTCCCCACCACCAACTTACCTGCATTGGCAGGGCTTCTTGGAGCTACACCTCTGGTCATTTGTGGCAGTGGTCCAGAAGTGCGCGACGGCATCCCGGCTTCCACACTGCCACAAATGGCCTTGCACTACTAGAACACGAGTTCCATCAGCACAAGGCCCAGATAGGATTGGTCCAAAAACCTGATAATCATTTGCCAGTAGGTCATTTGTCTATAGAGAGGCTTGAGATGCAAATTGTGATTTGTGAAGCTTCAGCTAAAATGCAATTTAATGCTTAGGCTTCTTTTCAGTTTTCCTCGTTTCAGCTAATGTGCCTTAACACTTGCCTCTGTGGTTCTACTAGAACCTCTGTGGTTCAAAGGAAATGATGGGGGAGACCATACCAGAGCGGCACCTTATTGGCGGCCTTAATGCTGCTCTGGGGTGCCAGAATTATGTCGTTCCACCACAAGGCAGCAAGCTGTCCCTTTCTGTTGGCAGGAGGATGTGAACATCTGGATGCTATGCATGAAGCATTGCTGCAGAAAATCAGGCTGTTAAGTCTACTGCCTATGGAATCCATCTCATACCATACCATTTGCATCAATTACTCTTGAATAAGGGGAGACATCAGAGTGATATGATTGTGAGAGTATACATGGTCCCCAGAGAGGTTTGAAAGTTGCAGTTTGCCTTTTGTTCCATCAAAGTACTTGCTTTGGCTTAGCCTTCTCTTCTATCAGTTCTATATCGGAGCAGGTTACAGAGAAACACACTCCAGCTCCCATTGCTGAAATGAAATAATCAGCCTGCCAGAAAGCAGACTTGAGCTGCAGAAATTCTCAGCAAGTGATCAAGAGTTCCTGGCTTTTTTTTTCCTGGAGCACTTGAAAATGCGAGAGACACAGGGCGCAATCCAAACCTACTTAGGCCGCCGTTGTAACCAGCGGCCCAGCGAAAACGGGAGACCCCAGAACAGAAAGGGGATTCAAATCCCCTTTGAATTCCCCTTCTGGAGAGGATTTGAATCCCCTTTCCGTTCTGGGGTCTCCCGTTTTCGCTGGGGGCGCTGGTTACAACGGCGGCCTAAGTAGGTTTGGATTGCGCCCATACAGGCCTTAGCAAATTTAGGAGAGAATGGAATGCCAAAAATTGTCCATTAAGCCTTTTGCTTCATAACAGACTGCCCTTAAGTCACTGTTCAGAGATTGGCATACTTAGATCAGGCTGTAATTTAACCCAGAAAAATCAGTTGCAAAATTGTTAGGCAGGATCATTACTTTTTAACCAAAAACTGCAAGTATCTAATGTCAAACTGTCAACTTCATCTGGCTCAGAAAGCATGCCTAAAAGGGGCATTGTGTCCCTTTGATGAAACGTACATGTTGTTGCTGTGACTAGCCTCATGCTGAGCACATGGGCTTTCTTATATCAGTACAAGGTGCACACTCTCCCCCTCCTCTTAAGGACCTTATTACTCACATGCTAAAATGTTGATATATCTGTTTTTGTGCTTGTTGTCAGGATGATTGGAATGTTCAGCAGTGATGTTCATGTCGGCTATACAACGCTGCACTTCCTGTTAAGAAAACAATTAAATTGGAAAACGCAGATGAGTGCAAAACATTTTGTTTGTCTCATTTCACAAACAGCTCATTCTGAACACATTGAAATGCCAAGGGTGTAATTGATTTTCTTCCCCCATGAGTATTCTTTCAGCATGACACAGTTTAGACATCTTCTGTTCTATTAAAGGATATTGCCTGGTTCACAGGTGCAAAAACCCACACAAGGCATTTATGTCTGTCTAGCTCTCCCTTAACAACAGCGAAACATGGATACAGTGTGGTCACGCACATTTTGCTAGTCATTTGCCCAGGGCTTAACTGCAACCAGGGAACTTTCAGAGGGCAGAAAAACTATCCAAAATAGAAACTCCTCTGTTAAATAAAAAGACATGCTCTGGGCCAGTTTTGTGCCATAGAAAAACCAAGGCACTTTGGGAAACATGCAGTGGCTACTTTCATACGCCTGACAAAAGGTCAAGTGTCTGCCCAAAGCACATGGGCTTTCTTTAAAAACAGCGAGAACTTTCAATTTTTGACAACTGCATTTAGTGTTTCAAAGGAGTTCCAATGTGAACAAGGGGCAGAATGTAGCATGACAGTCAGAGGCACATATAAAAGTATGTCATTAACAAAAATATGCCCCAAGGAAGGAATACTGAGTAAACGAATAACAAATATTATTCATCTTTGTTGAATCTGAAGTGATTAAGATGTAATATAGTACAAGGTAGTACAATGATGTCTGCAACATGATCCAATTCAGCACATCAAGCCAAATAATGTGTGATTGCTAATTTTTTTTTTGCTGTTTTCTTCTCCAAGATGACAGTGATGCCGCACTATAGACAACGGCACTGTCTTTTACGCATGTTGGTAACTTTAAATAACATTCAAATATCAAAAAGTCCTAAGTGGGAAAACACAGAAGCAATATCTTCCTGTTCCCCCCCTTAATCGCAACCTTTAATAACTCTGGCATTTACTTAAAGTGTCCTAATTTCATTACTGAGATCATTTTACAATGCTGAAGGCTTTCTTATTAACTCTTTCTTGAGTACTTTCTCAAGATATTTATCTGAATTTTTTTTCCAAAGGTCTTTTCTTCTGCAGGATGCATCACTTCTATCCAGTATCCCCATTTCTTCCCAGGGTCACAAAGATGCCAAACTGTTTGATACCCCAGGCTTTACATGTTAATACAGAAGCTTTCTAATAAGGGAAGTCATTAGTACAGCACAGCTGCTGCAAGGAAGGATCAAGAGCTAAGTGGCAGAGCAAATTATCAAGAGAAATGTTAGAAAAACAGCAGATGTAACATGAGTTCAGGATTAGGCAGCCATTTCAGAAAGAAGCTCCATAGCAATGCAAACCCTTCCTCTCCCCCACCTCAAACATTAATATATTGGTTTAATATGCAAAGGATCACAAATCCAAGTATAATCAGAGGCATTTATAATAATAAAGCAGGGATGGTCTTTTTTTCTTCAGAAGAAAAGCCACACAGTCCTCCAGAGGAAGACAAGTAGAGACGATGGCAGACTAAATCCTCATATGGATTCAACTGGCACAACATCACTTATATCATAGCTGCACGTTTCACGTGAACGATTCAGTCTAAGAGCTGGTGCAAAGACTCAGTGATTCAATCCAAAGGCCAGCACGTGCAGACTGAAAAGTCTTCAGTAGAATTTAACGTTGATTAATCCAAAGCCTTTCTATAGAAAAACTGAGTAACACCATTTTAGCTTTAAAACGTTCCATAGAAGTCATGTGGGTGAATCCAGAGGGTCTAAACTTACTTAAAAAAAAAAGCCTGCTGTATTTGGTTCAGAATTTAGTATCTACCTTGAAATTATTAGCCTCAACTTTAAATAATGCACTGGATGTTGTCATTGCATCTTGAAGTGCCTTTCCGAATGGAGCTGGTTTTCTAAGGTCTGTAGCTTTAATTAACCTTATTAATGCTTTGAATCTATGGTTCCTTCCATTGTATTGCAATCTCAGCTGGCCCGTGCAGAGTTAATCAAGATAGGAGACTGGAAATAGATGATGACAGATTCAGAGAAGAGAGAATCTGGTCAAGGTGGCAGAAGATTTAGTGAAAATGTTGCCAAAAATGTTGAACTGGAGAAAATCTAAACTGGGCTTTTTTTTAATGCCAGCATATAGCTGTTGCATCAGTTAAATAAGTTAGAAATGTTTAGAACTGATCAAGCATTTTGTCTAAGGTGGTGGACTTGGATCAGGGATACCTGGGTTGAATCCCTATTCAGCTATGAACAAAATGGGTGACCTTGGGCCAGTAACTCAGCCTAGCTTACCTCATAGGGTAGTTGTGAAGACTACTCTGTGGGGAAATTAAGTACAGCACCCTTATAAAAATGTAGCACATAAATAAATCATATTATTTTTGGTATCAAAGGGCTGTGACGTCTTGACAAAGGCAGAAGTTTCTAGCCTTGTTTGCTGAAAGGCATACAAGATGCTGGGGGTTTCTGTCAAGCACTCAAGGTCTGTTGTCTGCTATAATCATAGTTTATTTAAGTAAGTTGGGGGCTGCTTCAAGTAGACAAGATCTTACTGCCTGCTGAATAGAGATAATTCTAATTGTTCTTGCAAACAACTAGACTCTCATTTAGTGGTGATGAAACTACTGGTTGAGAAACTGGGACACTTCCTGGCAAAACCACTGAACCAAGAAGTTGCTACTGATGGAATTAAGCAGAACTGCATTGGAAAGATGTTTCCCTCAAGTATTGAACGGTGGCTTAATTAAAAGTTTGGTCAACAAGAGAAGTGTACTGTTCTTGATCAAGCATATGCTATCTAGTCAAGGGTATCTGCTAATCATTGTTCTGCGAGTTGATTTTGTTCTGCAAGCTCACAAATGCAATTTTAATGTGTATCTTAAAAACAGATTCACGTATTCAGAACTAAGATAGACATTCCAGAAACATGAAAATATTTGCATGGTCTTCTCCACAATGAAAACCTCAGAGTAAAGCTGGCAGAGCTTTATTTGTAGCAACTCAAGTCTCTGCCTGGGTATGCCTGTCTGTTTATGTTTCCATAAGGAGCGAATCTGGTGCTCAGCCAGCAGCCCTGGCCTCTGAAGAGGGCCCAATCCTATCCAACTTCCCAGTGCTGATGCAACCATGCCAAGGGGGCGTGCGCTGCATCCTGCAGTGGGGGGGGGGGGACAGTCATGGAGACCATCTCAAAGTAAGGGAACGTTTGTTCCCTGACCTCAGGGCTGCATTGTGGCTGTATCGGCACTGGAAGGTTGGACAGGATTGGGCGCCAAGAGAAAAGAAAGACATGCAAGTGCTGTAAAACCTTGATGTGGTGCTGCTATGTGATCTATCTGTATTCTTTTTCCTTTATGTTTTTCCTTGCTTGAAAAGTATGAAAGCTATGTGACTTGTACTTGAGGTAGAAATCATTCTGTTGGTCTCTCCTTATGTACCGTAAGTAAGAAACCCAAAGTAAAGCTGACTCTGTATTCCCTGCTCAGAACATGAGAAGAGGTTTTTTTATTCGACAAAATGTAAACCACTGTTGAGTGTGTAGTTTATTCCTTTACCCATCCCCTAGCCACAAACACACAGACAGTCACAGGACCCACAACAAATGCAATGAAAATAGTAGTTAAAAACATATCAGTTCCAGCCACTTATGCACACTGAAATTGTGATTCAAACATTCTTAGGCATTTTAAAAACTGGACATAACATTGGGTTACTGAATTTCCACTGAGCTCTAGCTTATCTTAAAAGCCAGCAGAAAAACAATCAAGAGATGAGCAATGATAAATCCCTCTCACTCTTTAAAATAAAGGACTCTTTCTGTGAGGCTCAAAGACTAATGGTCTCAGCGCAGGACCACTGGATTAGTGGACTCAGAAGATGACCCTGGTTTCAATTTTGAGTACACAGAGGGAAACGTTTGATGGTAAGAATGTTGTGGCATAACCTTTTCTCTTATCCTCCCCCCCCCCCACTTTTTTCAGATTTGTTCAAGTTGGCTACCACAGTAAAGTTCTTGGTGTTTAATGTCCCAGAATGCTAATTTTGTTTAAAGATGAATAGTTACTGTTCTTATTATTTTATCCACTGGAATGTATTGTTGGCAACCCTGGAATCCAATGCACTTGGTTTTAATCAACCTTTAGTCACAGCTATAACTATTCTGTGCCATTATGGCTAATTTAGCTTTTAATTATATTGTCCATGCTAACACTGATTAGGATTTAATACACCCAGGTTTAATGACTCATTCATTCTCAATGTCCCTCTGAAACAAGTTGCTGATTAGTTTTATAAACTCCAAATATTCTTTTGCTAAATTTATATGTAAAATGTGTCTGATAATGCGACATAATGAGCTAGAAATTTCACCGGAATGGCTGATTGCAAAGACATTCTGATATAACTTCAGAGAAGGAACAGTTACGACTCTAAAATGCAACACACTCTAGTATTCAACTTGATTTTGTTCACTTTCTTGTAGACTGAATTGTGGAAAGGTGGTCTAGAAGTTTTAGAAATTAATCAATCTATTAAAGACAAAGAAAAACAGAAGAGTTTGGGCCCAGGTGAGACTAAGCCTGAAATCCTATCCAGACTTACCTGGGAGTAAGCCCCATTGGCTATGATGGTACTTCTGAGTAGAGATGCATAGGATTGGGCTCTGAGAGAACGTCTACAGAGTGTTTTATTTTGTGCCGAAAATTTAGAGCCTACAGAAGTACAGTGTTACCTCCAAACTGGAGGAAGGAGTGAATGGGAGTAATGTTAATGGGCCTCAGCAACGAGAAGGATGAAAATAAACAGAAGACTTTTCAGCATAAGTACTGCTTTGCAGGATCAGGTCCTGTCTGAATACAGTCCAGCTCTCTGTTTCTAGCAGGAATCAGCCCCTGGGACGCTTAGAAAGAATGATGGAGACAGCCACCCCCTGTTTATGGCGTGTTGGAACCAACAATGGGCTTACCCTATATATATATATATATATATATATATATATATATATATATATATATATATATATATATATATATATATATATATCAGAGATAATGTCTGTAAACATATAGGTTCCATTTTCGTTATAAACTAATAGCCCATGATAAACCCACTCTTTATGAGTTGATTAATCTTTCAGTCTTAGCCAAATCCTCTACAATATGGGGATATTAATATTGCCTAATTTACAGAGTTGTTATAGGGACTGTTGAGATGATTTGGAGTGCTCTAAAGCACTATGTACATGCTACGTACTAGTACAGTTGGCCCACATCGTACATGAGGGTTATGTTCCGAGGTCAGCATGTAAAGCCAAAATTGTGTGTAGAAATTCAACAAATACATACTGTCTCTTTAAGAACTAAAAGCACAGTACAAGAGGTATGTGGCGACTGAGGGCACACCAGCTTCATTCTCCCATTTCAGGCTCATTCTGGGGCATAAACAGTGTAATGGCAGGTGGAATCGCCTGCACTATATACTGTTGTTTTTCTGTCTTTTTTTGGGGGGGGGGGGAGCACATATACTTGAATTTGCACAAGTCAGTCACTGCTATGGGCCAGCTGTATCATCACTTAGCATTCACTCTTTGGGAGAATATCCTCAAGTATCTTGATTGTATTTTAAAAAAAAGGTTTAGAAAACAATAAAACAAGTGAAAATAAAAGCAAATGCAGAATTCTTTCATTGGACATTAATGGATTGGTGGCTATTTTCTTAGCATTCAGAGGTTGTGGGATGGGGAAGATAGTGAAGCATAAATATATTTTCAGTTTCTGTGAAAAGGAAGCTGCACAGCTGGTGTTCTGTTCAGATTCAAGTTTGGATTGAACCACAGCTTTTGTGACTCCACAGGCAGAGGACAAAGCTAGCAAGGTGATATATTCACCACTGCTAATGTTTCAAGCAGCAGAGATGACCAACTCACTAATGAATTAGATGCAAATCAAATAAAAATTGGGTTCTAAAATACAGTACTGTACAGAGTATATTCTAAACATTCCTTTCCAGCTCTCGCTTAATCCCTTTTCATGAGAAGTGAAGGACAGAATGAAAACCACCTCTGCTTCCAAAGTTCTAGCAAAAGCCAGATTAAAGTTCCCAGAGGAGACGAGAGGATAGACCTGCATGAAGAGAGGCAGAAAGTCTTCTCATACAGGCATATATGCCCAAATCCTCTCTAGTAGGTTGCCAAAATGCTGGCAGAAAAATGCTGAGCTGAGTGAGACTAATGAAAGACGGACAAACAGAAGAATTCCAAATAGAATCAAAGCTTTACCAGGACTCTGTCAATTGCACAGTTTTTGAGAGCTAATCTTGTTCACAGATCATTCCATTGTGACTCTGAGCAAGGGGATGGAACAATGGCGTCGCTCTAGGTGGGGCGGAACGCTAAGTTCCGCCCCACTCTACACCCTTCGTTACTCTCCTGCACGAGGCGCCATGCCCCCTCGTCGTTGGAGCCATTCAATGGAGTGAAGGCAACGCACGGGGAGTCTCCATCGCGTTGCCTTCGCTCCATTGAATGGCTCCGACGACGAGGGGGCATGGCACCTCGTGCGGGAGAGTAACGAAGGGTGCAGAGCGGGGCGGAACTTAGCGTTCTGCCCCACCTAGAGCGACGCCACTGGGAAGGAATCTCCTGGTCCCACAAACAACTTCAAGTTCTGCGTATGTTGTCAAGGCACCCACTCCATGATGTGTTGTCACAATGTTGTCATATTTTTGCTTGTTTTACATCTGTGTATCACCTTACTTGGGGTACTGTACCTGCCACAATTGGAACTTTCTGTCTCTTGGTTTAAAGAGACCTGGAAGCTGTCATATAGAAGGCTCCAGTACTGGCAACCTACACAACTCGATCCTAAGACCTGCCGTTCCAGCCCTCTATGCCTCAATGAATGTCTCAGTGATCTCATCAGATTTGGTGGCAGCATGCTGATATAGATAGCCATAGCGTCTGTCACTATGTTTCTCTTCTAGCGCTTTCCAAAGCCAATACTGGGGATAGTATATAAGCCCAGAAAGAAAATTATTCTGAGCTCCTTATGTTCAACTTTGACAGTCAGGCAAGGCTTCTGAAGAGGATGGAAGTGCAGAATGGCCCAATCCTTCTCATACATCATCAGGTCTCATTTGCTAGTGACAGAACTACTGTATGAACTAGACTGAGCCTGGTGGTTATCTATGTACATATTGCTTGGCAACTTGCAAATCAAATAAAGGACACATTTGCAGCCATTTTCAATCATTGACTTTTCAGAGAATGACCACATAGGTGAATAGTAGCAAGGGTGTAAAAACCTGAAGTTGTCGCATGACTATCTGAGAGTACCCTTAAAATCATGGCCCAGGCAAATCATGGGCTCACTCCAAGTTTTTATTAATACAGAATAAAGGGACTTTGGCATAAAAATGACAATCATAACATTAATGTAATACCCTTCAGTAGAGATACCCAACTCTAGAAATCAAAACTAATAGGCAAAACAATATTTACTGCTAAGAGGCAGCCAGCAAGGAAGATTAAGCATTCTGAATGACTATTTCAGTAACATATCCCTCCACTGCACAATGCAGACAGAAGCTGTCCTGCTTTTTGTTAATGGCAGTGATTTCTGAGACATGAAGCAAAGCCCACTTTAAGTCAGCACAAGTTTACAGATGTGTAGCTGATTATTTTGAATAATTAAATGGTGTCAAAACCAGCTGTGATGAATAGCACTGGGGTCTCAATTCATAAATAATTGAGGAGATGGCACCGCATTTGATCATTCCCATCAAATTCTGCTCTCCTGAGGATAAATGTTTGTCCTGAATACCATCAACATTGTTAAATGCCTCAATATCCTTGTTCAGTCATCCAGCCAACAGTCAATTTAACTAAATCACTTTAACACTTCGCACAGCCGCTGTCCTCATGAATGCAAAATGTTTATGACTGGCACAATAGGGGATTTCTGTTAGTTTGGTTGGTTTTGGAGTTATCAGACAGGGCAGCCAACCACAAAGCAAAGAACCTAACGGCAGCAAGAACAGGCCTGAAAGGGCCACGCAGAAGACAATGGTGGCGGTCTTATCTTTATTACACTGAGCAAAGGGGCGTGCGGTATCAAACCAGCAATTTCATGTCAATATCGTATTTGTAAATACAGCTGCCTTTTATGACTCAGTCTATGACTTTTAATACGTGGGTACTAAATAATGTCAGGCCCCCTAACCATATTTCTTTCTTCTCACCCCTGGTGGAGATAGCATAACAGCTGCATGCTATTTTTGGCTGAGAGGGTTGGAAGAACCCTCCTTCCTGACAGGATTTTCAAAGTCCAACTGCAAGCAGGCTGAAAGGAACTCCGGGAAACAGAATCGTTAATATTGGCTTTTGGAATAGATGTGTTTTTTTGCTGATTAGAGCCTCAGTCTGCTATCACCATTAAGGCATTTTTACCCAAGGGTGTATATACGCATCTGGAGTTAAATGCGTACACCTGTGGGGGCTGGGAGGAAATGGGCATGAAACTGTGTTTATATAAGCCACATGACCATAAACCCACAAAATACACTAGAGCTGGTTGAACATACAACTGCAGAGCCTGACTCCTGTATTGACTTAAATGTCTTCAGCTCTCGTGGTCTCTGACTCAGGCTCTAGCATTGAGCCCCCACGTTACTCTTATCACACTATAGGTATGATGCTTTTTTGGCCATCACATGATGCAATGCCCAAGTAAGAAACCATCAAAGTGTCTGCACTCAGATATCTGTTTTATTATTTTCTGAACTTCCAAACTTGTTCTTTAATAAACTGCAGCTAGCAGAATTTATGGCTGATCACTTTTTCAGGGACTCTACCATGTTAGAACATACTTTGTAGCAGGGCTGGCCTAGCCATGAAGCAAGGTTATGCAAGCTTGCATCAGCGGTGAATGGCAGGGGCCGACAGATGCCCTGAGTCTGCAGGAGCTTCCCCTCCAGCCTGCCACGGTCATAAGTCACATTGATCTGCTTCTATACCGTGCTCCATTGCACAGTTTCCCCAAATCAGGAATTGTGGGATTTTCAGTTTTACATAAAGAGATCGTGTGAACGAAAGAGCTCTTTTGTTCGTGTGGTCCCTTTAAAAAAACTGGAAGTCCCTCACTTCCTGATTTGTGAAAACGGAGTGATGGAGCATGGTAAGGAGCTTGAGTTTAGCATGTCGTGGCAGAGGCGGCAGACCTGTGGTGGTGTGGCATCAGGCGGCATCTCTCGTTGCACCGTTCCTGCTTTGTAGAGTGGTCTAGTTCATGACTCACTGTGTCTTGAAAAAGCATTCAAAGTTGAATGACCAAGATATAATGAGTCTGCCTGTGCTCCAGGCACCGCACAGCCATTGCCTTATTATACACCTCCAAGCAGGTGACTCGCAGTTTGTGCCCTTGCAGCCTTTGTGGCGCCATTCCACATCCATCTACTCATTCCAGGTCGCAGGCAATCTTACCATAAAGATCGGAGACTGTTATATTGGCAATCTTACCGTTCTATTGGCAATCTTGGTTCGTTCTATTGGCAATCTTACCGTCTGTTCTTTCCTCTAGCTTCCTCATCAGCAGGTTCATAAACACTAGGCCTTCTGCAGCCTGAATTATTATACTAAAAGTCTCCCTATCCCTTGTACAAAACCCTTCAAAATCACACAATATCACTGGTACAGTTCACCTGCTACACATCCAAGGATGCTTGGAACCAACACCCTGGGAGACATTTCTATGCTAATGTTTTCTAACACATACCTCAAAGTCTTCTGAGAATCCATGCTGGTTGTTGGCATACAGCTCACTGACATGCTTAACAAACTGTTTGACGGGAATGGCTTCCATGTCATCTGCAAAATGAAAATAGATATTCAGCTCTCCAGTTAATTTGTTCCCACGATAAAAGGCTAGTGTTTTCCTACAACGTGTGTAATAGCATCTGTATCTAGTAACAGCTTATTAATAATCAGAGTATAAAAGTGCTACAATTGTTCCCAATTCAGCTAACACACAGTTGCTAAATAGATATGACTTGTTAGATTTTGACAGTATCACTAACTCGCATCCATCACCAACTGATCAGCATGTTGCTGCTATTTTGCCACATTCTCATCTTGGTTTACTGATTCCAATGAACACAAAGGGTTGTTTATTGGTTCTGGTTAAAGGTTTATTGGTTCTGGTTTATTGGTTATTCCTTAAAGGCTCTGATGAAAGAAAGAACATTCATGAACACAGAGGCAACAAAGTGGACCTGAACAGACTTATTTGCGTGACATAAATCCATCTATAGTTGTTGGGTTTGCCTAGAGAGTGGGTGAGAAATCACAGTGTATCTACAAGTGATTACTTTTGCAGTGAGGCTAATCACAGATCATACAAATATGAGCAGGGTAAATTACCATACCTTGGTTCTATAGCATATGTACATTACATTTTGGGATGTAGCTCAAAATCAGCGAACAGTAAGGTGACAATATATTGAGAGACAACAGCTAAGTGGGTTTTTTGATGCTAAAGTACTCTGTTGTCATCTCATCTGCTATTTCTGAGCCAAATGTGATGCACAGAATTGGATGAAGCACTAGGATAAGAAAGCATAATATATAGATGCCCAGTCAAAATGAATTTGTCCATGGAAATATCTCAGTGGATTGTGCCCTGTGATAATACTATTAAGGATAGGTCACATTTGCAATAGTAGATTAGCATGATCCATGCAAGAAATACAGTTATTCTTACTCTGAATGTACAATCAGTAATTTGCGGCTTCATGGCTTGAATCATAATTGCAGTATTGAGAGACTTGTGCCCATGCTGACCATTCCCAACCTTTCTCTAGATAGCTCGAGGAACACTACTGCCACTACCATCTAGGGCTTGTTGAGTTTAAACCAGACAGCATGCCCTTCCTCTAGTTCAGTGGTTCTCAAACTTTTCAGCACCGGGACCCACTTTTTAAAATGACACTATATCGGTACCCACCTAGCTTTACGAGACATTTTTTTTAAAAAGGTGATCTAGAAATAGATAGATAGATAGATAGATAGATAGATAGATAGATAGATAGATAGATAGATAGATAGATAGATACAAGTAAAGAGCTCAGCTCCTTTCAGGGCAATTAGCAGCTATCTTGCAAACTGCAGGAGCTCAGCTCTTTGAAAGGCAATTAGCAGCTATCCAATTTTTGAATAGCCTCAGGGCTTGTGGCAATTACTTACCTGATCTTTCCATCACCTGGGACCCAGCAGAAATCAGGTCGCGACCCACCAAGTGGGTCCCGACCCACAGTTTGAGAAACACTGCTCTAATTGATATTGATTAGAATATCATTATAATATGAGAATTTATGCTAGAAGAATTCACTTAAACGTCTTCTCTCATCCACGTATATTTGAATAATTGATTTCCCAAATGCAAGATAACCTTGCTAAAAACAAATGAATTCCCACACAACCTTCAAGTGAGCCAATTACTGACATAATGGAATGATTTTTTTTAAAATCCAAGATCAATTAAAATATGTAGTTGCAACCAACAGGCAGAATCACTGAGCCATTTTTTTCAGTGTACCCTTGTTCTAGCATACCCAATTTTTCATTACAAGTTTATAGCATATCCAATTAAAAGTTTCACAACATAAATAATAAATAATAATAAATAAGGCAGACTACAGTCTTTCCCAGTATGCAAACTTTGTTCTACTTGCCCTGACTACAGAGACATACCCTCCATAGAATGGGCACTTTTTTTTGCACGTGTTGATGATGTGACGTATGCAAAGGTACCAAGAAAAACCCTTAGCTGAACCACAGATTTGAGATCTGGAGGAATGGAAGTAATCCCAACATTGGAATGACCCAATGTTTATTTCTATTTTGGGACATGGGCAGCCCAATCCTCTCTAGGACTGCATCAGCGTGCAAAAGCACGCTGCTCCGGATTCTATCCAGGATCGGGCCAGCGCCAACACAAGCAGAGACCTCCGCGCTCCAAGTAACGGCCCAGCCGCCCCAATGGGTCTCTTTGGATGTGCGCCGGCAAAATGACTGGCGCAAATCTGGGAGGCCCATGTAACGCCAGCCAGGCCAGGGAAGGGGGATAGGATTCGGCGGAGCGTGCCGTTGAGGATCCCTCCCCCTTCCTGGGCCCAGCCACCCAATCACCCCCTCTCATTCTGCCCCAATCCACCCTCACCGCAGGCCTTATTTGTGTCTGCTGGCGCCAGCCTCAGTCCCGTGGAAAGCGAGCAGCACCGGCCTTGGTGCCAGTGCTGCTTACTCTCAGTATGTAAAAAATGTGACTTATGGCATACTACGTGATTTACAGCATAAAAACCGTGTTATTATTCAGCTGATCCTATCCCAGACAGGACTGTGCTGTTAGGAACATAGAATCCTGAACGTTTTCAAAATTTGTGGCATGTACGTAAGACAGATACACACAGATCAATGGTAAACTACAACTTCTCTCGAATTAAAATACTCAAGTCAAACCACCACTTGATGATGACAAAATATGAGCACCTTCCTGGTTCCAAATGTATTTGCATTTCTAATGTTCTTCGCCCAGCTCTTCCTCTTCCCCATTCTCATCTAGGATCTATCCCCTCTTCCTTTCTCTCTGGATATCTGCACATAGGTATTTCATTCCCATCAAATTGTCCACCGTGTCTGTTCAAACTGTCCAGCAGACAAAAGGATAATGCTGATATGGAAAGTGTTTTAACACCACAATGAGATGATTCCAACTCCATACCCTTCATTACTGAGCTGCTAGCAGACTCAGGTATACATTGCCTTAGCTATACGGTATTATTTGGTATACTATTTGATATATATCAGCGGTTCTCAAAGTTCTCCCCATGAGTTGGGGACGTTGTAAGTCCTTGTGGGGGCGGGTCACTGCCGGCGCTCCCAGGATTGCACCACCACAAGGAAAAAAGGTTTTTTTTTAATTTACCGGGGTCGTGCCAGGCCTCCAGAGGGTGCAGGTGACCCCCGCAGCCCTCTCTGTGGGCTCCCCGAGCTTCAGATCGGCTCCTTGAAGCGATCGAGACCTACTTCTGGTTTTCGTCCGAAACCCAAATTGGGTCTCAATAGCTTCAGGGAACCGATCTGAAGTGCAGAGAGGCCCGCAGAGAGCGTGATGCCCCCCACACCCTCCGGATGGATGGCGCAACCCCTGATAGGTTAAAAAAATCCTTTTCCCCCCCCGCCGCTGGCAGGACATCACTGCACAATGCCACCCCCCTTAAGGGGGTAGCAACTGCATTTGGTTTTCCTGGTAGGTTGTGACCCACCAGTTTGAGAACCACTGGTATATGTTATTTGGTGTTTGAAAGCTTTTCAGTTGAGATACTAAAGTATCTTGGGAGTTTTGGGAATCTCCACACAGTTACTTCATAGAGCTTACAAATATCAGGAGCACTCTATTAAAGACAAACATATATTCAGCCATAAATAGAGTCTGAGAGTTCTACATTCCAGTATGCAATCATCGTTTGAAATTCCATTATATTCTTTGATAGCATATGATATTTTCTTCTTCTGCAATTTAAAAAGCTTCTGAAATAAAATCTGCTAAGATAGGGGTTCTCAACCTGTGGTACGGGTACCCCTAGGGGTACACAGACCTCTTGCTAGGGGTATGCCAAGCCCTGCCCCTTATCTGCCCCATCAGCAGCTAATTAAGTGTTAACATGGATTTTAAATTTTAATTATTTTCAGAGCCCTTCTGTCTCTCTGATTTTGGTTTTGGGCTTATTTTTGTACTTTGGAAAATGTACTTTGGTGGGGTAGGGGAGGGAGGAGCTGATTTGGGGAAGTGTGACTTGGAGGAAAAAAGAGATCCTTGCATCTCTCTCTCTCTCTCTCTCTCTCTCTCTCACACACACACACACACACACACACACACACACACACACACACACACACACAGAGAGAGAGAGAGAGAGAGTTAAATAAGACATTTTTTCACATTTAAAATTGTTTTAGCACTTTTTTATTTAACGATTAATTACCTAATTAATTAATTTATTAATCCAATTAATTAGCAGGGGGGTACTTCAGAAAATTGGACCGTGATAGGGGGTACCCAGGCCTCCAAAGGTTGAGAACCCCTGTGCTAAGATATAAGGAAAGTGTTTCTTGTAGGTACCTCTTGTTTAGTGGCTACCTTTAAGCTCCTTTTCCATTTCAAGACAGATGTACTTCAGAGACTGTAACTCTTTGAGTCTACTGAAGAGATTAATGAAATCCTATAAAGGCTAATTAGGAAACCTAACAGTTGCTCAATGCATATTCCCATTTGTGTGATTAGTTTTTTCTCTGCCTAAAAACAGACCAGCATTCATTAGTATCACAATAAAACATCCTTCCAACTAGACCCAAAGTTTAATAAAATGGGATAAGAATTTGCCTTCATATTTTTGTAAATTTTAATATTCTCCTACTCTATCCCAGAATGCACTACAATATATCCTTATGCCATGTAACAGTATATTATTATATTATTATTATAAAAATAATTAAAAACTTTCTCTTTTTATAAATAGTTAGGTTTAAGATTAAATCTGAAATACTTGGAGCACAATCCTATGCTTGCCTACTCAGAAGTAAGTCCTATTGTCTTCAGATGGTCTTACTTTCAGGAAAATGTGCATACGATTGCAGCCTTACTAACATGTTAAAGCCTATCCTATATTTCCAAAACTATGCGTGAAAAAAAATACCCCGGGGAACAACCAGCCCTTGCATCTGGACATCTCTGGTGACGTGTACCGGTACTTCAAGTAAATGGTCTTGCTCAGTGGCCTTGTACATATACAGAGACACACAAACAGAAGCCCATTAATTGCACATTTTCATCAATCTCTAAAACTGACACAAAACAAAAGTGCAAATGTCATGTGAGTTTTGAATTCTCTACCGATGTAGCATTAAGTCTGTATTTCAACATGTGTTAATAGCTATGACATTTTTATTTAGGAAGTACAGTATCTGAACTACAAATGGGAAGCATGACTTGCATCCATGGTGCAAACTGGATTCTTCACTTGGCAATGCATACGTGGCTCACACCTTCTCTTTCTGTGCTTACAGGTCTTGTCTCAAAATCACCACAGACAAACTCAGTTGGACTTCTTAATCACCAGAATGGATCAGCTCCATATTTAAAGCAGATATTCGAGGCCAAATCAGACATTTCTGGAAATGTGTAACATGGCCCTCTGCTTTTAGTTTTCCTGAAATGGGGCTTAGAAGGGCATTAGCCTTCCAATGGAAGGTTCTTCAGTAAAAATCAAACGGAAGAGGATGGTATCCAAGGCAAAGACCGAAAGCCCCCTTTCCCTACCATGGTGTTGCACCATCTCAGGTCCCCTTCAACATGTAATTTAGAATAAGAGGGGGAAAAAAACAGTGTCCCGCAACAGCCTTCCCAGACCTTTACACCCCTTGAACAGTCCCTGGGCTTACTGTCTCCAGACCACAAAAGACGCCGTAAGAGACCAGCTAGAGGCCCTGGAAAATACAACCTCTCTGGAGGCCTCTAATGCAGCTCCCTGGGTTGCCAGGGCAACAGGAGCAGCAGGCCCAGAGTCCGAGCAGGGAGGGGGTGGAGCCACATATGCTCAGAAGACCCAGGAGGGTTTAAAACTCGCTACGTTGCCAGTGATGAGGCAGAGAGAGCAGGATGCAAAAGTTGAGGGTTCTGGCTAGGCTCAGGAGAAATCTGAGCCTAAGGAGGCTGCCCTGCAGAGGAGGAGGAATTGCTGCTCAAACGCCCTTTCCTCGTCGTTTTGCACTGAGGAACCAGGGATGGGTCCTGGACTGGCAGAGCCCTGAGGAGTAGAGGCATCCTGCAATGGCAGGAGATCTCATGGGGGGCTAGGAGCCAGCTAGGCTGAGTTAGGCAGGGACGAGCAGTTGATGGTGACAGGAGTAAAGGAACTCCACCCTTTTCCCCCTGCATGTCAGACAATGGGGCAAGCCCCTACACCCAGTAATGTATGATTTGGCCCTCAGGTGTTGGTATTGTTTATTATTGTCTATTGCAGGGCTTCTCAAAGTGTGGGTTGCGACCCACTTGGTGGGTCGCAGCCCAATGTTGAGGTGGGTCGCGATCTGGGCCCTCCTGCTCATCCTTGCTCCAGATTGGCTCCAAATCGGAGCCATTCTGGAAGCATTGGGAGAGCCCGGAGACCTCTTCCGAGCCAGAGACTCACTCTACTGGCCTCCTGAGGTGCGCCCCAGCTTCACTGGAGCTGGCCTGATCCGGGCTAGGATCCGGTGCAGCATGCTTAGCACGCTGCGGAGGATCTTAGGCAGGATTGGGTTGCCCAACTCAACTGTGAAATTCTGTGACCATTTCCTAGAGAGTTACGTCTGACTACTTCCAAGTAAACACTCATAGGGCTGTAAGTCATTTACGTTAAAGATCTGCCCTCTTTCCTGAAAAGAATGATACAATCAAAATGATGTTTTCATGTATCTCCTACCTAGAATAGTTTGTTTTTCCATTTTGTCATTGATCTTTGCTGGAAGCAAAATAAGTCAGCAAGGTCTTTCATTGCCTATCTTGTAAAAGATAAGTTTATTTCTGATAAAATAACTGCACAGGGACTGGATTTCATGCTACTGAAATATCAGTTCATTTCAGTGGCGTAGTCACGCCCCCAGGAGGTGGGGCCGCAGTGCGCGATGATGCCCCCGCCCACCCCTGAGTGACGTCAGCCGGAGCCAAAAGTCCCTTGGGGGTTGGGCGGGAGGGCGGGGACCAAATCAAACAGCTGCACGAAGGTGGCGGACAGCTTCTCCGAGCCGTTCCACCACCTGTAGCACTGCCGTGTCCTCGCCCCTGCCTCCGGTGAGTCTCCCCCCTGCCCCCCTTACACCATCCCTTCCTACGCTGTTGGTTCATTTCTATAGTCTCTTCACAAATTATAAATACAAGAAGACTCAGTTGATGTCTTCCCTGGAGCTTAAACAATATACTGAATGCCCTTTAAAAAGCTGGCACCCTGCTGAAGCCAGTAATCTTAAAATTAGAGAAAGAAATTATAATTACTGAGCAAAATGTATGAAGGTATGCTGTTTCTGGTTGATTTTCAAATTATTCCACCTGCAAGCATGTATCAATGCCTACTGTTGAAATTAAAGTCATTTAAAAACCAAAGAATCTGGCAGAGTATAGTAGAAGTTAGTCCTGTGAGGTCATCCTCAATGTGTCTCTTCAGTTCACTCCATTCATAGGTGATGGAGCTGCTATTGCAAGTTATTACCATTTCAACAAGTTTTTTTCACACGGTAAAACGGCACGGCCAGCGCCGCCCACGTGTGTACGGTGTGTTGTCTCGGCGCCTGACGGCGTTGGCCTGTCGGAGATTCCCGTCCCGTCCCGCACAAAGTGGCCTCAGACTCCACTTTTGCCCGTTTCTTGACCGTTCAGCCAATCAGAGGCAGTGGTTTGGACTGTGGGGGGTGGGGGTGGGACGCATTTCACACGGTAGCCAATCACAGGGCAGATTTCAGAAACACTGTAACCCAGTGTTTCTCAAACTGTGGGTAGGGACCCACTTGGTGGGTCGCGACCTGATTTCTGGTGGGCCCCAGGTGATGGAAAGATCAGATAAGTAATTTCCACAAGCCCTAAGGCTATTCAAAAATTAGATAGCTACTATTTGCCCTGCAAAGAGCTGAGCGCTTGCAGTTAGCAAGATAGCTGCTAATTACCCTACAAGCAGCTGAACTCTTTACTTGTAAATAAATAAATACATTTATTTATTACGTCTTGTAAAGCTAGGTGGGTCCCGATAGAGTGTCATTTTAAAAAGTGGGACCCGGCGCTAAAACGTTTGAGAACCACTGCTGTAACCAATCTTAAGCAAGTAATTTTAACTAATCCACAGTCACTTCCCCCTCCCTTCTACAGCAAGTCCTCCCTCCTCCACCTGAAAGCGATCAATCACAGGGGACACACTAGTATCTAATCACAGGGGACCCGGTGTGGCCGTGCCGAGACGTCTGCCGTGCCGTGACGCATGCGGTGTAGCTCCAGCTTTAGAATACAGGCATATCTATTCAAACGTAAGTCCCATGAAGTTCAGTGGGACTTACTCCAGGTACGTTTGCATAGGACTGCAGGCCTAGTTGTGCTTATTCATTTTTTTTTAAATAAAAGGAATATTTGGAGTATTTCCTAGAGTTTGGGATCTAGAAGACGCACAAATGTTGATTATACATCATGCCTTCCAGTTGACTAAAAAATTAATTGGGAAGCAATGGCAATCTTCCACCAAACACAGAAAATTGGATTTCTGATTTAGGTGTACTAGCATCCTGAGAGAGGACAGTATTTATTAAGTATGGCAAAGTAATGCAACTGGATAAAATTTGGAATACAGTACTTTCTTTGTTTCATTGAACTGCTTCTCAGAAAGTCCTTGTTAAGCTATCTCTTGCTTCCTTTAAATTCCACATCACAACACACCTTTGCCATGAAGTCCTAGTCTCCATACACTACCGTGACGGACAGTCCAATTCACCGTAACTCCCATGCAGCAATGCAGGGGTGCCAACTTGATGCACATATTCCCCCAGTTGTTTTCCCCTCCAGCCAGAGTTTCAGACTCATGTTTACATCACAAACACATAGATGGCACCCTAGATGGGGGAAAGATCTGCTGAGGAAAAGTGAGGGTAGCGGGAAGGCTTAAACACGTCTCCTGCCTGCCTGCTGCTTCTCTTCTTCAAAATGCAGGACCTTCTGATGCAGACTTGCAAGAGAGAAGTATATTGGCTAGCGATATATTTATTTATTTATTTTTATTTTTCACATTTTTATACCACCCTTCCTCCAAGGAGCTCAGAGTGGTGTACATATTTCCTCCCCTCCTTTTTGTCCTCACAACAGCCCTGTGAGGTAGGTGGGGCTGAGAGATAGTGACTGGTCCAAGGTCACCCAGGAAGCTTGGGGATTTGAACCTGGATCTTCCAGGTCTAAGTCCGACTCCCAAACCACTACACCATCCTGGATATATCTCCTCCTTCCTTGGATCAGTCAGACCTGGCCATGGTCACTCATACCTTGGTGATATCCAACTTGGACTATTAGAATGTAGTCTACTTGGAGCTGCCTATGGACATTGTAGGTAAGCTGCAATTGGTACAGAATGCAGCCACAAGGTTGCTGAACAGTGCTTGGGGTTGTGACCATGTAAGATCCCCTGTTAAAACATCTGCAATGGTTACCTCCAAGCCCAACTCAAAGTGCTGGTTATTACTTATAAAGCCCTTAATGGTTTAGGACCTGGATATCTGAAGGACTGTCTCTCATCATATGAGCCCCCCCCCCCATCCTATGAGATAATCACAGATGGCCCAATTGCAGGTGCCGTCTTCTTTAGAGCTGGGTCGAGGGAGCAGCGGATTAGGTACTGGTTTACTTACATCTCTGCCACTACCTGGGTCCAAGCGGGCCCACGGGATACAGCAGAAGCTGTTTCAGCACCGCTGCATGGTGCAGGTCAGCTTTGGATAGGATCAGGCCGTGAATTATGTTGTAAGACACTTTGAGCTGAAAAGCCCCAAACTACAGCGTTTGGGGCTTTTCAGTCTAGAAAAAAGGCGCCTGAGGGGGGACATGATTGAGATGTATAAAATTATGCATGGGATGGAGAGAGTGGATAGAGGGAAATTCTTCTCCCTCTCGCACAACACCAGAACCAGGGGACATGCACTAAAATTGAGTGGAGGGAGAGTTAGAACGGATAAAATAAAATATTTCTTTACCCAGCATGTAATTTATCTGTGGAACACCTTGCCACAGGATGTGGTGATGGCACCTGGCCTAGATGCCTTTAAAAGGGGTTTGGACAGATTCATGGAGGAAAAGACCATCACAGGTTACAAGCCATAAGCAACCTCATGGTTTTAGAAGTAGGTTTTCTCTGTGCCAGGTACAGGGGAGTGGCAGCAAGAAACAGGTTATCTTGTTGACTGTGTGCTCCCTGAGACATCTGGTGGGGCCACTGGGTGATACAGGAAGCTGGACTAGATGGGCCTTTGGCCTGATCCAGCAGGGCTCTTTTTATGTTCTTATGAGTTGCCATTTGGGCTGGAAAAGCGGGGTGTAAATGTCTTAAATAGATACATGTTCATATATAAATGTTATTTTTTCTATTTTGTAATGCAGATAAAGGTTTACGATTTTAGATCTACTTTGAGGAGTTTTTTGGGGTGTGTTTTTTAATGATTGCAGTCTTGTAAACCTTGTTTAATCCTCTGATTAGCTATTAGAGAAAGAACTCCATGAACAAATTATGGAGAACCATATCAAATGATCTGGTCTAAAAACTAAAGTAAATGAAGTAGGGGGACCCCCCCCCCCCACACACACAGAGGGATGGCTATAACATTTAATAAACCTACTAACCAGACACAGTTGCTTATCCCCTAAGGACGCGATCCCAGAGGAGACCTATACATTTTGATTTATATTAGCGTGTAATAACTGTAGGGGCGACTAGGCTAATGATCCTGTCTTTGTCCTGTGTTCCTTTAGATTGCCCAGTAGAGATAATTATGAATTGTAATGAGGACTTTGGGCTACAGGACAGAATGTGCATAGATTAGTGTGTGGCTATAGGTTATGTAGTTTCATGCTCAATAATGTAGTAATTTTTTTTCAGTGAGCAGTGAAGCATCTAAATGATGAGATAACGTTATAGCTTTGAACGAGCAAAACTCTATTACTGTATGTCATCCATCATTACAGCCATGTATTTAGGAGCTGTCAAAGTTTTTAAAAGCTCTCGTAGGACTGAATGTTTAGAGAGAAAAGAAAAAAAAATGCTAAGGTATTTCACATTTTTAGATATACATGACCAAATTGCCTTCACTGTGACTGTATGGCTGAAACTGAGAATGAAATTAGGTCCGCTCAGCTCAATGAAAGAGATGTACAGCTCCACAGGGACATATTTAACTATCCACTTAAAAGGACTGCCTGGGGTATCACTAGCAAATAAGGTTACTTTAAGGAACTGGCATTTGTTAAAATGTCATTTATACTTTACTCCAGAATCAATATAGCATGGAAAATTTTCTCACGCTCCCCGGCTGCTTCTAAAGGGGAAAAAAAAGTTCAAAAGAGGTATCATCTTATCAACGGTGTAAGTGAATCGAAAGGGAGAATTTTCCATTTAACCTTTGAAAAGGCATTTCAGGAGAACGACTGTACAGGAGCTACAACTGATGGGCAGGTGCAAACTCATTCAGCAGATTGCTTGGGGGAAATGGGATTTGAAGACTTTTCTGGTTTGCTGGAAGCATGGAAAGGGCATCAGGATGGGACTAGACGAGCCGCCAAGAGACTCTAGTTTTTACGGTTTCCATATATATCGGAAGAAAGGCCCTCTGGAATGTTGCTCTCTCAACTAAAAGGTGCGGTCTGGTCATGATTAACGTGAATGTAACACCCATTTACTTTGGTGGACCATGCACAAATATCTGCAACTGCCATTTACATTTTGGTCCTTGCTTTACAATGCATGCAGAACAAAAACAACAACAACAAAAAAACCCTTGGTTTACTTATCTGTACGAAGGGGCACAATGCTCCCTGCTCCACAGACATGCTAGTAGAATCATACCATGTTTATCTTTCCACTTTGGCTTCCCTACTCAGAGAAAACTGGGGTTTTTTTTTAACAGCCCAATCCTACCCAACTTCCTGTGCAGTGGGGCTAACACAAGTGATGCTGCATCCTGTGCGGGAATAATGGCTGCTGGAGGTCTCTGCGGGGTAAGCCTCAACAGCCGTTATAGGGCAACTTGGACCTGCGCAAGCTCGATAGCTGGCGCATGTCGGCAGTGCGCTGTGTCAGCAGATCGGGGACAGGATGTGGTGTGCCCCAGCACTGCTGATTCCATTCCCCTCTCGGGCCTGATTCTCTCACTCCCCACCCACATCATGGAGTTAGGGCCACTCCGTTTTCTCAATAAATAAGGTAACTATATATACATAATGGACTGTATCCATTGACAGAAGAAGAATTGCATTCAAGAAAGGGCTCCTTCCATTCATGGAATAAAATTTCAGATATATACTTTCCATTTTTTTCCACTCAGTGACATAACATTCATTCACTTAGCTACAAGTTTTCTTTTCTTACTGCTCGATCCTGTGCATGTTCACTCAGAAATAAGCTATTGCGTTCAACAACACTTTAGTTTAGTGTGCATAGCACTGTGATCTCAACCACTTTAACAGCGCAATCCTGTGTAACTCTTGCACCGGTGTAACAGTAGATCCACCGGTGTAAGTGCACTTATACCAGTGTAACTTGCCGTACGCCAACGGACACAGGATGGACACTGACGTAACCCCCCTCGGAAACTGCATACGCGCAGTTCGGACATGGGGCGGATGCCAGCGCAACTCTGTCAGTGCAAGGGGCATTCTGGGGGCATTCAGACACTCCCATAATGCCTCCTGCACCAGTGGAGTTGCGCTGGTATCCATCCTGCATCCGAACTGCATGTCCGCGACATCCGAGGGGGGTTACACTGGTGTCCATCCTGCGTCCATCAGTGTACGGTAAGTTAAACTGCCATAAGTGCACTTACACCAGTGGATCTACTGTTACACCGGTGCAAGAGTGAGTTACACAGGATTGTGCTGTCTTAACACATATTCCTCAGGTTTTATTTCAAGATGGGTGAGACAAAGGACCTAAAGCCTTGAGACTTCTTTATCACAGCATATCACCTTTCTGAAAACTATAAACTTCAGCTGCTGAACTAGAACGACACAGACAGTCTGATATCAACTTTTCATTCAGTGTGTTGAGAAGTTAAACCCTGTCCCATCAACTGGTTAAGGAATAGTGATTTTCCTACAGAGGCGTCACTAGGGTTTGTGTCACCCAGTGCGAGAGGTCATTGCATCACCCCAGTGGTGTCACCAGGGTTGGTGTCACCTGGTGTGGTAACTCATGGTGTCACCCCATTAACTTTATTTATTTAAATATATAACAGTACAGGTCACCCAACAAATCAGTAACTAACAAACAACAACAACAACAACCAGTGGCCAACTTGATGACACTCACACTCACACTCACACTCACACCTGATACATAGAAATGAGAGCTGACTCATACTAACACATATTGGTTTCATGCTGTATCATAACAACACCTCATTGGCTCTCAGAACAATCAGTCTCATTGGTCAGTTTTGAGTTAAGGAAATCCACTTTTTGTTACATAGGGTAGTTGTGTTTTCTTTTTCTGATTATTTGGCCATAACGTTTGATAGAATACAGATAACTCAACACAGTTTGTTTCATTACATTCTGCATTAAATCACCTTTCCAATGATATATAATGTTATGGTATTATTCATACATACAAATTTTCCAAAAGGTTTCCACATTTTTGGCCACCCAAGGGTGTCACCCGGTGTGGCCTGCACCTCCCCCCCGCACCCCCTAGTGACACCACTGCTAAATACACAAATCACACACGAAATCATGTGTTCCATCTGACATTTTCACCCTAGTTGTTCAGGTTCACATAAAGGATTGAGAAATCCCACTGTCAATTGTTTAGGAATGCACCACTGACTTCGCCATCTCTTTTAACAAGAAGTGATACCTAAGAGAAGGAGTTCTTGCCTCTTTCATTCAGAGAGAATGTTTAACAAAACGAGGTGGAAGAGGCCTTCTGGGACTCTACCACTTCAGACAGTACATGAGGGTTTGCATTTTCTGAATGGAATGGCACACCTCCTATACAGGCAACATTCTACACAGACAACTAGTATGTCAAGCATGGGCGTCGACAGGGGGAAGCGCGGGGGGCGGGCCGCCGGGGGGGGTGTCGTGCGCATAGGGGTGACGCGCGACCCCCCACTTACAGTTTGGAGGTGGAGCTGGGCCCGCCCTCCCTCCTCTGTGTCCGTTTGGCTCCAAAATGAGCCGAAAACGGAGCGGGGAGGGTGCTCTGCTCCTGCGCGTGACGTCACGCGCAGGGGCGGAGCCTCTCCCTTAAAGGTGACACGCGCCCCCGCTCTGGGGTGTCGCGCGTCCTAGCGACGCGAATGATGTCAAGTAAAGGGCAAGGCTAGATCCTTTCTCCCTGATGTTCTAGTTTTCTACATGCAGTGATGTTTTACAAGGGGAGACATTTTTTAAAAAAGCAATCCCATAGCTGAAGTCTTTAGTGGTCAAGTCTTAGAAGCCCTCTACCACCTCATTTTGCTGAATGTGTAGCTTGGCTCTGACTGTCATTTTACAGCACAGACTTGTATTCATGTTTCATAGCTATACTCTTGAACACTCCACACTTCATCCAGAGAAAGACTTGGCATAAAGTGACTAACAGAATCACTGGCATTCTGTGAGTGAAGCATTCTGTAAGGTCATATGATTGGCTAATACATGGCAAGAGGATGGGAAGAATGTTCTAGCTCAAGGGTTCTCAACCAGTGGTACTAGTACCACCAGTGGTACTTCGGCTAATTGCTGGTGGTACTCGAACAGCTGGACCACCAAAATCTTGCTCCGCCACGGCACTTTTGATGGCGCATTTTTGCTCCTGAGAGGCTCCCGCATTTGGCTGAGCCTCTCGGGAACGCTGAGAAGGGCCTTCCCATCCGCACAGAGCCTCCTACCTGCATTTTCTGGCCTCCGAAAACCTGAAAGTAACTGGTGATGATGTCATTGCCAGTCACTTGCGGTGGTACTCAGCAGGAGAGTGGCGCTGGAGATGGTACTCGGGCGGGAAGAGGTTGAGAACCCCTGTTCTAGCCTTTTTTAGGCTCATGGGCAAAACCTATCAGTGTAGGTGTGAAGTCACATTTCTAAAGAACATTGTACGCTGCCAGTGGAAAACACAGGAACGTATGGAGTTACAGTTAATTCTGACATGAGATTTTGGTGCTAATGGAACAGCATATATGGAGAAAAGCTGTGCCAGAAAGCATTAGCCACATACCTTTTCTAGAGACAATCCTATGAAGCAGATCCATTCAGAATCCACCTAATGGGATCATCCTTGAAAAACTGACATACTTTATATCGCCCATTCCAAGTGACTTTTCTATGCATATATACTCATAAGATTACTTAAAAAAAACCTTCCCATGAGTGTCGGAGGCTTTGTCAGCTGAGGGACTCACACTTCTAACTAGACCTTCTGGGCCGTACAAAAGCTCTCCATGGCTGTCAATCTTTAGTCTTCACAATGTTGGATATAATCTCAGTCTAAAACAATTCTCTGTTTAAAAGCTTAAAACACATTTGCAATGAACAAATATATGAAAACTATCCTGTTCCATCTTCTAACTAGTGTTGTATGTCTTTCAATAACTTTGGAAGAGACTGGCATACTAAATCTCATCCTAAAAAAACTACAAAGCTTGTGTCACTGACCTATTCAACCGAAACTATTATTTACATGGAGGAAGTGAAATGAAAGGATTGCAATCTTATTATGATAGCCTTTATATTTTGTCGGGAAAAAAGGCTGAGCCAATTCCACAACCCTCTTACAAGTTTTAATTGTTTTAAGGAATAAAGAGCTGCATAGACAATGTCCAAATCCTCCCCATCAGTGCGACGTTTGGCTCAGATTTTACAACTTAAGACCACTCCAAGCTGGATTGTACAACAGTAGACTTGTACTCTTGTTAATTTTACTTTCTGAATAAAAGTTAGGACCAATTTGGCTTCGATAGTCGGACCTCGCTATCCGCGAGGGATCCATTCTGGATAAGTAAAAACAACAACAACACCAGGGGTGGTGGTGTTATCTTTAGCAGCAAACTGCTCCATTTCCAAGCCTCTGGAGGCCTTCTCTAAACTTACTGACCCACCCCAAGAATGCATTCTGGCACAAGGCTGGGAGGCGGGAAGAGCCTTTGCGCAACCCGTAAGTGGGTTGATAAGCTTAAAGATGCCCTCAAGAGGCTTTGAAATGGCATGGTTTGCCGCTAAAGGTAACCCCCCACACACACATTGTAACCTTTTTTAAAAGCTATTTTAACATGGATCCTGTGGATCCGGGACCCGTGGTATGACAAATCCACGGGTCCCGAATCTGCAGATGGAAATGGTCCACTGTATTTTTAAATGATGCATCTTGCCAAAGACAACGGATTTACTTCTATCAGACACCTTATTTGGCATGGACTTAACTCTAGGCTAAGGTATAAAGAGGTATCACATTTGTAGGAATAAGTTTGTTGGTGTCACAGGCACAATGGCAAATAAATACCTCCACCTATTTGCTGCTGGAAGCTACTGAAATGCAATGAGCAGGAGGGATGGAGACAGTCCCTCATGCAAGGTGGTGGGGTATGAGAAGAAGGTGGGCTACGTAAGACACGTGGGAGCTCTCTCTGTGATGACATCGGTGCCTCATCCAACAAAGGACATGCTAATCCCTTACAGGTTGTTGTCCGTCCCCCCCTTTTAAGTGAAAGATCTACAGAAATATGTGGGAAGCAGTTGATTTTAAGCTTCTGAGACATACTGTACAAACCAGGATTTGTCCCTCAAAACTCTGTCACATTTGTGTGATTAACCCAGCGCATGAATGAGTTTACATGAAATTATAAATTCAGGCCTGGCTTACCTGGGATGGGAATAATGGGAATGCTTTCGTTTGGCACCACTCGAGGTGAACTGCTGTCCTCTACGTAGAAATGAGCTGTCTGAAAACATTTTCTGTGAATGGAAGAGAAATATCATTATCATCAGTACAGTCAGGCTCATGCAATAATCCAGAAAAGCTTTTTTTCTCATGCCAGACGCTTTAATGGGCAAAGAATCACCCACACGTGCTCCATAACGTTGTAATTCTGATTTTATTTCATTATGCCAGTGACCCTCACTGGACACAGAAAAATCCAGTTACCTTTCACCACAAACAAACATTGCATTGAGGAGCACCCTGTTTCTTATCTGTAATTAAATATAAACTTATGTAGCCCCGCTGAAGTCTTGCACCTTCTCATGCATTCACTGAAAAAGGAAACTTTGAATACCAGCTTTTTCCTGCTCAAGAGAGGAATCAATTTGAATGCTTCAACAACAAGCTACTGGAAATGTCCATCCTGCATATAACATTCCTACTTCATGTCAGGTAAATAGTGGACAGTATCTACAACAGAATATATCTTGCTGACATGCAAGGAAAGTTACAATTGCAACACAAAAGAACTTTTGCCTGGTAAAGCTCCTTGCAGCTGTGCATTCCCTCTTCCCAGACTCCTCTTGCAAAACAAGAATCGCAGATGCTGCAAAGCAAAAGCCTGTAGTAGATGTCAACGGAGGCCCCAGAAAGTGACTCTGAAAAGGCCAGAAGACAACTCAGCACACACCCATGCTCCCAGCAGCACCCCCTAGGATTGAATCCACCGAGGCTTCTTTGATTTGTTTTACCTGTACTTAATGCAAATCAGAGAACACAAGCTGGTCATCACAGAGAAGAGAAGGCACTGAGGAGAAGAGCATCCAGAGATCCAGTGAGCCTCTGCATGGTGATGCTCGGCAAGGCAGGGTTTTCCAACAGCAGCGTCACCGCTCATTGCTGCCTTAATGAGCTGCTTGAGGCTGGAACTGCATATTTAATGAGTCTGGCTCAGCATGAGCAGCTATTGTGACAAGAGCAGGGGGCTGCTCTCAGCTGTCAGGCGCTCTGAACAATAGCCTGGTCAGAGCAGAGAGATCCCTCTTCCTGCCTGGCTTAATGAACTGCTCCTCCACACCTGTGCAGAGCCTTTCAGCGCAGCCCCAACGCGCTGCCCTGACATGCGACTTGCTGCCTCTGCTTGGAAAGGGATGTCGCTTTTCGGCCAGGCAGGACTCTGGCCCTGGAATTACGGCCAAGCGGAAAAGCCCACTCCATCCCGTCAGCTTTGCTGACACGGTCAAAGCAATTTGTACTTCCATTGTTTCCAGCAGAGATACGTAACAGAGAGTGAAGAAAAAAAGAAAAAAAAAGCAGGGCAACTTGCACAGCTGTTCAAAAGCCCAAAGGAATTTCTTACAAGAAGTTGTGAAAATGCATACACAGGTCCTGCATGTTTGGTTTGTACTAACACAAATGGGTCAAACTACAAAGGATATTATATGTGTCAATTGTGCTTCTTTTCTTTTTTTAAGTACAATAGGAGCCACGGGAGATCAGGATGGGGAGATGGTGCATGCGTGTTAACCCTTTGGCCCCAACAAAATGTCCCCTCCCACCACAGGTCTCAGGAGTGAAGCTCCTATTAGTGGCACTAGCAGCTTTGCCCCCAAGGCTGGGCAACTTTGGGGGGACACTTTCATCAGGACTATGGTGTGAGAGAAAAGGGTTAAATGTCCCCCCCCAGCCCCAATCCTGATCTTCTCCCGCAGCTATTTTTTTAATTTTAAAAACAAAAATGCAGGCACAAATGATGTGTTTGGTGTACTGTGTAGTTTGACACGCTGGCAGTATTTTTCAAACCTTTTGAACTTTTCTGTCTCCTGTCAACTTTCTGTCCCCCAACCCAATGCCAACCATGGGCTCAAAAGATGAGGCTGCAGGTATCTCCTTGCCTGTAGTTGTGTGCACACAGTCTACAGCCTCCTGTGAGGATTAGTATGAGTGGGGTACAAATTTCAACATTTACATTAGCGGTGGAATAGAACAAGATCGCTCTTTGACCCTTCCATCTCAGTTGATAGGTTGACAAAGGCTCCATATAACTCCGGATCTCTTTCCTCCCTAGAATTCCAAACCCCTGCCAGGTGCCCTATGTGGCCAGTCCCACACTTTGATAACCACTGAGCTATGGTGTTTTAAACACCCATATGGTGAATGGAGTGGTAATACTGTGGAATAAAACATTTTTATTTCTTTTGTTATGTAAAGCATCATACCCCACAGTTCAATGCCCAAAGAAACTATCAAGGCACCTAACTACATTAAAAAAGAAAAGAAAAGAAAGAACATAAAAACAACACTACTTATAACCAGAGAAATACCACCATTATTCACTTATGGGGCTCACATGTGCATATATATATATTTTAAAAATGATCTTGCCCTTCCCCCAACTAGCCCAGTGTGGTGTACATGTGGGTTACCCCATTTATTCCTCGCAACATCCCTGTGAGGTAGGTGAGGATGAAAGATTGTGGCTGGGTCAAGGTTCCCCTTTATAGCTTAAAAGCCTGGTTTCCTGGTTGAAGTGTGTCCACAACATCACACTAACTCTCAAGGATATCATAATAGGGACAATCTGGCAATCCCAACTACTGTGCACTTATGGCACTTTATAAATAATAGAAGCAGTAAAGCAGCTAAATTCATAGAACCACTGAAACAATAGGCAGCCACCAAATAAATATCCCCTTTCTCGGAATGCTTCGACTCCCCAGCACAGCAGACCTCTGCTTCCAGACAGACTGTATTTTAGTAACTACATAGAGGTTAGCAGCAAACACATACTTTGTTGGGATCACTCCATAGGGAAGTGATGTATGGGAATCCAGGTGTGCGACATATGCCCAAACATTCCTACAAAAATAAGCTGTTCTCTTCCCTGAATAGCCTGACTACTTTTCCTCCTCCTCCTCCTCTGCTAAGAGGGCCTTCTTTTCTACTTGGGCTGCCTTTATTTGGAACTATGAACACCCTGGGGGCAGAGAGGGGAATAAATCAGCCACAATAAAGGGAAGGGCTATGAATACAAAACAGGCAGAACATGCATGTGTATGATGCATTCAGAGCTTTCTCCTTTGAGTGAAATATTCAGAAACATCTATCGAGGATGCTTCTGGTACTACGTTCCTGAAAAGCACCAATACAACCTTGTATTAGTATTTTTAGATTCTCGCAGAAGGGCAAAAAAGAAATACACCAAAACAATAACCACAAGCCAATAAGGGCAAAAAAAAAAAAATACATCAAAACGATAACCACAAGCCAACGATAACCACAAACCGAAACCATTATCGTTCCCATCCCCGCAGCATCTATATATGACATTATATTTAACCATATCGTTCAGAACTACCTTTGTTGGAGTGTCAATATATTACGAAATGGCGAACAAAAAGTTAACACAAAGTCCACTAGGCTGGCGTGATTTTGACTCACTCTGTAATCTGTAATCTCCATAACTAGAGTGTATCAAAATTGTTCAACTTCCTGCTCTTTATACACCAAACTGTCCTTCTTACCTGCGCTGAAGCAATCGTGAATTTAGCTGCTATTAAGCTTCTGATATTATTTACCAGAATAACATTATTATTATTGTTATTCTGATATTATTTACCAGAATAACAAGCATTTAACCATCTGCCACATGGTGCAGTTCAGCAGTTTTTTTAAAAAATGAATCCTAGTTAAAAAGACATATACTGTATGGTGCATGACAGACAGACAGAGTGAACATATATGTATCTTACAGCCCAATCCTGCTGAAGGATCCGTGCACCGCCGCGAGCAGGCACCAGCACGGCGGTAAGTCTACTCAGGGAAAGGGAGAGCAGCTGATGGTGGTGTTTTTTGTTGTTGTTGTTCAGTCGTTAAGTCGTGTCCGACCCTTCGTGATCCCATGAACCATATCCCGCCAGGCCTTCCTGTCCTCCACTATCTTCCTGAGTTCGCTCATCTTCATGTTTGTTGCATCGGTGATGCTGTCTAACCATCTCATCCTTGGCCTTCCCCTTCTCCTTTTGCCTTCAATCTTTCCCAGCATCAGAGTCTTCTCCAGAGAGTCCTCTCTTCGCATCAGGTGGCCGAAATATTTGAGTTTCAGCCTTAGTACCTGTCCTTCCAGGGAACAGTCAGGCTTGATTTCATTTAGAATTGACTGATTTGATCTCCTAGCAGTCCAAGGGACTCTCAGGAGTCTTCTCCAGCACCACAGTTCAAAAGCATCTATTCTTCGGCGCTCAGCCTTCCTTATGGTCCAACTCTCGCAACCATACATTGCTACTGGGAACACCATCGCCCTGACTATACGAACTTTTGTTGGCATGGTGATATCTCTGCTTTTTATTATGCTGTCTAAGTTTGCCATAGCTTTCCTTCCAAGGAGTAAGCGTCTTTTAATTTCATGGCTGCTGTCTCCGTCTGCAGTGATCTTGGAGCCCAAAAAAGTAAAATCTGTTACTGCTTCCATTTCTGCCCCTTCTATTTGCCAGGAATTGATGGGCCCAGATGCCATGATCTTAGTTTTATTAATGTTGAGTTTCAAGCCAACTTTTGCACTCTCCTCTTTCACTCTCATCAAGAGGCTCTTTAGTTCTTCTTCACTTTCTGCCATTAGGGTGGTATCGTCTGCATATCTGAGGTTGTTGATATTTCTCCCGGCAATCTTGATTCCGGCTTGTGATTCATTCAGCCCTGCATTTCTCATAATGTACTCTGCATATAAGTTAAATAAGCAGGGTGACAATATACAGCCTTGCCGTACTCCCTTTCCAATTTTGAACCAATCAGTTGTTCCATGACCGGTTCGAACTGTTGCTTCTTGACCCGCATACAGGTTTCTCAGGAGACAGGTAAGGTGGTCTGGTACCCCCATCTCTTTAAGAATTTGCCACAGTTTGTTGTGATCCACACAATTAAAGGCTTTTGCGTAGTCAATGAAGCAGAAGTAGGTGTTTTTTTGGAACTCTCGGGCTTTCTCCATGATCCAGCGCATGTTGGCAATTTGATCTCTAGTTCCTCTGCCTCTTCGAAACCCAGCTTGTACGTCCGGTAGTTCTCGGTCCACGTACTGCTGAAGCCTAGCTTGTAGGATTTTGAGCATAACCTTGCTAGCATGTGAAATGAGTGCAATTGTACGGTAGTTTGAACACTCTTTGGCACTGCCCTTCTTTGGAATTGGAACGTAAACTGACCTTTTCCAATCCTTTGGCCACTGCTGAGTTTTCCAAATTTGTTGGCATATTGAGTGCAGCACCTTCACAGCATCATCATTTAGTACTTTAAGTAGCTCAGCTGGGATATTATCATCTCCGCTAGCTTTGTTGTTAGTAATGCTATCTAAGGCCCACTTGACTTCACTCTCTAGGATGTCCGGCTCTGGGTCAGTGGCCACACCAGCGTGGTCATCAGGAACATTCAGATCTTTCTTGTATAGTTCTTCTGTGTATTCTTGCCATCTCTTCTTAATCTCTTCTGCTTCTGTTAGGTCCTTGCCTTTTTTGTCCTTTATCATGCCCATCTTTGCACAAAACGTTCCCTTGATATCTCCAATTTTCTTGAAGAGATCTCTAGTCCTCCCCATTCTGTTGTTTTCCTCGATTTCCTTGCATTGTTCATTTAAGAAGGCCTTCTTATCTCTCCTTGCTATTCTCTGGAACTCTGCATTCAGTTGTTTATATCTTTCCCTTTCACCCTTGTTTTTTGCATTCCTTCTTTCCATAGCTATTTGTAAAGCCTCATCTGACAGCCACTTTGCTTTCTTGCATTTCTTTTTCTTTGGGATGGTTTTAGTTGCTGCCTCCTGTACAACGTTACGAACTTCTGTCCATAGTTCTTCAGGCACTCTGTCTACCAGGTCTAATGCCCTAAATCTATTCTTCACCTCCACTGTATACTCATAAGGGATATGGTTTAGGTCATATCTGACTGGTCTAGTGGTGTTCCCTACATTCTTCAGTTTAAGGCTGAATTTTGCAATAAGAAGCTCATGATCTGAGCCACAGTCAGCTCCAGGTCTTGTTTTTACTGACTGTATAGAGCTTCTCCATCTTTGGCTGCAAAGCACATAATCTATCTGGTTTCGGTATTGACCATCTGGTGATGTCCATGTGTAGAGTCGCCTCTTGTGTTGTTGGAAAAGAGTGTTTGCTATGACCAGCGTGTTCTCTTGACAGAACTCCGTTAGCCTTTGCCCTGCTTCATTTTGCACTCCAAGGCCAAACTTGCCTGTTGTTCCGTTTATTTCTTGATTTCCTACTTTAGCATTCCAGTCTCCTATGATGTAAAGGACATCTTTTTTGGGTGCTAGTTCTAGAAGGTGTTGTAGGTCTTCATAGAACTGGTCAACTTCATCTTCTTCGGCATCAGTGGTTGGGGCATACACTTGGATTACTGTAATGTTGAATGGTTTGCCTTGGATTCGAACTGAAATCATTCTGTCGTTTTTGAGGTTGCACCCCAGTACTGCCTTTCCCACTCTTTTATTGACTATGAGGGCTACTCCATTTCTTCTAAGGGATTCATGCCCACAGTAGTAGATATGATGGTCACCTGACTTAAATTCGCCCATGCCCGTCCATTTTAGTTCGCTGATTCCCAAGATGTCAATGTTCAATCTTATCATCTCATTTTTGACCACATCCAGCTTGCCTTGATTCATATACCTCACATTCCATGTTCCTAAGCAGTATTGCTCCTTGCAGCATTGGATTTTCTTTTCAACCTCAGACACATCCACAGCTGGACGTCCTATTGGCTTTGGTCCAGCCGCTTCACTCTTTCTGGGTCTACTTGGAATAGTCCTCCGCTCTTCCTCAGTAGCATATTGGACACCTTCCGACCTGAGGGGCTCATCTTCCGGCGTCATATCTTTTAGCCTTTTGGTACTGTTCATGGGATTTTCTTGGCAAGGTTACTGGAGTGGGTTGCCATTTCCTTCTCCAGTGGATCACTTTTAGTCAGAACTCTCTGCTACGACCTGTCCGTCTTGGGTGTCCCTGCACGGCATAGCTCATGGCTTCATTGAGTTACGCAAGCCCCTTCGCCACGACAAGGCAATGATCCATGAAGGAGGATGGTGGTGTTGGGAGAGTCCAATTATCAGGGGGGCTGAATAAAGAGCTTCCACGAACTGTATCCGGCCTGCAGACCTTATGTTTGACAGCCCTGCACTATGAGATTCTTCCATAAATCAAGATATGGAATGGAGGCTCTGCTTTGCATGCCATCGCTTTGTGATGCTCAATTGGTATGCATGCAGGACAGAGCCTTCTCTGTGATAGCCCCCCAATTTTGGAACTCTCTGATTCAGGGAGTTTGAGACCCTCACTGCTTTTCAAAAGGTCCTTAAGACCCATCTATTCTACCAGTTTTTGGCACGTGAGTTGCCACTGAAGCATTTAATTCTTTTGTCCCTTTTTAATTAGTATTTTAAATCTGGGTTTATTGCAAATTTAAAAAAAAGATTTTGTTAGCCTCCTTAGGGCTGTTAGGTGAGATACAAATAAACAAACAAATAAAATATGTAGTAGCTTCATCAAAAAATGTCACTGTAATTGGCTCACTCCATTGGCTTGGTGCATAGTGAGCACCACCGTTAAGTGATGAAGAGTTCCCTACAGTTTCTTGGACTTCTCCCCACTGATGCAGGTGTCACTCTTTTGGTTTTGGAGCCAGCGGGTGGCGCAGTGGGTTAAACCGCTGAACCGTGAGCTGTCGATCGAAAGGTCGGCAGTTCGAATCTGCGACGGGGTGAGCTCTCGTTGCTTGGCCAGCTCCTGCCAACCTAGCAGTTCCAAAGCATGTTAATGTGAGTAGATAAATAGGTACCGCTTGCAGGAAGGTAAACAGCGCTCCGTGTTCCAGCCGCATGCTACGTGCTGCGGCAAGGAGAGTCATGCCTGCCACATGACCACGGAGGCGTCTTCGGACAACGCTGGCTCTTCGGCTTTGAAATGGGGATGAGCACCACATCCTAGAGTCGGACACGACTGGACTTAATTGTCAGGGGGTCACCTTTACCTTTATGGTTATTGTTACATGTACACCGCCATGTTCTTCTTTAGCTATGTAGTTATCTCAAATGATAATAAGCACACTTGTTTCTAACCATGACTGTAGCCTAATGTTAACTATAGTTAGCGGAAACTCTTGTGCACATATTAATGCTGCACATAATTAACTACAAAAATAAAAGGAAAAGGAGGAAAACCCATATGGAGAAGACGGTGAGGCACTCCTGATTGCCTAGTCATGGTTAGGTGATACGTCTACGTGAAGCCATGGTTTAAAAATGTTTTGGCAACGTTTTTTTAAAAATACAAATAAAAAACCCAAATTACTAAAGTATGACTGCTATCCTATGCAGATGTACTTGGAGGTAACTCATACAGAAATCAGTGAACACATTTCTGAATAAAGACGCTTACACTTGTGATGTACGTGACTTAAATGCCTCCTTCAGTCATCAGTTCTGTCCTTTAACAAATGCAGTTCCCTCTGCGTGGGCAGATCACTATGCACACACATACTTGTATACTTATGCATTTGTTCGTAGCACTGCATAATATCAAGTAACTTTCTAAGATCACAGAAAATTGAGCTCTGAAAATGGGAAGCAAAAAACCACCTATTGGAAAGGCCAGATATACGAACAGACAGAATGACCTGCTTTGTAACGGATTAAAAATATACAATATTGAGGGGTTATAAAAGTATACGTGCTCCCAATTCATGATGTGACCCATGATGTGACCTTTCTATAGGCAAGCAAGGTAACAGCACCCATCATGCTGCTACCACAATTCTGAAGTGCAAAATAGTGCAGGATGAGGATATTACAACTTATGGGAGCTGGATACACTTTTTAAACATACATACACACACACACACACACACACACACACACACACACACACACACACACACACACACACACACACACCATTCTCCCAAAGTGCTCTGTTCGGATCCATTCAAAAAAGCCTAATGATAGAAAGTTAGACAAATTCAGGCTAGAAAGAAGTATCATATCAATAATACTTTAATTAGTGGAATATCTCACACAGGATATTCTGAAATTCACTGGAGTGTTATATCGATCGTAGATACCACTTTTAGCTTAACGAGAACACCTAAGTGGGAACTAGGCGGGCCCCCACAGATCTTTGGGCCTTTCCTCCAAGTCCAAGCCAAGTCCTGGAGGTGCATTTGGGGGTGAAGTGTGCTCAGCTCTCCTCTATACCCAATCTCATTGTAGGGTTTCTTCCCTCAAGTCACCCCATGCATACATGCAATCCAAAGTCTTTTCCTAAGTCCTACTTCTTTCAGTCCCTCTCCCCCTCTCAATTTTAACACCTCTTGTGAGGGCATTTAGGAGACAATTTGGAAGTACTGGTAGCTCCTGATTTACATGGTCTTAAATTTGAAATAGTGCGATTTACAAATTAAGACCAGAAGTGCAATTTGTGTGGGCTCATTTTTGAAACTGCGTGGTTCTGCATGTGCCAAGGTTCGTCCCAGGTTCAGCACCTCCTAAGGACTCTGCAAGCCAATTACATTCACTCCTCCTCTGAACAAAACCAATCCTTAATTTGGGATTTCTCATTCTGCAGCATTTATTGCCATACACAATTTTCAAACTTCTATAACTAACAATAACTCTGAAAGTTAGATGCCTTATCTTTTTACTAATACTGTGGTTTTCACAATTATTACAAGAGAGCTTAGGTCACGGAAACATTTTTTGCAGAGCCACTATAAACATTCCCTGACCCCTGCTGCAGTGGCTCCTAATGCGATATTTATTATGGCAATCATCTGTATATCAAGGTATCTGAGATGTTTCTTCAGCTGGTAGAAGGAGCTACTTCTGAATGCATGCATTTTAATAAACAATTGAATCCATACTTTTGAAATACTTTTAGAACTGAAAAAAAAAAAAAGAATCCCACAATCTCATAGCTGAAATGGCATTCTTCATTTTCATTCCAGAACAATCCGGACAGCCCACATACTTTCTGCAAATCACTGAGAACTCTGTTGTCTTTGAAAGAAACCAGTGTGCTCACTGAAGCAGACCCATCATTCTCTCACCACCACCACCTCCCCAAACCCCATATGCTTTATTTTTTGGTTGACTTTCCCCAGGGAACAATAACTGTGTGAGATCTCAGACATCAGACAGACCATTGTGCATACTGGCAACAAAACGCAAGAAAGTCTACACACCATGAGATTAAAACCCCACAGTCCAGGGGACAGGACAGATGTACAGAAATTGCGTACAGCAGCTTGAGGAGGGCAGCATGAGAAGCAAAATCCCGACTCAGCCACGAAGTCCTTGATTAGCTGAACCCAGTGAAGGATCGTCGAAGAAATAAAATCGAGATGGAAAGTGCAAAATCATCAGAGGGCCTTTTTTGTTGATGTTGCAAAATTGAGGAGGCACCCAGGTTTTCTAGGAATTAGCAAAGATAATGGGGAAGCTGGAGGCCTAGGCCCCAGTTAGAGGAGAGAGTCTGAGACGAAGGAAAGGAAAGGCAGGAATGGCAGAACATGTGACAGATAAACCAAATTGTTGCCGTCTTAAGCACTCCAAGTGCAAGTTGCCAGGACAACATTTTTAAGGAGCCAATGGCTACTGCACCAGTGGCGTCACTGGGGCATGGCAGGGTGCGGGCCAGGGGGGGGTGACACACAGGGATGGGGTGGGCAGAGGATTCTCGGCGGTGCTGCCTTCCCCGGTCTTCGGCGCTGTTTGCGCAGGCGCACGCACGAGCTGGAGATTTCCAGTTGCGCTGTGCACCTGCGCGAGGTGAGAAACATGTGTGGGTGCGCGTTTCTCTCCTTGTGCAGGCACACAGTGTGACTGGAAATCTCCGGCTCGTGCATGTGCCTGCGCAAACAGCTCCGAGGAAGGCAGCGCCACTGAGAACCCCCTGCCCTGTAAGTCTCGAACGGGCTGAAGAAGCACTGAGCGGAGAGGGGGGCAGCGGGTGCGTCACCCCTCACTGTGCGCTGGGAATGGGATGGGGGGTGTCGAGTGGCAGTGGGGGGCATCACCCCTCCCTGTGCCCTGGAGTGAAGGGGCATGGGGGTGACGCGCTGACCTCTCGCCGGGGATGACGCAAACTCCAGTGACGCCCCTGTACTGCACACCTGGATTTTTTGCACCCCTGAAGATTTAAAGATAATAATTATTCCAGGATTCCTAGCACATGACCCCACTGAGGAAAAGTATTAGTTAATAATGTAATAAGAACCCTGCTGAATCTTACTAAAGGTTCATATAGATATATGAAGCCACCTTATATCTTCCTTTTCCAATACAGGGAAGGGGAGGAAGAGGAGCAGAGGAGGTGGTTGCCGAAAGTGACGGCATCGGTCAGCCTCTTGGAGAGGCCAACACTGCGTACTTGTTAAAGCAGCACCGCGTGAAGCAGCTCATATACACTTGCATAGCTTTGGGAAGAAATTGTCTGCGAATCCAGAGTTTTGGTAACAGAGTGTTACTCAGGGCAAAACTGTACAGGCATCGTCATATGGAGCAGCGACTTTGCATTTTAAAATGTCTGCTCTTCCCCGGATATCTGACGACATCAAAACTTGCAACAACACCTTGGGAAGTATCTGCACCCAGGAAGTACAAGTGCAAAGATAGATCCAGAATAAACTGAAAAGTCAGCATGGTGCAGGCTTCAGTGAAGCGAAAGGGGCCTGTGCAGAGGCAATGATTGGTGGATGGCACGTCAAGACGACACCTGCCTGCAATCTGCAACGCATTCGCTGGGGTCATCCGTCACTGACTTTTACGAGCAAATTGTGTAGGCTCTAGCAATTAAGAAGCCTACAGAGAGGAAGCCCACATGATCAACCAACCAATTACTGAATATTAATGAGTGCCTAGCCTGTCTGTGTGATTTTGTACTCATGTGGGAGAGCATCTGTGTTCTCTTTCAGAGAGGACGTAATGGGGCCAAAAATATCAGTTTCTAACAGGATTGAGCTTCAAGGGTCTACTTGAAAGCTTCCAAAAAGGTGATCCAGCGAGAAGCAAAAGAAAATTAAAATGGGAACACAATAGCAAAATGAATAACTAAAACAAGAAGCACACAGGAACCTCTATAATGAGGTCTATATATCATATGTCAGTCTACCTGCACTTAATGTTCGACTGATTGCCTTCCTACTCTGACTCTAGTCTCATACATGTAGAATAGAGAAGATGGTCCAGGCTGCTGCAGCACTGGTAGGGGGTGGGGAAGAGGGTGGACCGGCCAAGTTTGTCTTTCTTTGTCATGGGGCTCAAACAGGAAACATTACACTGACGAGATTTATCAGTCCAAATTATATAGTGTGTGACAGAGACCTTGGGGGTGAAGAAGCAAATATTCTAAAGTTGATTTTAAGGCAAATATACAATGAAACTTTGATTCTAATACGAAATGGAAGTCATATTAAATATAACAGAAATACAATTGTAGACTCTCACAACGTGACTATATTTTTGAGTTAAAAACCCACATATTTCCGGGTAAGATTACGTCGTTTCCAAAACTCTTTATTACAAAAGCAGAAATCTTTATAATCATGTTGAGTGCATGATAATTTCACATAATACGCTGCTATATAAAATTGGTCCGCATGCTAACAAAATAAGCCACCTTAGCCAAGAGAAACACTGGAGGAAAATCCATGGCACACCATTAATCATACCAGTTCCTCTGTCTGTGAGGAGCCACAACACAATCCATTAAACTGCTACTTCACGGAATCAAGGAAAACTGACATTTGTCACAATTAACAGGAAAATTCTCCTAGATATTCTAATTAATAGTTCATTCCCACCACTTTCTTGCTGCCTCCTCCTACCTTCCTGGCTTTGGATGTGTGTGTGTCCAGTCAGATCAAAGGAGGTGGCAGCAAAGAAAGAGAGAAAATTTTGTCTGTGCGCATGTGGATATGTGTGTGTTGCCAGGTGCCAGGATGGTTGACGCATGGGTGTGTGCTTGTGCATGTTGACATGGGGGTGTGTACAGCAGAACTGCAAGGTGGGGTGGCAGATCAGCTGTCTTTTTGTGTGGCAGATCAGCTGGGGTTGCCCGTGATTCTAGCCAACAGGCCTACGGACACTGGGATGACTGACAAGCACATGGGTAATGCAAACATTTCCTAAAATATTAATTCAATATTTTACCAAGGTAAGTCTTCGGATAAGATTGGGCCATAAGCCTAAGGCCATAAGCATTGTACGTCAACTGAAACTCAAATAGTCTAAAATTAATATTCAAGAGTGATTTAATTTTAGACTATTTGAGTTTCGGTTGACGTACAATGCTCCACTTAGGCTTATGGCCCAATCTTATCCGAAGACTTACCTTGGTGTCGGCCATCACATGGTTCCTAATGAGACTCCTCAGAGCTATGACAGCTGACGCCCTGGGATGGGGGTTCAGGATCCGGCGGCCACCGGCTCTGCCTCACCCCACCCTCCCTGCCTCTCTGCTGGTGGGGTTTTGCCGGCAGGCAGTCCTACTTGCTACTCTAGTGAAAGCCCACAAGCTTATTCTGAAAGTCATGAGCGGACGGTGGAAACCACTGGTTCAATATTTTCCAGCAGGGGACAATGAATACCCTTCCGAATTCCAAACAGAGCGTATATAGCCGTTAAATTCAGCTTCTCAAGAGGCAATGATGATTATACAAAGTTAGTAAAAGGTCATAACATGTCTTGGATCAAAAGGAAGACCTGAGTCAAATCACCTTTGTGCAAAGTATTTGAAAAAAAGAAGAAAGAATCAAGGACACCTTTGAAGTTTCAAATCTAGTCCCCAAACACATCCAAGTCAGAGTGTTAAAGAAGAAACTTTTCTTATGCATAAAGCCTGCAAAATCAAGGCATTTGTAACATTTAAGGAGTTAGAATTACTAGCTTGCAGCAATGCCTAATTACACAGAAAACTCAGGTTCTGGGCTATCAGAATAAAGGGGACATTTTAATTAAAACACAAGTAAAACTGAAATTGTAGGAACAAAGGGAAAGTAGCTCCTTACCCTGAGCAACTAACATTTACGAGGTATAAAACCATCTAAGAATAAAATAGATGCCCTAATACATACAGCGGAAATGTCTAATAATGAGAATATGCTGATTAAAAATAAAATTTAGCACATGTTTTGGGTCAGCTCAAGCACACTTACACATCTGTCATTGCCACTGAAAGCCTTTGCCTGTGCTTGCAATCCATTTAAAGAAAATAAGAGTTCAAATCTTCTCCCCTGTGTGTGGTTATCTTGTTGTCTTGTGCTCCCTGAGGCATCTGGTGGGGCCACTGTGTGATACAGGAAGCTGGACTAGATGGGCCTTTGGCCTGATCCAGCAGGGCTCTTCTTATGTTCTTATGGTTCCAACTGCATGCAGCAGGTAACTAGAGTTCCCTCTCATTTTTGCAGCCATGGTTGGGCAGCAGCAGCTCCGGAGCACTCACAATGATGTTAGCGTCATTGCAGACTTCTGGGAAGCCGCGCTCCGAGCTGCACAGGGCTTGGTTTAGAGCTACACAGCCGCGCAGCTTAGTGGAAACAGGGCAGGGAACACGTCAGCACCAGCGGCCCCACTAACTGCAAAACATGCATGGACAAGCACCCAGAGAGAGAGAGAGAGAGAGAGAGAGAGAGAGAGAGAGAGAGAGAGAGAGAGAGAGAGAGGCGCAAGCAAGACACTCTGTATGTGGATTGGCAGAAAACTCACGTGAGTGAGTACAGAAGTGACTCATTAAAAGGTTAAATTACAAGGATATGATAAAAAATAAGGAACTCAAACTATTTGCATATTAATTGTCAGCTTATTTCCTAGTTGTCCACTGTCCTTACAATTGTTTTCTGTTTACCTCCTTTTCAATGGTGTTTTTTTTTAACACTGACTGACTGATATGATACTGATGGCGCAATCCTCGCTAAGTTTAGAGCAGCGGAACATGCGCTCTGCCGCTCTAAAGCGTCGAGCAACGTGCCGTAAAGCATATTTGCGATGACTTGGGAGTAAGGGCCACCGGCACAGAGGTCCTAACTCCACCGGTCTCCTGACCCCACAGCCGTCGACGGAGGTAAGCCCTGTATTGGTCAGTGCAGGGACAGGGGGAGGGCTTGCAGGGCAGCCAGGTGGAGTGGCCATTGGCCAGCCCGGGCTGGGAGGGGGCAGGGATATTGGTGGTGCGTTCTGCTGATATCCTAAACCCTTTCCCCGCCCGGGTCAGCCTTACATGGCCTCCCAGAATATATGCCAGGTCTGGACCTGGCGTACATCCGAGGAGGCCCATAGGCCCCAGGCTCGCTTACAACCGGGGAAGGGGATGAACTCCCCTTCTCCCGAGGTGTGGCCTAGCAGCCTCGGGGCAGCCCGCAATGGGCTTAGGATACAACGGCCGACCCTTTATGCCGGCCGTGTATCTTTACACTGGATTGCGCTGTTAATGAAAGCTGTGGAGGAGGGGGAAAAATCTATAAGAATATGGAATCTCTCTCTCTCTCTCTCTCTCTCTCACACACACACACACACACACACTGTGTGTGTGTGTGTGTGTGTGTGTGTGTGTGTGTAGTGGGACAGAAACTGCAGGAAATGTGGGCAGCATATTGGTGGTGGTAGCTGCATAGAAAACTGAAGTCAAAAGGCTCCTTTTATCTGTTAGAAGGTGGGCGGTGGGCCAGTGATCTTAATCCACCAGCCAATTTTGGCCAAAGAGCTGTTGATTATTTGTCACTGTCATGGTTCTACGCATACACACTGGTGTTCTTTGTGCCTGCATCACCTGGCAAGGAAAACCCTAGTCCAGCAGTAGCTCCCAGACACCCTGAGACCTTTCTCACCCTATTATTGTCAGAAAGAAAGGAACTCAGGCTGCTCCCAACTACCGGTGGTTCGTTCTCTTCTCCTGTCCAATTTAAAGGAGGCCTTCTTGATTCCCAGGGTGTGTGCCAGGATGACACTGAATTGGCACCGGCGATATCTCGGCACTTCCAACCTGGTTGTGTTTACTTCTGGCCAGGCAGGCCATGGAGCAGAGCTGCCAAGAACCCCCAGTAGCAGCACCGCTCCTGACAACACTACTGTGCATTTTACTCTTTTTATTGTGTGCTCTCCGAATCAATTTTGCTAACAGCACAGCAGACTTTTCCTTTTGCATTGTCTCCCCTTTGCCTTACCAAGGCTCTACAGTTCAATGGGACAGAAGATAGGGATTCACTTAACTGATCAGTTATGCAATCTGCTTCATATGTTTTCTAGGAACATGGTCCCAAAAAGATGGCCAAGCCACGAGTCATTGCTTCTCTGGGTAAAGGAAACTGAACTGTGACTCCATTAACATCTGTCGATCTACTAGCTATCACTGGTCCAGAGGGGAGCATCCGCAATCTAAATATGCAAGAATTCTGCTTGGTAATTGTGCTGTCTACCTACGCTCAATAAGAACCCGCTGCATAGCTCAAAACTCGTTGTTTCTTATTTAATCATCAACTACATTTGGCTAAGTAGCAATTGCAATCTGCATCTATGCTACATTTTTAAGAAGGAGTATGAAATAACAAATTAGGTGGGACTAACTTAAATCCCATTAATTTAAATGGCACTCACAGCGCAATCCTAACCAACTTTCCAGCGCTGGTGCAGTCGCAATGCAGCCCCGAGGTAAGGGAACAAATGTTCCCTCACTTTGAAGAGGTCTCCATGACTTCCCCTGCACTGCAAAATTCAGTGTGCACCCTGTTGGCACAGCTACATCGGCGCTGGAAAGTTGGTTAGGATTGCGATATTAGTCAGGACTCACTTTCTTGGGATACAACCTTATATCCATATCTGTTGATTTAAGTTCAATACATGGTCGGTAAAATGCATTTCATTTTGAAGCCATATAAAAACATCAGAGCCATTTAGAAATGAAAATGGCCAATGCAAGTGTTTTTCCATGCACAGGCAAACCTTGTCACAGAGACACAAGATGTCCAAGGCAACATAATTTCAGTTGACTAACAAATGAGTCATTTCTCTTTCAGAGAGACGTGTGGAGGAATATACAGTGTTTAATTAACAGCCCCCTTCTTGTTCGAAAACAGAATCCCACCCCCTTCCCCTCTGCAATGCTCCCCAGTTTCCATTCACCAATGAGATGCAAAACTTCCAGGGGAGACAAAGAATACCCCCGTAGAGCAATACAGACATTAAATGCTGGTGTATGGAAATTAGAAAATGTTTGGGCGGGGGGAGGTCCCGGACTCCAAATTAGGCCCTACTGTGCTATAATGACACAAGCCTGACAACCAGTATGCTAACAATCTGCTGTTGAAATACCTAATTGGAATTCTGGAATGGAGAATCTGATGATGTGATGCTTGTCAGTTTACATGCTGCTCTCCGGTGAAGCCACTTAACAGATATTAAATTACTATTTTTAACAGAGGAAAAAAAAAACACAACATCCTTTTCTCATTTTTCATGCATGTGATATAACCATTTCATAAAGGTTTATTCACACAACTGAACCAGCTCTGGTGTTTACTGCTAAATGGGGGTGGGGTGGGGAGTCGAGCACAGTGGTGGGAATGGGGCGGCAACAGGGGCAGGGGGTGGGTAGATCGGGCCCAGGAGTGGGGTGGGATCGGCGGAGCTGGTGCAACCTTATCCAAACCCTATTCCTAGGCCTGATCAGCCGGCATGGATCAAAGTGGACTTGTGCCAGCAATATCTGTTGACCCATTGCGTCAACTAACCCAAATGTCAAATGTCCCCTTACCCCAAGCAGAGTCGTAGTAAGTCGCCCCCTAACTGGGGCGGCAGGCCACAATGATGCCCCTGGAAGACCACGGCCCCACTGCATGACATTGCCGCGGAAGCCATGCCCCTCTGCGGAGACGTCATGCGGCCTGCGACAGGCCGCAAACAAGCCCAGGGGCGAGTGGGAGGGCAGCAAATGCCTCCCCCACCCCTCGGAAGCCTCGACAGCGGCGCTGTGAGGCTTGCCGCCGCTGCTGAGGGCAGCAAAAAAGAAGAAAGCGGCTGGCCCGCGATTGATGGACTGCCACTGGCGGGAACGGGGGCGAGCAGGAGGGCAGCAAATGCCTCCCCCGGCCCCCAGAGGCCTCGGCAGCGGTACTGCGAGACTCGCTGCCAAAAAGCTGGCTGCCCATGCAAAAGAATGAACGCTAGCCCGCCCATTTGGATCTGGAAGTGGCCCGGTAACCTACTCGCTGAGAAGAGAGCAGACCGAGCATCCACTAGATCATGATGCAGCAGGGTGGGCAGGCAGCCGCCTGCTGCCATGGTGCGCCTCTGGTCAGGCGGCATGGAGGAGAGAGGCGGAACTAAGGAAGCGGCTCTGTGCGCCGGGGGCTGCAATGCAGAAGAAGCTCAAGACTGCTGCAGGGAGGGAACCCCGGCCAGGAAGGAAGGGCAGGCAAGCCGCTAAAGCAGCCCGTGAAGGAGCCGTCGGACTCCGGAGCGGCGCAAAGGAGCAGTGAACGTGGGGGCGGGCAGGAGGGCACCTCCCCTAAGCCTTGGCAGCGGCACAGCAAAAAGTAAAATGTGGCGGGCAAAGGAGCCGCCGCCACCGGAACGGACGTGGGGGTGAGTTTGATGCCCCCCCGGCCTGGTGCCCAGGGGCAGTCCGTCCCCCATTCCTATACCTCTGACCCCGAGGAGACATCCAGCAGCCAAAATCCCCAGTGAGATGCAGCATAGCTCGTGCCTGCACCACTGCATCACCATGCAGGGATTTAGGTAGGACTGGGCTGACAATGTACTGAACAATACACCAACAAATTTCAGTATTGGGTTTGATTTCCTAACAACCCGATCCTGCCTAAGGTTTACATGCTGTAAAGCACATTTGTGGCTCCTTGTGAGTAAGCGGCGCTGGTGCAGATATCGGCTGAGTTGCGCTGATATCCTGAGCCCCTTCCCAGCCAGGGCCAGCCTTACACTGTCTCCCTGGTTGTGCGCCAGCTAAATAGCTGGCACGCAACCAAGGAGGTGCCAATGGAGTATGCACTGCATCCTATGGTAGGGGGTGACCAGACAGCCCAAGAGCGGTAAGAAAAAAATATTTTTTACTTACCTCCCAGTAGGCCGCCTAGCTGCCAATGGGTCTCCTTGGACCTATGCCAGCTACAGCTTAAGTCCAAGGAGTCTCAGGGGGCAGATCTGGGCCGGGAGGGAAACGGGGATAGGACGCTAATGTGCACGGCTGTCACCAAGATCTCCGCTTGCCCAGCCTGCTCCCCGCCCTCTATGTACCACGTCCAATATGGAGTCTTTGGAACACTTTCAAAGGGTTGATTCCACATAAACTCAACTACTCATCATGTTGGTCATATATAAGGAATTCCAATCTCCTCTGCTTACCTAAATAAATGAAAAACCCTGAAGCACCCTGTCTTTTGCATTAGGATTTGAACCAATTTACCCTTTTTCAGTAGACCAAATTAGTATTTTTAACACACTGGATTAAGTGGTCTCTGAAGTACCCAATTGTTTCTGAGGAGACTCTAGGGGACTAGTGCCAGCTCCTTAATCACAAGAGCTTGCAATCATTATATTTTTTTAAAAGGCAGATGGGATTTACCCTCCTGACACAAACTGTAGACAAACAATATACATAAGATAACTCAGTGATTCTAAATGTTTCACTTAAAATAAACCCGCAATTTCCAAATTTGATTTTACAAAGCACATTTACTAAAGCCTAATGAACAGAATTAATGCATCTTTTAAACAGGAGTCACATGTATGCAAATGAGAAAACATTTTTTAAAGGTTTGTACCCATTACTTTAAAAAAAATGCATTCTGTCCTTACGCTTGTTTTTAATTCACATTGTCAGCATATTCAGTTTTGGAATTTTGCATGTAAACAATAGAGCATATCAAGCCCTTTTTTAGTTTATATTTAAATTCAGAACCTGAACACTATAAATGATAATTAAATACTCTATTTAATCACAAAAATAAAGAGGCAAACCAGTGCAGGCTAATTTCAATTTGCGTATTCCAGTAATTACAATGTATTCCTTTGGAAAGTGAAAATTGTATCTCATACCTTTAACAAAGAGAAATCATTTAATCAGTATCCACTCACCTTTAGAAAAACAACATTTTAATTGTTGTCTTTTGTATCAGGTCTGATTTTAACAGAGATACAATTGGTTTTCCTGACAAAAAAAGGTTTAAAATATTAAATTAATCATCACGGAGATTAAATTAGATCTAGCTTCCAGATGCAAATTAATCTAGAAATACTAAAGAAAAAAAGCAAAATGAATTTGTTAGGAAATCAGATTTCTATCAGAATATATAGCTGGAATTTATGAATTTTGCTTCACATATTCAAATCTGGGAAAGGACAAGTACATGTTATGGAGTACAACTGTGGAATACATCTTCCTTATCTGATATTCAGGGCTTGTTTGAAATTACAGAATACTTTTGAATTCAAATGTGTTGCAGTTCAACGATATTTAGGGACACCGAACCTTCAGAAAGCTGAAACTTGGGTCAAGATCTGGTGATGGAGGCATATTCTTAACTTCTTCCTTTTCTGCTAGTTGTTTAATCAAAATCAACCTTCCCAACTGATTTTCTACCTTGGGATCATCGTATGTTTTCTTCTGGAGATGGGGAGGCAACTGTGTGTGTGAATTTCAGCAGGCAAATAGTAGAATGAGAGAGATAGAACAGCCCTTGCTCCAGTAGTGTAGCTACCGCAAAGTGGCTGGTGTGGTCCACCCCAGGCTCCACTGCCCTGAGGGGGTGCTCTCGCGCCAGCCACTTTGCAGTGGCGGGGGTGGTGGCGGCGGGCCCTCTGCGGTCGGCTGCCCTTCACCTCCACCGCTGCCATTCCGCGAGCAGCGGTGGCCGCGATCTGACTGCCCATCTCCTTTGGAGGCCACCAAGAGAGAAGGGCAGCTGATTGCGGGACCACCGCTGTCGCCTTTGGAGGTCTCACAAACCCGAAGTAATTGACGGTGTTGTCGGGGGGGGCTTCATCAAGAATCACCGCCCTGGGCACCAGAAGACCCAGCTACGCCACTGCCTCGCTCCATTGCTCCTAACAGCTGCTCCCACAGCGGCTTTTTGCTTTAAAAAAAATGTCTGGAGGAAGAACCACAGAGAGCGTAGTTTGGCCCCGAAATGCTTGGTGGTGCTAGGGGGCAAAGGGGAGAGTCAGAGAGATATACGAGCATGCAGATAAGACAGGAGGCGTACAAGATTCAGGGCCTCTTCCTCTCCTCAAGCTCTCCACCCATTGCACTCTCACACACTGATGGACCCATTTCAGAAACACAGAGATTGCTTCAATCACCTCTGAGTGGCAACAGTGGGAGTTGGAGCAATATCTTCTCTCAAGGGATGTCAGTCACTGACTCCAAGTCATTTGGCGTTGTGTGCTCATTACAAAAAAAACACAAAAAAAACAAAACATAAATAGCTCCTGGGGCCCTGATCCAGATCAGAACCATGTTCAAGGTTCTGGCCCCACTATGTTTTCATGCTGGATTTGCAGTCCACTTCCCTCCTGGAGCAAATGGCAGCAGCCAGAGGCACCGATTCAGAGCCGGAGTACAGCAAGGGAAATGGTTAAAGCTCTACTTGGCTCATGGCATGTTCTCAATCTAAATTTCCCCAACCTCTGCTATTTACCTTAAAAAACAAAACAAAAAAACCCTCTAACCCTGACTACACAAGGTCCAATGATGTGATTAACGTCATGTCTATTTTGGTCCTTAGAGGATCATATTGTGTTTGTTTTTGCTTGTTTGAGTCACCTGGCGCTATTTGCCCTGGAAGAGCCTTTCTGCAGCGTCTCCGCTTTGTGACACGCTGCAGTCTGACTGTGTCAAAATAACACCAAATTTGTAAAGCATCTGGGAGAAGAAAATGCAAGTCTGATGTAGGAGTGCTGGTACAGAAATGCCCTGCCTGCCACCACCTGTTCACATAACATACACATTCGGAAGTGATGCTGTTGTAGGAGAGAACTGCACTGTGCCAGAAACAGCACACTTGAAGTGATGCCATGGTTGTCTTGTTGTTTTCACAGCCAAATAAGCCTTTCAGTGCTGAAGGTTTACACAGCACCTGCCTCCTTCCAAGGTATTAAATGATGGTATAACTCTGTTGTTTGGAGGGAGGGAAAAGAACTATCAATCTCAGGCCACTTCTATATGGGTAATGAAACGTGTCATTCGGTTCTCATCCTGCTTTCTGAGAAGGAATACTAAATTGGGATATCCTCTAAGGCAGCACATATATGTACACAAAACCCTGATAGTTGAGAACGAAACATTGCATGTGCTCCCAGTCTCACAGAGGGTCGGATCCAGGAGCTATGTAATAAATGGACATACTTATGTGTTTGAAATATTGGACTTAATGGAAAGCAATTGATTCCAGTACATGGAAGTTCTGCCAGCTCAGAGAAAGGGAAATTTGATATGAGTGTTAAAGCAAATTTCAGCAACAGCAGACAGGCTACTAAAATTGCATCGGTTTTCAATTGCAACGGAGTCCTGAAATGCAGACACGGATGGTGGCTGAGAAACTGCATGAGAAACACGAGCAACTGCATGTTGCCTATGATTATTGGTGTCTTGCCATGTAAGCAGCTCAGGCTCACTGGCAACAAATGATTCTAGGACCTGATCGTGTCTGTAGCATCTCTGGCAGTGGCTGTGGTCAGGAGTGCTTTCTATCAACTTCATCTTGTTTTCAGGCTGCCTTCCCTTGAGTGCTCTAGAGATCTGGAAACTGTCACCCAAGCTCTGGCAAGCCACAGGATATATTACTGCAATGATTTAGAAGCTGAACAATCTGGCTGCCAGCACACATCCAGTTGGTTCCCTGAGAACTGTACTGGCTGCTGGTTAGCATCCAGATCCAATTCAACCTGATGTCTTCTTTTTTTTTTTAATCTATCAAACTCACAAAGGACAGGGCCCAGCATAGCTTCAGGAGTCTCTCATCCTCCATGAACCTTGACATCCTTTGAGATTTGGAACTGTAGTGAGCAGTCACCTTTCCCCTCCACAACAATCTCCTCTGAGTACATTGATGCTGACATAGAAACCAGCTTGTTACCTTCTCCATTATGCCAAGAGCTCTGAGTCACATGCAGCAGGAGGGACTCCCCCTAAGATTTGTAATGAACGTGGCAAGACTATCTGGTATCACCAAAGAAGATACGAGCCTTGGCCAAAACCTCCTGGATCCCTGATAGGTTTTGCTCACAACTGCTCAGCTGACTTTGAAGAGGAAAATTTGGAGGGACCAGCTTCCCCAAAAAGGGTTAAAAAAGAACCGAACAGCAGGAGTCAGTTGTGAGATTCCTGCCAAGTCAAAGAAATGCTCAACACTGTCCAGCAAGGACAGGGTTAATTCTGAGCCGCCCTACCTGTCCAGTGCCAGGAAACGGGCTACAAACTGCATCATATCGAGTTTTAGGTTAACCTGTCTGCTAGGGAAGTGTTAGCTTAAAACCTCTTTTTTAAAACCTCAAATATAGACTTCTTGGATGAGTTATTTTCTGTGTCTCCTTTTTCGCTGCTTTCCTTTTATGCTTTACTTCAATAAGCCTTTTCTTTGCTTTGATTAAGCAAACTGTCTGTTCCTTTAACATCAAGAGTAATTGTCCCTACCTCCTTCAGATACCCAGAGGGGCTTGTTTCTGTGTGCGCATGTGTGGGCGAGAGAGAGAGAGAGAGAGAGAGAAGCTAAGAGGGGTCATTGGTCTCAGATGCTTCTCCCTTCTCTTCCCTGCACTCATTCAGGACCCATTCAGCAGCAGGGGACATGTTACTATGACAATTGAGGACTCCAGTGAATTCTGCAAAAGAGCGGACAGTTATTGAGCGAAAGGTTGCAAAGGGCTTGCTGTATTAGGTACCATGTGATGAGGATGCCACAGTGGACAGCTGCACTTTCCTATGCCTGGCCATTCAAGCAGAGCCAGGGTCCCCCACCTCTCAGAACAGCTGTGAAACCAGAAAAGGACCCTTTGAATTCCTCCCAAGGAGGCACATAAAGCAGCACGGAAGACCAGCAATGAACCCAAACGACGGAGGCGCAATACACTTCAGATACAAGAAGTCTACCTAACGTTTCACATAGTAGGCTAAACATGGATGGAGACAAGTTTGTATGATTACTGTTTTTATAGTAATGTATATCCTGCTTTTCTTCTCAACTGGAAACACACACACACACACACACACACACACACACACACACACGGCTTCCCTCCAGCCTCCCTGCCCATTTTCTCTCCTTGGACTTAAGCTAGCAAAATTGCTAGCGTAGGTCCGAGGAGACCCATTGTGACCATGAGGTTTACGCTAGGGTAAGCGGATTAAACATCCCCTTTCCCTGCAGAAGCCTTCTGGTCCCCCCCCCCCAACACAGGATGCAGTGGCTGCCATATTGAATTGGTCTCTCTCTCTCTCTCTCTCTCTCTCTCTCTCTCTCTCTCTCTCTCACACACACACACACACACACACACACACACACACACACACACACAGGTGACTATTCCCCAAGCTGATGAGATATAAAATAGGCAAGACGATGCCTTTTTATTGGGTTGGTTTCTCTTTGTAAAAGAATAAGCAAATTTTCACACTGCAATCACAAACAAAAAAACCCTTCATCATCAGAAAAAAACCAAAAGGTTGCTAACTCCTGATATATAGGAAAAGGCTACAGACAATTGACTTTCAGCATTGCAGGATCAAAACACATTGTATGCATCACTCTTTTTCTGGCATCTGCCTAGAAACAAAGCATATCTGAGTTACTGAGTTCTGAATTCTGTCTAAAAGGATTTGCAAAAGATCGTTTAACAATCCCACAGCAGATCCTGAACCTTTGACCTTGGGAATGGAAGGTCGTGATTCAGCATGTAGAAAGAAGGAATTGGAGAATGGACCAAAATGTGGACAGAGCCAACAAAGCTTGTAAACTGGATGTTGCAGCCACCTTAGGTTATAATTCATCTATGTACAGTATTTTATTATTTTATTTACAATATTTCTATCCCGCCTTTCTCCCCGAAGGGACCCAAGGCGGCTTACAACAGAAACAAATACAATACCCAAAAATACATACATAAATAGTTAGTTTCAATAGTTAGTTAGTATTCCAACAACAGATGCTATTTGTACAGGCTAAAAGACCGAAAGTCGTGGAACACATGCTTGCTTGAGGACAAGGGAGGGAACAGAGCCACGATCATCATGAGTCATATATAAGAAGGTTGACGAACCCGTGACCCACAGGCTGTAACTGGAACTACACATATTTTATCCACCTCTCCCACAAAACGTTAGAACACTTTGATGTTCCAGTGGAGGGAGGTCTCTCCTAGGTAAAAAGCAATGCCTTGTGCATGCCTACTGGTCTGGGAAGCACCACTTCCTGAGGTCCTTGACAATCCAGGTTGTTCAGACCAGGGGTGGTGGTGGTAGATTTCCCATGAGCCAGTTGCTGGTGTCTGCGTCCACAATGTGGCCAGAAGAAGCCCACCTCCCGCTAGCTGAAGACACTATCCAGATCTATAACTTTCCACATACAAGTCCCTTCACAATAAATATTTCTTTTATTCTTCTGACAATGACAATAAGAACATAAGAACGTAAGAAGAGCCCTGCTGGATCAGGCCAAAGGCCCAGCTAGTCCAGCTTCCTGTATCTCACAGTGGCCCCATCAGATGCCTCAGGGAGCACACAAGCCAACAAGACAATCAAGTAGGTGGCTTGTGAAAAATGATAGTCTTTCTAGTAGCATCCAGCTGCACAAGTCCTATGTGCATCCAGTCCTATGTGCATCCTATGTGCATCCTGGTGCATCCAGCACCAACTGTTGGGGATGGAGTGGGACATGTGGAAAAGAGCAGGCTATAAGAAAGCCTACATTACACTGGTGGGGAGGCAGCAAAGTAGTTCCTTAGAGAGGAGCTGCCTTATGTTTTGTTATAGGACTTGTGCAGCGGCAGCGGGGGGGGGGGGGAATAAAACCTCTCTCAAAACACTTGTAAAGTCTAATGAATGCTGCCATCTAGCCTTGTTCTCTGCAAGTCAGCAGCTGTATTGCTTCAACCCCCCCCCCCCAAATGTCAACATATTAGTGATGCTCAGGCAGTTCAATCACCCAAGAATTGTAATGGAATAGTGCTGCTTTGTCTTCTGGATTCCAGGGGGTGGGTGGCTGTAGTAATTCAAAGGTGATTTGTGGTGACCAATGTGGGCTAAGAAGAAGAAACCTCAGAAGCTGCACTTGCGAATTAATTTCCTTATCCTACATTGAAAGTCAGAAGTGGCTATAAATTAACTCTCATTTAAACGTTGCTGTTGCCTGGAATCAGGAAATATTAATTGCTTCTTCGTTTTTTTCTGCTTATTTCACCCTTTTTAAAACCACTATCTATGCCAGGGCTGTGTTTAAGACGAGAACCACAAAGAAAGGCAATGAAAAGGGCACCATTCACACTGAATGTCTGTTAAAAATATATATAGAGAGAGCATCCCGCTTCCTCCAGGGACCAATCAGATGCTTCCACAAGCAATACCCAATAGAAAGGCAATACCCCTCCTCTAGTTCTGGTCCCCATCAACTAGTATTCAGTGGCATACGGCCTCTGAATATTTAGGTTCCATGTAGCTATCATGGCTAATAGATATTGATGGACCTGTCCTTCATAAAACCTCCAGGTGACACGGTTGTTAAGCCCAAAAGAAAGACGGATCTGTTTAGCTGCAGGTGATCCTTCAGGAATTGCTGTATATTCTGTATATTCCATTGGTTCTCTGGAATTATTCCATTGGTTCTCTGGAATTATTCCATTGGTTCTCTGGAATATATTCTGTATATTCCATTGGTTCTCTGGAATTATATACAGGCCAGCTTTCATTTAAATTTTAAGTTGGGTCTGCAGATCTCAAAGTTGTAGAGATATGTTCAATAGGTGATGGTAAAAATGACAAAAGGAACACAAATATGTTTTAAAGGTTCTAATTTACTTTGCAGATCAAAAGGGCCATATGTGACCCTTTGTGTGAACACTCATGCTTTTAGGCCCCATTCCACAACCACTTCTATGTCCCCAATACCTGCTTCTGAAATTCAGGGGACCTTCCAGATTAGCATCTGACAGAGCACAGGTTGCTGTAGCTGGAAAGTAGAATTGGCACAAGTTGGAATTTCTACCAACTAATCAAGTAACAAACTAGGACCACAACTCTATATTTTGCATGCAATTACAAGCATCTAAATATTGGCTGAAGGTAGCATGAAGAATTGTGAGTCAGGATAAATGACTTATACCCTCGCAACCGTTCCCACAAGCCTGGTGGAAACCAGGCAAAAAATAAACAGAAATTGGCTGAGCAAGAATGAACTGGGTCTGAACTGCAGAATAGCAAAATTCTTGTTAAAGCAGAAAGAGGTTCTCTGTTAGCCACTGAAATGGGAAATTTGTAATCACAGCTTAATCTTAAACATATTTACAACATGGAAGTATGTTCCACTGAGTTCAAAGGGGATTTTCTGCCTAGGAAATATGTATAGGATCACTGCCTAGAGACGATTACAAAATAGGTTAGAATGGAGATATGCATACAAAAATACAAAAGGAAAGCATTGTTCCTTTGTTATGTAAGTGACGAAGATGCATCCTATTATTTTATTAGCAGCTTGACTTTTTATTTTATTTTAATGGATGGCAGCAAAAGGTGTGGTAAGACAGCACAGCATCATAATTGAATGAACAGAGTTCTCAGAAATTAAAAGCACAGTGCTTGGAACACAAAAGCACACTGTGAGCATTTCAAGCTCTGAGCCACATGTCATGCTGACCCACCATGCAGCTCAAGGAGGTGTGATAGGGGCATGTTGACATCACTCTAGTAACAGCCAGAGGCTGCACTAACTCAGGCAGCAAGGCAAAAAAAAAAAAAAGCTGTGCCTCTATTCCCTTTAATTCCATGCTCAAAGTTTTGAACGCAAAAGGTAGACTTTGAAATGTGTTTATCTCACTCTATTGCCACAGACAATACAATTCTGCTTCATGCTAAGCAGTGCCCATAGCTTATACAACAATCCTATGAAGGCTCCTTTCCTTTTACGTTACACCCAAACAAAGGGCTTGATAAATTTAGAAATTCACTCTAAAGGTGTGGAGGTCCTAGGAGGGTTGGGAAAAAGAGGGGAGGCACCCAAAGTGATGAAACGTGTTTTTTTTTATTAGTATAAACTACTGCAATGAGTGCCTGAAGAGTTTTGAACTGCTAAGCACTTCTGTGGTTTCAAAAGGTGCAGTTTCACCAAAATGTCAAGGGGAAAAAAAATAGTATTGAAGTCAGAAGACTTGGACAGCTCAATCCTGCCCATGCTGCATCCTATCTACATAGGGCCCAGAACCGGCGCAGACCCAGAATTTGTCCCCTTACCCTGAGTAGAGCCCCAGTCAGCCCGATGGGTCTACTTGAATGTGCACCAGCTATTTTGCTGGTGCACATTCGAGCTGGCTGTGTAATGGCGGCCAGGCCCAGAAAATGGGATAGGATTTTGGCGGAGCTGCCATCGCTGATCCCTCCCCCTTCCCGGGCCCAACCAACCAATTCTCCCCTCCTGGAATGCGCCATTTCCCCCCTCCCCCAACCCACCGCCACCGGGTGAGGAACTTACCTTCCCCGGCAGGCGCTCCACTTTGTCCACGTTGCCGGCCTCAGCCTAGGGGAGGGCAGAGACAACTTGAAGAATTTGGAGCTAAAGGGATTGGACTGGAGCAAATTCCTACTGAGCTAAATAAACAAGGACTCACCTGCAGCATTATATTGTGTCTAGTGAGTGACGTGGGCACAAACATGACCTTCTAAAGCCCATGTGACACTGATCTGCCCCACAGGAAGAGGTGGATTGGGACGCACCCATGACAGGGAGAGACGAGGTGAGAGCTGATATATATAGCCGGTCCAGGCACGTTAATCTGCCACAGCAGATACTTGGAGAAGCACTGCTGTACTGTTAACTCACTGAGAAGTAAGTTTCCCTAGCCATATTGGAAGTTATTGCATCATACATCACAGAGTAGCATTTGCCTTCTTTGAGGCATCATCAAGCTGCTGACTTATAAAGTTACTGTAGCCATAAAGTGACTACGACTGATCGAGATTTGCATATTTTCTCCAGGGATGTGGATCAAGTCTCTGACTCCAAGTCTCGAGTCAAGTCTCAAGTCTCTGGGTCCAAGTCTCAAGTCAAGTCTCAAGTCTTTGCCCCCAAGTCCTGAGCCTTTGGTTGCGAGTCCCTATCTATTTAATGGGGAAAACGGGTATAAACCTGAATAAAATTCGACTTGTAAAAGGCTCCAAGTCTCAAGTTGAGTCTTTTGAGTTTTTTACAATCGCCGAGTCAAGTCATTAACACGATTTGAGTCCGACTCAAGTCCAAGTCAATAGACTCAAGTCTACATCACTGATTTTCTCGGTCATTTGCAGCTAATGAGTTCCTAGGTGAGGACAAAGCGGTCAAAGTGGTCATTTCTGGTCATCGCTTGCTTAATGACGTCACTTCTGGACCTCAGCAAGTGCCATGATTGCCAACCAGCCTGCTGTATGAAACGCGTTTGACACCCTTGTTCTAGAAGTTTACATTCTAAACTTCTAGAACACATTAAATTATATAGCAGTTGTTGGGTGTGCAGCCCACCGACATACACTTTGCTAGTCCCTAAACATCTTAGCACTAGAGAAAGAACATGATTTTTTTTTCCAAATTGTGTATTGCCTTTTGCAATTAAGCACATTTGGGAATATGCTGGAAGGAGGCCAAGATCTGTAGCAGACTCTCCATTTCCAGATCGAAAGTCTGGGTAAATTACCAACAAAGAAAATGTATAGTAGAGCATCTCTAAACAACCCCGGTTCCACACCATATCACTATACAACAGGTTCTATTATTTGGCCAGAGTGATACACAGTAAAGCATGTTCCTCACTTAGAAATCTGCCTTGTCATGTTCTTATTTCACTCAGCTTTAATTCTAATTTAACTTAGTAAAGCCATAGCAGGGATGTGGATCAAGTCTCTGACTCCAAGTCTCAAGTCAAGTCCCATGTCTCTGGGTCCAAGTTTCAAGTCAAGTCCCAAGTCTTTGCCCCGAAGTCCCAAGACTTTGGTTGCGAGTCCCTATGTATTTAATGGGGAAAACGAGTTTAAATCTGAATAAAATTTTACTTCTCGTAAAAGGTTCCAAGTCTCAAGTTGAGTCTTTCGAGTCTTTTACAATGGTTGAGTCAAGTCTGAGTCAAGTCATTGATGCGACTTGAGTCCATCTCGAGTCCAAGTCAATAGACTCTACATCACTGAGCCATATGGTGATCTGGGAACTGGGTCTGGTCAATTCGTCTTGCTATAGCCCTTCCCTCCCACAGCTTGTCAGAAATATCCAACAGATATGTCACTTGGGCACTGCCTTACCCAACACCGAGGGAAAGGGACCAGGAAACACTCAAAAGCCAACAATGCCATATTATACAGCAGAAGACACAACCAAATAGAAACATCGTTCATGACAATCACTCTGATGCTCAGCAAAGTACTTCCCCTGCCCTGAGTGATGGAGTTGTGGATTGACTGGCTATGGGGGGGCAGAGGAGGGCAAATGGACACTGCCTTTTGTATTCTACCCGATTCTCTGGCACCAACCAGAAATGCTCCAGTGAATATGTTTCATCTCTAAAATTGGAACTGATAGTTGAAGGCAATCAAATACAACTGTCTAAAATGTTATTTCGATCTGCATGTTGCTAAGGCGTTAGTGCAATCCAGACAACCAGAAGGCTTTGCTCTTCTTCAGTGCTCTATATATGTCACCTCTATTCTCAAATCATCTAGTCTTTCACATGCTCAAAAAGGAAAAATACCAAGTTATTTCTTCTTCACAATGCATTGCTTAAGGGTAATCTATGTCTCCTATATTTTCTGATTCTCCTTTTGATCTTCTTACTGCCTTCCTTACTCAAGAGGGGAAACAAAGCTGGTCAGAAAAAAAGACCATTTGGCCTAACAAGTCTGTCCCCTCAAGGGATAGATTTTGTTAACTACTGGAAAAGATAAGAATTGTTTTTGTGTTATTAATTTTGATTCCACATTCTCTTCCTTGAATATGAGAGAGAGAGAGAGAGAGAGAGAGAGAGAGAGAGAGAGAGAGAGAGAAATCCATCTCAAACTCATTTTCATGTTATTTGCTTTGATAGTCTCATTTACCAAATGACTCCATATGTTGCCTATTACATTGTGCCTTATATATTCGTTTCTGATGTCCTGGTTCAATACCAATTTCCTAACTTTAAATTAGATCTTTTGTGCCTGAAAAAAAAAGACTGTGGTAAACTGTTCATTTTTCCTAAGGAAAGGAGATTAAACTGAAGGGGAACACAGGCGTATTATGACCATTGTTCGATGCAGTCAGAATTATCACTGCCTGTGACAGGCGCTGTTGATTTAAACCAAAACTGTTGAGAGGATAGATTCTTACCATTTTTTCTCTATGTATCTGAGGGTGACTTCCACCCACCTGACGTGTACATCCATGTGTGTCAAAGTACACATGAGGGTGACATCTTCAGTGGCTGTACTACTGAGCTGCTATTTGTGAATCCTTTATTATTATACTGTAATTCTATCTCTTAATGCCGCATCACACTCTTCAGCAAATATTATCCCTGCCCCGTACATCACTGTGACTTTGTACGTATCCACATTTTATTGCACTTGACATTAATTTATTGCCATTATATTTCTTGCTTTAGTGAAATAGACTTTACTGGCCATTGTCAACCTAATAGCCCACTTAAAGGGCATTCACCTTGTTTTCTTTTTGTAGCATGTGTGGCAGGGCACTATTAGAAAGCAATCTCACCTGGGTTTTCCAGAGGCATATCACCAACACATGCCCATTCATGCTATTCATACTCAAGAACTGGAAACAGATAGATGTTGTCAAAGATATATCTAGCATCTGTCATCCCAATCGCTCAATGTGAACAATAAAGCAAAATGCAAGCAGGAAATCAAAACACAGTCACAGAAGTGTTTACCATCACTTAGATTAGATTCTTATAAAAGGCTTGCTCACCTCCAGTAAACTAGCAGAGCAAGAAGTAGTATGAGGCACACAAAAGTCAAGGCTGAGACTAAGATGAGAGGAATGATCCATTCCATTTGGTCAGGGGCAGGTCTGGTTGCCATACCGGAAATATTCTTCTCGGCTGCGTATTAAGCAGATTAAAAATAAAATCAGTAATGGCAGAAACAAATCAAACTGCTACAAATAGTTTTAACAGAGGCCCAGTTCGCACATTATCAGCGCAATCCTATCCAACTTACACTACCGGTGTAACCAGCGGGGGAGGGCAAGGCGGGATGCTTTGGGGGGAGGGGAGATTCAAATACCCTTTGAATCCTCCCCTTTGGAGGGGATTTGAATCCCCTTTCCGTTCTGGGGCCTCCTGTTCTCGCTGCACCGCTGGTTACACCGGTGGTGTAAGTTGGATAGGATTGCAGAATATGTGAATGTGGGTTTGCCATTGGGTGTACATTCAACAAGGAGTTGCTTGCAGGCAATTATGACTTCCAGATAAGCACACACACACCCCCCAAAAAATTATAACTGCAACCATAATTACTGTTATTGCTTTCACGTATAATATTTTTTGGGTTCTTCAGGGTCGGCAGAGAATCCCAAGGAGACTCAGAAGACACAACATGTGGGTGGAATATAAAAGCACTACACCTGATATTCCTCCCATTTGTTGTGTCTTCTGCATCTCCTTGGGATTCTCTGCAGACCCTGAAGAAGCTAATCAACAGCTTTAGCGAAACGTTGGTATGCTAACATCTTGCTGTTCTTTTGAACTTATTCTTAGAACTTTCTTTCTTATGGAAGACTTATTGGAACGTTCTGTTCACCATGGCTTTTAAACCCGAAAACCTGCTTCTTTATGATCTTTAGTACACCTAAAAATGTTATCTGGGAAGTGGCCCAAAGAGAAAATACTGTTACTTTCCGCACAAACTAAGGGCCCAATCCTATCCAACTTTCCAGTGTCAATGCAGATACAATGCAGTCCTGAGGTAAGGGACCAAATGTTCCCTTACCTTGAGGAGGCCTCCGTGACTGCCCCCCTCCCACTGCAGAATACAGCACACGCCTCATTGGCACACCTGCATCGGTGCTAGAAAGTTGGATAGGATTGGGCCCTAACAGTGAGTGCTCTATGAAGCATGGAATTAAAAACTGAAAAGAAAAGTTCCAGGTGAGAAAATCTCAGTTGTTACGTACAAACATTTTGATGTGATTAAATAGTCCTTTCAGTTCCAACTTCACATATTCACAAGAATAGTATGCATTAAAATTGTTTTCAAATTCTCACAGTTTTTGTCACACGGCCTATCTTCATTTTATTTCCCTCCCTCCGGGCGTTAACGTTATAATGCATAAACCATCACTGAATGTAAAGGGGTAAAGGTATCCCCTGACAATTAAGTCCAGTCGTGTCCGACTCTAGGGTGTGGTGCTCATCTCCATTTCAAAGCCGAAGAGCCAGCGTTGTCCGAAGACGCCTCCGTGGTCATGTGGCCGGCATGACTCTCCTTGCCGCAGCGCGTAGCATGCAGCTGGAACACGGAGCGCTGTTTACCTTCCCGCAAGCGGTACCTATTTATCTACTCGCATTGACATGCTTTGGAACTGCTAGGTTGGCAGGAGCTGGCCAAGCAACGAGCGCTCACCCCGTCGCGGGAATCGAACTGCCGACCTTTCGATCGACAGCTTATGGTTCAGCGGTTTAACCCACTGCGTAGTGTCTTCTTATTGTGAAACTTGTGACGTCTTCACAGATGCAGCTTGCTGTGCCCACCAAACTTGTCTTCTTGTGTTAGAAAATTACAAATCAATGTATAACTCCCCCAAAACCCAGATATTTTAATAATTTCCTAAGGGGGAAAAAAGGGTGGAGAGAAAAACACGAGTACACAGATAGACCTTCCCAAACTATAGAACTCACAGCAAGGTTAAACAATGGGCAATTTTACATTTCAAACATTTAAATGAATGAATTAATAGGATTATGAGCAATCATTTTTTTCCCCTTTCTCATAAGTTAGACTTTATTTCTCCAGAACTTTAAGTTAGACTTTATTTCTGTTCTAACGTGGCTTAAATCTTCATGAATGCTCTCAATCTTGTTGCTTTCATTTTCATTGATGAAGTAACCTACCCTTTCTAATCGTAAACATAGTCCTAAAGTTTCCTGATCTTAGTAGTCAAGAAGATATTTCTTTTTCAATTTTTGATGCAATGTCATGATAGATTTCAATATGAACCTACAGATTTTCAAGTTACTAGCTCTCAGTAATATTAGCTAATAGAACATTCTGCATAATCTGGACAACTGAGATGGTCCATTGTAAGCAAGTGCAGAACGTTTTCTAGAGGAGCAATACATTTTTGCTTTGTTCAATTATCAAAATGGATACTCTTTTTTAAAAAATGGAATGTGTTGTCTACGTGGGAGAAACAATTTGTCTGGAAACTGTTTGGCAGACCTCATTTGCACTTACCAACTGTGAGACTGATGGCACTAAGGAAGTACCAAAGCTATGGGTAAGGTGGGAAGACCTGGAAGATCCAGGTTCAAATCCCCGCTCAGCCACGAAGCTTCCTGGGTGACCTTGAGCCAGTCACTATCTCTCAGCCCCACCTACCTCACAGGGTTGTTGTGAGGACAAAAAGGAGGGGAGGAAATATGTACACCACTCTGAGCTCCTTGAAGGAAGGGTGGTATAAAAATGTGAAAAATAAATAAAATAAATAAATAAGAGCACCAGAGTCAGAGTTGCCAAGGCAGCTGCTGCCTTCATCTTCAGTAATGGCTACCATAAATAAGATCATATAGGTCTATACAGCCAATCACACACAATGCAGAGAGACTCACAGCGCAATCCTATCCAACTTACACCACCGGTGTAACCAGCGGTGCAGCGAGAACGGGAGGCCCCAGAATGGAAAGGGGATTCAAATCCTCTCCAAAGAGGGGTTCAAAGGGGATTTAAATCTCCCCTTCAAAGCCTCCTGCCCTGCCTTCCCCAGCTGGTTACACTGGTGGTGTAAGTTGGATAGGATTGCGCTGTAAGATTAGGTAGCAACATGTGACATCTTGCACTTCAGGAAATTAAACCATGTGGATTAACATCCCAAATAAGACACAGTTCAGGATATAGAACGGTGCAATATTTTGTTATCAAGACATCACTACAGGACCATCGGAGAACATTATCAAAATACTTGGGTTCCAGACCAGTGATGCTGCAGCCTAAGCCCAAGGCATTCTCTTTTACAATTCGTTAAATGTCTAGACTGCGGTAGAACAGAAACTCTCAGAGCGGTTGGCCATACAAGGTTAAATACAAACAATAAAATCAGTAAAACACATTAAAACAGTTATTTAGGGCTTTCCAACACCAGATGCCATTTTACAATATGAATAAATGTTTATGCCTTAGCCTGCAGAGACAAACATGATCATTGAAAAGAGTTGTCTGATTAAGGCTTTGCAATCTGAAGATAATGGTAATCTTTTTAAAAATGTTATGATTTTATGGCAACTGATTCAAGGTTCCTGAATTGCAAAAAGGTAGTAATTTTGCTATGCAGGTTTGTAATATGGAGTTCTCCAAAGATCTTGTGTGACTAACATTGAGATAAAAAACACACTCAGTTGGAAGTCCCACTCCATTCAATGAAATATACGTTCAAGGAAGTTTGTGCAAGATGGCAGTCTTAAACTGTAATCCTATGCCCATTTTCCTGGGAGTAAGCCTCACTGAACATAAAGGGACTTACTTCAGAGTAACTGTTTGCACTGTTAGATATATACACCATTGAATATTTTACCAACCTTTACTAAATAGGTGACACTGAACGTTATTAAGAACCCAATCCTATCCTCACCCCCCCCTGCCGATGCAGCCGCGCCAAAATGGCACACTTTCCAAATTGGGAGGGAAAGGGGAATAATTCCCCCCCACCCCTCCATAAGTCTCCTGTTTGCCAATAGGTCGCTTCGGACCTGTGCCATTTCTTTAGGTGGCGCAAGACCAAGAGGGGATGGGGTGCACACCATTACCGGGTGCACCATCCGGTGCACACCATTACCACCGGATTCACCCCTCCCTTCACCCCCACCCTCATTCCTCCCCCTCCCTGCCCAGTTTCTCCCCCTTCCCCGTTGCCTTACCTGGTCCAGCGGGCGCGGTGGGATTCACTGGTGTGGTTACGGCACTGGCGTCGCTCTAGGTGGGGCGGAAAGCTAAGTTCTGCAGCTTTCCACCCCACCGTTACTCTCTGGTACGAGGCGACCTGCCCCCTCGTCATAGGAGCCCATCAGCGGAGAGAAAGCAGCGCGCAGGAGAGTCCCTGCATGTTGCTTTCTCACCGCTGACAGGCTCCTATGACCAGGCTTACCAGATCGCCGACCGGGACGTTCCTTTTTGCCCTTAAGGGAGACGGGGGAGGGGCTTCTATCCAGCTTCTATCGCCCCTCCCCCCGCCTCCCTTAAGGGCAAAAAGGAACGTCCCGGTCGGCGATCTGGTAAGCCTGCCTATGACGAGGGGGCGGCACCTCGTGCAGGAGAGTAACGGTGGGGCGGAAAGCTGCAGAACTTAGCTTTCCGCCCCACCTAGAGTGACGCCAGTGGGTTACGGTGCTGCCACCTCTAGCAGCAACGCTTGCAAAATGGCCACTGACGGAACACTGTGCTGATGGAGCCATCAGCAGCCGTTTTACAACAGTGGAACTCTGTTCCACTATTGTAAATCCTTCTGCGCAACTGCCCAATCCTGAATAGGATTGGCACAATCCTAGACTTATGGCACAATCCTATTGCCGGCTTAAGAGCCTATGGTGTCTTGCCAGCTTAAGGACCTACGGCAGTGTTTCCCAAACTTTTTCGACCTGTGGCTCCCCTGACCATTGGTGACTATTGGCCGTGGCTCCCCATTACATTATGTGAATGCCTGCCAATTGGCATTGCACTGTTTTCTGAGAGGATTCCGTGGCACTCCGTGGCTCCCCTGGCTGGCTTCCGTGGCTCCCCTGGGAGCCGCATCCTGAACTGTTGCTTATCAGCTATGAAGGTCTAGATGAGTAGAAGTTCACTGAACCTAATTCGGGCGAGATGGTGGTAGTATTGGTTGTGGGCTTCTTGACTGACTTAGGAATAGTTTAGAAGCACCAGCTGGTTCAAAATGTGGCTGCCAAGCATATTAAGTGGCTAGAAGCATATTACACCTACATTGTTCAGCTTGCATGGGCCCCTTCTGGACTTCATTCCAGATGCTGGTTTTGACCCTAAACAGTTTGGGACCTGGGTACCTGAAGGACCACACTGCAAACATTTGATATTAGCTCACAAACTGGTTATTGTTGTTATACATTCTGCTGCGATTGTTAGGTTGTTGTTAGCTTTGATTTAATGATGAATTTATTGATTGTGATTTTATTTTTTTTGCAGTTGTTATTCTGTTGTACATCACTGTTGTACATTTTCATTTCCCCATCTCATCCCTTTTTCCATTTCTAGCATGTCTATTCAATTGTGTGCCATTATTTTAAGTCAGCTGTTCTTAAACGTTTTGGTACTCCTAAATTGAATCCTCTTTCCGTTCTGGGGACTCCCATTCTTGCTGCACCGCTGGGTTACACTGGTGGTGTAAGTTGGATAGGATTGCACTGAGTTACACCAGTAGTGTAAGTTGGATAGGATTGCGCTGTTAGAGGGTCGCAGACTTCTGGCTATGACCTCTTCCCTCGCAGATTGTACACCAGCACACAGTAAAAAAATAAGAAATGAACAGCAGAAAGGGTTGCTTGTTTAAACCTTCAGTAGCATCTACTTTTTATATATTACATAGCCTTATTTGGAAGGAAGTCTATATTAAGAATGGATCCAAAAGAAAGCAGACCTCACCCATGACACCATGAAAGAAATGGAGGTGAAAGAAGAGGGGTACGTTTGCAGAGGGGGTCAATGTATGAAAATGGCTTTCCAATAGCTGATCTGAACATATTTAACTGCAAATAGAGAATATGCAAAGGCATACAAAACAATACCAGCGGAAGTAACTGGTGGCGTTCAGTGCTAGCAGACGGCCACAGTACATCTGGGCAACCAGCAGGGGTTCAGCACTAAGAAGCCTATAAAAAGGTGGCCTGCTGAGAAATGCTGAAGAAAATGTACTTTCAACAGAAAGACACAGACGGTTATTTCTCTGCATCCCACCAACAACAACAAAAGTCCAGCATTTTCAACGTTCCTTCTGAAACAAAGGCAACTCAACAGCAGTAGACAAATACAATGCATCCTTCTTGTAATGTTGCCCAGTTTTGTTTTTTGTTATCGAGGGTGAGGAAATTCCAGTTTTGCTAAGAAATGCAAACACTTTCCTGTGGCATATGTCACTGCTGAATTAATTCAGTTTGCCTTTTACTGTCTTGGAATTCATCCCAGAAGGAAGGAATAAAAACTATTACAGTGTACCGTATCTGCTTCAGGGAGCCCTACCTAAGCGTGATCACCGACACTCTGAAAGCCACTTCTCCACAAACTGAAATGTGTCGTTTTTCCATAACAATGGCTTTCTCGAGACAACTTCATTCAGCAGTTTTCATCCATTTTGCAATCTGGGCCAGAATGGCACGAGACAGTTAAGGGTGCCTTGGCAGGGATTATGGGCAAAGGTCAATATGAGAAAAAAATATACCTGACAATCATATAGATCTCCTGCCCCCTCTGACTGCCCATCATAATGGACCCTTGAGAACAAACACATGAGCATTCGCCATAAGTAACATCACTCAGCATAACTGGTAAATGTGTGAAAGTATCATCTTGGGGCATATACCTGAATGAAAATTCCCTTCTATGGCATCTCGATGCTGCAAAAACTGCCAGCGTAGGGACAAGCTTTATTTCTTATTTTTTCTAATAATGCAGACAGACAGATGCCACAAAATATGACAAGAGACGTACCCTCAATCCAGAATGCCACCATCCAGTGCTGTCAATTCATTTACTTGGAAGGCACTCATAAAACCATGAGAATATGAAATCCTGTCTGCTGACATACACAGATATGTTCAAACTGACCAATGTAGGCTACTTCCAATGCAGCCATTTCCATTCAGTGTAACAGTGGACACTTGAGAGCTTTTTAAACCCATGAACATTGACAAGCTAAAATGTTTTACTTGCTGTAATATAACAGGCAGCGGTAGAATATATTCTTTACCATTTCGCTGCAGGTATTTCTCTCATCTCTCTGAACACCTTAGTATATCCTGTCACTGTTTAGACTGGCAAGACTTTTCTACAATGTCATATTGTGTGTACACAATCTGCCAGCAAAATCTGGTCTGATTCTTTTGTTTATCTGCATGCAAACTGTCTGAGTGACTGCAGGCTTCTATAAGCTGCAACGCAAAATATTTGAGAATCATAAAAATTATAACTTGATAATTCTTGCCACATATGGAGAAAGAAAGAAAAAGAAACCCACACAGATGCTTAATTATCTTAATGAGGTTATCCCAAAGGCTTTTGCACAACCTCAGGCTTGTTAAAAAAAAAATTCCATACAACTGAAATTCGTTTAGCACTGAAGTTCTACGCAGAGGCTAAAAAAAGCCTTCATGCATACAGTATCAACTTGGTGGTATATTAGGGTGAATATGGAAGGTTGGAATGGTAAGTGGAGTCCCATTGTGGCACATGTCCAGGCCCCTCTTGGTTTTAACCTTTACATATATAAGGGGAGAAAGCCCTGGACATGGTAAACCTGTTGCTTCAGTGAGTCCTCCATATCCACGGGGAGTTGGTTCCAGGATCCCCCCCCCCGCGGAAACCAAATTCCGCAGATGCTCAAGTCCCTTATACAGGTGAACCCTGTATATCAAATTTGCCCCCGGTTGTGCTCATGACTCATCACGCTTTGCAAAAGACTCATCACACTTAGCCCATATCTTGAAAATATGATCAAGATTTGCATATTTTCTCTTGTCATTTGCAGCTGAGTTCCTACATGAGAACCAAGTGCTTATTTCTGGCCATTATCTGTTTAATAACAATAATCTATCGGGACCCACCTAGGGCTGGAAGTGATCTCATTAGGCAGGAAGTGACGTCATTAAGCTAGGGATGACCAGAAATAAGCACTTTGTTCTTACTCAGTAAACACTCATTAACTGCAAATGACAGACTGGCTAGGCTTTGTCTATGGGCTGAAAGGAAGGGGGGTGGTCTTCCATACATGAATGATATTGGGAGTCGTGTGCCCCCCATTTCTTTCTTGGAGCTGCGCCCCCAACTGATCCTCTTCCAGTATAGCAAGGGCACCAATCTCATCTTTTGTTTTCCTTTCTCCTCCACTCTGAGGAAACTCTTAGTTTCCCAACCTTGTTCTTTACCAAATCTATTTTGTCTCTCTCCTTTCCTCTTCTTCCATACTGATTTTCCTTACTGAAATCTCTCCCTCTTAACCTCTTCTATATCCAGTGTTTCACTGGAAAATATCAATATAAAGGGAACCTAATTTGACTCAGGGTGAGGACCTTTGCAGTGGCAGTGGTTACACAAGCAGGCCAAAAACGCTTGTGCTACATCAGGGGTGGTCAACCTTTCACCATGAATGCTCCTGGCCTTTTAATGGTTGTATAGGTGTGAGGGCATTTCAGCAGGTGCAGCTGCTTTAGCAGCACCATCAGCACTTGCAGCTGCCAAGATTCTGTCTTCTACACAATTCTTAAGAACGCAGAGGCCCTAGTGGTAGAAGGTTGGCCAGCCTTGTTTTAAACTATCATTAAGTCAGATTGGTGGACCTTTGCTACAGCCATCTTGCTGTAGCAGGTTTAGACAGGAGCGATATCAAGTGTTGCCCAGATTGGGTCAAGGGCCCAAGGTCATCAGAGGTCCCAACTGCTGCTACACAACTTAAGAACGCAGAGGCCCTCATGGTGGAAGGTTGGCCACCAGGACGCTACATTGTCTTCGTTGCACACCCTCCACCTGGAAATGGACGTGTATCCCAGAGGCCCTGCATCATTCCGGGGCCTGAGAGATGTTTCAATCGGCGTATGGAGAGAACAGGAGGAGGACCTGCCATGAGTAACTCTTGACCAAGAGCAGCAGTTCCTCCTTCTCCTGCCCCCCCCCAATAGCCAATGGGCTTTCTCCCAAACTTTGGGAGAAATCTCATCAGCTGGTGGAAGGGGGGAGACCTGCAACAAACGCTGCCAATGAACTTGGCAGTTCCTCTACTTCCCACCGCCACCCTCCAAGGATAGAAGTAAAACTGCCACCACCCACCATCTTCTGGTAAATGGAGTGGTGGTTGCTGGCTAGGGTAAAAAACACCATCGGGGTGAGCAGGCAGGGGCCACTGGGGGCCCAGGACAGAGCAGTACATGCAGTACAGTACATGTACATAGAAGAATGCATGTGTCTCTTTAAAATATAGTCTAGTTTTTTCCCCCTAGCTACTAGTTGTGATAGATATGTATGCTACTTCCAGGTTCAGAGACACCATGCCTCTGAATACTAGTTGCAAGGGAGCAATGGTGGGAAAGGGGTATGTTTTCATTTCTTGCTCGTGGACTTTCCAGAGATAGCTGGTTGGCCACTCTGGGAAACAGAATGCTGGGCCAGACGGACTTTGGGCCTGATCCAGAAGGGCCGTTCAGCTACTGCTAAATTTTCAGGACGTACCTTTTACGCTTGACACCGTACACATGTTTCATATTTAGTAGTAGCACAAACACCAAATAGTAAAGTGGCCCTAAAATGTGCCTAGACCTTGTTTGCATCACAATTGTTCACTTGCCTGATCCTTGCTCAATGTTTCTTCACATTGCTTGTGCCATTCTTTTTAATAATGGTAATATTGTCATAGCATCCGATGACACTGATTTGGAGATGTTTCCAGTGGGGAGGGGCACGGAACTGAACTGCGTCTTAAAAGAGCTTCCGTTTGATTGTGAGGCATGATAAGCATTTAGTGCAGGCAGCGCCCTAGCCAGGCAAGATGGAAAGAACATCCGCAATGGTGGAAGCGTGATAGCAAAGAAAGGGAAAGTGAATGCAGAAGGAAAGCATTTCATGTACTCTGATGCAATGTTAACAAAGTATACAGGGAGAAAAGAGTTGTGGTTATAACATATATACAAAGCATACACTGACAACAATCATAGGACTACTTCACACAGCTTCCACATAGCGGCCTCTTCAAGGAGTTTCTGCATGGTAGCTGGTCCAGACGTAAACTATTTTCTGCTCATCAATTCAGCCCCCTCAGTATGGTTCCCCTCCATGCCACCACCAATCATTTCTCATGGGAGCTCGCAGCAGTGGGAAGATAAATTACACAATGAACGCTAATTTGCATGGCATGCCGGTAAGCCACAAGAGAAGTGTGCTGTGTCAAAAAGCCACTACATGGAGATAGTTTCAACAGGCCTTCCTGGGTCAACCTGATTGCACGAGGCACAGTGGCGCCCCCCGCACCGTAAGTGACGTAACGGCAGCAGCTGTTATCGCTCACTCAGAGGCGCAGGGTGGGCGGAAGGGCCAAACACGCTGACAGCTCTCGCCCTGGCGAACGGGACGATCCAAGCTGCCGCCGTCCGCCGTTGCACACCCCTGCCCGCCTGCTGCCTGGGGCCCGATCCCGACACCTGGGGGCCCACCGCCCCAAGGCCTCCACCGCTGACGACACCACTGACAAGGCGGTCCCAAGCAGGTGGTGAACTGATAACATTCTCACCAGTCAGTGTCAGTGAATAGCTGATAGATTTACAAGTAATGAATACAAGATGTCTGATTAGTACAATTACTAAACATTTAATTTAGCAGCAAAGTCAGTAACACAGAACAGAGAACAGACATTGGCTTATTGTTCAAGTTAGACAGGGCAAGTGCAGAGGCAAAGATGAGTTTGCAATGGAACAGGAGAGAAAAGGGCAGGAAAATTAATTTGGAAATACAAGAAAGGAGGTTAGGGTAGCTCGGAAAAACTTATCCTAGGTTTTTGGCCAGGGTTGCAGGGAGAGGAGCTCGAAAGTGAACATATAGACAAAGTCCTTGGAAAAATATCAACAGTTTCTTGGTTTTATATATATACTGTAGTTATTAGTTCAAAGTTTAGGGCAGATAATATGACCAATGAGACAACTGTATTTACAATTTTTTAAAAATGCAATTCTTATAAATTATATTTTTAATTTTAAAAAACCCTTAATGCTTTCATATTATTCGTCAATCAGCAATAGAAGTAACATCTGAGATCTTGGAAGGAGATATTTACTATCATCACTGACCCACCAGAGGCTTCCTAAGGCCCCTCTTCTACCGAGAAGAATCAGAAGCTGCAGACTGTTTAGGCACCTAAGAAGATGCTCTCCCACCTAACAAAAACATCTGGTGATACCGGGCTCTGTTGCTAAGTAGCACACACTTCCTGGAAGGGGCTATTCTCCCCTATGATTATCATGGAACTTCTGAAGAGCAGCAGTTGACCAGCCACAGCAGCAACTAAAATAACATTTGAGCTCTGGGGAATGGACACTTTCCATGATCAGTTATCATTACTTTCTTTAAAAATCTTACATTTCTTGTGTAAAGTGTATCTTCTTGTTGGCTACCTTGAACTCCTGTTGTCAGGAAGAAGGGTAGGATATAAATATCCTATCCACTCTGTAAACGGAAATATTTACTTATAGATTTGTTTCCTGGTTATTACCATCACTTATCTAATGAACATATTTCATTCCTACAGAGTGGGGTGGTGGAGGAAGCATACAATTTACAAAAGTAGTTGCAACCACCCCCTACCCAGCCTTCTTTAGCAATGGGCTTAGGCTTATGTGCATGTGAAATTATTATTTTTTAAAAAATACCGTATTGTCCCGAGTATAAGACGCACCTGATTATAAGACGCACCCTTAAAGTTTGGCGCTATTAAAATAAATTTAATTAAATCACTGGCATTAAATTGCAACAGCCTGATTATAAGACGCACCCCTAGTTAAAAAACTTAAATTAGGAGAAAAAAGTGAGTCTTATATTCAGACCAATACAGTATATATAAAAATTCACCAAGTGGTTTGTGTAACAAAACAAATGAAAAGATGGTTCCCTGTCCCAAAGGGCTCACAATCTAAACACAGATACAAAAGAGACACCAGCAAATAGCCAGTGGAAAAGATGCTCTGCTGGGGTGAATAGTTGGGATAATTGTTCTCCCCTTGCTAAAGTATAAGAAAACCACAGCTTAGGAAGTACCTCTTGGCCTACTCAGCAAGGGACGAATTTTGGCTCGTCCTTTGAGCTTGGCTCTAGTAATTGCCTTGTAAGTTTTTGTACATGAGTGGCATTAACGAAATATCCAGTCTTTCTCCAGTTATTTGCCTAACGAATTATTATTTAATTTCAAAACCATGGGGCCACTGACTTGAGAGACCACTTTTCCTTATACTAGCCCATGTGCCAATTGTAGTCAGCTGGTCAAGCCCTGCTTCACATACCCTCCAAGATTAGAATGGTGGGAACATTCTCACTGGTGAAAGTGGGAACCAGAGCTTTAATTCCAGGGATTCCTAGTCTTCGGAATGGACTGCCTTTAAATGCAAGGAGGAGCCCGTCTGTTTTTCCCCAAAGTGGCAAGACTTCTTTATTTTGGCAGGTACTTACAGTGCAATCCTATCCAACTTACACCACCGGTGTAACCAGCAGGGAAGGGCAGGGTGGGAGGCTTTAGAGGGGAGGGGAGATTTAAATCGCCTTTGAGTCCCCCTTTGGAGGGGATTTGAATCCCCTTTCCATTCTGGGCTGTCCCGTTCTCGCTGTACCACTGGTTACACCGGTGGTGTAAATTGGATAGGATTGCGCTGTTAATCTGCTAGAGTTAGAAGTTCTTGGTTATTTTTATTATGGTTGTTTGCTGCATGTTTTACTATTTTATCTTCTTTTATAAAATTACACTGTATGCTGCTTTGAACTTTGGAAAAGTGGTCTATCAATATTTTCAACCAATCAGGCCTACATCGTCATAAAGTAACTTCCAACTTTTCTGGCACAGTTACGTTTTCCACTGAAATATCCAGTGGAAAGGGAACAATAGCAGCACTATTTGTATTGTATTGTGTAGATACTGTATCCAAGAACAGTCAGTGCACCCTCTGCAGGACCACAGGCAACTATGCAACTACCTCCTCCATCCATTTCCACACTGTGTCTGGGACTCTTTAGAATAGTACTACTGCTTATGTCTACACAGAACTGGATATAATCGGGCTGTAAAGCAGTGAAAACTGGTAATAACTGGCACTATATTTGCTCCTATCTTATCTTCTGGGACTGTGCCATTTTCCCATAGATTCTTGTACATGACAGCTATTGGTACTGAGATTTGCCCACTCGATGCCTTCAGGACCCTTGTGCATGAATAGTATCAGCCCACAGATCAGAATTCAATACTTCTATTGTTCAACCTGCTCACTGAATCCAGATCTATGCCTTCTCTAACTTAGGATGCCTCTTCATGTATTTATTGTTAAAGTTATTAACAGGCTAGGTATTCGTCTGGTTACATAGTTCTAGGTCAGGATCATTGATGGGGTGGGGTTTTGTACAAAGGTGGTGTTTCATTCACCATTTTCAAATCCACTAGTATATGGTGGATTATAATAGAGGAAAAAGGTTAGACACCAGAGTCAGTATTTCAGCACTTTCATATGTGAGTTCTTTTAGAACTCTTGGGCGAATGCCATCTGGTGTGGTTGAATTGTCACTCCTTAAATCACTGAATTTGCTCCAAAATATCTTCTGTGGACACTTCAACATGCGACTTTTCTTCCAATTCATCACCCAAAAAGAATCGTTCAAGGGTTGGCCTCTCTCCAATAGCCTCTTTTGTGCAGACAGATGCAAAGAACTCATTTATCCTGTCATCCATGAGTGCTCCTCTTACACACTGGTGGTCCAAGGGCCCTGTGGTTTCTTTGGCAGCTTCCTCCTTCTAATATATTTGAAAAAACAAAATTGTGGAGGTTGTTTTATATCTTTATCCAGCTACTCCTCAAAACGTCTTATTCACAATTCACTTCCCCAAAATTATGCTTTTCTTTTCCCCAATTTGGGTTACACATCCACTTTTAAAAGAATGGTCTTTCCTCTTTAATAGCTTTTTCTGTTTAGATTAATATTACTAATTGTACATGTACTATTTAACTATGTAACTGTCCCTATCTCATCCCAGCATGGTGCCATTTCCCAGTGGCTGTTTGCTGGTGCCTCTCTTGCGAGTTTTTCTTTCAATGTCTCTTTTTCTTTCGATGTCTCACTGTGAGCCCCTTAACTGTTTCTCATTCCTTTTGCTATGTAAACCACTTTGAGAACTTTTTCATGATGAAAAGCAATTCTTAATAATATCTATATGATGTTTATTATTTTCCTCAATGGCAATATTCCCTCCATCCTGCCTCTACAAGGTGAACACCACATTTCAGTAGTATCTGGAAGGAACAAATAAGAAGAAGGCCCCTTTGTTTAACATGTATAACTATTCCATGACTGCCCCTGCCAAAAACAAATTGCAATACTCGGTTGACAAGGAATAAAAGGTGACAGAAGAAATGTGAAACCCAACAAAAGAGTTTACTCTGGGTCCTCGAGTTACGGACATCTGAATTACGGACAGCTGCATCAGCACTTTTGTGCAGGTGCAATCCATCTGTTGTGGCACTTTTATGCAGGGATGATAGCGCTGGGTTGGCACGAGCCAGCTGTTTTAACCTATGCACATTCTGATTTCCGAACAGACCTCCAGACTTCTTACCCCTCTTGACCAGCCTCATCCCCAGACGGCACGTAGGATGCAGCGGATGTTGCGCTGGCAGCTCTGCATTCTATGTGCCATCACCGGCATTAGTGTATAAGCCAGGGGTGGCCAAACTGTGGCTCCTGAGCCACATGCGGCTCTTTGTCGTATAATGTGCGGCTCTTGAAAATATGTTGGCTGAGCTCCTTTTTGCATCACAATTAATATAAAAGGGAAATAAGAATTTTTCAAGCTTTATAATTATTTACCAGGTATAAACTGGGATTCCACTGGATTAAAACATAAGTTTAATGTTCATGGTGAGTAAATATATTTAAGAATTTAAATACTTCTTAAATATTGCGGCTCTCAACCATCTCTCTTGCGGCTCTCAACCATCTGAAGATTATCATATGTGGCTCTTACAATAGCAAGTTTGGCCACCCCTGGTATAAGCAAATCATTGGGATACAAAGGAAGGATAGTCAACGCCTCTGATCTGCCTGATCAGAAAACAAACACTGGGCCACATCATACAAACACAAATAGGTGCAATTTAGACATACAAGTAAAATGGGAAACAAGACACCATCTTTAAGATTAACCAATAAGTGACAGGGACATATTTTTCAGCTTCTTTCAAACGTTGGAAAGGGCCAGACTGCCAAGTTAAAAGAAGTTCATGAAAAACCTCACTGGAGCTTCATAAAGAACGCAACCTTGGTCAAAATATGCCTGCACTCATTGCAGTTAAGTAAATTCTCTGGTAACATTTGAGGCAACATTTCCAGAAAAGACACTCTCAATAGTTCTCTCAGCGTGTGTAAGGTGGAACTCGGACAGCCGTAGGAAGACATGCACTTCTAAATGTAAACAGTTCATTTTGTGCGTCAAGATTTAGGATGGTTATAATTTTTCTGACCTACATATTAATCTCCATATTGGAAAATTAATACACTGTCTATGGAAAGATTCTGACTATAGGATTACTAGACAGAAATTATGGTACACTCACTATGAGAGATTGTTTATCATGACTAGCATTTCAACATATGAAACTTCATATGCAGTGTTCATATGTGTGGATGATCTATGAAAGGATTCTCTAGAACCTGTAATGAGGTCGTTTGAAAGCATGAACCCAAATGCTGACACAACGACACTTCCAACAGAGCTGAAAAGCAACAATGACATTTTCTTGGGTTGAATTTTTCTATTCTCTTTCGGTCCCTAGCTCCACCCCTTGCCCTCCCCAACCCCTACAAAAACAACTCACCTGGGTTAATGGTAATAAATCTGTTATCCGGTGGGTATTCATCTGGAAATTTTGTCGTGGATGCTGCCTCCGGCTCCCTTGAAATGTTTTCAGCATAGTGTTCATTTGTGAATGCTGGTGGCACTTGGGTGGAAGGGACTGTTTCGGATTGAGGGTCTATTTCTGTTACTCCTTCTCCTCTGGGAGTCCTACCTGTTGGGAAAATGTTTTGGCTTTGCTCTTGATCAGTCATAGTTTTATTCCCTCCCTCCTCCATAGTCCTGTTGGGAGCAACTGTGGTGTCCGTAGCTTCAGTGTTATTCTGTACTTCAGCAGCCTCTGTCACAGCACTTTTTTCTTTTTTTTCCGAATCCTTTTCTCTCTCATCCTCATGCTCTCTTTCACCATCCTCGCTTTCACTTTTCTCGTCCTTTTCGCCATCCTCGGCTCCTTCGTTATCTTTTGTGAGAGTGGAATCACTGTCTGATCCCGGAGAGGTTAACGCCTCAGTGGTAGCAACAACTGGCCTCGCGGATGGTTTATTGGTAGAAGCCGCGGTTGGGAGACGTGTTGGCCAAACAGTACTAGGAAAAGAGGAAATACCACTACTGCTAAACCCGAGGCCTGCAAGTAAGGTGCTGGTGACCACTGAGGCCACCGTTGCCTGGCTCCCGCTAGAGGAAGGCCCCATCCCTGTGGCCATGGACACAAAGGAAAAAGGGAGGCCTGAGGAAGTCCAAGTAGAAGATCCAGAACTGATGGGAGCCATGTCGGCTGAAGGTGCAGGAGAAGCTGTAGGCTTGAAGAAATCACCAGGGGGAACAAGAGAAGAAAACACAGCAGAGAGAGCGTCAGTAGAGGTACCTGACATTCTACCTCGGCTCTTTTTTCCTTTTGTTTTCTTTTTCTTTCCAAACTTTCCATTCTGCCCATTATTCTGTTTAAATAAGACAAGTATATTTAAACAATTGTGGTTAAAGCTAGCTGGTTAACAACACAAAGACAAGATAAAACAACACCAAAGGCATAAAACAGCTATATTATGTTTGAGAGATACCCTAGTCGGTCTCCAAAACTGTCAGAGTTGTAGCTTTCTACTTGAAATCTGAAAGACCAAGTAGGTCATAGAAATGAATTGACATATTAAATGGAACCATTTAAAAATAGCCTACTTTTTCATACAGGCACCATCAAGCCAACTTTAAGCACTTTTAAATCCCATTGATTTCAATGGGAGAATTAAGCAGCACATACATTTCTCCTACTGAAAATCAATGGAGTTTAGAAACACTTAATTTTGGAGGGATTTTCTTTGCCAAACATTGACATGTTTTAATCAGGGTGTGTTGTTTTTGGTATCTTTGGGAGGTTTCTATCTGAGTTCCATTTGTTAAGGCATTTTTACTCAGCTTGAACCAAACAGATAATAAAGCAAAGGATTGCACCGCACATTTGGACTGCAATCCTATACATACTTTTCTGGGACTAAGCCCCATTAAATACAATGGGATTTACTTCTGAGTAGACATGCCTAGGATTGTGGTGTTGGTCTATTTTTCACTCTTTCTATACTGTTTGCAAATTTAATTGTATTAGTTTTGCAAAGGCTTATTATAACTAGCAATAATATTCATGGAAGACGATTTGTTAAATCATGTCCTTAAAAGATTTCTCCCTCAAATTGCTAATCTGCATTTGCTACAATGGGACTAATAATCTCTTCACTTTAGGTGTATCTGGGTATTTAGCTTTTACTGAAGGGAAGCCCAAGTGTTTATATGGGGTTCACATAACGTTTAGGGAGAATGGCACTTCCATGCGGATCACACGCCAGAACTAAGATCATTGTGGCATCTTAACTAGTTTTATTAGATGTCTAAATTTATTTTCCTTGTGATAAAGCTTCGTCAAGTGTTCAATCCAATCGTCTAAACTGCAAATTTCAGTGAATGAAGTACAACAAAAAGGAGCACCAGGAATCCCTTGGAACACCGGCTTAGATGGCTTTCAAAGTGCACAGGAGAGCAGGTCTACTCATGGCTGCTAGTCATGAACCTACTGGGTGTGTCCATGTTCAGAGGCACTATATCTCTGAACACCAGTTTCTGAGTAGGAGAGGGCTATTGCCTCCAAGCCCTGCTTATAAGCTTCCCTATGAAGATACTATGAGGAATAGGATGCTTGACCAGATGGATCCTTAGTCTCTTCTGGCAGGGCTCCTCTCATGCAGACACCCTTTGTACAGTGGCATAGCTAGCCTTGTGGAGGGTGGGTGCAGCACCATTTGACACCCCCGTGACGTCACAAGCCCCGCTCCCCCAGGGATTTTCCGGCAAAATCCTGCCCCCGGTGTTTTTCGCCGGAAAACGGCCATTAGGCGTAAAAAGATGAAAATGCCAACACCAGAGGCTTGTGCCCTCCCCCGGTGGCTTGTACAACCCCCCATGCCGCCCAGGGGTGGTCTGCCCCCCACCCCCCATTCCTATACCTTTTGTAGTCTTTGACTTTGAGGATTGTCATTCCTACATCATTACCTGCCAGCACTGGTGTCACTGGAGCGTGGCGGGCGGGCTGCCAGGGGGTGACGCACGCCACGGGGTGACGTGCGCATCCCCGCAATTTCATCCATGGTACACAAGATCAATGCTCACATTATTTGCTTGGAGATTACACTGACCATGGGGGGGGGGGATTTTTCTACACGTACAATAAAGGGGGAGATTTTAAAGCATCATACCAGTTTTTTTTCAGGTTCCCATCACAACAAAACGGTACTCTGAAAGCTTTGAGATACTTGCTTTATGCTATTAAAGCTGTATTAGACCGCATGCGTCTCGCTTCGTCGTGTCCCAGAGTAAATTCTGATTGGCCCGAGGCATTGCTCCGTGTCCTGCCCCCACAACACCGAATGTGGCCTCTCATTGGCCGAAGCTCATTCTGATGCGTTCCAAGTTGAATAAATCGAGCTTCGGTCAATGAGGGGCCGCGTTTGGCGTTGATACGCGTTTGGCGTTGTGGGGGCGGGACGTGGATCAATACCTCGGGCCAACCAGAATCTACTCCAGGACACGATGAAGCAAGACACCGGCAAGAGGCCGGCTTAAATCCCATGAAATATGAGAAGGAATTTTGAAAATCTAACGTATCTCATAGCCCAAGTCTAAGTGTGCGTGCCTCGCGCATTGGCGTTGACTACCCTAGAGCAGTCAGAGGCAGTCACAAACGCTTCCCTGACAGCGTGCTGATCAAGAGGACGCACCGGGAATGGTAAGCCAGCGGGAAGGCAGAGGAGGGCATAACAGGGATGGGAAGGGGGCGTGGAAGGCCCACGCAAGATCCTATCCCTCTTCCCTGCAGCCTCTCTGCTCCTTTTCTCTCTTTGGATTTACGCTAGCAAAACTGCTAGCGTAGGTCCGAGAAGACCCATTGCAGGTCATGAGGCTTATTGCAGGGGTAAGGGGATTAAACATTCCCTTTCCCTGTGGAATCCTCCTGGTCCTGCCCCCCGCACAGGATGTAGCGGTTGCCATTTTGGTGCTGCTGCATTGGCGGTGTGTGTGTAAAGGATAGGATTGGGCTCTCAATGATGTTCAGAATGATTTGCTGATTGGTTCTTCACAAGAGACTGGAAAGCATTTTGCAGTTCCCAAACGAGAAATAAAACAGTGACAGTGTGTTCTCACCACATCAATTCAGTCTACAGTTTTGCTAAATATTTTATAATGTTGTTCGGTGCCAAACAGAGAAGTTTAGTTTACAATGAATGCTCCTGAGAAATTGACATTAATTACTTACTTACAAAATGTAAACATATCATCATAGCACAGGATTATATGTAGGCTTTCTGAGTTAACCAATGATAAAAGGCATCTCAGAATACTGTTGGAATCTCTCGATTCCAATTAGGATTTATTGTTTTAGAATTCACTACATTATGCTGCCACCTGCTGGGGAAGACATTGCAATAGCTTAACAAATGTTTTTATGATCATTCCATAGACTCATTTTCCACAACTTACCACTCCTGTTTTTACTATTCTGGTCCCCTCGAAAATTCGAGTTGTGTTAGCTGGGGAACAAAGAATAAGAATGTTTAAGTGGATTATAAAACTTTAAAAATTACTTCCTGTGAATTGAAGTTTATTTTATGATCACAGAGGCACAATTAAAATGCGTAAATGGAGGAATAAGGAAAATATAAATACGCTGATTTCTATGGATGATAACAGGGCTTTCTAAGTATTTTTCCTTTCCAGAGGTCAAATTCTCTATGATAATACTCTATGTCTAAAATCAGCCCTATACCTCACAATTTAGACTCTCAATTCAACTTCCCTTTTTTTATCTCCTACCATGTGTCTATCCTATTCCGTCACCTTTCCACCTCTTAGGATGCCACGTGTCACCATTTGGAATGTACAGGCTTTTACACATACACGTGAGCACAAATTACAGGCATTTAGAGCACAATCCTGCACAACTAAATGGCGACGTAACGAGTGTCACGTCTCCGGAAGCTGACGCAAACGTGCCATAAGGCACCGTTGCGAGGATTCGTAAGGGAGGCCAGCGCAAGGCCGGCTGCCGTCACTCCGCCGCTGGGACGTCCATGTGGCCGCCTGCGTAAGGTAAGGCTCCCACCGGCGACTGCATGGGCAGCCTGGGTGACGAGGGAGGGAGGCCATTGGCCAAGCCGGCCTGGGAGGGTGGGCCAGTTCGGCCGTTACATGGCCTCCTCTTCCACCAACTATTTAGCTGGCGGAAATCCGAGGAGGCCCATTGGGCCATCCCCAGTTTACACCCGGGGAAGGGGACGAATGTCCCCTTCCTTGAGTAGACCTCCGGGCTGCACCAACACAGAATGGGGATAGGATCTGGTGGGCGGCCCTGGGCCACCGACTGGATGTTTACGGTGGATTGCGCTGCCCGTAAATACAAAATGGTCTCTAATGACCCAAGACTGGTCTTCTATAGAGGCAACAAGTTTCTATTTCTGGAAATAAACACTAAGGTTGGGTAATTACTCCTGATATAGTTGTCTCATTTACAATTGCTAGTTCCAGTAAAAACATTGTAAGTATGGATTATAAAACTATTCATATAAGTATTTAATCATATTTCCAGTGGAATCCTAGGATTGCAGCTCAATATGAAGCAGTGTACTTGTGGCATTCAGAAAACAAACACTCTGGACGGAAAAATTATTGGAGTCTCTCCATCCTTGGAGGACTATATTATTCAGCTCCCCCTATCACTTGCTCAGCCTATAAACAGGTATATTCCAGAAATTGTCAATTATTTAAAACAGAATTACTGTACAGGACCCTCTTGCAACACATTTGAAACAATGCAGACAAGAAAACGAAAGTAGCATTAATGGGTATTCCCAGGGTAAGAGATCATAAGAAGTAGCTGATTGTATTAAAGGAAGATGCAGTAAATGCCAATGGCCTTTGCTTTGCAAACAGTTGTCTATTCTTCAACATTATAGCGCCATTTATGATGTCAACGCTATAATACCACTTAGACAAATTGGAGTTGGTATATGACAGACAAATATTGAACAAGCAATTAATGTCTACTGAAAAAAAAAAGATTAGCCATAGAAAGAACACGTTTGCAAGATTTGCTCATCCAGCATTTTGCACTCAGAAGTTGCTTTGTGCCGAATAAGGCTCACAAGGTGGCGGTAGAAACATTTTGATAAGTTATTGGACAGGATCCAAATATTTTCCTGTGCACACCCAAGGGCTTCTGTGCATGCACTGGATCTTTGCCAAGATCCACTTCCTGACTGCAGCTCTTTACACTGCATTAGCGCACAGGATTCCCTGTCTTTCTGGAGCATCTTTTCAGCATGTGACAGTGGGCCCAGCCTTATTGTATGATATTTTGTTATCCTGGTATATGAATTGGCTTCTTTTCCTCTTTCCCCATCTATTTTTTCCTTTTGCACCTTACATTAAGATTGTAAGCTTGTGTCATTTCAAAAATCTACATACACCTCTTTAGGTGCTTTGTATGTATGTATGTATGTATGTATGTATTTTCATACACACACACACACACACACACACACACACACATTTTATTTTGAAGGATTTTGAGGAAATCATCAAGTTTCATTGTTGAGGATTCAGCATATTACAGGTGCTTTATTGTTTTATATATTTTTTAAAAAACCAATAAAGCACCTGCAATATGCAATACGCTGAATCCTCAACAATGAAATTTGATGACATAGCTGAGAATATTTATCATTCCACCTATTAGTGAATGTAGGGATGACCATGCAGATGTGCTGGATGAAAAGGCAGGCCCCAGAGATGGCTGGAGCAGTGGCGTCTCTAGGAGGTGTGGACCATACCGTGTGACACAGTTGGGCGGGTGACATCACTAGTGGCCAAAATTGTGGAAACCTTTTGGAAAAATTGTATTTATGAATAATATAATAAAGGTATATATCATTGGAAAGGCAATTTAATGCAGAATGTAGAGAAGCAAACCATGTTGAATTATCTATATTCTATCAGACGTTATGGCCAAATAACTAGATAAAGAAAACACAACTGCCTTATGTAACAAAAAGTGGATTTTCTTAACTCAAAACTGACCAATGAGACTAATTGTTTCGCGAGCCAATGAGGTGTTGTTATGACACCGCATGGAACCAATATGGTATGTATCAGAGCTAATACTAGAACTCTTACTCAGTTGCGTGTCATCAAGTTGGCCACTGGTGTTTTGTTGGTTACTGATTTGTTGGGTGGCCTGTACTGTTAATATATTAAAATAAAGTTAATGAGGTTGACATCATGAGTTACTGCACTGGGTGACACCAACCCAAGTGACACCACTGGGGTGATGCGATGAGCTCTTGCACCGGGTGACACCAACCCTAGTGATGCCTTTGTGCTGGAGAGTACTCTTTCATACTGGGGTATGAAACCCGAGTATGCAGGAAAGTAGTGTTTTTTTTTTTTTTTAAACACACACACATCCTGCTTAAACACATAAACAGACAAATGTTGGCAACAGAGAATGGGATGTAGGCACAAACGCACAGCCAGTTAGGGCTCAATTTCCTTCCTCCTTGCCCAAACAAAGAAAACTCAAACATGACAGCTTGCTAATCTGTGAATCGTGTTAGCAAACCTTTCTCATTTAAAACATGTTTCTACTAACTTTATATGATCATAAGTGGATAAAAGTATATCTCCTAAAAACCACATGATCTGCCACAACTTTTTACCTGCACATTTTCATTAGTAGAGGGAAAGTTACAAGAGAAAATGAAAATCCCATGCTTTTACCTTGAAAGAGCATTGTCTGGCTAAAATCACTGCGCATATCATTTCGGCAAACTGCTTGAACTCTGAACAGATAAAGGATGTCAGGTGAGACATGGCTAATGATGGCTTTCTGTTTAAAAAAAATAGATATTATTCAGTTTTATCCCTCCCAACAGGATTCTGAACGATCAGTCAGCAAAACATAAAGAATACATTTTCTACAAGGGGCATGTTTATCGGAAGAAAGAGAAACTCACATCTTGGATGCGGGTCAGCATTAAGGAATTATGCCAAACAACATAGAGAAGTGTAGGAATTCCACTGAATGTGTGGTCAAGAACTACCAACAATCTTTGTCAGCATGGTTGGCTGCATATATGTCCTTCCATAAGGAAGAAAACCTGTGGCTGAGAGTCAGGACCCTAAACTGTGAAAATGTACGCTGGCATTTTGTATCCAACAAGGAGATGACAGCATATATGAAATATTGGTAATATACAGTATCTGCTATCTCCACAAAGATTCAGGAAAGACTGGATGAACCCACATACGAAACCTTGCTTGTCAATCTTGTCACAAGATTTGTATCTTTTACTTTGTCGACAATAAGACAGTCTTTCCTTTGTCTTCAGGTAAAAATGGTTTTGTAATGTTTTGTTCAGGAAGAGGAATGATAAAATCTGTCTTAAGAACCACCAACGTTATTCCTATTCAAATTTCAGATTTCTATTCATAGTAGTGGAGCGAAGGTTAGTTCTGCCTTTGTACACGAGGCATTTGTGGATTGTAAGAATTGCTCTATCCACTCTTCTTTGCTGGCCAGAGAAAGTAGAAATGCCCCCCCCCCCCCCGTTTCCAATATTTCTTCCATGGAAAAGAGGGGTAATAGTTACAAAAAGAGAACCCAGAAGATGCAGGAAAGGACACACATGGAGTAGCAGATGAAAAACCCAGGAAAAAAAATATTTTGGGCTGGCATCCTCTTGGCCACAGACTGGTGCTGTCTAGAGACCATGGCCTAAGTGCCAATTACCATAGCATCTGTAATGGCTAAGCAATCAATTCTAAAATACCAAAAATGAATGGAAATTGTGAAACAGCCATTCCCAGGGGACTCTTCTCTTGAGTTTGTGATCATATATTTTTCCCGATTAACGTAGTCTGTTCTTTACTAATTAAAAGAAAATAATAATCTCCCTTAAGAGTTGCGAAATGACAACAAATTTGAGATTATAATACATCCTAACCTTGGATGCCTTTCAGAGGATTGCTTTCTGATTTCATGAAGCACATCACTCCCTAATGTGACCCAGATAACAACTTCTAGTGGGGGGAAATTGAAAATATAAATGGAAATTAAGTAAAAGAACCTCAATCTAAGGGAGAATAAGAGACGTATTATTCTATAACTGATTGAATGGTACCCAAGGAGTGTGTATTTGTGAAGAAGGAGAAAAGATAACTGTCATTAGAAATTTCACTCATTCCAGCTGCATTTTTATGTGCATATACAATTACTGATTTCATTATTCCAGAAGCTTGCTTTGATTAACAATAAACTGAGCCTTTTCAAAATGGAATATGTCACTATGATTCTATACACATGGAATTTTAAAGACTTGTACAGTTGTCGCTTGCCTCTGCTTGGGCAGCAAGTGGAATGCCAAGTAGATCCTATCTTAAATGTTAGATTGATATTCCAATCCACATTCAGACTGCCCTGCTTTGCGCTTAGGTTTTGCATAAAGTCCAAGCCTTCTTTACATAGCCACATATTCCACAGTGCAGACAGTTCTGAAGGCTAAATTGTGCAAACAACCAATGGCTGTGCTAACATCAAGATTTTCCGAAAATATTTCCCATGTCCTGCTTACAGCAGAAAGCTCGAGCTCCATTTAGAATTTTTAAAGATTAGGCATTTGGCATAAGCTAACAGGTAGGACGCCACACAGAACCTGACCCCGTCAAACTAAAATAGTTCTCAAACGGATGTGTTTTCACTGCATTATAAGGTGAAGAATCTGCCTGACCATTCCTTCTACTCTTGTACAAACCAGAGCAGAGGCGTTTCTATGGTGGGGGCGGTACTGTAAGTTGCGCCCCGTCCTAGTCCCCGTTTACCACCCGGAACGAGGAGGCCCCACCCCCTCGCCATCGGAGCCATTCCGCACGGTTAGAGCAACAGGCAGGAGACTCCCTGCCCGTTGCTCTTGCAGCGCGGAATGGCTCCGAAGGCGAGGGGGCGTGGCCTCCTCGTTCCGGGTGGTAAACGGGGACTAGGACGGGGCGCAACTTACAGCACCGCCCCCACCGTAGAAAAGCCTCTGAACCAGAGAAGAAGAACTGGATGTTTTGATGTTGTGAAATGGCGTGTAGATACCAAGTACTGTAACATCTTCTGTATTTAAATAGAATGAAGTGGAAATAATAATAGCTTAAGGCCCGAATGCTTCATACCCCTACCTTCTACTGAGGAAAGACAGAGTAAGGCTATCTTAACACTAATGGCAATTTCTGATGCTGTAGTTTTACCAGGTCCTTGTCACTGTCCTTGGTGAAGGTCTTCTCCTTTTCCTCTTCATTTTTAGTCCAGCTGTAGGATATCATATAGTTCATAATGGGAGGGTGATAGATAATCTCTGGTTGATTCCAGGTCACCAGCAAGGCTGTTCTGTTAACTGGTTGCACTTTCATATTGACAGGAGGAGTACTGCAAACTAAACAAAAAGGAAAAAAAAGTGTGACATAGGATGAAAACAAAAGCATTAGTTAAATAGCTAGATCTCATCTTGCATCAAAGCTGCTCAAACACATACACACATAAAATTACTACTCCACAACTGCTATGGCAGTTATTACTGTAACTACATTTTTTGGAAGTTACTATTACTGTAACCCAGTAAGTTACTATTAGGTAAAGGTGACCCCTGACAATTAAGTCCAGTCGTGTCCAACTCTAGGGTGTGGTGCTCATCCCCATTTCAAAGCCGAAGAGCCAGCGTTGTCCGAAGACGCCTCCATGGTCATGTGGCCGGCATGACTCTCCTTGCCGCAGCACGTAGCATGCAGCTGGAACACGGAGCGCTTTTTACCTTCCCGCAAGCGGTACCTATTTATCTACTCACACATTAACATGCTTTGGAACTGCTAGGTTGGCAGGAACTGGCCAAGCAACGAGAGCTCACCCTGTCGCGGATTCGAACTGCCGACCTTTCGATCGACAGCTCATGGTTCAGCGGTTTAACCCACTGCGCCACCCGCAGTACAGTTACTATTACTGTACTGTAATTTTTTCATGAATTTTTTTCTTCATGAATTTTTAACACATGAAGGTAAGCCCATACTGAACCAATGCACCATCTACATTATTTGAAACTGCTTTAAATCTGAGTCAGGCCACTAATCCCCATCTAGGTCAGTATTGTGTACGCTGGCTGCCAGTCAGTTACCCTTTGGCGGTTTCAGAAAGCCATCTTTACCAGTCTGCTTGGTGATGCCAACAATTAAACCTGGGAACTTTTGCATGCAAAACATGTGCTCCACTACTAAGCTGCTATGGATACTTCTCTGTATCACCACCACAACCCCTAAAGGTCAGGATCCAACGAATCTAGCAGTGTATTGATCAGGTCAGTTGATCATCCGCTTTTAACATTACCCCCCCCCCCTGGAAGAAATGAGTTATAGAGAGCAGGGCGTATGAAGTTTGTTGCATTTGTTGGTTTAAAAGTACCAGTTGCTTCCAAGTCCACAATGCGAACCCTCTGTGCACACAAAACAGTCAACTTATAAACATTTTTGTAAACATACAAAAGGCAACCCCCCAAAAAAATAACACCGCTACCACAAAACCCACAACTAAGTTATTTTAAAATTATTGACTGTCTAAATCAGTGATTCCCAAACTGGGAGGCGTGGCTCACAGACGAGCCGCAGAGTGCCACGGAATCCTCTTGGAAGACAGTGTAATACCAATTGGCAGGCACCAACATAATGTAATGGGGAGCCGCAGCCAATGGACGCCAACAGTCATGGGAGCTGCAGGTCAAAAACGTTTGGGAAACCCTAGTCTAAATGAAACTGTAAACGGCTTCTGCTTAGAAAGCATTGGACTATGGGAAGCTGAGAATTATACATATTTATTTATTACATTTTTATCTTGCTTTTCCTCTAAGAAGCATAGAAGTACAGTTCTTTTCACTCCATTTTTTCCTCACCACAACCCTGTGAAGTAGGTTAGGCTGAGAAAATATGAATGACCCCAAGTCAATGAGCATCATAGCTGTGTGCAGACCTGAATGTAAGTCTCTCTGATGCATGACTGACATACTAATCACCACCCCATACTAGCTCTCACTAAACATTGAAGGTTGCAATCATCAGATAAATCCTGTGGAACAGCAAACCCAATATGACCCAGTGGTCATATTACATAAACTAAGGAGAAGTTTGAGAATGACTGCTGGTGCATGTTCCTTTTGATATCTATTGCTGGATATGTTCTAGGTTTTGCAGTGAAGTGTCTAAAATATGTAGCTCAACTGCGTAAGCATCTCTTTAGTTGTCGTTCCAGAGAAAAATTATGGTAATGACAAAAGATGGCTGCCATGTTGCTAATCCACAGCATCTCTCTTTTAAACCACATATTTCATTGCTTTCTCAGTCTACCTTTTCAAGGAATGTCTGCTCCCATGATAGACAGGCAGTGAATAGTTAAGGAATAATATGAACAGAATGGTATTAGCTTACAGGCCAATTGGGCTAGTGCCAGCACAGGCAGAGGCCTCCTTGGGGTAAAGGGACTTTCGTCCCTTTACCCTGAGTAACGGCCCAGCTGCCCAAATAGGTCTCCTCGCATGTGTGCCGGCAAAATGGCCAGCGCAAATCCGGGAAGCCCTTGTAATGCTGGCCTGTTCCGGGAAGGGGAATAGGATTCAGCGGAGCGTGCTGCCAATGATCTCTTATGGTATGTCTGCGACACCTGGCACCGGCGGAACAATATTTCCACCAGTCCTGTCTTCAACAGGATTGCACTGTTAGTCATATAACTGGAGTTTCAATTTACAATCAAACTTAAATATGTTAAATTAAAACATTAATATACAATAATATAGGATTTTTCTCTTGAATCATGGTATTTACAAGGGCCGAAAACTCATGCAGCAATAGCAAACCACTTCTGATAGTGATGAAGAAAATAAAGACAGAGATTATGAAGTACCTCTAGATGGATGGAAAAAGCAGAGGGCAAGTTTATCTATATTACAGCTACTGTTAAAAGAACTACCTATATGAGAAGACAGCAAGAGGAAACATATCTTGTACACGCAATAAGAGCTCTGCCCATCTACAATGGCTGAATGAATTTTTCCCATAAGTAACTGAAGTGTAAAGGTATTAACAGAGAACACTAGATGGCACTAATAGGCTACTGATGAAGTACTGTGCTTTTCCTTAAAGACAGCTGGTTATTTTTACACCATTGGGAACAGTGATTCAGGAACATCACATCAGGGCAGGTTCTCAAACGCTTCTGCCAATATTTTGCCAAGGGATTGTCAGGCAGTGGAGTGTATTTGTTGACAGTGGAGGTTCAAGGTTTTACTCACTACATTGCCACATGCAACACACCACGCTTCCAAGTGTTCAAAACCACACTATCTTGGTGATCCTTGCAACAGCCCTTTAAGGTCAGACAATAGTCATAACCCAACATGGCAGTCAGGGTGCTGAAACCGAAAGAATTGTGGCTTGCCTAAGGCCACCTACGGCGCAATCCTAAACATGTCAACTCAGAAGTAAGTCCTGCTGTCATCAATAGAATGTACTTCTTAGTTAGTGTGTTTAGGATTGCAACCCTAGCAAGCCTGATGCTGAGGAGAGACTTGCGCCAGCCGGAGACTTCCTGGTTCACACTTCAAGTCACTACGATACATTAATTCTGTGACTTATGTAACTGTAGTGCTATGTAATTTCAAGCATTATCTTGTCTTATCCTGTCCCTTGTTTCAAGCTGATGCAGAACAACCTCAATTTTCCCTCAGCAATCTGCATAAGACAGAGCAGGCATAAGACAGTTTGTGTTGTGCTGCCAAAGACCTCTCCAGTCAGGGAAGATGAATGACATAAGAACATAAGAAGAGCCTTGCTGGATCAGGCCAAAGGCCCATCTAGTCCAGCTTCCTGTATCACACAGTGGCCCCACCAGATGCCTCAGGGAGCACACAGCCAACAAGATAACCTGTTTCCTGTTGTCACTCCCTTGCACCTGGCACAAAGAAAACCTACTCCTACAACCAGGAGGTTGCTTATCCCCATCATGGCTTGCAACCTGTGATGGACTTTTCCTCCATAAATCTGTCCAATCCCCTTTTAAAGGCATCCAGGCCAGGTGACATCACCACCTCCTGTGGCAAGGAGTTCCACAAACCAATTACACGCTGGGTTTCACAAACCAATTACATGCTGGGTTCCCCGACTTGATGGGTTTCTGGTCTGAGTAGATACAGTAATATGAAACTGTCTCCCTTTCTCTGAAGATGTTTC